>CM069146.1:40228207-42628207 GCA_035221665.1 Okamejei kenojei
GCTGGTTTAAAGATAGACGAAATGCTGGAGTAACTCAGCGGGACAGGCAGCATCTCTGGGTAGTGGTCTAAGGAAGGGTCTCGACCCAAGACATCATCATTCCTTCTCTCCGGAGATGCTGCCTGTCCCGCTGAGTTACTCCAGAATTGTGTGTGTGCGAGAGTTACTCCAGCATTGTTCATGTGTGTGTGTGAGTTACTCCAACATTGTGTGTGTGTGTGTGTGTGTGTGTGAGTTACTCCAGCGTTGTGTGTGTGTGTGTGAGGTACCCCAGCATTGTGTGTATGTGTGTGTGTGAGTTACCCCAGCATTGTGTGTGTGTGAGAGAGTTACCCCAGCATTGTGTGTGTGTGTGTGTGTGTGTGTGTGTGTGTGTGTGTGTGTGTGTGTGTGTGTGTGTGTGTGTGTGAGTTACCCCAGCATTGTGTGTGTGTGAATCATGAATTGCCAAGACACAAGGCACTGTAGATACAAATAATGTCATACACAAGAAAGGGCAGATGCTAGTTGAAAAAAGTGAACACATGGGGCTGGAGAAATTTGGAAATGTCATCCCGTCACCCATTCCTTCTCTCCAGAGATGCTGCCTGCCCGCTGTGTTAAAAGAGTTCCCACGGTAGACTTGCGAATCGCTTAAGGTAAATGCACGGGCCACCACGTTATAAACAAGTTTAAAATGTTTCAATTTTTAACTTGAACTGTAAATTTGACTCGTGGAAAAAATCAAACATGTTTGATTTTTTTCACGAGTTACCAAGTTTCACGGGTACCTGCCGTTAGCACCACGAGTCACTAAGTTGCTCGCAAGAGTTCCGACGTTCCCACTACGTTTAGTATACGTGATTACTGCGAGTGACAACTCTGGGTCACTCGTGGGTCAACTCCCACCGTGAGACAGGGGTTTGATTATTATGGAATAAACCTGCCTCAGGATAAATCAAAGACATTGATTACAAAGGAATTGGTCATTAAACTTTGGAAAAATTATGATCCAATGTAAAGATTTGATAATGGATCAAAACAAAGGCAGGAATATGATAAATAAATATGTATCCAACACAGCCTTATGTGAACCCATATGATTGGGAAGAAAAGGCTTCATGCACATTTGAAGAGGTACAAAAACTTGTTACAGAAGAAGTTGATGAAATCTCCAATGTGGGAGATTACAGGTGTGTTATGATCAATGATATGGCATAATATAGGGTTGATTTATTTTAATGTGTAAAAGATCTACAAAAAATTTGTAGAAGGAATTGGTTCACCTGTATAGGAAAACCTAAAAATTGATTTTAGGTTTGCACCCAAAGTATCTCCAATAAAGAAGAGGTATGTAAATTTGTATCATAAATTTCCCCAGGGAAAAAGAAGGTGCGGTGGTAAATCCATACAATAGTTCATTTTAAATACACTTTTACAGTGTAAAAACATTTTATTAAAATGGACATCTTCAACATTGAAAAACAGTTGTTATTAACAAATTGTTAATCATTACTCTAAGACTCGAAGGATTGGTATTTAGTACCAATTTATTATCATATTTACAGGTGCTTGAAATTAATTAGAATGGGTCAGCTGTGCAAGTTAAGACATTGTCTAATGGATTAAACTCAGTTCTAGGTTGTTCACATAATTACTGGAACAACAATTGCACTGATAAGAAGATCAGCACTTGCACTAATGAGGACATGGTCATGGTTTATCTTGATCACATTTTAAATTGGAAGGTTGATCAGGAGTCAGCTGCAAATTAGTGCAGCAATTTCAAGCCTGTTGAGAGGCAAGGGTCCTGACCCATCCAATAAAAACTATGTTTTAGGCGTTCATAAACATTCCTAAATTACTATTCTGGGTTTAGGAATAATTCAGCACCATATGAGGGGGAAAAATGTTTTCCGAGATACAAATGTCTCATTGCTTTGTTGAGAATATGCAGGCCTTTTTGACAGGCCTATGTAAATACCAAAGGATACGTTATCAGAATTAAAGTGGTGGATAGAAAAAGTTCCACAAGCTGCTTTAAATATATAAGCTTAGCAGCCATTGCAAGCTGAAGCAAGTATTATCGGATGATGGATAGCTTCTGTGATTATTTGGGTTAAGATAAGTATAATATCTATTCTTATCAAGTTAATATTTGATACGTCCCTTGTTTAGGGGACTACGGACAATAACACCAGGGAATTGCAAATGGATTGTCCTAAGAATTTTTTCTCCAAACATTTGTATTAATTATTGGAGTATCAGGAGCTTTTTATGGATTAAATGCCTATTGTTCTACAATGAAAGTGTACATGTCCAATCAGGTGAACAATACCACGGCTGTGGCATATATCAATCATGTCAAGTAAGATCATTATCAAGTGATTATCTGGGTAACCAGATGTGGCGTATTCTAAAAATGTTTTAGTTCAGCTGTTTATCTCTAAGGAAGAGACAATGTTGTCACAGGCAACAAATCAGGGGAAAAACATTGTCAGTAATATGGATTACTTATCATTAATCTGGTTGTATCCAGATTAAATCACCGATCTCTAAAATGTTCTCATGGGAAAACCGAGAGCAGGAGCGGTGGATGCATTTCGCTAAATTACATGAGGAAATATTCTTTTATGTTCCTCATTTTTGTCTGATAGGGCAGTGTCTGATGAAAATATAGCAGGACGCTGCCAGGGGCGCTTTGGTGGCCCAAACCGGACCTTCATGGTTCTCATTAATGTTGAGAGTGATGTTTGAACCAGTTATGATGACTCATAGTTGCAGTAATTTATCGTTGTACAAATTCATCCAGCACATGAAGATATGAATTTGGCTATCTGCAGGTTTGACCAGACCATTATAACAATTTGACGGTCAAAGAGGTCTATGAATGGTTTAACTAATATAACAATATAACAATTATGTACAAAAGGAATGTTATACCTGCAATTTGGAGAAATAGTTTTAAAAAACAATATTTTGTTTGTAAGAAATTGGAAGTCTTTTGCAGACAGTAAAAGTTATTTTATCATATTAGATATATGGGAGTTCCTTGTGGATTGCATTTTTTCTCAGCAACTAAGTGATAGAGCCAATAATAGAGCTCATAGTGTTTGTTCGTCCTATTTAGGACAAATTGCTGACCAAGAATTTATCGGGCTCATTCGTAATATCCCGATATGAAAAAGGGAGATCAGCATAGTCCTGATTTGCCTTGGGCAATGGACTACAATTCTATCAATGATTCAAAAGATTAACATTGAAAGTGATAATGCTCACGACTTTAGTGTCACCATTGGAGTGCAAACATTGCAAATGTTACGTTATATAATTGCATGTGGCTACAGATTACATTATCTTATATGTTTATGAATTTACCAAACAAAGTTGGTGTTGGTTGGTTGCCAGATTGTCGTATGGAATGAGTCTACGACATAAAAAACACAGAAGCTACAAAATCTTCACGTAGTCACTCACGTGACTCCGAAGTAAAATAGTAAGATTAAATGAGAACTTACCAGTTCGAAGTTTGATCGTTAATTTATGAGGAGTAACGATGAGGGATTATGTGCCCTCCACTCCCGACCCTCATAAAATAAATGATCATCTGGTAGTTCTAAATCTATGTTGAGCCTTACTATCTTATTCCAGCTATTATGTTCTGTGTTTTTCATGCCGCTGCTTTGAAGTATGCCGATCAAGCGCCAGGCGGGGCTTCTTCACGTAATCCCTCATTGTTACTCCTCATAAAATAACGATCAAACTTTGAACTGGTAAGTTCTCATTTAATCTTACTATTATCTTGCACGCTGCAGATTCATCCTTGAATTAGGAGTGATGCAAATGGCAAATGGAATCAAATGGCATTTGTTTTTGCGTGTCTATCATAGTTCTTTACTTTTCTTTTGTCCAATCTAGATTTTCTTTATAAATGTTACCTTCAAATGGAAGTCAAGACTAGGAAAGATTATGGTTGAATCCAGAAAGGCGAGCTTGATAGTTCTTTAGACTCAGGGATCAGTTGCTTAAGATATGTAATGCTAACAAGCTGGCTTTTGTTCAGTCCCACTCGTGATATTTGAAGGTGGCTCGATTGCAGGGTTCAGAGAGAATGCGGCACTGTTAGAGATGTAAAATTTCAAATGATGTGCTAAACAAAAGGTCAGTCTGTTCTCCCAGAAGAAGTCAATGTTCGTCACAACCATTTTGAACAACATTAAGTGCATTCTGTTTAATATGCCATCCTACATCAACATCGAGGTTCGAGGGTAACTTGTCTCCACTCCAGTGCTGAGGCGTGGTAGATGCCTTTGTGTGCGTTCTTTTAACATTGGCTGGTTATTGGATGTGCGGACTTGATCGAATGGCACTGGGATCTATGATGATTGGAGAGTAGATTGTGCACAACACATGTACGCATACATACACACACATACACACACACAAACACACACACATGCACGGACACACACACACAATCTTGCCCCTTTACTGATGCAACCTCATACTCCGGCATCAGTCCTCTTGCTCCCCTCTGTCTTCTTACCTCTACCAATTCAACCTGCAGCAGCAGAAACATTTCACTAAGCTGTCATCACCTTTGAGCACTAAGCTTATGAGGCCTCTGCGCCATATTAAATGCATGGCAATGTGCATCTAGTCTTTATCCCATTGCTGCCTAGCTGTGGCACGGTGGAGTTGCCGCCTTACATCGCTTGCAGCGCTGGAGACCAACTACAGGTACAGTCTGTGCGAAGTTTGTACGTTCTCCCCGTGACCGCATGAGCTTTCTCCGAGATTCAAGATTCAAGAGAGTTTATTGTCATGTGTCCCTGATAGGACAATAAAATTCTTGCTTTGCTTCAGCACACAGAACATAGTAGGCATTGACTACAAAACAGATCAGTGTGTCCATATACCATTATATAAATATATAAACACATTAATAAATAAACTGATAAAGTGCAAATAACAGATAATGGGCTATAAATGTTCAGAGTTTTGTCCGAGCCAAGTTTAATAGCCTGACGGGTGTGGGGAAGTAGCTATTCCTGAACCTTTGCAGTCTTCAGGCTCCTGTACCTTCTACCTGAAGGTAGCAGGGAGGTGAGTGTGTGGCCAGGATGGTGTGGGTCCTTGATGATACTGCCAGCCATTTTGAGGCAGCGACTGCGATAGATCCCCTTGATGGAAGAGAGGTCAGAGCCGATGATGGACTGGGCAGTGTTTACTACTTTTTGTAGTCTTTTCCTCTCCAGGGCACTCAAGTTGCCGAACCAAGCCACGATGCAACCAGTCAGCATGCTCTCTACTGTGCACCTGTAGAGGTTAGAGCGAGTCTTTCTTGACAAACCGACTCTCTGTAATCTTCTCAGGAAGTAGAGGTGCTGATGTGCTTTCTTAAAAATTGCATCAGTGTTCTCGGACAAGGAAAGATCTTCAGAGATGTGCACGTCCAGGAATTTGAAGCTCTTGACCCTTTCAGCCATCGACCCGTTGATATAAGCGGGAATGTGGGTCCCCATCCTACTCTTTCCAAAGTCCACAATCAGTTCCTTGGTTTTGTTGGTGTTGAGGGCCAGGTTATTGTGCTGGCACCAATATGGACAGTCGCTCGATCTCTCATCCACATCAGTGATACGTCCCACAACAGTGGTGTCTTCAGCGAACTTGATGATGGAGTTCGCACTATGACCAGCTACGCGGTCATGAGTATAGAGTGAGTACAGCAGAGGACTGAGCACCCAGCCTTGAGGTGCTCCCATGCTGGTTGTTATCGAGTCTGACACATTTCCACCAATACGAACAGACTGTGGTTTTCGGAGATCTTCGGTTTCCTCCCACAATCCAAAGACGTACAGCTTTGTGGGTTAATTGGCTTGTTATAAGTGCAAATTATCCCTAGCGTGTGTAGGATAGTGTTAATGTGCGGGGATCGCTGGTCGGTGTGGACTCGGTGGGCCAATAGGCCTGTTTCCGCACTGCATCTCTAAACTGAATTAAACTGTGCACAGAAAAGATATTACATTTTCCTCAAATTCAAACTTCAGAAACGGTTCCTTGGCCCGGAAACACTTTGAGACTAGAGATTATAAAAGGTCCCTTTTACTCACTAGTGTAGGGATGACTGATCCACTCCCAGTCGAGGTTATTGATGAATAAAGCAAGTCCAGTAAATACTGCTGTGAGATCATTCTATTGCTTAATGTGGGAGAAGATAAAGGGGAGAATTTCCTCAGGACTTCTTCTGCTCTGTAGTTTTAATTGATGTGGAAATAAGTTTGTGCATGAAAAAGAGACTTCTGTCAAATGGAACCATAGTCACAGTTACAAAGGAATTGAGACTCTGAGCAAATTCATCCCCTGTTACGGATTTTGGTGTTGATTAACAAGTCTTCACAATAAACACAACTTGCATCTACTGCTCTTTATTCCAAGGGGGATGCCAGGGAGATTTCTGAAAAGATTGCTGAATTAAGTCCAAATCATTAATATATACACTGTGCCTGAAAGCCAAGTTCCTCTTTCATCCTGAGCTGTGACAATCTCCTCATTTCCTTTCTCCTTCCCTGCAAGCGAGTCGAGCTCCAAGGGTGAGCTTGTGACTGACATTGCAAATAAGCAAGCCTTGTGTTCTGCGGAGGCGTCAATAACCTTTTGAAGTGCAATCACTATAATATATTGGGTCCTCGCTGTGGTACAAAAACACCATGGAGCCAAACATTAATTAGGATTGGCTTCAAAGTGGATGCAGTCAGTTGTGTAGGCATCTACCCACTATCTGTTTGGCTACAGCTGTGTCCTTGTTTCCTCACCAGGTGCATCACCATCTTAATTACTTCAAATCACGGAGGCCCAGATAAAAGCAGAGATGTGTCTGACGGGATCTTCAATTGCATTTCTTTATCGTGTTTCTGCATAAGTACTGTGGAAGGGAAAACAAATCTGTAAGAATAAAGTTACAACCGCAATCAGGATTAAAAAAAGGCCACTTAGCCCCTACATTTCCTTTCCCCATTCGAGTGGATTATGGTTGATCTATTATCTCGACTCTTTTTTTTTAACTTTGTACTTTCGACATCCCTGTTTTTCAAAATTTACTTTAGACTTTCAAAATACGGCACGGAAATAGAAAGTATGGCCCAGCGGGTCTGCGCCGACTGGCGGTCACCCTATACATTAACACTACCCTACTACTCTACAGACTGGCGACAATTTACAATTTTACCAAAGTCAAATAACATAAACCTGCACTACTTTGGAGTGTGTGGGGGGGGAGGGTTATTGTAGCACCCGGAAAAAACCCACATAGTCACAGGGAGAAGGTACAAACTCTGTACAGATGGCACCCATAATCAGGATTGAGCCTGGGTCTCTGGCGCTGTAAGGTAGCAGCTCTACCACTGTGCTACCCTCAATTCTAAGACCTGGATTTATAGTAGTAGTTTGCTGCCCTGAAGGGGCTGTTCCACTGCGGCGACCT
Source organism: Okamejei kenojei (assembly GCA_035221665.1). NCBI lineage: Eukaryota > Metazoa > Chordata > Chondrichthyes > Rajiformes > Rajidae > Okamejei > Okamejei kenojei. Next base: position 40,235,670 of record CM069146.1, read on the forward strand.
AATTTGTGAGTTTAGAAGAGTTTCCTCTCGACTCAAACTCGCAGCATGGTCGACACGTGGTCCTAGGAGGTCCTATGAGGTCAGTGGAACTCTCCTTCATGCTCAAGGGAAGTTCCCGCATACTCGCGGCCTCATTTTGGTCAGGGAAAATTTTTCAAAAATTTTCCGTGAGTAAAAATTAGTCGGCATGGTTCTTTTGAATCATGGTAGGCAATCTCCTTTGCTGACCGGGCATTTTAATTTGCTCATTGGAGTTTTCAGGACCAAGGAAAACCGGCCGGTAATGTTACATGCCCGCTAAACTTTATTAAAAGTTGTCTGGCTTCTTAAAAGTGTCCACTCCTTCTCCCCCCCTTCTCCCCCCTTCTCCCCCCTTCTCTCCATTTCTCTCCCCTTCTCTCCCCATCACTTCTTCAATAGGATGGAGAGTGACATTGTTAATTCAGAAACAAGGGTTCTGCACTTAAAGAAAGGTAACTTTGAGGGTATGAGACGTGAATTGGCCAAGATAGACTGGCAAGTGATTCTTAAAGGGTTGACGATGGATATGCAATGGAAGGCATTTAAAGACTGCATGGATGAACTGCAACAATTGTTCATCCCAGTTTGGCAAAAGAATAAATCAGGGAAGGTAGTGCATCCGTGGATAACAAGGGAAATCAGGGATAGTATCAAAACTAAAGATGAAGCATACAAATTAGCCAGAAAAAGCAGCCTAGCAGAGGACTGGGAGAAATTCAGAGTCCAGCAGAGGAGGACAAAGGGCTTAATTAGGAAAGGGAAAATAGATTATGAAAGAAAACTGGCAGGGAACATAAAAACTGACTGCAAAAGTGTTTATAGATATGTGAAGAGAAAAAGATTAGTTAAAACAAATGTAGGTCCCTTGCAGTTAGAAACTGGTGAATTGATCATGGGGAACAAGGGCATGGCAGATCAATTGAATAACTACTTTGGTTCTGTCTTCACTAAGGAAGACATAAATAATCTGCCAGAAATAGCAGGGGACTGGGGTCAAATGAGATGGAGGAACTGAGTGAAATCCAGGTTAGCCGGGAAGTGGTGTTAGGTAAATTGAATGGATTAAAGGCCGATAAATCCCCAGGGCCAGATAGGCTGCATTCCAGAGTAATTAAGTAAGTAGCCCCAGAAATAGTGGATGCATTAGTGATAATTTTTCAAAACTCTTTAGATTCTGGAGTAATTCCTGAGGATTAGAGGGTAGCTAATAGCTTCCCCACTTTTTAAAAAGGACAGGGAATTACAGACCAGTTAGTCTAACATCGGTAGTGTGGAAAATGCTAGAGTCATTTATTAAAGATGGGATAGCAGCACATTTCGAAAGTGGTGAAATCATTGGACAAAGTCAGCATGGATTTATGAAAGGTAAATCATGTCTCATGAATCTTATAGAATTTTTCGAGGATGTAACTAGTAGAGTGGATAAGGGAGAACCAGTGGATATGTTATATCTGGACTTTCAGAAGGCTTTCGACAAGGTCCTACATAAGAGATTAGTATGCAAACTTAAAGCACACGGTATTGGGGGTTCATATTGATGTGGATAGAGAACTGGCTGGCAGACAGGAAGCAAAGAGTAGGAGTAAACGGGTCTTTCTCAGAATGGCAGGCAGTGACTAGTGGGGTACTGCAAGGCTCAGTGCTGGGACCCCAGCTATTTACAATATATATTAATGATCTGGATGAGGGAATTGAATGCAACATCTCCAAGTTTGTGGATTACACGAAGCGGGGGGGGGGGGGGGGGGGGGGGGCAGTGTTAGCTGTGAGGAGGATGCTAGGAGGCTGCAAGGTGACTTGAATAGGTTGGGTGAGTTGGCAAATGCATGGCAGATGCAGTATAATGTGGATAAATGTGAGATTATCCACTTTGGTGGCAAAAACAGGAAAGTAGACTATTATCTGAATGGTGGCCGATTAGGAAAATGGAAAAATGAAACGAGACCTGGGTGTCATGGTACACCAGCCATTGAAAGTAGGCATGTAGGTGCAGCAGGCTGTGAAGAAAGCTAATGGTATGTTAGCATTCATAGCAAAAGGATTTGCGTATAAGAGCAGGGAGGTTCTACTGCAGTTGTACTGGGTCTTGGTGAGGCCACACCTGGAGTATTGCATACAGTTTTGGTCTCCTAATCTGAGGAAAGACATTCTTGCCATAGAGGGAGTACAGAGAAGGTTCATTTTTCACACAGAGAGTGGTGAATCTGTGGAATTCTCTGCCACAGGCCAGTCCATTGGCTATATTTAAGAGGGAGTTAGATGTGGCCCTTGTGGCTAAAGGGATCAGGGTATATGGGGAGAAGGCAGGTACAGGATACTGAGTTGGATGATCAGCCATGATCATATTGAATGGTGGTGCAGGCTCGATGGGCCGAATGGCCTACTCCTGCACCTATTTTCTATGTTTCAATGTTTCACCCCCATTTTCTCTCCCCCCCTCCATGCTCTCTTTGTAACTCTCCTTCATGCTCGAGAGTAGTCCCCGCATACTCGAGGCCTCGGCTAGATCACGACGTATTTTTCAACATGCTGAAAAATGCCCGTGAGTTAAAAAAAGGACACCATTGAAACAATCGATATTTTTTTTTACTCGTATGTTTCGCACCAGAGACCCGGGTTCGATCCTTACTCCGGGTGATTGTCTGTACAGCGTTTGTACGTTCTCCCCATAACCTGCGTGTGTTTTCTCCCACACTCCAAACAGATACAGATGTGTAAGTCAATTGGCTTGGTATAAATGTAAATGTTGTCCCTAGTGTGTGTAGGGTTGCGTTAATGTGTGTGGATTGCTGGTCGGTGCGGACTCTTTGGGCTGAAGGGCCTGTTTCTGCGCTGTATCTCTGAGCTAAACTACATCTCATCCAAGAAGTTGCAAGGACTCTGTTTCAACAGATTGTATTGGGAAAGTATAGTTGTGAGAGACCCAAATAGCAGATGTGTTAGCAGCTCGTTAATTTAAAGACTTGCCTATGGCTGAATAATTTAAGAAGTCTTTTATTAAAAATCACTCTTTATTCTTTTTTTAAATCTCTCTAATGGCTTGATATCTTAGAGATTTTTAAAGTGTTTTGAAGTAGTTTTTAAAATTCAGCCCTATGTTGAATGTCTTTTAGGTTTTTTAAAGATCTAAATATTTCTGGATGTGCAGAGTCTTCAGCTGTTCAGGGCGGGTCTGGAGAATATCTTTATTTTAGATTTCTACAAATCGGGTTGTATTTAACAGTTGGATATGACATCACTTTATGCCCTCATGAGACTAGGTCAAAGGGCATCCCATGGAATGTCTTCCAACATTTTCGTCAAAAAGTTTCTCCCATAAGATTGCTGAAGGTGCACAAATTTTGATTGAGGTCAACATTAACCTCTGCTGACACCAGTATTCTGGTCTTTTAAACTCTTCAAGGCTCTAACTTTGTGGCACAGCTGGTAGAGGCCCTACCTCCCTGCTGCAGTGGCCCAGGTTCAATCCTGGTCTCTGCTGCTGTCTACGTGGAGTTGGCATGTTCTCCCTGTGACCACATGAGAAACCTCTGGCTGCTCAGGTTTATTCCAACATCACAAAAATCTGCAGGTTAGTAGGCTAGTTGGCTACTGTAAACCTGTTTGTGGTATAGCTGAGCGACCTAGAGGGTGGGGCGAGGGGAGTGGAATTATTTTTAGGATTGTGAGAGGAATAGAATGGATTAGGGTAGGATTGATGTCAATGGGTGCTTGATGGTGGGTGCACGTGTCCGTGCTGTGCCTTTATGATGCTTTCATCATAACGTCAATTATCCTAGTTCCCATTACTATTTCACTGCTTTTTGCCATTGACCTGAATAAGTACTTTCTTTCAATCCTGAAATGAACTCAATACAGTATGTCATAGTCAGAGTCACACAGTGTGCAAACAGAGCCTTCGGCCCAACTTGCCCACATCGGCCAACATGTCCCAGCTACACTAGTCCCACCTGCCTGCGTTTGGCCCATATCCCTCCAAAACCTATTCTATCCACGTCCCTGTCCGACTGTTTCTTAAACGTTGCAATAGTCCTTGCCTCAACTACCTCCTCTGGCAGCTCATTCCATATGCCCACCACCCTTTGTGTGAAAAAGTTACTTCTCAGATTCCTATTAAATCTTTTCTCCTTCGCCTTAAACCTATGTTCCCTGGTCCTCGGTTCCCTACTCTGGGCAAGAGACTCTGCATCTACCCAATCTATTCCTCTCATGATTTTATACACCTCCATAAGATCACCTCTCATCCTCCTGTGTTCCAATGAATACTCACCCGGGTCCCTATAACTCAGATTCTCGAGTCCTAGCAACATCCTCATAGATCTTCTCTGTACCTTTTCCAGCTTGTTTTAAATGTTTAAACATTTGATAGATTTTCTTGTATTGGGAAGTTACTTAATTACTGAGTTTGCCACCATTTCTCACTGTTGTAAGGTTATTTGCATGTTCAAAGATAATGGGTTATCATAAGGAGATCCTCAAAAAAGGCCTTTCAATCTCACTTTGTATCAACCCTTAGCTTGGCTTTGGTTTCTTGTGCTCCGTCATAGTACCTGGAGCCTGTTTTGTGGTGCATTGTGACAATGATTCAGTTGGTCATAAAGCATTCAGCTCGAAGGAAAGCTCGGTTGCAATTCAAAACAAGCACGCACTCTGTCAGTTTGTAGCGCTGTGCTGTCAGCTTTTTTGAATTTGGTAGACAATTACTTGAAGTTTTAATTACTGTTTTGGGAGAATTTTATCAACCAGACGTTTTTTTTCCAAATCACTAAGGCCTATATGCAGGACTTGACTGGTGTACAGCGATAGTAATTACATTAAAAACTTTCATGGTTGAAGAGGATAGATTTTTTTTTAAGTAAGAAAGCAGTTATTGTCTTCATTCCTGGAGATGCAAATTATTATTTTCAATTATGCATGGTTTAATATTATTATAAGTAGTGTTTAAAAAAAATATATTATTTAATGCATTTAAAAACCTAACATTTAAGGCCTGGTTGTTGTTTCTATGCTGCATCTCAAAAATTAAGAAGATTTTGAGGAAGGGAGCAAACCAATTATCAAAGCAATCTAAAAATTAGTTTGGGGAACATTCTTGAAAGAGAACTGTGAAAATGACCTGGTATTTAAAGCAAACAGAAACACCAATAGGCATAGAGTCATACAGGCTCTCCAGCCCAACTTGCCTACACCGACCAAAAAAACCCCATCTACACTAGTCCCATCTGCCTGCATTTTTCACACATGCCTCTAAACTTGTCCTATCCATGTGGCAGTCTAAATGTTTCTTAAACGTTGTGAGAGTACCCAAGGGCACATGTGAAGGTAGGAGAGAAGCAGCAGCCAGAAGCAGTGAGAGCTAGTATTGGCTGGTAGTAGGTGAGTCAGTGGGAAAGGCTGAAGATTGGCTGATATGTTTCTTTTCAGTAAAAGTTGGTTAGGCAGGAAATGGTATTGAGTAGACGAATGGGACTGAAGGCTAATAAATCACCAGGGCCTGATGGTCTGCATCCCAGGGTAGGCTCTAGAAATTGTGGACGCATTGGTGATCATTTTCCAATGCTCTATAGATTCAGGATCAGTTCCTGTGGATTGGAGGGTAGCTAATGTATCAAGTATCAAGTATCCTTTATTGTCATTCAGAAAATTTCATGCCTTGCAGTCATAACACAGAATAAAACAACAAAAACACACAATAAACACAGATTTAACATCCACCAAGGTGAGTCCACCAGGTCCTCCTCACTGTGATGGAAGGCAAAAAGCCTTAAGTCCTTGTCGCTTCCCTCCTTTTTCTCCCTCTGCGCTAAGGCGATCCAGGCCTCCGATGTTGGGACCCCGCCGGGTGATGGCAAGTCCCGCGGCCGAATCAGAACGGGCCAGTTCAAACTCCGCGGCACGGGGCGGTCGAAGCTGCCGATGCTATCGCCCTCCAGTCCAGCGGATGAAGCTTTTGTTGCGGGAGCTCCGGAAAAACAGGTCACCAACCTATGACCTGCGAGCTCCAGACAATGACGTCCACTGGCCTGCGCCGAGCCTCCGAGGCTCCGAAGTCGGGTCGGAGGTCGGGTCGCAGCGCCACCACAGCCCCGAAGTCGGCCAGCCTCGCATTGGTAAGTCCTGGCTCTGCCTCCAGAGCCTCAAGGTTGGTCCAAGTTGGAGGCCGCCAGCTCCGCGAAAGGCCTCAGTGCAGACGGAGATGGAGACGGGGGATACGGCAAGAAAGGTTGCATCCCCCCGAAGGAAGAGACCAAAAACATGTTTCTCCCACCCTCCCCCCCACACATACACAGCCCAATAAACTCAAATTAACTAAAGCAGGACAAAAAAGAAAGGAAAAAACAGACGGACTGCAGGCGAGCCGCTGCTGCTAGGGCAGCGCAGCCACTTCCGGATGTTATCCCACATTTAAGAAAGGCGGGAGAGAGAAAACAGGGAATTATAGCAGTTAGCCTGACATCGGTGGTGGGGACGATGCTAGAGTCAATTGTAAAAGATGAAATAGTGGCACATTTGGATAGCAATAACAGGATCGAGTCAGCATGGATTTACAAAGGGGAAATCATGCTTGACTATTCTTCTGAAATTTTTTGAGGATGTAACTTGGAAACTGGACGAGGGAGAGCCAGTGGATGTCGTGTACCTGGACTTTCAGAAAGCATTTGAAAAGGTCCCACATAGGAGATTAGTGGGCAAAATGAGAGCACATGGTATTGGGGGTAGAGCACTGACATGGATAGTTGAGTATAAGAGCAAAGACAGCCTACTTCAGTTGTACAGGGCCCTGGTGAGACCACACCTGGAGTATTGTGTGCAGTTTTGGTCTCCACATTTGAGGAAGGGCATTCTTGCAGCGTAGGTTCACGAAGCTAAATCCCGCGATGGCGGGACTGTCATATGTTGATAGATTGGAGTGGCTGGGCTTGTATACTCTGGAATTTAGTAGGATAAGAGGGGAGCTTATTGAAACATATAAGATTATTAAGGGTTTGGACACGCTAGAGGCAGGAAACATGTTCCCGATGTTCGGGGGAGTCCAGAACCAGGGGCCACAGTTTAAGAATAAGGGGTAAGCCATTTAGAACAGAGATGAGGAGAAACTATTTCACACAGATGTTGTGAATCTGTGGAATTCTCTGCCTCAGAAGGTAATGGAGGCCAGTTCTCTGGATGCTTCAAGAGAGAGTGGATAGAGCTCTTAAAGATAGTGGAGTCAGAGGATATGGGGAGAAGGCAGGAACGGGGTACTGATTGTGGATGATCAGCCATAATCACAGTAAATGGCGGTGCTGGCTCGCAGGGCCGAATGGCCTACTCCTGCACCTATTGTCTATTGTGAAGGAAAGCAATGAAAATCACCATTACTTAAGTAGCAATCTTGGAAAGTAATCATTTGAAAAGATATTTGTTCACAGAAAATATCTATTAGGTTTACCATGCCAACAGCAACATGGTAAAACTATATCTATACTGGCAAGAATATAGATTTAAATGATCCAGTCATCCAGGAAAATTTTAAATGCAACCTTCCTGTCGACACGTGGAATGAAGGCCTTCTTAATTATTGAGCTCTTTACCAGGGGAAATACATTTTTTTATGAGTCTCTCATAATGTTATACTTCAATTTAAGTCCCTCAGTTTCACTAGATCACTCTTGTACACTTGCAAATACGCCAATGAAAACCCATCACCAAGAGGGATTTTGGAATATACAATTGACCCTCCTCTATCTAACTGAGAGTCAGTCAGGGGAAAAGATGACAGAGCAAAGCTATGGTTTGGAAAATAATAAATTGATGGGTTTCTCAATTGTTCCATAGAAAAATCCATCTCACTGCATTTCTCTGGATTATGCACCTCTGGGACTTTCCTTGTCATGCTCCTTTCGTCTATGTTGAACATTAGCTGATGATTGTGGATAAGGTAAAATTCAATGTATAAATTGCTGATTTTGTTACATGAAGTGGCTGCTTGGCAAGTGTCCCCCAAGCCTTGCGACAATGGGAAAACATGCCTTCGCTTTTGTCAGTGCCAAAGGAAAAAAAAGTTTGGAAGACAAACAGCAGAATGGCCATGGACTTCATACCTGTATCTGAGGAGATATAGTTAATCTTTTCAGTAGAATAAATATTTAGCTATGTAATCAGATGCCGCCAATATGATGTGAGCAATAAAACCAGTGCCTCATTAGTTTCAGGTCATTCTGTTGGCACTTATCTGATTACAAGGCTGATTCCCAATTTACAAACGTGACTTATTTTAATGGAAGGTTTGAAGAAAGCATTCATTATTCACCATTTGGGATTTGTCTGCTATAATTAATTGTCTTCTGGTGCCATGGTTTGTAATGGATCATTCAGTCATAATAATTAAAGTGAATTTGAATTTTAGATTTGGCTGTAATTGTATAAAGTTCCTCTTGATGAGTCGGGGGATAATATTCCCTTTGGTTCCTCCTCATTGTGGTGTCATACAGAAAAAAAGTCCAAAATGAAGTTTGTCTGCATTTGTATTTTTATTGGAAGACATTAACTCCTAGAGATTCTCCCTACTGTTGTCTCTGTGGCCATATATGAGTCACTGCCATTACCTTCATCAAAATAAAACTGGTATCAGGGGTTATGGGGAGAAGGCAGGAGATTGGGGTCGAGAGGGAAAGATAGGTTAGCCACGATGGAATGGTGAGGTAGACTTAATGGGCCGAATGACAATTCTGCTCCTATAACCTGTGAATTTATGAACTTATCTGGGATTTGGGATTGAAGGTTTAAGTCCCAAATTTATACTTAAGTAAAATAATCACATGACATTTCTGTTCAGCCCAGAAGGAATCCTACATTTTCAGCTTAAATTACATCTATTGGAGAACAATAGTTCTTCAAATGAACAGAGAAAGGTTTCAGTTTGACATATCATTAGAAAGAGCAGGATTCCAACTGCATTGGAGAGTTGTGTCAGTCTTAAGGGATAATAAATAAATGCAACACTAAAAGGACCATCCAACACTAACTTTTGCATTGAATTGACAAAGACACACTGAGCCCAATCAATATTGAAAAGTCCTCTTTGCTAATATCTGGAAATGTCAAAATCAGGACAGATGCCCCATAGATAAATAATCAACAGTCTGATATAGTTACATTCAGGGAATCATACCTTTTAGCCCATGCATTAGACTGCATCATCACAATTCCTGCTTATGTCCTGCCTCACCAGCCTATGTACCAGACTATGTACAGTCAAGAAGAAATATGTGGGAACCTCAATGTTGATTACAAAGTACTATGTTTACATACCTATTGTGCTACTGCAAGTACACATTTCTTTGTTCCTTGGGGCTTATGACAATAAAACACTCTAAACTCTTGAGACTCCGTGAAATGTCATGAAATCAGGCCAAACAAAGGCAATGAAACCTTCTCCTTGTCACCATCTCCTGTTCTGCCTCAGGTGATGGATCAATCCTCTGTCACATTGAACACCACTTGGAGTAAACACGGAGGGAAGCAAAGGCACGGAAAATTAATCTAGGGTTTTGACTCTAGATTAATCTAGGATTTTGACTCTAGAAACATTGATTAGACTGGCCAGGTCCTTTATGTCATTAGTCTGAAGAATTATTTCGACACAAAACATCACCTATCCCTAATCGACTGCAAGGTGTTTTGGGTTGTTCATTTTATTGGTGTTCTATTTTGAAACAATGCCCTTGATTTTTTTTCACGGTATGGCGAGGTTGCCTGGTTAGCACACAACAAAATCTTTTCATTGCACCCCGCTAATCGTAACAATAAACTAAACTAAACTGAACTTCTTGATTAATTTGATTTTATAGAGGGCTTTAACAATCTTGAATTGTATTGTTACTTATGCCAGTACATCCGTCAGTCACTCTTGAATAATAGCGAAAAATCATGGTGAGTCATCCTTACCCAGGTTAATACCTGGAATTACCTATTAATTCCAGGTATTACTGCATTCTGGACCAATTTACAACACTACTGATGTCAATAAATATTTACAGTTTAGGGAGGGTCCTTTCTTCAGACTTCATCCCTCCATTTCCTTCCACAGACGCTGCCTGACCTGTGGGATTCCACCTCCCCTTTTTTCTGCTCAGGGTTCCAGCCTCTGTAGAGCTTTTGTGTCTCCCTCTTTGAAAGAGCTATTCAACTCATCCCAAATCAATCAAATAACTCCAATGCCTGTGAAGTAGTTTTGGAGTGAAGTCATCTTTGAATGGAACATGAATTGGATGTCATGCCTGCGTGTCAGCTGGGCTGGATTGCACCCTCTGCTCTTTTCCAGTGTTTTACCTTTGTGAAGTCCTCCTGTTGACCTCAGCCCAGACCCTGGATTGACTCCACCATCAGTGAATCTCTTGCCTTCATCTGGGGTAATTGGTAGAGTTGGCGTCTCGGTTATTCAGACACTTGACCATTTTAGGGACCATATGTTGTGACTTATTGTGAGGCTGAAAGCTGAACATTTTATCCAGTGTGTGGTGCAATATTGTAAGCATAAGTTATAGGATGAAGATTTATGCCATTCGGCTCATCATGTCTACTCCACCATTCAATCTTGGCAGATCCATCTTTCCCTCTCAGCCCCATTCTCCTGCCTTCTCCCCATAACCTCTGACAACTGTACTAAACAAGAATCTTGTCAATATCGGCCTTAAGAACATCCATTGACTTGGCCTCCACAGCCTTCTGTGACAATGAATTCCACAATGATTATATTACTCTGTGCTTTATGTTCAGTATATAAGTATGGTCAGCATGTGTTTATACTTGTGTATATCCAGTATTACCGTTTTGGAATGTGTTTGTGTCAAGTGTTTTGCTGTGTTTGCTGCGTAGTTATAGGTGGCCTGACCCTGTCTCTATTCCTTTGCACTATTCTGTATATGATTTCTGTGGAATTGAGGTGACCAGCAAAGTCACCCACTCTTGCATTCTGCACATCAGACAAAGTGCAGCACTGATGACGAAAACCATTTCCTTTTAATGCTGTTCTTTGATCTGCTCGGCCTTTTCTTAACAAGAATGAGCACTATTGTCATCACAAGAGCTATGCATAATTTGATGTGGAGAAATGAAAAACTAATTTCTGAGAGTATTGAGCAGAGGATAGTGATGCTTTACGATAATGTGGGACAGCAATTCTGTTGGCTGTGACATTACAGCATGAAAGCTTTTGACAGCATACATCCGAAGCACCTTTACTGTGTCTACCCTTGAAGTAATTATGGGATTGAATCCTCTTCAATAAAAAGTGCCAGTATTTTCAATCAAAGCCCTCGAGATGTCCATTATATAAACTCAAATGAGTTCCATTTCCCCTGAAATGGAAAGCACATTTTTATTATCTTTTATAAGAAATGTGACTTGGAAAGCCGTACACCACAAACCTGTTATTATTGTGTTACTCTGAAAAGCAAGAGAAAGGCTGACCCATATCTATTGCATTTTATTGTTAACCAAGGTGGTGGACAGCCACTATATGCCGATAATGCTACTCGTAATGAAGAAGGATCTATGCTGCTTTGTTCAGAAGAGCAAGTAAATGGAATCAGTGGGGGCAGTCTGGTCCTCATGCCTGTAAAACAACAGCTCACAATGGGAAGGGGTAATGTAGACGGGTTTGAAGCAAGTATTTGGGGGTTGGGGTATGGAAGAGAAGGAGGTAAAAGGTACAACAGGATAATACAGGAAGGAGGGTGGCAACAGAGATGCCATATATCTACATTATTTTCTCTCTCTCTTTGATGCCAGGGGTCAAGGTGGGATTTCATATCCATGGAACCATTCATGATGTGTTTTATTGGTCCAGGTGGAACAATGAAATTCTTACTTGCAGCAGCACAGAATATGTTAACATAATACACTGTAAACTATATTAGAACGAGGAGAGAAAAATGTTCAGTCAGTATCTATATTACTAAACGTCTGATCTTGACCGCTTTTGGCCCACTGTGCTGCAATTTCCAAGAGAACGCCACCACCTACGGCCATCATTTTTGGACACCTCGCTCAGAGTCCCCCTCCACCTTCCGGGACCAGAGGACTTTTCCCATCGATGAAAAATGAGAGAGATATTAATGTTTAAAAAAAATTCCCCATTCCCTCTGTTCTCTCTGCTGCCCCCGCTGGCGGCAGGGGGGGAGGGACTATAAAACCCGAAAGTGTCGTGCCACACTGAGTCTCTGCCAGACCAATTTTATATATATATAAAGATATATACACACACTTACACAAAAAAAAACCAAACAATAATAGTGCATTAATAGTGGCAGCAAAAGCCTCAATTGTGCACAGCATTGCAGCCGAAATCTGTATTGTACACACCCAGGACAATCTCACTCATTAATCCTTAGGATCATCATCCCAAAAGTTCATTTGTGCTTCTCCTCATTCAAACTTGTTTGAAGCTGCGTTGTGTGAAATCATCAATTATTGGGGAATAAAGCTGTAACATCTATTCTTGATTTCCTGGAATACATTGCGTGAGGCATTACTAAAGAGGCTAATTTAACACCATTGTTGAGAATCATTCAGCCTAGATTCGGATCCAACTTTTGGTTTGCCTTGAACTAGTCTATCTCCTCCAGGGGTGAGCAGAAAGTGCTGGAGTAACTCTGGGTCTGGCAGCATCTGTGCAGGGAGTGGACAGATGATGTTTTGAGTCAAGACCCTTCTTCATACTGTCTATCCCTTCCACAGATACTGCCTGATCCACTGAATTACTCCAGCACCTTGGATTTAGCTCAAGATTCCAGCATCTGCAGTTCCTTGTATCTTCATCCAGGCGTGAGTTGGACAGGGATCTTGTGTGGGACAGCAATTCTGTTGGCTGTGACATTACAGCATGGAAGCTTTTGACAGCGCACATCCAATGTCAGTGTGTGTCAGTGTGTGTGTATATGCGCGAGCACAAGTGTGCACAAGTGTCCTTATGGATGCATGTTTGTGTGCCTCTGTGCATGCATGCATGTGCGTTTCAGTGTGTTCGTGTGCCAATGGACCAAGACCACAGTACCCTATGTTCATGCCGTTTAACTACTCGAGCAGCGTATACCCTGTGCACAGATAGCTTCCACACCTCAGAACCAGAGTAGAAGCAAGTGATCCTCAATCCCGAGTGTCTGCCTGAGAAGAATGTAGCAATGTGATTTCCAGCCCACGGTACTGTTCTTTGATCATCTGTTGAGCTCCAGTGGGACAATGTGAAGGCTGAAGACAAAGAGGTCAGAAAGCTGCATCCCTCTTGCAATGTTCAGACCATTTGGATTCCTCAGTGCCGAGGTGCTTGCATTGTGAGCAATGAATGCCTGCACGGAGAGTTGGAGACCCAGAATGGTGGGGAACTGTGGGGTGCGGCACCCCCTGCCTTTCCAAGAGAAGGCGCAGAACTGTTTCCCTGGCAACGTGGATTCTCTGCTTCATTTTATTCCATTACTCCGATGCAGTTATTTTGTAAAATTCTACACATGCTTCTAATTAACCATCCTAAATAAATTGAAAGAGTGAAGAGTAAATTGCAGAGCCCGTCCATCATCATCAAAGCCGACATTTTCACAGAATTAATGAAAACTGCGCAGGATCTTTCCAGCTGCACGGTCTCTAATGGAACAGACCAGATTCAATTTTCTATTTTGATTACAAACTGTCCTCCTATTTTTTGGGGGCATTAACAGCCCCAGCACACTCCTTCCTCGTGTTACCTGGAGTGTCATTTTTCTCAGACCTTCTCGAATATATTTCATTATGTTCCGAGTGCATCCAAATTGCAATTAGATATGGCAGCTGATTATTTTCACAATCTGGTGTTCGTGCATGAGTATTCCTCCAGAGCGGTTCGCTTGTCTGGGAAGCATCTTTACATTTTCATGATTGGATTCAGTGGATTTGTATATTGCCTTGTGATGCCAGCAATGCTGCAAAAATAAAATATAATTCTGGAGGTTGCTCCAGTAATTCTCAACAGAAATTCAATTGTTGCAAATATAATAGTTGGGTTTCTCTTTGACAGGACGAGAGCTTATATTGTATTGTATTGAAAAAAAAAAGCTTACTGAACAGAGCAGAACCTACGCTGGTTTCAATTGCCTCAGGGAGCCAGAGAGGGATTTGTTAGAATCTTTTTTTTTTACTGGCTTGGGATTTTAACAGGGTCGAAATGCATCCTAGATCATCTGTGCTAGCTATGGTAGAGATTTTGTTTTTTTCCCCCCCTGGCTTCAATAAAATGGATTGAGTCATATTATAGCACTGAAACATGAGACAGCAACTCTACCAGCTGTGCCATTGTGCAGGCTCTTCAGCCCACCAAGTCTGTGCTGGCCATCAACCATCTGTTTACACTAAACCTACACTCACCTCATTTCATTCCCTCCACATTCCCAAATGACTCCCTCCAAATTCTACCACTCATTTACGCACTTTGGGAAATGTACATGTCACCTTCGTGTCTTTGGGATATGGGAGTAAATTAGAACCCCTTCAAGAAATCCATATGGTCACAGAGAGAACGTGCAAACTTCACACGGACTGCGTCCGAGTTCAGGATTGAACCCAGGTCACTGGAGCTATGAGACAGCAGCTCCTCCAGCTGTGCCACTGTGCAGCTCAAGAAGCAATGCACAATGCACTGCTTCACTGCAACCATGCAACCCAGCAACTGCACAAGATGTAACACCCATCCATATACCTCTTCCCTCACCATCAGCAATCCTTCCAGGTGAGACGGGGATTCCTGTGCACCTTCTCTAACCTCATCTACTGCACCCAGTGTTCCTGATGTGGCCTCCTGTAAATCGGTGAGACCAGGCGACCGTTTTGCCGAATACTTGTGCCTTGACAACCAAGGCCTACTGGATCTCCAGTTGCTAACCATTTTAACTCCCCTTCCCATTCCCATACTGACCTTTCTGTCCTGGGCCTCCTCCATTCCATAGTGAGGCCACACACAAACTGGAGGAAGAGCATCTCATATTCTGCTTAGGTAGCCTACAACCCAACAGTATGAACATTTAATTCTCCAAAATTAGCTAAATACAAAACCCTCCCCCTCTCCCTCCTTTCCCCATACCCTGTCCTATCTCCCCCCCCCCCTCCTGTGTGGCCCATCTATTTCTCCACTCTCCCCTTTCCACCTACATTCCTTCTTCTAGCTTCACAATTCTCACCAAATCCTTGTATCACATCTTCTGTCTTTTCATCTCCACCTTCTACCTATCTTTAGAAACCTTCACCTGTGTCCAATCCATTTCCTGTATCAATCCATTTCCTCCACAGAAAGTTGGAGTAACTCAGCCGATCAGACAGCATCTCTGGAGAAAAGGAATAGGTGATGTTTTGGGTCAAGGCCTTCCTTCAGACGTTTTCCCTGCCTGGGTTTGTCCTTCCTTCCCTTATTTCAGCTTTCTCTCTCTCTCCCCCTACAATCAGTCTGAAGAAGGGTCCCGACCCAAAATATCATTTATCCATGTTTTCCAGAAATGGTGCCGGACCCGCTGAGTTACTCCAGCACACTGTATGTTTTTCTGTAAACCAGCTTCTGCAGTTCGTTGTATCTACGATGCACAGCTACTGCTGTACCATGCTTTTCACACAAGTGACCCAGCATTCTTCTCTATGCCTCTGCGTCTCTCCCTTTGTAGGTTGGGTTAATGTGTGCATTACCATCCACAAGACATTGCAGTCAGTGGGGAGTGGCTGGACTGGGTGGAAAAACTGCAGGTACCTTAATTTTCTGCTGAGAGATTGCTGTTAAGCTCCGTGATAATCAGAAAAACTTTGATGTGGAGGTCAGAAGTAAGCCATGCTATGTGCACAAGGAAAACACAAAACATTATACTCATTACATACAGTTATATGGACATGCTCTGATTAAAAAGAATGCATGTAAATATGCTCCTGAAACAAGATCCTAAACATGTGAATGAAACAAGATGTAATATTTTAACACAATGGAAAATATACTCCTTAAAGAGAGAACAAAGAGAGAAAATTTGGTCAATAAAACTGACATTTTTAAAACTTTAAACATTATATTGTGAAGTATATATGCAGTGTGTCATTTCCAAAATTATCTGAATTTTTATGTTATAGTTTTTATTTTTAACTGGATGTACAGGGATTAGTGAGTGGAGACAGGAACCTGCCTCTTTCCTTTTTCCAGCTTTCTTCTCCCCCTCCCTACAATCAGTTTGAAGAAGCGTCTCAGCCCGAAACATCACCTAGCGATGTTCTCCAATGATGCTGCCTGATTTGCTGAGTTACTCCAGCACTTGGTGTCCTTTTGTGTATTACCCTGCATCTGTAGTTCTCTGTTTCCACAATCTGAGTTATCTGGCAGGATTTTATGCTATGGATATTTGTTGGTTTCATTCATACGACCTTGCAGGGTTACTATTTGGTAACTTCAGACTTAGACCAAACAGAAGTGTGAAGTTAGACACAAAAAGCAGGAGTAACGTCATCCATTCCTTCTCTCCAGAGACACTGCCTGTCCCGCTGAGTTATTCCACGTTTTTATGTCTACGATTTAAACCAGCATCTGCAGTTCCTTCTTACACAGAAGTGTGAAGTTTACAGGGCTTTGATGCTGTTTATTGTTTTTTTATATATACTTGGCCAGGGCTTTTTTGGGGAATAAGAATACATTACAGGTGTAATAGCACGATGCATTTCCTATAACCAATGGGAATGAAGTGGAATATAAATCATTTACAGCAAATTTAAAACAATTTGTGGTATATTCCCACGTCTAGCACTTTTCACATTTTTCTGCAACTGTTAAAATAGTAAATAGAGAAATTTAATGCAGGAGAAAAAATATTATTTCAATTATTCCTTGAAGCTGTTTTGCCCATATATTTGTATATATTCAACCTCAATAGAAGTGGCTGTCGAGAAAAAGAAGTCGAAAATCACCATCAAACCTTGTGGCGAGACAGATTTTGGCAAAGCCTCTGTGGCAATGAATGCATTTTATTCTTGAATTTTCATCTCTCATTTTCAAGGATGCAGTGATTTTCAGGAAGTAGGACCACAGATACCTTTATGTAATGAAGTTGTTCTTTATGTTTGAAGATTGCTTAATGGTCCTAATGCATTCACATTTCAGCATTGGACTCTGGATTACATTTGCTCTGTCTTTTGTCTTCTTCAGCTTTGGTTATAGTTTCAGCTCTTCTCTCCCCAACTCCCCCAACTACCAGTGAACTCCTATTCACCTGGATCCACCTAGTGTTTAGGAAGGGACTGCAGATGCTGGTTTAAACTGAAGATAGACACAAAAAACTGGAGCAACTCAATGGGTCAGACAGCACCTGTGGAGAAAAGGAATAGGTGACGTTTCGGGTCGAGATCCTTTTTCAGACTGAGAGTTAGGGGGAATGGAAACGAGAGATATAGACGGTGACGTTGAGAGATGTAGAACAAATAAATGAAAGATATGCAAAAAAGTAATGATGATAAAGGAAACGGATCCTTGGTAGCTGTGGCCTAGGTGAGAACGAGTGCAGACAATGAAACTCAACAAGACAACTTTAAAGCTGGTACGACTTGCGTGGGGGAGGTATGGAAAGAGAGGATATGCAAATGTTACTTGAAGTTAGAGAAATCAAAATCATACTACTGGGTTGTAAGCTGCCCAAGCAAAATACATCTTCCACCTATTGCTCGTTAGCTCTTGTGCCAAGCCTTTCCTTTCTCTCTTTTTACCAGTGATCTTTATCACTCAGGTTCGATCCCAACTATGGGTGCTGTCTGTATGGAGTTTGTACATTTTCCCCGTGATCACGTGGGTTTTCTCCGAGATCTTCGGTTTCCTCCCATACTCCAAAGGCGTACAGGTTTGTAGGTTCATTGGCTTGGTGTATGTGTAAATTGTCCCTAGTGTGTGTAGGATAGTCTTAATGTGCGGGTATCGCTGGTCGGCACAGATCGTTGGGTTGAAGGCCCTGTTTCCACACTGTATCTCTAAACTAAATGAAACTAAACTATTGCACACTAGATTATTTGCATATCTGTCATTGGAAAACAACAAATGCTGGGTATGAATTAAAAAATATATAAATATGGCCTTTAGGCTGCTGCTACAGGGCAGGTAGGGAATTAGAGCCGTCAAGTAAATTTCTTTATTTGCTTTTCATGGTTAAAAATATGTTGTCCTTCTGAGAACCTGTTCCAGGAATCCTTTGGAACAAGAAATTCAGAATGGGACTTGGTAACAGGAAAGAAAAATGTTGAACCCAAGCAGAGCAATCTCATCGGTCCGATTTCCCAGCAGGTGAAATAGGGGAGAAAAGGGGCGAGGGGGAGGAAATGGGGATTAGGAGATAATGAGGAAAGCATGGAAGATAATAGAATAAGGCAGCATGAGAGTGTACTTGCTTACAGCTTTTGGTGTGCTGGCCTTTATAAATCAGAGCATTGAGTATAGAAGTTGGGATGTAATGTTAAAATTGTACAAGGCATTGGTGAGGCCAATTCTGGAGTGTGGTGTACAATTTTGGTCACCAAATTATAGGAAAGGTGTCAACAAAATAGAGAGAGTAGAGAGGAGATTTACGAGAATGTTGCCTGGGTTTCAGCACCTAAGTTACAGAGAAAGGTTGAACAAGATAGGTCTTTATTCTTTGGAGCGCAGAAGGTTAAGGGGGGACTTGATAGAGGTCTTTAAAATTATGAGAGGGATAGACAGAGTTGATGTGGTAAGCTTTTTCCATTGAGAGTAGGGAAGATTCAAACAAGAGGACATGATTTGAGAATTAAGGGACAAAAGTTTAGGGGTATCATGAGGGGGAACTTCTTTACTCAGAGAGTGGTAGCTGTGTGGAATGAGCTTCCAGTGGAAGTGGTGGAGGCAGGTTCGATTTTATCATTTAAAAATACATTGGCTATGTATATGGACGGGTAGGGAATGGAGGGTTATGGTCTGAGTGCAGGTAGATGGGACAAGGTGAGAGTAAGTGTTCGGCACGGACTAGAAGGGCCGAGATGGCCTGTTTCCGTGCTGTAATTGTTATATGGTTATATGGTTATATGCAAGAAGGTAACATGACCTATGGTTGAAAACTCCCACTTTAACAGGTTTGATATCTGCAGTAACAACAGATCTCAGCATTTCGACTTGTCATGCGGTTATTAATTTCATTTTAATATGAGCTGCAAACATCCAATTGTCAGAACAAAGATCCGACATTTTATCTCATCCATCAGAAATGTTTCATTTATTTTTCATTTTATGTCCAGCGAATGACCGAAATACCAGTTAAGCTGTTCATGTAAGTTTCAAACGGAAGATTTGTCAGGATCCTGTGTAAACTCATTAATCTTTGATTGGTGCCACGGGTTCTTAGCGTGCTTCTGAGCAGGTAGCTCTGAGCAGACCATGACTTAATGTCTCATCGGAAGGGCTGCATGCCGTGAAAAAGCAGCATTGTCTGCCGCAGCTCTTTGCTGCCGTTATGCCTTATTTCTGAATTAATGGAACCACACATCCTATACAAGGCATTACAATCTCCAATTCACACGCTGCTAAAGGTGAACAAAAAGTCCCTATGAGAAAGCAGGGCATTTTGAAGCACTACCCATTGCCGTAGACTACTCTTTACAAACCTGGGTGGTCTGTGCTCAGTATCTAAAGTCCTGGTGGTCCTGTATACGTTTTGGCATTGGTGCATAATAGATACTTGTTCATTAGATTAAGAGCTTCCTGCAGTGGTTAGGGGAGCTGCTGATCACTTCCTACAAGTTGCCTTTATAGAATCATAGAAATAAATAATGATTATCGGACAGGAGGCCAATCTACCCATTGTGTCGATGCTGACCTCGTCCTATTTCTCTGTTATTTTTGCAGTGTCTATCAAATTCCTTTGATTGACACGATTGTTTCTGCTTCCATAACTCATGCAGTCAGCGAGTTGTGGTCATCTCTGATTACTGCTGAGTATATTAGTGGAACAGGAGGATAGATATGTTCATAGGTTCAGAAGTGATAGGAGCATAATTAGGCCCTATGGCCCATCAGGTCTACTCCGTCATTCAATCTTGGCTGATCTATCTTTCCCTTTCAACCCCATTCTCCTGCCTTCTCCCGATAACCCCTGACAGCTGTTCTAATCAAGAATCTATCTATCTATGCCTTTAAAATGCCATTGACTTAGCTTCCACAGCCATCCACGGCAATTAATTCCACAGATTCACTATAGGGCCTGTCCCACTTGGCCGTCATTTACGCGACATGCCGGTGGCGCGCAAAGATTTCATGCAGAATGAAACCCATATGCTACCAGGTCGCGTAAATGGCGCGCAAATGATGGCCAAGTGGGACAGGCCCTTACCCTCTGACTACAGAAATTCCTCCTCATCTTTTTAAAGGTTCGTCCTTTTATTCTGAGGCTGTGCTCTCTGGTTGACCTGGTAGCGTATGGGTAGCGTGTGGATAGCGTGGGACGGGTGCATGGAGTTCTATGAACTTATGAACCCGTGACACAGGCATTGCAGCTCCATCTAAGGTGCATCATCTAACCTACCAATTGGGATTTGTCCTTTATTATTGCCAACTGTCATCCCAGCCTCCGGATTGTGTCGTCCCGAAGAAGAAAGAGAAAGGCAACCAAGTATGCTCCAAGAGACTCCCATCAATTGATTGCTTTAATACAGTTAATCTATCTTCCAGAACTTAAAATAGCTTCCACCTTATCTTAAAAGACATCAAATATCGTCTCAAAGGCCAGTAGTGACTGCCTTCTCAACACATGTTTCAGCCAACTATTCCCACTGATCGATGACTTGCTGGAAATAGATCTACTTCTGAGGATTTAACCTCATTCCTTGATTTCTTTCTGTGAATTCATATTCCCATAACTCCCACCGCTTTACGTCAGCCCATGGCACCTCTGAGTGTATTCACCTAAAGTGCCTGGTGCAACGACACCTGGTGGTGGCCCTGGGTAATCGAACCCTCGTGATTGGCTGGAGAAGCCACATGAGCGTGGGTGTTTGTTTTTTGCGGGTTTTCTACTGCATTGATTCATTCTAGCGCCACACGTCTGGAATCAACATCGTGTATTTGGCTGTCTCTAACGATTTGAGTAATTTCGTTGTTTTCGTTTTCAAAATAAAACAATTTTGTTTACTCACCGTCTCAACTCGCCAAACATTCTCAGACTATTTACTTTGCACAGAGAAGAGCTACTTTGAAGAAGTTCTCCTCCTTTGTCCAACGGGAGTTCTTCGAGAGCTTCTCTCACTAATCCCCCTCTGTGATTCCTGCTGCTATCCGGCTCTATGACCATGTTCTGACTCGGACTTGCTACCACAGGCACGTGTGATTCCTCAACACTTGCCTGCATCGCTATCTTGTGCCATGTGGCTTCCATCTCTGCTTCCACACATCCCAATTCGGACCCGACCAAGATTTCAGGTCAATCCACTGCTTCTCACAATATTTCTCCTTCCGTACCCTGCGTTCTGCACAGGTTGCCATGCTCTGGCAATAGCAGGTCTTCATTGTGACTCCCCCACAGCTCCAGGCCTCACTCACCCAGATCTGCAATGGACCTCTACTTTATTGTATCCTTTGACAAATCCACCACTTCAATCAACGTTTCTTCACTTTCCTGCCTTTCTCAAGAAAAAAAGCTGAAGATGGGTCCTGATCTGAAACGTCACCCATCCATGTTCTCCAGGATGCTGCCTCACCTGCTGAGTTAAGGGCCTGTCCCACTTTCCTGAGTTACTCTAGAATTCTTCCGGGTTTTCTCCTTGAATCAAACTCGGAGAATGTCCGTAGCGAGTCCAAAGGAGGCCGTAGGAGTCCGTAGATATATCGTAGTGGCTCGTTATGCCAGCCGTAGGTACTCGGGGCATCAAGTAAGTCGCGACGTTTTTCCAGCATGACAAAAAAGTCCACGATTTAAAAAAATAGTCGGAAAAATAGTTCGTAGATCACAAAAATCTTGATTTTTTTTTAAGGTCCTTTCAACTCGGCAGAGGACTCGGGAAAGTGGGACACGCCCTTTACTCCAGCATCTTGTGTATTTACCTTGTATCATGTTAATATACTTGTGTTAACTTAAAGCTTAATAGTCTTACCCATTGTACCTTCATCCGTGGCATCAATTAATAATGTAGAAAAAAAATTACTGTGGATGCTGGTTAATACACAAAAGGACATCAAGTGCTGGAGTAACTCAGCAGGTCAGGCCCCACCTCTAGAGAACATGGATAGGTTATATTTTAGATTGAGACCTTTCTTCAGACGGAAGAAAGGTCTTGACCCGAAATGTTACCTATCCATGTTCTCCAGAGATGTTGCCGTTTCTCCAGCTTTGTGTCCATTAATTAATAATCTTGTTTGATGGTCTTTCAATAGATGTATTGGAAATATATTTGTAAAAATATATTTGGAAACAGCGACTTCCACCTGTCAGTACATCCCACATAAACTTTCACTATTAGTACCAATCTTCTGCTTATGCTGAATTTGCATTTCTGTGCACAATCCATGTCCACTCAGCTTATCAAAGGACTTTTGAAGATCACAATACACATTGCCTGAAACAATCAATCTAGGAATAATAGGAATCTGAGGTAACTTTTACACCCAAAGGGTGGTGGATGTATGAAACTAGCTGCCGCAGGGGATAGCTGAGGCAGGTACTATCGCAACATTTAAGAAACATTTAGACAAATACATGGATAGGACAGGTTTAGATAGATATGGACCAAACACAGGCAGATTGGACGAGTGTAGCTGGGACACGTTGGTTGGTGTGGGCAATTTTGGCCGAAGGTCCTGTTTCCATGCTGTCAAGAGAGTTTAATTGTTATACGTACCGACAATGGAACAATTAAATTCTAACTAACAGTAGCATACTGTAACAAGCCGGTTAAAGCAATACTCATCGATAACATATAATAAACAAAAATCAATAAATTAACAGTCACAATACTAGTGCAAAAAAGCCCAAATGTCTCGATGTAACCAAAGGCAGTCCATAGTTCATAGTTTAGTTTGTGCTGTGTAGTGTTGAAGAGCTTGATGTTGTTAAGAAGAACCTATTCTAGAACCTGGTGTTCAAGGTTTTCAGAACTCTATACCTTCTTCCTGATGGTAGGAGCGAAATTAGAGTGTGGCCAGAGTGGTGTGGATCTTTGATGGTGCTGGCTGCCTTTTTGAGGCTGCACTTCTGGACATACCTTCAATGGTTGGGGGTTCAGTGCCTGTGATGGACTGGGCAGTGTCCACCATGTTTTGTAATCTCCTTCATTGCTGGGCATTTGAGTTTCCAAACCGGGCCATGATGCAAGCAGTCAATTCACTCTCTACCGTACACCTGAAGAAGTTCATGAGAGTATTCGTCAGCATATTGAATCTCCTCAATATTCTAAGGAAGTAGAGACATTGCTGGGCTTTCTTTATGATTGCATCACTGTACTGGACCCAGGACAGATCTTCAGATATATGCATGCCCAGGAGCTCTCTCCACTACCAATCAATCACCACATTTATGATCTTTTAATATAAAAGTAGACTAAGGAGGATCACCATTTCTGAAAATTTGAAATTGTCTGATAATCACTGCTTTTTCTAAGCAAATGCACAGCAGGAATCTAATAATTCCTTCTGCCATAATGGCAATAATTGACCTCTAAATAGCCTACAATTTCAGAGTCCTGTTTAGCTGATCTTTTGAAACACAGATTTAACATTGGTCTTTATCCAGTCCATGGCTATAATAGCTTGCAAAGCACTGGGGACATTTCTCCGAGAGGTTCAGACACTAACCTGTGTGGAACTGCTTGGTTTATACCGAAGATAGACACACACACTGCTGGAGTATTTCAGCGGGTCAGGCAGCATCTCCAGAGAAAAAGAATAGGTGACGTTTCGGGTCGGAACCTGAAAAGGTTCCAACCCGAAAAGTCAAATGTTCCTTTTCTCCAGAGATGCTGCCTGATCCGCTGAGTTACTCCAGCATTTTGTGTCTATCTTGGACACTAACGTGTGTAAGAAGGAACTGCGGATGTTGGTTTGAACCGGGAATAGACACACAAAGCTGAAGTAACTCAGCGGGTCAGGCAGCATCTCTGGAGAAAAAGAATAGGTGACGTTTCGGGTAGAGATCCTTCTTGAGACTGAGAGTCAGGGGAAAGGGAGACGAGAGATATAGATGATGATATAGAGAGATATAGAACAAAATGACACTAACACTATAGTTATAGGACACCCCCTTGTTCCTTTCACATCAGGCGCTGCCTGGCCTGCTGAGAATTTCCAAGTTTTTTTTTTTTTTTTTTTGGGGTTTCTTTTTCTGACATACAATCTCACTCTACTCCTAGACCGACCCACAGGCCATTCTGTGTTAAGAGCTCTATTCCTTTATCTTTTGTCTGGAAACGATATCGGAG
The DNA here is from genome assembly GCA_035221665.1 of Okamejei kenojei. Classification (NCBI taxonomy): domain Eukaryota; kingdom Metazoa; phylum Chordata; class Chondrichthyes; order Rajiformes; family Rajidae; genus Okamejei; species Okamejei kenojei. The sequence goes on from CM069146.1 coordinate 40,260,120, forward strand.
AGCTGTCCCAGTGCTCGCTCCATTCTGCGGCTCAGATTCAATCTACATTAATCAGCTCCACTCCATCCAGCCTGTTTATTATGTGTATGTTAATCATAGCTAATTAGGAATAAATTAAACTCGGATGATTGTGGCTGGGTTGTGGTTGAAGCTAAAGAGTTTAAAACATTTTTGGAAATAGAGGTTTTAATCAAGAGTGTGCATATTGTGGTATTTTGTCCCTATTTACACCTGACGCTAATTAAGCTCATTAAAAATTAATGGTATTCTGTCCTGCGTGGAGATTTGCCTGCAGAGGCTGTACAAAAAGAGTAGCAAAATCATCACCACTGGTGCATTGTGAACAAAGGGCATGGCCATTGGGCATTGTCCAGCAGCTTTCCGTGTTGCTGCAAAAATAATTAGCTAATATCTTGGGAGGGTTTTTTTTTGTTTTCTCACACGAGCTAACGGATTTAAAATGAAATTATCCAAATACCCTTTGCAGATTTAGAACACGACAGGAAACCCCTTCCTGAGTGTGTTACGACTTTCTCCGAGGCTTTGCGGGGTTCGCACGGCAAGAAATAAATTATGTGTCCGCTGCTGCAAACCAGCTTTATATTCTTTTGAGATGAAAAGTGTACACATTAAATAACAATGCAGCTTTCAGTTCAGATCGGCTCCTGCTTCGAGAAACAGCTGTCCGATCACAAAACTGAGTCCTGGTGTTTTCTTTGAACTGATCCTGCACAGTTGCAATAGGTCTAAAGCAGCTCTCATGCACTAAATTCATTGTCTAGTGTTTACAAATCCAAGACATAAAACTGTTACCCACCGATTTATAATTTTCTCACATTACACCCTGCAAACTTGTTTGTCATTATTCTGAGTGATATTCCCCGAGCCCAGACGGGAATGAGTCACTCATGCCGACGGTTTGCAGATTTTGTGAGATGTCGATGGAATATATTGCAATGCCCAATACACAGGAGGAAAGTCAATATCATTAAAAACTGAACTTGATTTAGTCAGGGTAAATTGGTGTGCTCTCTTTCCAAGTTGTGATTCCTTGAGCTCGATACAGCGTGCGTTATTTTTATCTCACAATTCTTCGTGAAACTTTATGAGGTGACTTAATGCTTACAACGATCAGGAAAGGAAGAAAATGCTACAGAAATGTGGTAAAAGAGTGGGGCAGTGATGCTGCTCAGACAGTCCTTTCACAGAACTGGCACAGAAACAACTGGCTGATTGGCTTCTGTCTGTGCAATAAAATTTTATGATTAAATTCTGAATGTTTTTAATGACTTTGGCATCTGTCAACAATACAGGGAAATCACGGTATTGCAATTTTCAATCCTCATGTGTGGCTTTAATAAATGGATGGGCTGATTTCTACATGTCTCCATTGCGATCAAAAATGGTTTAAAATGGTGTTTATGTTTAATGGTCCACTTCCTCCTAACTTCCCATATTTAAGGTAGCTTTTTTTTAAGCGTCCAAATTTAACATCTAAAGAGATCCTTCTCAGAAACATCAATTGGAGGAATCTATTGTCCAGGTCGGACAAAAATAAAGTACCCTCTTATGATGTGGTGATTAAATCAAGTTTTGTAGAACTAAACATTGTAGACTGGGGATCAACTGAGATCCAATTGCAGACGCTGTTTTAATCTTGTGAGGTTGGGAAGTTGTGCCATTATCTTCGACATCCTAGATTGTAAAGGGAAAAGATTAGTTAAGATCAAAGTTGTCTCTGCTGCCTTCTGACATTCATGGAAACGATTGCACGGTGGAAGCACACTTAGAGCAGCAGCTTTAATTCTGCTCCTTATTTAATATCCCTGATTTACTGGTACATAACAGAGAACAGATTGCCGAGTGAATAAAAAAACCTCCTATTCCCCAATGCAACCCCAGAGATGCTGCTCACTTTGGCGGTTAATGACGCCAGAAGCCCATTTAGACACTGGGAATATGTGGGCTCTTCACCTATAAGATACATCAAGGTGAAACTCTGTGTTGCCTTTGTGCAATTCAGCTGTCAGTAACTGGACGGGAACTTGGAATTATTGTTGCCATCTTGTACTCCCGGTCTAAGGGTACTGAGATCAATGAAAATACTGCCACGCTGTTCCCCAGAGAAACCTGTTGGCACAGTATATTTGGATAACGTAGAGCTAGTGTGAATCAAATTGATTTGGTATAGAACTAGCATCCTTTCCAACTTCCTCCCCTCATACCCCTTCCTCCACTAAAAGTCTATTAACCAGTTCCACAGTTCACAACAATGTATCCCTCTTGGGATTACACTGTCCCTAACCAACAATTGGCCTATCAAGGAACCTCTCTGTCTGAGGTCATCTGTTGCCGGCTCTGACTCGTCCTCCCTGTAATCAGTCTGAAGAAGAGTCCAGACTTGGTCCACCTGCCTACACATTTTCTCCAGAGTTTCTTCAGCATCCTGTGTCTTACTTTTGTATCTGCATCTGCAGTACTTTATTACATTCTGTAGAACTAGTGTGAATGGATGATTAATGGTTGGTATTGATTCTGTGGGCCGAATATGAGTGGATACTCAGATTCCACTCAGTATCTCTAAATGAAAACGGCATTAAACTATTCAAGGCTCCTCAGATAAAGAAACAGTCCACATCCAAATGTAATAAGACCAGTACAACACCCAGGCCTGGGATGATAGGTGGAATATAGCTTTGGTGCCACACGAGTGCCAGGCAATGATAATATCTAGTTAGAGAAAATTCAGCTATCACCCCTTGACATTCATTAGCATAACCATAACTGATTACCCTCTATCAATATTGTGGAGTCACCATTGACCAGAAACTGAATTGGAGTCGCCATTTACACAATGACAATTGATCAACGACCATTAATTATCTGTTCACACTAGTTCTGTGTTAAACCACTTTATCATCCACTCTCTGCACACTAGGGGCAATTTACAGAAGCCAATCAGCCTACAAACCTGCACGTCTTTGGGAAGTGGGAGGAAACCGGAGCACCTGGAGGAAGCCCACACGATCCAAGGGAGAACGTTGCAAAAACCACACACAAACAGCAGCCAAGGTCAGGATCAAACCCAGGTTCAAGGTGCTATGAGGCAGCGGCTTTACCACCTGTACCACTGTGCTGCTCATGTTAATTGGATGAATTAGATGTTTACATGGCTGTGGAAAACTTTACCTAAAGCTTTTCATGGATAACAGCAGGTTCCCAAAGACTTTTAATGACAATATAAATGTCTTTGAAATTTAAAAAAAAAAATTTCAGTTGATGTCAAAATTGATAATACTTGTTTGTTTCATGATGTTTCTGCCCCTTCAGTTGCTTTCTTTATTGTGTTAACATCAAGAGGAAACAGCTCGATTAAAGTTATTCTCTCAAGGGAAGATATCAAAGATGAAGGCTCCGTGGGAATCTAGCACAGGGCTCTGAAATTCAAAGATGAACTGTGCTTATATCCAAAACATTTATCATTCTTGAGTAATCAAGTGAACTAAAAGTATCAATATTCTATAATTCCTTTTTAGGCAGATGCTGATTTTTCACACACCAGTTTTTAGACAGCCCATGTGAGATTGAGGTTGACTACCCTTTACTTCCATTTTGTGGATTCTGGGGTTAATAAAGAACCACAGATACAGCCACAGCAGGGACAGGGTTGTGGTGGTTTGAGAGATAACGTTACCTTGTGCCATTTATGCTGGAAGGCTCGGTGATCCGAGTGACCAGATTTAAAGTTCCCAATGCCATGCCAAATGTTTCTTCTGCAATGGGAACAGTCAATGTGTTATTGCACTTTTACAAGAGGCTTTGAGAATGTCCACAATCATTGCCTCTATCTTTTTGGTACATAAGTACATAGAACACACAGTGGAGTGACAAATCCTTTGACCCACCACGTCTATAATAACGATGATGCTAATCCATCTAATCACATCTGCCAGCACATACAATGGCTTGCAAAAGTTTTCATACCCCTTGAACTTTTCCACATTTTGTCACGTTACAACCACAAACGTAAACGTATTTTATTGGGATTTTATGTGATAGACCAACACAAAGTGGTGCATAATTGTGAAGTGGAAGGAACATGATACATGGTTTCCAAATTTTATTACAAATAAAAAACTGAAAAGTGTGGCGTGCAAAAATATTCAGCCCCCCTGAGTCAATACTTTGTAGAACCACCTTTCGCTGCAATTACAGCTGCAAGTCTTTTGGAGTATGTCTCTACCAGCTTTGCACATCTGGAGACTGAAATTTTTGCCCATTCTTCTTTGCAAAATAGTTCAAGCTCAGTGAGATTGGGTGGAGAGCATCTGTGAACAGCAATTTTCAAGTCTTGCCAGAGATTCTCAATTGGATTTAGGTCTGGACTTTGACTGTGCCATTCTAACACATGAATATGTTTTGATCTAAACCATTCCATTGTAGCTCTGGCTGTAGGTTTAGGGTCGTTGTCCTGCTGGAAGGTGAACCTCCGCCCCAGTCTCAAGTCTTTTGCAGACTCTAACAGGTTTTCTTCCAAGATTGCCCTGTATTGGGCTCCATCCATCTTCCCATCAACTCTGACCAGCTTCCTGGTCCGTGCTGAAGAAAAGCATCCCCACAGCATGATGTTGCCACCACCATGTTTCACAGTGGGGATGGTGTGTTCAGGGTGATGTGCAGTATTAGTTTTCCGCCACACATAGCGTTTTGCATTTAGGCCAAAAACTTCAATTTTGGTCTCATCAGACCAGAGCACCTTCTTCCACATGTTTGCTGTGTCCCCCACATGGCTTGTGGCAAACTGCAAACGGTACCTCTTATGGTTTTGTTTCAACAATGGCTTTCTTCTTGCCACTCTTCCATAAAGGCCCGATTTGCGGAGTGCACGACTAATAGTTGTCCTGTGGACAGATTCTCCCACCTGAGCTGTGGATCTCTGCAGTTCCTCCAGAGTTACCATGGGCCTCTTGGCTGCTTCTCTGATCAATGCTCTCCTTGCCCGGCCTGTCAGTTTAGGTGGACAGCCATGTCTTGGTAGGTTTGCAGTTGTGCCATACTCTTTCCATTTTCGGATGATGGATTGAACAGTGCTCCGTGAGATGTTCAAAGCTTGGGATTTTTTTTTATAACCTAACCCTGCTTTAAACTTCTCCACAACTTTATCCTTGACCTGTCTGGTGTGTTCCTTGGGCTTCATGATGCTGTTTGTTCACTAATGTTCTCTAACAAACCTCTGAGGCCTTCACAGAACAACTGTATTTATACTGAGATTAGATTACACACAAGTGGACTCTATTTACTAATTAGGTGACTTCTGAAGGCAATTGGTTGCACTGGATTTTATTTAGGGGTATCAGAGTAAAGGGGGCTGAATACTTTTGCACGCCACACTTTTCAGTTTTTCTATTTGTAAAAAAATTTGAAAACCATGTATCATTTTCCATCCACTTCACAATTATGCATCACTTTGTGTTGGTCTATCACTTAAAATTCCAATAAAATACATTTACGTTTGTGGTTGTAACATGACAAAATGTGGAAAGGTTCAAGGGGTATGAAAACTTTTGCAAGCCACTGTAGTTGATGTCCCTTAATTCTCTGCTTGTTCTTGTGTCTGTTTAAATGCTTCTCCAATGTTTGTATCATATCATCCACCTCCCCAGGCAACGTGTTTCAGGCACCTACCACGGTCTGATGACAAAAAACCTGCCTCGCAAATCACCTATAAACTTTCCCCTACCACCTTAAGCCCTAGAGTATTTAATATATCCACCCTGGGAAAAAGACTGACTGTCTATCTGTCTGAGTTGATAAAGAGACGATATGTCATGTTTGATGCTGCTCTTTGCACCTCTCTTGAACCTGATGCATGATGATATTGTCTTCAGGATTTCAGGTCTTTGTGTCTTGAAATGGATGGAATCCATTTGCAGAGAGGCGCCTCAGCCATTAGAAGGAAGTTGCCTGATACAATTTAAAGTATTGCATAGGTTATACTACTCAAAGACCAAATTGAACAAGATCTTCCCAACTATCTCTGCTCTTTGTGATAAATGTCACTTTCAAGAAGCCACCCTAACGCTTTTGTATCCTGTATAAAAAAACAAAACCTCGGGATGGAAATATTCAATATCATTTCTAAAACATTTAAAATTCAATAGGAGCCAGATTCAAAACTAATAATATTAGGAATGTCAGGGGGCAGCCCTAATCGAACGATATCTCAAAGATACTTCCTTGACTATGGTTTAATAACTGCAAAAAATCTTAAACTTAAATTCTGGAAAAAATATAACAGTCCCCACAGTGACGATGTGGATCACAGAAATGATCGAGACACTACATCTGGAAAAAATAAGGCTTGTCTTGACTGACAAACCAGATCAATTTTCCAAAATATGGTCTACTTTTATTCAAATTTCTTCAACAACATAATTTGCAACAACAACAAAGCTATATTTAAGAGGGAGTTAGATGTGGCCCTTGTGGCTAAAGGGATCAGGGGGTACGGAGAGAAGGCAGGTAAGGGATACTGAGTTGGATGATCAGCCATGATCATATTGAATGGCGGTGCAAGCTCAAAGGGCCGAATGGCCTACTCCTGCACCTATTTTCTATGTTCCTATGTTTCTATAATGGTTGAACACAAACTCAAAATTGACGCTAGTGTCGGGTGAGCGGGCGTATGGAAGGGTAGTGGGTTGTATCTCCGCTTCTTTCACTTCTTCGTTAGTTCTGGGGTTTTTCTTTTTTCTTTTTTGTGTCTTTCTCGAAATTCTTTATTTTCTTTTTCTTTTCTTCGTTCTTTCCCTATTTTCCTTTTTCCTTTTTTCCGATTTAGTTATTAGTTTATAAAATGTTAAAATTGAAGCAGTACGAAAATTGTATAACTGTTATGTCGATTACTTTCTCTTTGCACAATTGATTCTAATAAAATAAATATTGAGTGATTGAGGAGGGTGTAGGAAGGAACTGCAAATGCTGGTTTAAACTGAAGATAAACACAAAATGCTGAAGTAACTCAGCGGGCCAGGCAGCATCCCTAGATAGAAGGAATGGGTGACATTTCTGGATACGACTCTTCTTCAGACTGAAATCAGGGGAGAGGGAGGTACAGAGACAAGGAAGTGTAAGGTGTGAAAACAAGACAAAGGGGATGGATATCAAGGAGCATGTTAGCTGTGAATAGCAAACAGAGATAAAATGTAATCAGAGACAGTCAGCCTGGTTGGGGAACTGGGAAGGGGTGTGGGGAGGGGGGGTGGGAGAGGAAAAGCAAGGGTTACTTGAGGTTAGAGAAGTCAATATTCATACCGCTGGGGTGTAAGCTGCCCAAGCGAAATATGAGGTGCTGTTCCTCCAATCTGACAATGGAGAAGGCCCAGGACAGAAAGGTCAGTGTGGGAACGGGAACGGGAGGGGGAGATAAAGTGTTTAGCAACCGGGAGATCAGGTAGGTTTGGATAAATTGAGCGGAGGTGTTGGTGAGTTCTTTCTCTGTGGGAGCCGGCTGAGAGAACCCTCAGTAACGATTGCAAAGCGATTTGTCTTCTTTCATGAAGATAGTCACCATTACAGCATCTCAGAGAACTCCTAGCTTGTCCGCTTCTTCCCAGAAGTTAGGAAACAGGTTGTGAATTTATGATTGATTTCCTGTTCTGCCAAGTTTTAGATGTTCAGCCAACAAAAAATATAATTGTCACTAATTTCCTTGTAGACATCTACTGATTTTTAACGCACCTTCCTCTTTTTTTTTCTTTTCTGCAAAATTTATTTTGTGGCACATTAGAATGTGTCTGTTCTTTGAAATGTCTCATCATCCCCATCCTAGTTCAGACAGGTTATTGTACCAATATGCAGACTGAATAATACGGGATGCACCTGCACTAAAAATTCAATCCAGTGACAGAATATATTTTCATTTTGAAAAGGACTTGGCATATCTAATATAAAAATAATATTTCTTTCACGATCTCCTCCTGATAGGGAAGGAGTTATGTTAAAGGTGGTTCATGAAAAATGCAGTGTGTCTGGCATTGAGAATGAATGATGATCTTGGTATGACTAGTCATTAAACTTGATGTGTATTTGATGGAAGCCACAATATATAAAAGTCCAGAACAGAGTCTGAACGAGGAACTCACACAGCCAGCAGGCTTTCCACAGACAGTCATTTGTATGACACAAAAAGCATTGAAAGTGATATTTGCATTAACTCTCCAGAGTGTTAATACACACCAGTGCAATGAAAGTAGATATCAAACTGGGTCAAGTAAGATGTTAAATTTAAGCACATACAAGACAAAGAAAAATGTATGGATTTAAAGGCACAATGTTCACATGTGTGTACTTGAATATATCTGTACTTTTTCTCTTTTTGAAGGCTTGCATCGAGGCACAGCTCCACAGTCCTTCAGCAATATCACACAAATTGTATAGGCAATCAATATTGGCAGGGTAATCGAATGCAGAGGATGGAGAGGCAAATAGTGAGGCACATGCATTGCATTCTTACACATTGCCCAGTTAGATCCCAATCTAACATTTCCACCAGGATTTCTGGATTGCAAGCAGGCCAGTCATACCGATCACTTGAGATTTAAAAAAAAACTCTGCCTTTAATGGCTTTTAAACTCTTAAGGAATCCAAATAGTCTTGTTATTCCTTTGTTGCTTGGAGTTGTGGAGCAGAAACAGGCTCTGCTAACAATGTAGGGGATGGAAATGAGGGAGCAGAATGGGAGCAAGATGGAAAGTTGGAAGAAAGGGAAAAAAAGGGCAATGTAGAGTGGAGAAAGAGAGGAGATGAGAGAGGGTAGGGCCAGAGAGAGGGTAGGGGCAGAGAGAGGGTAGGGCCAGAGAGAGGGTAGGGCCAGAGAGAGGGCAGGGGCAGAGAGAGGGCAGGGCCAGAGAGAGGGTAGGGCCAGAGAGAGGGTAGGGGCAGAGAGAGGGCAGGGGCAGAGAGAGGGTAGGGGCAGAGAGAGTGTAGGGCCAGAGAGAGGGTAGGGGCAGAGAGAGGGTAGGGCCAGAGAGAGGGTAGGGCCAGAGAGAGGGTAGGGCCAGAGAGAGGGAGGAGATGAAAATCAAAGAGACAAATATGCTGGAAATCTGAATTAAAATTAAAAAAAATGTTGGAAACACTAATGGCGGTACAGTGGCAGAGTGGTAGCGTTGCAGCCTTACCAGCACCAGAGACCCTGGTTTTAACCTGACTACAGGTGCTGTCTGTACGGAGTTTGTTCGTTCTCCCCATGATCTGCGTGGGTTTTCTTCGAGATCTCTAGTTTCCTCCCACACTCCAAAGTCGTACAGGTTTGTAGGTTAATTGGCTTGGTATAATTGTAAATTGTCTCTAGTGTGTAGGATAACGTTAGTGTACGGCGTGATTGCTGGTCGGAGCGGACTCGGTGAGCTGCAGGGCTTGTGTCTGTGCTGTATCTCTAAACTAAACTGAACTCAGCTGCTCTGTGGAAAGTGAAACAGTTCATGTATCAGATCCAAGAGCTTTCAACAAGACGAGGGCAGTGGGAGAGAATCTGTTTCTGTAGCTGTTATCTTTATAGCTTCCTGGTTGAGAGTGGTTAACTCCAGATAGAACATCTGTTGAATCTAAATCCTTCAGATCTCTTGTGCTCAAATATACATGTCTACGACATATTTGCTCTCTCTGTAGCAGACTTACCCATTGAAGTATTGAGGGATCATCGTGATTACATCTTAAGGTGTGCTCGCCTTTTCTCTCTCGCGTTGAGGTGGAATGGAATGAGGTGGAGGATAAATGCATGGCTGAGGGACTGGTGCAGTGGGCAGGGATTCAAGTTTCTTGATCACTGGGACCTCTTTTGGGGAAGGCATGATCTGTACAAAAAGGACGGGTTGCACTTGAACCCGAGGGGGACCAATATCCTGGCAGGGAGATTTGCAAAGGCTACTGGGGAGACTTTAAACTAGAAAGGCTGGGGGGAGGGACTCGGGTAAAGGGGGCTAGGGGACAGAGTGTGGGGCAAGAGGTAGAGAAGGGAAGCACTCGGACCCAAAATGTAGACGAGAAAGAGGAAAAAGATAATAGACAGAGAATAAGGGATGGTGGGTTTCTAAAATGTGTATATTTTAATACTAGGAGCATTGTAAGAAAGGTGGATGAACTTAGAGCCTGGATTGACACCTGGAAATATGATGTTGTGGCAATCAGTGAAACATGGTTGCAGGACGGCTGTGATTGGAAACTAAATATTCCAGGATTTCGTTGCTTCAGGTGTGATAGAATTGGAGGGACCAGAGGTGGAGGTGTTGCAATGCTTGTCAGAGAGGATATTACAGCAGTGCTTTGGCAGGATAGATTAGAGGGCTCGTCTAGTGAGGCTATTTGGGTGGAACTGAGAAGTGGGAACGGTGTAGCAACACTTGTAGGGGTGTATTATAGACCGCCAAATGGGGAGCGAGAATTGGAAGAGCAAATATGTAAGGAGATAGCAGATAATAGTAGTAAGCACAAGGTAGTGATTGTGGGAGATTTCAATTTTCCAAAAATAGACTGGGAAACACATTCTGTAAATGGGCTGGATGGTTTGGAGTTTGTAAAATGTGTGCAGGATAGTTTTTTGTAGCAGTACATAGAGGTATCGACCAGAGAAGGGGCAGTGCTGGACCTCCTGTTAGGAAATGAGGCAGGTCAGGTGACGGAGGTATGCGTTGGTGAGCACTTCGGGACCAGTGATCACAATACCATTAGTTTCAATATAATTATGGAGAGAGTCAGAACTGGACCTAGGGTGGAGATTTTTGATTGGAGAAAGGCTATATTTGAGGGAATGCGTAAGGATTTAAAAGGAGTGAATTGAGACACTTTGTTTCATGGGAAGGATGTAGAAGAGAAATGTAGGACATTTAAAGGGGAAATTGTAAGAGTACAGAATCTTTATGTCCCTGTTAGGTTGAAAGGAAATAGTAAAAATTGGAAAGAGCCATGGTTTTCAAGGGAAATTGGACACTTGTTTCGAAAAAAGAGAGATATCTACAATAATTATAGGAGGTATGGAGTAAATGAGGTTCTAGAGGAGTATAAAGAATGTAAAAAGAATATTAAGAAATAAATTAGGAAGGCTAAAAGAAGATATGAGGTTGCTTTGGCAAGAAAGGTGAAAGTAAATCCAAAGGGATTCTACAGCTATATTAATAGCAAAAGGATAACGAGGGATAAAATTGGACCATTAGAGAGCCAGAATGGACAGCTATCTGCAGAGCCAAAAGAGATGGGGGAGATATTGAACAATTTATTTTCTTCGGTATTCATCAAGGAGAAGGATATTGAACTATGTGAAGTAAGGAAAAAAAGTAGAGTAGCTATGGAAACTATGAGATTCAAAGAGGAGGAAGTACTGACACTTTTGAAAAATATAAAAGTGGATAAATCTCCAGGTCCTGACAGGATATTCCCTAGGACATTGAGGGAAGTTAGTGTAGAAAAAGCAGGAGATATGACAGAAATATTTCAAATGTCATTAGAAACGGGATAGTGCCGGAGAATTGGCGTACTGCGCATGTTGTTCCATTGTTTAAAAAGGGTTCAAAGAATAAACCTAGCAATTATAGACCTGTTAGTTTGACGTCAGTGGTGGGTAAATTAATGGAAAGGATACTTAGAGATAATATATATAAGCATCTGGATAAACAGGGTCTGATCAGGAACAGTCAACATGGATTTGTGCCTGGGAGGTCATGATTGACAAACCTTCTTGAATGTTTTGAAGCGGTTACTAGGGAAATTGATGAGGGTAAAGCAGTGGATGTTGTCTACATGGTTTTCAGTAAGGCCTTTGACAAGGTTCCCCATGGAAGGTTGGTTAAGAAGGTTCAATCTTTGGGTGTTAATGGCGGAGTAGCAAGATGGATTCAACAGTGGCTTAAGGGGAGATGTCAGAGAGTAATGGTGGATGGCTGTTTGTCAGGTTGGAAGCCGGTGACCAGTGGGGTGCCTCAGGGATCTGTGTTGGGTCCACTGTTGTTTGTCATGTACATCAATGATCTGGATGATGGGGTGGAAAATTGGATAAGTAAGTATGCAGATGATACTAAGATAGGTGGTGTTGTGGATAATGAAGTAGATTTTCAAAGTCTACAGAGAGATTTGGGCCATATGGAAAAGTGGGCTGAATGATGGCAGATGGAGTTTAATGCTGATAAGTGTGAAGTGCTACATCTTGGCAGGACAAATCAAAATAGGACGTACATGGTAAATGGTAGGGAATTGAGGAATGTTGTGGAACAGAGAGATCTAGGAATAACTGTGCATAGTTCCCTGAAGGCGGAATCGCATGTAGATGGGGTGGTAAAGAAAGCCTTTGGTGTGCTGGCCTTTATAAATCAGAGCATTGAATATAGGAGCAGGGAAGTAATGTTAAATTGTACAAGGCATTGGTGAGACCAATTCTGGAGTATGGTGTACAATTTTGGTCGCCTAATTATAGGTAGGATGTCAACAAAATAGAGAGAGTACAGAGGAGATTTACTAGAATGTTGCCTGGGATCCAGCAACTATGTTACAGAGAAAAGTTGAACAAGTTAGGTCTTTATTCTTTGGAGCGCAGAAGGTTAAGGGGGGACTTGATTGAGATCTTTAAAATGATGAAAGGGATAGACAGAGTTGACGTGGATAAGCTTTTCCCATTAAGGGTAGGGAAGATTCAAACAAGAGGGCATGTCATGCGAATTAAGGGACGGAAGTTTAGGGGTAACGTGAGGGGGTACTTCTTTACTCAGAGGGTGGTGGCTGTGTGGAATGAGCTTCCAGCAGAAGTGGTGGAGGCAGGATCGATTTTAACATTTAAAAGTAAAGTGGATAGGTATATGGACGGGAAGGGAATGGAGGGGTATTGTCTGAGTGCAGGTAGATGGGACTAGGGGAAAACAAATGATCGGCACGGACTGGAAGGGCCGAGAGGGCCTGTTTCCGTGCTGTAATTGTTATATGGTTATATGGTTATATGGTTAAAAAATCAACATGAGGAATTCAGGAGAAATGGTGTCACGTTAATGGTATAGACAATAGACAATAGGTTCAGGAGTAGGCCATTTGTCCCTTCGAGCCAGCACCACCATTCAATGTGATCATGGCTGATCACAATCATGCCTCCTCCCCATATCCCCTGACTCTGCTATCTTTAAGAGCTCTATCTAACTCTCTTCTGAAAGCATCCAGAGAACCGGCCTCCACAACCCTCTGAGGCAGAGAATTCCACAGACTCGCAACTCTCTGAGTGAAAAAGTATTTCCTCATCTCCGTTCTAAATGGCTTGCTCCTTATTCTTAAACTGTGGCCCCTGGTTCTGGACTCCCCCAACATCGGGGACATGTTACCTGCCTCTAGCATGTCCAAACCCTTAATAATCTTATAGGTTTGAATAAGAAACCCTCTCATCCTTCTAACTTCCAGAGTGTACATGCCCAGCCGCTCCATTCTATCAACATGCATATAATGTACTGAGTGTTTTTCTTGCCTTTCGATACATTAGTGTGCAACTTGATGGATGGAAGCAGAACATTATAACATAGAGACACTGTATTTGGCTGCTCTTCTGACTCTTTCAAGCAGTGCGTAAGAATAGTGGGTTTGGAAATTGGATAATCATACTGGGGTGCTTCAGGGAAGAGAGAGAGAGAGAGAGTTTCACTCTAACAGACAGCAGTGATTAACTATCTGGATGAACTCTAAATAGGTATATTGTCTCTAATGAGTTCCAACTAATCATATTGATTGCACAAAATATCATCAGTGGTTACAATCCTTCTCCATAACTGTTTGTTAATCCACGTATCAATATATATATCACATTAGTATGAGTAACAAGATAATGGGGAAACCTGACTTGCTCTGTCCTGAAAAGCACGTCCAGAAGACCAAAACCATGGGATGATAATTAATGGGATCATTTCTTGATTGTGCTGGGCAACTGCCTGTATAAATGCACATTTAGCTACAGATACCTTTCAAGTGAAATCAAAGGATGCACGTATCACCAATTATTCTTTCTATATATGTTCTGACCTGTTGATTAGTCACATCAGATGGCCATAATGATGCCCACAGCAGGCAACCTCTTTGTTCAATTTGTAATGATAATTAGCAAGGGTGTTGATGTGACACTTAAGTCTGATGTGCAGTCAGCTCCTTTATGTTTTTTGATTATTCAGGCTGAATATTGTTGCTGGGACACAGTGATGGTTGCAGTCTCATGTTTCAATGAACCAGTCCACCTGAAGTTCTTTGATAGATATTTGCCTTGACTAAATCTGTCGCTAAAGGGCCTGTCCCACTTGGCAATATTTTCGGCGACTGCCGGCATCATTAACTGGCGTATCAGGTCACCGATAATTTTGCAGCGTGATGACGAATGGCGCGGGGTGTTTTTTCAAGTGTTGCAACATTTTTTTGTGGCCGCTGGATTTTGAAATGTTCAAAATCCTTTGGCGACACTGATATGACACAAACAGTCGCCGAAAAAATTGCGAAGTGGGACAGGCTCTTAATGGCTCACAATCATTTGAAATGCAGCTGTTTGTGTGGAAAGAGACCAGATGCAATTTAAGAATATTCAAAAAATGAAGAACTATTTTAGACATTTGAAATGATTATTGTAAGATTTTGAGGAAACATTTTTGGATTGATTTTAACCTGTCTATCTGCAGTGACACAGCTGCCACTGCCATTGTCTCGATGTGCCAGAGACCTGGGTTCAATCCTGACCTGGAGTACAGTCCGTGTGGAGTTTACACCATGATTGCGTAAGCTTCCTCTGTGCACTCTGGTTTCTTCCTATATCCCAAAGACATGTGGGTTGGTAGGTTAATTGCCCACTGTAAATTGTCCCCAGTGTGTTGAGCAAGGTGAGTGGTAGAATCTGGATGATGAGCAAGTGGGGAGAACAAATAAAAAATGGGATTAATGTAGGATTAGTGTTAATGAGAGGCTGATAATCAGAGTGGATTAATTGGGCCAAAAGTCTTGTTTCTGTGTATATCTCTCTACGATTCTTTCACACTGTGAGTATGGGCAATTACAAAAAGCAAATTAGTTTAGAGCCACTCCATTGGCAATTTAAACTTGAGTAGTTCAGCAGGCAGCTAAGGTGAATTTCTTTCCATGTATAAAAAGTTTATTGGAAATGAAGAAGTTAAATGGCCCAGTTCAATGATTATGGTTTATGCTCATCCCTCTCTCTTCACTGCCACTCTCTGAGTTGAAATCTAACTAATATAGGTTGTAAGTATCTAGATCTAGTATCTGTTATCTAGATATGCACTTTATTCACTCAATCTCTTTCTGCATTTGTGTGATCCAAGTCCCAGTGGTATCCTGACAGAGTGTGGTTAACTCAAATGGAACCAAGGTTGGCCCTAATCTGCCATGCTCAATCCTGTTTTAAATATATCTCTGTCTGCAACTAAGCTATTGATTATGGGTTTTTTTAACTTGATTTCAAAGGCTGCATGGACAACTGGCTGCGCTGAAACGAGTCATTATATAAATAGTTATGACTCAAATAACATTACTGATGTTGTTCAATTAATTTGTTCTTCCAAACTTGGCACTCGTGTTCTATCTATTACACAAGTAGAAAATGCAACAGTGATAAACATGTCTTGGAAAATAATCCAGTATTTGTCTTTACGGGAATAGATAGTGAGCATTCATCAGGAGTTATTTTAGACAAAGGTTGAAGACAGTCATTAGACTGGCACTGTGCTAATCAGTCTGAAGTGTTTGAAATTCTAGACTTAGCTCATCATTTTGGTCTGATCACTGTAATTTGAATTTTTCTGAAGTTGCTAACCAGAATCCTGCAGGTTTAACAATCAGTGATCAATTAGACATGGTTTTATGAAACGGCAACTCTCACCCACTTGACCTAATGTTATGGAGGAAGCTTTTGGCGCACAAGAGCATGTTGCAGGTTGGTTCAAGAAGGGAGAAGGTTCTTGAACTCAGCAAGGCTGATTGTCCCTTCAGCAGGGGTCTATCTCTTCCATCTCACTCTTCTGTCCCATTCTCACGTATTAGCTGGTCCCACCCTGCCTCTTGTCCTGCTGTCATTCCATACCCTAACAAGGGAAAGAAAGTAGCCTTGGCTACAAGGTTGTCAGCTTAACAACGCATATGAATATACATATGCATAAATCTGGAGCCTGGGGAGGCTATCATGTATCTATGTACTGTAAATTGATTGATTGTAATCATGTACTGTCTTTCTGCTGACTGGTTAGCACAAAACAAAAGGCTTTTCACTGTATCTCGGTGACAAAATACTGAACTAAACTAAACTAAATTAAACTAAACTAAACTAAACTAAACTACTTGGCCCTTCAAACCTGCTCTGCCATTTGGAAAGATCCTGGGTAATCTTATTGTAATCTCAACTCTCTTGTAATCCCTATACAGTCATTGTAATCTTCTTTAGCAAAAACCCATTTACCTCTGCAAATAAAGTAGTTAGCAATTTTACTTCCACTGCATTGAGAAAAAACATTACTAAGATTTTTGTTTTGTTTCTCCTATCTTGTTTTAAAGCAGTAAACCCTATATCGAGATTCTCCCTCAAAAGCAAACATCATCCATGTGTCCATATTGTCAAGGCTCTTTCTTTTATTTTTTTTCTTGGTGGTCTTGTCCAACTCCTGCTCACACCCAAGTAGCAGTGAAATACCATCCCTTCTACATCCCTGGAGAATTCACCTCCAGTCTACATCCTGTCCCAGACAGATGTATGGCTACACTTGAGGAACTATACACCGCAGTGAACAAACACCAGCCATTCTCCATCATTGTTTTTTATTGAGATACAGCGCGGAAACAGGCCTTTCGGCCCACAGATTCCGCCCCAACCAGCGATCCCCGTATATTAACACTATCTGCACACACTAGGGACAATTTACAGTTTTACTAAGCCAATTAACCTACAAACCTGTACATCTTTGGAGTGTGGGAGGAAACTGGAGATCCCAAAGAAAACGCACGCAAGTCATGGGGAGAAACTATGTACGGACAAGCACCCATAGTCAGGATCGAACCCGGGTCTCTGGCACTGTAAGGCAGTAGCTCGACCGCTACACCACCTTGCCACCCTGAGGACTTCAAGGCTAAATTGAAGAAAATGACTTCAAATTTCGCATAAGCATGTCTCCTGCAGCATTAGAGGATCAAACTGTCATCCGTTGCTGCTCCACCACCAAAGCTACCTATCGCTCCAATCCTCACCTGCACTTTGAAAAATCGTATGACTTGGCTGGACCCCTTCCTCTTCGGTATAGACAGCGACTGAAGAGCGCAGCTCCGGTGAAGAGGGTTGTACAGAGCTGGTCAGAGGAGGCAGAGGATTTACTTTGTGACTGCTCTGAACCAGTAGATTGGGCAATGGACCTGAACAACTCTGCCACGGTTGTTAGCATCTTCATAAGGAACTGTGTGTAGGAGTGCTCCTACTAACACCTTCTGAGTATTCCCCAAATACAAGCCTTGGATGAGCCAGGAGATCGGAACCTACTGAGGTTCAGATATGTGGCTTTCACGTCATACGAGAATCCAACTATGACCTCTAGAAGGCCATTGAGAATGCAAAGAGACACTTCTGGATTAAACTGGAGACTTGGACAGATGCTTGCCACATGTGGCAGGCCTTGCACATCGCTCGGTGGGGGAGCCGCCGAGATTGGAGGGGGACTCGGCGGGGCAGCCGCCAAGAGCGAAGAGGGACCGGGCGGAGGCTGCGGAGATTGATAGGGGACCCAGTGAGGGTCCGCCGAGACCAAAAGCCAGTCTGAGCTCTTGACCGCCCAGTCTGAAGAAGGGTTCGAACCCGAAACGTCACCTATTCCAGAGATGCTGCCGAACCCGCTGAGTTACTCCAGCACTTTGTGTCTCTCCTTGACCTAAAGCTCCCTTTCTCTTGGCGATACTAAACATTGGAATAGCTGAGCATTTTTTCAGGGCTTTTTCTAAAGTTTCTAAAATAAAGCCATGGCCAAATCTTCTTCAGTGTTTCAGTTCTCTTCTCATCTAGCAGCGTGAGTTTGAAAAGAAGAGGATTAATTTCAAAAATGCTTGAAATCATCCTCAGAATAGCACTTGCTTCCAACCTGCTGGTTGCTGTTGGGCAAGTTTGCTCGGATAAGACTGCAGCCAGCAAAATGCTTTGCAGCCTCTTTAACGAGCTCCTGTGGACATTTAACATGACAATTAGCCCCTCAGCAAGCTTTTAGGCATCTGTTTCTACTGCTGGTTCCAAATCCTCTACCAGCATGGAGCTTTTATGAAATGCAAGACCAACAAGAGTTCCCTCAAAAACTCTTTTGCACTCAATTATAGTTACCAGCGATCCCCGCACATTAACACTATCCTACACACACTACGGAGAATTTTACATTCAAACCAAGCCAATTAACCTATACGTCTTTGGAGTGTGGGAAGAAACAGCAGATCTCGGTCACATGGGGAGCATTTCAACTCCGTACAGATAGCACCCGTAGTCGGGATTGAACTCTGGCCTCTGGCGCTGTAAACGCTGTAAGGCAGCCTGGGCAGTCACGGTGGCGCAGAGGTAGAGTTGCTGCCTTACAGCGAATGCAGCGCCGGAGACCCGAGTTCGATCCTGACTACGGGTGCTGTCTGTACGGAGTTTGTACGTTCACCCCGTGACCTGCGTTTTCTCCGAGATCTTCGGTTTCCTCCCACACTCCAAAGAATTCAAGGTTTGTAGGTTAATTGGCTGGGTAAATGTAAAAATTGTCTCTAGTGTGTGTGCGTGTGTGAAGGATAGTGTTAATGTGCGGGGATCGCTGGTTGGTGTGGGCCGAAGGGCCTGTTTCCGCGCTGTATCTCTAAAATAAACTAAACTAAACTCCACCACTGTGCCACCAATTTATCAAGGAGAATTACCCACTTCATGTTTTTATTTGATCCTCAGCAGTGGATAAGATGAAAAGATTGTTTAAGGACAACATTATTGATGCATAGCTGGAATTTCTTCTGTAAATTATTCCATGTTCGTAATGGATGACATCAAGATACTGTGGGGGTCTGATATACAGTATCTAAGGAAAGATGTCCTTGTGATAGATGGAGTGCAGCAAAGATGCACCAAATTCCTGGGATGGTGGGTTTATTACATGAGGAAACTTGAAGCCAACTGGTCCAATATTCTCAAGAGTTTAAAAGAATGAGAGTTGAGTTAATTGAGTTTTTGGGTGTTGGACAGGGCAGATAGGAAATAGTAAGATTAAACGTGAACTCACCTGTTCGAAGTTTGATCGTTATTTTACGAGGAGTTTACGATGAGGGATTACGTGAAGAGCCCGCCTCACGCTGGTAACGGCATACTTCAAAGCAGCGGCATGAAAAACACAGAACACCAAAGCCGGAGTAACATAGTAAGGCTCATAAAAAAGACTTAGAACTACCATTTGATCATTTATTTTACGAGGGTGGGAGTGGAGGGCACGTAATCCCTCATCGTAACTCCTCGTAAAATAACGATCAAACTTCGAACAGGTGAGTTCTCGTTTAATCTTACTATTTTACTTCGGAGTCACGTGAGTGACTACGTGAAGATTTTTAAAGCTTTCTGTGTTTTTCATGTCGTAGAATTAATCCGTACGACAGTCCGGCTAGGTAAACACATACATGAGAAACCAGACAAATGTTAGATCTTTTCACAATTAACTTTTTTAATGGTTGAAAGACCATATAATACCCTCCTTATATTTGAGGGAAAATGATTACAAGTGACAAAAGATATCAGTGACTACACAACTGATTATAGCAATTAATAGCAATTAATAGCAAACAAAGCAGGTGATTATAGTGCTCCCAACACCGCGTGTCCAAAGCTTGTCATAGTGTGAACAGGTTTGTTGTAGAACTTTGAAAAAGTTTCTTTTTTACTCCACCCTGCGATTTTTAAAATATGCTCGAGAGGTACGTCCTGCCCCTTCGCCGCGGACGTAGCTGCCCGCCCTGGTGGAGTGAGATTTGAAGACATCAGTGTCTACTCCCGCTAAAACCAACACCTGTTTCAACCATTTTGAGATAGTTTGAACTGAAGCTTTTGTGTGTGGCTTTTTGTGCGTAAGCAGTAATGTCTTTTCGTTTCCTCGAAAAGTGTCCGTAAACTTTAATATATTGGTTCAAATGTCTAACCACACACAAAGCAGGCTCAATATGAAAAGCTTGAAAGGTTACCTTTGTTCCAGATCTCCCTGGTCTACTTTGTTTGATCAGATCGTAAACATAGAAGACAACGTTATCTGTAGTCACATGCATACAGTCTAAACGCAACATTTGTAAAGTTTGCACTCTTTGAGCTGAGACCAGTGACATTAACATGACCAATTTCAATGTTAACCTATCCAATGGCAACCCTTCAATTGGAGTCCATTCTCTAAGTAGAGCAAGTACAATGCTCACATCCCAAATTTCTGTATATCTAGGTTTTGGCGGATTCATGTGAAAAATTCCTTTCATGAATCGTGATATCAATGGATGCGACCCAATTGATTTCTCATCAGTCATAAGTCCTAAATAGGACGACAAGGCACTGCGTGCAGTGTTAATGGCACTGTAACTTAAATGTTGCCCAAAGTGCAAATTGGCAAGGAATTCCAAAACATGAGTAACATTCACAGAATCATCAGAAATATTTGACTGTGTGCAAAATTCTTCCCATTTCTTAATATGTGTCATATATTGTTTTTGTGTGCTATCTCGCCATGATGCGCCAATAACTTCCAAAGTTTGGTCCGACAATCCCAGTTCCTGTAGTGGTCTGGTCAAAACCTGCAGATTAACAAATTCATATATGCATATAATGGGTAACCTTCATTTGTTACTGGATTAGTCAAGATATCACTACAGTTAGGAATCTGCATATACGGTTCTTTAATCATATTCAGCATAACTGGGAACCAAGGTTGAGTTGGCCAATTTGGCACTACCAACAATCCGGAAGCTGAATCTTGCTCTATTTTCTTCAAGCATCTCTGAATCAGAGCAAATGGTGGAAAAGCATAAAAGAACATCTTTCCCCAGTGTAATGAAAACGCATCTACTGCGACTGCGTCCGGATCGTGTTCCCAAGACACATAATGAGGCAATTGATGATTAAGCCTGGATGCAAACAAATCAATTTCTGGCAACCCAAATCGGCTAACAATATTCTTAAATATTGCTGGCTTAAGCATCCATTCCGTATTATCTTTAAAAATCCTGGACCTTTCATCTGCTACCAACATTGTCCTTACCTGGAATATAGCTTGCTGAAATCCATATCTGCCGACCAATACACCATTGCCATATCTCATTGACCAGACAATCACATGATACTGATCTAACTCCCCCCATGTGATTAATGTAAACCACAGCCGTTTTATTGTCTAACTGTATTAACACATGCAGACCTTGTTTAGCACAACAATATGCTTTAAGCCCATAAAAGGCCCCCAATAATTCCAAATAGTTAATACCATACTCTTGAAGAAACACTTGTTCTTCAGTTTTCCATCTACCTCCACAACTGGAGGATAAATCTGTAGCCCCCCATCCGAGAGCACTAGCATCTGTTTGTAAAACCATTTCAGGCTGTTTAATCATGATATTCTTAGCAGCCTGTGGGACATTTTCAACCCACCATTGCAATTCCAATACTGCTTTCCTTGTTAATTGCATAGGCCTGTCAAAGTGACCTGCCTTATCTTTAAGAGCCCTTACTTTGTCCCTTTGAAGATTTTGATAA
This sequence comes from Okamejei kenojei, assembly GCA_035221665.1. Lineage (NCBI taxonomy): Eukaryota > Metazoa > Chordata > Chondrichthyes > Rajiformes > Rajidae > Okamejei > Okamejei kenojei. Next base: position 40,281,898 of record CM069146.1, read on the forward strand.
TGTAATGGCCCAAATTCCACTGCCGGAAATGCTGCCACCAGTGTACCAATGACTTTTGCCACTTCTCGATGGAGGGATAAGGTTTGTGAATGAGGTAATTACACATTTGCGAAATATATCATTTGCCTTCTTTGCTGGCAAAGTAACTAACATAGTCACTGAGTTAATTACAAACCCCAGAAAATTAATTGATTGAACTGGCTGCAGCTGGGACTTAATTGGATGAATTAAGAATCCAAGCTCTTTAAACAAAGCTTTAGTAACTGAAATTGAGTGCTCAGCTGACTCTTGACTATCGTTAATAATCAGAATATCATCCAGATAAGCCATTACAATGTGTTTCTGTGCTCTTAATTGGGCTAAAACTGGTTTCAACAGTTTTGTAAAGAGTCTAGGAGCCGAACTCAATCCATTTGGTAAAGCTTTGAACTGCCATAATTGCCCCTGCCAATAAAACTTTAAGTATCTCCGAAAAAGATGATGAATTGCTACAGAATAATAGGCGTCTTTCAAATCAATCTTAGCCATATAACAACCTGCTGAAATCAGATATTTTGCAGTACTGAATGTCTCCATCTTAAAATGTTTGTATTCTACAAACTTATTTAGATCTGTAAGGTCTAGAATAATTCTAACAACCACCATCTTTCTTATCTCTGCGAAATATATTAGAGACAAATTGATGCTTATGTTCACAAGTTTTTTCAATTACCCCTTTTCCGGATAATTTGTCAATTTCCACATTAATCTCCATTCTTTCTTCTGCAGAAAACACATAAGCATAAGCAGGTTTATTCTGTACAGGAGGATTGACCCCTTCTTTAAAAATAATAATAGCTCCCGAAACTGCTTGTAATATAAATCGATCAGAAGTAATATTAAGCCAGGCATTATAAAACTTTTGCAATCTCCCTCCAACTGGAGATTCATCCACAGTTTCCTTAAGGATAGAAGTCTTTAATACCTCTCCATAAGAGCGTGATGGTCTCCTCTTTCCCGAATGCAGGGAAGCACTGGCCTGCGCAGCACGATAATATTTTCGTGACAAATTTCTGCCTCTATAACGAAAATCAAAACCCCTTCGGGCCGAAAACCCTCTTCTTTGTCCAAAGACAAAAGGCTTAATAGTGCTAAAATATTTAGCTTCTTCATCCAACTGTTTCAGCTGTTTCGGCAGATTTTCTCCAAACAAATACCCAGGAGCTTGAACTCCACTTTCTTGACACAGGCTTGCAAATCTAGGGTGAAATATGGGCCGAATCGCCATTTTTCTCATGCAATTGATCTCATAAAACGAATTGCACAATAAGCCCAAAGTATCTTTTTGAATCTTTTCCATTTCCAGATTCTCCATTTGCCTGCCATATGCCGTAATGGCAGCAGAAAATAATTTTAGCACCTTTTGAAATTTCACTTCTTGGGCTCTCATACTTGGAGTCATAGACGCCCATACCATCGGATTCACCGTAGGCACTTCCAATGAGGCACAATTGCCTGGTGCTTTATATAATTCTGATAATTCATTCATCACAGTATTATGAAGCTGGTGAGATACCATATAATTTATATTGGCAGCTAGGTTTTCTTCCATAGCCTCACCACTTCCTTCGGGTATAGCAAAATCTTGTGCTATCCCAGGCACATCAAGCCTTTTCTTTTTACTTTGTGGCGTGCTTTCAAAAGCCATTTCAACTTCAGCAGGGTCTGCCTTCTGCAGCCCTAATTCCATCGGGATATCATCCCATGAGACTTCTTCCAGCCCAAATCGTGGGTCTGGAGTATCATATTCCCAACTTGGCCCACAGCCATATTCATCATATTCAAACCCCTCAGGGATTTTTTGGGATTCATGTGGGTACTTTGACCCTTGTCTCATAATAGTTTGGAGAACTTTCTCCATATGCTCCATTTTTAGCCACATAGTTTTATTGTCTGGAGGTCTTTCAGAATCAGAATCATCAGAAACCACGGGCCTCACAGCTTTCTTTTTGCTTTTCTTAGGAGCATTTTCCTCCGTGGTTATAATTTCCGGAGAATCTGGAAATTCTATATCGGGTAAATCAGTGGCCAGCGGTATCGGAACCGGGTCCACTCTAGCTTCGCGTCCCGTATATTTACTTTCACCCCGGGAGGCTCTCTTCACCCGCGAAACCTTCTTTCCCGATTTCTCCATTTTTGTTAAATTATCTGTGCTCAATCAGCACGCTAACGTCTAATTTTTACTTTTACTTTCGATGCTGGAGCCACCCAGCGTAACTTGAAAACCGCCCCGATGTAACTTCACTTACCTGCGGGCCGTTCCGACCGCTGCGAGGAGCTGCTCCTTACCGCAGCTCCTCCTTCCGCCGTCAGCGTTGACGTCATGCCGTTACCAGCGTGAGGCGGGCTCTTCACGTAGTCACTCACGTGACTCCGAAGTAGGAAATTGATGTTTTCTGTTGTTGGGGTGTCCATTTGTTAAGAAGGGCAATGGCTCTCTGTCCTTTACTGCAAAGGGTTTGGAGTTTTGTAGCATTTGGTGACACAGATGTTGGTTTGAAAGCAAAATGTGGTTTTGTTCTTATTTAGAGCCTGAAATGGGTGTCATGGGTAGTGCTAATGTTAATTCAGTAACTTGCAAAAAAAAACTATTAATTTTGTGGATAGCTAATGCATAAAGAAAGCAAATTGGTTTTCACCCAGATTTCTTTGTTGAAATAAAATCTGCTTGCTTCCAATAGTAGCTATGGATTCAGTGTCAAATTCTTAAAGGTACTTCTTACAGGCTGAGGAGAATATTCAATTGTACACTCAAAATATTGGAGAAATACAAAATTCCCACTGTGCCCTGGGAATCCCAAGTCCATGAATAGTATTGAGAAACTTGAGTCCATGCATTGTGAACACATATGGACCTGTCGAGCAGTGAGAGGAATGGACCGCCTCACAAACTGCCTCCCCAGCCATTTCCATATTTTGGATGATCCGTCATGATCATATTGAATGGCGGGGCTGGCTCGAAGGGCCGAATGGCCTACTCCTGCACCTATTTTCTATGTATGTTTCCTGCCCTAACCGTGGATGAGTCTGCAGTACCCACACTGGCCTCAGTAAACCTGCAAAACAGAATGGATGAAGAAGGTCAGCCTTGATCCCGAGGGACCACCTAAAAAGATTCCCTCCATTGCAATCATGGATCAGTTGTGAAATAGGCTGTTGCGCAGGGGAGGAAATTATCTGAGGTATGGGCACATGTACCATCTGTGTGCCTAACTAGCACTCCCCCTATGAACATCCATTCCCATATTGAGAGTGGCCCTATATTACTGCGGCATAAACTTTTCATTCTGCCAGAGACTGCAGCAGTAATTCTCTGGAAGGGCAGTCATCCATAAGTGGCGACTCAGCAAAGCTGTGGCAAGAGTGCTTAGCAATTAAAACTGAGAGGAGAGATATAGAGAGCAATGTATCACTGGAACAGCGAGATACCTCGTTGTGAATCTGCTGCTGACTCTCTTCCCTGTTTTTCCATACTGTAGGTTATTCAAAACTTGGAATGAGCATAGAATACCCGCAAGGAAATCTGGACAGCTTGTCATTGTTACTTTACATAGAAATGCACACTGATTTTGTTTGTATTGTTTTTTTGTAACTTTTGTAACTTTTGTAACCCTGTAACTTTTTCTCTCAAAACTGACTGTCTGCATAAGAACCACGGAGATAGGAGCAGAGCCAGGGAGATCAGAACTCCAGTGGCTAAATAAAACAGGAAATGCACAGAACATCCAACAGCTCAGGCAGCATGTGTGGAAAGAAAAGCAGAACTGACAAAGTGTCTTCAAACTGAATCATTAACTCTGATTTCTCTTCCCACATGTGCTATCTGATCTGCTGAGTGTTTCCAGCATTTTCTGTGTTCATTTCAGATTTCCAGCATCTGCAGCTTTGTTTTAATATTCCTCCATTGAATCCTAGCAGTATGAACACATAACATTGTGACATGCAGGTTAAAGATCGTGAAATAGCTATATCTGAATTGTTTTGTTCATTAATGTTCAACTTATGAGATCTTAACAAAGTGAAAACTTCCTGCCAAAAATATATGGAAGTACTAAAGTGGTGACTTTGACAAGATGACTACAACCTTTAACTGCCAAGTCTTGGGATCTCCATCTTTAAACCCTTACCCTTCTTCAAATCCTGCTGCAAAACGTGTGCCACCATCTGTGTGCTACTTTCTCCTTCCACCATTTCCTCCCAACACTATATAAGCTGGGCCTATTTTTTTTTCAGGTGGTCGATCTGACGCCCTTCCTCTCCATGTTCAGTAATAATCTTATGAAGTGATTGGAAATCCCAATGGTAATTCAACCATCTGATCAATCTGCAACCTTATGAGTTGTGCTTGATACCCTGAAACCTCTATTGTTAAGAAGCATAACTCTCAAAATGTTGCAACAATATACTAGGAAGAGCTTGGATGCTCGGAATTTTGGGTTCCATACCATTTCCACTTCCAACCCACATGACCCTACTGGCATCACCATCAACTGGTAACGTTTCCTGGTTTATAAGTCCATAAGTGATGGGAGCAGAATTAGACCATTTGACCCATCAAGTCTGCTCTGCCATTCAATCATGGTTGATCTATCTTTCCCTCGCAACCCCACTCCCCTGCCTTCTCCCCATAACCCCTGACACCTGTATTAATCAATAATCTATCGATCTCTGCTTTAAAAATATCAATTAACCTGGCGTCCACAGCCCTCTGTGGCAATGAATTCCACAGATTCATCACCCTCTGACCGGTAGTTAAAATTGCCGAGGTTGTAAATTGAAGGGTTCAGTTGGAGATAGAGGGTGGGAGTGGGGAAGAGGGGGTCTGGTGGGAGAGAAGATTCAAGAGTTGAGGACACCCCTACCCACTGCATCCATCTGAACACCCAAAATAAGTTGAAATCCCCTCCACTGTCTTCAAACTTTGCCAGTCTACTCAACACACTAGGGAGTCTGTGAATAGTCAACTACATTGAAAAGGGTTGTTTTTTCAGCTCCATTACTAATAAGTATTAGTCACTACTCAGCAGTTTCTGCAAACTTTCAACTCTTAAATATCATTTAATTGGCTGCTTGCTTTTCCAGCTAACTGAAGCACATTCTCTCCACATGAAGGTTAATTGAAGAATGTCTGGTTATGGGTGTAGGATAGATAGCATTTGAAGCTCTCCACTCAAACATAGAAAACATCTACAATATCATGAATCATTGAGAATATTCAAGTTTTGTCTGACAGCAGTAGATCTAAAACGTTAGTCTTAAACTGGGCCATGATCTTTATTTTAAAATATAATATGCTCTATTTGGAGATCCTATATATAGGATCTGCATTCTAACTGGGGAAAGGGGGAAGATTTTAATTCCAATTGCAATTTACGAGTGGAAACTGATAGAAGTTGAACATTTTTTATTCTGTTCAATAGAATTGGGTAAGAAAGGTGTATTGAAAATGTATTGGTGAAAATTAATAGGAATATTGTTAACTTACTGAGATTCTACTGAACAGGAATGAAAGAGAAGTGTCGTAAAAGCCTGGACAGCTGGAAGTTTATAAAATGAAGCTAAATGAAATGTAATTTGGCCACTGTGATTTCACTCCTTACACAATTAAATGGATTCGAATGCTTTAGATAACTGCCACATCCTGCATCTCTTAAAGGCATTTTTAAACCAGCTTGCTTTTTAAAGTTTCCACGGTAAAATACAATTAAAATGTTAATTACACCTTTTTCCTGCTTTAGTTAACAATAATTATCATGTTCCTTCATTTACATGAGTCCGTGGGCACTTAAGACCTACTCCCTATTGAGTTACATAGAGAGTCATAAAATATTAATTGGAGACGTGCATGGAGCAATGGTTTAGTGCTGACAGTTCTGAATTTTATTAGCAGGCACATTGTCAGGGCTTTACTACTGTTTTGTGAGAAAGCCCATCATAATTAACACACATTCACCGAACATTACCACAGAGTGATATGAATGACATCCTGCATTAAGTCAGTCATTAAATTTCCTTTTAGAGAGAAAATACATTTAGGGACCTTCAGTTTAGTTTAGAGACACAGCGCGTAAACAGGCCCTTTTGGCCCACTGGGTCCACACCGACCAGCAATCCTATACCTACTAGGGACAATTTTTACATTTACCAAGCCAATTAACCTACATACCTGTACGTCTTTGGAGTGTGGGAGAAAACCATAGATCTCGGAGAAAACCCACGCAGGTCACGGGGAGAACGTACAAACTCTGTACAGACAGCACCCGTAGTCAGGCTCAAACCCGGGTCTCCAGCGCTGCGTTCGCTGTTAGGCAGCATCTCTACCGCTGCACCACCTGTGTCGATTAGCATAGCATTCTGTATTACATGCATCTCCTGTAAGTGTTCTTTTAGAAGAAGAGAAAACAGTTAAAAATGAAGAAAACTGACAAAATAACTCTTAGAAAAAAAATCTTATTTTTTCTTTTTTTTTAAACATTGACATGAGTCACACTGCTAAAGTGAGCACTCATTTCCTTTCTTAAATATATTCTTTCTTCAAGGTGGGAACCCGTGTCATAACTTGCCTTTGGTGTTGAAAAGGCGTGGTTTTACCATATTGTTACAAAACATTCTTTTCCACTTGTCGTTGTAGAACATTGGATCCAGAAGGAGACTATTGAGGTCTGCAATCAATCAGACATTGGGCTGCACTGACTGTTCTCTAAGTTCTGTAAGAGAGGAAAGTGATGAATATTATTGGATGGTTGTTGTGTTTGACCAAACTGGCAACCAAGGCCTTGTTTGCGTGATGGTAAGTAGGCCTTTCCCAGTCTGACCCTTTAAATTTAGCCAGTAGCTGCACTGGAAATGAGACTGTCATCCAGTTCCTTGTGGAAAACATGCTTTGCCAAGAAGCTCTGGAAAGCAATGCTGTGGTCTTTGTTGAGGTTCATCCCGAGCAGCTGTGTAACACAGGAATCTGCTTTATGGGCTGTTCCCATGGACACATGCTGAGACAAATACAAACTGCTTCTTTAAGGTCATCAACTTGGTGAAAGTTGTCCTTTGAGCTCACTGAAACTTATTGGTCTTTCATAACAAGGGGCTGGCCATGACTAAATGTCTCAGACTGTCACATTCCAAGGTACAGGGTTACGTGCTGGGAGCACTGAAACTTGATCCAATTTTAGTTTAGTCTAGAGATACAGCGCAGAAACAGGCCCTTCGGCCTACCAAGTCCGCACCGACCAGCGATCCCCATACACTAACACTAGGGACAATTTACAATTTTTACCAAAGCCAATTAACCTACAAACCTGTACGTCTTTGGAGTGAGGAAGGAAACCAGAGCACCCGAGAAAACCCACGTGGTCATCAGGAGAGCCTACATACCGACGGCACCCATAGTCAGTATTGAACCCCGGTCTCTGGCACTGTAAGCAAATCTACCGCTGCGCCACAGTGCAGCCTGTGGTATAACCATGAGGAAAGGCCACAGCTTAGAGCTTTCCTGCCACTGAGACTGGAACCTGTGTAAAACCTCTGGATGGCTTGCTCAAAGACTGTATGTAAAAGAAAATGTAGATCATGCTGATAACAATGCAAATAGAATGACATGGCTTATACTGAAAATGACAACTTATCAAGGTCTGAATTATGCACGTTTGCGTTTTCTCAATGGCATATTTTTTTAAATGGAGGTGTAGAGCATTGAGCTGTCCAAAGGCGACTCATGGAATTATAAAGTCGAGCAGTACCTAAGGTCACTGAGCCTCTGCCAGTCCTTTTCATGGGACAGACTAGTTAACTCCCACTTCTCTACAACTTCTGAACATCCCAGCAATTTTATTCTGCTTCAGTTACTTTTCCATTTCATTCTTGGAAGCTATGATTTAATCTGGCTCACCCATTGCAAATTCTAGCCACCTATAAGTTAGATGTTATTCGTTGTATTCCCCCTGGTTATTGGCCCTATGGCCAGTTAGGACAATTATAACTTTATTTAATTAATTCAAATGTTTCCACTCTTCACCCTATTTCCTCTGCCATAAGAAGAGGAGTCATATCCGTCTACCAGTATGGTAGATCTATCTATCTACCAGTCTATTCACATAACAGTTATCCTTCATCCATCAATCATTCGAGTAAATATCTCCAAACCTTACATCCTTCCAAATGTCCGCAATAGCACACAATTATTTTGCACAGGTTTATCATAAAGGGCCTGTCCCACTGGGAAGACCTAATCCACGAGTTTAGAAGACCCTAGACGAGTTGAAAAAAATGTCAAGGTCGTCTGACTTGCTGAAGTAAAAGACCTCCTACAACCTCCTGTGACTATGTCTACGACCTCCCACAACCCCCCCTCGACCTCAGTCTTCCACACCTAAGACCAACTATGAATAGCTACGAGTGGAAAATCATCACATAATAAAATGATGTCATGTTTGCATTTTTTTTCTCGGGACAGTTACCGACCTACGACTACCTACGACTATCTACGACTGCCTACGACTACCATCACGACCTACCTACGAGTAAAAAGTATCAATTTTTTCCATGCTGACCTTTTTACTCGTGGACATTTTTTATCAGGCTGGAAAAAACGTTGCGACTTACTTGAGGCCACGGGTACGCGGAGACCACTCACGAGCATGAGGAAGAGTTACGAAGACCTCCTATGACCTCCTACGACCTTGTGGCGACCAGGCTGCGAGTATGAGTCAAGGGCAAACTCAGCAGAGGTCGCCAATTAGGTCGTGAAAGTGGGACAGGGGCTTTTATATTAGGATTTGAACCACTTCATCAACCAAATGGTTCTCCTGTCATCTTTGCTTCAATGATTTGAAGCAAGGCCGGGCTGTTCTGTTCCTGCTCATATACATTTTAACATAATACCGTTTAGTTTGACTAGGTAGACACAAAATGCTGGAGTAACTCAGTGGGACAGACAGCATCTCTGGAGAAAAGCAATGGGTGACGTTTCGGGTCAAGACCCTCTTCAGACTGACTGTTTAGTTCGACTACTTTTCCTACTCTATTGATCAAAACAAATCTCTTCACAACTTTCTGTATTAAACTTCATCAGCCATCAACTTCATCAACTTGAAGCGTTCCGACGGCGGCCTGGCCTCGGGGCTGCGGAGCTCTAGTAGTGACCTGGCATCGGGGCTGCGGTGCTCCAGCGGCGACCTGGCTTTTGGGGCTGCGGTGCTCCAGCGGCGACCTGGCTTTCGGGGCTGCGGTGCTCCAGCGACGACCTGGCTTTCGGGGCTGCGGTGCTCCAGCGACGTTCCAGCGGCGACCTGGCTTCGGAGCTGTGGTGTTCCAGCGGCGACCTGGCTTTCGGAGCTGCGGTGCTCCAGCGTTCCAGAGGCAGGCCCTGTGGCGGTGTTCCGGCATTCCGGCGACGGCGGCAGCCCAGCTTCGGAGGCTCGGCCGCGCGGGGGCCTGGTGGACGGCAATGGATCTCGGAGGCCTGGATCTCCTCAGCGCAGAGGGAGAACAAGGAGGGAAGAAGACAGAGACTCTAAGACTTTTGCCTTCCACCACAGTGAGGAGGTGCCTGGTGAACTCACTATGGTGGATTTTAAATATGTGTTTATTGTGTGTTTTGTTTTTTTTATTATATGTTATGACTGCAAGGTAACAAAATTTCGTTCAGACTGAAAGGTCTGAATGACAATAAAGGATAATCTAATCTAATAATCTAATCTAAACTTCATAAACAGTTCATGCTTCTACAGAATTGTGTTTGACCACAGAAATCCTGAACTATCAAAAAAACACCAGTCTTCGGACTGAACTATAGAGAGCTCCACTTGATATCTGCCTCCAGAACAGTACACTGTCACAGTAGTTTTCTTTTTGTTAGCTCTTATCCATCTGCCATTTATACAGCTAGAAACATAATTTACTTCAATTTTGTTTCAAAATCGAATATATAAAATGATCAAAACATTGGAATTGTGTTTTCATCAATGTTTGAGATCTAATAGTGTTGCCATGTTTTTCTTCATGGAAACATTTTGGTCAACGATTGGTAGGTTTAACATTTTACTTCCGTTGTCCTGGCAACCTTTGTCTATGACCACTACATTACGTTTTTGTCATTTGTCTAAATCAGTCTTTCATTTATTTGTTGTTGGGACAGTCGCTGTTGGTTATCTAGTTCAGAATTGGTTTTGACTGTTCTTATTTTTTTACTATTCTCTTTTTTTACTGGATTCTCCATTTAATGACCAATTGTAACTATTCACTTGTCATTACTCTGAATCGTTTGTACTGAGTTTGAAAGGTTTCGGAAAGTTGACTTGCTGAGCACTGTCTTTTATTAAACAATATGCTAGCCTACTGCATTAGTTGTTGTTTTCCAGTTCCATTTCTCTTTGCACTTTCCATTACTGGCAGGAAATTGAATCTGAATAACACAGTTAGTGTATGAGAAGAGCAGGAATTGCAATAAAAACTGGGAGAGAAGGCTGCAAATGCTCAGAATTTGACTCGATACGTGAAACAGTCATAAGTAGAAAAACCTTCTACAACTCTCAATGTTGACAAATAACAGTTTGCATTTTTATGGCTTCTCTAAAATATTTCAAGGTTTTACACTTTAGAGATACGGCACAGAAACAGGTCCTTCTTTAGCCCACAGAGACTGCGCCCGACCAGCGATCACCTCATACACTAAGACAATCCTACACACTAGAGACAATTTATAGAAGCCAATTAACATACAAACCTGTACATCTTTCTAATGTGGATGGAAACCAGAGCGCCCGGAGAAAACCCACGCAGTCACAAGGAGAATGTGCAAATGCCGCACAAATACCACCCATAGTCAGGATTGAACCCGGGGTCTTTGGCACGGTAAGGCATCAACTCTACCACTGTGTCACTATGCCATCCAGGGGTCTTAATACGAGTTTAATAAGAAAATAGTTTGGACAGAGAGATTAGCATTGGGATTTTAAAAGGATTTGTCAGGGACATAGGTTTTAAAAAGGTTTGAGAGAGGAAAGGTGGAGGGTGAAGATGTTCAGAGAGCAAATTGCACTTGAAAGATCATTGACATGAAACATTAACTCTCGGTTCTTCTGCCACATATACTGCCTGGTCTGACGATTATTTCCAGCATTTTCAGTTTTTATTCTAGATCTTGGTTTATTCAACTGACCCAAGACCACTGACAATGAATTAGTGAATGAATATGAATTAAGTGGGAAAGTGGCAATTATCTTTCTCGGTAAAGATTATCTTTGGATTGTTTGATCAGGAAGTAGCATCAGATATTTTAACATTTTGTTTAATTTGTCTTTGACAATTGCTGGATTTTTTTCTACTTTACATACTTCATGAACTCAAAACTAATTTCCCATTCAGTATCTTGATCAACTGTAGAGAAGGTGGATTATTAAAAATGTGATGGAACTTTTTTTTGTGTCACTTCTTGTATGTGGCATGATACAAATGGAAATGACAACCCAGACCCTATGTTGAGCAATGCCCTAATAGGAATGGTGTCCATGTGGCCTGTTAAAGGTGCAGGCTTTATGAATTACATAGCTGTTTCTCGATACATGTGTTTATGGACATATCATTAAGATTAAAAAAAAAGAGGGACTGTAGAACGAAAAGGATTTCCAGGATGCCCAATAGGGAACTAAAGTTTATAGAAATAGCTGGCATATTTCAAAATGACGGCCCATTCCTGACATTCTTTTCTCTGTGTACCACAATGTTCACACAAAGCTGTTTTGTCACGGTCTTAACTCTAGCTGTTGTGCAAATGTCCAATGCTAATTTGTCATCCAGTCCATTTGATCAGTCTGGTGCCACAGTTCCCTTGCCTTCACTTTCAGCTTTTACCGAGCTACAGCGGAGTCAGGGATCTGTTGAAAAGACTGCTTGGAGCTGATTAAATTGGAATAGTTTAAAAGCGTTGGAAAGAAAATTAATGTCACCATGTCAGAACGTCTCTGCCATGCACTACGAAGACAGCTGGAAGACAGATTGTCACAATTTTAAACTGGAGGTTTCTGGCAAGCTTTCTTCCACTCTTCAAAATGACATGGTTATTCAGGGAACTTCACAATCTCCATCTGCCAGCTTCAAAGCACGCATTTAAAAGCAAGTAAAGTAGAATTATTGTATTAGCTCTCAAATTGATATAAGCACTGCAATTTCCAATTCCTACCCTTTGGATTTCGCTGCACTCTGCAGTTCCGAAGATATCAGCCTACATTTACATTACATTTTCTGTAACAATGGACATTCACTCAGATTTTGTGATGACCAAATTAGAATGAGTAAATAGAGTAGAACAAATGGGTGTGAAGCGCAATGAGGTTCGCTCCTCCTTTATACCCTTGCATCAATTATTTTCTGAAATATACAATCTGCAAATCCTCAGTGGGTCTGTGGAGCGAGCAATACAGCTTTGACATTTCAGATTGATAACCTTTCATCAGAATTTAAGTCCACTTCGTCATTTTGTCTGCTGGTCTTCATTTTGAACTATTACTGAGCCAAACAAGAATGTCCGGGATCTGTTGAAAGGGTTTATAGGGATTTAGTAAGTAGGAATCATTTCAAAGTATTGGAACAAATACTAATGTCACCATTTTGGAACAGTATTTTGTGTGAATTTGCTGTTTGACAAGTTACATGGAATTGCAGAGCACAATAACAGGCCCTTTTGCCCACAACGTCTGTGCCAAACATGATGCCAAGACTAATTCTTATCTGCCTGCACATAATCCATATCCTTCCATTCCTTGGATTTACGTATGCCTATCCAAAGGCCCCTTAAATACTACTATTATATCTGCCTCAACCACTATCAAAGCTATGCCAGTGGATGCTGTGTTGAAGGAAATATTATGCTGCAATTTGATCTCCGTAGCAACATGGTTAAGTCCAACCCAAAGCAATTACTCTTATCTTTTCCTATCACCAGAAAGGAATTCTCCCTCCTATCAGGACTGGTTGAAACTAAACATCAATTCTTTGGATCTGTATAAGTAATATTTTATTGGTCCCAATTGGTTTTCCACCCTTTATTACTGCTCGACTAAAAAATTGCTATTACATACTAAAGACATATAAAGTCCATAATAGACACAATTTTTTGTGACATGTACAAATAGCCATAAGCTAAAATGAGGAAAAGCCTTAATGAGTAATGCTTTCAACCATTTTTTTCCAGTTGTTTATGTGTCTTCCATTTGCAACGTATTGTGTCCCATTGTGAAATTATCTACTTAGCAGATGCAAACATTTTTGTTCTGCATGAAGATGCAATTATTTTAGGGTGGACGGCGCATTGAATTACTGAGGAGGTGTCAAGAATGGGGATGAAGTACAATTAAATGGCAGTCCCAATCTGTCATCACTTTCACATTTAACTAACATATATTTGAATGCCAGCGAGCAATTCACAAAAATAAGACTTTTAATGGACACAAAATGCTGGAGTAACTCAGAGGGACAGGAAGCATCTTTGGAGAGAAGGAATGGGTGATGTTTCAGGTCAAGACCCCTCTTCAGACTGAAACGTCACCCATTCCTTCTCTCCAGAGATGCTGCCTGTCCCACTGAGTTACTCCAGCACTTTGTGTCTATCTTTGGTTCAAACCAGCATCTGCAGTTCCTTCATACAAAATAAGACCTTTGATTACTACAGGTGGGTGGCTAATTATTGGAAAAATTAAAAAGCGTAGATGTTAATAAGGTCATTTTCTAATGCATTTTAACAAGGTCTGTGTTTAGTCTGACTAGAATGGGTTTCCAGAGTTTGGAATTCTGATCAGTTCAATGTAGGGAGAATTGATGAAATACCAGAGTGTATTTAAACTTGCACTTGTGTCAACTGAGTACAGCTGTGTTTGTGGACTGATTTCTCAGTTCTCTCAGGATTAAGTTAAGAAAAGTGTTCATTGTATTCTGACCTGGGATGTGGAGATCACAAACAAGGTCAGCATTTAATAGCCATCTCTAATTCCCATCAAGAAAGTGGTAGTGATCATGTTGCATGAACGGCTGATGACGGTATTCCCCGAATGCTGATAGGCAAAGTGCTCCAGGAACTGCAATATATTTACAGTGCAGGATGGTGTGAGATTTACTGTCATATTTGCATGTGGTGGGTTTGAAAAGTGGTATCACTGGCGTGCTATTGCTAAAATCTTCGTCCTCAGTGCGACCAAGATAGCCCATGTTGTAACCTTTATATTGAAGGTACTACTATAGTGCAATGGCTTCTAGTCAAGTCCAATATTTATAATCAGCAATGAGAAAGAGGGAAACAGTTTCAAAATGTATAGTGTGTAATTGGAAGGGAGCTTGCAATCCAGCACAGTTATCACGTTTATTTTTCTAATGTGCAAAAGTCACACAGTTGAGGAAACCCTGTTCAATTGCTGTACTTTGTTAATACTATGATTGCAGTCACATTGGAACATGACAGAGGGTGTGAATGAATGAATACTGATCAAATGGGCTCTTCGGCCCTGGATAGAGCCAAAGTTATTGAAGCAGCACAGCGGTGCAGCAGTAGAGTTGCTGCCTTAGAGCGCCAGAGACACGGGTTCGATCGTGACTACGGGTGCTTGACTGTATGGAGTTTTTACGTTCTCTCCGTGACCTGCGTGGTTTTATCCGAGATCTTTTCTTTCCTCCAACACTCCAAAGATGTAGGCTAATTAGCTTGGTATAAATGTAAATTGGCCCTAGTGTGTGTGGGATAGTGTTAATGTGCGGGGAACACTGGTCGGTGCGGACTCAGGGGGCCGAAGGGCCTGATCCCGTGCTTCATCTCTAAACTAAACTAAACCGCACTCTTCCAAAAAAAATGAAGATATTCCATAATACCCTCATGCTCTATGGATGGAAGGAATGCGTGTGAGGAGGGGAGACAGTCATCATGGGATATTCACTCTCTGCCCTGTTCATATTGTCACAATGTCTACTATAGTTAAATCTGTCACCACTTACCCACCAGGATATTGGTGGTGGGGCATCAACACGACTCTCTCAGTCTAGATAATCAATTCTGGCACTTGTTTAGTACACATCTTCTGGCTTACAACTCATGCTTGAAATTGTCCAGATATTTCAGCTTGCAGCATCGAGCTGTTATTCGCAGCAATGAACATTGTGCAATCATCAGCAAGCATCCTCATTAGGATTAAACCAGCATTCTTATGTCAGTTTTCCATGCACTGTCAGAGTACTCTCCTTATTCTATAACTAATGCTATTGGAAAGTCCTGTGGGCCTTTCTTAGAGGGTTAAGACATTTCAAACTGTTTAGATTAGATCAGAGATACAGCGTTGTAACAGGCCTTTCAGCCTACTGAGTCCATGCCGTCCATTGATAAATAGTTCCATGTTGTCCCATTTTCGCATCCTCCATACTTGGGACAATTTACAGAAGCCAATTAACCTACAAGCTTACATGTCTTTGGAACATGGGAGAAAACCCGGAGCACCCCGAGAAAAAATTTATGTGCTCACAGGGAGAATGTAGAAACTTTGCACGGACCTTATAAATTTATGTCAGACCTTATGTGATATAAACTTAGCACCCGTGGTCAGGAGTGAAACCTGGTCTCTGGCGCTGTGAGGCAGCAACTCGACCACTGCGTCGCTGTGCTGCCCTTCCTATCTGCTGGCACTATCACCCCTACCAGTGTATTCCAGCCATACATCACTCTCTGTGTAATAAAACATACCCCACACATCATTTGTAATGATTGTGTTTCTCATTTCTTCCATGTTGATTTGCCCATGACAAACTCAGCAGATAAATTAATTGTGACCATCCTTCCCTAACTCAATGCTGGTAACACTTCCCAAAAGTAATATTTTACCAGTCCTTGAGAACAATTTCAAAGACTGATATTGAATGACATAAAACTGATTAGTCCCTGCTTTCCGGATGCATCTACTGAATCTTGCTGATATAATATTTCTGCCTGCAGACTAGGAGATGAGTTTGCAGGCTCTCTGAAGTTTAATCACAGAGCTAAACTCATTTCCAATTGGTCTGGAACAACACTGTGACATTATTAATTTCAGTGACATGGTCACAGTTTGCTTTTGATTGCATCAGGACCTGTGCACATCTACAATGAAGAGCGGATCTTCTTAACAATAGGGAACCAGCTGTTCTCTCATTTAGTGCGAAAGGTGGCCATAACTCACTCGGTTCACTGCGGCGGCAAGTTATGGCTGTGTTCCATTCATGAAAGACCTGCCGTATTTCACTGTCATCGGCCCAACATTCGAAAGCAATTTTATTTGGAAAAAATTACGTTGTCAACCTGTTCTGTGTGAATGGTGGCATGACAAGAGGATCCCCAAATGGATAGAAAATAAATGGCCCCATTACTAGCAGGGGCCGTGCTCTACACTGATAAGTCAGCAAAGAGCAAGACAGATGGACCTAATTGTTAATCTTACACTCGTGGTTTTGTCGAGCAACAAGTGCCGTCATCTGACAATGGAGATAGAACCTCCCAAAATGTCAATACCATTGGTTTAGATCTCAGCAATAACCTTATCGATGCTCATTCAATCATAATCCTATGGTACAGACAGAGGGTTGGGGGGGAATAGATTTGTTCACCATTCCTATTCCTGCAGGAAGGAACTGCAGATGCTGGTTTACACCAAAGATAGACTCAAAATGCTGGAGTGACTCAGTGAGACAGGCAGCATCTCTGGATAGAATGAATGGGTGACATCTCGGGTCAAGACGTTTCTACGGACATCGGCCGACAACTAATCTTTCCACCTGAAATTGCTTCAACCAACCTCAGGCCAGATTTGGTGTTCTGGTCCCTTTCACAGAAGACTGCTTACATCATAGAGCTCACAGTTCCATGGGAGAACTCTGTTGTGGAGGCCTATGAGCGTAAGAAGCTGCGCTACACAGAGCTTGCAGCAGAGGCAACGCAGCGTGGCTGGAACATCAACGTTTATCCAGTTGAAGTGGGATGCAGAGGATTTGTTGCGTCATCTACCATCAGACTGCTGAAGGAGCTTGGAATCCACGGTCAGGCTCTGCGGAAGACCATAAGATCACTCTCAGACGCGGCTGAAAGAAGCAGCTGTTGGATTTGGCTCAAGCGGAAAGACCCATGCTGGGCCCCAAATACGTCATGGTGAATCTTTGAGGCAGTTTGACACGGGACACGCGCTGAGGGCTGATCATCCTGCAGCAGGCCGCCCTTGTGGAGGGTGTATAGTGTTAAAAGGTCGAAACACCCAGTGATGCAAGGGTACACTACTTATGTGTCCTGTGCCCAACTGTCCTGAAGGTTACCCAGGCCAATATATACGTATACGTACCCCCCCCCCCCCCCCCTGATGTTGAGCGTCGACCACTCTCAGCAATCAATGAATGTCGTGAAATGCTCCCCACCTACTGGCACAAGGGACTTCTTAACGTCTAGTCCTGTGTATTTGATTCTCAGACTGAGAGTCAGGGAAGAGGGAGACACCGAGATAAGGAAGGGTAAGATGTAAAACAATACATCCAGAGATGAAGCTCAAGGGAAATGTAAAATAGATCATTGTTACCTCGGAGAAGGTGACAACGAAACAATCAGAGATAACATTTAATTGGGAACTGTCAGACTGATCGAAGAACTAGGAAGGGGGAGGGATGGAGAGAAAGGGAAAACGAGCATTACTTGAAGTTAGAGAAGTCAATATTCATGCCATTTTAAGAAACAGTTAGACAGATACATGGATAGGGCTGCTTTGGAGGGATATGGGCCAAATACAGGAAGGTGGGACTAGTATAGCTGGGACATGTTGGTCGGTGTGGGCAAGTTGGGCCAAAGGGCCAGTTTCCACACTGTATCACTCTATGACTACGACATTCATTTCACCATCCCTTTTCATCGGCTAAAATAGTGCAGGAACCAAGAGTTGCTGTCGAGGTAGGCAGATCTCAATTCATTAATATTAAGCTGAGAAATTTCTGTGAGCTGGATGAGGGATTAATCATTCTTTACTAAGGATACAACACTTATTAATTGCAATGCCGTAACTTCTCTCTTAAAAGATCACCAAGATCAACATTTAATTTTAAGTTTCCTTGTGGAAATGTGAAATATAAATTTGTACCAAGGTTTAGCTGACTCATTCCTTATGTCGCCATTAACTAAAGTCTGGGTTTCGGCACTTAGGGTAAGTGATTAATAGTATAGTTGAGTGAAAACTATTTGTGCAAGAGAGATTTTTCTTCTCTTGGATTTAGACTTGAGAGATACGCTGTGGAAACAGGCCCTTCGGCCTACCGGGTCTGCGCCGACCAATGATCCCCGTACATCAGCACTATCCTACACATTAGCGACATTTTACAATTTTACTGAAGCCAATTGACCTATAAACCTCTTCGTCGTTGGAGTATGAGTGGAAATCGGAGTCCCTGGAGAAAACCCATGCAGCCACAGGGAGAAGGTACAAACCTTGTACAGACAGCACCTGTAGTCAGGATCGAACCTGGATCTCTGGCACTGTGGCAGCAAATCTACTGCTGCGCCGCTGTGTGCTCAAAAATACTTCCCAGGAAAGTTAGACATGTGTAATAGAATTAAGCAGGAAATATTTAATAGACTTTTTAAAACTAAAACGAATTAGCACTTGATTTTAGGGTGGCATTGTAGCAAAGCTAGTTGGGGTGCTGCCTCATGCTTCCAGTGACTCGAGTTCAATCAGACCTCAGGTGCTGTTGGCGTGGAGTTTGTACTTTCTTCCTGTGACCGCGTGGGTTTCCTCCAGGTGATTTATTTTCCTTCTGCATTGCAAAGGCGTGCATGAAGGTGGATTTTAATTCGGAGTCACGTGAGTGACTATGTGAAGAAGCCCCGCCAGGCGCATGCGCGTCATTACATCCGCGCATATCGCACTGAACGGGCTGGAGGGCGCAGCTCCACCAGCGGTAAGTAGAAACTTTGCAGGCAAATGTTTAAACAACTTTTCCTGCAGGGTATTTAACTCCGTAAAGCTGGCTCGCGAAGTCATTTGGAGTTTTGCAGATGGATCGGTCTGGACGGAGGGTGCGCTCCAAGCGTGGGTCTAGCGAAGACTCGCATTTTCGATAGGGTCGGGAGATAACAGCGGCAACTCCGGTTCCGATACCGGGTGCCGTTTCACCGGTAGAACCTATTGACAGCGGATCCTCTAGGATAGTTCCTGAAACTCAACAGGCTGTGGCTGCTGAGAGCCACAGGAAGTCTAAAAGGAAATCCAACAGGCCAGTATTGTCTGATGAATCTGATGAAGGTGGTGATTCTCCCCCAGTTATTAAAAAGCTGTGGGGCAGAATGCAGCAAATGGAGAATATGCTCCAGGTTCTAATCCAGAAGGATCTAAGGCCCCAGTGCTTCCCCAAGCAATTGAGCAGCAGGGCCCTTATGAAGAGGACTACCTCGAATACCGCCATGGGGAGTTCCTTCCAGCGCCTAGTACAGAACTGGGGGATGCCTCCCTTGATTATCAATTGGGAGATGCGGGGCAGGATGCAGCTGACCCTATGTCTGGTGTCCCTGCTTATGTGCAAACACCAGAGCACAAGAGCCACGCTCCGGGTGTCCCAGACATAGCAATGACTTTTGCTATTCCGGAGGGAACTGGTGAGGCAATGGAAGAGTACCTTGCAAATAATATCAATTACTTAGTTTCTCACCAGTTACAACAATCGATTCAAGAGACCAGTAATAAATATAAAACACCCGTCAACTGTGCGTCGTTAAAAGTGCCAATGGTGAACCCAGCTATATGGGCACCCATGACTCCTTCCATGAGGGGGCAGGAGGTTTGTTATCAACACGTCCTCAAATAGGTGGTGGCTACGATCACTGCATTTGGCACCATGGTCCGAGGGACAGTGTTAACTCAGTTACAAAAAGACATGTTGGGTATGATGTGTAACGCCTTTTTTGAGGTCAATTGTATTCGGAAAATTGCCATCAGGCTGACCCTGAATCAAAAATTTGCTGCGCTCTGTAAGCTCCAATCGCCTGAACTCCTCTTTGGTTCTGATCTCGTAAAACAAATTCGGGATATTGACGAGGAGGCGAAAACCATAGGGCTAATGAAGCCGGCCACATCTCGACCGTCTATTCGGAAGCTGGGGGTTGTTTACCGGAGGTCGGATCCGGGTGCTGGGCCCAGCAGAGGGAGGCCAGGGTGGCAACGAGGGTATCCACCACGTCAGGTTGCCTATAACCCCAACACGGCCAGACAACAGCCTTACAAACCACCGGCAGAGGTACAGGGACTTTGTGTTCAGGTTACGAATTCTGGTGTGCAACCTCCTATTGGAGGTAGATTACAATTGTTTTATAAGGAATGGTGCTCTATAACGCCTGATATGTTTATACTAAATACTGTGTCGGGTTCTACCATTGAGTTTATCTCAGGGATAGATCCACCTCACCAGCATAAGCCTTGTAAAGTGTTGGTGTTTTCTGTTCCAGAGACTGAGCAAGTCAATGTGGAGATTCAGAATTTATCCCGTAAAGGTGCGATTGAAAAAGCAATTCATCATCCT
Organism: Okamejei kenojei; assembly: GCA_035221665.1. Classification (NCBI taxonomy): domain Eukaryota; kingdom Metazoa; phylum Chordata; class Chondrichthyes; order Rajiformes; family Rajidae; genus Okamejei; species Okamejei kenojei. The sequence continues at coordinate 40,302,484 of CM069146.1, forward strand.
CAACAATTTGTGTCTAATATTTTTCCCAGACCCAAAAAAGATGGTGGTTGTAGAGTAATTCTGGATCTCACTCAATTGAATACTTCAGTTCTCTATAGGCATTTTAAAATGGACACATTCGTTACTGCAAAACAGCTGATGTCCCAGGGTTACTATATGGCCACCATTGTTGGGGAAGTCCAGGACAAGGGGTCACAGCTTAAGGATAAGGGGGAAATCCTTTAAGACCGAGATGAGAAAGACTTTTTTCACACAGAGAGTGGTGAGTCTCTGGAACTCTCTGCCACAGAGGGTAGTTGAGGCCAGTTCATTGGCTATATTTAAGAGTGAGTTGGATGTGGCCCTTGTGGCTAAGGGGATCAGAGGGTATGGAGAGAAGGCAGGTACGGGATACTGAGTTGGATGATCAGCCATGATCATATTGAATGGCGGTGCAGGCTCGAAGGGCTGAATGGCCTACTCCTGCACCTAATTTCTATGTTTCTATGTTTCTATGATATACAAGATGCTTATTATTTGGTGCCAATTCATGTTGATTATCGCAGGTACTTGAAATTTAATTGGATGGGACAGCTGTGGCAATATAGAGCATTGCCTAATGGATTAAGTTCAGCAGCTAGGTTATTTACTAAATTGGTGAAACCTGTGCTGGGGCTATTAAGGGCCCACAATCACATTGTCATGGCTTATTTAGATGATATCTTAATTGTCAGCAACACTAAAGAGTCAGCAGAGGACTCGGTTACAGCAACCAAGAATCTTTTTGAATAATTGGGATTTTTGGTCCATCTACTTAAGTCCAAGTTACAGCCAACCCAATAGATTGAGTATTTGGGGTTTCTTCTTGATTCAGTTCATATGACAGTTACATTACCAGCAGCCAAGGTAGACGATATTGTTAATGTCTCTATTTGCATTACACAAAACCTTTATCCTTCCATCTGAGACGTTGCAAGGGTCATTGGGAAATTGGTAGCAGCCTTTCCTGCAGTATGGTTCGGGCCTTTGCATTATCAACATTTGCAAAGAGCAAGAGAACAAGTATTGAAACACAATGCAGGCCATTTTGATCGGGTTATGCAGTTACCCACCACGGCTCTGGCAGAATTGCAGTGGTGGATTGTTCATGTTAGCCAAGCCACCAATTACATTTTGGTGGACGAACCTTCAGTGATTTTACAGACTGATGTTAGCGCTCTCAGATGGGGGGCTACAGACACAGAGTCTAGCTGTGGGGGTAGATGGACTGAGCAAGAGGACTTGCTTCTTCACACACATGATATTAATTATCTGGAATTATTGGGTGCTTTTTATGGGTTAAAAGCATATTGCTCCACATTGTCTGATTTATACGTTCAACTCCAGATTGATAACACCACAGCTGTGGCATATATATTAATCATATGGGAGGAGCTAGATCAGTGTTATGTGATAACTTGGCTAATGTTATCTGGCATTGGTGTATTTCACGGAACATCTGGGTTTCAGCCATCTATCTACCAGGTATAGATAATGTGGTAGTAGACCTTAGGTCGAGAAAGTTTAATGACAATATAGAATGGATGTTAAATGTCAGCATATTTCAAACCATTGTTACTCGATTTGGATTGCCAGATATTGATCTCTTTGCATCCCGACTGAATCACCAGTTGCCTAAATATGTCTCCTGGGAGGCAGATCCATGTGCAGTAGCTGTGGATGCGTTCTCGTTACACTAGGGACACTCATTCTTTTATGCATTTCCTCCATTCTGCCTGATTGCGAAATGTCTCACCAAAATAGAGCGTGACTCCGCCACAGGTGTTTTGGTGGTCCCAGATTGGCCAACACAACCATGGTTCCCATTGGTACTGAGAATGATGGCACAGCCATTCATGAGGATTCCCAGATGCAGTAATTTGTTGGTGCATCCGGTTACAGGAGAAAGTCACCCATTACATGACCGTATCAATTTGTTGGTCTGCAGGTTCTGACCAGACCATTCCAAGGGCTTGGATTATCGAACAGGACCATGGAGGTTATGACTGCAGGCTGGAGAAATAGCACTAAAAAACAATACCTGGTGCACATAAAGAAATGGGAGCTGTTCTGTGTACAATCTAATATATCGTATGATACTGCTAGCATACGTGATGTGTTGGAGTTCCTTGCTAATTTACATTTTGATGAGCACCTTAGTTATAGTGCTATTAACACTGCTCGCAGTGCTTTGTCCTCTTATTTAGGGCAGTCTTCAGCACGACAACCTATCGGGTCTCATCCATTGGTATCCAGGTTTATGAGAGGAATTTTTAACAAAATCCCTCCTCAGCCCTGATACACAGCCGTCTGGGATATCCGTATAGTTCTCACACTGCTTAGGCAATGGGCTCCAATTACATAATTATCTTTGCAAAAATTGACTCTTAAAGTGGTTATGCTAATGGTGTTGGTTTCAGCACAATGTGTACAAACATTGCACTTGTCAAGAATAGATTGTATGCATTTCTCACAAGATGATATTACATTTTATTTGATCAAACAAAGTAGACCAGAAGGTCAGGAGCCAAGGTGACGTTTAAAGCATATCCTGTTGACCAAATGTTATGTGTAGTTAAACATTTAACCCAATATATTGCGTTAACAAGGAGTCTCAGAGGTTCTGAGACAGGACTGCTCATTAGTCACAAAAAGCCATATGAACAAGTGTCAGTATAAACTATTTCTAGATGGTTGAAACAGGTTCTCAGTTCTGCGGGAATCGACACTGATGTGTTTAAATCTCACTCCACCAGGGCGGCGTCTACATCCGCGGCGAAGGCTCAGGACGCGCCGCTAGACCAAATTCTCGTGGCCGCAGGGTGGTCTAGAGAGTCAACTTTTTCTCGTGTTTATGACAAACCTGTTCAGGCAGTGCCACGGTTTGGGCCTGCTGTTTTGGGTTCCATTTAATTTTATTGCTTTGTTTATATCAATTATTGTTTTTAATTTTCCCCTGGGACAGAGGGGTCATTTCTCTGTTTGTTATTATTAAAATAGTTATTGAATTATTCATGCAATGTTCAATATATTATTTATTTACTACTGTGTCAACCGAAGCAGCTTGTCGTATGGAGTGCATCTGCGGCATGCAAACACAGAGCTTTGAAATCTTCACGTAGTCACTCATGTGACTCCGAAGTAAAATAGTAAGATCAAATGAGAACTTACCAGTTCGAAGTTTGATCCTTATTTATGAGGAGTGACGTAGAAGGATTACGTGCCCTCCGCTCCCACCCTCATAATCTAAGAGATCATCTGGTAGTCTAGTCTTCTTAAAGCCTTACTATGTTACTTTGGCTCTTAATTTCTGTGTTTTCACGCCGCTGCTTTGAAGTATGACGCGCATGCGCCTGGCGGGGCTTCTTCACGTAATCCCTCAACGTCACTCCACATAAAATAAGGATCAAACTTCGAACTGGTAAGTTCTCATTTAATCTTACTATTAAACAGCCATTGTAAATTGCTATGAGTGTGCAGGGGAATGGTGGTTGATGAGGGTGTACAGAGAATAAAATGGGTAGGAATAGTGTAAAGATGGGTGGTTGGTGGTCTTCATGGATAGTGGGCTGAGGGCCTATTTCTATGCAGTGTCTCACTACAATTCTATCGGTCACTTGTGTAGGGAGGAACTACAGATGCTGGTTTACACCAAAGATAGACACAAAATGTTGGAGTAACACAGCGGGTCAGGCAGCATCTCTGGAGAAAATGAATTGGTGACGTTTAGTGATTAAGACCTAGAAGAAGGGTTACTCCAGTAGTTTGTGTCTATCTCCTATCTGTAACTTGTCTAGTAAAGCAGCGATGCAGGCACAAGGAACAGCATATGCTGGTTTTACCAAAAGAAAACAAAGTGCTGGAGTAAGTCAGCGGGTCAGGTAGAATCTCTGGAGGGTGTGGATAGGCGGTGGGTCAGGAACCTTCTTCAGAATACACAAGCAGTAATGAAGGTCATACTCACACGAGATTGCTCAGACAAGCCTCTGTTTCCTGCAGCTGAATGTCAAGTCCCTGCTGATCTTCAGCACACACATTGAACCGTTATCTCTATATACAAGAGGAAAATATGTTGTTTGACTGAGAAGGGTGGTCTCAAGAACCTCTGGTGACGATTCATCTTGCTATACTGCAGCTACAGCATCACAGTCAAGAGCCAGTGCTGGTGAACCATAAATAGGCAGGCTATTTTCTTTCTGACATGTTTTCATATTGCTGTCAGATTTTTGTACTTGCTGGCGAGGAAAAGTTACAACACCAATCCATTCCCACCCACAAGCTGCTGCTTTTTTTATTTCAATCTCTTTTGTAACTGGATTGCTGGTAGTAGGCATATGCTGACCGATAATGTAAAGTACAATCCATTTTCTTACGTTGGCTAATGAAGCCTATATTGTGATGCGGTAACGAACTGAACCAGATTCTAATGTTTTTTAATTTGCATATGATACACGGGATCTGCATTTAATTACCCCTACATCTTCTACACTCCAGATGGTGGGTGTAGGTATGTTACAATACCTACCTTTAGCAGCGCTGCAGTTCTGTCGCTTCCCGTGTGCGTGCTTTGGCGCCTTTCAGAGGGGAGCGGGTTTAAAATCCCGTATTTCCCTAGACAGTCCAAATCGATCCATGTCGGGCGATTTCGTCGCTAAAGAGAAATCGCTCTGACATTTCATTCATGAAGTTATTTTTAAACTACGCTAGATTATTTATTAACTAGAGTAGTTTAAAAATCATCTTCTAAAGCTCTGAACGGCGACAGCAGAATGGACCTAACGTAGGCAATAAAAGAAGCGACACAGTTTATTTTTACATAAAAACTTGGTTTTTAGGAAGCATTTAATCACATTTACATGTTGCGAGAAGGGGACAAAAAAAATGTATGAGCCGGCAGTGTTTTTCATGCCGACTTCAGCGCAAACCGCAATGTTCCAATCCACCGCATTCCACTAAAACCCACTCGCAAGTTGATTTAAATGGCCATTAATTTACAGGCATTAAACACTAAATTCCTTCCATTTGGCCTATAAATTCATGAAAATGAGATTTAAAAATCATGTTATATTGTGGATTATTGTGTGAATGTTATTTGGACACTTAGGCAATTTAAAAATGTTTATAATTTCTTAAGAAATTGATAGATGTTTTGATCTAGTAATTGAATTTTGTAATTAGCTACAATTAGATAACTAACAAATTATATGCTTTAATTTCAGGTTATCCAAGTAATATTGTTTTATATTTGTTTCAGAATGCTTCAATCTATAATAACTGAACATTTCATTGAGTTCTCTTAATTGTTAAGAAAGTAATGGGCTTTTTGACTGTTCTAGATCACAGCTTTTGTGTTAAGTCAATGGAAAGGCAATGGGGAACAAGATGCTAATTTCCAAGTATGAAAATGGCCATAATTTTTTTAATACTGAAGATATGAAAGTGAATTAGGTGTCAAATTAAACTTCTTTTTATGCTTTGTCTGATGGGATAAATTGCAGACTTGATTTTTAAAATCTCAAAATTTTGTAACATTGCTAATGGGTGCCAATCTTTACTTTCTCGGTCAGAACTGCAACTAAAATGAAGATCGCTGACACCAGCAATTATGAATGCCGCTTTCAACATCTTAACAAAATCAGACACAGCCCTTAAAATCGCAGAGGCGTAGAGGAGAATTTCTGAATAGAATAATATTAGGACAGGAAGGACAGTGAACAATCCCCCGAGTAAATTTATGGTCACAAGTTAGGTTTGCATTACACTTTACTGTTCTTTGTAATGTAAGGCAGAAGTACCATGACAATGTTCTTGCCAGACGTGGAAGGAGGCTGAAAAGATTGCTACAACAAAAGTAGTGATGAAATGACCTGGAAGATGCAATGAGCAGAAATGATTATTAGTACATTTGTCAGAATTGGTGTAGTGTGGAATTGAAAATACTCTCGACAGATAATAGATGTAAAATTTGACTGCACATTGCCAACAGTTTGTATCTTACAGTATTGATTTGTTTTCAGTACAGTGGGCCAAGTTTCGTATGCACAGTTGTGCTAGTGATCATCTTGTGGAGGGCATTAACCTGCGTGGTACCAGAGAAAATGTGAAGTTGTGGCTTTGCGGCACTTATTGGAAATATATGTCAAAGGAAGATCTGCATTATTAACTATCTCTATAAACTGAATTAATATCACAGAATTGCCTTTGCCAAACTTAGTGTTGTGATACTGATGTGGCTGCAACATAGTTGGTGGAAGGGTGTTGTGTATCAGTGGGGACTTGGAACATGACCTGGGAGGGTGACCTTGAGCAGTTCCTAGCCTAGGAGCCTAGGTTCATTCTGTGTCTCATACAGAGGAGGAGGCATGTGTTGTCACCTAGGGAGGAAGCATCCTTGGAGTTGTTACCTCTTGTCTATTGAAAGTGTTGGCAAACTAATTACTGGAGTGCCACCACATGCATTAACTCAGTTTTATTGTGATTTTCCACCATTACGATGACAGCAAGCTGATCTTTTATATCAGTGGACTGAAGCTTAATGAATACTTAATATCCACTACACCTCCCAGTCCTGTTGGCTTCTCCTTGAGCTGCAACATACATTGAAACATTGGCCATTAGATAGTGCGGAACAATTAGAATAATAACACCCCTTCACCCATCCTTAGCACTCGTTGCATCCACCACCAGTAAACAGTGGCTGCCAATGGCTCTTCCAAACCTTCAATCCGAGAAGGATAACTGCAGTAGGTACCTGGAACACCTCCACATGCAGGTTGCCCTCCCAAGTTGCACAGCCTCTGATTTGGAAATGTATCCCTGTCATCATTGGGTTAAGTCCTGGAACTCTGTCCCTAACAGTACCAACAATGAGGACCTTGGCTGTTCAGGAAAGCTGTTCGAGAAAATGACTCCCGTTATCGCCTCAAGAACATTTAGAAGTGTTCAATAAAGTTAGTCTTAACAGCAATATATTGTGAAAAAGAAATAAGGAAGGTTTACCCATTTCTTCCATAAATGAGCTACTAGCTTTTTTGTCACTGTGGGCGGGCTTGGTGGTGCAGCGGTAGAGTTGCTGCCTTATAGCACCAGAGACCCAGGTTCGATCTTGATTATGTGTGCTGCCTGTACGGAGTTTGTACGTTCTCCCTGTGACTGCGTGAGCATTCTCTGGGTGCTCCGGTTTTCTCCCACACTCCAAAGGCATACAGGTTTGTAGGTTAATTGGCTTGGTATAATTGTAAATTAACCCTAGTGTGTGTGGGGTAGTGTTAGTGTGCAGTTAGTAGCTGGTCAGCATAGTCTTGGTGGGCCAAACAGCCTGTTTAATGCCATTTGACTTTGCATGCAAGCTTGCCAATGAACCAAGTATTTAATTCTGCATCCTGTTACACTTCGGTTGACTCTCCCATCTGAGTTTTCTGCAATGATACTAGTGAACCTGTGTGTGACTTCCAGTGATCAGGTACCTAGACCACCCTATTACTTTCTCTTGACCGCTTGTCGCCCATGCTCAATGACTAACAATATGTTAATTTCCATATATGAGCCATTTGTAGAGAGTGCCAAATTAGTGTCCTTCCTGGTGAGGATACACTGGATGCCAGAAAGAAGGACTCTAGTTAATAAGGTTGTAAGAAGAGGCAGGGGATTTGCAATATAACGTTTAGGTCTGAAGTTTGAGTCTGGCTATCAATGGGGTCTGAAGTAGGGTCCTGATCTGAAAATTTACCTGTTCCTTTTCTCCAAAGATGCTGCCTGATCAGCTTCTTGTGTCTGTCTTTGGTTTAAACCGCCATTTGCAGTCCCTCCCTACATGCAATACCATGTTGCTGCTTGTAGATCAGAGAGAAAGGACGAGATCTCAACATAGAGAAAGTGAATGTAACCCAGCTGACTAATTTTCCCTTTCTGGCTACTTCGATAAATGGTGAGCATCCTATTCACCAGTGAACAAGGTACTGCAGCATTGTCTGTTTGTATCCCTGGGAGATGGCTGTAGCAATTGCAGTTGTTTGTCACTGTGACCTGCAAGAGTGAATAAGCTGTGTTAGTGAGCATTGGTTAATGTGTTTAGATAATATATTCATCATGCTGGAGATGACAATGTGAGGATGGCATCATGATTAGTAATGGAATTGTTGAACAATCAACATTGGGAGAAATATTAACTTTATAAGTTATAAGAGCAGAATTAGGACGTTGGGCCCATCAAGTCTACTCCGCTATTCAATCATGGCTGATCTATCTTTCCCTTTCAAATTCATTGTCCTGCCTTCTCCCCATAACCCCTCGAATCAAGAATCTGTCAATTTGTGCCGTAAGAATACGCATTGACGGCAATGAATTCCACAGATTTACCACCCTGGTGCCGTGGTCAGAATAGGACATTCAATGATGCATTCACTGACCTTGGCCATGTGTATGGTCACTGAACATTTCTCTGTCACTGCAGCCAGGGAGACCAGAGGATTATGGATCCGGTCCTCTAGGCTTGACTCCTGGCACTGACTTCCACATCTCCTTCCACTTACCTTTGAGGATATCACTGGAGGGACTCTGTGGGGGCAACACAGTGACCCAGCGGTAGAGTTGCTGCCTTACAGCACCAGAGACCCAGTTTCAATCTTGACTAAGGTGCTGTCAGTACGGAGCTTGTACATTCTACCTATGACCACGTGGGTTTTCTCTGGGTGCTCTGGTTTATTTCCACACTCCAAAAACGAACAGGTTTGTAGGTTAATTAGCTTAACTAATATTGTAAATTGTCTTTAGTGTGTAGGATTGTACTAGTGTACAAGGTGATCGCTGGTCGGTGTGGACTCAGCCAAAAGGTCTGTTTCCGTGCTGTATCTTCCTTTCTGTGGAAGTCGAAAGTCTAAAGACACTTGTTCCCCTGTGAATATTGGTCTTCTCCTCCCCTCGATTCTGTACTACAGAGCCCTTCATGCAGCATCTGATAATCAAAGATACAATTTCATCTGGCTGAATGTATGGCAAACATGTCCACAAAGGCTTCAAGCACATGTTGGAGTCGCAGGCCATCTTTCCCCTTTATTTAAAGAATAGGTTAATGTGAATTGAAGCTAGCCAGTCATAAAAAAAGGTTCCCGTAAAGAAGTTAACCAAATCATCAGTGCAATTAGTGTTGTGTGGGCAACAGAATCATAATGATAAGCAGGCAGCTTTAATTCTAGGGGCAGCTTGCATCAGGACAAACAGACTTTGAGTTAATCGCACATTATGATCACCTCACCAGCTCATCGTTCAGTCCCCCTTAAGCTAGCTGTTCAATTCATGCTCAAGGACCTGATGCATAGTGGTCTTTCTACTTTAGAGACTGTAAGGGATGGAGATTTTCTGTGCCGTCATCTCCCTGGCACAGGCACAGAAATTAATCAGTAGGATTCATGGTAACTTGCACTTGATGACTGGAAGAGTGAAATATAAAGAGGGGCAGCGTTTAACACAACAAAGCCCCGTCCAAGGTATTGTGAACAGACCTGGTCGTCAGAAGGATGGATCACCATGGAAGTAGTGAAAGTAGATTGAGCAGAATGCATTCAGTATTCCAAGGTTATGAGAACAGATTACATAATCAAAGCTTATGCAGTTGGAACTCTTCTGCACGATCAATAACTCTGCTAATCAATTATTAATTTAAAATGATATCGGTAGAATTTTGTTTAAGAGATATGATGCAGTGTCATAGTTGCTATCCTAATGCTGCAAAAAATAATTGTTCTCAGATCCAGTAATGGGGTGAATTAAGTGACAGATCCTTACTTTAAAATCCGAACAAGAGATGCAAAAGAGAATTTAGGAAACTTCTTTGAAACAAACTTTAGAACTCACTTGCATATCATGACATGTGGGAGTACAGGATGAGTGGTATTTACAGAACTTCTTTAGGACATTAAGAGATTCATTGTGACTTCTGTTGAACATGCATTCATGAATTTGTTTTTATATTAATAATTCAGCTCATTCCTTAGTGGCAAAATATTCATAGGAAACAAAGTAGCAGTGTCAACAAATAATCAAAAAACTTGCGACAGGCTTAGAATTGTTAGGATGAGATTAATGCTATCCTGCTTGTCTGCCTAGCCACTTCTGGTTTTTTTTATCCAGTAAATTTTCGAAAGTGGATCTTGTGCTGTATACTTCACCCATGAACAATGTTTAGTTATGTTTAGTTGGATTTAGTTTCATTTAGAGATACAATGCAGAAACAGACCCTTCGGCCCACCGAGTCCATGCCAACCAGTGACCCCTGCACACTTACACTATCCTACACACACTAGGGACAATTTACATTTATACCAAGCCAATTAACCTACAAACCTACATCTTTGGATAGTGGCAGGAAACCGGAGATCTGGGAGAAAACTCACATAGGTCACGGGGAGAATGTACAAACCCTGTAGAGATAGCACCCGTAGTCAGGATCGAACCGGGGTCTTTGGCGCTGTAAGGCAGCAACACTACTGCTACGCCACCGTGCCGCCCATATTTGGCTCATGATAACATGATAACATTAAGAGCCATGAAGCTTTGACAAACAGAGGCCCACAGGAGCCTTTGGAAGAGAAGGAAGGGGAGGAGCGACACCCGACCGGTAAGCTTTAAAATCAAGCTCCGGGTTTGTTTTCCTCAGAGGCCCACAGGAGCCGTTGGAAGAGAAGGAGGGGGAGGAGCGACACCCGACCGGTAAGCTTTAAAATCAAGCGCGGGGCTTGTTTTTACCGAAATCCATAACGTTCCATTCGGAGAAGTGGGTTTTTTGAGGAAGCCGCTGATTGGTGGACTAGGGTAAGCAGCTGATTGGTGGGAAGTGGACTAGGGTAAGCAGCTGATTGGCGATCAGATTTCAGCAGTTTGTTGTGTACTTTGTATTGTGTTGATATTGTATCCTGTGTAAGGGGGGCAGTATGAAGGCAAGGGCAGTGTACTGTTCTGGATGTCGGATGTGGGAGGTCAGGGAATCTGATAGCCCTCCAGACGTCCACATCTGCGCTAGGTGTGTCGAGATGTGGCTCCTAAAGGACTGTGTTAGGAACCTGGAGCAGCAGCTTGATGACCTCCGTCTGGTCAGGGAGAGTGAGGAGGTCATAGAGAGGAGCTACAGGGAGGTAGTCACTCCCAGACCACAGGAGGCAGACAAGTGGGTCACGGTTAGGAAGGGCAAGGGGCAGAGGCAGGGGCTAGAGAGTACCCCTGTGACTGTACACCTGGAAAATAGGTACTCGGGTTTGAGTGGACAGCTTATCTGGGGGCAGCAACAGCGGCCGGGTCTCCGGCACAGAGACGGGCCCTGATGCTCAGAAGGGTAGCAAAAAGAGGAGGGAAATTGTAATAGGGGACTCTATAGTTAGGGGGTCGGATGGGCGATTCTGTAGACGCAGTCGGGAGACCCGGATGGTAGTTTGCCTCCCTGGTGCCAGGGTCTCGCATGTGTCGGAACGTGTCCAAAAGATTCTGAAAAGGGAGGGAGAGGAGCTTGATGTTGTGGTACACATAGGTACCAATGACATAGGCAGAAAAGGAGACGAGGTCCTGAAGGGAGAATTTAGGGAGTTGGGGGGGGAAAGTTAAGGAGAAGGACCAAAAGGGTAAAGATTTCAGGATTACTGCCTGTGCCGCGTGACAGTGAGAGTAGGAATGAAATGAGGTGGAGGATAAATGCGTGGCTGAGGGACTGGTGCAGTGGGCAGGGATTCAAGTTTCTTGATCACTGGGACCTCTTTTGGGGAAGGCATGATCTGTACAAAAAGGACGGGTTGCACTTGAACCCGAGGGGGACCAATATCCTGGCAGGGAGATTTGCAAAGGCTACTGGGGAGACTTTAAACTAGAAAGGCTGGGGGGAGGGACTCGGGTAGAGGGGGCTAGGGGATAGGGTGTGGGGCAAGAGGCAGAGAAGGGAAGTACTCGGACCCAAAATGTAGGTGAGAAAGAGGAAAAAGATAACAGACAGAGAATAAGGGATGGTGGGTTTCTAAAATGTGTATATTTTAATGCTAGGAGCATTGTAAGAAAGGTGGATGAACTTAGAGCCTGGATTGACACCTGGAAATATGATGTTGTGGCAATCAGTGAAACATGGTTGCAGGAGGGCTGTGATTGGAAACTAAATATTCCAGGATTTCGTTGCTTCAGTTGTGATAGAATTGGAGGGACCAGAGGTGGAGGTGTTGCCTTGCTTGTCAGAGAGGATATTACAGCAGTGCTTTGGCAGGATAGATTAGAGGGCTTGCCTAGGGAGGCTATTTGGGTGGAACTGAGAAGTGGGAACGGTGTAGCAACACTTTTAGGGGTGTATTATAGACCGCCAAATGGTGAGCGAGAATTGGAAGAGCGAATATGTAAGGAGATAGCAGATATTAGTAGTAAGCATAGGTAGTGATTGTGGGAGATTCCAATTTTCCAAAAATAGACTGGGAAACACATTCTGTAAATGGGCTGGATGGTTTGGAGTTTGTAAAATGTGTGCAGGATAGTTTTTGCAGCAGTACATAGAGGTATCGACCAAAGAAGGGGCAGTGCTGGACCTCCTGTTAGGAAATGAGGCAGGTCAGGTGACGGAGGTATGCGTTGGTGAGCACTTCGGGCCCAGTGATCACAATACCATTAGTTTCAATATAATTATGGAGAGAGTCAGGACTGGACCTAGGGTGGAGATTTTTGATTGGAGAAAGGCTAACTTTGAGGGAATGCGTAAGGATTTAAAAGGAGTGAATTGGGACACTTTGTTTTATGGGAAGGATGTAGAAGAGAAATGGAGGACATTTAAAGGGGAAATTGTAAGAGTACAGAATCTTTATGTCCCTGTTAGGTTGAAAGGAAATAGTAAAAATTGGAAAGAGCCATGGTTTTCAAGGGAAATTGGACACTTGTTTCGAAAAAAGAGAGATATGTACAATAATTATAGGAGGCATGGAGTAAATGAGGTACTAGAGGAGTATAAAGAATGTAAAAAGAATGTTAAAAGAATGTTAAGAAAGAAATTAGGAAGGCTAAAAGAAGATATGAGGTTGCTTTGGCAAGAAAGGTGAAAGTAAATCCAAAGAGTTTCTACAGCTATATTAATAGCAAAAGGATAACGAGGGATAAAATTGGACCATTAGAGAGCCAGAATGGACAGCTATCTGCAGAGCCAAAAGAGATGGGGGAGATATTGAACAATTTCTTTTCTTCGGTATTCACCAAGGAGAAGGATATTGAACTCTGTGAGGTAAGGGAAGAAAAGTAGAGTAGCTATGGAAACTATGAGATTCAAAAAGGAGGAAGTACTGACACTTTTGAAAAATATAAAAGTGGATAAGTCTCCAGGTCCTGACAGGATATTCCCTAGGACATTGAGGGAAGTTAGTGTAGAAATAGCAGGAGCTATGACAGAAATATTTCAAATGTCATTGGAAACGGGAATAGTGCCGGAGGATTGGCGTACTGCGCATGTTGTTCCATTGTTTAAAAAGGGTTCAAAGAATAAACCTAGCAATTATAGACCTGTTAGTTTGACGTCAGTGGTGGGCAAATTAATGGAAAGGATACTTAGAGATTATATATATATATATATGAGCATCTGGATAAACAGGGTCTGATCAGGAACAGTCAACATGGATTTGTTCCTGGAAGGTCATGTTTGACAAACCTTCTTGAATTTTTTGAAGTGGTTACTAGGGAAATTAATGAGGGTAAAGCAGTGGATGTTGTCTATATGGATTTCAGTAAGGCCTTTGACAAGGTTCCCCATGGAAGGTTGGTTAAGAAGGTTCAATCTTTGGGTGTTAATGGCGGAGTAGCAAGATGGATTCAACAGTGGCTGAATGGGAGATGTCAGAGAGTAATGATGGATGGCTGTTTGTCAGGTTGGAAGCCGGTGACCAGTGGGGTGCCTCAGGGATCTGTGTTGGGTCCACTGTTGTTTGTCATGTACATCAATGATCTGGATGATGGGGTGGAAAATTGGATAAGTAACTATGCAGATGATACTAAGATAGGTGGTGTTGTGGATAATGAAGTAGATTTTCAAAGTCTACAGAGAGATTTGGGCCATTTGGAAAAGTGGGCTGAAAGATGGCAGATGGAGTTTAATGCTGATAAGTGTGAAGTTCTACATCTTGGCAGGACAAATCAAAATAGGACTTACATGGTAAATGGTAGGGAATTGAGGAATGCTGTGGAACAGAGAGATCTAGGAATAACTGTGCATAGTTCCCTGAAGGTGGAATTGCATGTAGATAGGGTGGTAAAGAAAGCCTTTGGTGTGCTGGCCTTTATAAATCAGAGCATTGAATATAGGAGTAGGGAAGTAATGTTAAAATTGTACAAGGCATTGGTAAGACCAATTCTGGAGTATGGTGTACAATTTTGGTCGCCTAATTATGAGAAGGATGTCAACAAAATAGAGAGGAGATTTACTAGAATGTTGCCAGGGTTCCAGCAACTATGTTACAGAGAAAGGTTGAACAAGTTAGGTCTTTATTCTTTGGAGCGCAGAAGGTTAAGGGGGGACTTGATTGAGGTCTTTAAAATGATGAAAGGGATAGACAGAGTTGACGTGGATAAGTTTTTCCCATTGAGGGTAGGGAAGATTCAAACAAGAGGGCATGACATGAGAATTAAGGGACAGAAGTTTAGGGGTAACGTGAGGGGGAGCTTCTTTACTCAGAGGGTGGTGGCTGTGTGGAATGAGCTTCCAGCAGAAGTGGTGGAGGCAGGATCGGTTTTAACATTTAAAAGTAAAGTGGATAGGTATATGGACGGGAAGGGAATGGAGGGGTATGGTCTGAGTGACGGTAGATGGGACTAGGGGAAAACAAATGGTCGGCATGGACTGGAAGGGCCGAGAGGGCCTGTTTCTGTGCTGTAATTGTTATATGGTTATATGGTTAAATACAAATGGTTATGAAACATCTCTAATTCTGTGGAATTCTCCGCCACAGAAGGCAGTGGAGGCCAATTCACTGGATGTTTTCAAGAGAGAGTTAGATTTAGCTCTTAGGGCTAACGGGTTCAAGGGATATGGGGAGAAAGCAGGAATGGGATACTGATTTTGGATGATCAGCCATGATCATATTAAATGGCGGTGCTGGCTTGAAGGGCCAAATGACCTACTCCTGCACCTATTGTCTATGTTTGCACAGGTTTTTAATACATTTTTAAATGCCCATAGTTCACCTAAACACAAGCTCTCCAGCATACCATCTATGAGCTCCTGTTGGGCAAACAATGACAAGAACCATTTTATTCGCACAACCCCCCCAAAAGCCCAACCCAATGCTTATTCATACAGTGAATCTCAAGAATGTACTGTGGTCCAGGTAGGAATTGCAGCAATATCTGAACATGATGCCACCCAAATCCCACAATTGCAGCCCCTCGCACCTAGTGACTGAAAGGTGCACATGCATGCAGTGCCTTGACTGGAGATGAAACAAATTAAAAACACATTGTAAAAATAAAAACACAAAAGTGCAGTAGCTGTTAAAGTGCTTATAAAACCTGAAAACAGTCTGCTAGTCTAGTAGCAAAAGTGAAGCTTGCTAAAGGGTTTTTGTCTGACATAAGGTTATAGACGGCATGGTGGCCCAGTGCTGGAGTCGCTGTGTTAGTGCCAGAGACCCAGGTTCGATCCTGACTATGGGTGCTGTCTGTGTGCAGTTTGTACCTTTCCCTGTGACCTTGTGGGTCTTTTCCGCGTTGAAAGGTGCACAGGTTCATAGGTTAATTGGTTTCTGTAAGTTGTCCTTGGTGTGTAGGATTGAACTAGTGTCTTGCCACAGACTCGGTGGGCCACACTGTATCTCTCAACTAAACATGCAATCTCTTACTGAGTGAATTGGCTGTTACTGCTTTCATGTTAGTACTTACAATGCTTGGTCCTAGATGTTGGGAGTGGCTGGGCTGGGGATACAATGGGTGGACGGGTGATTTATCTGAGATATTCTGACTGGTCCAAAGCAATTGTGCAGAAAAGAGAACTGAGGGAACATTGGAAGCAACAATCAGTGAAGGACTGCCAGTTAAAGAGAAATATTCCCTATTTCCCTAAATCTTCGTGTGTCTATCCAAACGCTTGTGTCTATCATATCTGCTTCCTTCACCTCTTCTGACTGAACATTACAGGCATCTCTCTGTATCATAAAAATCTTGTCTCGCACATCCCCTTTGTACCTGCCCCTTCTCACCTTAGACCTATGCCATATGGTTTTTGACATTTACATCTTGGGGAAAAAGGTGCTGACTATCCTTTCCATGCTCTCATCATTTTATATGCTTCTGTCCTAGGTTGCTCCTCAGACTCCAACACTGTAGCAAAAATAATTCAACTTTGTCCAACCTCTCCGTGTAGCTAATAACCTGTATTGTAGCTAATACAGAATAGTGAAAGGCTTGGATAGCACGGATGTGAAGATGATGTTTTCATTAGTGGAAGAGTCTAGGACTAAAGGTCATAGCCTCAGAATTAAAGGACGTTATTTTAGGAAGGAAATGAGGAGAAATTTATTTAGTCAGAGGATGGTGAATCTGTGGAACTCTCTGCCACAGAGGCTGTAGAGGCCAAGTCATTGGATAGGAGGGAGAGATAGATCAGCCATGATTGAAACACGGACGGCCTAATTCTGCGCCGGATGGCCTAATTCTACCTCTATCACTTATGACCTTATAACCTCTAATCCAAGCAACATCCGAGTGAGCAGCCTTTCAAGGATTTTGCCGTTGGAGAAGGAACAGAGGCAGAGGGGCTTCATAGTTTAACTTATCGTTGGACTGTTGAAACTTTCCTCTGGTCTAGGATTCCTCTACTAGTGTGAAAATTCCTGAGTTTTCTCTACATTGTCAAGGGTGCGGTTGTCGTTGGCGGACTGCCAAGTGTGCCTGGAGATCGAGGGTACGAAGATTTCGGTGTCTTTGTCCTGTTTTAGCACCGTTTCTGATGTGAAGAATGTGAAGAAGGTACTTTTGCTTCCGGCTAGACTGGGATAGAGCTTCCCAAAAGCTGCTCTCGGCTGTGGACGAACTTGGGGAATTTCCTGCTTCAGCTGGAGGTTTCTGCTTTCTGCTGCCTGTCTTTGACTGTGACTGTCTCTGGAACGTAACTTGGAGCTGAGCTGCTGGGGTGCCTGGAGCTGGTTTGTGCCTCTGTCAGGATGGCGATGGGTGGGGCGCGGCCGAAGGTCCGCTTCAGTGGCGGATACGAGGCCATCTGAGCTTGAGCCTCATGTTGACTTGGATTGGGACGGGTTTGGTATCTCGGTTCAAACTGGGCCTATGATGTCCAGGGGAGACATTACAAAGGCCTTGAATGAATTTCTTGGGAGGGGAGCTATTGTCTTTTCCGAGCTCGAAAGAGGAAAGGTTGAGATGTTACTAAAGACCCGGGAGGGTGTGGCCCGAGCGTTGGAGAAGGGGGTCTCAGTGGGGGGGGGGGGGTCCACATACAGGTGGATCCGTGGGTATCCAGGGTGAGACCGGTTCTCCTGCGGAGTTGCCCCACATGTATTCCGGACGCTTCACTTATTCCACACCTGTCTAAGTTTGGGGCGGTGCGGTCTAAGTGCTTTAGGCTCATGCACCCCGGGGGGGACCCAGAGGAAAAAGGGGTCTTCAGTTTCAAGAGGAGGGTGTTCATGAAGGTGGGTGAGGGGGAAGGCGCTGAGGGGAGCTTCGAGGTGGAGTGTAGGGGTCTCCCTAGAATCGTGCTTTGGAGTTGGGGAAAGGCACGGTGTCATGCGTGCGGCGAATTTGGACATCTCCGGAGGGAGTGTCTTATTCGCGGGGTCACTGCGAGAAGTTCTAGCGCAGTGGCACAGGGATGCATTGCTGGCTCAAACCTCAGTGGTGCGGGATGGTACTGCTGACCCGGCTAGGGCTGCCAGCTCTGCCTCGGTGATCCAGGGCGGCAGTGATAGCCCATCTGGTTCAGCCTTGGGGACCCGGGGCAGCGATAGCCCCGCCCCCCCACGTCCTGAACCTGTGGTGGCGGTTGAAGGCGGGGCACAGGGGAAGGGGGGTGAGGAAGGGGGCAATTGGGAGAAGGAGAGGAAGAAGAAGAAGAAGAAGGAGAAGGAAAAGTCCCGAGCGAGTCAAACGGGATCGGGTGCGCACCTGCCGAGTTCTGAGACCACCCAAGGGGCACCTGTCGGCTCCAGTGAGGTGCAGATTGCTGGAGCTGAGGTGGTTCAAATGGGGGCAGGGAAGCTAAAACGTGCGGGTGGTAAAGTGGCTGGAGGTAGTGTTGAGGCGGAAGACACTTCCGTTATGGAGGTCACCGTACCGCCACATGCTGGCGGGACATAAAGGTGGCGAGGAAGAGCAAGGGCGTGAGTCTAAAGTTAGGGGGATGTCTTTCTCCAGACCTTCCACCACTGATGTGGTTGGTGGTCTTGAACTGGTGTCTTCCGGGTCGGAGGTTGGGCCTCTATTTCAGGGATCTTCAGAGGGTATTATAAGACCATGTGCTGAGGTTGACTCCTCTGGTGTTGTGTCCTCGGAGCGGGTGGATGCCCCTTCGTTTCAGGGGCCCTCCGAAGGAGTTATCTCATCGGGTGTTGAGGTTAGCTCCCCTGTGTGTGTGTCCTCTGGGTCGGAAGAGGTCCCCTCATTTCAGAGGCCTACTGAGGGTGTTGGCACACCAGATGATTGGGTTAGCTCCCCTGGTAGTGTGCCCCCTGGGACAGGGGATGAGCAGAGTCAACCCGAGGGGGGAGGTTCGGGGGCATTGGTGTACCAGTCTGTGCTCCATATCGGAGCCAGTGGAGGTGCTGGGGGGTGTGCTCCCTCACCGGTTGAGTTGGCAGGGGAGAGTTTAAAGGCAAGTGGAGATTCTCTGGGTGTTGCCTGTGGAGAGGGTACTCTAGGTGCTGTGGAGGTCGGGGCTGTTTCGGGTCGTGATCCTCTTACAGATTCCGGGGGTGCCAGTGTACCACAGGCCCTAGAGGTGCCTCTTGTTTTTTCTTCCCCAGGCCCAGACGAGGAGGGTGATGGGAGAGTGCAGGAGCCCAGCCAATCAGTGGGCTGCTTATTGCGGTCAGGGGTTTCGGAACCCCTCCCCGGCATTGATCCTGGGGGTGGTGGCGGGCCGGAGGAGGGGGAGAGTGATGGGGCTAGTTTGTGTAGTGGGATTAGCAAACTTTCTGAGAGTTCTGGTCTTTCGATTTTTGATAACGACCCTGGATGCTGCGCTGGTAAGCTTGTTGTTTCAGGTGCGAGTGGGTTGGCCGAGTGCCCAGACTCCATGCAAGAGTTATCCGTGAGATGCGAGAGTTCCTAAAAACAAGCCGTACCATCAGCTGCAAAAAAACGGTGGGAGGATTGGCCAGCTTTGATTAAGACTCTCGAGGCTATCCTTGGCAACAAGGACAGTGATCTTTCTGACTCTGAGAAGAGCCAGTTTGGGGACTTTTTGGAGTTCCTCAGAGGGAGAGTTTTTGAGTCTAGGTGGAGTGTGAGGATCTCAATCTAGTGTGCCTGCACATTCACAGTAGCTACATTAAATTTAAAAGGGAGTAGAGAGAGTTTTCGCAGATTTCAGCTTTTATCAGTCCTTAGAGGGGAAATTTGCGGTGTGTTTTCTGCAAGAGACGCATACCGTTGTTAGTGATGAACCCACCTGGCGACTGGAGTGGGAAGGGGGGGGTCTACATGAGCCATCTCAACTCGAATTCGAGTGGGGTGGTCTTTCTGTTGGCCCCAAATTTTCTGCCAAATGTTTTAAAAGTGCAAGAAGTTGTGCCAGGACGTTTGCTCCATCTGGCCGTGCAGGCCGGCCTACTTCAGGAGGTGACTGCTCTGTTGAGCACTATTGATAGGGGAGAGTGTGTCTTCCTTAGTGGGGATTTCAATTGCACACTTGAGGCACGAGACCATTCTGGTACTCAGTGTGCCCCTGCTGTAGCGAAGAAGCTGAGAGGGTTGATTGAGTCCCTTGAGTTGGTTGATGCCTGGCGGAACCTCCACCCGGATTCCACTGCTTTTTCGTGGAGGTCTGAAGGTGGTGGTTCCTGCATTGATCGAATATATTTCCCGAGTGTTTGTTTCCCGTGTCTCAGCGGCCTCAATGCGGCTGGTGCCGTGCTCGGACCACTGTCTGGTGCGTGTGGATTTCAATCCAGCGCGCGCTCAGGCTGGGTCCGCGTACTGGCACTTTAACAACAGGCTGCTGGAGGATCGGTGTTTCCGGGAGTCAATCAATCGGTTTTGGGGGAAGTGGAGAGAGAGGCAGAGGTGCTTCTCTTCCCTTAGGCAGTGGTGGGATGTGGGGAAAGCTCACATATCCGTCTCTTTTGTAAGGATTATACGTGGGGGTCGACCGGAAGGCGGGACTCGGTGGTCGAGAGGCTTGAGAGGGAGATACTGGACGCAGAGTCTCGTCTGGGTCGGTTTGGTGAAGACTCCTGCGAATGGGGAGAGATTCAGATGAAGAAGGAAGCTTTGAGGAGCCTGCTGCTTGAACGGTCCCGAGGCGCTTACGTGAGGTCGCGGGTCCAGATGCTGCGCGATCTGGACCGAGCTTCGCCTTTCTTTTTCTATCTGGAGAAAGGGCGGGGAGCTCGCAAACAGCTCGTGGAGCTGCTCGCAGATGACGGCTCCTCTGTCACTGATCCAGAGAGGATCAATGCCTTGGTCAGGTCCTTTATGGGTCCCTGTTTTGTGCGGATGGATTCAGTGGGGAGGCTCAGCAAGATCTGTGGGAGGGTCTACCGACTGTACATATGGGGGTGGCAAATCTTCTTGATGGCCCCTTATCTTTGGAAGAGTTGACTCGTGCCCTGCATCAGCTCAGGAGGGGTAAGTCCCCCGGGATGGAAGGGCTGACGGTAGAGTTTGTTAGAGCTTTCTGGGATGTCCTCGGGGGTGATTACATGTTGGTTCTGGGGGAGAGCCTGGCGACCGGGGAGATGCCCCTCTCGTGGCGTAGGGCAGTTGTTGTCCTGCTGCCCAAGAAGGGTGAACTCCGCTTGTTGAAGAACTGGCGCCCGGTCTCTCTCCTATGTACAGAGTATAAAGTTTTTGCACGGGCAATGGCAAATCGCCTGGGCTCCGTGCTGTCTCAACTGATTCATCCTGACCAGTCCTATACAGTCCCTGGCCGGTCCATTCAGGATAACATCCACCTGGTAAGGGACCTGATTCATCTAGCCCAGGGCACTGGTCAGTCAGCTGCTTTTCTGTCTCTTGATCAGGAGAAGGCTTTTGATAGGGTAGAGCATGAATACCTTTTCGGGATGTTGCAAGCGTTTGGGTTTAGACTGCATTTCGTGGCCCGGGTCCGGCTTTTATACACTGCTGTGGAGTGCCTTGTGAAGGTTAATGGTGCGTTGTTGTCTCCTTTTCATTTTGGGAGGGGGGTCCGTCAGGGGTGCCCCATGTCGGGTCAGTTGTACTCGGTCTGTGTGGAGCCGTTCCTGTGTCTTCTTCGGAGGAGGTTGACAGGCTTGGCCCTACCTGGCCCGGGGGTGGAGGTGGTTCTTTTGGTGTATGCCGATGATGTACTCCTTATGCTCACTGATCCTGGTGACCTGCGGAGGATGCGTGACTGCCAGAAGGTTTTCTCGGCCGCATCTTCTGCTCGATTAACTATAGAGTAAGTGTTCTGGACTTTTAGTGGGTCAGTAGCAGATAGACTCCCTGCCAGAGGAGTTGGTAATGTATGCGTGGAGTACCACGCATCTGGGGGTGTACCTGAGTCACACTGAGGATGCTTGGCCGGCAAACTGGCAGAAGTTGGAGATGAAAGTGGTCGCCCGGCTGGGGCGCTGGTCAGGCCTGCTTGGAGTTCTTTCCTTTCGTGGGAGGGTGCTGGTCATAAACCAGCTGGTGGCCTCCATGTTATGGTACCGGCTGGCTACTCTTGTCCCACCCTCTATCTTTGCAACTGCTTTACAGAAGAAGCTGGTAGATTTATTTTGGGGAAATAAGAAGCACTGGGTTTCCGCAGCGGTCCTGAGTCTCCTGTTGGAGGAGGGCGGCCAGTCCTTGGTATGCGTGCGTACCCAGGTGGCGGCTCTCCGCCTCGGGACTCTGCGGAGGTACATGTACGTAGAGAACCCCCCCAGATGGCACGCTCTGGCCACGTATTTTTTCCGTCAGGGTCGTTGCCTATGGGGGGGTCTCACAGCTCCCGGTGGCGGGCATCAGTCGACCCGCCCTAAGGGGCTTGCCTGTCTTCTACCGGGATGTGCTAAGAGTGAGGAATTTGGTTGTTTTCAGCCAGCATGTTGCTCCACGAGGGGAGGGGGTTGTCGTGGCTGCGGGAGGGGCCGGTCCTCACCCTGTCATGGCGGGTGTCGAGGTGAGGCGAGTACCAAGAGTGGTTCTGATAGAGCTTACCCCTGCTCCGTCAGATCTGCTCATCGGGCCTAGGCTCCGGGATATTTCTCGGGCACCGGTTCCACACAACCTGAGCCGCCTTTCTGAGATGACCAGCTTGCCATTTCATGATGCGAAGCGATGCACACTGTACAGAATGCTCCTGCACATTCTGCACCTCCTTGCCTTCTTCGTCTCCCGTCCCGACACACCATGGCGGGCGGTGTTACAACCCGAAGGCGGGGGAGGTCCCCAGTGGGGGTCCTTCTAAAAGCGAGTTGTTCCCCTTTACATTGGGGACCTGGGGTGGAGAGTGTTGCACAGAGCGGTGGTATGTAATAAACCTTTGAGTCGGTTCACGGGCTCGTCTGCCGCATGTAATTTCTGCGACGAGGAAGAGACCGTGTTCCACGTGTATATGGAGTGTGAGAGGCTACTGCCCCTGTACCAATATCTGAAGGGGTTGTTCCTCAAGTTCTGGTTGCATTTTAGTCCCACGATTCTAGTGTTCAAACACAAGGCAGGAAGTTGCGAGAGCCGAGTGAGTGGTGGGGACTTCCCTGTCGGTTTGCTCCTGGGCCTGGCCAAGATGGCCATTCGTGGGTCCAGGCAGCGGGCGGTCGATGGTCAGGCTAGAGTCAGCTGCCTGCCCCTCTTTCGGGCCTGGAGAGGGAACACGCGGTGTCCACGGGGACTCTGGAGGCCTTCCGTGGGCGCTAGTCACCACGTGGGGTTCAGAGTATTGTGAACAATGATTGTATTGTTGTATTATCATGATTTTTTTTTTTGATATAGTGCAATTTTTGATTATGTTTTGATGTGTTGTATTATATGATTGTGTCGAATAAATTTTTTGAAATATTAAAAAAAAAGAGAGAGAGAGACACCCACACAAACACAGTAATGACACTAATCCTGGTGGAACGACACTGTTTACAGACCTCCTGTCAGAGTAACCCCCTTCACCACCACGCTCTCGCTGTTCTATAACCAAGCCGATTTTGTATCCAATTTACCAACTCACTATGGACCCCATGTAACTTAATCTTCTTGACCAGCCTACCATGAGAGACTGTGCCAAATGACAGTCATGAAATTTAAATTGTAAATCCTTAAATCAAACCAGAATTAAATTGCTTGTACCAGCTGTAGTGACAATGAAACTAATGGATTGTGATAAAAAATGTTTTTGGTTTATTAAATGTTCTTCAGGGAAGAAATCATATTTGGTCTGGCCTAGACATGACTCCAGACAAGCAGCAAAGTAGTTGACTCTCACCTCCCCTCCTCAGTAATCTAGCAAGTGATTCGGCTAGGGATTCACAAATAATGCAGGTCATATTCAATGAACGCATAAAACTGCTGAGCTTTCAGTTTCAATCCCCAAACCCACTTTGGCAAACCTTCATTGACACATGTATCTTTAATAACCAACAATTTGCAGATTCCAAATTCTTTGAATAAAGTTGAGCAATGGAAAATGTGATGTTGGCATATTCTCAGTATCAGTTATTATGATGCAGAAGGCCTTATAACTAGTTTATCTTGATGATGAGAGTGAATTTAAACATTTTTTTTAGTTTCAAATCAAGGCTATTTTTCTTCTCTTTTCCTGGGCCACACAATGGGGATGAAATGTTCTGACAGATGTAAGAGCTTCACTGCTGTATATTATCTATTTCCTTGCTTACAAACTGAAATGTAGGCAATGTCAAAATATCATATACTTGTTCCGAGACAAGCTAAATCCACGTCCCTCGATTATCATTGGAACATGGTAGAAAGCAATATTCATCACCACGGTATGGAGCAGTATACCTTTTATTGCTGATAAAGGAGCACACCCATACACACTTCCTTTATTTTTTTCTCATCTACACTGAATTGAATGTAGGAAATGTATGACATTCACTGCATGAAAAAATATAATATAACTCTGAGGAAGAAAATGTTGTGCTCTGATAGCAATATCCAAGCACCCTGATTCACTGAATGTGGGTTGCTGGCTAGACAGTGGGCAGTGTACTTTGGTACAATAAAACGAGATAAGCAATAACCCACACAAAGATTACTGTATGTGAAAATGAGGACAATTGTTAAACTCCTCAAGCCACCATATCTAGTTACATTTGACAAGGTGATGTGTGCTTGACTGTATTGAAGCATTCTTTGTGCATTACACTTCTCATTTAAATTGCCTTTATTGAACAATAAAAGTGTGTTTGTTTTTGTATCGTTGTCATAGAGTCATACAGCATGGAAACAGGCCCTTAGGCCCAACTTGTCAACATAATCATAAGAACCACAGAATCTCAGAAGGAGTTAGAGTAAATCATTTCCTGCAAATCATATTTCTTTCCCAATGTTCGATATGATCTGGACAAGTTAATGGACTGCAAAACAAACGGTTTACTCTTGCAAATCCCACCTCGGAATTGATCACCAATGCCTATTTGAGAATGTTTCCCTCAGTCATTTTTATATGTTTTCAAAGAATTTTATTTCTTGGCTATTACTGGTGATTCAAATACTTTCGGGTTCTGGTCTGAATTTTTCTTGTAAAAGTTAATCAGTGGTGAATAGAAACTCCAATGAATAGTTGGTGTCTCCCATAACTACTTGAACAGATATACCTCCTTTAATATAATGAATTATCCCGTGGCACATTATTGGAATACAATCAGATGAAAATTGTCTTGGAGACAACGAATAAAATATCAGAAAAGTAGAAAAATCTTGCTCCCTGTGCTATAATGTTATCAAGGAATAAAGGCATACAATCAAATACAAATGATTTCTGGGAATTTGAAACAAAGACAGAAAATAAAAGACATACTCATCATGCAAGGCAACATCTATGAAGAAATATACAAAGTGCTGGAGCAACTCAGTGGGTCAGGCAGCATCTCTGGAGAACATGGATGGGTTGTTTTGGGTCGGGATCCTTCTTCAGACAGATTGTGCGGGGTGGAGGGGAGAAGAAAGCTGGAAGAGAGGAGGGGTAGGACAAAGCCTGGCAGGGAATGGGTTGGTACGAGTGATAGGGTTTGTTGATGGGCAGATGGAGGACAAAGGCCAGAGATGAAAAGCAGAAGGTGTGGCTGATTGCAAATTGTGAAGCGAGAAAGAAATTGATTATGCATTTTAGGTCAATGATCTGTTGGCAAGAATAGACATTAAAAGTGGCAACACAAGTAACCAGGATGGTAAAGAATGCATACAACATGTTTGCATTAGTAGTGGGGGCACTGAGTGTAAAAGTCCGGAAGTCATGTTGCCACTGTATAAAATGTTATTTAGGCCACACTTAAGAGTATTTACGTGCTATTCTGGTTAGAAAAGAAGTGGAGGCTTTGGAGGGGGTGCACAATAGCTTCACCAGGTATTGCCTGAATTGTAGTGTACAAACTATCTGGAGTGGTTGGATCATTTTCTCTGGAGTGTTGGATTTTGAGGGATGACCTGAGAGACAGATACAGTCAGGATATTTTCCCCAGGGTGGAAATTCCAAATACTACAGGGAATTGATGAAAGATGAGAGGAATAGGTTTAAAGGAGGTATGCGAGGCAAGTTTTTTGTTTCACATGGAGTGGTAGATGCTTGGAATACACTGCCAGGGTAGGTTATAAAAGCAATTACAACAATGACATTTAAGAGACATTTGGACAGACACACGGATAAACAAGCAATAAAATGACACAGACCACGTGCAGGCAGATAGGATTAGGTTAGATTCACATCATGGTCGTGCAGACACGGTGAGGCAAAGGGCTGCTCCCAGGCTGCACTCATCCAGGTTTAATTTTCTAATAAATCAAGATTTCAGTTGAAGGTAAAAAAAATGAGATGGAAAACAAAATAGTTGTTTGTGAAAGTATGGCAGGTAAGAGATTAATCAAGAGAATGGGTAATAGTGCTATTATGAATATGGAGTGCAGGAGATAAATACTGTTGAGATGTGTGATCTAATGCATTGCGCCTTTGTAGGATTGAAGAAATAGTGAAAAAGAAACTCCCAATTCTAGAAAGGAGTTTGTTTATCAATAGATATGAAATTCGATCTTGCATTTGTATTAAAAGTGGTTTTGTTTTACCTGTTCTACACTCTTGCAATTCGACAATCAAACAATGGTTACCACATTAAGCAGATAAGATATCTGTGATGCTCCTGGGCAGAGAGTACATGACAGATATTGAATGGGATTAGACTTCTTGTCTGTATTTATTTCCACCTTGGTATCAGGCTACCTTAATTTTCTCTTTCTGAAGTACTCCACTTTTGCTACTTTATACTTAATTAGAACAAGGTTATGCTTTGTCTTTCCTGATTTCAGCCAATGCTTTCTCCACCACCACTCCCACTTTAATACATTCAACATGTCTTTATTTCCTTTATCATTTGGTTTGCCTGTCGTTATGTCTCCTGTATGTGTTCTGACAAAAACATCTGCCAACCTCTGCCATATCTTGAGTTGCATTGATTTTTTTAATTTCCCGGGAAAATTATTTGTACATCGCTACTTTGTTGCAAATAACTTACTGATATCTCATTGTTAACAGGCTTAAGGGCCTGTCCCACTTGGCCATCATTTGCGCCTCATTTACGCGTCATATGTAAAATAGGTCGACCTAAAATAGGTCGTCATAGTGTCGTGATGCGTGACGTCGTGCGCAAATCACGCGTCAGCACAGCCGTCTGGTGCGCGTGACGTCATTAGAATACCCTGCGGCGCGCGGCAGGATGTTGACGCAAGGACGTAAGGATGTTGACGCACGGTGACATAACCATGCATCACCACGCAATACACATGAGATGTCGGGACACCAGCGTGCGTACCCAATGCGTCAGCATGCGTACGCAATACGTCACGCAGGTGGCGTGCGAGGATTTTGTTCCTGTACTAAATCCTGGAGCGCTGTGCGCCACCGCATACCATTTCACGCTTCACCATTAGCAAGGCATGCGTACCCCACGCGTCCACCTAATTTACATATAACGTGTAATGAGGCGCAAATGATGGCCAAGTGGGACAAGCCCTTTAGTCCTTTCTTCTATCATACTTCCCTTCTGTATGACGTGATTTGAAAGATCCCAGGAATGAGTAGGTTAACATATGATGAACGTTTGACGGCACAGGGCCTATATTTGTTGGAATTCAGAAGAATAAGGAGGGACAGAATAATGAAAGGCTTGGATAGAGTGGATGTGGAGAAGATTTTTCCACGAGTGGGAGAGTCTCGGACAAGAGGTCAGAGCCTCAGAATTAAAGGATGTTCCTTTAAGAAGAAGTTGAGGAGGAATTCAGAGGGTGGCGAATCAGTGGAATTATTTACCACAGAAGGCTGTGGAGGCAAATTCAGTGGATATATTTAAGGCAGAGATAGATAGATTCTTGATTAGTACAGGTGTCAGAGGTTATAGGGAGACAGGAGAATGGGATTAGGAGGGAGAGATAAATCCGAATGAATGGCAGAGTATGTTTGATGGGCTGAATGGCCTAATTCTACTCCTATCACATGATCTTATGACTTATGAACTCAAATCCTTGGACTGTCTCACTTACTTAAAAGTAAAAGTCAATAACTAATCATTCAAAGTACAAAATGACATTAATTCTTCATGTATTTTTATATTCCTTAAGATATTCTTACGATATAGAATGCCACAGTGCTGGAATTTTCAGTTGTCTCATAAAATGCGGCGTTCAACTTTATACTTGCTTAGGAAGTTCTTCTTTCCCATCGTGTGTTCAGTTCCTTGTTTTAAATGACACCATGTGAACTAGTTAGAAGAGTCATACAATTGGTTCTGGAGTATATAAGCGGGGAAAAACAGAAATGCAGGATGGCTTTTAGGTTTTACTCCAATGTACAGGATTCTCCTTTAACGAAAGGGCAGCACAGTGACACAGCGATAGAGTTGCTGCCTTACAGTGCCAGGAACTAGGGTTCGATCCTGTCTATGGGTGTTGTCTGTAGAGAATTTGCACAGTGGATTTCCGCCGGGTGTTTCTTCCCACATCCCAAATACACGCAAGTTTGTAGGTTAATTGGCCTCTGTACATTGTCCCTTGTGTTTAGGATAGAGACAGTGTACGTGTGACCGATGGCTGGAGCGGACATGGTGGCCCGAAGGGCCTGTTTCCATGCTGTATCTCTTAACTAAATTGCTCTGGGCTGGTAAATGTGTTTGACGTACCCTTGGTAAAGCTGGAAGAAAGGCACTGACCACTGAGGATATTCTTCTATCCAGCTACTGGTGTTGACCCTATAGAATGGTCTTACAGTAACTATATTTTCAAAGTTTCCTGTTCTTTAATGTACGTATGGCAAGACATTTGTCATGTTTTATATAATACTTCCTTCACACAGCGACACTAAAATGGCACACAGTGTGATATTCTTTCAGCACACATTATCAAATAATGTAATCATGGTTGTTATTGTCACATATTGCTCCAAGGATAAAGAAACAATCTGATTGGATTGCCGTGATACTGAATGATATCTTGCACTCTTAAAAGCGCTCACATAATCATATCAAATGGGAAATAAAACATTGAAGATATTCCTGGAAACTATTAGGGTAACATTCAGAGTTATGATAACCCATTATCCTTGTGCTTAATCCTGCATAGAAAATGCATCACATCTATAAAATACCTCACCATCAAATGGAACACTGGCAGTAGCATGGAGTTGAAAATGGATCAACATTTTTTTTCAGTTTGACAATGTTTTCTCCGGCGTCA
Organism: Okamejei kenojei; assembly: GCA_035221665.1. Classification (NCBI taxonomy): domain Eukaryota; kingdom Metazoa; phylum Chordata; class Chondrichthyes; order Rajiformes; family Rajidae; genus Okamejei; species Okamejei kenojei. Next base: position 40,331,569 of record CM069146.1, read on the forward strand.
TTTTACATGAGCAAAAAACAATTCTGATTACTTACATGATTAAAATTAATGGCCCAATTTTGAATGGTAGTTTTTTTTTTCCAAATAAATTTTATTCAGAATAAAAAGCATATACAAAGCAAAAACTGCAAAAAAACTCTTCACACATTCTCAGTGTCTATACATTCAATAGTGTCATACTCTGTAGTGTTGGATGACTTTGTGACTTTGCATAAATTGTACATCAATTGTACAAGGCAGCAAAAATAAAGATGGTGCAAAGATGTTTAGTTTAGTTTAGTTTAGAGATACAGCGTGGAAACAGGCCCTTTGGCCCACTGAGTCTGCATCGACCAGCAATCCTCGCACATTAACATTACACTCACCTGGGACAATTTTTTTTACACACATACACCGAGCCAATTAACCTACATACCTGTACGTCTTTGGAGTGTGGGAGGAAACTGAAGATCTCTGAGAAAACCCACACGGTCATGGGAAGAATGTACAAACTCCGTACAGACAGCACCCATTGTCGGGATCGAACCCAGCTCTCCAGTGCTGTAAGGCAACAACTCTACCGCTGTGCCAGCGTGGTCCCTAGTGTTTTGTTGCTGTGGTAGGATTAAGGGGCTGTCCCACTGCGGCGACCTAATCTGCGAGTTTAGACGAGTTTGCCCTCGACTCAAACTCGCAGCATAGTCTATACATGTTCCTAGGAGGTCCTATGAGGTCAGTGGAACTCTCCTTCATGCTCGAGGGAAGTTCCCGAATACTCAAGGACTCAGCTAGGTCACGGAAAAGGTTTCAGCATGTTGAAAAATTTTCTGCAAGTAAAATTTGGCCGGCATGGTTCTTTTTAACTCGTAGTGCAGTGAAGTGGGGTCGCTATTTTGTTACAGGCAGTCGAGGGCAGCCGTAAGCAATCTCCTTCACTGGCCGGGCATTTTGCTTGGCTCATTGGAGTTTTCTGGACCAAGGAAAACCGACCGGTTTGTAAAATGCCCGCTAAACTTTATTATACTTTTTAATAGTGTCTCCACTCCTTCTCCCCCCCCCCCCCTTCTCCCCCCCTTCTCTCCCCGCCTCTCTCCCCTACCCCCTCCTCGCCGCACTCTCTAACGGAGTTACCGTTACTGTGCAGCCGTCTTTGACCTTCCTCTTCATCGCGGGTGTGAATTTCCGACAGTGCTCCCCTGCTTTCCCTGGCCCCCACCTTTGCTGTGTGTGTGTGTGTGTGTGTGTGTGTGTGTGTGTGTGTGTAAGTGGGACCCAATGGGCGGTGGGTCGAGCTCGCGATGTCAACGCTGACAGTCGATCCAGCTCGCGGTTTTCCAGGCAAGTGCCCTCGAGCTTGAAGGTCGAAGACACTCTTCTGAACTCGCGGATTAGGTCGCCGTAGTGAGACAGCTCCTTAAGGATTGTGCAGGTCAGTTCAAGTACCTGATGGTTGTAGGAAAGTAACTGTTTCACCCTTGATGGTGTGGGACTTCAGGTTTCTGTATCTCCCTGCCCAAGGAGACGCCATTGGCTGGATGATGGGAAACCTTGATAATAGATCTTGAGGCAGCACCTCATGTGACATGGAATGGTGAGGAGGGCAGTGCCCATGATGGACTAAGTCGAGTCCTCTATTCCCTGTAGTCTCTCGCGTTAGTGTGCATTGGAATTCTGTACAAGGCCGTGCTGTAACAAGTCAGGATATACTTTCTATAGTAAATCTGTACAAGTCTATCAGAGTTTTCAAAGGCATGCCAAAACTTTAAACTTCTAAGAAAGTAGAAATGTTATCTGCTGGGCTCCAGAATAATCATCAAGATGTCAGTACCCAAGAATTTGAAGCTGCAAACTCTCTCCACCATCGACTCATCAATGAAAACTGGCACATGTTCCCCAAACTTCCTCTTTTGAAAACAACGATTAGACCCTTGGTTTTATTCACAGTGAGTGAGGTGCTGCTATAACGCAAATCAATCAGGCCTTCTGTCATCTTCTGTGTGCTGCCTTATCACAGACACAGTAGTGCCATCGGTACATTTATAAATGACATTGACAAAGTTGTGCTTAGCCACACAGTCATGGGTGTATAGACAAGGGTGGCTAAGCACACAGTCTTGAGATGCACCTGTGTTGATCGTCAATGAGGAAGACATGTTGTTACCAACCCGTGCCAATTGAGGTCTGCCGATAAGAAAGGCAGGATCCGATTGCAAAGAGAGGGGTGGAGGCCCATGACTTGTAGCTTTGAGATGAATCTGGATAATGTTGAATGCCAAACTATAATCAATGAATGGCAGCCCAAAGTATGTGTTCCTGTGTGTCGGAAGGAACTGCGGATGCTGGTCGATACCGAAGAGAGACCCAACGTGCTGGAGCAACTCAGTGGCTCAGGCAGCATCTCTGAAGAATAGGAACAGGTCGGAATCCTTCAGACTAAAGGTAGAGGTGTGGGGGGGGGGGGGAGAGAATGGAGGTAGGAAAGGCCTGAATAAATCAGGGCTGGTAACAGATGACCAAGGAGGGGGGAGCCCATAATGGCCCATTGTTAGCTGGGGAAGAGGTGATGACATTTTCAGTCTAGGGCTAGAAGTCATAGCTTCAGAATTAAAGGAGGGGATGAGGAGAAATTTATTTAATCAGAAGGTTGTGAATCTGTGGAATTCTTTGCCACAGAAGGTTGTGGAGGCCATCATTTGATATTTTTAAGGCAGAGATAGATAGATTCTTGATTAGTACAGGTGTCAGAGTTTAAGGGGAGAAGGCAGGAGAATGGTGTTGGGAGGGAGAGATAGATCAGCCATGATTGAATGGCGGAGTAGACTTGATGGGCCGAAAGGTCCCATTACCTTTGACCTTATAAGCCCAGAGGCACCTGATTGAGGCACAGGCAATGATTCAATTCTGCTGAGCAATGTAATTGTCATGAGCAATTATAATTATTGGTGATTTCACATGAAATTTGATAGTGTTAATGCCTTCTCAATATCTGATGCAAAATGATGGTACAAAGTAGCAAATCACATCACGTGTGGGAGGAGTAGAATTTAATGCCATTGAGCCATGTCAGTTTATTTTCCCTTCATGTAGTTGAAACAAAATCCACCAATGTGCACTGTGCAGGTACAGGTTGTAAATACCTTAGTCTCATACAGGTTGAAGCACAAGCATCTTTATTGTCTAGTTTATCATTACATATGCAGTACATCACACGTTCAGTCTACTGCAGCTACTGCCAGGCAGTGGGCGAGTTCTTACGCTATAAATCATATTATTAGGCAGAGTTATAAGTACTAAGCATTCTGATTGGCTAACATACAATAGCCAATCTACACCGGTTAATTATTTATTTTTGGGATATGAGCATTGCATGCAGAGCCAGCATTTATTGCCTATTTGTAATTGCCTACCTGGTATTGTTGCTATTTAATCTGTTAAGAAAACAATTTAACAAACCCATGGGGGTCACTTATTATCCAGACCAAGTTTCTCTTTTTAAAGGGCATCAGTGAACCAGGTTGATCTTACCAGCAAGATCATGATGTATTTACTGATGCTATTTGCCCAAACTGACACAGTTCCCTGGATTATCAGTTGAAGCCTATGGTGTACTATTCCAGTAATGTAATCACTGCACTGCAATATTCTTATATGAATTTTAGGAGATAAATATTTTTTGGAGGTGTCTATTGACATTATCTAATTGAGTTAAAATGGGACAGCGAGATAGCAGCTGGATTTCCTCCCTATATGAAGTACTGTCTAACCCATCACTTCTCTTTTATTACATTTCTTCAGTGTTGTCATCGTTCGCTGTGATGCATTGAAACCCTTATCCTAAAATCCCAGCATTGTAGGAAGAGAGCTGCAGCAGCTTACGATAGTGTCTCTTAGTCACACATGCATGCCTCGCATATCTCTCCAGCCCAGGCACAACAATAAATTGTATCTGTGTGCACAATTTAATCACAGGATAAATGGTTTCAATTCAGCTCCAAGTTGGTACAAAGCTTCGAAATGTATTCGGTATCAATAATTGTTAAGGGCAATCTACTGGTCCCATCTATCTCTGTGATGAAGTCATTTCTAACGTGTACGGGTGCCTAAGCAACAGATTCAGCGGATTAATCACAGGGCATTATTGTATTTCACCACTAATCCTTTATTTGATTAGTGAAGCATGGAATAATACTACTTTTTCTTCAAATATTAGGACAGGTACAAACCAGAATGAAGTAAATTAAATCAAATGATCTCTGTACGGCTTCCCGTTGATCAAACCTGTAGAATTTTAGAAGTACCATATTGTGATTTGCTTGTCACTGTAGTACCTTTTGCTTAATAGCTTTCTAGCTTTTGAGCCAGAGTTTTACGCGTTCCAGCCCCCACATGGGGATTTGAGTACAGCATCCAGGGCTGCACTGTTGGAAGAGTTGAGATTCACATTAAATGTTAAGCTGAGGACATATCCATTCTCGGAGATGTATGTATGAGATTCAGGGCACCGTTTTGAAGAAGACCAGGGGTGGTTCTCGCTGGTTCTCTATCAGCCAAATAACAACTGTTCATTGTAGAAACAAAGAACTGCTGATGGTGGTTAATACACAACAGGACACAGTGCTGGAAAAACGCAGCAGGTCAGGGTGCATGCGTAGGAAGGAGGTGCAGATGCTGGTTTACACCAAGGATAGACACAAAATGCTGGATTAACTCAGCGGAACAGGCAGCATCTCTGGTAGCCTTCCTGGAGAACATGGATAGGGCACGTTTTGGGACAAGACCCTTTACTGACTAACGTTTCGGATCGAGAAACTTCTGCAAACCTGTTCTTCATGTGAAGAGTCCCAACCTGAAATGTCACCAATCCATGTTCTCCAGAGATGCTGCCTGGCCCGCTTAGTTACTCCAGCATTTTTTTTTTTTTTTGGTAAACCAGTATCTGAAGTTCCGTGTTTCTTCAGGCAAGTGATAGGTGAATATCGGTGAGTGGACTTTGATCAGCATATGGGAAGTCAAAAGCTTGCGAGGAAAAAGTGATAAAATGGTGACAAAAGGGAACAAAAGGAGACAAAAATGAGACATAGAGACTAAAGGATGTCAGATATGGAGAGAGGTGGAGTGAAATGTAATGCCAGAGGGAGGAAGAGGGAGATGGCGATAGTGAAAGAAATTAGCGTGTACCAGGTACGGGGTGGGGGAGGGGAGGATATATAGGGGAGAAAAGTGTGGAGGCAGGGAGGATTACCTGAAATTGTACAATTCATTATGCATACCTTTGGGTTATAAGATACCAATATGGCATACACAGAATACTTGCTTATGAGAAAATATTCTTGTGTATGTGTTTATTGTGTAATTTGAGCAGTAATCTTTACTGCTCAGGTCAATTATATCTTCTTTGACGAAGCATCTGATGTTACAATGCAAACAAATATTCTCACAGGCTGGATCCTGAGAAAACAATTTGACAAATGATAAATAAGGGCAGCTTACAAACCAGCAGTGAGAATATTGATTTCTCCAATTTCAAGTAACCCTTGCATTCCCTCTCTCTCTGTCCCTCCCCCACCCTAGTCGGCCTACTAGTTTCACTGCCGTCCTGCTTAGTTACACGGCTCATATCTCCTCGTTATCACCTTTTACGCAGCAAACAATGAATCATTGTGGGCTCCACCTTTCGTTGATCATCAGTGCTAGCCTTGATTTGTTCTTTTCACACCTTTCTTTCAATCAACCTATTCCAATGGCAAGGGAACCAAGACGATTTGAGCTGATAGATCTGTTGCAGCCTTTATCCGCCTTCACAGCCGTTGAGTTCAAGATAACTTTGTCCGCCTAGTCCACCGTTGAGGTCTTGTGGGTTGGATCGTTCTCAATCTGGATTTGTGAAGGACCGTGTGCTTTTTGGAGTGCAAAATCAAGTACACGTTAAACAAACACACGCACCGGCGTCTTCGTTCTATGACGAGCACAAAACTTCTCAAGACTTTCGGCGATCGGGGAAGGGCGACGGGAGCAGGCCATGTGATGGCTGGATGCTCCTAGTCAAGAACCGGCACGGAAGCGGTGAATATTTGATTCAATTGTTCAACTTTGGACAGAAGCAGGAAAGTTGTTCGGAGACAGTATTCATGTCTGAGAAAGGAGAAGAAAATGGAAAGAGGGGCAGCAACAATCAAAGCCCGATCTGCCATCTGGAATTACCTGTCCTGAATGCAGAAGAACTTTAACAATACAATACAATGAACTTTATTTTTCTGTTAGGAACTTTGGTTTCTGCAGCCATACAACAAAAAGAAACAATTTTACAAGACACACAACCAACTCAGACATCCATCACAGTGAATCTCCTCCTCACTGTGATGGAAGGCAAAGTCTTGTCTCTCCCCTGCTCAAAGCCAAGATTGGACTCATAAGCCACCTGAGAGTCCATAAAAACAACAGAACTACCTCGACCTCGAGGGATAGCCATGACAGCGACGATGAGACCTTTCTTTAATTTGTTCTTTGTACCTTTTTATAACTCTAGTTCTCCCTCTCCCCTGACTCTCAATGTGAAGAAGGGTCTCGACCCGAATCGTCATCTGTTCCTTTTCTCCAGAGATGCTGCCGGACCTGCTGAGTTACTTCAGCATTTTGTGTCTATCTTTGATAAATGACCTGATAGGTTGAGGGGTAAATATAAGCACTGACACCAGGACAAGTAACTTGCTTATTTTCATAATATGCTATGGAATTATTTACACCTACTTGAGAGGGCTGTGAGAGTATGATCCCTCATTGGGAGGATGCTTTATTTGAGAATGCTGTCAGTGCTGTATTCAAGCCTCAGCCTAGATTAAGCTCATGTTTTTGGAATTTTTAATATTCTGACTTACATATTAAAGATCTATTAATGAGCCATGGCGAATTATCTGAAAGCTAACAATCCCAGTCAGCTCAACAACCAGGATCAGACAATTATTCTAAAGCTTAAATTTTCATAGAACATCAAAACAGAATATTAAGTACCCTCAAAAGCTAATAATTATGTTAATTTGTTTTTTTTACTATTTCTGAAAGTTATGATGTTATAAGCACTGAAGAGTTATGAACAGATTTATGGCCTTCATACACGTCTGACATTTATACCTCATGCTGCCTCAGTAAGGCCAGCAGAATAATCAAGGATGAGTCACACCCTGGTCACTCCCTTTTTTAATTATTAATGTTTAGTGTTTTCTGAGTTATTCATAACTGTCACTGTATGTCATGTTGTTACTTGTGGGTGGAGCACCAAGGCAAATTCCTTGTATTTGAATACTTGGCCAATAAACTTACTTACACCCTGGTCGCTCCCTTTTTAGTTTAGTGTAGAGATACAGCATGGAAACAGGCCCTTCAGCCCACCAGGTCCGCACTGACCAGCAATCCCCGCACATTAACACAATCCTACACCCGCTCGGGCCAATTTTTACTTTTAATTAACCTAAAAACATTTAGCCAATTAACCTAAAAACGTGTACATCTTTGGAGTGTGGGGGGGAACCGTAGATTTTGGGGAAAAAAACACACAGATCACGGGGAGAGTGTTCAAACTCCATACAGGCAGTACCCGTAGTCGGGATCGAAAACTTGTCTCCGGTGCTTCATTCACTGTAAGGCTGCAACTCTATCGCTGTGCCACCATGACCACCCTCTTCTCCCCTCTCCCATCAGTGTGAAAACGCACTCCACCAGATTCGGGAACAGTTTCTTCCCAGCTGTTATTAGGCAACTGAATCATCCTACCACAACCAGAGAGTAATGCTGAACTACTATCTATCTCTTTAATGACCCTTGGACTATCCTTGATCGGGCTTTGCTGGCTTTACCTTCCACTGAACGTTATTCCCTTATTGTGCATCTATACACTGTATATAGATCGATTGTAATCATGTATTGGCTTTCTGCTGACTGTTTAACATGCAACAAAAAGCTTTTCACTGTACCTTGGTACATGTGGCAATAAACTAAGATAAACTAAACATGCAAAATATGACAGTCCAAGACAGTACTGGAGTTTGTACTTTCCTGAATTTTGGACAATGTAAAAATGAATGCTATGTTCTTTGAGAAAATATTCCTGTATTCTACTTGCCACAGATATGGCTGTGAGTTGGTGACTATATTTTCAACTCTCAAATTAGAGCATTATAAACTCATTGTTATATGTTATTGGAAAAGGTTCGATCATCATGAGAAGATATTTCATGTTTCCCAGTCAAATAAATCACACTGTGCTTAATGTGGCTGGAACTTCATGAGGAGCCACAACCCACTATCAACACAGTAATAGTATGCTGCTGAGGATTGAGGATACACCATTATCATTCTCGCGCAGCCTGGCTCTGCTCAGGGCTACCATTGTCTACATGCAGGACAGCGGGGTGGACGTATGCCTGGTCAGCATGGACCAGAACAAGGCCTTCGACGGGATATTGCTCACGTACATGTGTGTGTGTACATACAATGGATGTACTCTCCAAACCTGGCTTTGTTGAGGGAATCAGGAACTGGACCTAACTTCTCTACACAGATATCTGTAGTGCAGTCCAAATCAATAGGTGGGAATCGGATAGCTTCCTCCTCAGGTCTAGAGTCGGGCAGAATTGTCCACTCTTCCCTGTCTTTGTGTGCTGTACAGACAAATAGCCAAATCCACCAGGGAGGACGAGAACTTAAGAGGGGTGATGTTGACAGGCAATGGGGGCACTTGGATCACAACCTTCCCATGCTTTCTTGGATCGGGCACCCAACTCTGGGCTCAGTCCAAACACCAAATAGAACCCAGCTGGTTGAACAATTTTGGTTAGATTAACCTCCAGGAGATTTGTTGGGTTTGTGGATCAGATGGTAATGTTAGAGCTCTCCCTATCTGGATGTGTCATCTCCTGCAGGTGAATAAGTAAATTGTGTAAAATGTCAACCCCCCCCACAAGGACTAAACTCCATATATAACCTGTTCTTCAAACACACTACTGCTTTAAAGAAAACATGTATTTTCTTAGAACTTGCATCCATTGAAATCACTGCATCACCCATAACATTTATTTGATAGAAATCTACTATCTCAGGTTGCCTTATCTAGATTCAAACCAAAGCTATCGGCCTGAAACCACAAAATTCAGCCTCACTATCCCACCGATTCCATCAAGGTCAGTATATTGTATCTATATTGAAAATCTAAAATAAAACATGAATCTAAATTTGAACGGATATGAATGAATGAATAAGTTTATTTGCCAAGTATTCACATACAAGGAATTTGCCTTGGTGCTCCGCCCGCAAGTGACAATATGACATACAGTGACAGTTAGGAATGACACATAAAACAATAAACATTAGTAATAAAACATTATCGATTAATATCTGAAATGTAAACAAACATTGCTGAGAAGACTCGCCAAGTCAGATAGCATTTGGGTAGAGTTTAGTTTAATTTATTGTGTGTAAAAAGTGAAAAGCTATTGTTGATTGCTAACCAGTCAGCAGAGAGACTATCCATAATTACAATCGAACCATCCACACTATACAGATACAAGATATAGGGAATAACGTTATGCCAAGATAAAGTCCAGTAAAGTCCGATTAAAGATAGCCCAAGGTTCTCCAGTGAGGTTGTTCAGACTGATTCGGACTTATTCAATCAGTCTGAAGGTCTCGACCCAAAACCATACCGGCAATTTTTGTTGTTGTTGCTATTTTCCTAGCTTGCTTACATAAAGCCCAACAGCAGTGACATTGATCCCTTTGAATGACATCTCAATTTTTTAATGTGTATTCGGGTAACTCTGAAGTTCACTCCTACACACTTTGGCAGAAGTGGTAGATCAGGGACCTATACTTGGTGGCTCTTTGCATATCTTTTTATGCTGGGCAAAACAAAGAATTACACTCTGACATGTCACATGTGATAATAAAGTATCAATCAATGGTTTAAGAATGCAGAGGTGGACTATAATTGCACTTACCTGAGACCAGAGCAAGATGATTTTTCCCCAAGTCAGTAGCTCCTTTCACTATATATCCCTATTCGGGCCTGTTGGATTCCAGTGTGTGATGTTGTTGTCACATCTGGGATATGGGGAGAAAGCAGGAACTGGGTACTAATTCTGGATGATCAGCCATGATCATATTGAATGGTGGTACTGGCTGAAAGGGCCGAATGGCCTACTCCGGCACCAATTTTCTATGTTTCTATGGTTCAATCTCTTGATGGTTTTCTTGTGAGTGTCTTTAAATTATTTTATCTGCTCTTATGTTTTCATTTTCCATTGACAACTTGGGTGCACACCAATTGTGTTGGCATGCAGTACAGTGCCTACTTGTCCTCCATTAATGCTGGCCACTCAGGACACTGACATCAGTGCAGCATTCTTTCCATTTCATGTTGAATACATCCTGAGGAATTCATAATTTGCTGGCTTTGCAGGTTTTTGTGTGTTTTCTGCAGATTATCCAAGTCAAAACATTAAAAGGTATTTTAAAGAGCCTGAGGGCCAATTACCTAGTGCTCATATCATAAAGAAGAACAGGAAATTCCTAGTGCAAGGTATGACAATGGTGCAATGGTCCAATTAAGAGACTGATAATTCAGAGGCCTGGATTTGTAATGTAGAGAAGAAAATTCAAATCCCACCACAGCCCTTCTACAATTTAAGTGGTTATGGAGCTCTCGGTAATGATGATTGGAAAACTACCTGATCGCTGTAAAACCCCACATGAATCATTAATGCTCTTCAGGGAAGGAAATCTACTTTCCTAACTTGAAAAGTACTAAGAGCTCATACCCCTTTGCAGCTCATTCCATTCACCCCGGCAATGGCATCATCGAGAGTCTCGGATCACAGTTCAAGTGGTGAAAGGTGTAGAAATGAACTGCAGATGCTGGTCTAAACCGAAGATTGACACAAAAAACTGGAGTAACTGTATAAATATTAATTTCTCTTACTTCAGGTAGCCCCAGCATTCCCTCTCTCTCTCTATCCCTCCCCCCCACAAGGCGCACTAGCATCTCGTTTTCACCCAACAAACAGCTAACAATGACCTGTTTCCTTTATCATCGTTACTTGTTTGCATATCTTTCATTCATTGTTCTTTATCGCTCTACATCATCGTCTATATCTCTCGTTTCCTTTATCCCTAACCAGTCTGAAGAAGGATCTCAACCTGAAATGTCACACATTCCTTCTCTCGAAAGATGCTGCCTGTCCTGCTGAGTTGCTCCAGCTTTTTGTGTCTATTTAAAGTGGTGGAAGGCTAGCAATCAAGTTTTCTGCCTTGATTTGACGGGTAAAATTCAATACATGGCCACTTGCAAAGTTAGACCCAATTTCAACTAAAATAACCCGATGAACAGAAGCAGAGTCTTTCTTAATGTAGCCTCTAGTCTTGTATATACTGTATTAACTAACCAAATGTTGGCTTGCTTTTGTGTTGTCTGATGTTAGGAATGGACTGAAGTATGAATGGCTATTGATGTGGCAAACATATTAATGAGCTGCTGTAACCATCCTTGATTTCCCTAAATTTACAGCATCTCCAGTTTTTGGTGTTTTCGACTTCCTTAATACTGCAGTATTTTGTCAACCTGGATTTTCCACTTGCAATTCCGAAGGGGTCTCCAAATAGTCACCTATCAGTCTCAGATCGTTGCAACCAAATGAGCCAAGGCTGACAATTATTATGTTTTAATTCACCTTCATTCTGGATGTAACTACCTGACTTGCTTCCATTTCTGAACTAAGCACAGCTCGTGGATCAAGTTAGAAAAAGGTTGTTCTTCTTCTTCTTCCGTGTGGCGTGCACAGCCTAAAGTTGTAGGACAACTTGTTCTATTTGATCTTCTGTGTGTGCACGTCGAGTTGATTGCATTAGTCGAAACAGGGCGGACCACGTGAAGGTTGCAATCTTCCACCCAGAAAAAGGTTGAAGGCACGTCAAAAAACTTGGCGGAAAATCTTCACAGCATTTGAGTTTGAGTTTAGTTAATTGTCACGTGTATCGTGGTACAGTGAAAAGCTTTTTTTGCGTGCTAAGCAATCAGCGGAAATACATGATTGCAATCGAGCCATCCACAGCATTCAGATACATGATAAAGGGAATAAGGTTTAGTGCAAGATAAAGCTAGTAAACTCTGATCAAAAATAGTCCAAGGGTCTCTAATGGATTAAAATATGTGGGGAATTTGTAGAGAATAAAATGGGTGCTTGCTTTCCAGATGGACAAATTGGACCAAAAGGACTGCTACATGTTGAATTCATTATTATATTTTGATTTTGGTCAATGCATTGCTTCATTTAACAAAACAACATCCTGAGTGAAAATTTCATCAGATGCTGTAAATATGAAATATAAACAGAAAATTATGGAAACAGTCAGCCGATCCGACAGCACCTATGGAAAGAGAAACTGTTAATATTTCAGGTCATGAACCCGTCGTAAGAACTCAGACCTGAAACATTAATTGTTTCTTTCCACATATGCTGCCTCACCTGTTGATTTTTTCCTAGATTTCTTCTTTTGAGCTCTAAGTGAATGATTTGAGTCTTTACTCTTTCAAAACCTCACATTCTTGACGCTGGTTGTCATGCGTGACCTTTAGAGAATGTCCTTAACTGCAATGGTCCATATCAAGCTCCGCCTTCGGGACATCAGAAATGAGAAGGGGGATTTGTGGGCGGAGCTTTCCATTCAAGGTGTCAACAGAAGTGAAGGTTGATATGAGAAGGAGCCAGCTGAACATCAATCTTCTGAAAATTGCATAGGAGAAGAATAATGTCTGGGAAGAACGATAAGAGGTGAGCAGGCTGGCAAAGTGTTGGCCCTGATTTTGTTATTGCATTAACAGAGAAGGTATAAGCAGGGAAGTTCAGACAAACACCATTCAATGTAGAAATTCAGATGTCGCTGTCAGTGAAATCTTACTCTTCCACAGGGTTACATAGTTAGGACCTCGCTGGTCAACTCAACATTTTATAGGCCACGCTGGAATTAATTTAGAGCCATGAGTTCCACACTATAACTGAGAAAGTTAGGGATGGTGCATGCAGGATTAAGTGATCTTTAATTTTGAAATCAATTATGGTAACTTTTAAAAGGCATCTCTCGCCTCAGAATATATATTTTTTTTTTACATGCTGTGTCTTATTTCCATGGAATATTATATGTTTTTCTTTCAATCTTACTGCCTCCCTACCAATATTTTCCAAAGTTAATTTTGATTTTTGATCTTTTTCTCTCTCATACGGATTCTTCAGTAAGGTTAGTTGACAACCTTCACTTTTTCTTGTCCACTCACTGATGTCATGGATCTACTGGAGAGAGGGAACATATTGCAGCAGAGGCTGGACTAATGGCTTCTATTTCCCTAAGGTTTGGGAAAACTGGATGAGCAAAACTCAGAAAGGTGAATAGATCGTGTCATTCCTTCCCCATTGAGAGCAAATCTCAGCGCATTTTTTTGCCCTTTGCAATTGTGTCTTTCCTTCCAAAATTGATATCGCTATTTAGTAAAAATATCATGTTTTTGCAGTCAGCAGCTTCTTGCTTCACAGAAGAAGACATCCATTCCCCAAGCTTCTGTAAAGTTGTAACTGATATATAAAGTTTTTGACACATTCACATTTGGAAGAATACATGGCTGTTAACATCTCAACTCACCGTACTGCTTTCAAATGTATAATTGATCTGTGATTAAAATTCCCAAAGTTGAAATACTTCCGTCATCTTATTTGATGTCAGAGAGTCATGGAGTGAGGAAACAGGCCCTTCGGCCCAACCTGCCCACACCGGCCAACATGTCCCAGCTGCACTAGTCCCACCTTCCAGCATTTGGTCCATATCCCTCCAAACCTGTCCTATCCACGTGCCTGTGTAACTGTTTCTGAACTGTTGGGATAGTCCCAGCCTCAACTACCTCCTCTGACAGCTCGTTCCATACATCCACAACCCTTTGAGTGAAAAATTTACCCCTTAGATTCCTATTAAATCTTTTCCCCTTCACCTTAAATCTATGCCCTCTGGGCAAGAGACTCTGTGCATCTACCCGATCTATTCCTTTCATGATCTTATACACCTGTATAAGATCACCCCTCATCCTCCTGTGCTCCAAGGAATAGTCCCAGCCTACTCAACCTCTGCCTATAGCTCAGACCCTCTAGTCCTGCCAACCTCCTTGTAAATCTTCTCTGTACCCTTTCCAGCTTGACAACATCTTTCCTATTACACAGTTCCCAGCACTGAGCATAATACTCTAAATGTGGTCTCACCAACGTCTTATACAACTGCAACATGACCTCCCAACTTCTATACTCAAAATTCTTAGGCTTCAACCCTTTTGCCATTAACGCAAATGTTTTCCAGTGTACTGTCTTCGTTCCATCATTTCCTCTTCAGATCAGTGAGCTGCCCCTTTTGTTGATATTGCTGTTGAATCACTGTTGATGTTTCCAATCCACATCTCTTTCGATTACATATCTTCATAATATAAAGCGTCACAAATAAGATACCATAGAATATTTTTTTAATGTAAGCTGAACAACATGAATAGGGTGGGTTATCCACTCTTTCCTTTGTTTTGGCCATCCAATGCAAACCTATTGAGTTGCCTCTAAATTACCTTTCATATCAACGTTATTTATTTTTGTAGTTTTTTCAAAGATAACAGTTTATGGGGTTTTTTTTCTAAACCTGGACAAAACCCGGCCATCTCTTTTTTCAATGAAAGATCCCTACTCCCTGTAACTTGCAAGATTTAAAGTTTCTTAGTTTGTCAAGAATTGAAATACATCATGCAAAGCCAAAGAAATCTTATCAATTGCGTAGTATTTCATCTCGCCTCTAATCTCTGTCAGGGGTTTTCAGTCGGTACGGTCAATACTGCTGACATTACTTTTCCAGTGCCCTATACACATTTCCACCCACTTCCTCGCTGAGTTGAATGCAAGCTTTATTCGTAAGATCATGATCATAAGTGATAGGAGTAGAATTAGGCCATTCGGCCCATCAAGTCTACTCCGCCATTCAATCATGGCTGATCTATCTTTCCCTCCTAACCCCATTCTCCTGCCTTCTCCCCATAACCTTTGACACCCGTACTAATCAATTATTGCTCCGTTTCCTGAACTAACGTATTCTTCCTCAGATGTCACAGCTATGAAGTTCATGACTAACAAAAATGAATATTTTGTCTGTTTGGTTTGGTTATTATAATTTGCATGAAACAATAACAGCGCCTACAAGTTATTCGAGCTTAACTCAATGAAAAGTTGCTTGCTTTGTTGGTTACTGCCTTGAGAAAGGAATAATTTAAACTTTAACATTGCTGTGTGGGTGGTTCAATTTGCACACAATTGACATTTTCTCCTTTAAATTTGAATCACTTGAGATACACAATTCAAGAAATCACAGTCCAGGATTGGAATTGGTTAGTTTGAAATATGAGAGATAAAAACAGTGTTAGAGGAAGAAAGAAATTATGATGATAGCTTTGAAATATATTAACATTAAGGCCATTTAGATTAGTATATCCACTGCAGTGAGAAATGTAAGAACATGTAGAATATAACAGTTATACATCAACTTAAAACATGCGGATTGTATCCTTCTGTTATTTTCCTGTAAATTAAATTATAGCACGTATTTTCACAATTACAAAACTATTACTTGTATATGCATACACTTTATTATTTAGGCTCTGCTAAACATTTTATTTTATCGTTAAAATTTAAGTTGACTTTATTAGATGTAGTGTTCGGTCCATTCATAAAATTAAGAAAAGCTTTACGAAGACAAATGACTCAACATATCCGCAGCATCTCATTGAGTCATGGAGTCATAGATACAGCATGGAAACAGGCCCTTCGGCCCAACTTGCCCACACCGGCCAACATGTCCCAGCTACACGTCCCACTTGCCTGCATTTGGATCATATTCCTCCAAACCTGTCCTATTCATGTACCTGTCTGACTGCTTCTTAAACGTTGGGATAGTGTCAGCCTCAACTACCTCCTCTGGCAGCTTGTTCCATACACCCACTACCCTTTGTGTGAAAAAGATTACCCCTCAGATTCCTATTCAATATTTTCCCCTTCATCTTAAACTTATGTCCTCTGGTCCTCGATTCACCTTCTCTGGGAAAGAGACTCGGTACATCTACCCGATCTATTCCTCTGATGATTTTATACACCTCTATACGATCACCCCTCATCCTCCTGCGCTCCAGGGAATAGAGACCCAGCCTACTCAACCTCTCCCGGTAACACAAACCCTCTAGTCCTGGCAACATCCTCGTAAATTTTCTCTGTGCCCTCTGGAGAAAATGGATAGGTGATGTTTCAGGTCGGGACCTTTCGTGAAAGTCATTGTTTAAAAGTAAGTTCAAAGTAATCGTTTGTCAGAATCATTTTTTTTCAGTCAGAAGATGAGCCAAATGAATCAGATTAGATTTTGAAATATTTATTTTACAGAAAAATTAATAGGGAAAGATTGAACACAGGTGACATAGTTATTGAGCCACTGCACGGAAACAGGCCCTTTAGCCCACCGAGCCCATGTTAACCATCAGGTATCGATTTACACCAATCCCATTTTAATCCCCACATTTCTATCAATTCCTCCCATATTCTGTAATTCGCTGACAGATTACAGGCAATTTACAATGATTAACATGAATCTATCTTTGGGCTGAACAGGAAAACGGAGCACTATGAGTAATCTCACGCAACCAAACACTGTGTGGACAGAATTGGAAGATGGGTTTGAATCTAGATAGCTGGAGCTGTAGGCCATGAGTTCAGTTTACTGGGGTACTATACTGTAGTGCCTGCTTAGTGCCCAAAAAATGTAAAAGGAAAGGATCGATTTTTCTGGATTGTGCCCCATGCCCCAAGAATGTTTTAAAAATGCCTGTCCCCTTATAGTTTAGTTTAGTTTATTGTAATTTATACCGAGCTACAGTGAAAAGCCTTTTGTCGCTTGCTAACCTGTCAGCAGTAAATTCTACTGATTCCAATTGAGCCCTCCACAGTGTACAGATACATGATAAAGGAACTAATGTTTAGTGCAAGATAAAATCCAGTAAAGTCTGATTAAAGATATTCCAAGGGTCTTCAATGAGATCAATAGTAGCTCAGACCTGCTCTCTAGTTGTTGGTAGGATGGTTTATTTGCCTGATAACAGCTAGGAAGACTCCCTGAATCTGGAGGTATGCAGTTTCACACTTCTGTAACTCTTGCCTGATGGAAGAGAGGAGAAGGGAGAATGACCGAGATGAGACTGGCCCTTGATTATGTCGATGGCGTTGTTGAGACAGTCCACTACAGCTATTAAAAATAGCGTTGATTCCTTGTATGTGACAATGAAGGGATGGAACTGGTCCTTGGACCCTGCTTTTAATACTATCCTTCCCCACAAACTGGTGGACAAACTGGGGGACTTGGGACTTCCACACTACACCTGCATGTGGATAATAGCTTCCTATCGGGTCGCAGTCAGAGTGGGTCATCACACATCCATGGCCCTCAGCCTCAGTACCGGCTCTCCACAGGGCTGCATGCTGAGCCACCTGCTCCACACCATCTCCACACATGACTGCACCCCCACCCACCACAGCAACACCATTGTCAAATTTGTGGATGACACTACGGTGGTGGGACTCATCTCCGGGGGGGACAAGTACGCCTATCGGGATGAGGCGGAACAGCTGGCAGTGTGGTGTGGAGAAAATAACCTGCTCCTCAACACCTTAAAGACCAAGGAGATAATAATAGACTTCAGGAAGAACAAAACAGACATGGTACCACTAATCATCAGAGGGGACTGTGTGGAGAGGGTGGCGGATTTCCGCTTCCTGGGAATCAACATTGAGGAGGACCTGACGTGGAGCATGAACACCTCTGCGCTGCTGAAAAAGGTCCAGCAGAGACTGCACTTCCTGAGGGTGCTCAGGAAGAATAACACCACTCAGTGACTGCTGCTGTCCTTTTATCGGTGCTCCATTGAGAGCATCCTAACATACTGTGTATGCGTGTGGCACAGCGGCTCAGAGGAAAGCGCTCCAGAGGGCCAGTGACAACGCCCAGAGGATTGTCCGCTGCCCTCTCCCTACCTTGGAAGACTTACACAGTTCCCACTGCATCAAAAAATCCCAGAATATTATAAAGGACATTTCCCACCCTGGACACTCCCTGTTTGAACTGTTGCCGTCAGGCAGACGGTACAGATCTACAAGGACAACAACAGACTTAAAAACAGTTTTTACCCCACTGCTATAAAGGCACTAAATGTAGCCGCTAAGGACCGCAGGGACTAAGGGACTGGGGTTGGTACACTGTGAAATCGACAGAAGGGTGTAGGGTTGGGTGTTTATGAGTGCTATTTCCATATTCATTTTAGTTGTTTATCTTTTTTTTAATTTTACCTTGTATGTATCGTTAGCTTTTAGAAATGTTTGAATGGTGCACTGACTGGCTGACATTTTTTTAATTTTGTTGTACATGGTTCATGTTACAATGACAATAAAGAAACTATTCTATTCTATTCTATTCTGTGCTGTGGTTTAACTGACCTGGAGGAGCAGGAATGTCCCTGGGAAATTACCATATGACATACACAGATAACAGCTGATCACAGAAGCTCTTGCAGAATCTTTGGGATCTGGGATGTTGTGCACCTTCCTGTTATCCAAGAGCACTTAGAAAAAAAATGGATGAAAAATTATATGGATGTGATGCATGGATGAGAAGATCCATATAGAATAAATGCAATTTGTGGAATGAAAGGCAAAGTTGTGGAACTAGATCTCAGAGCACCGATTAATTAACCAGAGTACAGTACCATCTCAAATCAATTTAGGTTACTTTATTTGCTGTAAAACACTCACCCCTCCATGGTACAGACATCCTCATTGTTAAAGCCCAGATAATTTTCCAGTCCACCCAAACCAATACCACAGGAGATAGGCCTAGTTTAATATAAATTAAAATAGTCCTAGGCATACTGAGCCAGCTGTGATTTGCAATAATCGTATCTCAAAATGTGGTTATTAGTAAATTCTTCTTCCAAATATGTACAAGGAAGGCACCAAAGGATGCATTTGATCTGCCTCCTGCTGTCTTTACAATTACTAAAAACAATGTCCTACTTCCTAATCCGCAAGCTAATGGCATTGTTTCTATGGGTATATGAGAAAAATTATATTCTCTGATATCGAAAGCATTTAAGCATAAAATGATATGCTTACTCTGTAGGATTGCATCTCCTCTGCATTCAACACTGTGTACTTACAGAATTTATTAAAAGAGCCGTGTGTAGATTTTTATTTCAAAATAAAAGATGTATGGTGACCAGGTATCATTGTGAATGGCTTCTTCTTCCAGCTACAAACATTTTGAATTTACCCTCAGATTCACTCTGATGAGTTTAGTTTTTTTGTTTAATTTAGAGATACAATACAGAAACAGGCCCTTTAGCCAGCCCAGTCCATGCCGACCAGCAATCACCCCGTACACTGGCATTATCCTACAGACAAGGGACAATTTACAATTTTTACCGAAGCCAAATTAACCTACAAACTTGTGCATGTTTGGTATGTGCACAGGAACCGGTGCCCCCGGGGAAAGCCTATGTACTTGCGGGAGACCGTACAAACTCCGTACAGACAGCACCCGTAGTCAGGATCGAACCCGGATCTCTGGCACTGTAAGGCAGCAGCTCTACCGCTGCGCCACTGTGTCTTTGATAGACAACAGTAAAACATGGGCCCATCAGTAGCAGGTCCTACATGAGCAGCAGGTCTACCCAGTAGCTCTAACATCGAACATATTGAAGTGCTTTGAAACATTGGTAATGGTCCACATTTGCGTCAATCATCGAACAAACTGGGCCCACCTGCAATTCTTGCACAGGAAAATAGGTCAATGGAGGATTCCATCTCTCTTGCACGACATTCAGCCCTGGATGCCTTGACAGTAAGAACACCTACGTCCAAATGCTATTCATGGAGGACAGCTCACCCTTCGACACCATAATACTAAATAAACTCATCACCAACCTTTGACACCTTGGCTTTGGGGCCTCCATCCACAACTGGCTTCTGGATATCTTGACCATCTGAGCTCAGTTGGTTAGAAATGGTCACAACATTTCCTCCACCCTGACCCCCAGCAAAGGTCCCCCTCATGACTGTGTGCTCAGTACCTTTCTCTACTCCTTGTACACCCTTGACTCTCTGCTCCTTGTACATCCATGTCTGTGTGGCCCAATACCATGCCAACTCAACCTTTACGTGTGTTGATACCACTGTTGTCAGCTAGATCTACAGCAACAATGAGACAAAATACAGGAATAAGATCGAGAAACTAGTATCATGATGTCAGAACAATAACCTAGCCCTTAATATCAGCATGACAAAAGAGTTGGTTGTTGAACTAAGGAAACATAGAAAATAGATGCAAGAGTAGGCCATTCGGCCGTTCAAGCCAGCACCACTATTCAATATGATCGTGGCTGATCATCCAAAATCACTACCCTGATCCTGCTTTCCGCCCATATCCCTTGATTCTGTGTAAGAGCTCTATCAAACTCTCTCTTGAATACATCACTGCATGAACTAAGGAAACAAGGGGATATACAGAGCCCAGTCCTCATCTGCAGAGCTGCATTAGAGCTGGTCATCAGCTTCACGTTCCTAGGCATTAATATAACCAGAAATTTTACCTAGTCCCTTCACACTGATGTGGTGATCAAGGAAGCAATCAATATATTTAGTTTCTTATATGTATGAGACGAAATTTCATGTCTATGACGATTCTCTTGTAATTCTACATAGAAAGGATTCTGGCTGGGTGTATCTCGGCCTAGTATGGCAACTGCACTGCTTTTGACTGGCTGGACCTGCAGAGAGTGGGGGGAACAGCCTTGTACATCATTGTCTCATAACAGAGAAATGTGAGGTGTTGCATTTTGGGAAGTCTAACAAGGGCAGGACCTACACAATGAATGGTACAGTTCTGGGGAGTGTTGTAGAGCAGAGGGATCTAAGAGTGCATGGTTCCTTGAAGGTGGAGTCACAGGTAGATAGGGTGGTCAAAAAGCCATTTGGCACAAGTATAGAAGTGGGGAGGTCATGTTGCAGTATAAGACGTTGGTGAGGCCGCATTTATCCTTTGCCATTTGAATCCTTTGGCTCTATCTAAACACTTGTAGCTTCTTTCAGGCTGCCCCCCCCCCTTTCAACATCCGACTTAATATTGGATAGATTAAAGCCATCCCCTGGCCATGAAACCAAACTCTTTGCAAAGATAGTGTGATTTCTAACACTAAACATGTATCCACATCTTTGTTCAGATCACCGATCTTCATTGACAGTATTCTTGGCTTAGTACATCTGCTGCTTACTCAGGTCCTTGCAACCTCTCGAACTATCTATTCCAATGGTAGTCCTCCCTGAAAACCTCCACCCCAACCTCATAGAAACCTCAATCCCAACTCATCTAAAACATACTGGTCTACGTGTTAGCTTCCACCAGGTTTTAATCACATCAGCTCAGTGCCTATTGACTTAAGCTGCCTCCCAGCTGAAAACAGCCACTTTCAATTCTCTCCATTCCCTCAGTCCCAGAATGCTGCAATATATCGGCACTCTTCCAATGTTGCTTCCTTGATTACCACCACCAGTGGTCATGACTTTAGCACCTGTAGTCCCCAAACTGTGGAATTAACTCTCTGAGCACCAATGCAATTCTCCTGTTTTTGCCTCATTTAAGATTCTTCTTAAATCATATCTTTTTTTTGTAAAAAAAAAAGACCAAAAAAAAGCACTGGAGTAACTCAACGGATCAGCCAGCATCCCTGGAAATCATGGGCAGGTGACGTTTCTCTGAATAAGGACCCAACACAAAACATCACCTCTCGATGTTCTCCCATGATAGACGCAAAGTGCTGGAATAACTCAGCGGTTCAGGCAGCATCTTTGGAGAAAAGGAGTAGATAATGTCTCGGCTCGAGACCTTTCTTCAGAACCTACGTTGCTGCTCTGTCAAGTTTTAAAGATGTATTTATAGCTGCACACGCACGTGGGCTATTGATAACGAGAAATCTTAATCCTAAAGCGAATCTTAACGAGAATTCTCCAAGCAAAACACATAAATACAGATTACAATATGATCTAGTGTATTAATTGTTTGATCTGCCTGGGGCATTATAGTGAATCACAAATATATTTGTGATGCTTAAATATGCTTACATTCAATATTGATAAATGACAATCTAATTATGAGAGAGCAGCCATCAACTACTTTTGTTTCAGGATACTTGTGAGGGATGGGTTCTACAGCTGTGTGACACGGATCAGAGTAGGGCCAGCCTGGAGCAGAGGAATTGGCTGACAGCATCCTCCTGAATCCTTTGAGAACAGAACAGTGCCATTAATTGCCTTGACAGACAGATTGATAGAAACCCCCCAATTAAAGAATAAAATAAGGCAGAGGGGCGAGGCTACAGACAGAATCAGTCTTATAGCTAGTAATAGAAAGGCTGCCTGTCTCTTAAGAGTTTTGGCAAAACCTGACAAGATAACTAAGTCAGACAGAATAGTAATTGGCTCCATAGGGCAAGCTGTGTGTCTGCTCTGTAGTTAGTTGAAGAAAATGGCATCTAATGCTTCAAAGAGCGAAAAGTAATGTGCGTTTTGAGTTATATTGTTTCTTGCTTATCCAGCTCGGTTATGGAAGTAAAATGTCACATTGATATCGTATTTAATTTGGGTAAACGAGAATATTGACTCGAATTTCAAAGAGATTATGATTTCATCAGAATCATGTGTCAGCACATTAAAAAAAATCACTCAGCTGCAATCCCTGCTGTGTTCTGTACGTCATAACGGCCCTCAGCTGGAAAAGGTGTATTCCGGAATATAAGGATTTGCGGGTTTAGTTGACACAGAATTTGCCAAAACATTTTGTAAAAGCCCAAGAACGTGACAACTTCTGGGATTCGAGTCTACCCTCACATGCTGTGGCTCTTCTCTTGTCTTAATAAGAAACTGTGGAAGTGGCACAAAGCCAACAGCTAATTGCATCTCCTAATTACAGCTGGAATAGAGGAAGCACATTTGCAAATCTTATACTGCCTACTGAGTTAACTGAACACAGAAACAGCAGCAGTGGCTCCAATTAACAATGCACTTAGCTTTATAATAATTTGTTGTAATTCTATTTGGTTTTGTATTAGATAAAATGACATTCACACAAAATATCCTGGCATTAAATAACCTCCCCACCAAAAAATAAATTGATATCTCCAATTGAGTTGGCTTTATCAAAGCATGTTCATACCATCCAACTTATTTTATTCCCAATAGATCTGATTCTGGACAACTATTTTTTTTCAGGCATCTCTTTCTTCATTTCCTGAAGGCATGGATGAAACAATAATTCTAGTGTGGGAAATAATGTAAAACTATTTGTAAATAGACACAAAAAGCTGAAGTAATTCAGCAGGACAGGCAGCGTCTCTGGAGTGAAGGAATAGGTGACATTTCGGACCCTTCTTCAGACTGGTTAGGGATAAGGGAAACAAAATATATATATATATTTTTAAATTATTTTTTAAATTTTTGTTAGAAGTACACTAATGTGGCACCTAACTACCTGATGCTTACAGACACATTACAATTCTTGTACAACTTATTATTTTTAATTTAATAATAAAAGAACAGTGATAGAAAGAAGAAAATAGAGAGTGGCGAGATAGATAGACAAGAGAGTAGAAATGAATAGCGAGAGTGAGAAATAAGAAATAAGAAGCTAAGATTAAAAAAAGAGAAAAAAAGGAAAATAAATTAGGAGAAATATACCTATTTAATATCTTTACCCACCTGTCACCCGGTTCTGAACCATTTAATTTCTAAGGTTATGTTGCACCATATGCTTGTAAGAAGTCGATAAAAGGAGACCAAATATTTAAGAATTGGTCTACTTTGCCTAATAGGAGAAATCTCATTTCTTCAAGATGTAGCATTTCCAAAACGAGAGATATACACGATGATGTAGCGAGATAAAAATAACAAATGAAAGATTTGCAAAAAAGTTATAATGATAAAGGAAACAGGCCATTGTTAGCTGTTTGTTGGGTGAAACCGAGAAGCTGTGAGACTTGGGTGGGGGAGGGATAGAGAGAGAGAGGGAATGCCGGGGTTACTTGAAGTTAGAGAAATCAAAATTCGGACCACTGGACTGTAAACTGCCCAAGCGAACTATGTGATGCTGTTCCCCCTATTTGTAAACTGAATTAAGTTGAATAAATATTCCATCTATTTTTTTCACGTAAGAAGGGGAATAAAATATTTATTAGGAATATTTATTAGTATTTAATTAATATTTATTAGGAATGCTTCTTAGAACACAGCTAGAACAGTACAGCATAGGAACAGGCCCTTCGGCCAACAACATCTGTGCCAAACATGGTCAGTGTTTGATAGAACTAGTGTACGGGTGATTGCTGGTCTGCGTGGATTTGTTGGGCCTAAGTGTCTGTTTCCATGCTGCAACAAAACTAAACTAAAAACTTAAGAGGATGGTTAATTAGCTTGAGGTGAGTCAGGAACATTTTAGGTAACTTCCAGTTTTAATCTATATCTAACGAGTAACTGATCAGACTGCTTTTCTTCAATTTCCTGTTTTGAGTGAGGTGTGTGATGGAGATGACTCACCAATTATTATTTTACTTCGGAGTCACGTGAGTGGCTACATGAAGACCCCGCCAGCACGCATGCGCGACATATCATCGAACGCATTGCGGAAGCGACAGTCAGGAGGAGCGCCGCTCCTCCAGCGTAAGTTTAAAAAACTTACTGAAGGTAAGACTTACCATTCTCGTGAGCGTGGCGACTAGGTGTGCTTTGTTTTTCAGACGGGGAAACACCATGGAGTCGCGCAAATCAAGGAGAGCAGCGGCAAAAACCGCTGCTGTGGAAAGCAGCCAGCAGCGTGCCATCTCTCCAGAGCAGCAGGTGCTGCCAGCAGCTCCCAACTTCTCGCCGCTACAGACCGAAGGTGCACCGCGGCCCGGCGGCAGAACCACCCGGAAGTCGGACAGAACCGTTGACTCGGCTGGGTCCGGACCTGAGGACACCCCGTTCACGGATAGCGACGGTGGGCGTTTTTCCCGCATGGAACGGATGGTGGAGCAGTTGCTCCAGCGTGACCTGCTTATGCAGGGGCAGAGTCATGGTGGGTCTCCTCGCAGACCCAGGGCAGCATCCTTTCAAGGACCGCCAAATGTCTCACCCTCTTCGCAGGGGAGCATTAGGGGTCAGAGCTGGGCTGACCCTGAAGAAGGGGCAATGGCTGAACAGTCGACTGTGTTAGGGGTGCCAGAAGAATTGTTGGGCATGGTAAATAAACATGCTGTACCAACACAGAAAGCACTGCATATACACCCAAAGCTGGCAGCCAGCATCAATTACATGGCTACCAACCAGCTGCAGGAGCAAGCCATAAACTCTACGGCTGAAAAATACCTCGCTCCAGAGAACTGCAATTCTCTCAATGTACCAGCAGTCAACAACCCCATCTGGGGCAACATGAGCACATCTATAAGGAGCCAGGAGGGGAAGCTCCAGAGAATCCTTAAACTGCTGGCTGCTGGGATTACAGCAGTAACCAGGACAGCTGATGGGGTTGATTTGCCTAAAGAGCGACAAGATGCTCTAGCATACTGTGTAATACTCAGTTCGAGATTAACAGCTACAGGAAGAGCATCATTAAGCCTGCACTTAATCCCAAATTTGTGGGATTATGCAGGACGAGTAGCATTCAGCTGCCAAATCTGCTGTTTGGGGACGACCTCCAGAAGCAGGTGAAAGACCTGGATGAGGAGGCCAAGGCTATAGGCCTGATCAAGGTGCCAAACACTTCTAAATCCCACTATCAGCAGCGGCAGCACCCCTACACATCCACCAGACATCGGTACAATGAAAGACCACCTGGTGGTGAAAGCTCGAAGGCCGGCCCATCTGCACAGCGGTCTTTTTTAGACCATGGCCCAGCCCGACCTTCTTGGAAAATGCGCTAACCCCACAACGCAGCAACACAACACCAGAAGAAACAAGGGAAGAGACAACCCACACAACACCGGCGGTAACCATGGAGGTAGGTGGGTTTGGTTGCCTCAAAAACATTGCATGTTTAGATTCATCAAAAGTTGGTGGACGGTTGCACTTGTTTCATCATGTGTGGATCACTTTTACCTCTGATCCTTACATACTCGGAAGTATTCAGGGTTACAAAATTGAATTTCTATACGAACTCCCCATCCCAGTTCAGCATACGCCCAGCCGGAAGTTCATACTTTCACAAAAAGAGAGAACAGCAGGCCATGCTGAACCGTTAAGACTAAACAAAAAAGGGGTAATTGAGAAGACAATCAGAGAATCACAGCCAAACAGCTAATTTCTGATAGGTACTACATGGCTTGCATCGATCTATTCAGTACCAATACACAAGGATCATCATAAATACCTGAAATTTGTCTGGATGGGACAGCTGTGGCAGTATAAGGCCTTACCCAATGGGTTGTCATCAGCACCCAGGCTGTTTACTAAATTATTAAAACCAGCTTTAGCATGCTTAAAGGAACATAACTATATTGTCATGGCTTACCTTGATGATATTCTCATTGTAGGTGAGAATTTGGAGATGGCTACATTGGCAGTATCAGCCACAAAACATCTTTTTCAAAAGCTGGGATTTATCATACATCCAGATAAATCAAAATTGGAACCCTCCACTACCATGGATTATTTGGGGTTCACTATTGACTCTGTTCAAATGTCTATCACCTTGCCACCAAACAAAGTGACAGACTTGATGGGAGAATGCAAAAGCCTCACTGGCATCAGGGAACCATCCATTCGGCAAGTAGCCAGAGTGATTGGGAAATTAGTGGCTGCGTTCCCAGCAGCACAATTTGGACCAATCCATTATCAAAACCTGCAAAGAGCAACATTTTCAGCTCTCAAAAATCATGCAGGCCATTTAGATAGGCCTATGAAACTACCAGGAAAAGCAAAGTCAGAATTAAACTGGTGGATAGAAAATGCTCAGCATTGTTCTTACCCCATCACTATCATGAATCCCTCGGTTACATTACGAATTGACGCCTGTGCTAAATGTTGGGGAGCAACTAATACCACCACAAGTTGTGGTGGCAGATGGAGTGCACAAGAATTAACCCTGTTTAAAGCACTAGGGATTAATTATCTAGAAATGCTGGGAGCATTTCATGGACTCAGGGCCTACTGCTCAGATATGCACCAGCTGCATGTACGGTTACAAATTGATAATACCACAGTGGTGGCCTATATTAATCATATGGGTGGAATAAAGTCGATATCATGTGATGAATTGGCTAATAATATCTGGCACTGGTGTCTGGAAAGAGAGATTTGGATCTCAGCCACTTACCTTCCAGGTAAGCTAAATACAGTGGCAGACACCAGATCACGTAAATTCAACGACAACATTGAATGGATATTGGATCGGAAATTGTTTGCAGATATTATAGAACGGTATGGGACACCAGATATCGACCTTTTTGCATCCAGACTTAATCAGCAACTACAAACATATGTTGCTTGGGAACCAGACCCAGGGGCAGCAGCGATGGACGCTTTCTCGCTGCATTGGGGGGGATTTGTTTTGCTATGCATTTCCCCCCTTCTGCCTCATCAGTCTGGTCTTACAAAAAATTAAACAAGACTCCGCAACGGGTATTTTGGTTGTTCCCGACTGGCCTACCCAACCATGGTTCCCAGCAGAACAAAAGATGGCCTCAGAACCCCGCGTCGGGGATCAACAAATGGCCGAGTTTGTTGGTACACCCCGTGACAGAGGAAAGTCATCCGTGCCATGACCGCATGAACTTGTTGATTTGCAGATTCTGAACAGGCCATTCCTGGGATACGGACTCTCCGACAGGACGATCAATGCCATCTCAGCGTCGTGCAGGGAGTCCACGAGGAAACAGTACCTGACATATGTCAGGAAATGGGAAGTGTTCTGCACCAGGACGAACACTACATATGACTCAGCCACCATCACTGAAGTGCTGGAGTTCTGGCCACCCTTCATTTCGATGAAGGATTGAGTTACAGTGCCATTATTGTGCAAGGAGTGCCCTATCTAATTATCTGGGCAGAGGGAGTAATCACCTGGCTATAGGATCACACCCACTAGTATCTAAACTAATGAGGGGTATATTTAACTCCAATCCTCCCAGGCCCAGATACACCCATACATGGGACATAGGCATCGTATTAACTATGTTACGAGGATGGACAACCATATCGGGGCTCACTCTGGACAAACTAACATACAAAATGGTAATGATAATGGCAGTTGTATCAGCACAACGGGTCCAGTCCTTACACAAGCTAAATATGGACGCCACGTATGTCACAAATGGCAGGATACCCTTTCTAATACAGGGGTTACTCAAACAAGACCGACCATGTTCCTCTGGCCAAAAATTAGAGTTTCTGGCCTATCCTACAGATAGTCAGCTCTGCATTGTGACACATATTTTGCAATATATAGAAGTCACCAAGACTCTTAGGGGCACGGAGAGAGCTTTACTCATAAGCCATAAACGCCCTCACCATAAGGTCACAGTGCAAACCATATCCAGGTTAAGGGTGGTATTAGATGCAGCGGGGGTGGATACTAATGTTTTCAAATCTCACTCCACCAGGGCTGCATCTACATCGGCGGCTAGGGTGATGGAAGTTCCTTTGAACCACATCCTTGCCACAGCGGGTTGGAGCAATGAACAAACTTTTCAACGCTATTATAATAAACCCGTGGCCACTCCTGACACGTTTTCAGGAAAAAATTTGAGTTCTGTAAAATAAACTACCCAATGTGGGGCATATTGTTTTAGGTATGAATAAATACCTTCTTTGTTTTTCAGCACAGTGTCATGACTGAATTACATTCATCCTCCTTTTTTGCTAGCATGGCAGTGTGCGAGCATGGACTCGTTCCAGGGTATGAAATCACAGAGCTTTGAAATCTTCACATAGCCTCACTCACGTGACTCCGAAGTAAAATAGTAAGATTAAATGAGAACTTACCAGTTTGAAGTTTGATCTTTATTTTATGAGGAGTTACGATGAGGGATTACGTGCCCTCTGTTCCCAAAACCCTATATTATAAAGTTCAACTGGTATGGAAGTTCTCTTATCTTACTATATTAGTCACTCTGGTATCTGTGATTTCACACCACTGCTTTGAAGAATGTTGCGCATGCGTGCTGGTGGGGTCTTCACGTAATCCCTCTTCGTAACTCCTCATAAAATAAAGATCAAACTTCAAACTGTAAGTTCTCATTTAATCTTACTATTCCTCCTGTAATGTGTGGGTTGTAGTAATCATGTTCTGGTTCCAGTTAGGTTTTCGGTTTTGGTCTTGTCATCTGAAATTTGACACGCATTACCTAGACCTAATTTTTAATTTGTACCCACGAGCTTGGGCTTTACATTGTGTTGAACCTGAGCTGACATCTGCCTGATTTTTAATTGGGATGTAGCATCGGCATCCAATCACATCTGAAGAAGTTTGTGCGTTGTTATTTGATAGTCTGTTGATGTCATTTTCAATATGGCATTTTTATTTTTACACAGCTTGTTGCTGTTTTAACATTTTTTGATGGCTGTTTTGAAGCAGTCAGTTCAACGGCGAAGATTTTCTCTGAAATCACCAAAGTGGCCATTCTTCATGCTCGATTCTGAAAGTCAATGCCAACGGGATTTTGACAGTCATGGGCATCAAAGTCAAGTTTTATCCTGATCTCCTGCAGCACCTGCTCTCTGACAGTCAAGATATGAGTCCTCTGAGACTTTCAGCAGTACATAATGAAAGCTGCAAAGTCTATGCGGCCCCCCTGGGAGATCGTGGTAATGAACACTGAAGGGAGCAATTATCAAAAGAAGTGCTGAAATAAGAAAAGTTATTAATGATTTAATGGTTAGCTCTATGGATAGGAAAATATAGAATAAATCAGTATTGAACTGCAAGCAACATAATTGAATATGATCCCCATAAATAAAGCACAACTGCCAAATCAAGAGATCAAGATCAAGAGGGTTTCAATCAATGGGATTCAGTCAATGATTATTCAAGTACCAAAGGAGTTGAGCTGGGACTGGAACGAAGAATAGGAACGTCAAGGATCAAATCCATCATCGAAGGGATTTACAGAAGCCGCTGCCTCAAAAAGGCATCCAGCATCATCAGAGACCCGCACCACCCTGGTCACACACTAATTTCAGTCCTGCCATCAGGAAGAAGATATAGGAGCCTGAAAACTGTAACGTCTAGGTTCAGGAACGGCTTCTTCCCTACAGCCATCAAGATATTAAACACTACAACCT
Source organism: Okamejei kenojei (assembly GCA_035221665.1). Taxonomy (NCBI): domain Eukaryota; kingdom Metazoa; phylum Chordata; class Chondrichthyes; order Rajiformes; family Rajidae; genus Okamejei; species Okamejei kenojei. Next base: position 40,362,000 of record CM069146.1, read on the forward strand.
CCAAATAAGCTCTGAACTACATAGACTTGGGGGACATTGGTTTAATCTTTTTGCATTGTTCAATTCAATTCAACTTTAATGTCATTGCACAGATACAAGTATGGGTACAACGAAATGCAGTTTAGTGTCAGTACGTAGTGATAGCAATATATAGATAAATACAGATAAATAAATACAGATGTGGGAATCTATCGACGGGACTCCGAGTTCAGCAGTGCGATGGTGTCATTATAGAAGCTATTCCTCATCCTGCTGGTGCGGGACCTGAGGCTCCTGTACCGCCTCCCCGATGGTAGGAGGGCAAACAGTCCATGGTTAGGGTGGGAGGGGTCCTTGATGATCTTCCCGGCCCGTCTCAGACACCGTTTTCGGTGGAGGGCATCCATGGCAGGGAGCAGGGCACCGATGATGTACTGTGCGGTTTTCACCACCCGTTGTAGTGCCTTCCTGTCTGCTACGGTGCAACTGCTGTACCATACCGTAAAGCAGGTGGTCAGGATGCTTTCCATGGTACAGCGGTAAAAGTTGGTCAGGATCTGGGGGGACAGGTGGGCTTTTTTGAGCCTCCTCAGGAAGTAAAGGTGCTGCTGTGCCTTTATGATCAGCTTGGAGGTGTTGAGGGACCAAGACAGATCCTCCGAGATGTGTACCCCGAGGAATTTGTAGTTGGAGACCCGCTCCACCTCAGTCCCGTTTATATGGATGGGGGTGTGTCTGCCCCCTCTGTTCTTTCTGAAGTCGACAATGATTTCCTTCGTCTTCTGGGAGTTGAGGACGAGGTTATTATTGGCACACCAGGTTGTCAGGTGCTGGACCTCCTCCCTGTAGGCTGACTCGTCGTTATCGCTGATCAGTTCTACCACCGTGGTGTCGTCGGCAAATTTTATGATGGCGTTGGAGCCATACCTTAGGGATGCAATCATGGGTGAAGAGGAGTAGAGGAGAGGGCTGAGCACACAGCCCTGTGGCACGCCAGTGTTCAGTGTTATAGTGGAGGAGGTGAGGTTGTTGATCCTAACAGGCTGTGGTCTGTTAGTGAGGAAATCCAGTGTCCAATTGCAGAGGGAAGTGGAGATGCCAAGACCGCTGAGTTTGGTGATCAAGCAAGTGGGTATGACAGTGTTAAAGGCGGAGCTGAAGACAATGAACAGCAACCTGATGTAGGTGTTATTACTGTCCAGGTGGGTCAGGGCAGAGTGTAGGGCCGCCGATATGGCATCCTCTGTAGACCTATTCGTCCGGTAGGCAAACTGATGGGGGTCCAGTGTGGGGGGGAGGCTGGCTTTGAGGTGAGCCAAGATCAGCCGCTCGAAGCACTTGGCTATGACAGGGGTGAGTGCCACTGGCCGGAAATCGTTGAGACTCCCTGTCGCTGATTGTTTGGGCACTGGCACAATGGTAGATGTCTTGAGGCAAGTGGGGACGACACCCTGGGCCAGTGACAGATTGAAAGATGTCAGTGAGGACCAGGGATAGTTGTCCAGCACATGCCCTGAGCACCCGCCTGGGGATGCCATCGGGGCCGGTAGCTTTGTGCTCATTCACCTTGCTCAGTGCATCTTGTACAGCAGAGGTGGAGAGACTGCGGGGTTGTTCATGCGGGGGTGGGGCAACTTTGATGGCTGGAGTTTTGTTGTCCCGTAGAAATGGTTTAGCTCGTCAGGAAGGGAGGCATTGTCTGGGGGGGGGGGGGGTGTTGACTTTATGGTAATCGGCAATGGATTTGATTCCTTGCCACATGCGCCTGGGGTCAGAGTTGTTTCGGAAATGCTCCTCGATCCGCCGTTTGTGATTGAGTTTAGCATTCCTAATTCCCTTTTTCAGATTGGCCCTGGATGAGCTGTATCCCTTAGCGTCGCCAGATTTAAAAGCGGCGTCACGAGCCTTCAGCAGGAGTCTGACCTCCCTGCTCATCCACGGCTTCTGGTTAGGGAAGGTCTTTTATCTCTTTGTGGGTAGTAACGTTGTCCGTGCAGAATTGTATATAGTCCAGAACGGTTGAAGTGTATGAGTTGATGTTTACTTGGGAGTTGAAGGTGGCCTGAGTGGTAAACAGACTCCAGTCTGTTTGCTGAAACTGTTCCTGTAAAACAGAGACAGCCCCCTCAGGCCAGACCTTCACTGTCCTCACGGTAGGTTTCACACGTCTGATCAGAGGTGTGTATTTGGGGAGCAGGAACAGAGAGAGGTGGTTAGACTGTCCCAGGTGGGGGAGAGGGAGGGCTTTGTATGCTTCAGTAATATTGGTGTAAACTAGGTCCAGTCTTGTTTCCTCTGGTTTCCTGGTTATATGGTTGGGCAGGAGACATGTTGGTGGAATCTGGGGAGTACAGTTTTAAGGTTGGAGTGGTTAAAATCACCCGCAACAATAAAAGCCCCCTCTGGATGTGCAGTTAGTTGTTTGCTTATAGCAGCTTGCAGCTCTTCCATTGCTAGCCTGGCATTAGCGTCTGGGGGTACATAGACTGCAGTGATAACAATCGATGTAAATTCCCTGGACAGATAGAAGTGCCTGCAATTTATCATCAGGTATTCCAGGTCAGCAGAGCAGTGGCTACCAATCCTGACAGGATCTGTACACCATGAGTTGTTCACATAAAAGCACAGTCCGCCGCCCTTGGTCTTACCGGAGTCCTCCGCTGTTCTATCGGCCCTGAAGACCGTGCGCCCCTCCAGCTCGATGGCGTTGTCCGGGATGTTGTCGGTGAGCCATGTTTCGGTGAAGACCATGGCGTTGCAGTCAGCGATCCGGTTGTGTGTGGTGATCCGCAGCCGCAGTTCATCGATTTTACTCACCAGGGACCGGACATTCGCAAGGAAAATGCTGGGCATAGCTGGCTGGTGCGGGTTTGATTTCAGCCTAGCTCGATAGCCTCCGCGCTTCCCACGTCTTTGTTTGCGGTCCCTGCGCCGCCTCCGGGCACTTCTTGTCGGGGGAGCTGGCCCGCTAGACCACGGTGTCCTGACGATCTCCGTGATTGTTATTGTTAGTTTGTTTTTATGTATATGTATATATGGGTGTGTATATCCACTGAACTTTTTTTCATTTCTTATATTATTTACAGAGTACTATGCTTACATATTCTGTTGTGCTGCTGCAAGTAAGAATTTTGTTTTTCTGTCTAGGACATATGATAATAAAACACTCTTGACTCTTGAACATACAGTATAGAGGGTGGCACATTGACACGGCTAGTAGAGCTGCGGCTTCACAATCCTGATCTCCAATCCCATCCCCCAGTGTAGAGTTTGCACATTTGCACTATTACTCCGTGGGCTTCCTCTGGGTGCTCTGGTTTCCTCCTACCTCCCAAAGTCACGCAGGTCGGTGGGTTAATTGGCAACAGCAAATTGCCTTACGCGTTTACATGAGTAGTAGAATCAGGAGGAGTTGGTGAAAATAAAACAAAGCTGCAAATACTAGAAATCTGAAATTTAAATAAAAGTGTTGGAGATTCTTCGCACTCTGGCTATATCTGTGGGTGGAGAAACAGAATTAATGTTTCAGGTTGAATGGAGATCCTTCATTAATCTGCAGAAGTTGCTTCGAAAGTGTGGAGAAACACAATGTGTAGGATTTGTGTAAACGGGTATTTGATTGTCAGTGCGGGTTCAGTGGGCTGCAGGGCCTGATTTTGTGCTATATAAGGAAACAGGAATACAGGTTATGCAAGACTGCCATGTTATTATCAATATTAGCTATGATTCTCAAATGAATTTCCAGGGCTCAACTGTGGTGCAGTTGGGTATAAATTAAATGTAGAGAGTTAATATGGATTCGTAACAGGAGCATTACTGTGAGTAAACATATGAAATGCAGTAGTGGGATGATTGGTGTTCATTCTATAAGAGGAAACAACACATATTTCTGCAGATATTTAAATTGTGTAGCACCGGCCTTTTTCCATCCTTGAGCAGAGAAATGTTAAAGACAGGCAGGATCTAAGCCAGGAACTATATAAAACAAATAAACAAGATTAACTTAAGAGTAACCAAAAGACCAAATGACCAGGACGAGCTCTAGCCCAGCCGGCAAATGGAATGAGTTTCTATATCTTCAGCAGTGAAGTCTTCCATCAGATCCACAACCACAAGCAACATCAGTGGCTTTGTGAAAAACACTTGTTTTTCTTTTCTGCCTTCACTTCCTTCAAGGCAATAGAAGGCTAAACAAGGATCAGTCAGTTTCATCAGCATATTGACAAGGTCACGCATGTCCGGATAGATTAAGTACATCACAGCAGCAGCAACAGCGGATATTGATTGGGATTTTGAAAGTGTGGCGATCCTAAGGTTAAAGCAATTGCATTCACTTTCAGACACATATTTCCCCCCCCAGTCATTGCCCATTGGAGCATGGTCAACACTAAGAAATACATATATTATCATATATACAGTTTTGGGGAAGATCCACGACAAACATTTTTAAGAGCATTGTGTATTTATTTCGTGCAAGTGACAAGAGGTAGTCAGGTGAATTTTTAGTATAACTAACTTTTGAATAATACATTTTGACCAATTTATAGTACTTTTTGCACTACTTTTTATTCATGTCATGAGTTTTATTCATATTTGAGTAATTAATTCCCTATTAGTTGTCGGTTAGCTTTTGATGGTTTGCTTTTGATGATTTAATTTTGGATTTAAATAATCCACTATCGCTGTGCCAGAAGGGATTATGAGCTGCCTTTCTATTGATCTGGAGAGCAAAGCAATAGCGACATTCCTTATATTGATCATTAATGATTTAGATGTGGTTTTTTGGGTGAAATGTACATGCTCCTTATGACAATCCTCATGGAAATGTTATGTGATTTGAATCTCTCCCAGTTACTTTTTTTGATCCATTGAAAAATTGAGGGTAAAGGCATGAATAGGAGTGAGAAATGTGGGGAAAAGCAAAATCAATTGAGCAGGTAACAGGTGAAGTGTTGCAGGGGGAAGCCAAAACTGAGGAAGCAGCACCTACCAGGTTTTGAATTTTTGTGACGGAAGGTGAAAGTCGAGAGGGGGCAAAGTTTAAAGGGGATGTGAGGGGTAAGTTTTGGCACAGAGGTGGCAGTGCTTTGAATGCACTGCCAGATGTGGTGGTGGAGTCAGATACGACAGTGCCGTTTAAGAAGTTTTTGGGTAAGTACGAGGATATGCAGGCAATGGAAGGATATCGGTCAGGCGAAGTCAGTCAGGTGAGATTAGTTGACCTTGTCATCATGTTCGGCATAGACACTGGAGGCTTGTTCCTGTGCTGCACTGTTCTATCAGAACAGATAGAACAGTGCAGCACAGGAACAAGTTCAATGATAGGATGTAGGTAAGCTGTAGGCTATCTATTATTCGATTTTAACTTCACCTGCATGGGAGAATGTCTCACTCTACTTATACAGGGGCCTGGCGAGTCTGCAACTGAAATACTCTGTACAGGACTGCCCCCTCACCTCTCTAGCTAAGGGTCAGGATTAGATAAGATTAGATTTTTATAATACAAGGAGATTAATTCTAGATTGATCCAGGGATGGTGACAATAGACAATAGCAGAAGTAGGCCATTCGGCCTTTCGAGACAGCACCGCCATTCAATGTGATCATGGCTGATCATCCACAATCAGTACCCCATTCCTGCCCCGCGAGTTTCTTATATGAGCAGAGACTAAGCAGCCTTGATCTATACTTTCTAGACATCAGAAGAAGATGAGGCAATGTCATAGACATATCCAAAAGTCTTCCTGGGTTTGACAGGTTCGATGTGGAGTTGATGTTTCGACTGGCTGAGATGTCCAGAACCAGGAACACTGTCTTAAACTAAGGGTTCAAATGTTCAGGCTAGAGATGAGAAGATATTATTTTTCAGCTATGGCAAATAATTCATGGAATTGTCAAGAGAATTGTCGCCAGCCAAGAGAATTATGGAGGATCAGCCGCTGAATATATTCAGAACAAATAGTTTATTGGATATTAAGCAACCCACAGATACAGTGTTATTACAGGGATAACGAACTGAGGTAAAAGATCAGATATAATCCTATTAGATAACAACGTAAGCACAAGAAACCTTATGACCTATCCCACTTCTCTTTTCTTTTGTCCTTGTGAATTGTAAAGCAGAGATCTGGAGTTCTGAAGGAAACAGAAAGAAGTTCTGAAAGACCAGTAATATCATAGAATCGAGCTGGAGAAACTGGGGATGAAATTGTAAGGAACACCAGAAGGTAGAGGAAGAAAGGATCAATAATAAGAAGTTTGTTTAAGAAGGAACTGCAGATGCTGGAAAATAGTAAGACTAAATGAGAACTTACCTGTTTGAAGTTTGATCTTTATTTTATGAGGAGTTACGATGAGCGATTACGTGAAGGAGTCTGCCAGTCCGCATGCGCGTCAATCTTCAATGCAGCGGTGTGAAATCACAGATAACAGTAGTTGAAGTGACATAGTAAGATTAGAGAAGACTAGAACTACCAGATGACCTTTATGATACGAGGGTTGGGAGCGGAGGGCACGTAATCGCTCATCATAACTCCTCATAAAATAAAGATCAAACTTGAAACTGGTAAGTTCTCGTTTAATCTTACTATTTTACTTCAGAGTCACGTGAGTGCTTCCGTGAAGATTTCAAAGCTCTGTGATTTAATGCCATGGAAAAGTCCACACAAACACAACTGCATCAATTGACCACAGATAAGGGAAACATTGATAAAGCAGACATGACATGGATTTAAAACATGTCGATGCTATTTAATGAACAAATAATAATAATAGTAACCCCTGTCATCCGGGAGGAACTATAAAATAGACCCTAAAATACAGTTGGCAAATACTCCCGGTCTGGCTATGGGTTATTATAAAATGTTTGGAAAGCTCGTTCGTTAGACCATCCTGCAATCGCGAGGATGTGGTCCAGCGGAACGTACATATCCCTTGCTGCTGATGTTGTAGCAGCCCTGGTGGAGTGAGATTAGAAAATATTAGTATCTACTCCTGCATAAGCCAAAACCCCGTTTTAACCACCTGGAGATGGTCTGAACTGATACCTTCTTATGAGTTTTTTCGTAACTAACAAACATTGCTAATATCAGAGCCTCTAAGGCTCTAGGTGACCTTGATGTATTGTTGTAAATGTGTGACCACACATAACTGAAGGTCCATGGGGTATGCCATGAGAGCTAGTTTGAGAGCTGATGCCCCTGGGCTGCTCTACTTACCTAAATCATAAATGTAAAATATTTTATTATTTACAGGTGTAACCATCCTGTCCAGTCGCAATTTATGTAATGACTGGTCCCGTTGCGCTGACACCAGCACCCTGAGGATAACTACCTTATGAGAGCCGGGCCATAACAGTGTAGCAGGCACGTGCCGTCAGGGTAGGCAAGGTAGGCACTGCCTACCCTGACTAAAATTATAACATGGTAATAACTAAATATAAATAGTATAGGCATGGGAGAATTATGCCTATGTAAGAGATCGATCTCTTAGGTAGGCATAATTCTCCATGCCTTTCATCCGCAGCACTTGTAACACGGGAAGCTCTGTGCAGCCCACGTGCCGTCAGCGTTGCCTGAAGCCGTCAATGATAATCGGGGCTGAAGGCAGCAGAAATTCTGCCTTTGCAGCACTGCGCATGTGCATTTGTCTACTGCGCATGCGCAGAGCAAGTTTCTTGGTGGGGTTTTCAAATATGGTTTGTCAATATTTTAAGGGTATGTTAGGTAACAAAGAGAGAAGAATGGAGCTTGTGTACCAATAATGTGCTAAGTACATTTTGTGTTTATGTTTTTAAATACTGTATTTCCTGGGGTGTGTGGGGGGGGGGGGGGGAGCTCCTTTCACAGTGTTTGGGGAGTCTGGCCCGGGGTAAGGTTGCGGAGAGGGCATGAATGTTATGAATGCGGGGATTGGGATAATGCCACTTGCGACGCTCCTTGCACAGAGGCGTGGAATGCCACCGCATTGAGGCCGGGGGGGGGGGGGAGAGAAGTAGCTCGGGTGACTGAGCGGCCGCCGGGCCGGACAGCGGAACCAGCCGCCACCTTAGTTCCTTCTGCCGGTCCCCGCTCACCTCTGGCAGCTCTCCATCTACAAACCACTCTCCTGCCGCTCGCTGGCCTCACTCATGTCCTTAAATTCCGACAGCGCGATTGAGGTTAGTCGGCTGTGGGAATTTAAGGATTTGCAGGAAGCCGCTGACATGAGCGAAGTCGGTGAACGGCAGTTGACAGGTGTTCCGACGGAGAGCACTGCCAGTGGTGAGCAGGCCGGCAGAAGGCATTGAAGTGGCGGCCAGTTCTGCTGTCGGGTGCCGGCGGCCGCTCGTAGTTACCCGAGCTGCTTCAATCCCCAGCGGGGGCTTCGTGCCCGGAGAGCTGCGGCAGCGGTGAGTGAGTAAGTTTCTGCCATTATCCCTGACACCCTCCTTGTCAAAACTCGTGCCTTCCCCACAACTTTACCCCTGACACAGACTCTCCACACGCTGTGAAAGGAACTGTTCCCCCAATTGGTCTAGGACTAGGAAGCCTTGGGCAAATTGAAATGTCACTGTTTTTATTTATTTATTTATTTAACGGGAGCGAACAATCTGCGCATGCGTGGTTTCATATTCTTTATAGCGGACTGAGTGCCTACCCTGAGTAATTACTCACGGCATGTGCCTGCAGTGTAGCTGGAGCACCCTGGTGAAGTAGTGTTAACACAATGTCAATATCCCATAGTTCCGTGTGCTTGGGCCTGGGAGAACTTGTGTTAAAGATATCCTTTGTAAACTGGATATCAGAGGGTTAGGCCCGACAGAGTGGGTCCCGCTCGCTGCAGCAAATATGATGAGAAGGCACGTTGGGCTCAGTTCATGGCTTTATAACTTGATTTATTGTCAAGGACCGATTTGAAATGAACTCCAAGACGTCAGTAATCCGAGTATTTAAACAAAACGCTTCCCATCTCCTGAAGAGGAAATGTACTGATTTTTTGGTGTTCTCCCTGCACTCTGCAGTGTGCACATACATGGATCGGTCTGACACTCCGAGCCACAAGAACAGTCTTCTTAGAGTCTGCAAGTCAATGAATTGATTTTATCATGCAGGGACTGGTTTTCCGAGTCACAGGCTGAACCAGCAAAGTTTTACGTTTAGAATAACCATATAAGGTTCTATTATATTCCCAACATAAATGGGAACCATGGCTGCATAGGCCAGTCAGACAGTATGAAAACCCTGAAGCGGGATCTTGCTGAATTTATTGCAAAACCCCCAACTGATGAGGCAAAATGGAGAAAAGACATAAAAGGACATTCCTCCCCCGTGTAGCGAGAATGTATCTCTCGCCACAGTGAACCACATATTTTTGCAACCGATGAATGAGCCTGGATACAAACGTATCGATATTCGGTGTTTCATCGAGCCATAATGTCATAAAATACTTTGTGATCCAACATCCATTCTGTGTTGTCATTGATTTTACCTGATGATACACCAGCGCCAAATGAGGTTAGGTAAATATGACAGGATACTTTGACTGGATTGCACCCACGTGACTAACATATGCCACCACCACAGTGTATCAATTTGGAATTGAGCATGCAAATTATGCATATTTGCACATATAACCCTTTAACCCATAGAATGCACATAGTGTCTCTACTGTAGGTATTTGATACCAATAACTGGAGAATTGGTAACTCATGCAAATTCCATCTGCCTCTGTGACTAGAGGCGGCTTTCATAATTTTCCATCTTTGAACACTAGCATCAGTTTGTAATATAACTGAAGAATTAGTGACCAAAACCTACTGGAACAATGCTGAATACTGTTCGTCCACCATTGTGACTTTGGTAGTTTCAGCTGGTAATAGCATAGGTCTGTTAACAATTACCTATATGGCACCTGAGAGGTTACTACTTTGCACGTTGTAAGTTCTGATAATGCAAAGGCCCAATTTGTATAGCTGAAACACAGCTGCTATATTGCCAATTACACTTGATGAATGGAATGCTGTTTCATAACAACAAGGTTGTTACAGGCTTCTATTGTTTCCAATCTTTTGCCCCAGCGCAGTCACAGTACAAAATAATAATTAAAGGTAAATCCCAATAATCAATAACACTAGTTGGTATCAACTTAAATTTAACTGGACGGATGAGGAACCTCAATTTCTCAATTATCGTTTGAGGCTGGAACAGGTGATTTTAGCAAAATACAGCATTTAGAATATCATCCAGATAAGCCAGAACAAGTGTTTTTGAGCTTTTGGCAGTTCAAGCACCGGTTTAGTAATTTGGTAAGTAACCTGGGAGCTGAAGTTAGCCCATTTTGCAATCCTTTAACCAGTGACTCCAACTCTCCCGCTTTCGGCGGGAGATCTCCCGCCGAAAAGCCATTTTTGCAAAATCTCCCGCTCTCCCGCTTGAGATTTAATTTCTCCCGCCCTGGCTTTGTGTCTCCCACTTAAGATGTATCTTCTCCCGCTTGAAATGTTCTTTCTCCCGCCCAATTACCTTTTTGAAAAGTGGAATTTAATTTTCATGCATTTCCACAGTGTATAAATCACCAAATGCACACACGCGATACTACATACGTTTTAATGCATGTAGTACATACCCCCCCCCCCCCCCCCCCCCCCCCCCCCCCAGACCCCGGGCGCAAGGGACTTCACGCTTGTGATTGGAGTCTCCAGTTTCCTAGGGGATCCAGGCGGGAGAATCTCCAGATCAGAAGGTGCTTGGGGTTGGAGTCTCTGTTTAACTGTTATCATTGTCCCATCCAGATATATCCCAAATGTCTCCGATGATCCCTGAGAATGGAAATCAGTTGTTTAACAGTAACAACGTTCCATATTCTGAAAGTCTATGTTGCACATGCGAGTTAATCAAGGATGAACCGACATTCTCCATCGGTCACAATGAACAGTCACAGGACAATGAACAGGACAATGAACAGGCCATGCCTGTCATAATTCCGTGCCTGCCTCCAACGACAACTCTGACCAGATTCCCGAGCCTATCTCGAAATGTAATTCTGGCCAGAATATTGAGCCTGCCTCGAAAGACTCTGGCCATATTTCCGAGCTTGTCTGAGAAGGCAATCCTGGCCATAATACTGTGCCTGCCTCGAAAGACAACTCTGGCCCCAATTCCATGCCATGCTTGGAACGCTTGTATACTGTTCAAAATAAACCAATCACATGTTATCATTTTCATTTGTACAAAAAAGAAGTGTAAATATCACCAACTTGTAAATGGTCCACATACCCCATGTTTTGGAAGAACCAGACCCACTTATCTCCATGGTCTCCGATGGTCTTATGGTAAGCCCAAAAGCCTCTGATGTGGGTTCTATTCCCGTCCTTGATTGGAGAGTAGGGCTGGTAGGGTGTGTGGATTCCATATTTCTTGAGACTGGCTTGGACCTTGGCCTGAAAGACCTCTGCCCAGCTTTGAAGCTGCCACCAGCTTCAGTGAACTGCTTACTGCCGATGAGGCGTGGGGTGTGTCGTTGCCGAATCGATGAAGCTTTGTTCGTCGTTGGTACCTTGATTAGGCCGACAGCTTTTGCTTCCTCATCCAGGTATACCTGTTGGATAAGTCTTACCTGAAGAGAAGATTCATTTCCTGGATTTCATGTCCCCAATGTCACCCCTGATAGCGCTGTTCACTGCCGACACTTGCAGCATGAGGGGAACTCTGGCCCCTTCTGCTCCAGTATGTACTAAGGACATACTTTTGCATTTGAAGTCAGTTACACAATGACCACTCGCACTCCCCTCCACAGAGAGGGAGATTCGTAGGCAGCCCTGAAAACAGGTGCTGCCGCAAGCCCCTGAGGATACCTGCGCTGACATGGCCCCTCCTACGGACCTATATCAGGATTTTTGCTCTGAGTCAGACAGGAACTGACCCAAAATGCTCCCCTCCTGAGATAGGGAGACATTGTGCAGCCCTGAAACAGGTGCGGCTGCCGCGGGCCCCCCAGGAGGTCCGCGCTGATAACTCCCTCTTTTGGAGTATCGTTGTGGAGTAACCTCTCCATCAGGTGCTCCATGTGGGTTTAGACAATGCTACCCATTGAAGGAGGGGAACCCTCCTGGCCCGACTCGTCCGAGTCCAAAGGCCCGACTAACTTACTCCTGGTTTTACCCTCTTTCTAGGGCACCATAGCGGTCTGGGAGCCGCTGACCGCATTGTCAGCGACTCGGGTGGCGAGACCAACTTCCTCTTGGTCTTACCCCCTTTCTTGGGGAACCACCACTCGCACTCCCCTCCTGGGTGCCGCTGACCACATTGTCAGCGACTCGGGAAGCGAACCCGACGGCCGCCGGCTACACGCGCTTCCGCGGTCCGGACCGGGATCTCCCCACGGTCCATAACCTGTTTCCCCGCGGCCCGTCCGGACTTCGCCCCAAAATAGAATCCAGCAGGCAAACGCTGTAACTTCTGCAAGACAAAAAACAAAACCTGGAAATAAGTTTTAAACTTATCTGCAGGTTTAAACTTACCGCTGGTGGAGCTAAACGCCTGCCAGCCCGTCGTTGCGCCATGCGTCAGAAGTAATGACACGCATGTGGACTGGTGGGCTTCTTCACGGAATCACTCACTCACAAGTAAAATTGAAGGTAAACAAAAATGCTGGAGAAACTCAGCTGATGAGGCAGCATCTATGGAGCGAAGGAAATAGGCAACGTTTCGGGCCGAAACCCTTCTTCAGAAAATGTGTTTGTTACGAATAATCAAGATTACCACAAATGGAAGATAGACACAAAATGCTGGTGTCACTCAGTGGGTAAGGCAGTATCTCTGGAGAAAAATAATAGGTGACATTTTGGTCGGAACCCTTCTTCAGACTGAAAGTAAAGTTGGGGGTGGGGATGAAATGAATTGGAGGCAAGGAAAAGCCAGAACAAATCAGGGCTGGCAACAGAAGATCTCAGGAATAGTGGAGCCCATATGGCCTTTTGTTGGCTGGGGAAGGTGTGATAACAAGAGGTATACTAGTATACGTGTAGTGGAACTGATAGGAGGGTGGGGAGAGGGGAGAGGAGTGAATGCAGGAGTTACTTGAAATTAGAGTAGTCAACGTTCATACCACTGGGTTGTAAGCTGCCCAAGTGAATGATTTCTCTAGTTGATTTCTGTTCCACTGGTCGCATCCTAGTATCACTCTTGTTATCACACCGTCCCAGCCAACAATGAGCCATTATGGGCTCTACCCTTCCTGAGCTCATCTGTTGCCGGCCCTGATTTGTTCTTTTCTCGCCTCCCCCCCACCTCTACTTTCACTCTAAAGAAGGGTTCCAATTTAAACATCACCTATTCTTTTTCTCCAGAGATGCTGCCTTGGCCAACTGCATTACTCCAGTATTTTGTGTCTATCTTCAGTATAACCAGCATCTGCAGTTCCTTCCTACACATAATCAAATGCACCATGCATTTGCATAATCCGAATGCTGTGCTGTGGAAAGAGATATGTGGAAAGGAACCAGAAGCTTGGTCAAAGCAGTAGATTTTAAGGAATACCTTTATCAAGAGAAGAAGTAGAAATATTTTGTGTTACTTCACCGGCTGCATGGAAGGTGGCAGAACAAATTGTGCAGGTTTACCAGTAGTATACATGTTTTGAACTTAAATTTGTAGAGATGAAGAATAACTACATTTGGTATGGTTGAGGAAACAAAACCTTAGCCTGTTTTAAATTTGACTGCTGCAGTTCCTGTCTGAGAGTCCTTTGCATGAAAGAGATTTGTGGAGGTTCCACACGAACATAATCAATTTCATTTTGGAAGATTGTCAGGAGATTACCAATTTGGAGATTAAAGACTGAAGCAATATCAAAGACTCATTCTGATGTCCTTTGGATTCCATTACTTCTATGATGCTTTATAGAGTGAAAAAAAAAATTAACGGTAATATTACATTTCTGGTGCTGAGGATGGATAGGAGTTTCATGTTCCAGAGGGAGGATATTGAAAATCCAGCCAAAGGCTCCCTGAGTCCTATGATATTGAGCTATACAATGAGCATAGCTACTTTGATCTATACAGCCCATTTAATGCAGTAAAACATCACAAGGTGTTTCACAGGAGCATTATCAGAGAAGATTTTTGTTTTACCGTCTCAAAAGGAATATTAGGATAGATTGAGAGCAGGACTGAGGTTGAAAAGAGAGATTGAGCTATTTTACGATGGAATTTCAGAACTCTAAAGCCTTGGAAAACATGATGCAAGAGGCCAGGAATTTCGGGAGCCCAGGGATCTTGGATGTTTTCAGGATTGGAAGAGTTTACAAAGTTCACTGCACATCTTGTATGTGTATGTGACAAATAAAGTTGACTTGACTTGACTTGAGATGGGGAGACTTGAAACCATGAAGGGATTTAAAAACAGAGTAAAGTTTACCAAACCATCGGTGAATTAACAGTGATGGGGATTTAGTGTGAATAAGGATTTGATTTCAGGGTTTAGGATGACATGTTTTTAGAGGGTGAAAGTTGGGAGAATGTCCAGAAATATATTGAACCTGTCAAGGCGATACAATGGAATGGTGGTGGAGTTGCTGTCTTAAGGGCCTGTCCCACTTGGGCGTCATTTGCGCATCACGCAGGTGGCGTGCAAAGATTTTGTGAATCTCAAAGTCCTAGGGGTCCGCGTGTCACTGCCTATGCCACCATGCCTCACCACGCGCCATGCGCGCATCACGTGCGCGCCACGCTTAAATGATGTTGTGTAAATGAAGCCCTTTACAGCGCAGGAGACCTTGAATAAAGGCAGGCCCTTTACAGCGCAGGAGACCTTGGTTCGATCCTGACTCTGGTGCAGTCTGTGTGGACTTTGCATGTTCTCCCTGTGACCGCGTGGGTTTTTTCAGGGTTATCTTCCAAAGACGTGCAGTTTGTAAGTTAACTGACTTCTGTAAATTATCCCTAGGTTGTAGGATAGAACCAGTGTATGGGTTGGATTGTGGTCAGCATGGAATTTGTTGGCTGAATGATCTGTTTCCACTCTGTATCTCTAAACTGTCAAATTTAGCATTAATAAAGACTTGGATGAGATGTCAACATAAATAAACTGTGACAGGAGCAGAATCAGGTCATCTTATTGAGGTCTACGATGGCAATCTTGGTAGTTTGCGAGATTGTGAGCATCAAAACCATTTCAGACTCAAATACAAAATCATAGTTTAGCCTCAAATGTAATCAGATTGGGGCATGTGTCCAGTGAATGGAGACAACAGCAGTCCCTATCGGCTATTGTCAGGAAATTTTCACTCGTTAAAGACAAGTTAAGTGGACGGGCAATGAGTAAACAAACAAGTAAAAGTTGCTTTATAGATTAAGGGGAATGTCACGGCAGTCGTCCAAGATGACATTACTGATGGTTCATCCAGTGAGGCTACATGGGTGGAGCTGTGAAATAAAAAGGGGATGATCATTTTGCTGGGAGTGTTCTATAGGCCCCCAAATAGTCAATGGGAAATGGAAGAACAAATATGTTAGGATGATTGCAATCATATGAAAGACTAACTAGGTAGTCATAGTCGTGAATTTGAAGTTTCCTAATATAGGATGAGACTATTCTAGGGCCAAGGGTTTAGACTGGGTGGAATTTGTCAAATGTATTCAGGATAGCTTCCTTAGGCAATATGGAAAGGGCCCTACCAGGAAGAGGGCAAAGTTTGATCTACTCCTAGGAAATTGGGAAGGGCAAGTGACTGAACCTTTTGGGACCAGCGAGCACTGTTCAATTAGCTTTAAAACAGTTCTGGGTAAAGACTATAACACCATTTAAAATGGATTTGTACAGGTACATGGACAGGAAATGTTTAGAAAGATATGGGCCGGTCCAAAATAGTTTAAAAATAATCCCGTATATTACTCATATTCAAATTTTTCTTGTTAGCATGGAGCTAGGAATAATTATATTTTTGTTTAATCTACGGAAGTCTTTAGATGGACAGCACACGTTTGTGTGGCTAGCACTTACTACATTAAATCTAGATGTAGTTTCTTCTTTCTTTTCACATTTTATTAATTTTCTATTTTTCTACTTTTTGTATTTCTTTCCTAATTATTACATTAATCTTGAATTTGTTTACAAATATTATTTGTGGAGATGTGTCCGTAAGGAGGATCTACAGTGGCTTGCAAAAGTATTCATACCCCTTGAACTTTTACCACATTTTGTCATGATACAACCACAAACGTAAATGTATTTTATTGGGATTTTATGTGATAGACCAACACAAAGTGGTGCATAATTGTGAAGTGGAACGAAAATGATACATGGTTTCCAAATTTTATTACAAATAAAAAACTGAAAAGTGTGGCGTGTAAAAGTATTCAGCCCCCCTGAGTCAATACTTTATAGAACCACCTTTCGCTGCAATTACAGCTGCAAGTCTTTTGGGGTATGTCTCTACCAGCTTTGCACATCTAGAGGCTAAAGTTTTTGCCCATTCTTCTTTGCAAAATAGCTCAAGCTCAGTCAGATTGGATGGAGAGCGTCTGTGAACAGCAATTTTCAAGTCTTGCCAGAGATTCTCAATTGGATTTAGGTCTGGACTTTGACTGGGTCAATCTAACACATGAATATGCTTTGATCTAAACCATTCCATTGTTGCTCTGAGTGTATGTTTAGGGTTGTTGTCCTGCTGGAAGGCGAACCTCCGCTCCAATCTCAAGCCTTTTGCAGACTCTAACAGGTTTTCTTCTAAGATTGCCCTGTATTTGGCTCCATCCATCATCCCGTCAACTCTGACCAGCTTCCCTGTCCCTGTTGAAGAAAAGCATCCCCACAGCATGATGCTGCCACCACCATGTTTCACAGTGGGGATGGTGTGTTCAGGGTGATGTGCAGTGTTAGTTTTCCACTACACATAGCGTTTTGCATTTATGCCAAAAACTTTAATTTTGGTCTCATCAGACCAGAGCACCTACCTCTACATGTTTGCTGTGTCCCCCACATGGCTTATGGCAAACTGCAAACGGGACTTCTTATGGCTTTGTTTCAACAATGGCTTTCTTCTTGCCACTCTTCCATAAATGCCCGATTTGTGGAGTGCACGACTAATAGTTGTCCTGTTGTCAGAATCTCCCTCCTGAGGTGTGAACCTCTGCAGCTCCTCCAGAGTTACCATGGGCCTCTTGGCTGCTTCTCTGATCAATGCTCTCCTTGACCGGCCTGTCAGTTTAGGTGGACGGCCATGTCTTCGTAGGTTTGCAGTTGTGCCATACTCTTTCCTTTTTCGGATGATGGATTGAACAGTGCTCCGTGAGATGTTTCAAAGCTGGGGATATTTTTTTATAACCTAACCCTGCTTTAAACTTCTCCACAACTTTATCCCTGACCTGTCTGGTGTGTTCCTTGGGCTTCATGATGCCCAAGGAACATTGTTTGTTCACTAATGTTCTCTGACAAACCTCTGAGGCCTTCACAGAACAGCTGCATTTATACTGAGATTAGATTACACACAAGTGGACTCTATTTTTACGAATTAGGTGACTTCTGAAGGCAATTGGTTGCACTGGATTTTATTTAGGGGTATCAGAGTAAAGGGGGCTGAATACTTTTGCATGCCACACTTTTCAGTTTTTTATTTGTAAAAAGATTTGGAAAACCATGTATCATTTTCCTTCCACTTCACAATTATGCGTCACTTTGTGTTGGTCTATCACATAAAATCCTAATAAAATACATTTACCTTTGTGGTTGCAACGTGACAAAATGTGGAAAAGTTCAAGGGGTATGAATACTTTTGCAAGCCACTGTATATGAATTAGAATTACAACTCGTCGGTCCAGGGTTCGGGTGGAAGGTCGGGTCCACGGTGCTGACCTATCTGCTCTTTTATAGACCACCCTAAAAGCAAGATGCAAGATGTAAATAGAAAAAACGGGGGTCAAGGATTTACGTTTTGTAGTTGGAATGTCAAGGGAGTTAATGAACCAATCAAGAGAGCTCAGGTATTAGCACACTTAAAATCACTCAAAGCAGATATAACGTTCCTTCAAGAGACCCACCTTAAAAAAGACGCACAACATAGATTGAAAGCAAATTGGATCGCCGAAACATATCACTCTTCATTCTCCCATGAGGCCAGAGGTGTCACAATTTTAATTCGTAAAGGTATATCTTCTAAACATATATCAACTATAGCGGACATCAATGGTAGATATATTATACTGGTGGGTGAATTATATCAAAAAAAAAAGTGATTTTTCTTAAGGTTTATGGACCAAATTTTGATAATTCAATGTTTTTTAAGAATATACTTAATACCATTCCGGAGCTCACAAACATAATTTGATAATTGGTGGAGATTTAAATTGTGCATTAGATTCCTATCTCGATAGATCAACAAGACAAAGAAAAGCAAAATCCAAATCAAGTGAATTATTAAACTCATATATTAATACCACCAATATCAAGGATGTTTGGAGAATTGAAAACCCATCCGGAAGGGAATACTCATTTTATTCTTCAGTACATAAAACTTATTCAAGGATAGACTACTTTTTAGTAGATTCTAAACTCATCCCATTTACTTATAATTCGAAATATCATAATATTATAATTTCGGATCATGCTCCCTTAACATTCATGATCAAACTAAGTGGTATGACCGACAAGCAGACACAATGGAGACTTAATCCTCAAATTTTAAATGATAAAGTATGCTATGAATATCTTATCAAACAGATAAATATGTTTTTTGAGACAAATGACTGCCCTGAAATCTCTGCTTCCCTTCTTTGGGAAACATTTAAAGCATTTATGCAAGGAGCGTTAATCTCCGCGCAAGCCTTTCGTAATAAAGAGAACCGCGCCAAACAACTGGCATTGGAAATGGAAATAAGGCAATTAGATATGGTAAATGCAATCGCACCTTCTATAATAATACATAATGAAATTGCCGCACTCAAATATAAGTTAAACCAAATATATTCGGACCAATTCATAAAACTTTACCAAAAGACTAAACAATTACACTTTGAATTTGGAGATAAACCACAAAAATTATTGGCACGCCAGCTCCGGAAACAGGAAGAGGAAAAAACAATATATAAAATTAAATCAGATACGGGAGAAATATTAACATTACCCAAGGATATTAATGATAGATTCTCTCAATACTATCAAACACTTTATTCAACCAAAACAGCAGAGGGTTCTGTAGGAATGGAATTATTTTTACAGAATTGTAACCTTACTGGTTTAGATTTGAAAGAGAGGGAAATATTAGGGGCCGAAATATCAGTAAAAGATATTGAGGAATCTATTAATTCTTTAAAAAATGGAAAGGCCGCTGGACCAGATGGTTTAAATAGTGAATTTTTATAAAAAATTTCATGATTTGATCTCGCCTACAGACATTATATACGCAAGCATTCATACAACAGAAACTCCCAGAAACCTTAAATGAATCTACTATAATACTTATTCCAAAAACGGATAAGGACCTTGAAAATCCAGGTTCATATAGAGCAATTGCTCTATTAAACATCGATCAGAAAATTTTAACCAAAATTTTAGCACACAGATTAAGCTTAGTGATTTATAAATTAATACATCCCGATCAAACTGGCTTTATTCCAAAACGTTATTCATATTATAATTTGAGACGATTATTCAACATTATATACTCAAATCGAATAGCTAATGAAGACTTAGCAGTCATCTCGCTAGACGCTAAGAAAGCATTCGATCAAATTGAATGGCCTTATTTATTTTCGGTGATGGAAAAAAATTCAATTAGGTGAGAAGTTTTGTACTTGGGTTAAGCTTTTATATACCAATCCAACAGCCAGAATAATGACAAATCAAATGTTATCAAAAAAAAATTGATTTAACTAAAGGTTGTAGGCAAGGATGTCCGTTATCACCGTTACTATTTGCTCTTGTTATAGAACCACTAGCAGATAGCTCATCCAGAAATATATGGGTATAATACTAAAAATACAGTTAATAAAATTTCTCTATATGCAGATGATGTACTACTATATATTACAAACCCAGAAATTAGTATCCCTAATCTGTTAAATCTTATAACTCAATTTGGTTTATTTTCGGGATATAGAATGAACTGGAAGAAGAGTGAGATTATGCCAATAATGGAACCTAATGTATACATACTGCAACAATCGCCTTTTAAAATAGTGAATGAAAAATTTAAATACTTAGGAATCTATGTGACCAAGAAATATACTTCTTTAATTAAATCAAATTTCGTGCCTTTATTTAATAAATTGCATAAGAATATTCAATACTGGAAAACGCTTCCTATTTCAATGCTCGGTAAAATTAATGCAATTAAAATGATTTTCCTTCCCCAACTTCTATACCTCTTCCAATCAATTCCAATATATCTACCTAAAAATTTCTTTTAAAAAATTGACTCTATTGTAACAAGTTTTATTTGGAATTATAAGAATCACAGAATAAGTAAAAAACACTTATGTAAATCTAAGACGAACGGAGGATTAGTCTTACCAAATTTCTTATTTTATTTCTGGGCAGTCAATGTCAAAAACTTAAATTTCTGGTTGGAAGATATGGATCAACAACCAGATTGGTTAAAGATGGAAAAGGAGGACTGTCTGCCATTTGAAATTGGTCCGATTCTCCTATCCCCTACAAAATTGAACAAAAAGATCTATAGTGAAAATCCAATAATACATAGCGTATTCGAATTTGGAAACAAATAAAAAAAACATTAAAATTGGATAATTTATCACTTTCCCTCCCTATTGCAAATAACCCTTCATTTTAAGCCTTCGTATTGGATAAAGGCTTCACACAATGGAAAAACTATGGAATTAAAAAGATGGGACATCTTTATAGAAATGGTATGTTTCCTTTCGTTTCTGGAGGTAACAACAGAATTATGGATTACATTCAAATAATTTTTTTTCGATATTTACAATTGAAAGATTATGTTAAATTACATACACAAGAATACAGAATTAGAGAGCCAGAGATTCTAGATGAATGTTTGAATAAACATCCCAATACAGTCAAATTAATATCATATATTTACAATATTCTGTTAAGATAGTGAGAATCCGTTGACGGAATCACATAGACAAGCATGGGAAAATGAATTAGTTCAACCCATAACGAAAGATATTTGGGATGAAAGCCTACAACATATACATTAATGTTCGTTAAACGCCAGACATTCTTTAATACAATTTAAATATTACACAGATTGTATTATTCTAAAACAAAATTAAACAGAATGTTTCCTAATATCTCTCCTATCTGCGATAAATGTCAATACTCTGAGGCTATTTTAACCCATACTTTTGTAAATTGCATAAAAAATTAAAACATTTTGGGTGGATATTTTTAAAATTATTTCCATAGTGGTTAATATTCAACTGGATCCCGATCCTAAATTAATAATATTGGGCATATCTGAACAATACCTAAAACTAACAATAAACCAAAGAAATTTCCTGGATTATAGTATAATAACTGGGAAAAAACTAATATTAACATTTTGGAAAAACCCTGCATTCCCTACAACTAAAATGTGGATTATGGAGATGTCGGAGACCTTAAATCTGGAAAAAATTAGATTTGTTTTAATCGACAAACCTGAATTATTTATTAGAATATGGTCCCCGTTCATAGATTATTTGAAGGGGTAGAATGGGCCAGCGCTGAGGCTCGACGGAAGCTTGAACCCAGGACTAGACGAATAGTTTTGTTTTCTGTACCTACGGACCTATCTCCTAAGTTGTATTATAAAATTTAAAAATAAAAAAAAAAGAAAGATATGGGCCAATTGTGAGGTGGGTCTAGTGTAGATGGGGCATTTTGGTCTGCATGGGTAGGTTGGGCCGAAGGGCCTGTTTCCATGCAGTATAACTCTGCGACCTAGTTATAAAGCAGTGCAACAAATCAGAACTAGTGGAGGGTCAGAGGAGGAATTGACGTGGGCCAGTGCTTTCAAGGTACTGTGAAATCTGGTGTGTTATTTTGAAGATCTGTTCAATCACCAAGGCTATCTCTTTCCCGGTGTCAGGATATTTGTTGAACTCCTAACCACGCAAATCCATCCTGAGAGCCAGCTTTCATTACATCTCTGCACCGTGGGTCAGTATTCTTTTGAAAGTTTATTCCACTTGCTGGCAAAATGAGATTGTTGCTGAAGCGCTCAACTATTTATTATTGTGTCTGTGGGCTGATTGTGGTTTTTAAATCATCAGCAGTGATATTTATGAAATTTCAGGATTCCATTTAGATGCTAAATGAAGGCATTTACTGCTAAAACACTTGCATCTGGATTCTGACTTCTTCAATTTTCTTTTGGATGTCTTTAACCTTGCTTAAATTGATATCTCGACTTTGTCCTGGTGCTTGTGCAGAGGATATATTTATTATGGATTGCGCTTGCCCTGGAAAATATTTAATTTTCTCCATCTACACCATGTCGCTCACCTCTATCTACATCGATTTCCATCATTACAAACAGCCATGAAGCCATTTTGAAAAGTGCCTGCAAGCAGGCTGATTATATTGGAGCAAGAGACATCATCTGTAATCGTTAGGTAAATTTATACAGAAAGCATTACATTATCAGTCCTTCTGCCAAGTGAAACAGGAACCAAAATTCCTAAATACCTTTGAAACCATGGGCTCCACCCCCCCCCCCCCCCCCCCCCCCCCCCCCCCCTCCCAATTGAACTGAAATGTCTTCGTATTTGAAAACAATGTGAAAAATTAGTCTCCTTTGACAAACTGTTGCTTTGCATTGTACGGTTGATAAGTCTGGAGCAGCGTGTTAATAGGAGATAGGGAAGTCTGCAGGGCAGGTCTGGGCTGATAATGCAGAACCAGCTTCAGCTTTTCAATTTAGCTGGTGTTTTTTAGCAATCATGTTGAATGTGCTATCAGGCAGTGCATGGATCACATTGCACTGGAGAGTTTTTAATCTTCCTGAAAGGGCTGATATTTTTCCTCCTCCTTTGTTCTCTGAGAAAGGGCACTTGTACGAGAAAATGGTTGGCAGGGCTTCTTTGTTTCAGAGAAACAAGGCTTCAGGGAATGATAGTCTTTCCCCTCCACGTGGAATTGTGACTCATTGTTTGAGCTTCGTGATAAATAACAAGAAAAAGTAAATCTGCGCTATTTTTCTCATCCAAGGGTTTTATTTCATTGCTTCTTGTGAACAAAACAGATTTGAAAGATTACTCCCCTCCTTTTAGGGATTATATTGAAAATGCTTAATTATCCTGGTTTAAAGAATTATTTAATACATTAAATAATCATAAATATTAATATTTTAATATTTGGTTGAATCCTGTCAGTGTCTGACATTGGGATATTGGTGCCAGTTGCTGTGTCGCTGTTAATTCAGTATTCTTTCTGTAATTTCCCTGACTATTATGTACCCCACCAGTAACAGACTGCAAACCCCTATAGAACTGTACACTCCTCCCTAATGTTTGCTATCTGTAGGAAGTGGTACTGTGGTGCAGCGGGTAGAGTTGCTTCCTCGCAGCACCAGTGATCCGGGTTCGACCTGAACTTGGATGTGTATGTAGAGTTTGTACATTCTCCCTGTGACCACGTGGGATTCCTATGGGGGCTCTGGTTTTGCCCCCATCACAAAGATATGTGGATTTATAGGCTAATGGGTCTCTAAAAAAAGGCCCATTAATGTGCAGGGAGTGTATGAGAAAGTGGGATGATATAAAACTAGTGGGAACGGAAGATTGATGATCGGTGTTAACTCAGTGGGCCGAAGGGCCTGTTTCCATGCTGTATCTCTCAACTAAACGAAACTAAGTTAAACCAATTCTCAATGGAGAAATAATTAGGTTATTGAGTAGGCCCGGTGGTCAGATGGTCCTAATTGCAGAGGATGCGAAGACCGAATTGCAAATAGCATCTCGATCATGGGGATACAAACCCAAAAATGATAACAGAGAGCAGATGATTGTTTGGATAGTAATGCGTTAGTGAAAAATGAAACATGAGCCATCATTAGAATACATGAATGATAAACCGGCTCGCTGCCAGTGACCATAAGCAGACACGTTTGAGGCGTTGTAATTTCTTGTTGTCTAACAAACTTTCCTGTTTTGGGGATTATTGGGCTGTGTCAAAGAGATATGAAAAAAAAACCACCAGAAGTTGTGGCCTGAAACTAAGCTGAGGGATTTGGTGTTGATAGGTTAAATATGTTAAAATGGACAGAAAACGAGGAGATGGACTACATGGGTAATATTTCAGCTGATAGATTGAAGATGTTTTGTACCCAAAACCAGTTGTTGAGCTTTTTACAATTAACCATAAGACCATAAGACATAGGAGCACGATTAGGCCATTCAGTCCATTGAGTCTACTCTGCCATTCAATAATGGCTGATCTATTTTTGCCTCTCAACACCTTTCTCCTGCCTTCTCCCTGTAACCCTTGTCACCCGACCTAATCAAGAACCTATCAATCTCCACCTTAAAAATACCCAATGTCTTGGGCTCCACAGCCGCCTGTGACAATGAATTCTACAGATTTACCAGCTGCTGACAAAATAAATACCTCCTCATCTCCATTTTGAAGGTACATCCTTTTATTCTGAGGCTGTTCCCTCTGGTGCGAGGCTCTTCCATTACTGGAAACATCCTTTCCATGTCCAAATGATAGCAGTAACATAGATGAGAGAACCGAGTGCATTGTTTCAAGTATCACTAGGTTATTAAATAAAGCTTGGGAGAGATGCAGGGATGTTGAAGATCATCTTCTTCTTCTTCTTCTTCTTCATCTTCCTCTTCCTCTTCCTCTTCCTCTTCCTCTTCCCCTTCCTCTTCCTCTTCCTCCTTCTCCTATAACTAAACCAAAGGAATAGTTAGATCTCAAGCTGGGTGTTGAGCAGCCAGGTTGTTGTCTCTGCATCAATGTCTGCCAGGCCCTGAGCTCCATTTGGTGGGTGGTAGAGCGGGCACTCAGAGATGACATGGTTGGCTGTCTGTTGTTCTGCTCCGCATTCACAGGTTGGGCTCTGGCGGAGCCCCCATCTCCACATGCTGGCATTGAAACACCCAACTCGAGTGCAAAGTCTGTTGAGCTTCACTCATGCTCCTCTGGGAAGGTCAGACCCTGGACAGCTTTTTATCTGATGAAGAGATGTAGCTGTGTAATGGAGAGGAGGTTGCCTTCCACTCCTGTGTCCACTTGGTGGCTATCCAGTGTGCTTTTGTCTCAGTTGGCTGGATGGATGCTAGGAGTTGTTTTCCATGTGGAGCAAAGGGGTGACGGGACTTCAGTCAGGGTGGCTTCTGCTCTCTGCTGATAGCCTGATGGAGGAGGTGATCTGGGTCCATGGCACGACGAGATAGTGCCAGAGTTGCTGCTTGTCTTCGGATCCCCGCAGGCAGAATGCAGATGAATATATAAAGTGAATAGATATATACTGTATGATATGTATGATAGATGAATTTCAATACATAGAAATGTGAAGTTTTGCACTTTGAGACCTAATGTCTTAATCATGATGAAGTAATCTCTGATTACTGCCCAGTATTGCTTTCCACCCTCATCCTCTATCTTGTCTTCAACTCCTACTTCCTGCTATGTTCATAGTTGGTAAAAGTTCTCTCCCAATTCATTTGTTATTGCTGTATAAAACCCTGACCCATTAGTCCTTGGCCTCCATTTATCATGAATGTTTCTGCAGCCACTGATCTACTTAATCACATTCTGACTTCCAGAGATGATAACCTATTTAAATCATAATCCCGCATACTCTAGTAGTCCTCATCTCTGATCTCTTGGTCAAAGAATGTGATCTTGAATAGGCTTGACAGAAGACTCTGGCAGAGTCAAGTGAAGCGCTTTTGGCCACAGGCACTTACTTTGCCAGGATCATCCTGAGTTGCGATGATTATCCCTAACTTCTGCTCTCTGCTGCAATCTGTCTTTGTAACTGCCTCACCTTGTGTTCTTCCACTTCTGTTACAATAAACGAGAAAGCCGATGACAGTGAATGATTCAGAGCCTTTGATTAATGGCTCTGTCCACCCCTCTGTCTAGCCTACTGAGCCCACTTCTCCACGTGCTTCTTCGTTTTCTTCCTATGTTCTTTTCCGCAATTTGTCCTTGAGGCTCAACAAATGCTCTCACTGACCCCATTCACGTTACAAAGCTACCCTTCCCGCACCTGCATTTGCTTGTACAATTTATGTCCTGTGGCACATTCACACAAAGTTCTCAATTTAAAAAATAAAACATACTTGGCCCCTGCATCTTTGTACAGTATGACCCTATCCACACTTTCCATTCTTCTCCTAAGCTACTTAAAGCAAATGCTGCAATTTCCAGCCTTTATGTCTTATTCAATCCATTCCCATATTCGCTCCACTGCTAACACTGTCTATTTTAACCTCCATACCATCAACATGGCCTTTGATGAAAGCTTGCTTTGTTTATGGCCTAACCCATTCTCTTAGTAACTACTGAGTTGACCATTTCCAACCTGTTTTACCTTCTGTAGAGTAGAGGTCGTGACTCTGTTGTCCTCATCCTGCCTCATATTATTTCATACCACCAGTTCCTACCTGCTATCTGACCTACCTAAATTTGTAATTTAGTTTAGTTTAGTTTAGTTTAGAGATACAGCGCAGAAACAGGCCCTTTGGCCCACCGTGTCCGCACCGACCAGCGATCCCCGCACACTAACACTATCCTACACACACTAGGGACAATTTAAACTTATATCAAGCTGACTAACCTACAAACCTGCACGTCTTTGGAGCGTGGGAGGAAATCAAAGATCTCGGAGCAAACCCGCGCAGGTCACGGGGAGAATGTACAAACTCCTATTTAACTCATACAGACAAGCACCCATCGTCAGAATTGAACCCGGGTCTGGAGCTGTAAGGCAGTAGCTCTACTGCTTCACCACCATAATTGTCCATTGTCCGCAAACCTCTAATACCTGTATTTCTCCAATTCTGACTTTGAGGGTATCCCTGATTTTAATCAATCTGCCACCATATGCCATGTCTTCAGCTGCCAAGACCACAAATTCTAAAACTGCCTTTTTTAACATAAATTAATTAGCAAGAAATTGAGTCCATTTAAAATTAAGACAGGATTTTCCTTCAACCATCAGTCCTGAGATGCTGGAATTATCTCTTCGGATGTACAATATATTTGTGGAGTTAAAATTCAGAAGGTGTATTCAGAATGTCTGCGCATTTCAGTAATCTGGAATGTGTTTCTGCTCAATTTAATCAAGCTTTTTCTCTTCTAAGAAACTGCTGAAGATTCAATCTTCTCATTATTAGAGTAAAAATTGAGTTTTAAGAGGGAGAATTATTTGGTGTTATTCTTGGCATTAGTGCCAGGCGAAATAATGATCTCCAAGTTCTCGACAAACAAATCCCCACAGAATCCAAAGAATGGACTTAAATTTTATTAGGAGATGCTCACTCTGAAGGAATTGTAAAAGATACGGTGCCTGATGTAAGTCGATTGGTGTGGAGCTCCAAGACTCTGGTGAAATGATGGTTTAGAGAACAAAATGTGATTTTACTTCGGAGTCACGTGAGTGACTACGTGAATAGAAGCCCGTACAGCCGTTGGTGCGTCATGACGTCAGACGCTGGTGCAGTCGGGAACGGTTGGAGCAGCAGCGCTCCTCCGAGCGGTAAGTTTAAACAGGTTACACGAAAAGCTGGAGAATTCAGCGGGTGCAGCAGCATTTAAGGAGCGAAGGAGATGGGCGACGTTTCGGGTCGAGACCCTTCTTCAGACTTCACCCTCCATTCTCCAGCATCTGCAGTTTTCGTTAACAAGTTTAAACGGAGGTAAGGTTTGTTGAAATACTTTACCACAGGTCATTTTCTGCGACGGTTGGGAGTAGATATGTTGCAGAAAGTGAAGAAGGTGTCGGCGAGGCGCTCCGGGGGTAGAAAGGAGAGTGACCAGGAGAGTGTTGAGGATGGAGGCCCGTCTGGTACACCTGGTCCGGTGCTGGCTACACAGCCAGTGGTTGCGGACCCACTGCCGGGGGGCAGTGGAGGCTTGCACAGTAGGGTGGAAGGCCACTGGCAAGTCTCTGTGGCCCGTAGATGAGTCGGGCCTGGAGGTTATACCCTCCATAGGAGAGTCCGTTTGCTCACGGCTCTCCCACGTCGAGATTCTATTACAAAAGAATGCTCGACAG
Source organism: Okamejei kenojei (assembly GCA_035221665.1). Lineage (NCBI taxonomy): Eukaryota > Metazoa > Chordata > Chondrichthyes > Rajiformes > Rajidae > Okamejei > Okamejei kenojei. The sequence goes on from CM069146.1 coordinate 40,390,151, forward strand.
GGACCAGCTCCGTGAGGAGGAGTGGTGCCCAAGCCAGGCTGATGGAGAGCTTGTGCTAGCAGCACCTGTTTCAGGGCTGCAGAACTATCCTGCCTGTGAGGAGGATGTTCCAGCTCCTTGAGGAGGAGTGGTGCCCAAGCCAGGCTGATGGAGAGCTTGTGCTAGCAGCACCTGTTTCAGGGCTGCAGAACTATCCTGCCTGTGAGGAGGATGTTCTATCAGGGCCGTTTGCTGACACCGTTTCTATGCTGGGGGAGAGCAAGGTGTTCGGTTTGGAGGTAATTCCGAACATTGCTGGGAAGTTTTGTTGAGCGTAGAGAGGCAGGAAAGGCGATTGATGTAGAATTGGCCGAAGCCATTCAGTATATGCTCTCCCACCAGTTACAGGAGCTAGCTATGGATGAAGTAGCAAAAAACTATAAAGCTCCTGTTAATTGTGATCTCCTGAAGGTACCGGTGGTTAATCACCAAATTTGCATAGATGGGTTTGCCTGCTAGGGCCCAGGAGATGAAGTTTTAAAAAAAAAGTGCTTAAACTGTTGTAAGCAGGTATTACAGCTGTGGTGAAAGTTATTGATACAAATGATATGGTTGAAGCACACCAGGATAAACTGGGACTCAGTCGTTGAAGGGGTAATTGAGCCTTCTGTCTATCAAAGTCAACAATTTCTGTCAAGTATATTTCCCAGATCTAAAAAGACTGGGGGAATGTAGAATTATTCTGGATTTATCGAATTTGAACAAATTTGTTTCTTTATAGGCATTTCAAAATGGAGAACTTTACCACGGGCAAACATCTAGTGTCCAAAGGGTATTATATGGCAACCATTGATTTAAAGAATGCGTATTACGCAGTGTCTATTCATGGTGATGATAGAAGATATTTGAAATTTATTTGGATGACTGAGCTGTGGCAATTCAGGACATTGCCGAATGGATTAACTTCAGCTCCTAGATTATTTACTAAATTGGTAAAACCTGTGTTAGCATTGCTTAGAGCTCAGGGGCATGTGGTAATGGCCTATTTAGATGATATTCTGATTGTTGGAAAGACTCATGCTGAAACTCAATCATCAGTTCAGTTGTTAAAATCACTTTTGAACAAATGGGATTTGTTATTCACCCAGATAAATCTAAATTATCACCAGTCCAAATTATTGATTATCTGGGATTTACCATTAATTCCAATCACATGTTGGTAACTTTGCCCAGGGATAAATTGAATCAGTTAATTGAGGACTGTGTTAATCTCGTTGGAGAACAACGGCCTTTGATTAGACAAGTAGCCAGTTTTATTGGGAAGTTGTTGCAGCCTTTCCAGCTGTGCAGTATTGTCCTCTGCATTATCAACAATTACAACCATCAAAGGAACAGGCACTGAGAATACAAAGGGGCTATTTTGATAGGCCTATGCAGTTGTCAGCTGGGGCGATTGCTGACATACAATGGTGGATAGTACATGTTTCAAAAAATTTAAGGAAGGTTTTGTGGAATCACCGTCACTGATATTACAGACTGATGTGAGTGCACTGGGTTGGGGTGCAACAGATATGTCTTCTAGTTGTGGAGGCAGATGGAATGTGGATGAGACATCGCTTCCTCAATTAAGAGGGATTGATTATTTAGAGTTGTTGGGCACCTGGTATGTGCAGCTCAGATTCACAACACCACAGCAGTGGCATATGTAAACCACATGGGTGGAGTTAAGTTACAGTCTTGTGATAGACTGGCTAACCAGATTTGGAGCTGGTGTATTGACCAAAATATCTGGCTTTCAGCACTTTATTTGCCAGGAAGAGGTCACGTCAGTTTAATGACAACATTGAATGGATGTTAAATCAGGATGTGTTTAACCAAATGATTGATCAGTATGCATTGCCAGATATTGACTTGTTTGTATCTCGATTAAATCATCAGTTTACCTAGATATGTTTCATGGTAACCAGATGCTGGGGCAGTAGCAGTGGATGCATTTTCGCTGCATTGGGGGAGGAATGTTTGTGTATGTATTTCCTTCATTCTGTCTCATCAGCAGATGTTTGCAAAAGATCAAGGAGGACTCTGCTTCAGGGGTATTGGTAGAAACATAGAAACATAGAAATTAGGTGCAGGAGTAGGCCATTCAGCCCTTCGAGCCTGCACCGCCATTCAATATGATCATGGCTGATCATCCAACTCAGTATCCCGTACCTGCCTTCTCTCCATACCCTCTGATCCCCTTAGCCACATCCAACTCACTCTTAAATATAGCCAATGAATTGGCCTCAACTACCCTCTGTGCAGAGAGTTCCAGAGACTCACCACTCTCTGTGTGAAAAAAGTCTTTCTCATCTCGTCTTAAAGGATTTCCCCCTTATCCTTAAGCTGTGACCCCTTGTCCTGGACTTCCCCAACATCGGGAACAATCTTCCTGCATCTAGCCTGTCCAACCCCTTAAGAATTTTGTAAGTTATGGCCTACACGAGCATGGTTTCCCGTTGTATTACAAATGGCTAGGGAGCCTTACATGCTTATGCCCAAGAATAAAAATCTACTGGTAAATCCAGTCACTGGGGATCAACATCCTTTATAGGATCGTATTGATCTGTTAATTTGCAGTTTTTAAGGAGGCCATACCTGGGGAGAGGACTGTCTCATCGGACGGTGGATGTTCTCACGTCGGCCTGCAGGGATAGTACACAGCAGCAATATATCACCTATATAAGGAAGTGGGAGCAATTCTGCCTACAACAGGATATTGTATATCACACTGCAGGGATCACGGATGTATTGGAGTTTGTCAACTCTTTATTTTGACCAAAAAATTAAGTTACAGTGCAATTAATTCAGCCAGAAGTGCTCTGTCTTCTTATTTACCTATGAATGCAGAATTGCATACAGTTCCGTTAGTTCACGATTCATGAAGGGAGTTTTCAATTCTAATCCTCCTAAACTCAGGTATGCCGGTATTTGGAATGTGAGTGAGGTTTTTATGCTTCTTCGCCAGTGGGCTCCGGTTACAAGCCTATCTATAGCCAAATTAACTATGAAGGTGGTCATGCTTCTGGTGTTGGTTTCAGCCCAACGTGTACAAACATTGCAAAAGCTACGGCTAGATAGAATGCATGTGTCGGCTGATGCCATTAAATTTTATGTCTATGATTTGCTGAAACATAATAAAAGAGGCATGACAGGATGTAAGATTGTGTTTTCAGCATACCCCGCAGATGATTGCTTCTGTATAGTCTCACATTTATCTCGTTACATTGAGATTACTAAACCTCTGAGAGGAACAGAGTTGGCTTTGTTTATTAGTCACAAAAAACCACACAGTAAGGTGTCGGTGCAAACGATTTCAAGGTCCTCGCGGCCGCAGGATGGTCCAGTGAGCTAACTTTTCAGAGGTTTTTGTCACAAGCCGATTTCAAGGTTCGGGGTGTTTGCTGATTCTGGTGTCAGTACTGTTACATTTTTCCCCTGAGTTAGAGGGGTTTGTTATGATTTGTTTGTAAATAAACTGTTACTTCATTTTAACAAATGTATTACTGATGCATGATTGATTGTTAACGACTTTTGAGTCAATCCAGGCAGTGTGAACGTCGGATTTGAGTCTGCGGCGTGAATTCACAGTGCTTTGATGTCTTCACGTAGTCACTCACGTGACTCCGAAGTAAAATAGTAAGATTAAACGAGAACTTACCAGTTTGAAGTTTGATCTTTATTTTATGAGGAGTCGAGTTGAGGGACTACGTGCCCTCCGCTCCCACCCTCATAGATCTCATCTGGTAGTTCTAGTTTTATCATCTTACCGTTATACTTCGGTCATTGTTAGCTGTAAATTCATTCCGCTGCTTTGAAGATTGACGCACCAACGGCTGTACGGGCTTCTATTCACGTAGTCCCTCAACTCGACTCCTCATAAAATAAAGATCAAACTTCAAACTGGTAAGTTCTCGTTTAATCTTACTATTTATTACTGAGATATAATGTGCTGTAAAATATCTTTGTAACAATGCCTTCGGCTATTAACATTTGAAATTAAGCACAATTGGAATAATATGCAGAGGAACTCGGGTGGCTAGGAAGAGAGGTGATTTAATGACCTGAGTTAATGAAATTCAGAATGTACCATCTGAAAGGATTGTGCAAGCAGATTCAACAGTACAGTTCAAAAGAGATTGGAAAAATACCTGAACAGGATCCAATTGTTCTGTTGGATAATAGAAGGAGAGAGGGTTTGAATGAACAGCTCTTTCATGGCCAGATATGATGGGCTGATTGGGCAAAATGGTTCAGAAGTGTGAAAACGCACACCTCCAGATTCGGGGACAGTTTCTTCCCAGCTGTTATCAGGCAACTGAATCACCTACCACAAATAGAGAAAGAGCAGTCCTGAACTACTATTGATGACCCTCGGACTATCTTTGATCGGACTTTACTGGTTTTACCTTGCACGAAACGCAATCATGTATTTTCTTTATGCTGACAAGTTAGCATGCAACAAAAGCTTTTCATGTGACAGTAAACAAAACTGAACTGAAACTGAGTGGTCTTTTAATGATTCTATAATGTCGTCAGGATGCATTGGAGACATACAATGTGTTTTTTTTATATGCATTATTTACATTATGATCTCCATAGTAATGTGTACAGCTATTCCTGTTCTTGGTTCTTGGTTTCTTGGTTCTCCAAAATATTCCAAATGGAATTTAAACTGGAGGTGGTGGAGGGAGGACTTAAGCCAGACAGGGTTTTTGGAAAGAAAGAGCTACCTTAAATGTAGTTGCATCTGGTTGGGTAACTATGGTAGGATGGAGATTATTCCATGCTTTAATTGTGCGGGGGAAGAATGAGTTGCTGTACACATCTGTCTTGGTAGCTGGAATCACGAATTGGATCGAATGCCCTTGATTAATATCATTAATTACATTAATTTCAGTACTAATCCAACAACTCTGCCCTGCATTCCAAGCAGCTTTGCGCCATCTTAGAGTCATAGAGTGATACAATGTGGAAATAGGCCCTTCAGCCCAACTTGCCCTCACCGGCCAACATGCCCTAGCTACACTAGTCCCACCTGCAAACATTTGGTCCATATCTCTCAAAATCTGTCCTATCCACGTATCTTGTTATGAAACTGAATGCCACAATCACCACATAAATACAGAAAGTATCAAGTAGACTACTTCAACGTCTACTCAATATACGTAGTTGATGTGCACGATGTCACACTGTCAAGAAGAAATTGGATTGCATGCTTGTCAAGCCTTTCAAATCCTGAAAACATCATCAGACAGGTAGATGGATAGGGCAGTTTTTGAATGATATGGGCCAAACACAGCCAAGTGGGACTAGTGTAGATAGGGCATGTTGGCTGGTGTGGGGAAGTTGAGCTGAAGGGCCTGTTTCCACACCGTAAGACTCTATGACTCCAACCCAATGATTTATTGTTAAAGCATAACATGTGTCGGTAACTACGACAGTCAAACTTGCACCGAGAATGGTTTCATCAAGATTGAAGCAGATAAATCCCCAGTTAATCTGTTTTTGATGTTAGTTCAGGAAAAATTGTTGGAATGGTGACAGGACATTTTTTGAAACAAATTCTTGGAATTTGTTTTATCTTCCTGAACTAATAGATGGGGCCTGGGCCTATTGTTGCAAGTTCTTGGTAATCTCTTTCCCAGTCACTCCCACTATCCCCAACCCAGGTTGTAGATGTGTTAATTACTGAAGGCCCAGACAAGGATGCATAGGTAGAAGTGCTCTGCGTCTGAGGATGATAATGCAATACAGCCTGTGTACAAGAAATAACTTTAATATTTTATTGTTTATATAAAAAGGTCAATGCACTTATGATAGAAAATGACGAACAGTATTCAGGGTAAACAAAAGATTATCAAATCACAGATAGAATCTCTGAGATGAAGAGAGGGAAAAAGAAAGCAAAGCAGTAATAACTAAAGTCAATGTAAGCATCAAACATAAGATTGCTGAGGGCATCTTAGAGAGCAGGGAAACTTATTTCAAATATATGAGTTCAACTCTTACTGCATTGTTCACTGTCAATCATCCATTCCTATGCAATCCCCAGGTCTTGTATAAGAGAACAATCTCCCGAACAGCTTTCCAAATGTGTCAAGGTTCATCAATGGTGCTCACGGGTACCAGTTGCCTGGTTAGTGCCCATGTAGAAGCCAGCAGGCAGGGGTTGATGAGATAATGAGCAGTTCAGTTTAGTTCAGTTTAGTTTATTGTCTCATGTACCAGTGAAAAGCTTTTGTTGCGTGCTAACCAGTCAGCGGAAAGACAATACATGATTACAACCAAGCCTTTCACTGTATACAGATATATGATAAGAGAAATATCATAGCGGGCATCATATTTAAATAAAAACAAAGGCCAGCAGGAGCCTTGTGTAGTTAAACCAGGGCATTTAACAACCATACAGATTTACCACAAACCAAGTTCCCGCATAGCAGAAGATGCCTCCAGTACCACAGTAACTGCAGATCAATCCCATGAGTCTCAGAGACGGGTTGTATATAAGTCCTGCATTTGCAATCTGCAAGGACACATATATTAATTTATTTTGGTCCCATCATGATTTCATTGAATGGAGTAACAGGTTGATAGGGATGGCAGGAAGTGATTGGGTGCGTTAAACAACCAGCTCTTGTTCCTGGTTCACAACGTGTTGGAGTAACTCAGCGGGTCAGGAAGCATGTAACTGCAGATGCTGGTTTAAACCAAAGCATCTCTGGAGGGCATGGATAGGCGACCTTTCAGGTCAGGACCCTTCTTCAGATTGATTTCTTCAGACATCGCGTTTCCACGAGTCACTCTGAAGAAGGGTCCTGACCCAAAACGCCGCCCATCCATGTCCTCCAGAGATGCTCCCTGTCCCACTCAGTTACTTTAGCACTTTGTGTTTTGTGCAAGATACCAGCATCTGCATTTCCTTGTGTCTGTTCCTAGGTCAATGGCCTGCTATTATTTGTGGACAGTTTGGTTCTGATAAGGTAGTGCCTTTTACAATACAGAGTCAACTATAGCTGTCAGAGACTTGATAGCTCAGATGGGTGCAAGATCTGCCACCACCTTTGCGGCATTTATGTTAATTTTCATATTGGAGGAAAATGATGAATAGATTCCACAAATCAAAGGTGAATCTGTTAATCCTGTAGCATTAACTGCATTTGCTCACACAGTAATTGCTTGCTGGCTTTCATATTTAATTCGTTAACATCCTGCAGCTGATAAAAGATTAAGAATTTTAAATGACAACGTGATATTAATTCAGCTTCTCTGATCATAAATCAAATATGCTAATAATCCAGGGCCCAAAATGATGCGGATGCTACTTTGCAGCAACAACTCTAACATAGGAGCAGAACACAGGGACTGTGTTTCAATCTGAGGACTGTGTCTGACTTCAAACCCATTTTACCATTCATAATATACCCAATGAAAGCGGCACTTGCCTTTCCATGTGACAAGAGTTAAGGCTTCTCTTTGCGATGTGGGCAGAGTGGCCTGGGGGGGGGGGGGGGGGGTGATGAAGATGTGCATGTTCAAAGGTTCAAAGATATTTTATTATTACATGTACCAATTAAGGTACAGTGAAACTCAATTTACCATACAGTCACACTGGAAAAAGCAACAAAACACACAAAAGTTAACATGTTGTGTTGGAAAGCCCTTATTGTGCCACCCATAGTGGCAATATTAGACTACAGTATGGCTCTTTGGGATGCCAATGTAGCAGCTGCCTTCTGAATCACGGAAGGGCATTGCTAAGTACCTTTGAAGGTATCATCAAGGAAGTAAGTCGAGAGCATTAAAGTTTCTAGTACTCATTTCAGTATCATCTCCTAGCCTCTGAGTGTTTGCAATCTCTTTTGTTTTGATCGATGAGCATTCTCAATCATTGTTTGTTGTATTTGGAATTGCAGAGACTTCCTTTGTTGGCCGTTACTTGAGCATTTCAGTTAATGGAATGGCTTGTTTGGCATTTTCAGCCTCAGATTATGTCTAGCAGCTCTCTTAAAATGACTGATTCAGGTAACTTTCTGGACAATCCCAACTCCCAGAATGTTGGTATTGAGGGAGAGAGCAATGATGATGCCATTGAATGCCATTGAATGCCAGGGAGAAAAACCTTTCCACTCTTTGAGGAGCTATTGATTAAAAAGCACAGCATGGAAACAGGCTCTTCAGCCGACCGTGTCCACATCGACCATTGATCACCCATTCTATGTTATGGGACTATTGCCTACACACTGGGGGCAATTTTACACATGCCAGGTAACCTACAAACACGTATTTTGTTGGGATGTGGGAGGAAACTGGGGCATTTAGAGGGAACCCACACAGTCACAGAGAGAACTTGCAAACTCCACACAGATGACATCCGAGGTCTGGATCGAGCCTGTGCCTCTGATGCTGTGAGGCAGCAGCTCTTCCAGTTTACATTGTGCTGCCCTATGTTCAAAGGTGTTCACTGTCACTCGAATAGCCTTCCCAGTCTAAATGATGAGAAAGTGTTGCTGAATCTGGTATTATAAGTTTGTTAAGCAATCCTAAAATGATTCTCTGAGGTAATATCTGCTCCATATTCAAAGGGGCAACCCTTTTGGCTGCAACGGGACTTTGAGGCCAACTGCAGCTGGGACTGTAAAATGGCACCAAAATGGCACCTTTTGCTTAAGGGCTCTGTGGACCAACTGGGCGATTATGTTTATGTACGTGGATAGTCTTGCGGATCTGTGTGCAAAAATTTGTTTCACTGTATCTGGTACACATGACAATAAAGAATCCATTGACCATTTGCTGCCTTATGCAGCTTCGGCTGTGCAGTGTGAAAGGACAATGGTCTCATGATGATCAGAGGATGTATCAGACAGTGGATCATGATGGACCACAAAACCCTCTCAGCAGCATATGGCAGTGTGCCATCTCAGGGAAACTAGCACCAATCATGAAGTCTCTAGTGGCATTTTCCATCTGACCCCTGTGGAAAAGTTCTCCAGTATGACCAGGACACAACTGAGTGAGGAGCCGAGTAGAGAAAGGAGATTGCTTTTCTCGCTTAAGTGCCACCTATCTGTTTGCAATGGCAATGAACAGTGGTGGGCACACCAGCCCGCCTTAGAATGGAAGTGTCAAGCAAGCCAATCTCCTTCAAATCAACTCTTATATCTAATTTGCTGCCCATGACTTATTTTTCTCATAGAGCAACTACGTCACTATTAGCAAAATGCTTTAGAACATTGTTGAGGTGCTATCCAAATATCCTGTCCCACTTTTAGTAACCTACTGTTTGAATTAGCCTGTGGAAAATTGATTGAAGGATGCTGGGATCGAAAGGTTCACTGGCTTTATCTGAAATTCTTATCTCCGCTGTTGCTGCAGCTGCACAAACCTGACTTCATTCAGGAGGATTAACGGAGAAAGGAATTGTCAAGAAATCTGTTACTCTTATCCTTGCAATTATCCTGCGAAATAATTTCATGGCCATAATGCTTAGGACTAAAACAAAATGCACAAATGGTAAATCTTTAGGCATGATGCACAAAAATATAATTGACCAAGTAATTCCCACAACTACCATTGTCACTCGCATTGTTCTTTGTTGCATGAATGTCTCATATATTTCCCAGCAATTCTTAATGTCAGGATTGTGAGGTTGTCAAACCTTCAGGCCAATTCTGGAATCTTCAAGAATTAAAGGTTGATCTCCTTGGCAGTGCTCCGAACAAACTTGATGAATTTTGATGCAAATCTCCATGTTACATTTTTCTTAAACTTTTTTCTTGATTGGCTACGAAAATACTGGAGATGGGGTAACATTTGTCTGGATGCAAAGATCTACCATTGAAATGGTTAAGTGGCAGATCTCCAAGATACTGTCCAAGAGGAATTGGCAACCCTGATAGTGTCTCATGGCCCTGCACCCATTTCCTTCACCAGTGTTGGTCTTTGCTCTTATTGGAGTGACAGATCAGCTTTGCAGAAGCCTACCCAAGACTTAATGAAACTTACCGTGTCCATGGCAACATCTTCACTTCTACATTAGTATTCCGGTAAAACTCATGAACAATATAAAGCAAACACTGAGGCTGAATAGCTCAGGAAGGAATGCAGCCTCTAACATAACAAACACATTTATTTGGAGCTTATTGAGTCATAGAGAGATGCAACACAATACCAGGCTCTTCAACCCATTGATTCTGCATTGACAGTCAACTACCCACTCACACCTATTTTTTTTGCAAGGAATGTGCCAGATGGAGAGGGTGTTGCCTCCAGCACCTTCAAGGTCGGCTGCAGCAGGCACCCCCAGGACACAGAGGCGGTCGGGCAAGTCGGGTCACGGGCCTTCAACAGCCTGGGACTTACTTGGTTTGGGGGCGCTCCAATACTTCCAGCATGTGTTCCGGACTTTGGACTTTTCCTTTGTAAACAGCACCAGAATATGGCAACTCTGTGTTTGTGGGTTGTGTAAAAGAATCTCACTGTACTGGGCATACGTGACAATAAAGAACCGTTGAACCATAACAACTGAGAGATGGGCTTTCAATGATAAGGTGAGTGCAGAAGAGGCTGAGTCAGAGGAATGGAGTCTGCAGAGAGCTGGCAAAAGGTTGCCCAGAAACAGTTAGCAAACGCTCGTTGCGATTCTGGTGAGTGCTGTTTCTCGGCTAGTAGACAGGAGGTTGGAAAGATTAATAGTGGAATTGTCAACGGGGGAGTTTTTGGAAAGTGGATGAGATATTTGCCAAAGGAAGAGAACCAAGCAACAGTTATAATATATATATATTCAAGAGAGTGTTAGACATAGCTCTTAGGGCTAATGGATTCAAGGCTTATGGGGAGAAAGCAAGAATGGGGTACTGACTTTGGTTGATCAGCCATGATCACATTGAATGGCAGTGCTTTCTCAAATGGCTGAATGGCCTACTCCTGCGCCTATTTTCTATGTTTCTAATATTAACTAGCAGGGAATGATGAGAGGAAGGTAACTAATAGGGAAGGAACTGCAGATCCTGGTTTACACCGAAGATATACACAAAATGCTGGAGTACTCAGCAGGACAGGCAGCATCTCTGGAGAGAAGGAATGGGTGACATTTCGGGTAGAGACACTGTGAAGAAGGGTCTCGACCCGAATCGTCACACATTACTTCAGTTACTTCAGCGTATTGTGTCTTTCTTTGTAAGTAATTGGCAGTTGAACGGGACTGACGGAACAGTTTGAGAACTGTGAATGTGTTGTGTGTACGAAGAGGGCTTGGAGGGAGTGGGGAAAGATGGGGTTTTAGGGTAGATGTCACCCCTTCAGAATGTTTGGATTCATGGCATGATGAAAACATAAAAATGGACATAACCGCAAATACTTTTTGTAATGAAACTCCATCACGAGAAAGAATCATTCTCATGTTGATCCACAGTGCCACTTAGAGAACCTTAATGGGTTGATGCTAACAGCTGACCAAGGTCCATTGAATGTCAACTTTCAGTTAAAAACCATGGTAACCATAAAACCTCTGTTGTGATTTTCAGATCAATCCCTGTTAGTTCAATCCATGTCATTAATTTGTTAATCTTATTATGAGCGGTTTGTGCTTCAGGAAAAATTATTTTAATTTTACCATTACCACTTTCTCTGATTTGACTTTATGTGCTGCTCTATTATAATCATTATTTCTACATTGCTTAATGGGTTTAACATTCCTCATTGAACTGAAAATTATCCCCATTTGATCCCCAACCCTAACAGCAATTTCATTTTAATATTGTATCTACTTATCGAATTATTCGATTCACCAAGGCATTTGTTCCATCCTGCATGAAACAGAACTTGCTACAAAGGAACAGCTCAATCTTTCTTTTAGTTTAGCGATACAGCACGGAAACAGGCCCTTCGGCCCACCAGGTCCGCGCCGACCAGCGATCCCCACATATTAACACAATCCTACACCCACTAGGGACAATTTTTATATTTACCAAGGCAATTAACCTACAACCTTGGACTGTGGATGGAACTCGAAGTTCTCGGAGAAAACCCACGCAGGTCATGGGGAGAACATACAAACTCCGTACAGACAGCACCCGTAGTCAGGATCAAACCCGGGTCTCCGGCGCAGCATTCGCTGTTAGACATCAACTCTACCGCTGCACCACCGTGACTCCCCAATGATTCATGAATCAAAACTCGTGACCCTTTGACTCGTGAATCAAAACTCACTTTCCACATTAAAACCTGGTGGGTGCATCTAATGCTCAGTCAGCCCCTCTTTCTTCCCGGATAACTTTTGAGTGGTACAAAATCATTAAATTTTTTTCTCAATGGCAACAGTAGGTTGGTGAACATAAAAAACATTGTGCCTGCCCTGCCATTGAATAAGATTATACCTGATGTAGTTTTCATTTAGAGATGCAGCATGCAATCAGGCCCTTTGGCATGCTGAGTCCATGCTGTCCATCGATCACAAGCTCACACTAGTTCTATGTTACCCCACTTTCTCATCCACTCCCTACACATTAGGGCCAATTTTACAGAGGCTAATTAACCTAAAAACACACAGGTCTTTGGGATGTGAGGAAACCGGAGCCCCCAGGGGAAACCCACGCAGTCACAGGGAGAACAGGCAAACTCCACACAGACAGCAGCCAAGGTCAGGATTGAATCTGGGTCTCCGACACTGTGAGGCTGTGAGCAGCTCTACCAGTCAACGGTTTACCTGGACACCAGTTTCCTTGACTAAACCTGTATCGTTTGATTCCCTGATCACCCAACAATCCATCAATCTCCATCTGTAATATGTTCAGTAGCCGGGCAAAGATTTGCCACTTTCTGGATGAAGAGATTTCTCCATGTCTGTGTCCTGAATGGCCATCCCTTTATTTTGAGACTGTGACCTGTAATGTGATGAATAGTAAGAAGCTGCACCTCAGAAGGCAAGTGTAAAGAGTTGTCACAACTGAACAGAATATTCTACTAAGGGACAGAGAATGGCATGCTCCAGCTTCCCTTTCTTCTGCAGTCATGGACCGGTGCCACCACCAAGTCACAGACCCCCTCAATTCAATGTATGCCCTGTTTTCTTTGTGCAGCAATTCAGGGAAGAAAGGTGATGGCAGCAGGCAGCAGACTCCTGTGATTCAGCAACTGTCAGCAGCTCAGCTCTGGATTCAGCAACTGTCAGCAGCTCAGAGGTGGAAACAGTATTAATGTGGTCTAACTGCACCATTGTGCACGCAGTCCATAGAGATATGCAGGTTCAGAACATTGGTGTTTCTCCTCCCAGGTGTACAAATTCACCTTCCACCATGGCCTCCCATGGCCACTCTTCCATCCCCTTCAGACCTTTGAATTGGGCCTGGGCTGCAGTTTGAATCTGACCCATCTGGGGCAATTGTAATACTTCAAGGAAGACTGTATGGAAACTAAGTCATAGAGTCATACAGCATCGAAACAGGCCCTCTGGCCCAACTTGCCCACACCGGCCAACATGTCCCGGTTACACTAGTCCCACCTTTCTGCGTTTGGCCCATATCTTTCCAAACCTGTCCTATCCATGTACCTGTCTAACTGTTTCTTAAACGTTGGGATAGTCCCTACCTTAACTACCTCCTTTGGCAGCTCATTCCATACACCCACCACCCTTTGTTTGAAAAAGTTACCCCTCAGATTCCTATAAAATCTTTTCCCCTTCACCTTAAATGTGAGCAGCTTTTCTGAAACTCCGTTGCAGTCAATCAGGAGGGTTACACTATGCAGTGTTGGGACACCGGATCCTAGCGGCAAAGATCTGAAATGGGAAAAAAAAATAGTGTGGGTAATTTTACTGAAAGATCCTATGATCTTCCATTGATGTCCCACATGTTTTGAGACCCCTATTCTGAGTTGCCAGCCATTGCCATATCAAAGCCTCCAATTAAAGAGTGATGGCCAATGTGCCTATGCTGAGACACCCATGGCGTGCATATCTTAATAGGGTAAATGCAAGTGAAAAGTTAACAGATGTTTTTTTGGAAGGTATTTGAGAAGGTGATGGTCAGATCTGAATTTGCCTTGTCAAGCCTCCTGGTGTTAAAAAAATGTCCTTTACATAGCAAAAGAAAAGTCATATTTAAGAAAGAACTGCAGATGCTGGAAAAATCAAAGGTAGACAAAAATGCTGGAGAAACTCAGCGGGTGAGGCAGCATCTACGGAGCGAAGGAATAGGTGGCGTTTCAGGTCGAGACCCTTCTTCAGACAAGAAGGGTCTCGACCTGAAACGTCAACTATTCCTTCGCTCCTTAGATGCTGCCTCACCCGCTGAGTTTCTTCAAAAGAAAAGTCATAATCTACCACTGGTTTATCATAGTTTTCTAGTTTAACTGAGACTGTTCCATAAGTTTTATTGTGGAGCATTCAGTCTCGTCTAGGTCGGTTCAGGCAGAAGTATGTTTTTCATGAATGATGATGTCAGGTCTATTTTTATGCCCAGAAATCAAGAGACATGAACATGAATAGGGCAAGGTTCAGTGGCAATACAATGGTGTAGCGGTAGAGTTGTTGCCTTACTGCACCAGAGACCTGGATTCAAACCTGACCATGGGTGCTGTCTGTATAGAGTTTGTACATTCTCCCTGTGACCGCGTGGGTTTTCTCCAGGTGCTCCAGTTTCCTCCCACATTCCAAAGACATACAGCCTTGTAGACTAATTGGTTTCTGGAAATTGTCCCTAGTGTGTAGGATAGAACCAGTGTACGGATGATTGCTGGCCGGCATGAACTTGGTGGACCGAAGGGCCTGTTTCTGCACTATATCTCGAAACTATACCAAACTAAACTTCTGACCTGATTTTACCAAGAATTCATCTGCTGCATAAAATGTAAATTGTATTACATTGTGTCTTAAAAAATGGTGCCATGCCATTTATTTTCTATACTACCAAGTTTTGCAATTAGATAGATTCCTTCATGCCTTCTTAATAACCTTCAGGGCAGCAAAGATAGCGCAGCGCTAAACCTGCTGCATTATAGTGCTTGCAGTGATGGGACCCGGGTTCCTGACTACGGGTGCTGCCTGCACACAGTTTATACATTATCCCCATGACCGCGTGGGCTTTCTCCGAGATCTTGGGTTTCCTCCCACACTCCAAAGGCGTACAGGTATGTAAGTTAATTGGCTTGGTGTGTGTATAAATTGTCCCTAGTGTGTGTAGGATAGTGTTAATGTGCAGGGATTGCTGGTCGGTGTGGACTCGGTGGGCCGAGGGGCCTGTTACCATGCTGTATCTCAAAACTAAACTAAACTAAATATGTTGTATATACAATATCAGGCTTTTGAAAAGAAGTCACTGTTGCAGTGTACTCACCAATATCAGTACTAATTCCTTATCAGGTTGAGGCTGAGATGCTTTGGGCTTGCATACGTGACGTTTTTGTAGTTGCCGCTTACTCTGCTAATTTAAGAGTTGTGAACTGGGAGCACGAGTGGGACTTTCAGTCCCATGTTCCTGTACTATTTTATAGGATCACAGCTGATCTGATTGTAACTTAAAGTCTACATTCCCATCTACTTCTGGTCACTTTCACTCCTTAATTATTAGGGATTTATAGGAAAAATATTCACAAAATCTGGACTACTACCCCTGGAGGAATAGAGTTTATGAGAGAAATAATTTGACCTCATCTCTATGTGAAATGGACTGTGCCTTCTTTTATACAGTGCTTTGTGTTCTTTGTAGCACCATCATCCATCTTAGAATTAACAGCTCTGAGCCTTTATGCACCTGGCTTATGCAAACACATATAAAGCAAGAGCATTTGGAATTGCATGACTGTGACACAAGTTCTTTCATTTGTATTATTATTCTATTTAGTTTTGTAATCCATCGTCAATATTTCATCTATTTAAGAAACATTAATCTGGAAAATCGGTGACAACAAAAATCATTGTACAGGATCTCAGTGTCCCTGTAACAAACTTCTCACTTCACTGTTTTAATGGAATAATATAATGGATTTGTGTTTCTGTTAAAATAGGAAGGAAAATTGATACAAGTGGTGTAAACATAAAATTTGAATAAATGATGCTGAGCAGGTGAAAATGTCCTTAAGCCAAAGAAGGTTAATGTTATGTACATTTTTGGGTGTTTAATGGACCTGTCCCACTTACGCAACTTTTACGGTGACTGTCGGCACCCGTCATAGGTCATTGCAGGTCGCCGAAAATTTTCAACTTTTAAAATTCAGCGGCGATCAGAAAGACGCGACGAATCTTTGGGCGACTGAGGAGACTCCTCATATAGAAATATAGAAATATAGAAAATAGGTGCAGGAGGAGGCCATTCGGCCCTTCGAGCCAGCACCGCCATTCATTGTGATCATGGCTGATCGTCCCCAATCAATAATGCTGAGGAAGAGGATTTTTTGGAATGTATGCGAGATAGTTATCTAAATCAACATGTAGAGGAACCAACGAGAGAGCAGGCTATTTTAGGCTGGGTATTGAGTAATGAGGAAGGGTTAATTAGCAGTCTTGTTGTACGTGCCCCCTTGGGCAAGAGTGACCATAATATGGTCGAGTTCTTCATTAGGATGGAGAGTGACATTGTTAATTCAGAAACAATGGTTCTGAACTTAAAGAAATGTAACTTTGAGGGTATGAGACGTGAATTGGCCAAGATTGACTGGCAATTAATTCTAAAAGGGTTGACGGTGGATATGCAATGGAAGACATTTAAAGACTGCATGGATGAACTACAAAAATTGTTCATCCCAGTTTGGCAAAAGAATAAATCAGGGAAGGTAGTGCATCTGTGGATAACAAGGGAAATCAGGGATAGTATCAAAGCAAAGGATGATGCGTACAAAGTAGCCAGAAAAAGCAGCATACCAGAGGACTGGGAAAAATTCAGAGACCAGCAGAGGAGGACAAAGGGCTTAATTAGGAAAGGAAAAATAGATTATGAAAGAAAACAGGCAGGGAAATTAAAAACTGACTGCAAAAGTTTTTATAGATATGTGAAGAGAAAGAGATTAGTTAAAACAAATGTAGGTCCCTTGCAGTCAGAAACAGGTGAGTTGATCATGGGGAACAAGGATATGGTGGACCAATTGAATAACTACTTTGGTTCCGTCTTCACTAAGGAAGACATAAATAATCTGCCGGAAATAGCAGGGGACCGCGGGTCAAAGGAGGAATTGAGTGAAATCCAGGTTAGTCGGGAAGTGGTGTTGGGTAAATTGAATGGATTAAAGGCCGATACATCCCCAGGGCCAGATACTTCCTTAAGTACTCTGCATCCCAGAGTACTTAAGGAAGTAGCTCCGGAAATAGTGGATGCATTAGTGATAATCTTTCAAAACTCTTTAGATTCTGGAGTAGTTCCTGAGGATTGGCGGGTAGCAAACATAACGCCTCTTTTTAAGAAGGGCGGGAGAGAGAAAATGGGGAATTACAGACCAGTTAGTCTAACATCGGTAGTGGGGAAACTGCTAGAGTCAGTTATTAAAGATGGGATAGCAGCACATTTGGAAAGTGGTGAAATCATTGGACAAAGTCAGCATGGATTTACGAAAGGTAAATCATGTCTGACGAATCTTGTGGAATTTTTAGAGGATGTAACTAGAAGCGTGGATAGGGGAGAACCAGTGGATGTGGTGTATCTGGATTTCCAGAAGGCTTTCGACAAGATCCCACATAAGAGATTAGTAAACAAACTTAAAGCATACGGCATTGGGGGTTCAGTATTGATGTGGATAGAGAACTGACTGGCAAACAGGAAGCAAAGAGTAGGAGTAAACGGGTCCTTTTCACAATGGCAGGCAGTGACTAGTGAGGTACCGCAAGGCTCAGTGCTGGGACTCCAGCTATTTACAATATATATTAATGATCTGGATGAGGGAATTGAAGGCAACATCTCCAAGTTTGCGGATGACACTAAGCTGGGGGGCAGTGTTAGCTGTGAGGAGGATGCTAGGAGACTGCAAGGTGACTTGGATAGGCTGGGTGAGTGGCAAATGTTTGGCAGATGCAGTATAATGTGGATAAATGTGAGGTTATCCACTTTGGTGGCAAAAACAGGAAAGCAGACTATTGTCCAAATGGTGGCCTATTAGGAAAAGGGGAGATGCAGCGAGACCCGGGTGTCATGGTACACCAGTCATGGAAAGTAGGCATGCAGGTGCAGCAGGAAGAAAGTGAATGGTATGTTAGCTTTCATTGCAAAAGGATTTGAGTATAGGAGCAGGGAGGTTCTACTTCAGTTGTATAGGGTCTTGGTGAGACCACACCTGGAGTATTGCGTACAGTTCTGGTGTCCAAATCTGAGGAAGTAAATTATTGCCATAGAGGGAGTGCAGAGAAGGTTCACCAGACTGATTCCTGGGATGTCAGGACTGTCTTATAAAGAAAGACTGGATAGACTCTCTAGAATATAGGAGATTGAGAGGGGATCTTATAGAAACTTACAAAATTCTTAAGGGGTTGGACAGGCTAGATGCAGGAAGATTGTTGCCGATGTTGGGGAAGTCCAGGACAAGGGGTCACAACTTAAGGATCAGGGGGAAATCCTTTAAGACCGAGATGAGAAAGACTTTTTTCACACAGAGAGTGGGGAATCTCTGGAACTCTCTGCCACAGAGGGTAGTTGAGGCCAGTTCATTGGCTATATTTAAGAGGGAGGCCCTTGTGGCTAAGGGGATCAGGGGGTATGGAGAGAAGGCAGGTACGGGATACTGAGTTGGATGATCAGCCATGATCATATTGAATGGCGGTGCAGGGTTGAAGGGCCGAATGGCCTACTCCTGCACCTAATTTCTATGTTTCTATGTTTCTATAACCCGTGCCTGCCTTATCTTAATATCCCTTGATTCCACTAGCCCCTAGAGCTCTATCTAACTCTCTCTTAAATCCATCCAGTGATTTGACCTCCATTTCCCTCTGTGGCCTCCATTGCCTCCCCTTTATTCTGAGACTGTGGCCCCTGGTTCTGGACTTGCCCAACATTGGGAATATTTTCCCTGCATCTAGCTGGTTGCGGGGTGAAGCCTGTCTGGTCGTGAGTAGTCGCCCAAAGAGTCGTACCTAGTTCTGGTCGCCGCTGGATTTTCAACATGTTGAAAATTTTCAGCGACTTGCAATGACCTATGATGGGTGTCGGAAGTTGCCGAAAAAGTCGCGTGTGGGACAGGCCCATTAGTGCTGGTGGAAAATTTGACCCAGAATTTTATCCTTCACAGCATCGGGACTGTGACCCCTGTCCCCAGATAAACTCTCCCAAATTATATCAACAGTTATGCAACATGCATCACCAATCAAATATTCATCCTGACTGGTCTGCAAAACAATATTTCTTATTCTTTGCAAAAGAGCCAGATTTTACTGATCCTATTTCACAACAACTGTATTCTTTGTCCCTGAAATATGTGTCGTTCTGCAAGATAAAATACTACCTCAGGTGTGTGCCTTGTCTGGTTTATCTGTGAAGGTCATGGTCAAGGTCATGGTCACTGTTTGCTTTTCACCTCAGGATCATTCCTGATTACAGCTGCTGATCACTGCCATATCTCACAATATGATGCTAACTACTGCATTAAATCCTCCCAATCTCCATGCTCCACACCAATTGACTTTATCTGTTTTCACGGCAGCAGTCAGAGAGGACAAGGGGGGCTCTCTGCATTGCTGGCCTCTCCAAAGCGCAGGCATTGATAGAATTTCCTGGCAATATTCTGACGGGAGCACTTGGCTATACCATTTTTACCAGGCTGTCTAGGTCGCTCTGAACCACTGAGATCACACTTCCATTTGTCATTTGTTCATCCAGTAGCATTACTTCCCTGTAGCTGTTGCTTGGGGTATGCCATTTTAAGATCTGCCTACTAAGATCGCAACTGCTATGTTTCATGCTGGCATCTGCAAGAATTTGTAATAGTTGAATAGTGAAGGCCCTACAGAGAATTGCACAGTGTGGTGTTGTACTGGGAAATCTGAAAATACTGTCTTGTGAATGAAGGTCTTGAGCTCAACATACTGTAATTTTCAAAAACAGTTTGGGAGTTATTCATGATGCTGCCTCTCATCATTAAAAAGCATCAAGCATCTTCTAGCCCCTATAATTAAAAAAAAAACAACTCAGATCATGTCTGCCCAGTGTATAGTATGTATTGTGTAGTAAGGGGATAACAGAAAAGGTGGAATTGCAATATGAAATTACATTATAAAAACATTGACAGAGGAGGTTTACAGTGTGACCACTAAATACGTTTTCATCCCAAATTTGGGCAGCGGGAATGCAGTAGATTTTTAGCAGTAGAGTTTTGATTTAATTCTTGATGGGTGTCGAAGATTGAAAATAATCCTCAGATTAAAACTGCAGCTGTATCAAATTCAAAGGCTGCAACATTTTTCAAAAAGCAATCATCCTCAATTATGAAGTCAGAGAACTTTTCATGAGTTTAACATTGAATATTTTAAGGACTATAATTGCAATGTGCAATTTTTGAGAATCTAGCAATAAAAATGCTAGTTACCTTATTATTAGTTCATTTATTCTTGGTTCATTCCCTTGTGGATTATAGGTCTCTAAGCTTGCAACACAACATTTTTAAATGCACAGAACATTTCTGCTCTTGCCACCTTTTCATGAATCTTTTTACCCTCAGAGGATGAAGAGAACCTGTTTCCACTGGCAGGAAAAACTGTAACCGTGAGACAAGATAAGCAGGGCTGAGACCAAAGGGGATAGATTGATTTCAAGTTCAAGTTTAAGTTCATATTTATTGTGCCATCCACTAATTAGGGTACAGAGATATTTGAGTTACCATACAGCCATACTAAGTGAAAAGAACACAATACACACATAAAATAAAATAGTAAGATTAAACGAGAACTTACCAGTTTGAAATTTGATCTTTATTTTATGAGGAGTTACGATGAGGGATTACGTGAATAAGCCCTGCCAGGCGCATGCGCGTCATACTTCAAAGAAGCAGCGTGAAAACACAGAAATTATAGCCAAAGTGATATAGTAAGACTCAGAAGACTAGAACTACCAGATGGTCTTTGCGATTATGAGGGCAGGGAGCGGAGGGCACGTAATCCCTCATCGTAACTTCTCATAAAATAAAGATCAAACTTCAAACTGGTAAGTTCTCATTTAATTTTACTTCGGAGTCACGAGAGTGACTACATGAAGATTTCAAAGATCTGTGATTTCATGCCTTAGATCCATTCCATATGACACACTGCTTCAGTTGTCACAGTGGTGAATAAATAATGTATTGAACATTGCTTCGAATTATCCAATAATCATTTTTTAAATAACAAAACAGTAATAACTCCTCTATCCCAGGGGAAATTACAAATTAAATTTATAAAGACAAAGCAAATCAAATCAAACGGAACCCCAAACAGCAAGCCCAAACCCTGGCATTGTCAGGAGAGGTTTATCATAAATTTTAGAAAAGTTGATTCCTTAGACCATCCTGCAGCCTCGCTGCTGATGTTGTTGCCGTCCTGGTGGAGTGCGATTTAAACACATGAGTGTCTACTCCAGCGGAATCCAAAACCTGTTTTACCATCTAGAAATAGTTTGTACTTTTTATGAGGTTTTTTTGTGACTGATGAGCATTGCTGTCTCAGAGCCTCTGAGACTCTTAGTTACCTCGATATATTGAGGTCCTTAACTACACATAACGTTTGATAAACAGGGTATGCTTTAAAACTTACTTTGGTTTCGGCCATTCGTGGCCTGCTTAGTTTGATTAAATCATGCACATAAAACGTAATGTTATCTACAGAAGAATACATGCTATGTAGTCATAACTTTTGCAATGTTTGCACTCGTTGTGCTGATACTAGCGCCATGAGCTTAACCGCTTTAAGTGTTAACATCTGAAAAGACAATGACGTAATTGGAGCCCGATGCCGAAGCAGTGTGAGAACTATACTGACATCCCAGATTTCTGTATATCTAGGTTTAGGGGGATTTTTGTTAAAGATTCCTCTCATGAATTGGGACACTAATGGATGAGACCCGATAGGTTGTTGTTCTGAAACTGCCCTAAATAGGAGGACAAAGCACTCCGAGCACTATTAATGGCACTATAACTCAAGTGTTCATCAAGCTGCAATGTAGCAAGGAACTCCAATACATCCGGTATGCTTGCAGTATGATAAGATATATCTGACTCTAACCAACATCTCCCATTTCTTAATATGAGGCACATATTGTTTCTTAGTGTTATCTCTCCAAGCTGCAGTTATCACATCCATGGTCCTATTTGACAGTCCAAGGCCTTCGAACGGTCTGGTCAGAACCTGCAGATTAACAAATTAATATGATCATGTAACGGATGACTTTCTCCTGTTACTGGATGCACCAACAAATTACTCCAGTTGGGGACAGTCATGAATGGCTGAGTTGTCATTCTGAGCACCAATGGGAACCATGGCTGTGTAGGCCAGTCTGGAACAACCAAAACACCTGAGGCAGAGTCCTGCTCTATTTTGGTGAGACAATGCCTAATCAGGCAGAATGGGGAAAAAGCATAAAATAATGTACGTCCCCAATGTAGCAAGAATGCATCCACCGCTACTGCTCCTGGATCTGGTTCCCATGAAACGTATTTAGGCAACTAGTGATTTAGCCTGGATGCAAACAGATCAATATCTGGCAAACCATAGCGGCTGACAATCATTTTAAAAAACATCAGGATTTAACATCCATTCTATGTTGTCATTAAATTTTCGTGACCTGTTGTCTGCCACCACATTATCTCTACCTGGTAGGTAGATAGCTGAGACCCAGATGTTTCTGGAAGTACACCAGTGCCACATGAGGTTAGCCAGATTATCACATGATACTGACCTTATTCCTCCCATGCGATTGATATATGCCGCAGCCTTGGTATTATCAATCTGGAGTTGAACATGTAAATTATTCATTGTTGAACAATAAGCTTTTAATCCATAGAATGCACCCAGCAATTCTAAGTAATTTATACCATGCCCGTGCAGGATTAAATCATCTTGCACACTCCATCTACCACCACAGCTAGACTCACTGTCCATAGCTCCCCATCCAAGAGCATTCACACCTGTCTGTAAAACCACTGAAGGTTGCTGAACCAAAGTGTTTTTGGTAGTTTGTACAATATAGATAATCCACTATTGTAATTCAGCTATGGCTCTGGTTGGTAACTGCATAGTCTATCAAAACGACCTGCATGTTCTTTAAGTGCTAGTTCTCTAGCTTGTTGCAGACTTTGATAGTGCAGTGGTATAAACTGCACTGCAGGGAAAGCTGCCACCAATTTACCAATAACACTGGCTACTTCCCGGATGAAGGGATATTGTTTTTCAGCGAGACTAGTACAGACCTCCCTGATCTCCACAGCCTTGGCTGTAGGCACACTGAATCAATGACAAATCCCAAGTAATCATTTTTTTGGGATGGCTCTAACTTGGATTTTGTTGGATGGACCAGAAACCATAACCTTTCAAACAGGTGTTTGGTTGCTGAACCCGATTCCTCAGCTGTCTCCTGAGTGTTGCTTATGATTAAAATATCATCTAGATAAGCCATTACCATGTGATTCTGGGCCCGAAGTAGCGCAACCACTGGTTTCAACAATTTTGTGAACAGCCTAGGAGCTGAGGTTAACCCATTGGTTAATGCTTTAAATTGCCACAGCTGTCCCATCCAACTAAATTTCAAGTATCTCCGATACTGATGATGAATTGGAACTGAATAATAGGCATCTTTTAAATCTATAGTTGCCATATAACAGCCTTGTGATAACAGCTGTTTTGCAGTATTGAAGATGGCCATTTTAAAAATGCCTATACTGAACATAGGAATTTAACTGGTTTATGTCCAGAATGATTCTATACCCCCCATCTTTTCTCTGTATGGGACATATTATCTGGAATATATTAGACACAAATTGTTGAGGATGGTTTGTTGTCCTCTCAATTACCCCTTTTTGGGACAAAACCGTAATTTCTTCTTTTATCTGCTGAGTTTCTGGTGCAGAAAACCCCCCAATACTCTATTAGGCATATTCTGTCCAGATGGATTAATTCCTGACATAAACCCTATTCAAGCCTGACACAGTGTTTAGTATGAACCGATCAGATGTTAAGCAGCACCATTGATCATAAACAATTGCAACCTACCCCCAACCGGAGGTTGCTCCCCAGAAATCTTATCCTGGACAGAATGAATCACCTGAACCTCTACAGTCGGCCTTGAAGTCCTCCTTCTTCCCATATTGGGGTTGTAGCTGGGGTAAACAGGTGGGTAATACCGTTGTCCCACTGGCTTGGCCGTGCCTTGGATCTGACCCCTTTCGCGCTGAAAACGACCTGCGAGGTGGCATCCTGGCAGGAGGGACGTATGTCTTCATGGGACGGATTGTTTTGGTCTCTTCCTCCAGGTCCTTGGCTTGTTTGAGGAGGTCCACCCTAAATAAATAATCTGGGCTTGGATATTGGTGGACCTACACAAAGCTGCAAATTTTGGGTTCAGCGTCGGCTTTATAGCTATTTTTCTTATGCAGTTGACCTCGAAATATGCTCAGAACAGGGCCAGTACATCTTGTCGTGTGCCAGACATTGGTGCCCCCCGGACCATTTTTCCAAATGCAGTGATGCCTGCTACCACCAACTTGAGGACCCGCTGAAACATGATTTCTTGTCCACATATCGTTGCACTCATTTGTGCCCATATAGCAGAGTTCACGGTGGGCACTTTGAGCGACGCACAATTAACAGATGTTTTATATCTTGTGGCCGTCTCTTCTATAATCGTATCCTGGAGCTGGTGAGACGCCATGTAATTAACATTGGTGGCTAGGTTTTCCTCCATAGCCTCACCAGTCCCTTCCGGAATAGCGAAGTTTCGCGCTACGTCCGGGACACCTGGAGCAACGCTCGTGTGCTCTGGTGTGTGCACAAAAGCAATGTCACCAGCTTCAGGTTCAGACTCCTCCTGCCCTGGCTCTCCCGAGTCATGCTCTAGGGAGGTCTCTTCCAGCCCTAAACAAGATGCTGGAGAGGATGATTCCCACTGGTATCTATAAGCGGTGTTTTCTTCTTCGCTGTATGGACCTCTGCGAGAGGTTGTGTGGAGAATCCTAGGGGCATTCAACCCTGATTGAATTTTTATATGGCTCTTTAAATTTGGAGCATTTTCCCATTTGGTTGAGCTGTCCCCATACCTTCACATTAAAAGGAGGGGAGTCTTCCACATCATCAGACCCATCAGATAAGATGAGCCTGAGAGTACTTTGTTTTGGCATTCCTCCCTGGTGGAGTAGCCTATTGTGCCCTGAACAGTGCCCTGAAGCACTGGAAACTGATGGAGGCAGTTGAGCTGCCGATAGAAACAGTAGCCGGTGTTGGAGCCGGCATTAGCGCAGCCGTTAACTCCAAACCTGATTTATAAGCGGTAATCGTGGAGCCGGCATTAGCGCAGCCGTTATCTCCCGACCCGATTATAAGCGGTAACCGCGGTCCCCGCGCGTTCCGCTCCACTACGGCAGTTTACATTTACAATATCCTCCATATCACTAACTCTAGCTGGTTCTCCGAGCCAAACCTACAGAGTTTAAAATACTCGCAGGGAAGATTTAACATTGACTTACCTGCAGGTTACTACTTACCGCTGGTGGAGCTGAGCTCTCCAGCCCGTCGGTACAGCATGCGTCTGACGTAATGACGCGCATGCGCCTGGCGGGGCTTCTTCACATAGTCAGTCATGTGACTCCGAAGTAAAATTTAACATAACCATCCACCACAGTGGAATCAATATTCCTCACTGTGATGGAAGGTAATAAAGTTCAGTCACCTTCTTCTTTGTTCACGGTGGCTTGCCATTGCCGACGGTGCGATGTGCAAACTCTCTCGTTGGGATGATTGAAACTGCGGCGTTGGGACGGATTGGAACACTCCGCAGCATGGAGCTCCCAAGTCGGCCACTTCTGACCGGAGACCATGGGCTTCACTGTGTTAAAGTCTACAGGCCCCACGGTCGGAGCTCTTCTGGCGATCCTCGGCAAACGATCCCTGGTCTCCAGGAAAGGCTGCACCAATCCAAGTTGTTAGACCGCAAAGGGGGGGGGGGGGGGGGGGGGGGGAACAGAGATGCGACACGGAGAAAATCGCATCTCCGTAAAGGTAAGTGACTGAGAAAACGTTTCCCCCTATTCCCCCCTCCCCCACCCCCCACCTCCCACATTGCATCAAACATTCAAGACATACTTATTTTAAAGTTAAATTTTATTAGAGGCATGTACATATCATAGTCCGAACCACTACAAATTTTGTTAAACGGTTACATATTAAATATCCAGGATTCCAGGGACTCCACTACCAATGTAGCTGGGGTCTTCATTCATCGGTTATGTATTGACATTGACTCTAATTATTATTATTTTTGTTTTAATAGATAGAACAAATAAAGAAAAAGAAAAGAAAATTAAAAAATAGAATAAACTATCCACAATAGAACTTAGGAGATAGGTCCGTAGGTAAGAAAGCATAACTATTCATCTAGTCATGGGTTCAAGCTTCCGTTAGGTATCAGGTAGAATGGTATCAGGTACCATTCTACCCCTTCAAATAATCTATGAACTTGGCAATTAAGACAAATCAATTTTTTCCAGATTTGAGGTCTCCGACATCTCCATAATCCACATTTTGATTGTGGGGGATGCAGCGTTTTTCCAAAATGTTAATATTAATTTTTTCCCAGTTATTATACTATAATCAAGGAAATTTCTTTGGTTTATTGTAAGTTTTAGGTATTGTTCAGATATGCCCAATATTATTAATTTAGGATCGGGCTCCAGTTGAGTATTTACCACTACGGAAATAATTTAAAAAATATCCACCCAAAATATTTTAATTTTTATGCAACTTACAAAGGTATGGGTTAAATTAGCCTCAGAATATTGACATTTATCGCAGATAGAAGAAATATTTGGAAAAATTCTATTTAATTTTGTTTTAGAATAATGCAATCTATGTAATATTTTAAATTGTATTAAAGTATGTCTGGCGTTTAACGAACATTGATGTATATGTTGTAGATTTTCATCCCAAATATCTTTTGTTATGGGTTGAACTAATTCATTTTCCCATGCTTGTCTAACATTCAAGACATACTTAAAAGAACAAAAACAGAGAAGGGTCGAGACAGACGGCTGGCGAGGTGGCTAATAGGGGCGCCACCCGGTAACTCAATCAGAGAAACATAAAGATTATTGGCCAAATGGCCTTCAATGTTATCCTGATTAGTCATGGCCCACAACTCTCTTGCGCTGCTCTAAACCACCTGAAGCTGCAGAGATGGGACATTTGACTTAGACATCAAACTTCAAAAATCAAATTGCTTAAAATGTCCAAATTCCTTTCAGGCTCCATTTTATTTATCTGTGACTGAAATGTGTAAAGTTCAAAGAAAGAAAGAGTTACATTGTTGAATAAACATAATTTCTTCACCAAAGATAGACACAAAGTGCTGGAGTAACTCAGCGGGTCAGGCATCATCTCTGGAGATAAAGGATAGGTGACGTTTCGTGTCGGGACCCTTCTTCAGATTTCTTCAGACTATCGACCTGCCACGCTTTGTCCTGCCTCCCCTCTTTTCGAGCTTTCTTCTCCTTCCCTAGTTTCAGTCTGAAGAAGGGTCCCAACCCAAAACGTCACTTATCCTTTTTTTCCAGCAACGCTGCCTGACATGCTGAGTTACTCCAGCACTTTGTGTCTCTCTCTGGTATAAACCAGCATCTGTAGTCCCTTCCGATCATAATTTCTTCACCATGTGGCAACCATTTGCAAAATGAATTGATATCCTTTTTACAGTTGTAAGTACATTAACTGATAGGAAAATAAAACAAATCTCCCAGAATGGCAAAGGCTGGGCATGTCCACTGTGAAAACCATCCAGAGGGCACTTAGAGACTTCTGAGCTTTTTTCCCAATTGATTAGCTTGCAAACATCTGAGAGTTTTGCTGAAAATTTCCAGGTTTTGGAATGGAATAGAATATGGAATAATTTATTGGCACTGTGAAATTCTTTGCTTGCATACCCAATGTTTACAAATTTAAGTTTTGTTATACATTTATTCACAACTGACTAATTTATGGTTTCAGCAAAAGAGCCCAAAACAATTATGGATGAAACAAGGGGTGAGATGAGATGAGGTTGTTACTGAGCCGGTTATTTTTGTAGCTTATTTATTAAATATATGCATTTAGTTTTTTCTTTGCCTATACACAGTATATTTCTCAAACAAATTGAATTTTACAGCCCTTTTTGTGAAGGCATTGATTCCAGTCAGAAAATTAAATTATTCTAATTGATCACAGCTGTGTGAATTATTTGCTGAATGACTATAAAATTAGACACGGGGAAGGAATATGGGAATTACTTGGGCAAAACCATTCCAGTCAATAAGTTTAATGTTCCGTTATTCCCAATTATGAGCTTTCTTATTTGTTCCTCGGCTAATGACCTTGAAACATGTTACCTCTGCCATGTTTCTTCACCCATTGATAACCCAAATTCTTACTTTTACCTCAGAATGAGAAATAGAGCGAGGAAAAAGGCTCTTTCGTTCAACCGAGCCCGCACCGACCAGCGTTTGCCCTGTACACTAGCACTATCCTACACACTAGGAACAGTTTACGATTTACAGAAACCAATTAGCCTACAAACCTGCACATCTTTGGAGTGTGGGAGAAAACCCATGCAGTCACAGGGAGAAGGCAGACAGCGCCTGTAGTCAGGATCGAATCCGGTCTCTGGCGCTGCAAGGCCGCAACTCTACCATTGTACCACTGGGCCCCAACTGAAAGCTACTCTGAGTTTGTCTCCATCTTGTGTGAATGTGTTAGCTTCTGTAACAAAATCTTACCTCTCACTCACGGAATTGACCCTGCCACAACTCCATATTTACTTCTAAATTCTAATGCTTTGCTACAACTTTCACACTCCCACGGCAGCCTCTGGTCTAATGGCTCACTGCCACATCTCCATGGTATTGCACCTCCTACCATCTCCCTCATCCTCCACAATCTATCCTCACTTTGCCATTCCCCATTCCCCATTCCATGACCCGATGGCAAGGTTTTTGTAGGCCGCATTTACCACCCTAACCATGTGCGTTGACATGTTCAGGAAGCTACAGACTTGCACCCAAAATTGCTCTGAACATCAATACTCCAAGGGAGTCTTGCCTTTATTGTGTACTTCCCTCTTGCATTTGACCTTCCATAATGCATCTCCTCACACCTATCTGTTTTTAACTCAATCTGCCATTCCTCTGTCCAAATGTCCAACTAATGCTGCTGCATCCTTTGACAACCTTCCTCACTATCCACCTTTATCAACTATTGTGTCATTTGCAAATGTATTAATCAGACCACATATATTTTTGTCCTCATCATTTATATATATATATATACACTGTATCTTATAAAACAACAGTCACTACATCAACGATCACATAACTCCAGTCAGAAAAACGCCCTCTACTGGCAGCACAGTGGCGCAGCGGAAGAGCTACTGCCTCACAGCGCTTATGTGGATCTCTTATGGTGCTCTGGTTTCCACCACACTCCAAAGACGCACAGGTTTGTAGGTTAATTGGCTCCTGTAAATTGTCCCTAGTGTGTAGAATAGAATTTGTGTATGAGTGACTGTTGGTCAGCGCGGACTTGGGGTGGCCAAAGAGCCTGTTTCCACGCTGTATCTCTAAAATACACTACCACTATTCTGTCTTTTGTAATCAAGCACAATTCTGAATACAACTTACCAACTCACCCTAGATCTCACGTGATTTAATCTACTGGGACAGCTTACTACGAGGCTTCTTGTTAAATGCTTTACTAATGTAAAGAACATTTGTAGATAACATTCACTGATCTGCCCTCATCAATCATCTTTGTAATTTCCTCAAAAATCTCAGTCACATTTGTGAGATGGCCTCCACCATGGCAAAGACATGCTGACTCTGCCCAATAAGCCCATGCTTTTCCAAATGCAAGTAAATCCTCTACTGTTTAAGGAGCTGCATCTTTAAAACTGCTGCAATTTTTATTATGGCTGTATTTCATCATAACACAGAAATCTGCTGGCTGCTTTTCATACCAAATCATCAGAGTTGAATTATCTGCATAAATAATGCATGAGCGGATATTAATCTTTCAGTCAATTGGAGCCCATCTTTCATTTCTTGTTTGACATCAAATATAAATATTTAAGGGTGAAATCTGGCCTCATTAAGAGGCTGGCAGTAAGCTGATCTCTTGTTCAGGCACTAACATCTGGCAGCAAACAACTGCTCTGACGGGTTAACCAACGAAGAATACTGTGCTCCTGATGACCCACATTGTAAATACAGGAGATCCAGGTATATATCCAGCGGGATTGCAACGCCACCAGGGGAGGAACGGTGGCGCAGCGGTAGAGTTGCTGCATCACAGCGCCGGAGACCCATGTTCAATCCTGTCTACGGGTGCTGTCTGCACAGAGTTTGTACCTTCTCCCTGTAACCTGCGTGGGTTTTTCCGGGAGTTTCCACAATCCAAGGACCTGCAGGTTTGTAGGCTAATTGGCTTGGTAAAATTGTAAATTGTCCCTAGTGTGTGTAGGATAGTGTTGGTGTGCGGAGATCGCTGGTCAGTGTGGATTCGGTGGGTTGAAGGGCCTGTTTCCATGCTGTATCTCCAAACTAAACTAAACTGACTTTCTCCATTTTCACTCCTCCCATGTTCTGAAGGTATACTGTGTGGATTACAGTTAGTTTTACAATTGTGGCCTTCTAATATCACATCACTGAGTCCAGACGTCGTTTTAATCTATGGTTTATAGGAAAGGGGTGGGCGCATTAAACTTAAAGAGCTGAGAGGTGAACTTTTATGTTTTTGACGTTGGCTTGGACTTTTAATCTTATTGTTCAACTTCCAGCATATCATCCTTACTCTATCTGACATACGAGGGACAATTTACAGAAGGCAGTTAACTTATAAACATGCACCTCTTTGTAATGTGGGAGGAAAGCAGAGCACCCAGAGAAAACCCGCACGGTCACAGGGAGAACGTACAAACTCTGCAGACAGCACCCGTAGTCATGATAGAACACAGATTTCTGGCGCTGCAAGTAACCACACCACTGGCCACTCAGCCACCCATTTTGATCTTCGGAGAGTGGAAAACTGAAAGACAATAACAATAAAATCTGAACATTTTAAAGTAAGTAAAACTTTGTGTTTGAATGATTTTTCCCCTAGTGTGCCGCATAGCTGCAGATCAATTCCCAGATAAACTAGTTAATGCTTACAAGCAGCATAAACAAACATAAAAGAAAATAACATGGATTCTGCAAAGCTGCAGGAATAATTAACTGATGCACTGACATATTTATTCCCCTTGACAGATGCTGCCAGACCTGCCGAGTGTCTCCAGCATTTTCTGTTTTTGCATGAATTGCAGTATTGACCAGTGGCAAGGTAAAAAACAGAAGTTCAAAGCACAAAGATTAATGCTGCTTAAATACAACGTGGAACATAATGGTTCCTGAAGAACTAGGATGTGGAACAGCCCTATTAAGAAACCAGAGTTTTGGTGGTGATCCACACTTAAGTTTCATTTGTTTTGTTGCCCGGAAGGAACGAATTTCCAGAAGCGTATATACAATTTTCCACACACAGAGAACTGCAGATGGTGGATTACAAAAAGGCACAAAGTGCTGGAGTCAGCGGGTCAGGCAGCATCTCTGGAGAACATGGGGTAAGTGTCTGAAGAAATGTCACCTATCTGTGTCCTCCAGAGATGCTGCCTGGCCCGTTGAGTTAGTCCAGCACTTTGTGTCTATCTTTGGATATGTGACATTTCAGGTCGTGACCCTTCTCCAGTCTGAAAAAGTGGCCCGGACTCAAAACATCACCTATTCATATTCTCCAGAGATTCTGTTTGACCCATTATGTTCCTCCAGCGCTTTGTGTAATTGTTCAGTTTGTCAAATTGTCTTAAGGGGTCTTTTTTCATGCAGACAAAATAAAATATTGTAGCGGCACCTGTTGGTGCGCGCCAGCGTAGAACCCTGCAGTCGGAAGCCACGCGCACGTGACTCTGGGAGGGGTCGGGTTTTGGCGCGGTTTCTGGTCTCAGCCCAACAGTTGATTGAGGATCACCGTTGTGGTCAGCTGTGTGTTAGAACTTGTGATACCAGAGAACCTTGATTCAGAATAAATCTTGTTTCAAACCACTGGTCGTTGTCTCTAATCCACTAAAATATGTTCATGCAATTCCATTTTTATGGATGATTTATGCAGTTTCATGAAAATATGCAAAAATGGTGAGATACTTTTATAAGTTAATGGCTCCAGGTGGACTGTAGTTACATAGTACAATGAACAGTACAGCACAGATCAGGTTCTTTGGCCCACAATATCTCTGCTGAACATCATGCCAAGATCATTTAATCTCATCTAACTGCAGATGTTCCATATCCCTCAATTCCTGCAAATCCATGCACCTTATGTCAAATAGTGAGAGGAAATTTAAAAAAAAACGAATCACAGTCATTATGCCAGCCATGATAATTTATTATTTAATTCAGAAGAATGCCATGAATATCAAAAAATAATGTTGTGAAGCTTTAGCTTTATTTATTTTCAAACTCAATATATACTATTACAAAATGAGGCAAAAATGAAATGATGGTGACAGTCTATATGAAATCTGCCCACACACAAGCTGAGCAATGCACTCAAGGATACATACAAAGCTATGGTCACATTTTAACATGGCCAAATTCCTTATGCAAGGATTATTCCTTGTAGTTTACCGATAAATATGTCTTTGTTAGTGTGTGTGTGCTTGCTTGTATGCATGCGTGTTCGTGTCTGTGTTCATCTCTCAATTTTATTTTAAGTCTGACCATATGCAGCAAAGTTAAGGGCCTGTCCCACTTTCACGACCTAATTCACGACCTCTGCCGAGTTTGCCTTTGACTCATACTCGCTGCATGGTCATCACGAGGTCGTAGGAGGTCGTAGGAGGTCATAGGTAGGTCGTAGGTAGGTCATGATGCTAGTCGTAGGTACTCGTGGCATCAAGTAGGTCGGGGCATTTTTCTAGCATGATGAAAAATGTCCACGAGTAAAAAAGATCGTGAATTAGGTTGTGAAAGTGGGACAGGCCCTTTAGATTTATGTACACAACATTCTGTTAAATAATTTTGGGAGATTTTATTATATGTCAATGTCCTATATATCTATCCATGTCCTCCAGAGATGCTTCCTGGTCCACTGAGTTACTCCAGCACTTTATCTCTTTTTTTGTAAACCAGCATCTGCAATTACGTGTCTCCTATATTTTTCGGGTCAGTAGTGATGGCCCTTGCATCCTAGGTGATTAATGTTGGACAGTTGACCATGGGGATTCATATTAAATGTTTATGGGGGTGGTTAGATATTGAATTTATGTATAGTTTTTTTTTACTGGATAGCATGTAAAAGCATTTTACTATATCTTGATACATGTTACAATATAATACAGATGAACTAACCTAAACTAGTTTCTCTATTGGACCCCACCCTTCCTAAGGTCATCTGTTGCTGTCCCTGTATTATTCTGGCCTTTTCTCACTTCCAATTCCCCCCCCCCCCCACCTCTATCTTTCAGTCTGAGGAAGGGTTCTGACCTGAAACATCACTTATTCCTTTTCTCGAGAGATGCTGTCAGACCCTCTGAGTTACTCCAGCATTTTGTCTCTGTCTTTGATATAAACCAGCATCTGCATTTCCTTCCTAGTTTCTCTCTTATTGGAGATGGTTATTGCCTGATTGATGTGGAATGATTATTATTTGCCACTTCTCAGGTCAAATCTGACCTACCTCTTTTAGCAAGCTAGTGATTGTTATATAGGAAATTGTGATTGGGACTAAACACTATGCAGTTGTCAGTCTTGATATTCTCGTAGTTCCCATTGCTTCAATTGCTGAATTAGGACGTAGGGCTGCCAGGAACAATTTGCATTTTTTTCTTTATGCTGATATTGCATTGAAAATTTCTGTGTCTTGTCTGATGTTTTATTTTAGAAACTATTGCTTAGTGTTATTTCTTATGGCTTGCTTTTAGACTATTTAATAGACTATAGGGCAAAACTTTAAACTGAGAGCGATAAGATTTGAACGAGATGTGCGGTGCAAGTTCTTTACACAGAGGGTGGTGGGTGCCTGGGATGTGCTGCCAGAGATGGTGGTGGAGACAGACATGATACTGGCATTAAAGAGTCTTTTAGATAGACAAATAGATATGCAAGGAAATGAGGGATAAATGACCCTTAAAGAGTCTTCCTCAAAGAAGGGCCTTGACCCGAAACGTCACCCATTCCTTCTCTCCAGAGATGCTGCGAGTTACTCCAGCATTCTGTGACTATCTTCAGTGTAAACCAGCATCTGCAGTTCCTTCCTACACAGTTTCTCGTGGTATCCTGTTTGGAAAATACTTTGCGGGTGAAGGGCCTGTTCATGTACTACACTGTTCTATATACATGAGTAATGACTGCATGTGACTTGTGCCACTTATAGTGGCTTAGCTGTTGTTTCTGAACCTGTGCTCTGAAAGTTGTCCTTTAATTCCAGGCTATTGTTACATTGGGCCTGGAAGGAATTCCCTTTCACTCTTGTCTACAATCTATATAGAAGTTGAAATTGTGTGCATCAAACCGAATGTAAGGTTTTTGTGCCCGAAAACCTTATGCCTAGCCACCCATCAACCTCTGTGTAAAAAGACTTGCACCGCACATCTCTTTTAAGGTTTGTAGGAAAGAACTGTAGATGCTGGTTAAAATCAAAGATAGACACAAAATGCTGGAGTAACTCAGCGGGTCAGGCAGCTTCTCTGGGAGAAGGAATGGGTGACGTTTTGGGCTGAGACCCTTCTTCGGACTAAGTTTGTCCCTCTCACCTTAAAGGTATTCCCTATAGTCTTTTAAAGAGACAAAATGCCTTGTGCTTAGATTACACACAAATGTGTCTCCAAGTAAATGATCCGAAAACTCTAAAGTTATAATAACTTAAGAGCTCTGTGACTGAGGTGACATAATCACTCAGTTTCCGAGCTTTTGCTTATATATACTGAATTTATAGCACTCCACTATTCAAAACGTTGTGGATTGAATTTTGTTTCCAGCCTCTTAAACTACTTCAGCAAATCTATCTTTCTCCAGCGCTATTGTTAGCATCACATTTTGCAGCCTTTTGCCTTCAGTCATATAGTTTATTTGTGTTCTTTCACTCCAGCATTCACTGCCTGTCCCAGTTCAGCACTGTCTTCCAGCTAAAAAATACAATTGTTCATGAAAAAGTCTTCCATCCTCTTCATAGGATGCGGATGATTTACATGCCTCATTATTACACGCTGCTGATGAAGCCTGCTGGTGGCTGACCTGCCATTTTCTCTTTGCTCATCAAAATAATGTTACATTACTCAAACCTTGTGAGTTTGCAGTTTTACTCTCAGCTTGCCCGAGACTCACTCTGTCTCCCTTGCATTAATTTTGCTTTAAAGATCGGCTGGTGCAAGCTTAATAATGAGTTCTGTGGTCTGCCAGGCAAGCACAGCTGCCTCCAGCTCTGCTTGTCGCTCTTTGATCTGACTCGTGGGATCCATGCAGAATGGCTCTGCCAAGCCTGCAGTCGAGAGACTAGATGTTTTGGTCTAATTTTCTACCCTGTTTGTTTGTAGCCATGGAGTTTGCACAGTGCTTGTGAGGTAAGAATATTATTCTTAAAGAGGCGACACTGATTGTTCTTTTCAGATTTTTGTTTTCTGATTCTTGCCACCAATTATAATGTAATGCAAAGTGGTCTTGTGATACTGCTGGGGCCCAGCCTGTGCTGTAAATGTTGCTTGCAAAATATCATTTTAGCGCCATTACGTCCTCTGACTAAATGGCTTATTACCTAATTGTATAAATACACCACAGCCTTTCTCTTCCCTCTGCCTCCACTACCACCTCCCCCTCAACTATCGAAATCCCACCCACCCAGACCCATCTACATGGCTGCACCAAACTTGTAGTACCACATTCAACATAAAATGATTATAAAGACAAGTGCAATCTACATATTTGATAACAAGCAATATTGATGCCAGTGGTGAGACAAAGAGAAATGAGAATGCTAATGTCGAAAACAAAGTTTCTGGAAGAGAAAATTGAGACTGTTTCAACCACTGCTTCTATTTGTTAACTAACACTGTTGGCAAAACAGAATCAAAACGATCAAATGTTGTGGGGCTGATCAAGATCAATTTTCTTTCACATCCAATTTTGAGAAATGTTTTCCAGAGGAAGTGGATTATGCCGTCTTTTTTAAACTTCAGTAGCGACTTTGTTCATTCTTCCAAATCATTTTCAGGAGGATGCTCAGAGTGGAAGAAACTTGATCTTCTGGAAAAGCTGGACATGGACTTTGATGGTCTTCTGGAAAAGCTGGAAAACTGGGCGGTGCAATCAAGAAGGCCTTCGGTGAGGAAAGAGGGGGTTGGTTTGCAAAGGGCAAAGAGTCACGGTAGGGTTCACTGAGCACTCCAACTTGGAATATAGAGTGAAAGCTTTGTGAACTGGCAATCTGTGATAAGAGAAAAAAAGTCTGATTGGAAAGAGGAAATTGCAACATTTTCCATATCAAGAGCCTCATGAGGGATGTTAATTTTTAAGATCCTGTCACGGATGGGAGAATGTTAATAGGCGGCCTAAGAGAGTCATAGATAAAGCCTCTTTATGCATGAGTTGCTCTTGCGGAGAGATCCAATGAAAAAGGTAATCAAAGCAATTAAAATGCTAATCAGATGACGCATCAGTTGATATTGAATGATGCTGCAAACAAACAAGGCAGAGGCATTAAGACGCTTTTGATGAAATCCTAAAGCCTTTTGGTTAACCTTGAAAGGTGAGCACGTGGAGTGGGATTGGAGAAGTATGAGGATGGGATTGGTGGAAAAAAATGTGCTGCTTATTATAATCTCCCTTCAATTTAAGGTGAAGGGAAATGATTTAACAAGGATCTGGGGATGAACTTTTTCACAAAGGGGTGGTGGGTGTATGGAACGAGCTGCCAGTGGAGGTAGTTGAGGCAGGAATTATCCCAACGTTTAAGAAACAGTTAGACAGGTACATGGATAGGACAGGTTTGGAGGGATATTGGCCAAATGCAGGCAGATGGGACTAGTGTAGCTGGGACATGTTGGCTGGTGTGGGCAAGTTGGGCTGAAGGGCTTGTTTCCACGCTGTATCACTCCTTGACTATGATTCAGTCCATTGGTACTTTTCATTTATTCATAGCAGAGTATTATCACCCTTGAATGAGTAAGTGTCTTTTATTGCAAGTGCAAATGTTGATTATAGTTGTTATCACAATCAATGGCAACAATTACATTGCTATTAACTTGGCCTCATTCTCTGTGGATTGGGCAAGAGAATCATCAGCCAGGGTCATTGGTTCTAAGCACTGAGCATGGTTGATAGTTGTGGACTTTAAGTGAGAACTATGATTTGGCTTTAACTACAGCCTTCATGAAATACCAACTGATTCATATGCCAAGATGTTCGCTGAAGGTCTTTGATTCCTATGCCAAGATGTTTACTGAAGGAATTTGAGAAAGAATGAAAGAATGAAATAAAAACAGAATATGGTGCAAAACACAGCAAGTTAGGTTGCATCTGTGGACAAAGGGACAGTGACTGTTCAAAATCCTTTAGTTTAGTTCAGTGATGCAGCATGGAAACAGGCCCTTCAGCCCACCGAGTTGGCGCTGACCAACAATCATCCTTAGTCTATCCTATACGCACTAGGGACAATTTACAGAAGCCAATTAACCTATAAACATACACCTCTTTGGAATGTGGGAGGAAACCAGACCCACATGGTCACAGGGAGAACTTACAAACTCCGTATAGACAGCACCCGTAATCAGGATCGAACCCAGGTCTCTGGCACTGTGAACAAGCAGCTCTACGGCAGCACCACTGTGATCGATGTGGTCTCTATGGGCCAAAGGGCCTGTTTTCATGCTATTTCTCTAAACTAAGAGTCTTGATGTGTATTTGAATTGCCAAGGCATAGCAACTGGCCAAATGATTGAAGATGAAATTACTACAGATGGATACCTTCTGATGTGAATGTGGTAGGCCGAGTGGTTTGTATCCATCCTGTGGTTCTGAGACCATGGGGATTAGCCATAAACAGGGTTATCCAGTGATTGAATGAATGGGAGCAGATAAAGAGATAGAACATCGAGAAAATAATGCAGGAGGCGCAAAACGCAGGTATATGAAGACATACCCACCAGGTCAGTCTTAGCATGTCCTCAACTTCCAAAGAAAAAAAATAAATAAGGAAAAATAAATTAAACAAGATGAGCCAATATCACAGATGAATGAGTAAGAAGTGACTGCAGATGCTGGTTTATACTGAAGATAGACACAAAATGCTGGAACAACTCAGTGGGCCAGGCAGCATCTCTGGAGAAAAGGAATAGGTGAAGTTTTGGGCCAAGACTTTTCATCAGACTTCATCATACTTCATCAAGACTGATGAAGGGTCTCGACCTGAAACGTCACCTTTTCCTTTTCTCCAGAGATACTGCCTAACCCACTGAGTAACTCAGCATTTTGTGTCTATCACAGATGATTGACTTGTGTGCAGGTAGAGAAATCAAACTATCTGAAGTTGTAGATCTCAATATAGTGTGGACAACATCCTCGTCAATCTTCTCTGCATCCTTTCCAATTTGATAACATCTTTCCTGTAACATGATGCCCAGAACTGACTATAATACCCCAAATACGTCCTCATCAATATCTTGTACACTGTAACATAACATCCCAACTTCTATATTGCATCTATAATACCCAGACTGATGAAGACCAAGGTACCACCATTCTTTAACACTTTCAGGGAACTGTGTACATGAACTCCGAGATCCCTCTGCTCTACAACACTTCCAGGGGCCTATAAATGTCCTGCCTTGATTTGACATTGCAAAATGCAACATCTTACACTCATCTGCATTAACCATCATTCGCCATTCTTCAGCCCACATTCTCAGCAGTCTTTTTTAGCAGGGTACACAAATCAAAGAACGGGGATTCCCCTCCCACACTATAGTTGAGGCTCGCACCAGGGTCTCCTCCGTACCCCGCAACACTACCCTTTCCCCCATCCCCCCACTCGCAACAAGGGCAGAGTCCCCCTGGTCCTCACCTTTCACCCCATCAGCCGGCACATACAACACATAGTCCTCCGCCAGTTTCGCCACCTCCAACTTGACCCCACCACTCACCACATCTTCCCATCTCCCCCCGTCTGCCTTCCGCAAAGACCGCTCCCTCCGCAATTCCCTTGTCAATTATTCCCTTCCCTCCCGCTCCATCCCTTCTCCAGGCACTTTCCCTTGCAACTGCAAGAGATGCTATTGTCCCTTTACCTCCTCCCTCCACTCCTTTCAAAGACCCAAGCAGTCCTTCCAGGTCCAACAAAGGTTCACCTGCACCTCCTCCAACCTCATCTATTGCATCCGCTGCTCTAGATGCCAGCTGATCTATATCGGTGAGACCAAGCGGAGGCTTGGCGACCGTTTCGCCGAACACCTCCGCTCGGTCCGCAATAACCAACCCGACCTCACGGTGGCTCAGCACTTCAACTCCCCCTCCCATTCCATATCCGACCTCTCTGTCCTGGGCCTCCTCCACGGCCAGAGTGAGCAACACCGCAAATTGGAGGAACAGCACCTCATATTCCGCTTGGGGAGTCTGCATCCTCTTGTCATGAACATTGAATTCTCACAATTCTGTTAACCCTTGCTGTCTCCTCCCCTTCCTACCTCTCTCTCAGCCCTCGGGCTCCTCCTCCTTTTTCCTATCTTCCTCCCTCCTCCCCCCACCCCCCATCAGTCTGAAGAAGGGTTTCGGCCCGAAACGTTGCCTATCTCCTTCGCTCCATAGATGCTGCTGCACCCGCTGAGTTTCTCCAGCATTTTGTGTATCTTCGATTTTCCAGCATCTGCAGTTCCTTCTTTAACACAAGTATTTTTTAACAACTTACTTTAGTATCACCTGCAAACTTACTAATCACGCCTTGCACATTCTCACTGAATTGTTAATGTACACCACAAACAACAATGGGCCCAGCATTGTTCTCTGAGGCACACCACTAATCACAGACCTGCAGATTAAGAACAGCCTCTCTGTTGTCAATATTCCTGATTGACTAACGCAGCCCATTCTCATTTGACACTTTGACTTTGCAGCATGGTATCTTAAAGCCTCAAATTAGCTGCTGGTATCTTAGGATCATTGAAAGATCGCAGAGTGCAAACTACTCCCAAGAAATCCTTTCACATGCCCCAGTAAGCATCTCTGTTGAAAAATAAAGAACCACTTTCTGCCTGCTTCTAAATCCAAGGCATGACCTGTTTTGCTCATTTTTAAAGAAATTCTGCGCCCAAGTGTGTATAAACCTTGCAAATTCCCCAGAATAGAATTTGATGGACCATATCCATTTGTCTGTAGGTTTGTTTTCATACGCACACTTCATTTTCTTTCGAAACTTATGACTGATGCTAAGAGGGCACATCAAGAAATTGTGAACCCCTAGCCTGGAAATATTAATGATGGAAAATCACAAGCTGAGTGAAGATGTAGTTAATCCCTCATATCGTTGGAATTACTGGAAGCATGACTTTGATACCTTACGATTTCCCCCTTTCTGATCTGAGGAGCTGGTTCAGGCAGAATAACATAAAGTAATGAATTCTGAGATGAGAAGTGAGGGTGAATACTCTGTAACGTTTCTATGAAGAAAACTCGAGTAATGAGAAAATGCTGGGCAATGCCTGAATGCGTACACTTAGCCAAGTGTAGCACGTCACTTGATAAAGTACCTCGATGAAAAAATAAAAAATAAAGGCACCTCTCTTCGGACTGAATAAATCATGCTGTCTTTTACTAATAGAGGAGAGAAAAGCATCGAACATGCATTCTGTTCTTTGGAAGTCACATTAAGTTGACAGTAATTAAGTACAACTTTAAAAATTCAGCTGGCATTTTACCAGCATGGCATGTGAGGAGCTCAATTGGGTTACCTCCACGGGAGGCCTTCTCACTTGGAAATATTGCAGTCCTTTGTTGATATCTTAGTTTGAGAAAAAAAGCCCTGTGGCGCTCTGTAAAAGGTTATGGCAATATTTCAGTATTTGGAAAGAACTGTAGTCTAAATTGAAATCTGCAGAGCCTCTGAAATACATCGCAGTTTCATCATCAATAGATCATGATTAATCATAGTTATATCCAACTG
Organism: Okamejei kenojei; assembly: GCA_035221665.1. Lineage (NCBI taxonomy): Eukaryota > Metazoa > Chordata > Chondrichthyes > Rajiformes > Rajidae > Okamejei > Okamejei kenojei. The sequence continues at coordinate 40,431,513 of CM069146.1, forward strand.
AGCAAAGTTCTTCACTTGTCAACACTATTTTAATTTGTGCAAAGTTTCATCATAATAAACTGATTCTATTAGTAAAGAGTTAATGCAAAGATTGAAAATGAAGTCATTTGGAATGGTTCAGTGATAGGATGTGGAATTGTACTAAACCTGAAGAATAATTGAGATCATAATTATAATTTTCAGTGTTCCTTATCTAAGAGAGAAGAACGACCAATAAGGGTTGTAGGTCCTGATTATGCCATTCTTTCATTCTTTCATTGGATTTATAAGGATACTCGCTCACAGTTGACATTGCCCACAATCTTTCATTTCCAGGGTCACACATTAAAGATGACACTAAAGTTGATAATGTTGATTCATCGGTGCACAAACACAACCTTCCAACAGTTGTTGTTAGTTTCATTTCTTGCATCAAGATCTGCATGCAAGCATAAGCAACAGGAGCACCAGTGGACCAGCTGGCTTGTCGAGCCTGCTATACATGAATGGTAGAGCTGCTAGATCCATCAACGGCCACACTTGGCCAGGCCAACCCAACTCCGCCACCAGGACATTGGGCCTTTGTAGTCAGATCAAGATCCCTGCACTTACAACAACTGGGAATTGAAAATGGGGTCAAGCTGGGGACTCTGTATGGTGCCTCAGTGTACTACTGCTATGTACTTGTACTGTATATGAGGTGTTTATCTAAGATGTAGCTAAATGCTTATGCATAGTGATACCTGCACTGAAAACTAATGAATTTCACTGTACCTCGGTACATGTGACAAAGTGCCATCTTCATCATCATCGGCGGTCACTCGAAACGAGTATGACTGTCCTCTCCTCTCCATAGGATCGTCTACTTGTGGGTCAGCAGATGTCTGTAGAGGCCGATCCACAATCCACACACCATGGTGCAACGTGGGCAGTGGAGACTGGTGGTGGTTGGTAGTCCTCGAGCCCCCTTCTCTCTCTCCTTACGGTGCGGTCGCTTTGTCTCTGCGACACGGCGTAGTGCGTTTGTCCTCCCAGCTGATCCTCAGAATCTTTCATAAGGATCTTTGATGTTATTGTTCCAGGGCTCTCAGGTGCCTGCTGTAGGTGGTCCATGACTCGACTCCATACAACAGGGTGGAGAGGACAATGGCTCTGTAGTCCAGCAGTTTTGTTTGAGCCTTCAGGTCTCGGTCTCAAAGACTCTTTTCCTGAATCTGGCAAAGGCTCTGCTCGCACAACTCAGGCGATGGTTGACCTCAGAGTCAATGTCAGCTTTTGAGGAAAGAATGTTGCCAAGGTTGGGGAAGTGGTCAAGAGTGGTGTCGTCCACTTTTGTAGTGGGCTGGGTAGATGGCTGTTTGGGTGGAGGTTGATGTAGGACCTGGGTCATCTTGATATTTAAGGCTAGGCCCATGACTCTGTATGCCTTGACGAAGGCATTCAGGATGCCCTGGAGGTCTTCTGCAGAGTGTGCTGCAATAGCGCAGTCATCCCCGTACTGAAGCTCCATGATGGCGGTGTTACTGACTTTGCTCTTGGCCTTCAACCTATCAAGGTTGAAGAGCTCACGGCAGTTCTGTAGAGGATTGTAAGTGCCATACCATACTAATTATGGCCATCTCGCTAGTTCTACATGACCCCACTAAGGGAATCATCTGCTCCCATTGACCCTGTCAACTCTCCTCAGAATGTTATATGTTTCAGAAAGATCACTTCCAATCTTCTATACTGCAGTGAGTGTAGAACCAATTCACTCAACCTTTCTTCATCTGTCGACACCTTCATATCATAAATCAACCAAGTGCATCTTCTCTGCACCAGCTTCTATGCAGGCATAACTTTCCTGTAGTACTCCTGTGTGGGTTCAACACTATCCCGTAAAGTTGCCTCATTTTTTTTCACAACAACACAACAAAAGCTGTAAAGCGACGAGCCTTACTAATATTTGTTGTACCTGAATGCCAACTTGATAAGTTTCATGTACTGAGACACCTAAATCTCTTTTAACTGCAATATTTTGCAGTCGCAATCCATTAAATATAATTTGCTTTCTTTTTCTTACTTCCAAAGAACAAGAACATCACATTTTTCCACATTATACGCCATCTGTCAGAATTCTTAACCCATCTGAATACCTTTGCAGTGTTTTTGAATGTTCCTCATAATCTGCTACTCATTGTTTGTAGCACCGTCTAACATGGTAACGAGGCTCTCAGTCCTTCCCTGCAGTTCATCAATGTTGATCATAATCCCTTGAAGCCCATTCATTGAATACTGCAGCACCCAGCTATTTATTGATTACTGACCCAAGTATTATCCAAACCCTTTCTGTTTCTGTTAGATAGTCTTGGAAGTGGGCGGCACGGTGGCGCAGCGGTAGAGTTGTTGCCTTTAAAACACCAGAGACCCGGGTTCGATACTGACTATGGGTGCTGTCAGTGCGGAGTTTGTACGTTCTCTCCGTAACATAGAAACATAGAAATTAGGTGCAGGAGCAGGCCATTCGGCCCTTCGAGCCTGCACCGCCATTCAATATGATCATGGCTGATCATCCAACTCAGTATCCTGTACCTGCCTTCTCTCCATACCCCCCCGATCCCTTCAGCCACAAGGGCCACATCCAAGTCCCTCTTAAATATGGCCAACGAACTGGCCTCAACTACCTTCAGAGAATTCCACAGATTCACCACTCTCTGTGTGAAAAATGTTTTTCTCATCTCGGTCCTAAAAGACTTCCCCCTTATCCTTAAACTGTGACCCCTTGTCCTGGACTTCCCCAACATCGGGAACAATCTTCCTGCATCTAGCCTGTCCAACCCCTTAAGAATTTTGTACCCTGCATGGGTTTTCCCCGGGAGCACCGATTTCCTCCCACACTCCAAAGACGTATAGGTTTGGAGGTTAATAGGCTTGGTAAAATTGTAAATTGTTCTTAGTGTGTGTGGAATAGTGTCCATGTGCGGCGATCACTGGTCGGTGTGGACTCAGTGGGCTGAAGGGCCAGTTTTCGCAATGTATCTCTAAACTAAACTAAACTAAACTAAACAAAAAATAGTGACTCTCCTATCCATTGAAATACAGTGCCCTGCATAATGTTTGGGACAAAGACCCATCATTTATTTATTTGCCTCCGTACGCCACAGTTTGAAATTTCGAATAGAAAAAAAATCACATGTTGTTAAAGAGCACAATATCAGATTTTAATAAAGGCCATTTTTTTTTAACATTTTGGTATCACCATGTAGAAATGACAGCAGTGTTTTTACATAGTCCCCCCATTTCAGGGCACCATTATGTTTGGGAAACAGCAATGTCATGTAAATGAAAATAGTCTTGTTTAGTAATTTGTTGCATATCCATTGCATGCAATGACTGCTTGAAGTCTGCAATTCATGGACATCACCAGTTGATGGGTGTTTTCTTTGGTGATGCTCTGCCAGGCCTGTATTACAGCCGTCTTAAGCTTATGCTTGTTTTGGGGGCTGGTCCCCTTCAGTTATCCCTTCAGCATATGAAAGGCATGCTCAATTGGGTTCAGATCGGGTGATCTGAAAATCATATCAAATGACCACTGGAAAACCGAATTAATACATGGTTTCCTTCATGTCACATCCTCAAAGTACCCTGGCAAATTTATGAAACATTTGTGAACCAATATTGATCGACTTATAATTTTCTAAATGTCTGCCTATTACCTAACTGGTAATGGATTTAAATATTTTCCCAATGTCAAATGTTAGGCTAACTGGCATGTAGTAACTGGCTTACTGTCTCCCTCCTTTCTCTTGCACTGAATGTTATTTCTTGGACTAAATGTTATTTCTTGAACTAAATGTCATTCATGTTATTCCATTAATCTTGTACAATATCTGTGCACTGTGGATGGCTCGATTGTCATCTTGTACTGTCTTCCCACTGACTGGTTAGCACACAACTAAAGCTTTTCACTGCACCTGACAATAAACTAAACTCAGCTCAACTAAACACAACTCAAACTCAAAGCAGCTCTTGAAATGGGCCATTATTATTGGGATTTCCTCTGGGATCTCTTCAGTTTCCAGAGAAATCTCGTAGAATACATGTGAGATATCCTCTCTTGTTACAGCTACCACGTATAAAACCCCAGGTCATGGGCCATCAGGTCTCTGGCAAGCTAATCTTCTCCACACAAAGTAGTGCAAATTGCCATTGATAAGAAGCTTGAAAACCTTGTTCAAAATTATCATCAAACAGGAAACATGTTCCCGATGTTGGGGGAGTCCAGAACCAGGGGACACAGTTTAAGAATAAGGAGATGAATAAGGAATAAGGATTTAAAAAGGAGATGAGGAAAAACATTTTTACCCAAAGAGTTGTGAATCTGTGGGATTCTCTGCCTCAAAAGGCAGTGGAGGCCAATTCTCTGGATGCTTTCAAGAGATTTAGATAGAGCTCTTAAAAATAGCGGTCAGGGGATATGGTGAGAAGGCAAGAACGGGGTACTGAATGTGGATGATCAGCCATGATCACAGTGAATGGCAGTGCTGGCTCAATGGGCCAAATGGCCTACTCCTGCACCTATTGTCTATTGTTTATCGTCTATTGTGTTTTGTAAAATGCGGCTGCTAAACTGGGTTTCATTGGCATTTGATAGTTATACACATCCTAATGTCCATTTGGATATACTGGAAAGCCACTGAATGAGAAGGGATCAGTGAAAGAGCAAATAAGAGAGGAGAAAGTATGAAGAACTACCTTTGTGCTGTGATGACATTTGAAAAGTATTTTCTCTTCAAGAAAGAGTTGTCATAGCCTTTTCGTAATAACTGGATCAGAGCAATAAATTGCTTTAGAGAGGAGCTTAGAGAGACTTTATATTTCAAATTCCCAATATCAGAGAAAGGTTACAATATAGATTGGGATAACAAATAACCCCCCCCCCCCCCCCCAAAAGGAGGAAGGGAGAAAACATGGGAATATAGAGCTGTTGACTAACATCTACTGGAGATTTTTCTTACTATTAAACGTAATATAACATGGCATGATTGCAAGTGAGAATGGTTTTATAAAATAAAGTTATGTTTGACAAATCTATTAGAGTTCAGGGGGTATTACAAATGTTAAGCTGGAATCGGTGCAAGGAACAAGATTTCTATCTTTGTTGTAGGGTCCACCTGGAAGACTCATACAAAACTGAAGCGCCTGTGGCATGTTAGCATAAATTGACGATTGGTTGGTGGTCAGAAAATAGAGAGCTGGAATAAACAAGACAATCTTGAAATAACAGATGTCAATAGTGGAGTCCCAAGAGGATTAGTAAAAGGAATATAGATATTTGTAATCTTTATTAATGATATAAGAATATATTCTGTTTAATGTGTTCAGATTAATAGAATATCAGGCGACAAGTAAACTATGAGAATTTTACAGAAGTTGCAAAAGGGTAAAGACCAATTAATTAGACAAGGATAGAGTATAATCCAGAAAAGTATGGGGAAAAAGAAATGTTGGTGGGAAGAAGGGAAACTGGATAGTTTTGTTAAAAGATTGGATAGTTTTTAAAACAAGGCTAATAAATGGCATTTGGAAAGATTTGGGTGCACATGTAATCATATAAGCTTTGGTGATTAGTTACACAAGCGAATGATATATTGGCTTGTAGAAACAAGGAACTGCAGATGCTTGTTAATACACAAAAGGAAACAAAGTGCCTGTTAATACACAAAAGGAAACAAAGTGCCAGAGTAACTCAGCAGGTCAGGCAGCATCACTGGAAAACATGGATAGGTACGTTTTCTGCATCAAGACCCTTCAGAAGAAGAAGTAGAACACATCTGAAGAGGGGTCTCGACTTTAAATTCACCTATATATGTTCTCCAGAGATGCTGCCTGTCGTATTGAGTTACTCAGCACTTTGTGTCCTTTTGATATATTGACTTTCCTTAAAAATAATTGGAGTACAGAAGTAAAAAACACCTTGCTACAAATATTTAAGGTATCAGCAACTCAATGTCTGGAGTAATGTGTAAAGTGCTGGTCTACTTCCCTGAAGAAAAATATGTTTGGCTCAGGCAAGGTGCTGCATAGGTTGATTAGATTGATTCCAGGGATAAGAGATAATATGACAAGATACAATACAGTAGGCTTAAATTTGCAATGAGTGATGATCAGGCTTAAGCACATCAAATTCCTTGGAGTCCTTGAATAAATGCAGAATGACTGTTCCACTTGGGTTGAATTAGGATTCATTGTCTTCTCGGTTACTTTCTGGTGGGTTATTTATTGAGAGGAAATGTTCCACATGAATCGTTGTCAAAGTTCAGTATTAAAATAATTCCAAGAATTTAAAAGATTGTTTGCCAGTAAGTTGAGGTATGATATCAGCCATGATTTCATTGAATAGAGTAGACGCAGCCGTATCATCTCCTCGCATATTTCTTATACTTTTATGTGGTAGTTTCATAGCACAAGAGGAACTTCTCTTCTGTTACTGGAACCATCATTCTAGAGAATGTGATTGTTAATTGTAGTTGTTTTATGTCAAACTCATGAGAGAACTTTCATTCAGAATACATTTTATTTTGCAGGGCTCAAGTTAGATCATCTTAGTTTCTGCGTCTTAAACTTCAACGACTTCAGTGACGACTTGCACAATAGGAATTTAAAAAAAAAATCATTTCATGTTGTTTCCAATTGTTACCAATGCGCTTGTTAATGTCGTTATTGTGTACTTCAGTATTGATGAGAACAGAGTGATTTTTTTCACATTGGGTGGAAAGGGAAGTTTAATTGGTGAATAACATCATTGCTGGCAGTTTTTGAGAACCTAAAAAATATTGATTTAAAGCTTTTTCTATTACCTTAGCAGCATAAAGAGCTTATCTTTAGTATTTTTCTTGAACATAACATTTTAATGATGGCTTACAACCAGCACTGAATTTTCGTCTCAATTTGGAAACTTATGAATCAGTTAACAATACAAATTTGATACCATTGAAGGATGATTTTGTAACTTACTGTATAAGAAACCACTGTGTGGGTAGAGACCATCACTTAATACAGTTTGCATATTCCAATTAAAAAAGTGCAGGTTATCGCTAACTCGGTCCAAGAATCCATAAGTATAATTCAGTTTTGTCAGTAGCACTTGAGAATTGCTAATGTTAACATTTGATGCAGTTTGCAAAGCAATGACACACACAAGGAACTGCAGACGCTGGTTTACAAAACAACATACACAAAATACTGGAGTAACTCAGTGGGTCAGGCAGGATCTCCGGAGAATGTGGATAGGTGACATTTCGGGTCAGGACCCTTATTCAGGAATTGTCGAGGGGGAAGAAAAAAGCTGGAAAGGAGGAGAAGCAGGGCAAAGCCTGGTGAGTGTTAGATCTATAAAGGTGAGGGTAGAAGGTGGGTGGAGGGTGGGCTGAAAGGCAGATGGTTGGATAAAAGCCAGAGATGAAAAGACAAAGGTTTGGAAACTGGGAGAATAGCTCTTTCGCAGCAAGCCGTGTTCAATCCTGACTTCAGATGTTGGTGTGTGAAGTTTGCCTGCTCCTTGTGATTGTGTGGTTTTCCTCCACATGAACCATTTTCGAATTGAATTGAATTGAATTTATTTGTCATTCAGACCTTTCGGTCTGAACAAAATTTTGTTCCCCTGCAGTCATACATATAATTTTAAAAAATGACAGAAACACACAATAAACACATATTTAACATCCACCACAGTGAGTTCACCAAACACCTCCTCACTGTGATGGAAGGCAAAGTCTTAAAGTCTCTGTCTCTTCCCTCTTTGTTTCCCTCTGCGCCGAGGCGATCCAGGCGATCCAGGCTTCAGATGTTGTGACCCCACCGGGTGATGGTAAGTAGGTCAGTCCCGCGGTTCAACCGAGCTCCGCGAACGGGCCGGTTCAACTCCGCGGCCCGGGGTGGTCGAAGCTGCCGCCCTCCAGACCAGCGGACGAAGCTGTTGTTGCGGGAGCTCGTAAAAACAGGTCATCAACCTGAGAGCTGCAAGCTCCCAACGATGTCGTCCACTGGGCCCGCGGCCGATTCCACCGGGCCCGTGGTCGTGGTCGGGCCGCTGCCACCGCTCCGGGACCGAGTCGGGTCGCCGCTGCCGCTGGAACAGCTCCGGGGCCGAGTCGGGTCGCCGCTGCTGCCGCCGCTGCTGCTGCTGGTACTGCTCCAGGACTGAGTCGGGTCGCCGCTGCTGCTGCTGGAACTGCTCCAGGACTGAGTCGGTCGCCGCTGCTGCTGCCACTGCTGCCGCCGCTGGACCAGCTCCGGGACCAAGTCGGGCCGCCTCTGCTGCCGCCGCAGCTGCCGCTGGAACAGCTCCGGGACCAAGTCGGGTCGCCGCTGCTGCCACCGCTGCTGCTGCTGGAACAGCTCCAGGGCTGAGTCGGGTCGCCGCTGCTGCTGCCACTGCTGCCGCCGCTGGAACAGCTCCGGCACCAAGTCGGGCCGCCTCTGCCGCCGCCACAGCTGCCGCTGGAACAGCTCTGGGACCGAGTCTGGTCGCCGCTGCTGCTGCTGTCATTGCTGCTGCTTCTGGAACAGCTCTGGGACCGAGTCTGGTCGCCGCTGCTGCTGCTGCTGGAACAGCTCTGGGACCGAATCGGGTCGCCGCTGCTGCTGCTGTCATTGCTGCTGCTTCTGGAACAGCTCTGGGACCGAGTCTGGTCGCCGCTGCTGCTGCTGGAACAGCTCTGGGACCGAGTCTGGCCGCTGCTGCTGCTGCTGCTGGAACAGCCCCGGGGCCCGAGGCCGCCAGCTCCGCCATTAGGCCTCGGCGCAGACGGAGACGAAGACGGGGAATACAACAGAAAAGTCGCACCCCCCCCGAGGGAAGAGACCCAGACATGTTACTCCCTCCCACCCACATACACACACAATCTAATAAAATGAAACCAACTAAAAACAGGACAAAATAAATGAAATAACAGACGGACTGCAGGCGGGCCACAGCTGTTAAGCCAGTGCCGCCATCTTGGAATATATTCCTCCCGTACACCCCCCAAAAATATTGGTATTTTGTTTGGTCAGTGAAATGTGTCCTTGGTTTGTGAGTGAGTCATTAATTCTGGTGTTTGGGGGAAGGGGGGAGTAAATGACAATGTGGAGAGAATAAAATGAGATCAGCATAAATTTGTATAAATGGGTGCTTGATAATTGGCACAGATGGTAGGCTACAGAGACTATTTCGTCCCTGGCTGATATAGTCTGGAGGTGTGTTGGAAGGAAATACAGATGCTGGTTTACACCGAAGATAGACACAAAATGCTGGAGTAACTCAGCGGGACAGGCAGCTTCTCAGGATAGAAGGAACGGGTCGAGACCCTTCTTTAGACTGGAGAATTGTGTCCTGTGCATCTTTCTGTGTATGAACCTCTGTGCATTAGGAAATAAGAGGAAAGGCACTGTGAACTGTAGAGAGACCATTATTAGAGCCTGATAGATTTAAATACAGGAGAGTTTCTCTCCAGCCATTGGAACCATTTTGCCAAATTATGTGATTGGTAGTTGCAGCCTTTTTGCATCAACACTCTGATATAAAGTCGCTATTTAGAATAAATGTTGCTCAAGTTAGATCATTACGACTTCACTTGGAATTCCAGGACAACTTGCATGATGCAAAACTGAATATTTACAATGTTAATGATCCATTGTACTGTTCAGTATTGCTAAGATCAGCATGGATCTTTCACATTGCTTAAAAATAAAGGGCCTGTCCCACTTAGGCTATTATATTCACTGGAGTTTAGAAGAATGAGAGGGGACCTCATTGAAATGTACAGAATAGTGAAAGGCTTGGATAGAGATGATGTTTCCATTAGTGGGAGAGCCTAGGATTAGAGGTCATAGCCTCAGAATTATAGGACGTTCTTTTAGGAAGGAGGTGAGGAGGAATTTCTTTAGGCAGATGGTGGTGAATTTGTGTAATTCTTTGCTACAGAAGTCAAAGTCAGTGGATATCTTTAAGGCAGAGATGGATAGTTTTATCTTCAGACTGAAGGGTCTCGACCTGAAACGTCACCTATTCCTTTGCTCCATGGATGCTGCCTCACCCGTTGAGTTTCTCCAGCATTTTTATCTACCTTTGATTTTTCCAACATCTGCAGTTCCTTCTTAAATGTTTCTATCCTGCAATGCTCTAATAATGTGGCTTGAGGATTCGATTATATCCAACTTCCTGTTCATGAATCTCTGCCCTCAGACAAATGAGAAGAAAAGCATTTTGAAGTATATGGAGAGAGAATCATTATGAGAGCTCACCAGATATAAATACAAGAGAATTTCATTTCTGTCACTGGAAGCAACTTATTGGAATTGTGATTGTTATTTGTAGTACTGCTGTGGCAAAGATCTATGATAGAGCTGTCATTTTAGAATATTATTTTCCTAAGGCTCATTGTAGTTCCACTTGTTATTTTCTTTGAATTCAATGACAATTTGAACTTTGCCAAAGAAGTTTTTATTGCGTATTTTATCATTGCTAAAAATACCTTGTATGTTGTGGAAGCAATGTTGTAAAGAGAAAACATCAGTTCAAAACCATAAAATCAGTTGTGTCTTCCTTCATAAATATCATTTGAATGTTTGAGTACAATCGAAAGATACAAGTATTAGTTTAACTGAAATTGCTGTTTTAATTGAATAGCATTTAAGACCATCAAAATGGATTACTTTAATTAATTATCGATGAATGAGGTTATTTAGTTAAATCATAAAAAGTATATTGTGCACTGATGTGGTTACAAATAAAAGTGGAGATCCTGTCCTAGGTTGACAACTCTTTCTCAGAGCACCAGGTAAAAGCTAGCCCTTCATTGAATGGAGCCTGTCATAATTGACGAGACAATATAAAGATTTGATTTCACAGATTAATACTGAGAGTTAACAGTCCACGAGAAAGAGAAATAGACACTAAAATAGTAAGATTAAACGAGAACTTACCAAGTTTGAAGGTTGATCTTTATTTTATGAGGAGTTACGATGAGGGATTTCGTGAAGACCCCGCCAGCACACATGCGCGACATTCTTCAAAACAGCGGTGTGGAATCACAGAACATATCATGGAAGGAAATAGTAAGATTGAACAAAGTAGAACATACCAGTTGAGCTTATGATAGAGGGTTGGGAGCGGAGGGCACGTAATACCTCATCGCAACTCCTCATAAAATAAAGATCAAACTTGGTAAGTTCTCGTTTAATCCTACTATTTTACTTCGGAGTCACGTGAGTGACCGTGAAGATTTCAAAGCTTCTGTGATTACACGCCCTGGACAACGTCCATGCTATCACACTGCCGCAATACTGATGGAGGAAGTTTGTTAATGCATTCCAGACTGAACAGGCTGAAAAATAATGCAGAGTTATTAAAACAAAGAATAACAAAGCAAAACGCCTACTCGGGGAGTAAACATTCATGGAGTGGCTCTCAGCACGGCATCTGCGAATGTAGCGGGGGCGACCACTGGTTTATTATAAAACCTCTGGAAAGTCGATTCACTGGCCCAGCCCGCGGTGGCGAGGATGTGGGCCATGGGCACCTCCATGGCCCTCGCCGCTGATGTGGATGCTGCCCTGGTAGAGTGAGATTTAAAAATGTTAGTATCGATACCAGCTGCACCCAACACCACCCTGAGCCACCTTGCGATATTCTGCACAGTCACCCGGTGATGTGGTTGTTTGTGGCTGATGAGGAGCCCCTGCTCCATCTTCCGGATGGTTCGAGTTGTCCGGATGTAATAGCGGAGATGGGTGGCTATGCAGAGGGTGGCATCAGTGGGGTACACCCGGAATTCCAACTGCAGCCCAGAAGACCCAGGTCTATGTTGCTTCAGCAGGTCCTCGACAAAGAAGGTCACCTTTGCAGGAGTCGAGACCATCCGGTCCAGCCGAAGCTGCTGCAAGGCCTGGACTCGTTGAGCTGAAGTGAGTGCCATCAGCATCACCACTTGAAGGGTGAGCTTGTCAAGAGGTAGTCCTGTCATAGGGGACCAGCTTCTCAGTAGTGTAAGTACTACGCCCACATCCCATGTGATGTTGTATCGGGGACGTGGAGGGTTGGTGTTGAACACTCCCCTCATGAATTTGGACACCAGATGGTGCGTGCCCACACCTATATTCAGGTATGAGGAGAGCGCACTCCTGGCGCTGTGGATGGTACTGTAGCTGAGACCCTCATCGTAATGAAGGCCCGCTAGGAATTCCAGGACGTTAGGGATTGTGGCAGAGTTGTAGGTGGTATGTGTTCGGGAGCAGTAGGCCTCCCACTTCCTGATCTGGGTGGGGTACTGTTGCCGGGTTGATACTCTGCACGATGCTGAAATAAGGTCCATAGCTCTGGCCTCGGCACGGGTGACTTTCCCCCGTAGTGGGGTTAGTGAGTAAAGTGGGGTGGTTAGCAATTTGAACCCACAGACGTATTATTATTTGGGGAACCACCGGGTACCATGGCTGTGTAGGCCAGTCGGGTATGATCAACATGCCTGAAGCAGAATCCAGTTGTATTTTCTGCAATACCCGACTGATGAGGCAGAATGGGAGAAATGCGTAGCAGAACCATTTCCCCCAATGGAGTGAAAAAGCATCCATAGCCACTGCCCCAGGGTCTGGTTCCCAAGACACATACGTTGGTATCTGATGGTTCAACCTGGACGCAAAGAAGTTGATATCTGGTGTACCAAAGTTAGCTATAATTTGAGCAAATATTTGGGGTCCAACATCCACTCGATGTTATCATTGAACACACATGACCTGGTGTCTGCCACTGTGTTGAGCTTCCCTGGTAGATAGGTCGCTGTAAGCCAAATATTTCTTTCAATACACCAGTGCCAAATGGTGTTTGCCAATTCGGCACAAGATAACGACCTGATACCACCCATATGATTTATGTAAGCCACCACCGTGGTATTATCTATTTGAAGGCGGACATGTAAATGCTGTAAATTGGGGCAGTATGCCCTCAGACCATGGAAAGCCCCAAGCATCTCCAAATAATTTATCCCGAGTGTCTGAAGGAGGGGATACTCGTGAGGATCCCAGCTGCCCCCACAACTGGACGTGGTGTCAGTTGCACCCCAGCCTTGAGCGCTTGTGTCAGTTTGTAACACGACTGATGGGTTGCTAGCAATGGTGGGTTTGTAACATGCACTAATATTGTCAACCCACCACTGTAGCTCAGATGTAGCCTTAATTGGTAGCCGTATTGGCCTGTCAAAGTGCCCAGCATTGGCTTTCAATGCAGAAATCTTTGCTCGTTGTAAGTTTTGATAGGGCAGTGGGCCGAATTGCGCAGCTAGAAATGTAGTTACCAGTTTCCCAATCACCTTGGCAGTATGTCGAATGGTCGGCACCCTGGCGCAAGCAAGGCTGGTACACAAATCTGTTATATCAGATGCTTCACAGGGTGAATAGTAAAGCCCAGATAGTCCATGATTTGAGATGGGGTGAATTTGGATTTGTCTGGATGGGTAACAAACCTTAACGTCTCGAATAAAGATTTGGTCGCTGTGACTGCCAGTTCTGCCAATTGGAGGGTTGGTCCCACTATAAGGATATCGTCTAGGTAAGCCATGACGATATAATGCTGTTGCCGTAGGATAGCTAGTATCGGTTTGACTATTGTGTTAAACAGTCTAGGGCTGTGGTTAAGCCATTGGGTAAAGCTTCATATTGCCATAATTGCCCCTTCCAGACAAATTGTAAGAATTTCCTATGGGATTCTATGATGGGGACTGTATAGTATGCATCGTTGATATCGATGCAAGCCATAAAGTACCCATGATACAGTAGCTGCTTAGCGGTTCCAAAGGTTTCCATTTTGAAATGGGTATATTGTACGAAAGTGTTCAGCTGAGTTAGGTCAATGATGATCCGACAACCTCCATCTTTTTTTGGTGTTAGTAAAGATGGTGGACATGAACTCAATGGGTTCATGTGTCGTCTTCCCTATCACCCCTTTGGCTGCTAGCCGTAATATTGCTGCATGTCCTTGCTCGATCTCTTTGTGAGAGAGCGCAAATGTGCGATGAGGTACATGCTGAATAGGGGGAAGCTGACCGTTAATAAACTCTATGTCATAACCCCGAACACTTGGTAAAATAAAAGAGTCGGTAGTTATTGTATCCCATGCACCACAGAGGGCCGCAACCGTCCCCCTACTTGTGAGGGTGCCATTGCTACTTGCTTAGTAGAACCAGACCCCCTTACCACCATGGTCAACGGCGGGTCCTGGTGAATGGTGGTTTGGGGGGACGCTGTGTGGCATGACGAGGTGTCCTGTCCGGTGGGCGAGGTTTCCAAGCAGTATACGGTGGTTGCCGATAGGCGTATGCCCTCGATGAAGGTGGCGTCATGAGGCCGACGGCTTTGGCCTCCTTGTCCATCTCTTTTACCATTTCGGCAGGTCTTCCCCGAACACTGATGTGGTGGTGGAGTGGTGGAGGTATGGCACAACCCTGCAAATTTAGGGTTGAGCGTGGGCCAGATGGAGCTTTTTCGGAGAAAATGAATCTCAAACTGGGCATTGCAGAGTAAGGTCAGGGCGTCCTGCTGCTCACTGGACATGTTCTCCCCACCGAGGGTCCTGGCGTATTCTGTGATACCCGTTGAGAGGAGTTTCAGGACTGTCGGGAGGCGTGCGTCCTGAACTCTGGCGGTATTATTCAAATTCCCCCAAATTTGAGCATTGACCATGGGGACATTCAGATTAACGCAATTCTCCGGTGGCTTGAATTTGTCCATGGTGTCGTTGAGGACCCGTACCTGTAGCTGGTGTGAGGTGAGATAGTTAATTGTCCCCGCCAGTTTTGTATGTAGTGGCCCCCCTGAAGAAGGCGCAGTAGCAAATTTGCCCACGACATCCAGTAGGACCTCATCTGCCTCTGGAATATCGACCTCCAGCATGTCTGGCTCGGCATCGAATGCTGCCTCCTGCAGACTTCTGGCACTCCAGGCAGAGGAAGGCGAGATGCTCCCTGTCCTGCTCTTGTTGAACCAGGTGCTCCACCATTCGCTCCAACCGGTCCATGCGATCGTCGCTACTGCATGTAGCCAACAAGCCGACTTCCCCAGGCTCTGCAATGTTACTGGGGCTTCTACCAGCAGATCTTACCCCCATGAAAGGCTGAGTGCGATCTGGTGGCAGGAGGTCGTCAACACCTGCTCCTGCAGACCCATACGACTCCCGCACAGACTCTCCGCTAGTCCGCCCACGAGCGGACTGTGGCGGTCCGCGTGCCTGGTGGGATGGCAGTGGATAATAGTCGGTGCCGGCCCCCGGCGCCTGGCTCCCCGGAGTCCGTGCAGGCTTACCCCTACTTCTGACATAATGTCTCAGTAGGGGTGCATGGTCGGCAGCAGCCCCAGGCAAACTGATCGACCGCATGTGGCTGCCATCGGCTTGCACTCGAGCAGACCCCGGTGTGAAGCTTGCAGCACCTGCTCCTGCAGGGCTGCTCGACTCCACAGCAGCTCTACCGGCCCGCTCTAAGGCAGGAGACCCCGGTGGCTTCTCGAGACCTGCTTCAGCTGCAGGGCTCGACGTCGGCGCAGTCGTCCCCCCACTCGGCCCTCGCAGGACCTGTAGCAGACGAGGTGTTGCCGTCGCCGGTGTGCGAGGTATGCCTCGTACCTGCTTGCTCCCCCCCCTCCCGGGGGATGGAGACACAAAATCAGGGTCGCTCATACCCTGCACCTATGCGGCCGCCTCTGGAGACGAGTCGGGCACTGGTGTAACAGGCGCGCCCGACTTCCGCACCTTTTCACCGGGCCGTTTCCCGGACGCCGCCGGTGTTGCGAACAGCTCCGGAGAAGTGTCCCACGGACCAGAAGTCCAGCGGTTCTTGGAAAGCTTACCTTTCCCTTTTCCTTCCATCGTTACCTGCAGGTAGAAACACAAGGACTCCTACCTGCAAACCAGCGTAAGGTTAGTGAACTTACCTTTTCCTGGTCCTGGTGAAGGAGCTGTGGAGAGAGCGCACTCCCCCCCCAGCATGTCGGTAGCAAATGCAAGCGACGATATGTCGCGCATGCGTGCTGGCGGGGTCTTCACGAAGTCATTCACGTGACTCCGAAGTAAAATAGGGACTGCAAGGCTCTCGCATTTTAAATTTGGTCTTGGACTGGACAAATAAGTAGTCTAGCACCAGTTTGCTTTTAGTGAGCTTGATTATTAATTGTCATACAGCTTACAGCATGGAAACAGGCCCTTCAGCCCAACTCATTCATGCCGACCAAGATACACTGTCGAAGCTTGTCCCATTTGCCCGCATTTGGCCCATGTCCCTCTAAACTTTTCCTATCCATGTACCTGTCCAAGTATACTTTAATATAATTGGAAGTTGAAGAAATTATATCTTGTTGTGTTGACCATTTTTGTGGTTAGGTTCATATCTCATCAGTAAAACAGCTCACAGATTTATCCCAGTGTTCTGATTTAGAACTTTTGAGTATCTAATCTGCTGCCTGTAGGGAACATAGAATCCACGTGGTAACATGTATTACATCCCAGTCCCAGTGAACACGTTATTTTACAATCTCAGGGTTTCACTAACATTTGCTAAAATATTTGGCGATGTGTACTCTGCATGAAGAAATACATCAGAATTGGTTAACGATTGGACAGTGACAGCAATCCCTATATTCTTAGTGACAATATGCTCAGAAAAGTGGCCTGTATCCTACATCTTGTAGTTGCTTAGTTTACCAATTTAGTTTAGTTTAGTTTAATTTAATTTAGTTTAGTTTAGAGATACAGCGCGGAAACAGGCCCTTCAGCCCACCGAGTCCACACCAACCAGCGATCCCCGCACATTAAAACTACCCTACACACACTAGGAACAATTTTACATTTATAACAAGCCAATTAACTCACAAACCAGTCATCTTTGGAGCCTTTAAGAGAAATGTAGAATATGTATGATACGAGCTGTTTGTCTGACGTTTGAATATGATTTGAAGTTATGTGTCATGCTGTAGATAACCATTGCAACAGTGCCTTCTGCTACAATGTAAAAATAAATATGATTGCAAATCTGCCTTCGAACTGAGACAATATATTCTGCAGAACATATGATATGTCTTGAATTGGGGACCATTCTTCAGTTTTTGGCTGTCAGGCTAATTCGCTGGATAAGATACACAGTGGAGATAAGCACGCCAGTATCATTTGAAAATCCCATAATAACCTTCTTCAAATGGCTCTGCTTTTTCTTTGATAGGTTCTTTGCTTGGCATCTAATAGATTGTGATTTGAGAGTAGAATCAATGGTGTGTAGGTGATGTGTGGGTGGGATATTGATGACTTTGTATCAGTGCATCTGACCAGCTTTTGATGCATCTTTATTCAAGAAAAAAACTGCAGCCTTGTAGTTAGAAAGTTATGTTGTCTGTTTCACCGTGTATCTCTTCTTAGTCAGTCAGTATCTTACCAGTTATCTTTGCAACAAACAGCCATGTAGTCTTCGAATTGTGATTTTTTTCCCCCCATTTTTCTTCATACACGTAAGATACGTTGCTTAGTTTAGTTTAGTTTAGAGATACAGTGTAGAAACAGGCCCTTTGGCCCATCGAGTCCATGCCGACCAGCGATGCCCACAAATTATCACTATCCTACACACACTAGGGACAAATTATACATATGCCAAGCCAATAACATCCATACCTGTTCGTCTTTGGAGTGTGGAAGGAAACCAAAGATCTCGGAAGAAACCCACGCGGTCATGGGGAGAACGTACTAACTCCGTACAGACAGCACCCGTAGTCGGGATCGAACCTGGGTCTCCGGGTAAGGCAGCAACTCTACCTCTGCACCACCGTGCCGCCCAGTGCTTTGCCGCTTTGCATGGCATTCATTTGTACTTTCCCCATTTTTACTGGTTCTGGGTGAATCAATAGATTTCAGGCTCTTTTACACCTCATGATAAAGCATTCTCGCTGACATCCTCCACAATATCTTCAGATAGGAATCCAAACCTTGGTGTCTACTTTTCTTGTTTGAAATGGGATGCGCCGGCTAAACACGTCAAATTGCAGGATGGAGATGAACATAGAAACAGCACAGCTATTTTCCAGAGTGGTAAACCTCTCTTAATTTCCCTCTTTAAAGACATGGTGGCCTAAAGTCATACATCACAAATACAGGCCCTTTGGCCTTGGATACCGACCAAGGTGCCCCTTTCCCGCTAGTTTCACCTGCCCAAGTGTGGCCCATATATATCCCTCCAAACATTTCCTATCCATGTCCCTGTCTAAATGTCCTTTAAATGGTGTTATAATATGGGGCTCAGCTACCTTCTTTGGCAGTTCATTCCATATACCCACCACCTTCTGTGTGAAAAAGTTGTCCCTCAGGTTCCCATTTTGGATAGAGTTCTTAAAGATAGTGGAGTCAGGGGATTATGGGGAGAAGGCAGGAACGGGGTACTGAATGTGGATGATCAGCCATGATCACAGTGAATGGCGGTGCTGTCTCGAAGGGCTGTTCCTGCACCTATTGTCTATTGTCTACATATCTTTCCCTTTTCACCTTAAATCCATGTCCTCTAGTTCTTCGTTCCCCTACTCTGGCAGAAGACTTTCATGCATTCACGCTATCTGCATTCACGCTATCTGTACACTTCATGGTTTTATACACCTCTGTAAGATCATCCCTCAGCCTCCTGCTCTCCAAAGAATAAAGTCCGAGACAGCTCAACTTTTCCTATAGCTCAGATCCAAAGTTGTAGCAACATCCTCATGAAAAAAGACACAAAGTGCAGAAATAACACAAAGAGTCTGGAGAATGTGGATCGGTGACGTTTCGGGTCAAGACCCATCTACAAATGGATTGAAGGTTGGAACGAAATCTGGAAGAGAGGTAGGGCAGGACAAAGCCTGGCAGGTAAGAGGTTGATACAGGTGACGGGGAAATCTCACAATGTTGTTCAGAGATGCTGCCTGAAATGCTGAGACATTTCAGCACTTTGTGCTTTTTGTAAAAAGGCATCTGCAGTTTCTTATTTCAACATCCTCGTGAATCTCTCTGCACTCTTTCCAGCTTAATGACATCCTTCCGATAGCAGGGTGTCCAAACCTGAACACCAAACACCAAAGGCGGCCTTATCAATGTGTTGTACATTCTAACATAATATCTTACCTTCTATACTCAATACCCTGACTGTTCTTCTTGCGTACGGCGTGTACAGCCTAAAGTTCTAGGACAACTTGTTCTATTTGATCTTATTTGATTGTGCACGCCAGGTTGATTGCATTTGTTGAAACAGGGCAGACCAGGTGAAGGTTGCAATCTCCAACCCAATACCCTGACTAATGTACCAAAGGCCTTCTTGTCCACCCTATCTACCAGCAATGCCACTTTCAGGGAACTCTGTACCTGCACTCCTTGATTTCTCTGCTCCACTACACTTCACAGGGCCCTGCCATTCACTACGAAGATCCTGCCCTGGTTTAACTTCTCAAAAATGCAACAGCTCGCACCTATCTCATTAAACTCCATTAGACATACGCCATTCCTCAGCCCACATGTCCAGCTGATCAAGATCCTGCTGTAATTTTGAATAACCATCTTCACACTTTAGTGTAATCTGCAAATTTATCAAAGTAAACCATAAACAGCATTAAACCCAGCACAGATCCCTGGGACACATCACCAGTCCAAAAACAACCCTCAATTTCTTGTACCTTGTACTTTGTATCTTGTGGTCATCACCGCCAGGGACTATACTGGAAGTTGGACAATTTATACTGGACAATATTTACATTTATAAAGCAAATTAACCTACAAACCTGTACGTCTTAGGAATGTGAAAGGAAACCAAAGATCTCGGAGAAATCGGGAACGAACCCGGGTCTCTGTAAGGCAGCAACTCTACCGCTGCACCTCTGACCAACCTCTGCTTCCTTTCATGACACCAATTCTCTATCCAGTTGGATAGCTCTCCCTGGATCTAGCCTTCCAGAGCAGCCTACCATGCAGAACCTTATCAAATGCCTTGCTGATCCATACAGACAACATCTATGGATTTGACCTCATCAACCTTTTTGGTTACTTCTTCAAAAAAACTCAATCAGATTCATAAGACATGATCTCCCACATACTAAACCATGCCAACTATTCCTTATCCGTCCCTATATGTCCAAACGCATATATATCTACATTATATTATCCATTTCTGTGTTTTTTTCTCTTGCTTTGTGTTTCCTTTGCTGACATGGGCAGCACATTAAGACCTATAAGCCCACTGGGGGGCGCTGGAAATTATGTTGGGACCCATAGAGCTGAATATACATCAGCGATTCTACCAGACCATTTCAGAGACCGAGCACCGTCAAGAGTTAAGAGTGTTTTATTGTCATATATCCCAGATACAACAATGAAATCCTTACTTGCACAACAGAATATGTAAACATGTATAGGAAAGAACTGCGGATGCTTGTTTAAACCGAAGATAGACAAAAAAACCTGGAGTAACTCAGCAGGACAGCCAGCATCTCTGGAGAGAAGGAATGGGAATGAAATGTCACCCGTTCCTTCTCTCCTGAGATGCTGCCGGTCCCATTGAGTTACTTCAGCTTTTTGTATCTATCTTAAGAATATGCAGCAAGTGGGTAGGAAGACAAATGGGTTTTATTGCAAGAATGTTGGAGTTTAAAAATAGGAATATCTTGTACAATTGAGCAGCATACTGGTGAAGCTGCACCTGGATAATGGGGCACCATGTTTAGTCCCCTTATTTAAGAAAGGATATACTGACTTCAGTGGCAGTCCAAAATATTTTTTTTTGATAAACTTCTGGAATGAAAGGTATGTCCTATCATAAGTGGCAAAATAAATTAGATCTACATTTTTTGGAGAATAGGAGAATGGGAGGTGATCGTACTGAATAATAAAAATCCTTAAGGGACATACAGGGTAGTTGTCCACGACAGTTAGACGATTATGGGTTAGTAGTTTAAAATTACTTCTCACAGAACATGATGAATCCCTTGAATTCCTATCCCTGAGATTTGGGGAGATGTGATCATTGGGGGTAACTAAAGAAGAGAAATTAGAGCTTTGGGGAACTGACACAGAAGAGGTTGGGCTAGAGATAGATCATCCATGATTATATTGAATGGCGAGGTAGGCTTGAGTGGCCAAATGGCTGACTCCTGCTCCTGTTTTTTTTCTCCATAATTCTATGTTCCTTTGATCAGGAACGATGTGATCGGGTTTCTGGGGGCTCAAACAGTCACATATCCATGTCTGAGTGTGAAGATTTTGTGCTCAGGATCCCTGACTGGGTTGACAGGGTAATGTTAATGAAACACACAAGGGTGGTGGGTGTATGGAGCGAACTGCCGAAGAAGGCAGTTGAGGCAGATACTGCAGTACATGGATAGGCCAAACGCAGCCAGGTGGGACTAGTGTAGATGGGACCTGTTGGTCGGTGTAGGTAAGTTGACCTAAAGGGCCTGTTTCCGCACTGTATGACTATGATTACACGACTCTATGAGCATGCTGACATTCCACTATATTGCACTTGATTACAAATGTTTAGTCAAGCAGACTAGTCATCCGGCACTTGACACTGGCTTACTCCCCCTTCCCTCACACAGGATCACTGTCAGCTCTCAGAACACCTCCACCTTTAGTGAGCAGTGGGCAGAGATCAGTTCCTGGGTCTTCTTGCACACAGTCCCCGATGCTGACGGTTTGAAAAGACAAACAATGTTGTTGTTAATTTAATGCATACTTCTGTGGAGAGCCTGTCATTGTTTAGCACTGCTGCGGTGACCAACTGAAACAAATTGAAAGTCCATTATCACAAACCCATTACCGAAAATTGTCATGAGTAAGGCCCTGAACCTTCGATGTTCATTCTGCTGAGTGTATTTATTTTCCAATTATATTTTATTTTGCTAGCTCTGTGCCTCTTTCGTCCAGAAAGTTCAATATCTGGGGTCATCAGTGTGTGAATTACTGTAGTGTCAGGACAATCACTGGCCTGCCAGTAAAACAGAAAATAAATTAGCTTGCACATTTAGTACTTTCCCCGGATTGAAGCCTGTTTTTCTGCTGACAGGAGTTGCCTGTCAAATGGCAAACAGCTATTGTCTCTTGGAATCCTCCCTATTTATTCATTAGTTTGTTTCTTTATTGTGGAGGACAAACAGCCAACTGCTGATGTTACGTTTTGTGATATTCTGAACCAAAATCTGCACGTTAGAAATAAAGCCCTCATATTTGCACAAATAAGCACGGGATCACCGATGCGAATCTTTGATCTGGGAGTGATTGGGGACTGAGTGACTGGAGAAACATGTTCCAGTGACTGCAAGGTTCCCTTGCTCCCTTTCATTTCATTCTCAGTTGTGCTGAGTTGCCAGTGGCCACTGGTCTCAGTGGATGTTGGCTGAACAAGGCAACTACAACTTGTAATTGTATATTTCGTGATAGGAGCGCTGCCATGTTGGGGCTTTTATAACAAAGCTCCAAAAGTAGAGATATTTTCAGAATAGCTTCATGGCACGGTTGTTAGGCACAACAAGAAAAATATAAATAATACATTTCAATAGACTTTTGGGTAAAGTCACAAGTCATTTTGATGTATATGTAGACTGCAACCATCCTAATTTAATTGATCAAACCCAGTAAGCTTAAGTACACCTTTGGTTTGGTAAGGAAAGATCAGGCAAGACATGCGAGAATTTGCAGAGAGTTGTAGACGTCGCCCAGACCATCGCACAAAATAATCATCCTTCCACTGACTAATCAAAGAAGAGTCGCACTCCGGTCACTCCTTCTTCTCCATTCTCCCATCAGGCAAGAGGTACAAAATTGTGCAAATGCAAACCTCCAGATTCAGGGACAGTTTTTTTCCCAGCTGTTATCAGGCAGCTGAACCATTGTATCACCAACCAGAGAGCAGTCCGGACCAACCAAGTGCCTCATTGGAGACCCTTGGACTACCTTTAACAAGATTTTATTGGACTTTATCTTGCACTAAACGTTATTCCCTTTATCCTGTATCTGTACACTGTGGAGGGCCTGATTGCAATCATGTATTGTCTTTCCACTGACGGGATAGCACACAACAAAAAAAAAGCTTTTCACTATTTCAGTACACGTGACAATAAAGTAAACTAGACTATCAACATTCCTAATCTTCCCATTTGTGTGTGTGTGCGGGCGTGTGTGTGTGCAGGCATGTGTGTGTGCAGGCGTGTGTGTGTGCGGCCGCGTGTATGTGCGGGTGCATGTGTGTGCGGGCCCGTGTGTGATTACATAGGATGGTCAACCTCAAAACTTACTCAACTACTAAACTACCAAAGCAGACTGCCAATTATATAGGAATGTAAGGAAGATACTAAAGTTTGGTTAAGTCTCAGAACACTTCAGGGGTTTAGATGAAAGTCACAGATTGCGTTTTGTATTGTGAGCCTTCGATCAACATACTTCGAATCTGCTGTTAATCCAATGTTCTAGACTTTCTCTGGTGTTGTGTAAAATAGCTCCAGAGGACAGGATAGACTGATGTGATTGTATACTGGAACAGACTGGAAAACCAGAAGGCTGACAACTGGCCGTTTCATATGGAATGTTATTACTGAAAGGTTCATGTCTGGCTTCACTAAATGTACATCAATTTTGCTTTCATTTTGATGCAATTTGAATATCTGCAGCTTTAAACTGAAGCCACGTGAGTTCTCTTTTAGTTTCTGTTTAGACAATAGATAATTGGTGCAGGAGTTGGCCATTCGGCCCTTCGAGCCAGCACCGCCATTCAATGTGATCATGGTTGATCATCCACAATCAGTAACCCGTTCCTGACTTCTCCCCATATCCCCTAACTCCGCCATCTTTAAGAACCCTATCTTGCTCTCTCTTGAAAGTATCCAGAGAATCGGCCTCCACCGCCCTCGGAGGCAGAGAATTCTACAGACTCACATCTCTCTGTGAGAAAACGTGTTTCATCGTCTCCGTTCTAAATGGCTTAACTCTTATTCTTAAACTGTGGCCCCTGGTTCTGGACTCCCCCAACGTCGGGAACATGAACTCTAGCGTATCCAAACCCTTAATAATCTTACATGTTCTAAATAATCTTATCCTTCTAAACTCCAGAATATACAAGCCCAGCTGCTCTATTCTCTCAACATATGACAGTCCCGCCATGCCGGGAATTAACTTTGAGAACCTATGCTGCACTCCATTAATAGCAAGAATGCCCTTCCTCAAATTAGGGGACCAAAACTGCACACAATTCTCCAGGTGTGGTCTCACTAAGGCCCTATACAACTGCAGAAGGACCTCTTTGCTCCTATACTCAACTCTTCTTGTTATGAACATGCCATTTGCGTTCTTCACTGCCTGCTGTACCTGCATGCTTACTTTCATTGACTGATGAACAAGGACCCCCAGATCCCATTGTACTTCCCCTTTTACCAACGTGACACCATTTAGATAGTAATCTGCCTTCCTGTTTTTGCTACCAAAATGGATAACCTCACATTTATCCACATTAAACTGCTTCTGGCATGCATCTGCCCACTCACCCACCTGTCCAAGTCACCCTGCATTGTCATTGCATCCTCCTCACAGTTCCCACTGCCACCCAGCTTTGTTTCATCTGCAAATTTGCTAATGTTACTTTGAATCCCTTCGTCAAAATCAGTGATGTACATTATAAATAACTGCGGTCCCAGCACCGAGCCTTGTGGTACCCAACCAGTCACTGCCTGCCATTCCGAAAAGGGACCCATTGTTTCCTGTCTGCCAACCAATTTTCTATCCATGTCAGCACTCTACCCCAATACCACGTGCCCTAATTTTGCCCACTAATCTCCTATGTGGGACTTTATCATATGCTTTCTGAAAGTCCAGTTACACTACATCCACTGGCTCCCCCTTGCCATTTTAGAAACATAGAAACATAGAAATTATGTGCAGGAGTAGGCCATTCAGCCCTCCGAGCCTGCACCGCCATTCAATATGATCATGGCTGATCATCCAACTCAGTACCCGTACCTGCCTTCTCTCCATACCCCCTGATCCCCTTAGCCACAAGGGCCACATCTAACTCCCTCTTAAATATACCCAATGAACTGGCCTCAACTACCCTCTGTGGCAGAGAGTTCCAGAGACTCACCACTCTCCGTGTGAAAAAAGTCTTTCTCATCTCGGTCTTAAAGGATTTCACCCTTATCCTTAAGCTGTGACCCCTTGTCCTGGACTTCCCCAACATCGGGAACAATCTTCCTGCATCTAGCCTGTCCAACCCCTTAAGAATTTTGTAAGTTTCTACAAGATCCCCTCTCAATCTCCTATATTCAAGAGAGTATAAACCGAGTCTATCCAGTCTTTCTTCATAAGACAGTCCTGACATCCCAGGAATCAGTCTAGTGAACCTTCTCTGCACTCCCTCTATGGCAATAATATCCTTCCTCAGATTTGGAGACCAGAACTGTATGCAATACTCCAGGTGTAGTCTCACCAAGAGCCTTTACAACTGAAGCAGAACCTCCCTGCTCCTAGACTCAAATCATTTTGCTATGAAAGCTAACATACCATTCACTTTCTTCTTCACTGCCTGCTGCACCTGCATGCCTACTTTCAATGACTGGTGTACCATGACACCCAGGTCTCGCTGCATCTCCCCTTTTCCTAATAGGCCACAATTTAGATAATAGTCTGCTTTCCTGTCTTTGCTCACATTTATCCACATTATACTGCATCTGCCAAACATTTGCCCACTCACCCAGCCTATCCAACTCACCTTGCAGTCTCCTAGCATCCTCCTCGCAGCTAACATTGTCCCCCAGCTTAGTGTCATCCGCAAACTTGGAGATATTGCCTTCAATTCCCTCATCCAGATCATTAATATATATTGTAAATAGCTGGGGTCCCAGCACTGAGCCTTGGGGTACCCCACTAGTCACTGCCTGCCATTGTGAAAAGGATCCGTTAACTCCAACTCTTTGCTTCCTGTTTGCCAGCCAGTTCTCTATCCACATCAATACTAAACCCCCAATACCGTATGCTTTAAGTTTGTATACTAATCTCTTATGTGAGACCATGTCAAAAGCCTTCTGGAAATCCAGATACACCACATCCACTGGTTCTCCCCAATCCACGCTACTAGTTACACCACACTACTAGTTACACTACAAAAATTCCACAAGATTCGTCAGACAAGATTTACCTTTCGTAAATCCATGCTGACTTTGTCCAATGATTTCACCTCTTTCCAAATGTGCTGCTATCCCATCTTTAATAACTGACTAGCAGTTTCCCCACTACCGATGTTAGACTAACTGGACTGTAATTCCCCGTTTTCTCTCCCCTCCCTTCTTAAAAAAAGGGCGTTACGTTTGCTACCTGCCAATCCTCAGGAACTACTCCAGAATCTAAAGAGTTTTGAAAAATTATCACTAACGCATCCACTATTTCTGGGGCTACCTCCTTAAGTACTCTGGGATGCAGCCTATCTGGCCCTGGAGATGTATCAGCCTTTAATCCATTCAATTTACCCAACACCACTTTCCAACTAACCTGGATTTCACTCAATTCCTCCTTTGACCCGCGGTCCCCTGCTATTTCCAGCAGATTATTTATGTCTACCTTAGTGAAGATGGAACCAAAGTAGTTATTCAATTGGTCCGCCATATCCTTGTTCCCCATGATCAACTCACCTGTTTCTGACTGCAAGGGACCTACATTTGTTTTAACTAATCTCTTTCTCTTCACATATCTATAAAAACTTTTGCAGTCAGTTTTTATGTTCCCTGCCAGTTTTCTTTCATAATCTATTTTTCCTTTCCTAATTAAGCCCTTTGTCCTCCTCTGCTGGTCTCTGAATTTCTCCCAGTCCTCTGGTATGCTGCTTTTTCTGGCTACTTTGTACGCATCATCCTTTGCTTTGATACTATCCCTGATTTCCCTTGTTATCCACGGATGCACTACCTTCCCTGATTTATTCTTTTGCCAAACTGGGATGAACATTTTTTGTAGTTCATCCATGCAGTCTTTAAATGTCTTTCATTGCATATCCACCGTCAACCCTTTTAGAATTAATTGCCAGTCAATCTTGGCCAATTCACGTCTCATACCCTCAAAGTTACCTTTCTTTAAGTTCAGAACCATTGTTTCTGAATTAACAAAGTCATTCTCCATCCCAATGAAGAACTCAACCATATTATGGTCACTCTTGCCCAAGGGGGCACATACAATAATACTGCTAACTAACCCTCATCACTCAATACCCAGTCTAAAATAGCCTGCTCTCTCGTTGGTTCCTCTACATGTTGATTTAGATAACTATCCCGCATACATTCCAAAAAATCCTCTTCCTCAGCACCCCTGCCAATTTGATTCGCCCAATCTATATGTAGATTGAAGTCACCCATTATAACTGTTTTGCCTTTGTTGCACGCATTTCTAATAGTAAGATTAAACGAGAACTTACCAGTTCGAAGTTTGATCGTTATTTTATGAGGAGTAACGATGAGGGATTACGTGAAGAAGGCCCGCCTGGCGTTGGAACGGCATACTTCAAAGCAGCGGCATGAAAAACACAGAACTCAAATAGCCGGAGTAAGATAGTAAGGCTCATCATAGATTTAGAACTACCAGATGATCATTTATTTTATGAGGGTGGGGAGTGGAGGGCACGTAATCCCTCATCGTTACTCCGCATAAAATAACGATCAAACTTCGAACTGGTAAGTTCTCGTTTAATCTTACTATTTTACTTCGGAGTCACGTGAGTGAGTACGTGAAGAGTTTGAAGCTTTCTGTGTTTTTCGTGTCATAGAATTTATTCCATACGACAGTACGGCTCATTTAACACAATAACGAGCGAATAACACATTTTCCCCAAACATTGCCTCAAGTTATGTGATAAATTATTTCACATTATAAAAAATGAAAATAATGCCCTTTCCATTGAAAGGCAAGTTTATCACAAATACCAATTGATATATATATTTTTATGGCATGACAAAGCAACAATTATAGAGAACCGAACATTGCGTGTCTAAATCTGACACCATGACTGGTTCCTTTTTACTTTAACAATAATCTACAGCCTCCTGCGGCCTTGCATCTTTGCTCGAGTGGCTCATCCTGTGCCATTCCTGTGAATGTATTTTCCTCATTAACAGAGTGATTTTCCACCTTTCAGTGTCTAGTTCCTACTGAATGTATCCAATTTTTAACCATCTAGAAATACATTCCTCTATAACCATCAGTTTTTACTGAACCCAATGTGGTTTTTGTGTGTAATAAGCAGTCTCATTGCCACAGAGACTCTTACCTACTGCAACATTTTCATCAATGTTCACACACACACACACACACACACACAACTTAAAGCCGGCAGGATATGCTTATAGGTTTACCTTCGTTTCAGGTCTTCTTGGTGTGCTTTGTTTGGTAGATTCATAAACATATATGATAATGCAATTTGTATCCACATGCAATTATAATGTAACATTTGCAATGTTTGCACTCTTATATTGATACTAAAGTTATCAGAATTATTATTTTCAATGTTTAAGTTTTTTGAATCATAGATAGAGTTAGAGTCCATTTCTTAAGGCATTTCAAGATTATTTATCTCCTGCCTTTATATTTTTTACAATTTTGGACAGATTATATATACATATACACATATATATATATATATATATATATATATATATATATATATATATATATATATATATATATATATATATATTTATTAACATTTACATATATATCCCTTTCCATATTGGGATATTATGAATGCATCTGATAACTTCTTGGTTAATATAAGACGGTAACACTCTGAGCCCTATTATTGGCTCTATCAATTAGATACTTAGAAAATGCAATCCACAAGGAATTCACATATATCTAATATGATAAAATAACTTTACTGTATATACAGACCTCCAATTTCTTATAACAAAATATTGTTTTTTAGACTTATTTCTGCAATTGCAGGTATAACACTTCTTTATACATAATTATTTTATTGATATATTGTTATATTGGTTAACATTCATAGACTTCTTTGACCATCAGCTGTTGTGATGGTCTGGTCAACCTGTAGATAGTCAAATTCATATTTTCATGTCATGGAGGTTTTTTGTACAACAATAAATTACTGCAGGGTTTCTCAAACCTGGAGATCCCAGTGGGTGCAGCAGCATCCAAAGAGCGAAGGGAGACAGGCAACGACCTAGGTCGAGACCCCTTTTGTGACTTCAATAAATTGCTGCCACTATGAATCATCACTAGCAGTTCAAAATCACACAATATTTATGAAACCATAAAGGACCCGTATTAGGCCACCAAAATGCCTCTGGCAGTGTCCCGCTACATTTTCATCAGACACTGCCCTATTAAACAAAAATGAGGAACACAAAGAAATCTTTTCCTCATGTAATTGGGAGAAAAGCATCCACCTTCACTGTTCTTGGTTTACCCACAAGAAATATTCGAAAGATCGGTGATTTAATCTGTATGCAATCAGATTAATCGTAAGTAATCCATATTAATAACAATATGTTTTTTCCTCCCAAATTTGTTATCTTCCGATACCATTGTCTCTTCCTTAGAGATAAACAGGTGGACTAAACTTTAAAATATGCCACATCTGTTTACTTAGATAATCCCATGATTGTTATTTGACTTATCTTGTGACCCACAAGAAACATTTGAAAGATCAGTGATTTAATCTGTATATAACCAGATTAATCGTAAGTAATGCAAAATAATGACAATATGTTTTTCTCCCAAATTTGACCATTGTTAACATATGCCACAGCCGTGGTATTGTTCATCTTGATACGACATGGACAGTTCCATAATAAAACAATCGATCTTTTTAATCCATAACTCCTTATACTTCAACAATTAATACGAATGTTTGGAAAATTTCTTAGGACAAACCATTTATGTTCGCCTGGTATTATTGTCTGCACTCCGAACAAGAGACATATCAATTATTGTTATACGAATAGATAATATTCTTATCTTTACCCAAACATTCACAGAAGCTGTACATCATCTGTAACACTTGCTTCAGTTTGCAACAGCTGTTAATCTTATAGTTGAAGCAGCTGATGAACCTTTTTTACATTACTTTAATAATGATAACGTATCATTTGATATTTTGCATAAGCCTCTTCACAAGGCATACATATTCTTATAAGCTTCTGTATTCCTTCTTTTGGAACTTTATTTATTTTTTACCTAACCTAATGGAGGGACAAAGTATGTCAACAACAATTAGACATATTTGTATCATGGAACAATTTTCCCCCTCTCTTATGGTGCTTGAATTACTTCTAAATTCAGAATAGTAATTTATAAATATTTTATTAATGCCTAAGCATATGCTTTATGTAATGGGTCAGGTCCTTATCTACCACCAGGTTTGTAATGGCAGGCACTAATTTGCAGCTGCTCTTATCTCTTCCAATTTAAATGTAATCGAGATAACCCATGACCATGACCTCATTAGTGCAAGTGCTGATCTTTTATCAGTATAATTGTTCCTTCAGTGTTCGGTTTAACAGCCTTGAACTGATTGATTGTTTGGACAATGTTTTAACTTGCACAGCTTGACCCACTTTAATTAATTTCAAGCACCTGTAATATTGATTAACACTTTGTTAATCACAACAGTTTTTCCATGTTCTAGATGTTTCCATTTTCTTACACTGTGAAAGTGCAAATATAATGATGTTTTGTATGGTTTATACCATGAAATCTTTACACTGAGGTAATTTTATAATATACATGTACGTACCCCTTTTTATTAAAAATTACTTTTGAGTGCAAACCTGAAATCAATTTTTAAAGTTTTCTTATACAGGTGAACCAATCCTTCCTTAGTTATATTGGTTAACAATCATAATACACCTGTAATCCCCCATAATTGGAGATTTCATGAACTTATTTTGTAACCAGATGTTTGCACCTTTTCAACGTACTTCAAGCCTTCTTTCCCCAATTATATAGGTTTAGATAAAGCTATGTTTGGATTATACCACTTCTGCCTTTGTTTTGATCCATTATCAAATCTTTCATTGGATCATAGTTTTTTCACCGCAAGTTAAAAGATCTTTGCCTTTGTTTTGATCCATTATCAAAATTTTTCATTGGATCATAGTTTTTTCTCCCCAAAGTTTAAAGATCAGTAGTCTGTTCTTTTGTAATTAATATCTTTGATTTATCATAAGGCAGGTTTATTCTATAATAATCAGGAGTTTAATATATCCTGATTTGTATTGATCTGCAAACCTATAGTGCAGATTCGGTAAATTATATATATTTCTTCCTATTGAGCTCCACAACTGATGGCAATTTATTTTATTTTGAAAGTATTACTTATTTGCACCATTTTGAAATACTTTGAAATTGTATTTCTTATATCTCATATTATTTGAGACATGGATATTATAAACGGATTTACCGTTGATATTTTAATAAAACATAAAAGTTTTATCGTATTCTTGAAGTTGGTGAGATACCATATAATTAATGTTGGCAGCTAGGTTTTCTTCCATAGCCTCACCACTTCTTTTAGATATAGCAAAATCTTTTGCTATCTCAGGCACATCTGGCCTCTTTTTTTTTTTTTTTTTTTTTTTTGTTTTAATTTGTGGTGTGCATTCATAATTCACATCACCACTTGCAGGGTCTGTCTTTTGCAGCCCTGATCCACTTGGAATTATATCCAAAGAGACTTCCTCCACCCTAATCCAGGGTTCAATTCTCAATTTGGCACATAGCCATATTTTGTATATTCAAGCCCCTCAGGGTCTTTTTTGGGCTGTTTGGGTACTGTGACCCTTGTCTCTTTTTTATATTTTGGAGTACTTTCTCCATATCGTGAATTTTATTAACTTTTTAAATTACAGCCTTTCTGACTTTTAAAATTTCCTGCCAAAAGATTGTGGAGCATTTTAACCTCTCTACCGTATTTTTAACGGTACCAGTATCGGAACCGGCCCCGTAATTAATCTCTCGTCCCGATCGCTGGGTATTCCCCTGGGACGTTCTTTTCAAAACTCCGTTGTTTTAACAGAGTATTTCTGTTCAATTTAAACTTTTAGTTTGTTTTTAAAATCCTTTAAAATCCTGGTTTCCACCATGCACGGAGTTTTCCAGTCCTAAAAAAATTTTTCAACTGCACTTACCTGCCGGTTCCGAACCTACCGCTGTCGAGGAGCTGTCTGTGCTGCTCCTGCTTCTGCCGTCAGCGTCGACGTAATGCCGTTCCAGCGCCAGGCGGGCCTTCTTCACGTAGTCACTCACGTGACTCCGAAGTAAAATTTCCTGTTTGATACCATCCCCAACTTCACTACTACTGTTAGGTGGCCTGTATACAACATCCACCAGAGTTTTCTGCCCCTTAGTGTTTCGCAGCTCTACCCATACCGATTCTACATCCTCCAAGCTAATGTCCTTCCTTTCCATTGCGTTAATCTCCTCTCTAACCAGCAACGCTACCCCACCTCCTTTTCCCTTCTCTCTATCCCTCCTGAATATTGAATATCCTTGGATATTCAGCTCCCAGCCTTGGTCACCCTGGAGCCATGTCTCCGTGATCCCAACTATATCATAATCATTAATAGCTATCTGCACGTTCAACTCATCCACCTTATTACGAATACTCCTTGCATTGAGACACAAAGCCTTCAGGCTTTTTTCACAACACTCTTACCCCTTATACAATTATGTTGAAAAGTGGCCCTTTTTGATTTTTGCCCTGGTTTTGTCTGCCTACCACTTTTACTTTTCACCTTGCTCCCTATTGCTTCTACTGTCATTTTACACCCACCTGCCTCTCTGCTCTTGTACCCTTCCTAATTACATCCTCAAAAAATTCCAGAAGATTAGTCAAGCATGATTTCCCTTTCGTAAATCCATGCTGACTTGGACTGATCCTGTTACTGCTATCCAAATGTGCTGCTATTTCATCTCTTATAATTGACTCCAGCATCTTACCCATCACCGATGTCAGGCTAACTGGTCTATAATTCCCTGTTTTCTCCCTCCCGCCTTTCTTAAAAAGTGGGATAACATTAGCTACCCTCCAATCCACAGGAACTGATCCTGAATCTATAGAACATTGGAAAATTATTACCAATGCGTCCACAATTTCTAGAGCCACTTCCTTAAGTACCCTGGGATGCAGACCATCAGGCTCTGGGGATTTATCAGCCTTCAGTCCCATCAGTCTACCCAACACCATTTCCTGCCTAATGTGGATTTCCTTCAGTTCCTCCGTCACCCCAGATCCTC
Source organism: Okamejei kenojei (assembly GCA_035221665.1). Lineage (NCBI taxonomy): Eukaryota > Metazoa > Chordata > Chondrichthyes > Rajiformes > Rajidae > Okamejei > Okamejei kenojei. The sequence goes on from CM069146.1 coordinate 40,464,772, forward strand.
TGGCCATGAGTATATCAGGAAGATTGTTTGTGTCCTCCTTAGTGAAGACGTATTCAAAGTACCTGTTCAACTCATCTGCCATTTCCTTATTCCCCATAATAAATTCATCTTTTTCAGTCTTCAAGGGTCCAACTTTGGTCATAACTAATTTTTTCCTCTTCACTTACCTAATGAAGCTTTTACTATCCTCCTTTATATTCTTGTCCAGCTTACCTTCGTACCTCATCTTTTCTCCCCGTATTGTCTTTTTAGTTATCTTCTGCTGCTCTTTAAACATTACCCAATCCTCTTGCTTCCCGCTCATCTTTGCTACGTTGTACTTCTTCTCTTTTAATTTTACACTGTCCCTGACATCCCCTTGCAGCCACGGTCACCCCTTACTCCCCCTGGAATCTTTCTTCCTCTTTGGAATCAACTGATCTTGCACCTTCTGTATTATTTCCAGAAATACTTGCCACTGCCATCCCTGCTAGGGTATCTTTCCAGTCAACTTTGGCCAGCTCCTCCCTCATGGCCCCATAGTCCCTTATGTTCAACAGTAACACTGACACCTCCGATTTACCCTATTTCCCTCTCCAATTGTAGATAAAACTTGACCTTGATAAACTGTGCACCTCCCAGTTCTACAGTATAGCTGTGAACATCTGGCATCCTCCCTCACTTTGGCCTACCTGACCTCGAAATCGAAGCTTGAAGTATAGAAATTGGAATGTGCAACAGCCATTTTGAATGTGCTGTGCCACCTAATTAGGATTTTACTCAGAGGAGATCAATATTCTTGAGTAAATCCATGAGTGTTCACATGTGGTACAATATTGGGCCAGAAACTTTCATGTGTTATTGATGGTAGAGAGCCAGAAATTCTCCCAGCATCAGGAATGCATTGCATGATGCGTTGGCCATGTAAATTTGTCCCTGTACTGGCATCAACTGGAACTGACAGCTCCACACTATATCTGTTATGCAACACGTTGTATAAATAAGGAGCTCATTGCAATAGTCGCTGCCTCAAAAAGGCTGGCAGCGTCATCAAGGACCCACACCATCCTGGCAACACACTCACCTCTCTGCTACCTTCAGGTAGAAGGTACAGGAGCCTGAAGACTGCAATGACCAGGTTCAGGAATGGCTACTTCCCCACAGCCATAAGGCTATTAAACCTGGCTCAGACAAAACAATGATCATTAATAACCCATTATCTGTTATTTGTTTTTTGCACTTTATCAGTTTATTTATTTATGTGTGTGTGTATTTATATAATGATATATGGACACACTGATCTGTTTTGTAGTAAATGCCTACTATGTGGATACTGAGTTGGATGAAAGGATACTGAGTTGGATGATCAGCCATGATCATATTGAATGGCGGTGCAGGCTCGAAGGGCCGAATGGCCTGCTCCTGCACATAATTTCTATGTTTCTATGTTTCTATGTTCTGTGTGCCGAAGCAAAGCATGAATTTCATTGTCCTATCAGGGACACAGGACAATAAACTCACTTGACTTGACTTGACTAGTTTGCTGCTTTTCTTGTTATTTAGAAGGACTCTCTGCTGACATTGGGACATGTGATTGTACGCTGTGCCAATTTGATTCGCCCAATCTATATGTAGATTGAAGTCACCCATTATAACTGTTTTGCCTTTGTTGCATGCATTTCTAATTTCCTGTTTGATACCATCCCCAACTTCACCACTAGTGTTAGGTGGCCTGTATACAACACCCACCAGAGTTTTCTGCCCCTTAGTGTTTCGCAGCTCTACCCATACCGATTCCACATCTAAAGTCCCAGGAGCTTTTTCAGCACTTGGCTGTTGGGATAATTGTTCAATTAGAGCCTTAGTACATCAGCTCACATTAGAGTCGCCAAAGGCCATTGCAGGTTGAGCACGGACCTTGGGGCAGAGGGCAGTCATAATCGTCAGTGAAGACCACACTCCAGAGGGTATTCAGAGACACCACAACCTACCGACATTTTTCACAGGTCCAACTTTTGCTCAGTCGTCAATGAGATAGGGATATTCTGCAGAAAGATCTCCTGCAACAGCACCATCGAAGTGCGCAACAAAAATTGCAGCGAATTGTCGACGCAGCCCAGACCGTCACACAAACTAACCTCCCTTCCACTGACTGCATTTATACCTCTCGCTGTCTCGGCATTTAGCTCATTGGAGATGCTCGGACTATCTTTAATCGGACTTTACTGGCTTTATCTTGCACTAAACGTTATTCATGTTATTCCCTTTATATTGTATCTGTACAGTGGATGGCTTGGTTGTAATCATGTATTGTCTTTCCGCTGACTGGTTATTACGCAACAAAAGCCTTGCACTGTACCTTAGTACACGTGACAATAAACTAAACTCAAATAAACTAAACTCCAGTAGCCAGCAACTTTGCTCCATCCCTCTGGGCATTGCCAGTGATGAACAAAGTACCTGATTGCTTGCTAGCAGGGTGCTCTATCACGGTAGCTGAGTTTAGATACAATGAAAGCTTCACAAGTTGGAGTGTTACAATGAAGAATGGCCCAGGTCAAATAGCGTCTGAAGAAGGGCCACCGACCCGAAATGTCACTTATCCATTCCCTCCACAGATATTGTCTGACCCACCCGGTTACTCCAGTACTCTGTGTTTTATTCAAAATTCCGGCATCTGCAGTTCCATTTGTCTCTGATAAAGATTTGTCTGCAACAGTCTGAGATTAGATACAAAATGCTGGAGTAATTCAGCAGGACAGGCAGCATCTCTGGATAGAAGGAATGGGTGACATTTCGGATTGAGACCCTTCTTGAGACTGAACATCAGGGGAGAGGGATTACAGAGATAAGGATGTGTAAGACATCAAAAGAGATGCAGTTCAAGCAAAATGTAGAATAAACCATTGTTACGTATCACTGATGGGGATGAGTCAAAGTATAGAAGACAGATCGAGCAACTGTCCATATGGTGCCAGCACAATAACCTGGCCCTCAACACCAGCAAAACCAAGGAACTGACTGTGGACTTTGGAAGGAGTAGGATGGGGACCCACAGTCCCGCTTATATCAATGGGTCGATGGTTGAAAGGGTCAAGAGCTTTAAATTCCTTGGCGTGCACATCTGTGAAGATCTTTCCTGGTCCGAGAACACTGATGCTACCATTAAGAAAGCACATCAGCGCCTCTACTTCCTGAGAAGAGTACGGAGAGTCGGTTTGTCAAGGAGGACTCTCTCTATCTTCTACAGGTGCACAGTAGAGAGCATGCTGACCGGTTGCATCACGGCTTGGTTTGGCAACTTGAGCGCCCTGGAGAGGAAAAGACTACGAAAAGTAGTAATCACTGCCCAGTCCATCATCGGCTCTGACCTCCCTTCCATCGAGGGGATCTATCCCAGTCGCTGCCTCAAGAAGGCTGGCAGTATCATCAAGGACTCACGCCATCCTGGCCACACATTCATCTCCCTGCTACCTTCAGGTAGAAGGTACAAGAGCCTGAAGACTGCAACGACCAGGTTCAGGAATAGCTACTTCCCCACAGCCATCAGGCTATTAAACGTGGCTCGGACAAAACTATGAACATTAATAGCCCATTATCTGTTATTTGCATTTTATCAGTTTATTTAATCATGTGTGTATATATTTGTATAATGATATATGGATACACTGATCTGTTTTGTAGTCAATGCCTACTATGTTCTGTTGTGCTGAAGCAAAGCAAGAATTTAATTGTCCTATCAGGGACACGTGACAATAAACTCACTTGAACTGTTAGCTAGGAGATGGTGATAGGGACAATCAGACTGGTCAGATAAATGGGAAGGGGGAGGGATGGAGAGAGAGGGAAAGCAAGGGGTTCTTGAAGTTAGAGAAGTCAATATACATATACGGCTGGTGTATATCCTGTCCAAGTGAAATACTGTATGAGGTGGTGTTCCTCCAATTTGCGCTGGGTCACATCTGCTCAGTCTGAGGCTGCAGGAGTCAATAGTCAATTGTGCTTTATTTGTCACCTATGCAACTCCACAGTGAATTTCTTTTGCAAATATTACACATGCAGGCGCCACCATTTTCGGCGCCATTATTCAAAGTTCAAAGTCCGGTCGGCCCGCAGGCTCGATGTACTGCAACAGTTCCCGTGAACCAACGTCCCACTCCTCTCCTCGTCCGGCCATCTGTGTGACCCGGGGGCGCCTCCTGCAGCTGACCTGAAGGTGCTAGAGTGGTAATGTCGTCGTCACCTGGTGCAGACTAGCTGCAGGGGGGAGAGCGGCAAGTTGTCTTGGAGCCCTGTGTACCATGAGCCAGAGTGCAGAGAGCAAGATCAGCAAGAGGTGTTGCATCTCCCATCTGGGCTGAGGAGATGAGCTTTGGCCACACCGAATGTAGGAGATTAAAGCACACAATCTAATTTTCCAATGCAAACCAAGTAACTGTCTCCACATTCAAACCACTCTGCACCAGTGGCATATTATTCCACCTCACACCCTGCTCTGTAGAGCCACCTGCATGGACTATAACACTACAATGAATGACTTTCTAACCCATTTAGTTATGAAAAAGCTTGGTGCAAAATCTCTGTATTTCCTAATGAGTGACACATCATTTAAGGAACTCAGAAACCTGCATGGTATAGATTTACTGTTGTGATCTCCATCTGAGGTATAAATAATCATGGGCATATCCCCTGGATATATTGTGTAAGCTCATGAATTTTCTATCAACAGTGGTTTGATGTCTGGGAATTATTACTCCAAGAGAAAACCACTCTGGCCACCACCTGTCAGGTTCCTAACTTGCAAAGGACCCTAGGGTGGCATGGTGGCGCAGCAGTGGAGTTGCTGCCTTACAGCACTTGCAGCGCCGGAGACCCAGGTTCGATCCTGACTAAGGGTGCTGTCTGTACAGAGTTTGTACATTCTCCCCATGACCGCATGGGTTTTCTCCGAGATCCATGGTTTCCTCCCACGTACATGTTTGTAGGTTAATTGGCTTTACATTAATGTAAATTGGCCCTAGTGTGTATAGGGTAGTGTTAATGTGTGGGGATCGCTGGTCGGCGCGGACTCAGTGGGCCGAAGGGCCTGTTTCTGCGCTGTATCTCTAAACTACACTAAACTAGTGGGTTTCCTCGCTGAGGTCACGAGTGAAGCAAAGACCACGGAACTTTGAGGTAGCAGTATTATTAGCTATGTTACCGTGCCACCAAAATCCTCTGCCACTGGTTGACAGCCCAACAGGTCCTCGAGGGATCAACGATCGGGGACCTTGTGTCATTATTATGTAGACGTAAGGAGGCCTTCCTTTAACCATCTCATTGAGCCAAAAATGCCTGTGAGCAGATACGATCAGCTCTTCTGATGTTGCATTTTCTGGGAGATCGCCCTCCATTTTCCCAGCATCGCTGCCCTTTCTCCAATCGCATGCTGCAAAAGAATGACGCGTCCCCTTGAATCTGTGAAATGCCTTGCCACCGCTGAGCATTAAATTGTACTAAATTATGATTTAAGATGCTGTCTGTTTCCCTTTTATCACCTGCAGTACCAACTGAGATCACCACAGGGTTCATTCATCAAGCATCATCTCCGTCAGCTGAGTGCAGACAATTTATTTATATAATGTGACAGGAGACAGCAGCTGCTAATTACAGATAGATCACTGCGTGTGCGAGAGCTACATCAGTATTGCTGGAAATGAATGGCACAGTAGGTGGCTGGTGGCAGCCATTCTTCTCACATCAAATTGCAATCAAAATACACTTTCTTTTGTCATTAACAGAGAATGGGGGAGGACTTAATTGCCTTTGAGCCTCGCATCATTGTCTGCATTAACGCCCATGTTTGATTCACCCATTTATATTCCAGCTCTGCCTTGCGACGCACTGATGCTTTAGCAGCCCAGCACTGCCCATTCACCTGCAAAGCCACGGGAGCTGGTGCCACTCCTCTCCTCCCGTGCGTTACATCCGATAACTGGACAACAAGAAGTGGTCCATGCACCCGGGCTAGAGGCGGGGGGGGGGGGCGGTTACTTCACACTGTGGGGAGCAGCAGCAGTCGATGATTAATGCAAAGTGTCAGGACCGACACTTGCAGTTTTGTCTCAACTAATTTACAAAATGCCGACCCGCTTGGAGATGCTACTGTAAATCGAGCGAGGCTGCCAGTGACAGTTCTGTAGCAGACTGCTCCACTTTGGTCTCTGGGTATCCACTGTGCAAATTTGAACGTTGGCATGTTGCCAGAGATGTCAGTTGCTTGAGCCTTGGAATCAATAAGGCATCTTCAACATACCTTGCCAACAACCCAGAAGAATGGTCTTTATTTGGACTCACCTCTCTGTAATGAAAGCAGAATCTGTGGAGAATATAGAACAATTGAGCGCAGGAACAGGCCCTTTGGCCCACACACCTGTGCCAAACATAGTGCCAAGGCCTACACATGATCTATACCCTTCCATTCCCAGCATACCCATGTGCCTATCTGAAAGCCTTCTAAATACCTGCATCATATCTGCCTTGATCATCAAGATTGGTTGCATGTTCCAGACACCCACCAACTTCTATGTAAAAACATTGCCCCACACATTCTCTTTAAACTTTGCCCCTCCCACACTAGAATTGTGCCCTGCAGTCTTTGACATTTCCACTCTGGAAAAAAGGTTCTGACTGTCTACCCCATCTACACCACTTGTCAATGTATATACTTCCATCAGGTCTTCCCTCAAACTCCAGTGTTCTAGAGAATATAATCTGAGATTTTACTATCTCTTCTTGTAGTTCATACCCCTTAATCCAAGCAGCATTCTGGTAAACCTCTTCTGCACCCTCTCCAAAACCTCCACATTCTTCCCATGACAGGGTGATCAGAACTGCGCACAATACTCCAAATGCAGCCTAACCTAAGCAGGGATAACTTTGTAAATAGATGACCTTTCATCGGAATTTGAAACATTAAACCCTTGTTCTCTCTGCTCAGATTCAAGGCAGAGATAGATAGATTCTTGATTAGTACAGGTGTCAAGGGGTATGGGGAGAAGGCAGGAGAATGGGGTTAGGAGGGAGCGATAGATCAGCTATGATTGAATGGCGGAGTAGACTTGATGGGCCGAACGGCCTAATTCTGCGCCTATCACTTGACCTTATTCTGCCGAACCTGCTGAGCATTTTTTTTTTTAATTTCAAGTTTCCGAAATCTCTTTTTTTCTCTTTTCCTTAATATCATTTGAAGGGGGAAATCTAAGCAAAACATTGCTCACAGTCTGCAGATTTGTATTCTAAGCCTTGTACTGCACTATTGAATATTTTCTGCAGTGACTATTGAGATGTAATTTTCAATTATTGCAGGCCTTTACACACTTGAAGAAAAGCTTGTTAATGGTAACTGAATGTTAATGAGACAGGTGCACTTTTTCGGAGGTGTAAATGGGCAACTTGTTTGCTGGAAAAGAGAACACAATAAATAGGCTTGAAGAGCAAAAAGATATGGGGATGCTAATTTGCAAATGAAAGGATCAATTCGGATTATCCATATAATAGGCAAAGCACTTTTAGTATGAAGAATGGTCCTGACCCGAAACATCACCTATCCATGTTCTGCAGAGATGCTGTATGAGCTGCTGAGTTACGCCAGCACTTTGTGTTTTTTTTCCCGTTGTTTCAATTTTTTTCCTTTCTCTGAGGCATATTCCTCTTTTGATTGACTATGTGAATGGTAGGTAAGGTCACAAGAGATGCCATTTACATTGGCAAGGCATGGACAAGAGAAGGATGCCATTTACTGATGAATTGACCTAGTGAAGTCCCTCAACACTTAGATGGTTTGGATGGACTTGTTGATATGGATGGTTTTGGAACAAAACACTGCTTTAACAGCATGAGAATCTCCAATGAATACGATGCCAGGCAACACACACATCTTATGCATGTCTCAAAAGTCTTGCATGGTGTTAGCTTATTGGAAATACTTTTATCTCATGAAACCAAATTTCAGACTGTAGCTTTTAATTGCGCACACGTCTGAATACGAATGGATGTGTAAGTAGATTAAATCTGTCTAACCAGACTTTTTAAGATATGTAACTTGGAATTATTCCAAAGGATTGAAAGAAAATTAGAGCAGCAATCAGTTGAAACTGATGGAATGCCAAAGCAGCTTGCATCACCTTTAACATAGTCAAACATCCCAAGATACTTATTTTTTCACTGGTGCAAATATGCAGCCATGTCCAAAAGTTTGTTCAAAGAGATAAGAGTAAGCGGGAGGGGGATTGGTGTGTTAAAGGAAAAGAGGAACTTAGTAAGGAAAGTCCAGTGCTTGGAGCCCAGGCAGATGTACATAAGTTCATGTAATTTGGAACTCGTAATCAGGGAAACACAGAAGACTACAATTAGAGAAGCTCAGAGGTTTTGAAGCGTTCTAGGCTCTATTGTAGACCGTAAAATAGGAAGGAGTATTAACAAGGAGTTATATAGGAAGAAGAAAGACGCTCTTTATATTAAAGTGATGACGAACCGAGCGATAGTTTAGGTCTGTGAACACCAGTGCGTTGTGAATATAGTTTAGTTTGACATTGAATAGGGGTGGTAGAATATTAGATGAGTTCAAATTTATGTGGGAACGGTTAAATCTTGAAGAAGCAAATAAATGCAAGAGAATTTCAGCACAGAATCCGATGAGCCTGTGGAAGAAATGAAGAACATTAAGGAGCTGGAATTGTAGACGATCATCGTTTTGGCATGGAAATTGGATTAGAAAGTTAACCAGGAGTCCAAGATCAAACCATCGCAGAAGCAATTCATTCTTTCAAGAGAATTCCAGAGAAATAAATGTGCTTATTCTGTTAATGATGATGGATTGAGATCCATGGATGGGCAAAGTGATTTAGTTACCCTTATGCGTTTTTTTTAGTAAAGCTAATGTTTTGGTTCAAAGGCTCATCGGAGAAAGGCAGATTCAATGTAGATAACATTAGAAAAATGAGGAAGCAATGGTTCAGCTGAGTCAAAGCCACACAATGTCAGGAAAGCTTTATTGTATTTTTGCCTTGGCGAGCAGGCTTGGGGATTTGCAAACAATTATAAGAATTATAGGATTGCAGTGTTGCTTAACTGAGGACCAATGCAAGTCAGTGAGTATAGAGGGTAATGGGGGAATGGGACTTTGCGTGAGTTAGAGAAAAATATATATTGGATGACTTCAGGCTGTTGAGGCTAGAATGAGGGAGGCTTTCTAAAAGTGAATTAGTTAGTCAAGCCCAGGGCCAATAAAGGCATTGATTTCAGGAGAAGATGATTTGAGGCAGTTGTGAAGTCACCAAATATGATGGTTGTGGAAATAGGAAGTCAGAATAATGGCAGAAATATGAGGTCCTGATCTTCAAAATGAGGTCAAAGGCAACACCAATTTTGTAAACAGTCCAATTCAATCACTGTCAATAACCAAAGTAAGATTTGCCACTTTTACTTTTTTTTTCCCACATTCATGGTACAGTTTAACCTTGCTTAAGGGACGTGTGCCTGAGCACAGAAATGTTTCCCAGTACTAATATATTGATCAAAGCCACAACCAATCTATTAATTAATTAATTTGCTTCTAGTTGGAAGTATTAGTTTAGAAACACATTCTGTTCCTTGAATGTTTAGGATGTAATTGCAACAGAGTACATTTTCTTCTTGCTGATTGCAGTTTTCCTTCTAATTGTTCTCTCTTCCTCTCTTCCCTATCTACCTATATCTACTCTACTGCCTCTCTTCCTTTCAGTCTCTCTCCCTTTAACACTCTGCATTCCAGCCCGGTCTCACTCTCTCCCCCCCCCCCTCTCTCATCCTCTATCCTTTTCTCTCACCCCTCTCCCATTAATCTCCCAACTCTACCCCCTCTCTCAATTCCTCTTCCTCCCTCCCCTCCTCTCCTACTTCCCTCCCACCTCCCTCCTTACTCTCACTCTCTTCCCCTCAATCCTCCTCTTCCTCCAACCATCCACTCTTTCTCCCTCCATCCCTCCCCCCCCCCCCACTCTCCATTTCTCTCTCCCCTTCTCTCTCCCCTCTCTCCCATTTCCGTCCATTCTCCCTCCCTCCCTTCTCCCTCTCCTTCTCTCCCTCTCTAACTCTCTCTCCTTCCTTTCTCCCCCTTTCTCCTCTCTTTCTTTCTCCCCCTCTCTCTCCATCTCTTTATTTTGTTTCTTCTCTCTTTGTCTGCCTCCCCCCCATCAGTTTTACCATTTCCCTCTCTTACTCTCTATCACCCTTTGTCATTTCCATTCTTCAAAATGTAACAAATTTTCCTCCCAGACCACAAACTTTTGTTCAAGCTAATTTCTGCATCATTAGTTTTGCATCCTGGCTCCAAGGCTTCTCCACTCCAATGTTATATGCTTACAATTGTTTCAATGTTTTTATTATTCTCTGTGCTTTAATCAATGTTCTGCCCCCAAATCAGTTTGCCTGGCAACCATCTCTCATTAGTACATCCTTTGTTTATTTAGTTGGAAAATCATTCCCTGTTCACACAGGACTTGCAGATTTAATTAATGCTTTGTCCTTGGTTCGAACGTACTTTGTTCGTCTCATCTTGTACCTGTTACTTTGAGGTTTGCAGTCTGCAGGCATGAGCCCTGGTCCTGCTTCAGCAATTCATTTCATTTTTTACTTAATTGATGATAATGCTTTGCTTCTCAGTCTTATGCTTAGTTAATATCTATTGTGGTTTTACTAACCTTTTGATACAGTTATCTTTAGCGGCAATGAATAAAACACCTAGATATATTAGTATCATTACTATTTAAGTGGATATATTTAAAACATTACACTGTACAGGAAGGAACTGCAGATGCTGGTTTAAACTGAAGATAGACATAAAATGCTGGAGTAATTCAGTGAGACAGGCATCACCTCTGGAGAGAAGAAATGGGTGACATTTTGGGTTGAAACCCTTCTTCAGATGGAAGAAAAGAAAATATCACCCATTGCTTCTCTCCAGAGATGCTGCTTGTCCCGCTGAGTTACTAAAATTGTTACACCAATTGTTTAAACTCTCTCTTATACCAGAGAGAGAATATAGAGGCAGTGACTAGCGAATAGAATATGCAGTTGGCCCAAAGCCAATGTAGGTGATCTTTCCAATATATAACTGGAACTTTATGCTCATGAATACTGGGTGACAGGTGAATAAACTGACAATTTGAAAAGGTGTCAGGAGAAGTGGTGTTGAGGCATAACTGGGACTTGCTAACATACTATTCTTGGATACAAATTATTCAGGAAGGATAGGAAAGAAAAGGAAGGGAAATGGCAATGTTAATGAATGAGGATGTTATTATTTGCGGGAAAGGACGGTGCAGTGGTTAAAGGCAAAATCTGTTTAGTTAGAGCCATGAAATAGTAAAAAAGAACATTAACCTGCTGAGTGTACTTCATCGGTCACCAGAGAGTGGGAGAAATGTAGAGGACATATATGTGGGGTGATTATAGGAAAATGAAAAAATTCTAGCATTGTACCAGAGGACTTTAATTATATCAGGTAAGCGAGAGTATTGGTACTCATATTTTTCACAGCACAGAAGGTGGCCATTTTGCCATTTGGATCCCATCAATATAATTTTCCCACTTATTTCCCAATGACCTGCTCTCTCTCCCATGCTCGTCAACTTCATCTCAATTCTCCCGCCACCCAACTACACTTGAGACAATTTACAGTGTTGAATTAACCTCGACTGGCATATTATTGGATGACATGCCACGCAGGCAGAAACCAGAGCCAACCACTGCATCAGTCAAAGGTCACAATGTGTCCAAAATGTTCTTCGAAAGCATTACAGTGTCAAAGTCAGCGAACATAGTGAATTGTAAGCATAGTGATCATCTATATAATAAAATGTCTCATCTTGACCACTTCCTGTCTGCACTGTATATTGATTTTAGAACAAACGCTACCTTGTATTGCTGTGATTTTTCACCATCCTACTCACAGTCCTCCTCCGCTGAACTAGCCCTGAGGATTGTTCCAATGATGGAAAAAAAAAGTTATGAGTGTTTAAAAAAAACTTGAGATCAGCAGATTGGTCCTTTCGCCTGTCAATCACCCGCGATGAAGGTAACGCCCTTTCTCGGGTGGGTGGGGGCAGGACTATAAAACACAAATGCCTGGACGTGAGTCAGTCACTGTGCAAGATCGTGAGGGAGAGGCCACGACTGTAATTCTAAGCTGTGAATCAACTGAGCTGTGAGTCTGCAATGTACTTGCAATAAATGATTTGTTAGCCCCTAATGACAATGCGTTGTTTAGCCTGCTGCCTTGCCTGTGCTTGAAAGTGCAATGCTTAATTGAAAATGACATGAAATGAAATGACAATGCTATGAGTTGTTTGGCCTGCTAGCCTGCCTGTGTTTGAAACTGATAAATGGTTTATTAGGTCCGACTGTGTTTGGAAGGAATAAATGCTTTATTAGGTCCGATTGTGTTTGGAAGAAATAAATGCTTTATTAGGTCCGACTGTGTTTAGTACAAAAGTCCCACTCATTTTGTGTCTTCAGGTCCCGCAGATTGCGTAATTTCCGGTGAGTACAGAGGTCGCGCTGATTGCATAATTTCCGGTAAGTGCAGAGGTCATGCTGATTGCGGAAGTGCAGCTGACTGCGGAATCCCCACAGTGGAGAGGCCTCGCTCAGCCGTGTGAGTAGATTCAAGAAAGTTTACTGTCATATATATGGTGTGAGTGTGTGTGAGTGTGTGTGAGTGTGTGTGAGTGTGTGTGAGTGTGTGTGTGTGTGTGTATTGGAATTGGTGGAGAGGTGGAATATTGTGTTGGGGACCAGCCCTCCCATGTGGAGCTGGGACCCAATGGGTCCCACTTACTCTAGTAATGTAATAAGATTTAGATTAGCTACAGAAATAAAAGGAATAAACCAAAAGAAAAACAGTGGAAGGAAAGACCAACTTCAAATAGATGAGAGTTAATCTGGCCAGGTATATTGGTGCCAAAAGCTGACAAGCAAAATCTGCTGCCTCACAGCTCCAGTGACCAGGTTCAATCCTGAACTGAAGTGCTGTGTGTGCGGGGTATGTAAGGTCTCTCTGTCACCATGAGAGGTTATTTTCCCCAATGCCCCAGATTTCCCTCACATTCCCAAGGAGTGTGGTTTGATAGGTTAATTGGCTACTGCAAATGGCTCTTATTGAGTAGGTCAGTGGTAGTATCTGAGGAGGAATTGAAAGAAATGAGGGAGATGGGTATACGGTAGTCTGAATGGCTTGGTTCTGTGCTGTATGATCTCTACCGCTAACAATGAGCAGCCCTTAAGATAGATTGTTGGCTGTTGTAAGATGGGACTGGTATCCCAGGAACAAAGTATGAGGGGTGACCTTAGAGGTTTACAAAATTATAAGGGGCATAGATAGGGTAGATAGTCACAATTTTTTTTGCAGGGCAGAGTCTGAAACTAGACGGCATAGGTTAAGGTGAAAGACAAATGATTTTAAAAAGGACCTGAGGGGCAAGTTACTCATACAAAAAGTGGTGGGATATGAAACGGGTTGCTGAGGGTGGGGGTGGGTGTGGGGGCTGGTAGAGACAGGCACGATTACAATGCTTAAAAGACATTTGGACAGGTGCAGGGATAGGAAAGCCTAAGAGGGATATGGACCAAACACAAGCAAATTGAATTAGTGTAGATAGACATCATGGTTGGTGTGGTGAGTTGGGCTGAAGGGCCAGTTCTCAAGCTCCATAACTCTACAAATCTAGATTGGGTTGAGATAGGTTTAATCCCAGGAGGGACAAAGACCGTGCAAACTAATCTCGAGAGGTTTGACCCAAAGCATTGACCATCTCTCTGCCTCTGCAGATGCTGCCTGAACTTCTGAGTTCCTCCAGCAGTTTGTATTTTGCTCTAGCTTCCAGCTTCCAGCATCTACAGCCTCTTGTGTCTTCAATCCAAAGCTTTCAAGATGATGGAAGAGGTACAGAGGATGATAGAAAAACAAAGCATTGAAATGCAAGTGTAGGTTCATACACTAGAGAAATTGACTGATTACAAAAGAATCAAAGGGGAAATGAAAATTAAAATATGCGAGACAGTCTATGATAAAAAAATTAGCTGTCAAAATAAATATGAATCGGAAGCATTCTGTTGGCATATAAATACCAAAAGGGAAATACACAGAGGAATGGGGCCCATCAAGAATAAAAATGGAAACTCAAGTCAAATCAATTTTATTATTATATGCACAGATGTTTAGGTGCAATTAAAATGTTGTTTGCAGCCACATCAGAGGTGCATGGACTCATAACATACAACACACAAAAACAACTTATACATAAATTATAGCAAAATTACACATAAATTTTACAACACAAAAGTCAAGACAGATTTTAAAAACATTAGGACAGATATATAAATAGGACAGATTTACAAGGGTATGGGTGAAATGCAGGCAAGCTGGGACTAGTTTAGATGGGACATGTTGGTCGGTGTGGGCAAGTTGGGCCAAAGGGCCTGTATCCATGCTGCAGGTCTTTATGACTATGTGGAAAATACAATTAAAAACAAGTTAATTGTTGTGCAAGAGGTGGTCTGTGGTGCTTCATTGCCGATTTTGGATTAGGATCCAAGGGTCTTGACCCAAAACGCCATATTTTCCTTTTCTCCAGAGATGCTGTCTAACCTGCTGAGATACACCAGCTTTTTGTGTCTATCTTCAAGACCTTAAGATTGTTGCAGGAATGTTTCTAAACCAGATTATGTGGGAATTCAGACTTCTGTACCTCCTGCCCAATGTTAGCACTGAAAAGGGAGCATGGCCTGGATGGAAGGGAATCTTAATGAAAGATGTCACCATCTTGAGGCAACACCTCATCTAGATGCTTTCATTGGTGGGAGTTGAGCCCACCATTCTCTGCATCGTTTTGAATTCCTGTGCATTGGAATTGTGAACCAGGCCATGATACGTTCTACAGTGCATCTGTAGTCTGTTAGAGTTAGGGGAATCGAGAACCTGAGGACATGGGTTTAAGGTAAGAGGGAAAAGATTTAATAGGAACCTTAGAGGGTAACATTTTTACATAAAGGGTGGTGGGGTATGGAATAAGCTGCCGGAGGAGGTAGTTGAGGCAGGTACTCTCGCAACATTTAAGAACCATTTAGACAGGTACATGGATAGGATAGGTTTGGAGGGATATGGGCCAAATGCAGGCAGGTGGGACTCTAGTATAGATGGGGCTTGTGAGTGGGTGTGGGCAAGTTTGGCCGAGGGCCTGTTTGCACGCTGTATCACTATATTCGGTGACATCCCAAATCTCTCTAATTAATCAGGTAATTCATCTTTAAGTTGTACTTGACTGTTAACTTGCTAATTGAAGACTTTGTATCTATTGTCACCAGAGAAGAGGGTGCTTCAAAAGTCATTGTGAAGGCGATATTTGAGACACCAAATACATTTAAAAAAAATGATTGCACTTCAGTATTAGAACAGTTGGCTGAAAATTTAAATTGATAGGTCAGCGGGACCAGATGGGAGCCATCCTCGGATTTTGAGGGAAGAATGGGAGGAAATCACAGGGGCACTGGCCTTGACCTTCCAGTGCTCTTTAGAAACTAGAGAGGTCCGAATATTAGTCTGTTGTTCATAACAGGGAGCAGGGCACTAAGACCAACAATTATAATGCCAGACAGTTTAACCTCAGTGGAGGGAGAGCTTTTAGATGCATTGTCCCTGAGCAGGATCTGGAGTAAAATTGATCAATTAAGGCCAGTCAGCTAGGATTTGTTGAATCAATTTAAAAGTGTTTTTTTGATGAGGTAGCAGATGGAGTAAACAAGAGTAATGAAGTTGATGTAATGTGAATGGACTTCCAGATGGCCTTTGATAAGGTGCCACATAACAAGCTAATCAGCAGTGTTGAAGCAAGTGGCATAGGAGACTGTGACAGGATGGATACCAGGTTGGTTAAGTAACCGCAGAGGTTTATGGTGAATGGTTATTTTTGGATCGAAGGAAGGTGGATCGTGGAGTTCCCCAGTGACGGGTGCCTGGGACCATTGTTATTTTTGAACTATGCTACTGGCTTGGCCTTGGGGCTGGGAGTGAAAGTCACAATTTCTAAACCAGCAAATGACACAAAACCTGGCAGTATTGTGAACTGTGAAGAGGACAGTGGTGAATTGTAGCAAAATATAAATAAGCTGGTGGAATTGGCAGGTGAAGTCTGTGGGTTATGCATTTTAGTTAGAAAAATGAGGAGAGGCAATGCAGAATTAAGGATGCTGGTTTGAAAGGCTGCATGAGGAGAGGGTGCTAAGAGGCATGTGTACACCAATCACAGAAAGTGGCAGGGCAAGTTGAGGAGGTGGTAGAAAGGTATACACAGTTCTGGGATTAATCAACAGTGGCAGAGAATGTATAAGCAAGGAAGAAATGCTGAACTTTTACAAAACACTGCTGCGGCCTTAACTGGAGCGCTGTATTCAGATCTAGTCTCAACATTGTAGAAGGATGTGAAATCAATGGTAAATGGTCCAAAAAAAGATTTATGATGGTGATTCCTGTGATGGAGTTTATTTAGATTTGAGAGGCAGGGGGTGTTTTCTTTGAAGTAGAGAAGGCTGAGAAGTGAAGGATTGTGAAATGATGAGGGGTCTGGATCTCATCGTTTCATGACAGTGGAAGGCTGTTCCCTGTATTGGAGAGGTCGAGTACAAGATTGCTGACCCAGGTGTAAAATAAAGGGGAAGAGAGTTAAGAATGATATGAGGAAATCTTTTTCTTCATACAAAATGCTATTAGAATCTGAAATGCATTGTCTGCTGATGTGGTGGCATATTCTACTGCAGGCTACAATAAGGAATTGGATAAATGTATAGCGGGATAAAAATGTTATAGCGTAGAAGTAAGAGTTGTTCTAAATGTTTAGTTTAGTTTATTATTATTATTATTATATTTTAATAATATTTTATTAGAAGCATAAGCGTATGTTGCTAATAGGTTGGGAGTGGTCCTCCTTTATCAGTTGAAATTTTTTTAAAAAAGGCATGATAAAGAAGAATAGAGTAATTTATCAATAATACAATTTTGGAGATAGGTCCGTAAGTTATAAAAACATAACTGACCAGCGATCCCGCACTCCAGCACTATCAGAAGTACATGTAATTCTCAGGCTGTGTAGAAGTCCTCCACACTACAAAATACGAGTGAGAGTGTTTATAATAACCTGAAAGCGTGGATGGACATCTCAGTCCAGCAGCCCTTCTGCTAAATACTTCTTGTTAAAGTAAAGTAAAGTATCCTTCATTGTCATTCAGACCTTTCGGTCTGAACAAAATTTCGTCACCTTGCAGTCATAACATATAATAAAAAACAAAACACACAATAAACACATATTTAACATCCACCACAGTGAGTTCACCAGGCACCTCCTCACTGTGGTGGAAGGCAAAAGTCAAAGTCTTTGGCTTCTTCCCTCCTTGTTCTCCCTCTGTGCTGAGGCGATCCAGGCCTCCGATGTTATCGTCCACTAGGCCCGCGGCCAAGCCTCCGAAGCCGGGCTGCCGCCAGCTGCCTGAACGCTGCTCTGAACGCTGGAGCACAGCTCTCCGCTGCTCTGAAGCGGGTCGCCGCTGAAGCACCGCAGCTCTGAACCCGGATCATCGCTGGAGCACCGCAGCTCTGAAGCCGGGTCACCGCTGGAGCACCGCAGCTCTGAAGCCGGGTCACCGCTGGAGCACCGCAGCTCTGAAGCCGGGTCACCGCTGGAGCACCGCAGCTCTGAAGCTGGGTCACCGCTGGAGCACCGCGGCTCTGATCCCGGGTCGCCGCTGGAGCACCGCAGCTCTGAAGCCGGGTCACCGCTGGAGCACCGCAGCTCTGAAGCCGGGTCGCCACCGCTGCTGGAAGCTGGAAGGCCGCCATAGCTCCGAGGCCGCCAGCTCCGCCATTACGCCTCAGCACAGACGGAGACGGACACGACAAGAAAAGTCACACCCCTCCGAAGGGAGAGAGTAAAACCCTGTTTCTCCCATCCTTCCTCCCCACCCCTCCCACATACACAGCCTAATAAACCAAAATTCTCACTAAAACAGACACAAGAAGACAAAAATAAAATAAAAAACAGACGGACTGCAGGTGAGCCGCAGCTGACAGGCAGCGCCGCCCCTTCCGGAATACACCACTGTGCTGGAGTGCTTGCCAGAGTTTGTACGAGGTATTGAAGTGGGCCTTGAAACTGCATCCATTAGTAGCTTGTTTTTCATGCGCAAATCGTGAACAAAGTGTTTTTACTCAGATTATGTTTTCAGTCACAATTTTACCCAGTGGCAAATTGGCCCAGGATCTTCCAAATACAATGCATTTCAAAACATCTTCCAAATACAATACAAAGGGTCTCGACCCGAAACGTCGCCTATCTCCTTCGCTCCTTAGATGCTGCTGTACCCGCTGAGTTTCTCCAGCCTTTTGTGTACCCTCGATTCTCCAGCATCTGCAGTTCCTTCTTTAACACAATACATTTCAGCATGACTGACATTACCCAGCTGCCGTGCATACCTGATAATGCATGCTGTGTGCATTATCTCTACATTGGAAGATTTTGGTGGAACCTATGGGTGTTTCTTGATTAGTACGAGTGTCAGGGGTTATGGGGAGAAGGCAAGAGAATGGGGTAAGTAGGGAGAGATAGATCAGCCATGATTGAATGGTGGAGTAGACGTTGGGCCGAATGGCCTAATTCTGCTCCTATGACTTATGACCTCATAAAGCATTACACTGAAATTGCTAAGGAGACGTCAAAGCTTGTCTTCTCTTGCCCATCGAAGTTTTGCAAGCAGCTTTTGCCAGCTCCAGTTTTTAATGATTAGCTGATGGAAGTCCCATCAGAGCCTTTTATATAATTCTCATCAGAATTGTATGATCTCTGAATCTAGATCATTCTGCCCTCTACAGTGAAGTGGAGTAATTTGCGCCGCTGTGAGGTGCTATTCATAATATATTTATAGTGAAGTAGGTTCTTTATTCAGGAGATCTTGTGTGCATTAGTACAGTTGCAACATGGTTTAATGCACTAAACAATGATGAAATCTAATTTCTAGGATCTCCTTGTCACTCCAAGGCGACAGTGCTGATATTTAATACTGGAGTTTAAAGAATTCAAATGTGGTTTGCCAAAGCTTGCATTACTTATCATTTGAGCTAATGAAGGGAAGCCATGAACAACTGGAGTAACTCAGCAGATCAGGCAGCATCTCTGGAGAACATGGATAGGTGACATTTCAGGTTGGGACCATCCTCCCTGCTCAGAAACATCACCTATCCATGTTCCTCTGAGATGCTGCCTGACCTGCTGAGTTTCTCCAGCACTTTGTGGGTTTTTTTTCCATAAACCAGCACCTGCACTTCCCTGTGTGTGTACAATTACACGTACGCCTTTGGGAGTTTCTTTCCATCATGACAGTAAAACGGGACATGTTGCAACTGTACACTTATTGGTGAGACCACACTTGTGTATTGTGCACAGTCCTGGTCACCCACCAATAGGAAGGATGTCATTAAGCAGGAAAGGGTGCAGAAGGAATGCAAAAAGCTGCCAGGCCTGCAATGCTCATAGGTCCTTAAGACATAGGAGAGGAATTAGGCCATTCAGCCCATCAAATCTACTCTGCCATTCCATCATGGCTAATCTATCATTCCCTCTCAACCCCATTCTCCTGCCTTTCCCCAGTAATATTTGACACTAACTAATCAAGAATGTAATAATATCTACTTTAAAAATACCCAATGTTTAGTTTTGTTTAGGGATACCTGTGGAAACAGGCCCTTCGGCCCACCGGGTCCGCACGACCAGCGATCCCGCATATTAACACCACCCTACACCATTAGGGACATTTTTACATTTACCAAGCCAATTAACCAACAAACCTGTATGTCTTTGATTGTGGGAGGAAACCAAAGATCTCAGAGCAAACCCACACAGATCACGGGGAGAACGTACAAACTCTGTACAAATAGCACCCATAATCGGGATCGAACCCGGGTCTCCAGTGCTGCATTTGCTGTAAGGCAGCAACTCTACCGCTGTGCCACTGTGCTGCCCTGAAATGTCTGAGTTATAAGGAAGCTAGATAGGGTGAGACTTTTTTTGCTGGAGTGTAGGAGGTCGATCTGACAAAGGTATATAAAATCATCAGGGGTGGATGGTCACAGTCTTTTTCCCAGATTCAGATTAGTTCATTGTCATATTCACCAGGGTGCAATGAAATTCCTTGTTCACATGAAACTCAGAGTAAACGGTGTGCATGGAATGATAAATACAAATTATGTTATTCAATCATAGAAATTCAAGGCACAGAAGGAGGCCATTTGCTTACTGAGTACGTGCTAAATATAGATAAAACATAAGGCCCATAAACAGAGAATGTCTTTATAATAGTGGAATTTCCATATATTGTTTATTTTCTTATAATCTGTGGATTGTGTGTAGGTCCCAACTTCCATGCTACCTGACTGAACAGCAAGGGCTTCTGATACTGGCAGGTTATTCCATTCCACGACCTCAGTGAGAAATGCAGTGGATTTATGGATATTGAAACAAGGGAACAAAATAACCTTTCATCTTCCCGCAGGGGACAAAAGGACATCCCAGTCCAATAAAGCACACTTAACAATCAACTCTGATACAATTTAGGCTAAAATGAATCCCAACTGTTCAATTATTTTTCATGTCACTGAATAAAATGACACTTCTTGGAACTGATGTTATTATCGCCTGTGTTTGTTGGAAATGTGAACCTAAATATTCCATTGTTTAGACTATAAAGGACAATGAATTGCGTGTTACAGATCTATGAAAACCTGTGCCTCCAGTTACAAAGGCCCTAATCTTCATCTGTTCACCAACAAAATTGCTTAATTGCGCAAATGTATTCCTTCACATTAAACAGCAGATTTCACTGCTTTTGGAAATGGTTACTGATTTAGGTCAGGCGTATGATCTGGACAGGGAGGCAGAAATTAAAAATATCTTTTTGATTTGGGTCTTTTTCTCATCCGTCCACCAACCCGTATTTCCACCATTTCCATCACGTCACGTCTTGCCAACATCACTCTTCTTCACATGTCTCTCCCCACCAGCATTCTCCAACTCTTTCCTCCCTTGCTTCAATCGAGAAGGTGGGGTTCGGTGGGTAGAGTTTATGTCAGAACTGAAGAATTGGACTTTTAATTTCTTGCTATGCACCTGGAAGTCAATGTCGTTCAGCCAGGATGGGCGATCAGTCCTGACAATCCATAGTCATGAGATGTGACGGAGAGATAGAACTGAGTGGCTTGATGACTTGCGTGACTGGGAGTTGTGATGGAAGATGGACATGGATTGTAAAGGTTTATTTCATCGAAGGACATTAGAAATGAAAGATACTTTATTGGTGTGGCGATAGTTTGCAGGAATCTAAGGTTGGGGCAGATTTCCTGATGTCGAAAATGGAAATGAACAGACCCCACTGAGAACCCAACCCAACCAGTTTGGCTGAGAATGGAAATTTAGTTGTTGGTAGTTCAGTAAAAATAGAATACAGAGCACAAGAAATGGATTTCATGAGTTTCATAATTAGAGTTGCTCAGGTGTTTTAGTGGAGAAGCTTTCGTGAGCCAAAGGTCCTGAGAACTAAACTAAAACTGTAGATTGTATTGAGATCTTTCTATGCTCAGGAAAGCTGCAGAGAGAGACTTCCAACTGTTGTAGCATCCAAACTGTTGGACCCAGGTTAGCCTTGGTCAAACGCCATGAAGAGGCTGTTCGTACACCAGTCTCCCCACGTTAAAATGTGTCACGCAAGGTGTCCACCTGGAGAATAAATTCTGTGGCTCCGGGATCTGCCTCTTCAGCCATCTGAAGGCCCACTGAAAGAATCCAACAGGAGGACAATAAGACACAACTTGGATTGATCGCTGATGATGACATGATGTGCATTTGTTCACCTGTATGTAGAGTTATGCACCTTGTCATGCATTTACATAGCATTCTGCATATATTTGTGTACAAGTATATGCAATGTGAAGTATTCTCGCAGTGTTTGCCTGCGCCAGATCAATAATTAAGTAACATTTAAATAGAACCATGCTCTAATGTCTTTCAATCTCATTACTTGAACAAGTTCACAGCCAGGAATGATGATTGGAGTAAGTCCAAAGAGAAAATGACACTGAAAAATAATATATTTTAATTCCCAGGCTGCTGACATTTCTGGACTCTTTTTAACCCTTTCATTTCTGTAAACCTATAACATGATACAAACATTGTCTTGATTTTAAATATATTGATCAGAGGCTACATTCTTTATCCAAATAATGATTGTGCATATTTTTGTTGAATAGGTGTTAGATGGTTCCAATGTTCAGCCTCAAGCTTTGTGCCATGTATTGGTTTAAGTTTAAACAATAGCTTGATTCCAGAATTCCCATCCTTGCCCTCCCAATCCTCCTTGGCCTCACCTTGCTCCATGTCTGTAATGTCTCCACCTTACTATGCATTAGGGTATATATGCTTCACCAACTCTGATCTCTTGAGCATAGCTGGATTTAATTGCTCCATTGCTGGGATCTCCATCTTCAGTTCCTAGCTGCCACCTCAATTTCTGGAATTCCTTTCTACATCATTTATTCTCTTTCCTGTAATTGTTCGACTGATTGAAAGATACTGCATGGAAAAAGTCTCTTCAGCCCACCAAACCCACGTCAACCATCGATCACCCACTTACACCAGTTCTATGTTTCGCTTCCACTCTCCACACACCCAGGACAATTTACAGAGGGCCAATTAACCTACAAACCTAGACACCTCTGGGATGTGGGAGGAAAACCAGAGCACCCAGAGGAAACGCACGCAGTCACAGGGTGAACGTCAAATTTCCACACAGATGGCATCTGAGGTCGGTAGTGAACTCGGATCTGTGGCAGTGGGAGGCAACACTGCAACACTGTATGATATGGCTTAAAGTGCGTTATATACCTGTTCCAACAACCTAATTGAGAAGTAGACATTGGTCACAATACCTACTCTGTAAAATAAACTCGGAGATCTTTTTTTATCTAGCGGAAAGTACAGAGCAGGCCCTAGTTTAACATTTAGTTCTTCCGGCATTGTGACACTGCCTCTATACTGCACTTAGGTTTCAACCTGGATTATATGCTCTAGCTTCTGGAGTGGCATTGAATGGACTTCTCCAAACAAATCAGAAAAAAAATCCCCAAATAAATATGAAATGGCTTTGTTCACATTAAGGAAGGGCTAAAATAACCGGAATTAAAACAACTTGACTTCATTGAGCAGCTTTCAATTTGGTAAGATCCCAGCACACTTCTTAAGATCACATTAAAATAAAATGTGGGTTATACAAGGACATTTTAGACAAATGCCCAAAAGCTTGATCAATGATTTTAAAAAGCATAGGGTAGAATTGCAAGTGGTACAGCAATGAAGTTCAGAGATGTTCAAGAAGTCAAGTTGTGAGGCCATTATATGGCTATGTTTCTTCACATTTATAGAGTCATAGTGTGGAAACAGGCCCTCAACTACCACCTCTGGCAAATTGTTCCATACACCCACCAACCTTTGGGTGAAAGAATTACCCCTCCGATTCCTATTAAATCTTTTCCCCTTCAGCTTAAACCTATGGTTCTCGATATACCCACTCTGGGCAAGAGACTCTGTGCATCTACCCAATCTAATTCCTCTCATGATTTTATACAATTTTTAAAAACTTATTTCTGTGACAGGCTTTGGAATACCTTTGAATTAACATGTTTAAATAATTCCAGGAATTACTGGAGTGGGTAGTGAACAGGCGAGGTCAAGATTAGGAGCAACAGGTTTAGTCCCCATTCCAGACCAATGAACAACAAATAACGTGGTCAGATGTGTCACTTAAGTGCCGTGGACCTGCTAACGTTTAGGCACTTAACACAACAGGACATTGGGATTCCTGCACATAGGTGAAGAGAATTCCTTCAGCTGCTGTTAAATCCTTTGTTGCACTGATAGGCTACCAATGGAGTCCATGAAGACAATGCAGGCCCCTGCAATTTCATAGCTCCCAGGTTGAGAAAGCTACTTTTCCAGTCAAGTACAGCTTCTCACTTGAAATGAATGTGAATAAATAGCTGTCCACAGAGAGATAAATAGACCTGCCAACTTGATATGTCACTGAGGTTAAATCTGACGTCTTCAAATATTTGAACATCCCTGAATTTCCGTTTTCCACCATTACTAGCTGCTTGATCTCACAGTTCTGATTCCCTTCTTAAACATCCACCTCCACCAATTATCTCCCTCTCTCTTGAAGATCGGCACAAAATGCTGGAGTAACTCAGCGGGACAGGCAGCATCTCTGGAGAGAAGGAATGGGTGACATTTCGGGTCGAGACCCTCTCTCTCTCCCTTCTCTCTTCCCCTTTGCTCTTTTTTCTTTCTCTCTCTTTCAACTAGATTAGTCCCACCCTAATTTTGGTGCAACCCGTCCTTCTTGTACAAGGCACCATTGACCTATATAATTTATGCCAAAATGCACAACGACTTCTGGCTGTTTTCTCCCCCGCCCCCCCCCCCACCACTTGAGAATGTTTGTAGCCACTCTAAATGATTCTGGAGCCTGGCACCAGGGAGATAACATACCATCTTGGAATCCCATGATTTTTAGCCTTAGGTGACGATGATTCAGACCAATTTCATTTTCTCCTGATTTTGTTGTTACCGTACTTTTTCATGATTACCTAGTTGGTTTGAACATTGAAGACAACATTCGAAGCATGCTACCCTGTTTTCGGGGCATGTTACCCTGTATTCGAGGCTTGCTACCCTGATTTTCTTTGGCATCAAACTTATAGTGGTCTTTTAAAAGCAGGTTTAGTTTAGTTTAGAGATACCACGTGGAAACAGGCCCTTTGGCCCACCGAGCCCACACCGACCAGCGATCCCCGCGCACTCAAACTATCCAACGCGCATTAGGGACGATTTACAATTTTGCCAACCCAATTAGCCGAGAAACCTGTACGTCTTTGGAGTGTGGGAAGAAACCGCAGCTCCCGGTGAAAACCCACGCGGTCACAGGGAGAACGTACAAACTCTGCACCATCAGCACCCGTAATCAAGATCTATCCCGGGTTCCTAGCACAGTAAGGCAGCTGTATGGCAGCAACCATGCCGCCTGGTGAGATCCTCAGAACGAAATAGTGACAGGTTAAAGATGTCTATAGATACTCCGGTCAGCTGGTCTGCACAGGTCCTGAGGACATTGTCAGGGACTCTATCCCGGTCAATGCTCTCAGAATGGGCTCAATCTCAGGAAGGCTGATCTGGTATCTCTGAGAGTGACTGTGAATACAGACTGTTTGGGCGGATGGACATAATTCCACTGACCTTCCATGGTGTCCTGTCACCACGTCATTTGTCACTAATTCTAACATTTTCCCAACTACTGATATCATGCTAAGTGGCATTTGATGAGACGCCACATAAAAGGTTATTCCACGAGATAAGGGTGTGCTCTACTGCTGAGAATATATTAGGTGTTAAAGGGGTAGGTCAACTAGCATGAGAATGAGGATGAATAAATTAATTTCAAGTTGGCATGCTGCAACTGTTGTGGTGTTGCAATGATCAGTGCAGATGATAATGTCGTTGCCATTTAGAATTTTACATCAGAGTCATGGAGAGACACAGCACTGAAACAAACACTTTGTCCCATTGAGTTCACACCGACCATCATGCAGCCACTTGCACTCATCATATCTTAATCCATTTTAGTTTCTCCCAATTCCCAACAGCTCCACCCAGATTCTACAATTTACTCGGGCAATTTACAGTGGTCAATTAACCTGCCAATCAAAATGGATTTGGAATGTGGGGAGGAAACTGGAGCACCCTGAGAAAACCCACAGGGAGAATGTGCAAACACCACACAGACTGGGCTCAAGGTCAGGAATGAAGCAATGATGCTTTATTTGTCAGGTACAATAGGCGCAGGAGGAGGCCATTTGGCCCTTCGAGCCAGCACCGCCATTCACTGTGATCATGGTTGATCATCCACATTCTGTATCCCATTCCTGCCTTCTCACCATATCCCCTGACTCCCCCAACATCGGGAACATGTTTCCTGCCTCTAGCGATCCATTCCCTTAATAATCTTATATGTTTCAATAAGATCCTCTCTCCTCCTTCTAAATTCCAGAGAATACAAGCCCAGCCCAGTCCATTCTATCAACATATGATAGTCCCACCATCCCGGAAATTAACCTCATGAACCTACGCTGCACTCACTCAATACCAAGAATGTCCTTGCTCAGATTTGGAGTCCAAACCTACACATAATACTCCAGGTGTGGTCTCACTAGGGCCCTGTACATCTGCAGAAGGACCTCTTTGCTCCTCTACTCAACTCCTCTTGTTATGAAGGCCAACATGCCATTAGCTTTCTTCACTGCCTGCTGTACCTGCATGCTTAATTTCAGTGAATGATGAACAAGGACCCCCCAGATCACTTTGTACTCCCCTTTTCCCAACCCGACACCATTCTGATTATAATCTGCCTTCCTGTTTTTGCCACCAAAGTGGATAACCTCACATTTATTCACATTAAACTGC
Organism: Okamejei kenojei; assembly: GCA_035221665.1. NCBI lineage: Eukaryota > Metazoa > Chordata > Chondrichthyes > Rajiformes > Rajidae > Okamejei > Okamejei kenojei. The sequence continues at coordinate 40,491,378 of CM069146.1, forward strand.
ATCTGCCATGCATCTGCCCACTCACCCAACCAGTCCAAGTCATCCTGCATCCTCATAGCATCCTCCTCACAGTTCACACTGCCACCCAGCTTTGTGTCATCTGCAAATTTGCTAATGTTACTTTGAATCCCTTCATCTAAATCATTGATGTATATTGTAAATAGCTGCGGTCCCAGCACCGAGCCTTGCGGTACCCCACTAGTCACTGCCTGCCATTCTGAAAGGGACCCGTTAATCCATACTCTTTGTTCTTTGTCTGCCAACCAATTTTCTATCCATGTCAGTACCCTACCCCCAATACCATGTGCTCTAATTGTTCCCACTAATCATTTCCCAATAATCCCACTACATTGAAATTCATTTTTCTATACGGTTCAGTTTAATATGATACGATATAACTTTATTTATCCCAGGAGCGAAATTGATTGGCCAACAGTCACAAGTTCAAGTTCAAGTGAGTTTATTGTCATGTGTCCCTGATAGGACAATGAAATTCTTGCTTTGCTTCAGCACAACAGAACATAGTAGGTCCATACACCATTATATAAATATATACACACATGAATAAATAAACTGATCAAGTGCAAATAACAGATAATGAGTTATTACAGCACCTCATATTCCGCTTGGGGAGTCTGCATCCTTTGGGCTTGAACATTGAATTTTCTCAATTCTGTTAACCCTTGCTGTCTCCTCCCCTTCCCACCTCTCCCTCAGCCCTCGGGCCCTGGCATTCCCTCTATCTCTATCTCCCTCCCCCACCCCAGTCGCACCAGCTTCTCATTTTCACACCACAAACAGCTTACAATGGCTTGTTCCCTTTATCATCGATACTTTTTTGCATATCTTTCATTCATTGTTCCTTATCTCTCCACATCACCGTCTATATCTCTCGTTTCCCTGATCCCTGACCAGTCTGAAGAAGGGTCTCGACCCGAAACGTCGCCTATCTCCTTCGCTCCTTAGATGCTGCTGCACCCGCTGAGTTTCTCCAGCTTTTTGTGTACCCAATGAGTTATTAATGTTCAGAGTTTTGTCCGAGACAGGTTTAATAGCCTGATGGCTGTGGGGAAGTAGCTATTCCTGAACCTGGTCGTTGCAGTCTTCAGGCTCCTGTACTTTCTACCTGAAGGTAGCAGGGAGATGAGTGTGTGGCCAGGGTGGTATGGGTCTTTGATGATACTGCCAGTCTTTTTGAGGCAGCGACTGTGGTAAATCCCCTCGATGGAAGGAAGGTCAGAGCCGATGATGGACTGGGCAGTGCTTACTACTTTTTTGTAGTCTTTTCCTCTCCAGGTTGCTCAAGTTGCCGAACCAAGCCACGATGCAACCGGTCAGCATGCTCTCTATTGTGCACCTGTAGAGGTTAGAGAAAGTCCTCCTTGACAAACCGACTCTCCGTAATCTTCTCAGGAAGTAGAGGCGCTGGTGAGCTTTCTTGATAATCGCATCAGTGTTCTCGGACCAGGAAAGATCTTCAGAGATGTGCACGCCCAGGAATTTGAAGCTCTTGACCCTTTCCCGTTGATATAAACGGGACTGTGGGTCCCCATCCTACTCCTTCCAAAGTCCACAATCAGTTCCTTGGTTTTGCTGGTGTTGAGGGCCAGGTTATTGTGCTGGCACCATATGGACAGTTGCTCGATCTCTCTTCTGTACTCCGACTCATCCCCATCAGTGATACGTCCCACAACAGTGGTGTCGTCAGCGAATTTGATGATGGAGTTCGCACTGTGACCGGCTACGCAGTCATGAATAGAGAGAGATTACAGCAAGGGGCTGCGCATGCAGCCTTGAGGTGCTCCCGTGCTGGTTGTTATCCAGTCTGACACATTTCCGCCAATACGAACAGACTGTGGTCTGTGAATGAGGAAGTCGAGGATCCAATTGCAGAGGGATGCGCAAGGACCAGTTCTGCGAGTTTGGTAACCAGCTTGGAGGGGATGATAGTATTAAATGCCGAGCTGTAATCAATGAATAGCAGCCTGTGTCACAGTTTTTGTGTCGCAAAACACAAGATACATGAAACATGAAATCAAAGTTATGAGTGGAAAGGATTGGAGATGTGCAAAGGGGGGGAGGGGGGAGGGTGGGGGAGGGAGGGAGGGGGAGGGAGGGAGGGAGGGAGGAGGGGGGGGAGGGGGGGGGGGAGTCTACCCGACAAGTATCACTATACAAAAGCAGTTAGATTGGAATAGAATGGGTTGGGAAGGAATGGGTGATGTTTCGGGTCTAGACCCTTCTTCGGATACACCTTAGATAAGCATCTCAGTTACAATACATGTGTATAGTGGCAGTACACTGAGACAGTAGACAGAGTTACTAATATTGGTGCCATTTTCCATTCCCAGTTGTTATAGGTGTAGAGCTCTTCATCTGACCATGAAGGCCCGTTGTCCTGGTGGCGTTGCGAGTTGGCCTGACCGTTGGTGTCCTCCATCGCTACCACACCTCTGTGTTGCTGCAGGCCGCTTACTGTCCATGCAGCGCCAATTCAGGTTGTTGGAGCTCTGAGTCAATGGCTCTACTCACTAGGCCACTGTGCAACCCTATTTTAGTTAATTTACATGAAGGAAGCAAGTGCACTTAAGCTTACTGGGGAACACAAAGATAGGTGGAAAATAAATTTTGAGGAGGTCATATGTCTGCAATGGGATGTAGTTACATTAAGTGAGTGACCAAAAAGATAATAGAATATAATGTGGGGAAAGACTTGAAACACAGAGAATTATGTAAATGGTTTGAAATTAATGAATGCTGCTGCACAGAGGGACCTGGTGTCCTTCTACATGAAACAGGAAGTTAGCACGCAGGTAGATTAAGTAATTAGGAAGGCAAATGAAATGCTGCTTTTGGGTAGTCTTGCTACAACAGTGCAGGGATTTGGTGAGACCAGACACGGAATGATGCATACAGTCTTCAACTCTCTGTGTAAGTAAAGATCTACTTGCCTGAGAACCAGTCCAGAGAACATTTCCTGGTTGAGGAGATAGGACCTATATTCTGGGGATTGGGTGGAATTAAACATGTTAATAAATATATGATTCTGAGGGGACTTTATAGAGTGAAAACTGCAAGATGGTTTCCCTTCAGGAGGGAATCCAAAACCAGGGGTACCGTTTTAGAATAAGGATAAACAGTTTAAGAAATGAAAACTATTCCTAACTCTTTTGGAGACATGCCTCTCTATGGAAAATCCTGACAACTATGAATTCTCAATTGTTAAGAAACTTAATAATAAGCCAGATAGATTTTTTGGACAATAGGAAAATGAAGGACAACTGGGATTGGGTAGGTGAATGATTAAATCAGCCATAAAGGTTTCAGGGTATTATCTAGACCTTTGAGCTCCAAAATGACAGTGATGATATAGAGATGATACTTTCCCACTCTCTATATCTAATGGACGTTACCTGAGCAAGCACACTAAAGGGCCTGTCCCACTTGGGCATCATTTGCGCGTCAAGCAGATGGTGCGCAAAGATTTTGCACACTTCTTCGTTAGTTTTTCTTTTTTCTCTTTTTCTTTTTCATGTCTTTTTCGAAATTCTTTCATTTTTCTTTTCTTTTGTCTCTCCCTATTTTCCTTTTTTTCCCGATTTAGTTATTAGTTTATAAAATGTTAAAATTGAAGCTGTACGAAAATTGTATAATTGTTATGTCGATTACTTTCTCCTTGTACTATTGCTTCTAATAAAATTAATTTTTAAAAAATAAAAAAATTTGGTACATCCAAAAATCCTGGGGCGCCGTGCGCGGCCGTGCACCACACCGTGCGCCGTGCGTCGTGGAGCAAAAATGATGTCGAGTAAATTACGCGCAACAGACACCCAAGTGGGACAGGCACTTAACTCTCATCAATGTAGCATTTGGTGTGGTTCACAGCCCAAATAGCTGAATGTGCACCATGCACCATTTTGATATGAATATGACTGAGACAAATTTTGTGTCTTAGTGTGGCTGGTTATCCACTTCATAAGCAACATCTAAACGGCTTTCTAAAACATAAGATTTCCACTTTTGAACCATTTTTCTTTTTCACTCACCTGCTAAGCAAACTTAGTTATTTTCAAGTGTTTTAAAAAACATAGCCAATTTAAGAGCTCAAGAGACATAAGAGATTGCAGATGTTGGAATCTTGAACAAAAAAACAAAATGCTGGAGGAACTCAGGGAGTCAGCCAGCATCTGTGGAGGAAAATGGACAACCTTTCCGCTCGGGACACTTCTTCAGATTAAAGACAAGACTTGAATCTCCACAGATAGAGTCATGCTACATGGAAGCAGGCGCTTCTGCCCAACTCGTTCATGCTGACTAAGATATCCTATCCAAGCTTTGCGTGCACCTGGTCTATATCCCTGTTTACCTTTCCTATTGATTAGCCTATCCAAATGTCTTTTACATGTTGTTATTTTACCTTCCTTAACTACTTCATTTTGAAACTCATTCCATATACTCACAGCCTTCTGTGTGAAAAAGTTGCATCAGTTTCTTATTAAATCGTTCCCCTCTCATATTAAACCTATGCTCTCTAGTTCTTGATTCCCCTATGGGAAAAAATAGGCATTCATCTATTCCCCTCATTATCTCATACACCTCGATAAAATCACCGCTCATCCTCCTGCACTCCAAGGAATTAAATCCTAGCCTGCCCAACCTCTCCCTAAAGCTGAGGCCCTCTGGTTCTGGCAACATCCTCATAAATCTTCTCTGCACTCTTTCCAGCTTAATGACATCCTTCCTATAGCAGTATTACCAAATCTATACACAGTATTCCAAGTGTGGTTTTACCAATGCTGCCTAATCTGCTGACCTCTTCCAGCTCATTATTTTATACTAGACCAACTGGGACTGTCATATGCTGAGAGAATGGAGTGGCTGGGCTTGTATATTCTGGAATTTAGATGAGAGGGGGTTCTCTGGATACTTTCAAGAGAGAGCTTGATAGGGCTCTTAAAGATAGCGGAGTCAGGGGATATGGGGAGAAGGGGTACTGATTGTGAATGATCAGCCATAATCACATTGAATGGTGGTGCTGGCTCGAAGGGCCGAATGGCCTACTCCTGCACCTATTGTCTATTGTCCATCGTCTATTGATCCATTGGGTCCCTGTCACACGGGAGGCCTGGTCCCCGACGCAATATGGCACCACTAACCCATAGCCCCTACAGAAGGTGTGGTCCCCAAAACCAACCCGTTGCCGAACGTAAGATTCCAGTACTCCCCTGCCTCCCCCAGCACTGAACTTTAAAAATAAAATTCCAATTGCACTTCCCCAATTGCAATACCAATTGGCCCTCCACCTACTGTCCTGCCAGGAGTTACGATGGCAACATTATTGCAAATGTCGGGTGGATGGCTGTGATATCCCATTCAGGTGAAAGGTTGGTGGAAGCACAGAGCGTTCATGGATGTTTCAGAAAGAACTGGAAAAATCGAAGGTAGACAAAAATGCTGGAGAAACTCAGCGGGTGAGGCAACATATATGGAGCGAAAGGAATAGATGATGTTATGGGTCGAGTCCCTTCTCCAGACTGATGGGGGGGTGCGGGGGGGGGGGGGGGGGTGCAGGGGTGGGCGGGAAGAGGCAGAGACAGTAGGCTGTGGGAGAGCTGGGTGCAGATGCGGCGTAGACGGAGGAATTGGTAGTAGGGAATAGTCCTTATAGGAAGCAGGGTGTGAAGAAGTGTAGTCCAGATAACCATGGGAGTCAGTGGGTTTGTAGTAGATGTCGATCAGTAGTCTGTTAGGTAGGGAGATTATTGCATTGATGCCAACCTCTGCACCCATGCAAAACTCACTGACTTCATCCATTTCACCACTAACTTCCATCCGGCTCTCAAATTCACCTGGACCATTTCCGACATCTCCCTACCATTTCTAGACCTCACTATCTCCATCGCAGGTAACAGACTACTGACTGACATCTACTACAAACCCACTGACTCCCATGGCTATCTGGACTACACTTCTTCCCACCCTGCTTCCTATAAGGACTATTCCCTACTACCAATTCCTCCGTCTACGCCGCATCTGCGCCCAGGATGAGGTGTTTCACACCAGGGCATCAGAGATGTCTTCATTCTTTAGGGAATGGGAGTTCCCCTCTTCAACTATAGATGAGGCTCTCATCAGGGTCTCTTCTATATCCCGTTGCTCCGTTCTCATTCCCCATCCTCCCACTCGTAACAAGAGCAGAGTCCCCCTTATTCTCACCTTCCACCCTACCAGCTGTCACATACAACAGATAATCCTCTGACATTTTCGCCACCTCCAACGGGATCCCACCACTGGCCATATCTTCCCCTCTCCTCCCCTTTCGGCTTTCCGCCAGAGACCCATCCCTCCGTAACTCCTTGGTCAATTCGTCCCAAACCACCCTCTCCCCTGGTATATTCCCTTGCAACCGCAGGAAATGCTACAATTGTCGCTTTACCTCCCGCCTCGACTCCATCCAAGGACCCAAGCAGTCTTTTCAGGTGAGCAGAGGTTCACTTGCACCTCCTCCAACCTCATCTATTGCATCTGCTGTTCTAGGTGTCAACTGCTCTACATCGATGAGACCAAGCAGAGGCTTGGTGATCGCTTTGCCCAACACCTTCGCTCAGTTCGCATTAACCAACCTGATCTCCCAGTGTCTCAGCACTTCAACTCCCCCTCCCATTCCGAATCCGACCTTTCTGTGCTGGGCCTCCTCCACAGCCAGAGTGAATCCCACTGCAAATTGGAGGAGCAGCACCTCATATTTCGCTTGGGTAGTTTACACTGCAGCGGTATGAGCATTGACTTCTCCAATTTCAGGTAGTCCTTGCTTTCTCCCTCCTTCCCCTCCCTTTCCCAGCTCTCCACCTCTTCCTTTCTTCTTCCCACCGCCCCCCCCCCCCCCCCCCCACAAGAAGAAGGGTCTCGACCCGAAACGTCCCCCATTCCTTCGCTCCATAGTTGCTGCCTCACCCGCTGAGTTTCTCCAGCATTTTTGTCTACCTTCGAATGTTCGTGTATTGCAGCTTTGTATCGAAGTTTGTTGGAAGCTCACAGGAAGTATTTTAACAGTAAAAATCTTGTTAAAGTTGGCTTTTTTAAAAACTTTAATCATCAATAACGTGAAATATCAGATTAAATCTTAAGTGAACCTGATTACGTGGAGGGGAAAATGTGAGTAAGAATATGTAAAAGTTTCAGTGTCATCACGTAGCATTTTGAGGAAGATACGAAGCATACAGACATACAGACATACATACAACACACGTACAAGATGAGACTTTTATAGGTATATTTGACCAAATGGGACCCGTTGGGTCCCTGTCACACGGGAGGCCTGGTCCCCCAATCCATTCCCCAATGCAATATTGCACCACTAACCTATGGTCCCCCAACTCAACCCTTGGCCGAACGTAAGATTCCAGCGTAGGTATATAGGTAGATAGATAGATAAGAACACAACTACTGTTCCACCCTCCAATTAGCCTGGATAACAATGAAAGCACACTAGATGACTTTGGAATGAAAATTAAATTAACCCCCGGCTAATTATTGCAATAAGACATATTGTGTAGACATGAGAAGCTACTGAAATCTTGAGCTAAAAACAAACCTCTGGAGGAACTCAGCAGATCAGGCGGCATCTATAGAGGGAATGGATAGACAACATTTGTTGGGAACCTTCTTCTGACTGATGTAGGGGGAGAAAGGAGGAAAAGAGAGGTGGAAGTGGCAAAGCCTGGAAAGTGATAGGTGGATTAAGGAGAGGTGAGGGAGGAAATTGGGAGGCGGATGAAGTAGTGGCAAAGGCTATATATGAAAAGGAGACCAAATAGTGTTAATAATGAAAGAGGTGGAGATGTGAAAGCCAGCTGGGTGGAAGAGAAAGAGAGGGAATAGAAAGGAAATATTGGATTTGGAGATATGAAATTAGCATACAAAGGGTGGGAAAGGAGCACGGTGGTTAGCGAGGTGAGAGATGTTGGGAAAAAGGTGTGAGCATCAGGGTAGTTGTGGGATCAGGGGAAAGAGCGAAAGAGTAGGGGAGGTATTACTTAAAATTGGAAAATGCAATGTTCATACCATTGGGTTGTAAGCTACCCGTGGAATATGAGGTGCTGTTCTGTGTGATGGGTTCTCAATTAAACTCCAGTTTTCAGTTAAAACTCCAGTTAAGGTTTATTTTTTAGGTGGGGAATTCAGTTTGAGGCACATGTGGGGATCCCAATTGATCTGGCTGAAGGGAATTATCTCCTTTTAAATAATTCACGGAAGCTATTCTCCATCCAAAGAACAATCAATCAGTGGTCTTCTTCATATTATCTCACTGTGAAGTCTGACAACAATAAATAAATCATACCGGTGACACATGCAATATATTGGGGTGCATGCAGTAAATGTTTTAGACCGTAGCGTGTTCAATAAATATTATATAATGTGGCACGAGGTGAACATTGCTCACCTTAGTGCTTGCAATAAATACTTTTTTACTGTAGCACATGCAATAAATATTGGATATTGCGGCAAGCACAATAAATATAAGGGTTTTGTGAGTTATTGGATCCCAGGCTTAAACTGAATATATTAATGACAGTTCTCATGAAATTTAAAAAAGTAGAGATTAGATATATTTAATTCAAGAAAGTAAATAACGCGAATATTGACAAAAATAGTCCGTTTTCTTAAGGAACTTCACTGCTTGGTTTCACCAAGCAAAATTTGGCATTAAACCACACACGGAGATTGTAAAGTCAATGACCACATCTTTGTCAAGGAGATGAGCTTTAATCATCCTTAATAACATTTTAATTGCCACAGACAGCTGTGGATGCCAAGTTGATGGATATTTTTAAGGCAGAGCTTGAGCTTGACAGATTCTTGATTAGTACGGTTGTCAGTGGTGATGAAACGATGGCAGGAGAATGGGGTTGAGTGGGAAAGATATATCAGCCATGATTAAATGGCAGAGTAGACTCGATGGGCCGAGTGGGCTAATTCTGCTCCTAGAACCTATGAATTTAACAAGTGTTTTGAAGGAGGTAAGGGAGGATTTGGGTAAGTCCAAACTTAAGGACCTGGTAACTGAAGGTTTGATCATCAATGGTGGTGCACTTAAATCCTCTAGAATTGGCGGACAGATATTTCAGATGTATTGGAAGGAAGGGGTTAGTGAGAAGATGGAGGAATTTGATACAGGAAACAGAATTTGTAAAATTAGGTATTACTTTGCCATGATTGAAAGGAGGGGTAGACTTGATGGGCCAAATGGCCTAATTCTGCTCCTATCACATGATATGAACATAGGTCACTCTGAACATAACCATTTTTACAGACGTTGAACCACTGAATTCAACATAAGTGGAGCAAGCACCCCAGTTACAAGATGCAAGAGAGTTTGATGGAATACTCTCCTCTTGCTGAGTGCATTGCCAATAACATTCAAGAAGCTCAGACACTACCCCTAGTCTCATTCAACGGATAGTCAATGGATTAGCTGATGAGCTGGCACCACATGACATGCTTCTAGTTATGGGAGCGGGGAGAGTACCAGGCCTGTCCCTGGCACACTGCGAGTTGGGTCAGGGACTCTTTGGCTCTGGCCTGTGAATTCCTACTGGTTTAATGCTGTGTTTCTTCCTTCTCGGACTTGGGTTAAACATTACTCCCCCTCACTCGGTTATAGCGAACAATCAGACAATCGACAATCACGTACGCACCCTCCCCCTATCCGTGGTCCTTTATTAGGAGGGTTTACTGTAATACATTTACAGTGCAATATGAAGTCATATATGCAGATTGTCAAAGGCAGAAAGATTGGCAATTTTACTACAGTGTAGTTGGAACCATTAAATTACAAAACGATTTTCATTAGCTTAACGATTGCATGACCTGCTCCTTTAAACTACACACACATTAGCCCTAATCACTTGTGCCACTCAGCTCATTAAGTACCCAGGTTAATAATTTACTTTCAATTTCATGATTTTGAGTATCAGCTACCAGCACCTTGTGAGGGGCTCCTGAAAACCCACATGAATAAATCCACATTGTTTTTTTATGTACATTGAGGGAGTTCCAAGCCTGAAAACTGGTACAAGGCTACGACCAGAATTCTAGTTTGAAGTTAAGCATATTCTGAATGATCCTACCCAAATCAAACCATCAAAAAATGCAAGGCAGCAGGATAGAAGACAGTAGCCCGAAGAACTCAGCGTTAAAAATTGGCTTAGTTGGGAGAAACAGCACATTCTGCACCTTTGCTTTAGCACTTCACTTATTGCGATAGACAATCCATAAGCGTTGGATAAATGCTTCCTCTCATTTTCCTGCTGTGGTCCAAATAAAACTATTTGACGTACACAATGGTGCAGGCAAGCAAAATTAAACTTTTCTCAGCTGATGTTGTTTTCATTGAAAAAGACTGAGACAAAATAGCATTGTAAAAATATAATAGATGTTATTATATTAAGTATATCCTTCTTGAGTCCTAAATTTAAGTAAAAATATTAAGCCCTATTAATTATAAGTATCTGCTGGTACTCTTGCTTTAGAGAGATTATAGTCTATCAACCTATATTTCAGCAACTAATTCAGTTCACAACCATAGTCTCTATTGTGAATGGATTTAGCTGAGAATAAGTATTATTTTGACCAATGGGTACACCATTCCAACCAAGGAGAAGATACTTCCAGCTAATAGAGCAGTTTAAATAGTTATAATTTTGAATGAAGCTTATTCTGAGTAATTTATACAATATGAAGAAAGCATACCAAAGACTTGCAGATAAACAAGTTGCCCATCAGGGACAGAGTTGGGATGGATGGATTTGGTGTATTTTCTCTTAACTCCTGACCACCTTCACTGTCTTCTAACATTTATAGGTTTTTACATGTTGACATCATCTGTATGTGATGTTTTGCCACTACATTGACCAGGTCAAGTGGATGGCATCACTAGATTAACTCAATGTGGACCTTATCATAATATTGAGAAGTTTACTGCGTATATTTGTTTATCAGTTCTTGGAACAAGAGGGACATAATCTTAAGATTGTCATGGTCAATATTATTTGTCTTTATAATGACAAGATGAAGGGCAAAGTGTACTAGTCAGAAACTTTTCTTAGCTAAAAATAAGCCTTTCTAACTTAGGGTGGCTTTTACTGCCATGCTACAAAACTGAGATCAGCAATAAGCTGGCTTGGCCTGGATGGTGAATATCTATCACAGAGGGGATGGTCTTTGTAAACGGGTTAAGGCACGTTGTTGAAGGGGGCAGCAGAGAGAGATTTCTACTGCATTAGTGCTACTGAACTGGATGGACTGGAAGTAATTCAAGTCTTGGGGCTATGAATTCCTACAGTTGTGTTGCCATGTGGCAGAGGAAAAGCACATGCGGACCGAGCTATAACACACAAGCATTGAGGTCATGCTCCAGGTGTGCAATAACAATGGGGGAAACAACCAGACCTGTAACAAGTAAAAAAGATGCAACTCACTGCAAGACCTGTGAAGCTGTTTGAAGTGTACCGAGAGATTATTCATTCAGTATTCATTCAGAGTGCTGGAGGTCTCTCTCAGTACAAAACCACACCAAATTTTCAGATATCACTTGGGTGAAGTAAAGAAATGGTATTACACACAGCCTCACACATTCAGGGACATCATGAAATGCTTCATAGCCACTTTATAGACACAGTTTCAAAGGGAAACACCACCAGGTTGTACATAACACATTATCTTAAACAGCAAAGGTACATTTTCAAGTTAATTTATTTTGGTCATATTGGTTTCAAAGATAAATCATAGCAGTTTGAAGTACGATCAGCCATGATATTGCAAATCTTTTGAACACTGCACTGATGAATATGTCTGAATTCTGAGCTGATACATGCTTAAACCTATGACCTCCTGAAGGCTACTTAGACCAAGATGATAATTAAAGCTGCAGAGTAGCTTGAATTAGAAGATCTATAATGCTTTGAGGACTTTGGGCTGGACATAACTTCACGCTGTTCATTACTAAATCTGTTCCTAATATGGAAGTGGTTGACACCAGCATTGGGGATGGACAATTGCACTGACATCTGATCAGCCAAATTACACATTCATAAACAAAGTGCACATATAATTCATATTTCTGGTATCAAACTAAAGTCCACTTGGTCGACCTATGAGACAGACTGACTTTGTTCTACTAAAAAGCAACTGCTCTGCCTTTGTTATAAGATGCAGACTTGTATTTTGGGGGCAACCCAGTATGTTAGAGGGGAACTAATTTAAAGGATGCATTTATCTGCAATTCTCTAGAATAAACACAGTTTTAATCTGCATCTGATTTTTGTTATATCTATTCTGGGGCAGATTGATGCTGAGAGTGTATCCAAAATGTAGCTCAATTTCCCTTGTGCCTTGGATTCATGAAAGTGTGCACTCTTTCAAGAAGTAGGAGCTAAATCCCTGTCATAATCTGGTATTGTGATGAAGGGAGAGAAGAAGTGTTCTTTCATCACATATGAACCAATTTTGAGCATTGCCATCACTAAATCCAATGATAAGGGAGATAGGCTTGAGCACTGGAAAGTGAAGTTTCATCCTTGACATCACTGAACTTGGCAGCAACCAGTAAGTACCTGGGTCCGAGCAAAGGTGGACTGGCAACAATGTTCATGTAGGTTAAAGAGTAAATGACATTTAGCTTGTTGCGCTGGCCTTGAGTAATGCTAGCCCATTGTTAATTGTCTGAGTTGAATCTTAAAGATAGCGGAGTCAGGGGATATGGGGAGAAGGCAGGAACGGGGTACTGATTTGGGATGATCAGCCATGATCACATTGAATGGAGGTGCTGGCTCGAAGGGCTGAATGGCCTGCTCTTGCACCCAAGGTTTATTGTCTACAGTCTATTGCCTGTAATATGAGTTATGATTTTAGTCTATTGTCACATATACTGAGGCACAGTGAATAGCATAAAGAGTTCAGCCTAACTTATTCCATTGGAAGATTGGGTAGGATTGCTTTGCTATTTGTTGCTCCTTCAAACAGCCGAATGGCTTACTCCTGCACCTATTTTCTATGTTTGTATGTTTCACCCCCTACCCTCCCCACGCTATTTCTTTAATCTGAGCCCCAGTTGCTGCAACTCAATGCTGCTGAAATGAGGGGGGACTTCATTGAAACTATAGTGAAAGGCCAGGATAGAGTGGATGTGGAGAGGATGTTTCCACTTCTAGGAGCAGAGGCTGTAGTCCCAGAATAAAAGGACATACTTTTAGAAAGGAGATGAGGAGGATGTTTTTTTAGTCAGAGGGTGGTGAATCTGTAGAATTCATTACCACAGTCAGCTGTGGAGGCCAAATCATGGATATATTTTTAAGGTGGAGATCGACAGATTCTTGATTAGTAACTGTGTCAGGGGGTTGGGAGAGAAGGCAGGAGAATGGGGGTGAAAGCAAAATATAGACCAGCCATGGTTGAATGACGGAGTAGGCTGATGGGCGAAATGGCCTAATTCTGCTGCTAGAACTTACGAATTAATGAACCCATCAAACCATTGCCAAATAATTACTCTAGTCGGCCAACGTACAAGTGGTGACGTCTGCTTACCGTGGTTTAATATTTTCAGTTAAGAATGCAGAGGGTGGGGAAATCTCTGGGGAATGCAAATAAAATGCTTGCTGTTGATGGTGGAAGGGCCGGTTGACACTCTCCAAGAACTGCGCGTGTCAGAAGAGCCTGAGGATTTAGAGCTTACCGTAGAGCTGCACTGAGGGTCTGGGCCCTGTTTAACAGCCCCACACAAACACTCGAAGGCTGTATTGTTCAAAGAGGCCACATGAGTGGTATTGATGTTTTTTGTACATTGAATTTATTAACATGACAACATTACAAATGTACAGACTTGACAACACTATGAATGTACAGGCTGGATGACAGCAGTGTGAGAAAAGCCATGTTTTATTTTCTATTTCTTGGATACATATTTTTTCCATGAATAAAAGTTAATTTTGTTTTAAAAACTGCCCTTTGTTCCCTGGAACTCACCATCCTGGTTGCTATGGCAATACGCAAGTATGGCCGGCTTGCTATATTACCATATCAATCCTGTGCAATGAAAGCAGTTAAAAAAAAAATAAGAGCTGGCATTTCAGTCTTGCTCCTGTCAAGGGAAAGAAAAGAAGCAACTCCTTGTTTGCTTTTATTAACTGTCCCATTCAGACAGTGCTGATTGCAGGGGTTTTTTTTTCTCCCCCCCCCCCCCCCTTCTCTGTTTAAAATACTCTAAACCCACCAGAAAGGGGGTCAGAGCCCAGGTAAAGCTCCCTTTTATTCCAGCACTGCCTGCTCATTGGTTTGCCGACTCGCATGCCAGCGGCGCTTTGTTCTCCCTGTGAGGCTGAAAGGAATGTTTCGTGGTTTTTTTTTTTCTCCCCTCTCTCCCTCTCTGTCTCTGTGTGCAGCCACATTCACTAAAGCTCCTGGTGAAAGAGCAGGGTGGGGGGGAGAGAGATTAGAGAGGAGTGCGGCGGAGTGCTGATGCAAGCTGATGGGGAGCATGTATCAGTGCTGGGGCCCTTTGCTCCGCCCCGACAGCGGAGGAGGCAAGAGAGGCAGCAGCAGCCACCGAGGGGGCAGGCTTCACCCGAACCAGCGTCGCACTCGCCCGCTTCCAAGTTCTGCCGTGGGAGTCTTTCTAATCGGGAGTTTTTTTAAAACTCATGGCCAATGGCACTTTCAGGTAGGGTCAGCTCTTTAACTTTCTATTTTGTCTTCTTCTTGCTTTTGCAAACTCTGAATGGGTGCGAGCGAAATGACAAAGCGAAACTAACCGGCAAAAACAACAACAAACAGTGTGTGGTTTGGGGAGACAGGAAAGGCTATCCACTGTCACCAGTGGCAGAGAATGTCACCAGTTTGTAGGTCTCTGATATAGTCTAGCTCCAGCCTCCGTCAGCTGGAGATTCCGTGCTTTTCAGACTGTGTGTTCTTTGTTGTGTTCTCACTGTTCCCTGAATCCAGGCGGTGTATCTTTTCAAATGCTTGCTAGAAAACAGATAATGTCAATGTGCCGCTGCTCGTTTTCTTTATTTTGCACTTTGCACCCTTGACAGCGAACCCCGGTGAGCTATTGAATGCACCGAGTTGCAACTCTTTGTCATCCCTGACTTATCTGCCTTGCTTGTTTTTCGCTATGCTTCAACTAGTTGAAAAACTAAAAGATTCCCTTTCACTGAGGGATGGGAATGAATCATCAGGCACCGCTCATTCAATTTCAGATTTCCAGCAGTTCGTGTTTCCCTGCCGAGCGAGGTACCGGTTCTGCTGCTGTTGCGACTCTTAAACTCAGCTGATTTGGGCACCTCCATAAGGTTGAGATTGCACCGTCAGCGAACGATGTTGGTGTGGGTATGAGTTGGCGATTGGAAGGATGGAAAGGTATATGTGAGGATAATATTTCCCATTTTTGTACTTCGCAATAACTTAATTAAAATTATTATCAAGAGACCTTTTGCCTTCTGCAATGCTTTCCATTTAAAATTAACCTTTTTAATTGAATATTATCCACCCTAAGGTGTTAGGACTCAGAACCCTCGGTAATGGATTTGTGCTAATGCCTAACAGTAACAGATGGATGAAAACATGATAGTGTAATTCATAATTGTTTTGATTTACTCCATAGGGTTACAGTTACTTTCTTCCTTATCCTAGGAACCAAATAAATATACTTTCATTTAAGCAATGAGTCAGTGTTTGCCACTTGTCTGTGGTTTGTAAGGTTTCTGACTTTTGAGGATGTCTAGAGTATAACACTTTACTTGTCATCTGCCGAAAGATCTCGGGAGCACTTGTGTTTTAGTCTGCCACTATAACCTCTAGCCCTTTTCCAAATGAGATTTGAGTGAAATGTGTCACCTTTTGTCTCCATCACCAGCTTCAGCACACCAAAAAAACATATCTAAACCTTCCTAGAGTCTGACACAAAGAACCCAAGTAGTTTCTAAGATTTTAAATCTTAGACTATATGTAAAACAAAGAGTGTCGAATTATATAACATCATTTTGAGTATAACAGGACCGGGTTATGCGAAGATTGTTTTAATGTCATGAAATGTCTTATAAACCCTTCTCATATAATAGCTTAATGAAAAACATTGCATAATCCATGAGACAATTCGTTTTGTATCATAGTTTTATCGTTATTATTATTTTGGTTAATTATTTATTATTTTGATTAATAATCTGCTTCCGATGGATAAGGACAGTCTTTTAATAATAATAGACAATTTAGTGCTCAGAATATTAACAATGAGTTGACTGGGCTGTCATTGTCCATCTCAGAAAATCCTTTATTTGTCCTGTTAAACCATACCTTGCTTTGGATTCTGGAATAACATCAGATAATTTTTATCATGTTATCTCCTCACTTTGCCTCATTTTCTTTCTTCTTTCCACTTCTCTGCATCTCTCAGTTATTTTCTTTCACTTCTGCCTTGATGTCTTCTCGGAATCTCCTTTCACCCCCTCTCTTAATTATTGAATGAATCTGAGGAAGACATGCCACCAAGCCCCCATCAAGCATTCCCCAGTTCTTACTGACAAGAGCGTGCTAGGAACACAATAACTTTAATGAGAAAGTTGATAAAAAAATTGACAAAAACATAGAGATTAAACAAGGCAATGAGATAGAGGTGGTGAGGGTACAATAAACTGGACTCTTTTGTGTTCTGTAAAATTCTATGCCTATATGTGTAAGGCTGTGGGCGATGGTGTTATCACACAAACTGAAGTCATTTCAATAATTACCCAACTGGGAATCA
Organism: Okamejei kenojei; assembly: GCA_035221665.1. Lineage (NCBI taxonomy): Eukaryota > Metazoa > Chordata > Chondrichthyes > Rajiformes > Rajidae > Okamejei > Okamejei kenojei. The sequence goes on from CM069146.1 coordinate 40,508,173, forward strand.
AATCCAAGACGTTCGGATTGGCACAATTGTTTTTCACCTGCTGGATTTCTGGAGAGTTTTTGGGCATTTTAAACTCTTGTTTTGACTTATTTACAACACGATTATTTCCCAGCTTAACCCTGTGTATATTCAGCATTGTATATCTGGATACGCATGAAGTCCTTTTGCTTAGATATAAATACTATAATTGAAGCATGACCCCCTGCGTTTCACACAGATAATTACTTTTGCCATTAATTCTTAAAACCACCCCTCCCTCCCTCCCTGTCCACAAAAGTAATTTGTTACCAACTTTCAATTCATGTATCAAAGATTGGATTGCTAGTCAAATAGCAGACGAGTTTCCCAACCTGTTCAATACAGTCGTCTGATTCTTTCTTCCATCAATTTCCATTCTTTCATTGAGCCGGTCGGTCCAAGCTGCTTTTGTCAACGGTAGTTGATTCTGGTAAGAGTATGAAACAAAAAGTCCAAAGTGCCTGAGATTTCTCGCATTTTATTTTTGCTTCAAGCTGAAATGTTAACCTTGACTAGGGTATTGATGTGACATCTCAGCCTTATTTTAAATTCTTATCTTTGATATGAAAAATTGGGAAATCTATTTCATAAGGTTTGAAAGAAATTGTGGAGAAAGAAGGTGAATTAGCTACTCTTATTTCATCCGTCCAAATGCATTTTAAGATTCTGTTTCCTGCAACCTTCTACCCTCCCCATTCCCAGTTGTGTCTCGTTTAACAAAGAGAGGAATTTCTCCAATTTTCATTCATGTTTTTTTTCTTTGTGATGAAGCACTCGGCACCAAACCTAAACTTGTTTTTTTTGGATGTTTGAATCGGTGTCTATTCGATTTACAGAAGGAAGCTTGATACTGCCTGTCGATATAATGACCCTGTCTGTAACTGACAAGATCTGACTGTTTACTAAATCTTAGGAATGAAAGTTAGTCAGTAACCACTGACTGAATTTTATTGAATGTTGTATTTTAAGGGAAGCTTCTGAACATGGACTAATTGTTCTTTTTTTGTGAGGAGTTTTTATGTACATGGTAAACATGTAAAAAGGAATATTCTGCAGTGAACAACATACCCATTGTGGTTACTGTGCAAATTTGAGTGTAAAGTGTGTATTTTTGTGGAAGCATACATGTACATGTTTACAGGAAATGTGTTTTGGGGAAACATTTAGTCTCTCTGCGGAAAATGTAGGTGTTTGTATGTCTTTGCCTGTCAGGCACATGAATGCAGGGGTATGTGAGGCTGGCTGAAATGAAGGGCTGACTACAAGAAGCACGGACTGTAATAGCTGATGTTAGTGAGCATCATCATGTGAGGCTCAGACTCTGCCCGTGTGGGGAATGTGCACCGTAACACTGTAACGGGGTAGATAAAACTGTCTCCTCCACCAACACCCACATTTCACACCTTCTTTCACACTTCAGACCTTCTATTGTAGAGGACATTCAGCTATGCACAAGGGTTTGACAACGATAGGAGCACTCTTAGGAATGAACATGTTATTAGATTCTACCATGTTGCACAGATGCTGAGGTATACCTGTATTTTGCAATACCTGATATGCATACATTCATTTTACCTATCATGCTGAAATTCAGGAACTTATTACATATAAGTTGCTTCCTCGGTTAATTAATTCTACGTTGCTCTCATTCACCACTTAATCTAATCTAACCTTCTCCCTCTGCCTCTTCCTTTGGTTTTGTCTCACTTCCCCGATCCTCTCTTCAATTTACCTGCTCAGCATCGTCCTTTTCTCCACCCTCCTATCCTTTCCATTATTGACCCAGGCTGCTTCATTGTGTACAATGTGCTCTAATGATGAGGTACGGAGTGGGTGAAAACTGAATCTATTTCATTTTCTACGTGTCGTTCTATGTCTACGTATATCATTATCAATGCCTCCATATTATTGTTTTAAATGTGATGTACAAATTCTGACTGATCCTTGTTAGTTGGTCTGTAGCATAATCCCAGGCTAAAGCATCAGCCCGGACTGTTCTAATAGTATATATAGTGTGTCACACTGACTCATGATAATGTTTACTCGGATCCTTTTCTCCCTGATATGCTCAGCATTTCTGTTAGACTGCTGCAGACAAAATGCAGAACTTGCTGTATAATGGTTTGCTTTAGTAGGCCAAGTCGAGGTTAGTGCTATGGAAGCAGATTGCAACAATGTTATATCAAATTTTTATTTATATCTTGCTTTTTCCCTCAACTTTTGGGTAAAGTGTGATTTGTAATTTGCGGGTCTCAGCTGTAGCACTTTCATCAGAAGGCTTGTGGGGCAATCCTACCACAAGATCCAAGCAAAACTATTAGCAACACTGGAGGATGCCATCGTTTGGATGTGTCATCTCCTCGCCTCTCAATTGTATGTAAAATAACTGTTGATACTATTTACATTGAAGAACAGGAGATTTAGTTTAATTTATAGGTACAAGATGGAAACAGGCCCTTCCACCCACAGAATTTAAACATTCCATCAATCACCCATTCACCCTAGTTCTATGTTTTCTCATCCACTCTCTACACACTAGGGACAATTTACAGAGGCCAATTAATCTACAAACCTGCACCTTTTGAAAAGTGGGAGGAAACCGGAGCACCTGGAGAAAAACCATGGGGGTCGCAGGGAAAATGTGCAAACTCCACACAGACAGCATCTGCGGTCAGGACTGTGAGGACTGTGAGGCAGAGGCTCTGCCAGCTGTGACACTGTGCCGCCCAATTCTTCTCAGTGTTCAAAGCAAATATTTATCCCTGAGTGGCCACAGTAATGTTTTTTAGTTCCTGTTATGGCCAATTTGGCTGCTATTAATATTAGTATGCAGTAAATACTGTTCTTCAAATGGAGTTAATGGGCTGAAAAGCATGTTGGCCTGTCTGGAGATTATAGAATCTGCTTTCTTATATTAAAAAATCTGGATGTTAACAAAGAGTGCATGAGAAAGTGAGATAACATATAATGGTGTGAATGGGTGATTGATGGTCAGTGTGGAGTCTGTGGGCTGGAGGGCCTGTTTCTATACTATAACCACTAAACTAAAATAAATCTCCCGTTCTTCATTGTAAATAGTATCAACATTTATTTCAATACATCTGCTTTCTTAACAAATCTGTTTTTAACTTTTTTGCCGCTGATGTAACAGAACAAATGCTCTTCCATATTATCTAAGGGAGGATTGTCTACATTTTATGTCTACTGGACTGGCCAAATGAACTGCTTTGCTTAAGGACCACATCTCATGTTTAATTTAGTGTTTTTATTAAAGCGTATATATCACACGTCATGGACACTAATAAGACTTGAGGTATTAATGAATAATTTAACTTGCACTTCTGTAAATGAGGTAATTGCACTGAGAACAGTCCTTTCTAAACACCATCATTCAACTGGAAAATAAGTGGTACAAGTACATATAACTGCACATTGACTAGAATTGAGGAAGAAACTGAATATCCTGGTCAAAGTATGAATCCTCCAATCTAGAATCCCAAAGCAAATCAAATTGTTTCCTCCCCTGCCACCAAGTGAAATGTAGAAGAACACATTTTCTTTACTGTATATTGCTATCTCTAAAAACAAGGCATGTGGGGTTAAACATTTGTTCTTGGTCACCTCCCTTAATGCATAAGTCTGGATTAGTACATTAAATTCATTGGAGTTAATGGGCTGAAAAGCATGAGTACAACTTCCATTTACTTCTATGATGTTGAAGTGATAAAAAGTAAATCAGTGCCTCTCATTTCAGTTTTAGAGTTTAAAGCTGTCATTGTTTTTATCTTGAAACTGTACTTTAACCATATCAGTTTATTTCTAAACAATGCATAAAATTATTCATCAGATTATTGTTCCTGGAAAAAACAACCCTCTGCATAAGTGGCCCTCATTTTGATTGATTAATTCTGATCGCTTTTAAATTATTACTGACATCTTAAGGTTACATCACATGAAGTGAATTTCAAAAATAAATCTTGCATTTCAAAGTGGTCCTTGCTGATCTGTGTTGCCCCACAACACTTGCAACCATTGAAGCATTCTTGCAATGTTGGAATTTGAATCATATTCTCACAAAGTCCCACAAAAAGTTCCACAAGAGATAATGGCCCGATCATTTGTATTAATCAAAATCATGCTGGTGGAGGAATAATCTTTGGGCAGATCACTGCGGAATGTGGTTGCTCATTGTCAAGAATATTCATGGCATCTATTATGTCTATCGGAGACATGGCCACAAACTTGGTTTAATGGCAGATCCAAAAGGCAGCACCACTGATTGCTCCCATAGTACTGCACGCCTTTAGTTTTGAGATAGAGTGTGGAAACAGGCCCTTCGGCCCACCGAGTTCACACCGACCAGCAATCCCCGCACACTAACACTATCCTACACACACACACACACAAGGGATAATTTACAATTTTACAGAAGCCAATTAACCTACAAACCTATACGTCTTTGGAGTGTGGGAGAAAACTGGAGCAACTACCCTGAGAAAACCCACACAGGACATGGGGATAATGTACCAACTCTCAGTCTTTCTCACAGATCCTTAAGCACCCCTTGTCCTGGACTTCATCGGGAACAATCTTCCTGCATCTAGCCTGGTCAGGATCGAACCTGGGTCTCTAGCGCTGTAAGGCAGCAACTCTACCACTGTGCCACCCTGGTGCCATCATTGCGATCATAGATTAGCTATCACGTGCCAGAATTCTCATGATACAAGGACAGAATTTTATCTGTGTTCATTCGAAGTGGATTTTTTTTGTTTGATGTTGTGATTGTATCAGCTAAATTGTAGCAGTTGGCAGGTCTTCGAATTATTGAGGAAGAAATGAGTAAGCTGCTATTGGCGTGCATTTAAACCTGTCAACTTTGCCAGATGGCTTGGGAAGTGTAAAGTTTGTTGTGCCATTCAGCCAATCTTGGGTTCATTCCCTGAGAGGTGTCATGTTATCAGGTTTTAGCTGAATAGAGATATTTCAAAAGATTGTGGGAAAGCGAAGGAAAATCAAACGGGGGGGGGCCCCCTTTTCTCACAACCATTTGTTGACATCCGCAAGTTTTATGCAAATAGCCTATGCTGCATTTGATCAAGGTTGTGATTATTCAGTTCAGTTTAGTTTATTTTCATGTGTACCGATTTTTTTTTTTTTTTTGGTGAAATTAAGTTTCAATCATAATTTCATGTAAGTTTCTGAAATAAGTAGATAATCAACAATGTAGAACCTTCAATCAAAAACCTTCTCTTTGGGTTGTTCCACAGGTTAAACAGGAATACAGTATGTGGACAATCTGTCAATGCCAACCAATGTATCTTCCTGATCTAGTTCCATTTGCCTACAAGTGGCCCATATTCCTCTCAATCCTTCCTATCCACGAACCTGTTCAAATGTTTGTCAAACATTATATTTGTTCCCAGCTTTAATACGTCTTCTAGCAGCTCGTTCCATATACTAACCATCCTCTTCTTATTGCCCTTTGTCACTTCATACATCTTTTAGCTGATTTTTCTATATGTTTGGATCTTTTGGTTACCTCGCAAGAAAATATATCTTCATGTTTCATCATCAGAATATAGATATCATATTTCATATTTGTTGGGTTTTTATAGTATTTTACAATACATTTGAATGTTAGAGTTAACCAGAAGGTTACTATCTGATGCTCATATAAACCAAGTAATCTGACGCAACTATCCGCTACTTTCTGATTCAGCATTTAATATTTTATAATCCTTGATTTTCTCCATGTTAGCTTGTGACTTGGAAAATATTTTACATTTACAATGAGAATTTTTCAAATTCACAATAAGAGTAATAATAATTGCATTGGACTTGCATTGTCACCGTAAATTCACCTGACGCACCATCTTGTCTTCAACATCAATCACCAATCTTTCATTAACCTTGCATGAAATTCTTGGAATTTTCTCCCAACAGCAATGTTAGGGCTGCAATGGCCATGTAGCGGTTAGTACTGCTGCCTTGCAGCTCTAAGGACTTGAATTAGACCCTGCCTGCCAGTGCTGCCAGTGCTGCCAGGAGTTTGCATGTCCTCTATGCAAACTCGTGACTATTAGTATCTGCCGGATGCTCCAGTTCTCTCCCCAAGTTACAAAGGTACATCAGTGGGTTAATTGGTGGGTTAAGTTAACATTTATTGCAAGTAATTGGCAAAAGAATCAAAGGCGAGTGAAATGAGTAGATGAAAAATTATAGGTTGTAGGACTATTGGGAAATACATGAAGCAGGAATGGGATTTAAGGGATTTCCTTGACTGGAAAGTGGCATTAGTCCTCTTCCTGTGTCATCATAAGCTTGCAAACTTTATGGATTACATTGATTCAAGAAAAAAACTTGACCACTATCTTCCAGGCATTTCCCATATCTAGATGGTGATCTTTTTCAGCTTCTTAACAAAGCAAAAACTGCAGATATTTGAGCTTGCCTGGCAAGTGGAAAATCCATCTGAAAGAATTCTTGAGCCACCCATCACAACCTATTAATGGAGGGAAGAACTTAGAGCATTGCAAAGACCAAAACTTTGCTGAAATCGTCTTCAAGGAGATTAGAATTATGTACCAACTAGAGAAATAGTGAAATGTATCTCATTAATAAATTTTAAAATTTAATTAAAGAATATGTTTCATAATCAGGAATGCAAATACAAATGTAATTGCGTTCAATAATTCAACTGAAATTGGTAATAATAAATCGAGGTTCTGAAATGGATCCATTGGATTATAAAAGTAGGAAGTGTAATGTGGATATACTGAAAAAGAAAGAAATGTAAAAGTAGGGAGCTGTAGACTTGCTCGCCTGATATCAGTCATCAGAAATATACTGGGGATTAATTATTAAGCAAGTGGTAATACAGCACTTGGGAAATCATAATATGATTAGGCAGTGTCAATGTGACTTTATTAAAGATAAATCGTGCTTGACAAATTTAATAATTATTTTGTGGGTATAACTGCAGAAGCTCAGGTTATATCTTGAATTTTGATAAGTTGTCACAGTGATGACTTACAAGGACCAAAAACAGAGACTATTTACAGGTTGGCAATTTTTTGCGAATGGCTATGATAAAGATCAGTGCTGGGAACTTAGTTAATTGCAATCCATATAATAACTTAGAATAAGAGACCAAATGCAATGCATTCAATTTTACTGATGTTAATTGGGAAAGTAAGTTATGTAGGGAAGGCAAAGATATAAAGACTGATTCCAAAGTGGGCAAGAGCTTAACAGATCTAATGAAATATAGGCAAATGTGGGATTATTCTCTTTAGGTGAATAAACAGTAAAATAGGGTATTTTTAAATAGGGAAAATAACATTAGATATTGGCGTTGAAAGGAAATTGTGTTTTCTTGTACATGAAACAAATATGCACGCAAATAAGAAGACATGGTATGGTGTATATTAATGCAAAGTTTTAGGTATAGAAGGAAATGTAATGGGTTTTTGCTTGAGCTGTTTAGGGCTTGGAACGATTTAATATAATTTTAGTGTCTTTCGAAGACTAAGAAAGAACGTATTTTTGCTTCGGGATAGATTGAGTAGTAAGATTTTGTATTCTCTGGTTTAAATGAATGAAAGGTGATCTCATTGAAATATACCCAGGTTCTGATGGGGTTTCGTTTGGGGCTTCTCTCTGGGTTGCCACCCGAGAGTGAAAGCCAAACTCTCAGAAAAAGAGGATAATTATTTGAGATGAAGTCTGTCTGTACAGAGTTTGTACATTCTCCCTGTGTTTTCCTGATATCTTTGATTTCCTCCCACACTCCAAAGAAGTACAGATTTGTAGGTTAACTGGCTTGGTACAAATGTAAATTGTCCCTAGTGTGTGTACGATAGTGTTTAGGTGTGGGGAGCTGGTGCGGACTCCATTGACCGAAGGGCCTGTTTCCACGCTGTGTCTCTAAACTAAACTAAGAGGGCTTAGATCTTTAAAATTCTTGACTGCAAAAAGTTGTAGATTTCCAATCAGTGTTCATATTCATGTTTGAGATTAATAGATTTTTTTGGATTTTACGAAGATGAGGTTTCTGGGAAACTGGTGTGATCAAGGCTTAACCATGTTCTTATTGAATAGAGGGGGGCTCTATGCTCCATCACGGCATTCACTTTCTTTAATATTCTGTTTATTTTGTTGGGATCGTGTAATATGCCTTAACAATTTGTGATTTCATTTTTACAATTTATTTACTTCCTTGATCTTCTGACCTGAAGGAATTTGTTACAGTGAGAGCCTACACCTGCGTAGCTCAGGTAAATGGTCTTTCTTTTTCGATGAACTTGGACAGGTGGTCTATTCATTTTTGGTTTATCTTGCACTTTAACCCAAATGTCTTCTTCACATGTCCACTTTATATCAGAGATCTTTGTATAACAATAGACTTTATTCTCTTTGCCTCTGTGTATTTTTGTAATTATTGACACCCCAAACAAGTTCAATTTGTTTAACATAGATAGTGATTCATAGCTGGACTCAAACATTTTGGGTGGCTCAAGCAGCAAGAATTGTGTGGTGCTGGCATAAAAGATCTCTCAATAATATTGGAAATCTTTCAAGCGGATTGTTGACGTTTAATTTAGAGATACATCATGAAAACAGACCCTTCGGCCCACTGAGTCCATGCCGATCATTGAACGCCCGTTCAAACTAGTTCTACGTCATCTCGCTTTTTCATCCACTCTCTACACACTTGGGCATGTTTACAGAGGCAATTAATCATTGCATTGCCCGAAACAGTTCAAGAAAAATTCCATTATTTCCTTGTATGTCAAAAACCATCCATTAATATACACCATATCATTTGTCTTCTTATCTGCATATTAACATGTTTAATGTATGTGAAAACATGAGTTCCTTTCAATGCCAACATTTAAGGTTATTTTTCCTCATTTAAAAATACCCAACTTTACTGTTTATTTACTTAAAGAGAATAATTGCCTACAAACCTGCACATCTTTGGGATGTGGGAGGAAACTGGAACATCCAGAGGAAGCCCATGTGGTCACAGCGAGACCGTGCAAACTCCACACAGACAGCACCCAAGAATTGGTATCAAGCCCGGATCTCTGGTGCAGTGAGACATCAGACTTTACCAGCTGCGCACTGTGTCATCTGGTGTTCCACTCTACCATTGATTTTCCATTCTTATTGCAAGTGTTATCACACTCAGCTGATACTTGATCTATTGCCAGCTTTTCTATAGTTCATATCAAGTCTTTGGGGAACCAGCGCACAGGTAAAAAAAATGTTCTTGTCCAGGGTCAAGAATTAAAATGATGTATCAGGACGAAAAATCAATTAACCCCGATTAATGGGAAAAGAACAGAGTAAATGTTAACTTACAAACCCTTGCCCACAGCTGGAAAAGGTACGAACAATAGTGATGTTCTTTCAAAAATCCTGGACATAGACAATTTCTGTGTATGTTTGAAAGAGCTCAACCCTAATTGAGCACTCTGTCCAGCTGAGTTTCAAATAACTCATATATTCAGTAACTAATTAAGTTGTAATTTTAACTGTCTAACAACCAAAACCACTGCAAGTCACAATACAACTGCTGGCACTGATATAAGGGGATTGTATTAATGATAATGTGATCTTGATTAAAAAAAGAGCATGGTTTATCATTTACCTAGTGTAAATTACGGGTGGTACTATAACTATAAATCATGTCATTAATGAAAGGGACACAGCCAAGGCTGTGGGGAAGAGAACTAACAAGCAGAGAGAGAGCATTTGGAAAGGCTGTCAGGGTTTAGCTGTGATATGGGAACAGAACAGAGCTGAGTTATTGCAGGGATGCAGCTGCAAAGTACTGTTGCAACCTGTACTGTTGTAGACCAGGATCCCGAGGCAGTGATGGAAAGATAACAAGACTGAAAATGAGATGGGATTAGAAAATGGAGAATAGAGTCTAGAGATGAGATGGAGAGCACTGCTGGTAGTGAGTGACAGGACACGACTTTCTGGTTGCAAAACACTGACAGATAAACCCCAAAATAGAAAAATGTAGCAAAATAATGAAGGAAGGCTGCGAAGCAAAGAGGGTGATGGGAAACAATAAAAAGACTGTGAATTGAATGGCAGGTTGGAGAAAGCAATATTGCCCTTATTCGAACATTGACTGATAAGACTTAATCCGTCAGAGTAATTACACACAGTCAGAGGGTCGTAGAGTTATATGGCACAGAAACAGGCCCAGAAATTACCCCAACTTTGAAAGTGGCACCAAAATCTGGCGACTCGTGGCAAAATTGTCTCAGCGGACTATTTCGATACACTCTGTACTTAATCTAGGATTGTGCTTATGTATAGCAATACTTTGCTGAACTCTGTGCAAAAAAATAATTTCCCTGTACCTTGGTACATGTGACAAGAATGAATCATTGACCGTTGACTCGACCATGCCGACCAAGATCCCTATCTAAGCTAGCCCCACTTGCTCGTTTGACTCCTATCCCTTTCAATCTTTCCTATCCATGTACCTATCCAAGTGTCTTTTAAATGCTGTAATAATACCTGCCTCAACTAGCTTCTCAGGCCTCTCATTCCATACGCCCATTAAGCCCTGAGTACTTTTCCTAATTCACAACCACCATTTCTTTTGTTAGCACCCTTTATGGGCGACCATTTGCATACCTTGGGTATGCAGGCAAAAAATGTCACCGTGATGTCATATGTGACAATAAAGAATTCAATCAATTCAAATGCCAAGCCCACTTATTTAAAACCAGACCGGTCCTGGAGGAGATCAAACCTAATGAACGCAACTCTTGTACCAGACCGACACACTGAGACTCTGAGTGAGGAAAACCCTTTGACCTTCATGCCCAACCCGGGGAACCTGATCAGCAATTTCCTTAACTAAGCTGTTGAATTTTCTTCTTAACATTTCTTTCCTGACCCAGCATCAGTACCCATCTATTCTTCCGTGGAGCACACCGGCATGGTCTTCATTTTATATTCACCATATAAATGCAAATTGTTATACAGTTGTGAGAGTACTTGCAGCGCTGAGACTCAGACTCGCTATGGACTGATACTGGCCCAAATTGTTCAGTAGAAAGTAATTTAATATTGGGTCCTCTGTGTGTGAGAGGGGGAGAGAGGGAGAGAGGGAGGGAGGGAGAGAGAGGGAGAGGAGAGAAAATAGAGAGTGGGGAGGAGAGAGAGAGAGAGAGAGATCCCTATTTAGATTTCAAGTGCTTTAAAATGGAAGCAGCTCTATTATGGAGAAATCTGACAGAACAGATTCATAGTGTGATTTTTGTTAATGGAAACCGACCATTCTTGTCCAGTACAAAAAGATCAAAGGATATACATCAAAGGGCCATCTTGTTTAAATGGATGTGAAATCTGAACTGGCTATTTTTTTTTGTCATCAATTATTTGTAGTAGAAACATTTTCTATCATCCTATTTGTGTTCTCTATTTCTGACATTCAACAATGGATTCTGAGTGTAATCATATCCTAGCTGCTGTAAAGCGAAGGAGACATGCTTTATTTGCTGAAAGGCATAGTGTAGATTGACTATTCGAAAAGGTCAAACTGAGCAACCTTGGCTAAATACGCAGAAAACCGTTTAAATTACTTCTAGATCCCAGAGATTCCACAGTTTATTAATTGCTGGGCTGCCGAATTGATGGCGCGCAGTTCAGTGCGACAGTAGTTTCACTTGAGTCCTGAGACTTTACTTCTCTGCATAACTATAGGGATAATGAGAATCCCAGGATCTTGTCTTCATGGTTGCCGCAGTCACTTTTTAAATTACTCTTGCTTTTCAGTAGCTGCTCTTCTCAGCCATTGCTTCAGGGCATTGGGAACAGTTACTGGAGACGAATTATTTTCAGCTGAATGAGGATGGAGCTTATGAAACCTGATGGAAGTAAAAACACATATGAGATGGTGGGCTATTCAGCCTAACAAAGCCCGCCCGTTAGACCTCAGATGGTACCTTTAGAGACATCCAAATGACAGATTCAATTAATTATTCCAAACTATTAGCAGTTTCTGAATGCAACAAGAGGTAATTACTTATTTATTAATTATTTTGATCAGTACTTTTCAGTGGTGCAGCCAATTGAACTATTGCCTCAAACAGGGACCCGGGTTCAATCATGACGAGTGGCACGGTGGCGTAGCAGCAGAGCTGCTGCCTTACAGCGCGTGCGGCACCGGAGACCCAGGTCCGATCCCGACTGCGGGTGCTGTCTGTACGGAGTTTGTGCGTTCTCCCCGTGACCGCGTGGGTTTTCTCCGAGATCTTCGGTTTCCTCCCACACTCCAAAGACGTACAGGTTTGTAGGTTAATTGGCTTGGGATTAGTGTATTTTTTTCCCTAGTGTGTGTAGGGTAGCGTTAATGTGCGGGGATCGCTGGTCGGTGCAGACTCGGTGGGCCGAAGGGCCTGTTTCTGTGCTGTATCTCAAAACTAAACTAAACCTCCATTGCTGTCGGTGTGGAGTTTGCACATTCTACCTATGACTGCACATATTTCCTCTTTTGTCCCAGTTTCTCCCATATCCCAAAAGATGCACAGGTTTACTTTAGAGATTCAGCGTGAAAACGCACTTTAGCCCATCGAGTCCCGCGCCGACCAGCGATAACCCTGTACGTTAGCACTATCCTACAAGCTAGGGACAATTTGCAATCATTACCAAAGCCTGTATGTCTTTGGAGTGTGGTAGGAAACCGGAGCACCATGCAGTCATAGGGAGAACATAGAACCTCCATATAGACAGCACCCGTAGTCAGGATCTAACCCAGATCAATGGCGCTGTCAGATAGCAACTCTACCGCTGCACTCTGTGCTGCTCAGGGTATTTGGTTCATCATTGATGATTGTAAATTGCCACGTGTATAAGTGAGCAGTAGAACCTAGGGGAAGCTGATGAAAATATGATGAGAATTTAAAAAGGAAATTAATTAATGATTAGTGTAAATGAATGGTTGTTGGTCGGTGTAGACTTATAGACTTCAGTGGATATTTAAGGCAGAGATAGATAGATTCTTGATTAGTACGGGTATCAGAGGTTATGGGGAGAAGGGAGGAGAACGATGTTAGGAGGGAGGGATAGATCAGCCATGATTAAATGGTGGAGTGGATTTGATGAGCCAAATGGCATAATTCTACTCCTATTACTTATGACCTTATGACTTGTTGGGCTGAATGTCCTGTTTCTGTGCTGTAGTTCTCTAACTTTAGTTATCCTCCTGTTCTTTTCCAAGTTTCATATTGCCTTCCTTTCTCTTTGATCCACTGAAGCATCGTTGAGCTCAATGACTCCTTCTGCACCCTACTCTCGGGTCTCTGTCAAACCTGCTGCGACCAGAAATCGGGCAAGAGAGCCAGCACTAATCCTCACCCTTTCTTGTCACAATGCAGTCTGATGTTTCTCGAACTTTTCCAGTCAGCTCTTCAGAGCTCAGGAGTACAATACGCACTTTGTACTCGCACAACAATGTACCACGTCACAGCACTGCCAGCTTCAGATTGCTGATCAGCGCTGGCCTGGCTGTGTGCACTTTGCTTAGCTAGATACAGGCCTTCATGAGAGCACAAATGCCTCGTCTTTGGACAATCTCGTGCAGTAACAACAATTTGTGCATCTGTTGCTTGTGTTCACATGCTCATTCAGTGGTATTGTGTACAGCTTGATGAGCACAGGATAATCTTCAGGTTGTCTCAAAGGTATGAGACAGTGAGGCTTTTCTTACCCTGAGAGTGAGGCTTTCCTTACTGTTTTTATTTAATTTGGATGTAATACGCCACTCCTTCACCATCACTGGCTCAATCTTCTAGAGGCTATTATGGGAGAGCTGCCTCCATTTAAACTGTAGCAGTTGAGGAAGAAGACCTTAGATGACCAGCTCAGGGTTGCTCTAGATTTACCTTGGCCATGTCTCTCACGCCATGAGAATAAATGAGAATAATATACAAGAAAGGCCCCGCCAAGAAACCTGAAGACATAGGAGCAGAATTAAGCCTTTTGGCCCATCGAGAATTCTCTGCCATTTGATCGTGGTTGATCTATTTTTCCCTTTCAACCCCATTTTCCTGCCTTCATAACTTTAGAAGCCCTTACTAAATCAAAAAATGTGATCACTGAGCTAGTGCATGTCCATTGCTTTCCTTGTTATAAGTTGATAAATACATTTTTCTGCAAGGCCAAAGGTTTTGTATTGGCAAAGAAGACTATCATCATCGTAACTCTTTTCCATTATAAAATGTTCAATGTCACTTAGTCCCTTACTCTCAGGATGGAGTGAGAGCCATATGGTTATAAAGTCACATTTCTGGAAGTCTACATCCTGAGTGTTGGTTAAAAGATGAGCTCATTTTCAGGTCGGGGGAAAAAATATAATAATTATTTTTTCTGTGGATTGGTCACTGCTGAAGAACCATGGCTGATCCACAAGGTCAGTAAAAGCAACAATAAATAGCACCACTTCCTTTTTTATGGCATTGGGATGTGATGGGCATGTAAATGTTTCAAGTGCTTTAGAATCTTATCGAGGTTTCCAGACCTTCTCTTCACAACTGTGCTTTGAGAAGACCTTTAAAGCCAGGTCCACTTTCTACTAAGAGAAGTGTCCCGACCCAAAACAAATTCTTGATTAGAACGGGCATCAAGCATTACGGGGAGAAGGCAAGAAAATGGGATTAGGAGGCAGAGATCAGCCATGATTGAATTGCAGAGTAGACTTGATGGGCTGAATGGCCTAATTCTACTCCTATAACCTATGAACTTGTGAAAATGTCACCCGTCCCTTTACTCCAGAGATGCTGCTTGACAAGCTGAGTTACTCCACCACTTTGTATCTATCCAGTCTCTACTGGAACAAGGCAGCCAAACCCTTTCAGAAGGGAATGATAAAAGTATTTTGCAAACTAAATGTGCTACATTTGACTTGGACACAATATATCTAACCTACCAGAATTGGCCAGCAAAATTAGATTAAGAATGTTTACACTGCAAATTTGGGGGATTAATGATGTCCTACAGTGCTGGTACAGATGAATGATGACTAGCTCCTAAGGGTTGTTCCGTGAACAAAGAACATTCAGTGTGGTACTGTTACTCATAATCCTCAATTCATCACAGATGGATAGCTTGATGAGGGTTGTGTGCATGTGGAATGTACCAGTGAGTTGCTGCACAATTCTTCTCCAACATGAGACAATGCTGTCAGGAAATTAAGCAAGAAGGAGATTAGGAGCCAAATGAATTGCCCAACAGCTTTGGACCTTGTTTTTTTTTTATGCCCTGTGATTAAGACCATCGAAGAACATAAGAAATAGGAGTAAGTAGGAAGGAACTGCAGATGCTGGTTTCAACCGAAGATAGACACAAAAAGCTGGAGTAACTCAGCGGGAAGGACAGCATCTCTGGAGAGAAGGAATGGATGATGCTTCACTTACTTATCCCTTGATTCCCTTATTATTCAGATATTCAGATATCTATCTATTAATGACTGAGACTTTGCAAGCCTGTTTAGTTTAGAGATACAGTGTGGAAACGGACTATTTGGCCCACTGAATCCACGCCGACCAATGTTCACCCATACATTAATTCTAGCCCTACACACTAGCTGCGATTTACTGAAGCCAATTAACCTACAACCTGAACATCTTTGGAATGTGGGAGGAAACTGGAGCATTTGGAGAAAACCCAGGGAGAACTTACAATCTCAGAGAGAACGTACAAATTCCATCCAGACAGCAACCGTGGTCAGGATCTAACAGATCTCTGGCACTAAGGCAGCAGCTCTGCCACTGGGCCACTCCGCTGCGCCACTGTGCCGACCCTGTGCCTATCCTTTTGGGTAGAAAATTCCAAAGATTTGCCAATCACTAAATGAAGAACTTGCCTCTCATTTTAGTCCTCCATGTCCACCCCTTATTTTGATACATTCACCTCTGGTTCTAGACCATCCTATCCAGGGAGAACATGAACTTTGAACTCTTCTTGTTAAGTTCCTTAAGAATTGTTATTATTCTAAATTCCAGAGTGTTGCGACCAAAATTACTTAATCAACGGTCAAAGAACACAATATCGTCATGCCAGGAATCAGTCTGATATACTCATATTGCACCACCTCTGGTGCAAGCATATTCCACCTTGGGATGCGAAAAGTAATATTGCAAGTGTGATCTCACAACAACTGTAATAAGACACCTTGTATTTAAATCCACTTCGACCAAATGTCAATGTACCATGTTTTCCTAATTGCTTCGACATAAAGTGCTGGAGTAACTCAGCAGGTCAGGCAGCATCTCTGCAGAAAATGGGTGGGTGATGTTTTGGATCGGGACGCTTCTTCAGACCCAACACGAAACATCACCCATCCTTTTTTTCAGAAATGCTGCCTGACCCCGCTGACTTACTCCAGTCTATCTTTGGTATAAACCAGCATCTGCAGTTCATTGTTTTTACATCCCCCCCCCTAAGTGCTTGAATGTGCATGGTAACTTCCAGTAGTTTGTGTATGTGTTCACCCAGGCCCCTCCATTTATCAAGGTAGAGGACCTCTCACTTTTCCATGTGTAGAAATGGTTATACACCGAAGACAGACACAAAATGCTGGAGTAACTCAGCGGGACAGGCAACATCTCTGGAGAGAAGGAATGGGTGATGTTTCTGGTTGAGACCCTTCTTTAGACTGAGAGTCAGGGGAGAGGGAGTCTAGAGATATGGAAGGGTGAGGTGTTAAAATGACATATCAAAGCGGAAGAAATGTAGAATGGTACATTCTGAGTGGAAGGCATCCAATCAGTAAAATTAATCAGGACAGTGAACCTAATCGGAGAACTAGGTTGGGGATGGGGGGGGGGGGGGGGGGGGGGGGGGAGACGGGACGGGGAGGGAAGGTGAAAGAGAGAAAGCAAGGGTTACTTAAAGTTAGAATCACTTTTCTATATTGTGTTCCATCTACTGTGTCCTCATCCATTCTCTTAGCCTGTACAAACCTTGAAGGTTTAGAATTAAACATCTCAGCAGTGCAGCCAGTTTAACAAGATAGACAGCTTAACATTAAGGCAAAGTTAAAGCATTTTCTCGCAGTGCTAGGTCAACTAAGCCACTTAGCATTTTTTATGGAAATCAAAGTAAGCTGATGATCCCTGAAAGGTCTCTTTTACCACCTCCAAAAATCTCTGGATTGCAGATATTGGGAACATTATCTAAATGGAACATAGAACGATTCAGCACACAGAACAGGCCCTTCAGACCACATGTTCATGCTGAACCCGATGTCAAATTAAGATAATGTTTTCTGCAAGCACTTGCTGCTTATCCGTCTGTTCCCAGCATATCCATGTGTCTATCTAAAAGCGTCTAAAACACTACAATTATATCTGCTTCCACCACAACCCTTAGGTTGCATATTCCACACACCTACAACTCTGCAAAAAAAACATGCCATGTAAACCTCCTTTAAACTTTCCTGTTTTGACCTTATAGCTATGTCTTGTGGTATTTGACAATGATGCTAGGGCATGAATTCTTTATTACTTGTTTGTTCCTTTTAGGAGATTTCTGCTGACAGTAATCAGGTCAGGGTGGCACAGTAGTTCAGCTGGTATAGCTGCTGCCGCACAGTGCCAGACACCTGTGATTGATCCTGATCTCTGGTGTCTGTCTGTCTGAAGTTTTCACATTCTCCCTGTGACCACGTGAGTTTCCTCCCACATCCCAAAGAAGTGTGCGTTTGTAGGTAATTGGCCTTTGTAAAAAAAAAGGCCCTAATCTGCAGAGGGTGAATGAGAAAGTGGGATGACATAGAACTAGTGTGTGATCAATGGTTGGCGTGGCCTCAGTGGGCCATAGGGCCTGTTTCCATGCGGTGTCTCTAAAACTAAAGTTCATAAAATTCTACCATTTAAAATTATGATGTCATCATATTCCAACTTGTGGGACTCCATTTTGTCCGCTACTTAGTTGACATATAGAATGGAGATAAAACGCTTTAACTTTACCTAATGTTAAGCTGTCTATCTTGTTAAACTGGCTGCAATGTTGAAATGTTTAATTCTAAACTTTCAAGGAGGTTTGTACAGGCTAAGAGAATGGATGATGGGGGTGGAAGAGGAGGTGGTTTAGGGGAGAAGGGGGAGAGGGGGGGAGAGAGTTGATGAGAGGTCAACTAAACGTGGAATAGGTTATTTCTTTAGTATGAATGTAAATTGTCCCTGATATATGGGATAGTGTTAGTGTGAGCTGGGCGGTGCAGACTCAGTGAGCTGTATCTCAAAACTAAAACAAAAACGTGGAGAAGCTATAAACTTCGTACAGACAGTCAGGATCGAACCTGGGTCTCTGGCGTTATCAGGCGGCAACTCTACCGCTGCGCCACCGTGCTGCTAATACTAAAATTCTGAATTGGTTATTGATTCAAATAGTTGGACTAATCATGATAGATCTGGTTTCCCTCTCTTCCTCTGGCATCATTGAATAACGCACGGAGTAAATTTCACGAGTACAATGTCTATTGCTCCCCATTGTATAAAATGTTAATGTGTCTTTTTCAATTGGTTTCTCTGATTACATGTTGCACATATTGCTGACACATTTTATCGGGGTGAACAATAGCAAACAGCAATAGATTTGGTTGAATGGCCCAGACCTGCATGCTCTGCAAACAAGAGATTTGTTTTGCAGGTTCATATACAGTGATGTTGGTTTTTGGTCGCGAGAAGTGAGCGAAGTTGCAGAATATTATTACTCTTAAAGTATGGTTACTGTCATCATACAAATAGAGCAACAAATGTATGCATCACATAATATCCCACAAAATGCCAATGAGTTTAATGGGCTAACTGTATCTCCTCCATACTTCGTCTCCAACAGTGTGGCATTTCCTCCATTATGCTTTGTTTTGTTGTGCTAGATCGTGACACAGTTCCTGGTTTGGGGGTTTGAAGCCACTACTCTTTGATTTGGAGGCAAGAGCACTCAAACTTACCTGAGTGCTATCACTTTGCATGTATGAATGAAATCTTTGCTTGCAGTATAATTTACATTTTCTAGCAAATCATACAAGATGACGAGCTGATCTTTTTAAAGCTGAGGTGCACAGGAATTTCTTCTCGCAGAGGGTGGTGAATCTCTAGAATTCTCTATCCTGGAGGGTTGTGGACATTCGATTATTGGAGGAGATAGGCACATTTTGAATGACAAGGGAAGTAAGGGGTGTGTGGAACTTGTATGGAAGAGGAGATAAGATCTGGGACTGATCAGGCATGACCATATTGAATGGCAGGGCAGGCTTCAGGAGCTAAGTGGCCTACTCCTGCTTCTTGATTTCTTGTGTTTTTGCATGTGCATCACATATTGAATTAGATACTTACATATAAACCTACGGTATTTTATCCATGTCAGAAAATAAAATTACAATCAAAGATGCGGTTGAGTATGCTTTTACATTTAGTTTAGTATACAGCGTGGAAAAGGCCCTTCGGCCCACCGAGTCCATGCTGACCAACAATCCCCACACATTAACACTATCCTACACACACACTAGGGTTAATTTACAATTTTCCCAAGCCAATTAACATACAAACCTGTACATCTGTGCAGTGTGGGAGGAAACTGGAGCTCCCGGAGAAGATCCACGCAAGTCACGGGGAGAAAGTGCAACCTCTGTACAGACAGCACCCGTATACAGGATCGAACCCGGGTCTCTGACGCAGTGAGGCAGCAACTCTTCAGTTGCCCCACTGTGCCGCCTTTTAAGTGATCTTTAAGTGGGCTTCTGAATTTGAGGAGAAAACAACAACAAATTTAATAATACCAGACTGGGGGGCAGGCAGGGAGACATACACAATAATTTTCAAAGCAGAGGCTAAGAAGGCTCTGCTTTGTTTGGGCAACAGTGGCGCAGCGGTGGAGCAGCTACCTCACAGTGCCAGAGACCTGGGTTTGATCCTGACTACGGGTGCTGTCCGTGCAGAGGTTGTCCTCCATGGTGGGTTTTCACCGGGTGCTCCGATTTCCTCCCACATTCCAAAGACGTGGAGTTTTGTAGGTTAATTGGCTTCTCTATGCCCTTGTGTGATACAAAAGTGGGGCAACATAAAACTAGTGTGCGGTTGGTCGGTGTGGACTCGGTGGGTCAAAGGGTTTCTTTCCACACTGTATCTCTAAACTAAACTAAATGAAACAAGGTGAGGCTTGTTTCCTGTATAAAGGATACCACACAAATGTAAGTTTTTGCTCAAGTTGACTGTGAAGATGAAATGGAATGAGGCTTTGTGGAAATTTGAAAGCAACTATCCCCTTTGAAAGCATTAGGGATGAGGAATTGAAGCACCGTCTGAGGTCGGGGTAAGATATGCTTCTGACTTTGATTGGATACAAATGAGCTGCATTGAGAACTAACTCAAAGGCATTCAGAAGGTCTGCTTTTGAAAGGAAGATGTTTACATTAGAAAGTCAAGATGTTGATATGATCACAAGATGCTGAGCAGGGAGCGGAGGCAAGGTGGTGGCAGAAATCCCCGAGTGGCTGCCAGTGGGCTTGCGGGATTATTTGGGAGGGTGGGTGCTGTGATCTGAGGATGGGAAATGTCTTAACGCGTTGCAGATCTGGTGTTATAACCTTTGCAGCTCAGTCCACTTTCTTCTACAGCGACACACAGTACTCTGTGATGTATAATTGGGACAAGATGTTGATAGGACCATCTCATCTCGTAGGCATTGAATTGAATATCAACAGACTTAAAGGTGTAGATTGTGGTAGTGAAACTGCCGAAAACTTGGAGTTGGTGATGGATGATGATTAGTGAAATTGTACTGGGGCACACTAATAGATATTCCAATAACAGGCAATTATACAGATAGGTTTATCAATCAGCTTTGCTACTTAACAACCAATTCTCATGGGTGCAAACAAAGTGAGATCTATCTAGTTTCTGTAGCTTCATCATCACTCCAGAGCATCCACTCACTGAAATAGTTGGGGTATTGAGGAACATGAACATATTACATTGTAGGTGTTTAACTGTAGAAGGAAAAGAGTCAGGAAGGTTGGAGAAAGGCAACACAGAATCAGAATGCTCAATAAATATGAATGGGCAACAATACATCCCCCTTTCTTCATCAATGGGACTGCAATGGGGAGAAAGTTTAAAGTTTAGAGATACAGCGTGGAAACATGCCCTTTAGATTACTGAGTCTGACACTAGTTCCATCCTACACACTAGGGACAATTTACAGAAGCCAACTAATCAACAGGAACATTTGGAGGTAGAACATTCCCATCTATCCAGTCACTTGAGACCAGCTATTCGAGTTGAGGAGTGTCTCTTTAAAGACATTGAACTGCTTTATGCTGCACACCAATCTGTTTCTTAGAATAAAGGGGAGGTCATTTAAGACTGAGGTGAGAAAAAACTTTTTCACCCAGAGAGTTGTGATTTGTGGAATTCCCTGCCACAGAGGGCAGTGGAGGCCAAGTCACTGGATGGATTTAACAGAGAGTTAGGTAGAGCTCTAGGGGCTAGTGGAGTCAAGGGATATGGGGAGAAGGCAGGCACGGGTTATTGATAGGGGATGATCAGCCATGATAACCATGAATGGCGGTGCTGGCTCGATGGGCCGAATGGCCTCCTCCTGCACCGATTTTCTATGTTTCTAACAAGTCTGCATGTTTTTGGAATATGGGAAGAAACCAAAGCACGGGGTCACAGGAAGAACGTACAGACACCAAATGTAGTTAGGATCGAACCCGGGTCTCTGGCGCTGTTAGGCAGCAACTCTACTGCTGTGCCATTGTGCCGTCCCAAGTGTAAATGTTCTTGGCCAGGCATATCTCTGAAGATCTGTTCTGGCCCCAACACATTGATGCAATGATCAAGAAAGTTCGGCAACATCTCTGCTGAATTTGAAGATTGAGGAGATTTGGTAAGTCATGGAATAATCTATTGAACCTCTAAAGGTCCACAATAGAGAACATACTGAGTGGTTGCATCAAGGCCTAGTTCAGTAACACAACTGCCCAGGAACAAAGGAAACTGCAGATGTAAATGGGCATTGCCCAGTCCACTAGCAGGATCTAAGGAAGTGATGCCTAAAAAGGCAACTAAAAGACCCACACCACACTGGACACGCTCTCATTTCATTGTTACCATTGGGGGGAAAAGGTATAGGCGCCTGAGAACCATGGCCTCCAGAGTCGAGACGAGCTTCTTTCCAGCAACCAACAGGCTCTTGAACCACAATGTACATGCCTAGTAACTACTCTACCTCAGAAATAATTTGCTATGAACTTTGTTAGGGTTGTGCTAGCACTATTATGATCTGTCTACCTGGTATTACTGATTATTAATTTATTATTATTTATTTTTGTATATTTATTGACTGTTATTGCATTCATGGGCCTGTAAAATCTGCAGTAAACATGGTGGTGCAACAATAGTGTTGCTGCCTTACAGGGTCAGAGACCCAGGTTCGATCCTGACTACGGATGCTGTCTGCATGGAGTTTGTGCGCTCTCCCCATGACCGTGTGGGGTTTCCCCAGGTGCTCTGGTTTCCTCCCACACTCCAAAAACGTACATGTTTGTAGTTCATTTGGCTTTGGTAAAACTTGTCCCTAGTGTGTAGGATAGTGCTAGTGTACGGGGATCGCTTGTCAATGTGAAGTCGATAGGACAAAGGGTCTGTTTCCGCATTGTATCTCTAAAATAAACCAAGAATTTCATTTTTCCTTTGCTGATACATATTACAATTAAATACGTTTGATGCATGAATAGGGTGATGTCTGCAAAAAGTAATTTCCTTGGAGGGTGAAATACACAGATGATCTGATGCATTGATGAACAAAGGATGTGCCTGAGAAGAAACAACAGAAGCAATATTTTATTTGTGCATTATTGTAGTTTATAGAAGAAATTCTGTCAATAGGACAAATCTAAGCAATATGTTTTTACTGATGAGGGATGGTTTAAAGATTAAAAAAATCTTCATCTAAATAAAGCACAGTTGAGAGTGGGCAGGAGATTGCCCTGACTCTCAGTCTGAAGATGTGCCTCAACCCGAAACATTACCTTCCTATTCTCCCGAGATGCTGTCTGATCCATTGTTGCACCAGCTTTTTGTGCCTATCTTCGTGAAATTTTCACATGTCCTGTCCCCCTACATTCTCTTAGTAAATGTTGTAATTTTACTCTAAATTGCATATATTCTACTGTTTGATTTGTAACATGGGCAAAAGATTTTCCTGCTTTACATTAGTCCCATTTCCTGACATTTCAGTGTTCTGCTGGACTCCCAATCATGCAGCTATCAGATATACCAGGATTCCTCAGTGTTTTTGCTCTTTTGCATTACTTACCTGTCTTTTTAGTTTAATTTAGATACTGCATGGAAACAGGCCGTTCAGCTCACTGAGTTCTCGCCGACCAGTGTTCCCCATACACTAGCACTATTCTACACACTAGGGGCAATTTAGATTTTTTTTTTACCAAAGCCAATTAACCTACAAACCTGTACGTGTTTGGAGGAAACCGGAGCATCCAGAGAAAACCCACGGGGTCACGGGGAGAACATGTAAATTCCATACTGACAGCATCCATAGTCGGCAACCAACCTGGGTCTCTGGTGTTGTAAGGCAGCAACTATCGCTTTGCCACCGAGCCATAAATGTTACCATTGTCTGACTGTTTGCTCTCTGGTGACTGCCAGTTAGAATGTTGTTGCATGGTGGAGAAAGTGGATAGAGTAAGGAACAAGATGGAACCTATTCTGGAGTCATGAAAAGTTCTGGTGCTCATCCGCTTTCTATCTAATGTAATTTGCATTTTATGGCAAACCATCCAAGATGAACGGCAGATTTTTTAAAAAGCGGAGGTGCACAGGAATGTCTTCTCACAGAGGGTGGTGAATCTCTGGACCTCTCTATTCCAGAGGGTTGTGGACATTTGATTATTGGAGGAGATCGACACATTTTGAATGACAGAGGAATGAAACAAGGGCTTTGTGGAACTTGCATGAAAGAGGAGATAAGATGGGGAGAAAGTTAAAAGTGTTGTGATACAGCGTGGAAACATACCCTTCGGCCCCAGCAAGCACACACCGATCAGTGATCGCCCATACACCAGTTCTATCGTACACACTAGGGATTGCAACCTTCACGTGGTCCGCCCTGTTTCGACTAATGCAATCAACTCGACGTGCACAAACGGAAGATCAAATAGAACAAGTTGTCCAACAACTTTAGGCAGTGCACGCCACACGAAAGATGAAGAAGTACACACTAGGGACAATTTAGAGTAGCCAATTAACTTACCAACCTGCATGTTTTTGAAATGTAGGAAGAAACTGGAACATCCGGAGAAAACCCATGTGGTCACAGGGAGAACGTACAAACTCCATACAGAGAGCACCAGTGGTCAGGATCGAATCTGGGTCTCTAGCGCTATAAGGCAGCAACTCTACAGTTACTCTGCCCAAAGAGTAAGTGTTTCTGGCCGTGTATATCTCTGAAGATTTGTTCTGGCCCATATATCTGGATTCCTCAGCATTTTTGCTCTATTACATTACCTCCCAAAGAGATCTACTTTGTGCTCTCTGTTGACCGCCAGTTGGAATGTGGTTGGGTGTGGAGAAAGTGGTCAGAGTGGGGAACAAGATGGATCATACTCTAGAGACGCAAAAACCTCCTGGTGCTCATCTGCCGTTCTGCTCATCTCATCTATTGATCCATTTTCAGGACTGGACACCTGAACGAGAGGGCACTCCCTGTTTCACTTAAACATACAGTTTCAGATGGACAGTGATGTCTTTGAATCTTGATAAATGCGAGATAATTTAGCTAAGAATTTTTTATTGGCCCTGTAGGTCAAGATTATTGCTTGGATCAGACTACTGTGGAGTTAATATATTCCACTTAAAAATTCCAGCAACGTTGGCACCTCCGCTCGATTCAAAATTCAGATCATCAATTAAATCAAATTAAAACCTCACTAGATGTAGTGCTGTTAGGAATGACAAATCTGCTCTTTACAAGAAGGTGTGAATGTGTTTGAAATGAATTGTTTAAGACTTGTCATTCTATCTGCCAGTCATTATGTGGTACATTGAGAAGCTCCGGGTGAAGAATTTTCAAAGCGATTCTGAGCTTCATTCTACTATCTGCATATTGATGAAATGGAGATCGACACTGGATTTTCATCTTTTAATTCTGGATTTAAATTTAACTTGTGCTAATCCAAACTCACCATCACATTCTTCAATGCCCCAAACATTCTAGGAATAAGAGTAATGGGAGGCACAGTGGCGCAGCTGGTAGAGTGCCAGAGTCCCGAGTTTGCATCCTGACCACGGGTGCTGTCTATGTGGCCAGTTCCCCCTGAGACAGTGTGAGTTTTCTCTGGGTGCACTGGTTTCCTCCTGCATGCCAAAGACGTGTGGGTTTCTAAGTTAATTGACCTCTTTAAAATGCCTCTAGAGTGTAAGGAGTGGATGGGAAACCAGGATAATGTAGAACTTGTGTAAATGGGTGATCGTTGGTTAGTGTGGGCATGATGGGGCACTAGGCCTGTTTCCATGCTGTATCTCTAAACTAAACTCCATAATTACTTTCTCAATGGCAATGGTTTTCAAACTGCTTCCTTAATGTCTAGTGCTTAATTGTGATGTTTTCATGCATTTATTTGATTTATATTTACTGCCACGAGAGAACATCATCATCATTTCCCACAACTCTAACCATAGGGAAACTTCTAATTCCTCACTCGTCCTAACATTAATTCCAGATCACAATCTCTTCTCTTTCTCACCAAACTCCAAACTGCTTTCCTGGCACCATGTTTATTGATATTGTTACATGGCAACCAGGAGTTCATGTTGGCGCTAGATAACTGCGGACTTCACTCCTCTCCTTTACCTCAGCTCCATCCCAGTGCTGACTCCACAACCATCTCTTTCTCAAAAGCCATAAATGTGACACTCAAATGTCTTGACTAGTTTGAGAGTTGCTGTTGTACAACATTGGAGACCCGGGTTTAATCCTGACTATGGGCGCTGGCTGTACGGAGTTTGTGCGTTCCCCCTATGACTGCATGCGTTTTCTCTGGTGCTCCGGTTTCCTCACACATGTCAAAGATGTGCAGGTTTGTAAGTTAATTGGCTTCAGTAAGTTGTAAAAATTGTCCCTAGTGTGTAGGACAGTGTTAGTGCACGGGGTGATCACTGGGCGACATGGATTCGGTGGGGTGATGGGCCTGTTTTTTGTGCTGCATCTCAAGTCTAAAGTCTTACTCTGGCATCTTTTCCCTGAAGGTCAACCAACATCACATTTTTGGGAAGATTCTTGACAAACAGTGTTCAGCAACTGTTCCCTGGATTGTTTTCTCGTCCATGCCCCTGTCTCAGTTATTGGTATAGCTTGAAACGTCTTCAGCTGCTTCTTCTTCCCCACTGCCTCATGGGAATTAATTTTAACATCCTGCTTGCTCTTTGTTCTTTTACCGCCCCGCCTACTTGAAATCTTCCCTTTCCCTTTCATTTCACCAATGACTACTCTGATATTCTCCAGAAGTCAGCCTGCTGTCTCAGTCGGCCTACTGGCTTCACTTGATGACACGATTAAGTTTGCTTGAGCTCATTACAAAGTAATTTTTCTTCTTCCAAAGGCAATTAATTTCTGGCAATATTTCTTATGGTTTCTGCAGTGCATTTTTCACTTTTTCTCAAATCTCAATCACTTTGGTAGTTTCATTGTAGCCGTTGACAGAGTGTCTTTTTCACCCACTTGTTTCAAAGTTCAGGTGGTATCACTTGTGCGCAGGTGGATTTTAAGCTGAGACTCCACAGCTCCTTCTAAGCTTAACTAACTGAGCCCTGATCAGTGGAGCTGAGGCAGCAGCTCAACTGGCTGCACCACTTTAATTTAAAGTTCAAAGTATTTTATTGTCACGTGTACCAATTAAGGTACAGTGAAACTTGATTTACCATACAGTCATACTAAAAAAAGCAATGACTACATAAAAGCAGCAACTACATAAAAGTTAGCATAAACATCCACCACAGTGGATTCCCCACATTCCTCACTGTGTTGAAAGGCAATAAAGTCTAATCTTCTTTGCTCTTTATTCTCCCACGGTCGGGGCACTTGAACCATCCGCAGTTGGGGTGATCGAAGCTCCAGCAGCCGGTGATCGAAGTCCCCACATCGGGGCGGTCGAAGCTCCCGCGATCGTTGCGGTCGAAACTGCGTCTTTAGCGTTAGTTTAGTGTTCAGAGAGCAATGATCCTAAATCAAGGGTAAGGTTCTTTGCAGTCCAAGGCAATATTCTGCTGCAAAGATGTGCCGCAGCCTCAGCTTTCATCTGCTTACCCACTTCTCACACTGCAGCCTCGAAGATAGAGGGTCAGGCAGCAGCTCTGGAGAAAACGGGTGGGAGACATTTCAGGTTGGGTCTGAAGAAGGATTCCCAAAACATCACCCATCCTTTTCTCCAGAGATGTTGCCTAACCCACTGAGTTTCTCCAGCACTTTGTGTCCATCTTTTATATACACCAGCATCTGCGGTTCCTTCATACACATCCTGTAGCCTCGCTGAGATACATTTCCTGATGGTGCTGAAAGACAGAAGGTTCTGTAGAGCAGGTCTCAATCTCTTTGCACTGGATTGAGACGGCCCAAACTCATTTCACATCGGCGACTGACCTACGTTCAGGAATAGGTGATTGACATGTTTTCGATGGATTCCTAAAGCCTAATAGATAGTTGGATTGACAGGTCTGAGCATTCAAATAAACTGGTAGCTGAGTTCAGGTCGAAAACTGTCCCTGTGAGGGACAAGTCAATTTGAAACTGATTGCGAGAACTAAAATTGCTTAATTCAGAGGTGATGCCAAGGCAAGATTCCAAAAGTGCTTTGCACATGTTCGCTAATAACCGTTCTTGAACTTTAATACACCAGGACCCAAAAACAATCAGTATACTTGAGCTGCTGTTCTTTACCAGGGGCAAAGCATGAGTTTGAATATTTCGCTGCGTGACATTTCGGACAATATGATCCAGGAACAAATATTGTTGTGTCTGTGGTTTTGCTTCATTTTTTGGGGGGGAGGGGGGGAAGAATGTTGAAATTAAAACAACATTTTTTTGCAGGTGAATTCTGTCGCTGTATCAGGTTACCATGGTTACTCAGTGCACCATGCTGTTGAGCCAGACATATTTGTATGGTCCTGGATTGACATCCGTTGCTGTTCCATATTTTCTACAAGATTGTATAACATCAAAGGAGGCCATTCACCCTACTGAGTCAATGGTGGTTCATGAAGCAATCCTATTAATTCCTATTCCTCCACTAACTTTCCCTGTCATCTATTCTGACAAGATTCCCTTTCTACCAATGTAAGGAGTAATTGACAGTGACCAATTAATGCACCTTTTGCATGTGGGAAGAATTCAGAGCATCTGGAAGAAACCCATCTGGTTTAGTTTAGTTGTTATTTTAGAGATAGAGTAGGGAAAAAGGCCCACCGAGTCCATGCCAATCATCGATCACCCATTCACACAAGTCCTATGACATGTTATCCCACTTTGACAATCACTCCCTGCACATTAGGGCAATTTTACAGAGACCAATTCATGTGCAAACCAGAGCACCTGGAGGAGAGAACACCAGAGGTCAGGATTGAACCCAGACCGCTGGAGCTATAATACAGCAGCTCTACTAGCTGCACTATTCTACTGCTCCATGTTGCTGTAATCCAAATTAGCTGAGGAGGCAGCAGGAAAGCAGATTCATCCTCAGTTTCATCATATCCAACTCTGCCATACAAAAACAGGGAAAAATATATTGACCAACATTTCCTTCTCAGACCAAATGCAGATTGTTAACCTGCAAGTTTAATATTCGCCGTTTGCCCCCACAGATGCTGCAGGACTCTACTACGTTCTTCCAGCATTTTGTTTTTTTTTAGTACAAAATTTCAGCAACTGTAATCTTTTTTGTCGTCCAATAGTATGTTTTTAATAATATTATTACACAGATTCCTCTCCTAGGAAGTAGAAGGTTGTCTGTGCTGGGCAAGACTAATTTGACTGTTGGATAACAATGGGCTGCCCCTCACACAAAGAATGAATTTGCATCGTAGAACATTATTGATGATGTCTTGATGCCCTGAACTGCTTTGCAATCAGCAAAATCCATTTGAAGTGTAATCATTGTTGCAAAGTAGAGAACGTGACAGTTGTTAGTTTAACACGTTTTTAACAAAAAGCAATGTTATATTGATCAAGTTACCCATTTTATCGATATTATTTAAAGAATGACCATTATGTTCACATGGAAGAATTTTTTTTTTTAAGTGACAAGGAAATTATTTACACATTAAAGCACTTTTGATGATGTCCTGATACCCTGAATCATGAGTGAATGAATGATATTTTATTGTCACATGTACCTAGGCATAGTGAAATTCAATACACAATGCATGCAATACACAAGTATGCAAAGAGTCACCACATATCGGGCATTGACAAAGTTACAATGGTATTCAATATAGTATTCATTCATTCAAATTACATTTCAGTGTATCAGGATATCAGAAGGGTACAGACTCAAAAGGTCACCTATCCATTTTCTCCAAAGATGCTGCCTGATCTGCTGTGTTACTCCAGCACTTTATGTCTTTTGCATCTGCAGTTCTTTGTGTTCACAAGGGATTCTTTATGTCCACATGCAAGGATCAATTTAATATGTCACCTGACCGATGGTACCAAACAGGGATGTACGAGACAATACCTGTTTAGATATGGAATGGAGCCTGAGCCTGCAAGGATGGATGTTCTACCATAATAGCCATGAGTGCCACATGATCAAGTAAATGTCGACCTTGACTAGAGATGATACATTTATTGAAACGAGTATCCAAAAATAAGTGGTGCTGACATCACCACAGGTCTGCTTTTGAGCTTCATTGATGAATTTGGAGCAACACCAATGATTAAAACAATTGCATGTAGAAAGTGACTCCTTGTGTTTGTCATTCTGTGTTGGAGGCTTGTCATGCAAATGGAAACCACCATTCCACATTGGTGTTTGCACAACTGGCATCACTGCCCTGAGCTGAAGTCTTGCTAATCTTACCCCTCACTGAGGATTAAAATGCGCACCAGGATCCGTGTGAACAGCTGTGAAGTGCGGAGCTTTGTTGCCAGGTATTAGCCAGCTTTAGGCTCTAGGGGTGGCCATCAGTAGTCTTCTGTTGATTGTTGTCCCTGAGGCAAAATGCCGTGGGAATCGCAGGCATTGGTTTGGCTCTCTCAGTAAGTTGACAATTTTGGCAAAGGATATCACCAGCTGTGACTTTGACCATTCGCAGCCTGACATGACTAGTTTTAATTCCGCAGTCAGGAATCTAAATCCTGGCAGTATCACAGGGCAATGAGTCAATGCAAGAAAGTGTAGGTTCGGCACTGCAATGCTTGCTCAGTAAATTCTAAGCTTGTCAAGAGATTAGATGAAACTTTGAGATTTCTGCTGCTCTCTTTAAGGGAATGCTGTGCATCATCCAGCAGACTCATTGTGTTGTCTTTACAATGTTAATAAAAGCACTATGGTATACATGCACGATGTTAGGTGGATATAAATGACATCATTTATTACATAGCGTGTACATATTACAATATTCATTATTGTACATATACTAAGATGTATATACTATACACATATACAGTGTGTGCATGAGATACATATTTATAGATTTGTGCATAATGCATAGAATGTGTGCTGTGTAGGAAGGAACTGCAGATGTAAAGGTAACTCAGCGGGACAGGCAGCATCTCTGGAGAGAAGGAATGGGTGACGTTTTGGGTCAAGACCCTTATATTGTTTAATATACAATCTAGCATTTAAATACAATATTGTTAAACTTGGATAATCTGTCATCCAACTATTCAGAAATACCAATGATTTGGCATCTGGCTCTGTGGTTGAAGAGTGGTTGAAGAGTCGTAATTCCTGCACCCCATTTGTACACACAGGGGATACAAAGTACTGCAGATGCTGGTTTACAAAAAAGATGCAAAGTGCCCTGGTTCCTTCTCTCACTTTAAACTCACCTGTTTCCCACACTTACTTATTGGGCTCGCTGGAAATGTGTAATATCAAAATAAATTTAAATTTAAAGAGTATTGGAAATTCCATAAGAATAATTTGCTATAGTCTGGAATACCTGCTTTTCCGGAACTATCAAAGTCCTGACCATGCTGCATTAATACTGTAGATATTTACTGTATATAGTAGCATGTTGTATTTTCAGTGCTCTGCATAATTTACATTTTACAAATATGGCCTCCAGTCTTAAGCTTGTATGGGATATCACATTTTGGCATAGATGTGCAGTCACAATATGCAAGAGAGAACTATGTATAAACTATGCAGTGAGTAATAAGATGTGTGTATGCTGTTGTACAGTTTGAGCTGCCATATATAGGTGCAATACATAATATGCCGTAAAATGTACATGTGCAGCGCAGACACGGACATACAGAGACACACACGCACGCACACACACGCACACACACGGAGACACACAGACACACGGAGACACATAGACACACACACGGAGACACACAGACAAACACACGGAGACACACCGACACACACTCGGAGACACACAGCCAAACACACCAGCTAGGAGTTTTGTGTATGTTTAGTATGGTGTTTATATATGTGTATGTCTGTGTGTATATGTGTGTATATATATATGTCAATTCTACAGGGTAGGTAATGAATGCACGTTATATGCACCTGTCACAATCTGTTGTGTAATATGCGTGCAATATTTAATGCATACATAGTATACAAGTATTTTTACAGTATATAGTATTTGCTTGCAGTGATTGGATGTGTGTGTAGTAAAGGGCTGAACATAGGATGCAGTGCCATTTGTTTAGTGGGTCGACAATATATCGTATCATTTAAAAATGTTTAATGGGGAGATTTTGAAATGTTTATGTTACTACAGTGATGTAATTATCTTATATACTAACATTTGAAACTGTTAGACAACAGGATGAAAGAAACAATAGGCAACAAAACAAAGTAGGGAATGTCTTCAAAAACAAGAAATTATGGATTTTGGAAATTTGGAATAAAATGAAGGAAGTCTAAAATAAAAGCAGATAATACTGGAGATTCTCAGCAGACCAGAGAGAATCTGTACAGAGAGGAAACAACAGTTGCCAATTCAGATTAATGATTTTTCACCACAATCAAAATATTATAAATGTTAATTAAGTAATTACAGAGACAATGGAAAGGAACATTTGGTAGACTGGAAGGCAGAAAGGATGTATGACAATGTAGATGAGAGTGCAAGACAAATGGATCTGGTAATTTGACAAGAGTAGAAGCTGTGTCTGCAGGCAATAATGTTATCTGTATCTTCTGTTATAAAAGAAGGCATTAGTTAAGAGAATCTGAAGTTGAAGAACTTGATGTTGAGTTCAGAAGTAAAGTGTGTCTTCTCCATCTTTTTTTTCACAGTTGTGTCAATGGGTGTTTGATGCCCTCTACTGGTCTACCCAGGAACTTTGGATTGATAGCTGGTGCCGTGGAGAAGCATGTTTTCAAAAGGATAAGTATATTTAAAGCAATTCGCACGGTAAGCTTACCATCCATTTATTTATGGACTTGTTCATAGTATACAAGTATTTTTACAGTATATAGTATTTAGATCTTAAATCTAAAGGTGTGGTATGAAGGAATAGATTGGATTTGACTACTGATTTATGGATAACCTACCTATGGATAATCTGATGCACTTTAGATGAAAACAAATAATATTAAACATGGATGAAATCAAGATATCCCCAGACACTTCATAATTAGGTATTGCTGAACATTGATGTAACAGAGGAAGACAACAAGCAGTAATATTTTAACTGCATCTAATCTGTTTTGGTCGCCTGGATTGTTGAAGAGAACATGTATAGTGGGGAGACCTACACTGCCCCATTTAAAAAAATATTCTTTAGACTTTAGAGATACAGCGTGGAAACAGGCCCTTCATCCCACCTATTCCACACCAACCAGCGATTACACTAACTTGCACACACTAGGAACAATTTGACAACTTACTGAAGCCAATTAACCAACAAACCTGTACGTCTGGAGTGTGGGAGGAAACCGGAGCACCTGGAGAAAACCCATGTGGTCACAGGGAGAACGTACAAACTCTGCACCCGTGGTCAGGATTGAATCCAGATCTCTGGCACTGTAAAACAGTAAATCTACCATTGCACCCCCACTGTACCGCCCCCATGGTATGGAAACTTCTTGTATTTGAAGACACGTAGGACCTCAGTTTTATGGCAAATTAGAAGAATAGTATCACTGTTAGTGCAACACTCTCTCATTATAGCAAAGGTCAGCCATGATTTTATGTTCAATTCTCTATTGGGAGATTTGAACACGCTTTATACTGTGAAGGTTAACCACTGGGTCACCTGCTTCCACAGTGGCTGTTTGCTAATGCATACCGTTAATGTTTTTAAATATCTTTGTTCAGACTGGCCAAAGATTGTGGATAAATTATGCCTAAATTGTTCAGGATGAACTTGAAGGTTTAATTGTTTGGTGTGAAGCTAGTGAGTATTAAACCCATGAATAGAACTATGGTTCTATATGATGGATACATAATTCCATCCATATTCTTATTTAAGTAAGGTTGGCAACTTTACAGGATTGTTCTGGAATCTCCCAAATTAAGCTTTATTCCTCTACTGCAAGCACGACCACAGAGTAATCAGATGTGTGAAAATATTGTGGATGAACAATTTCTGTTTGAGTCATGGAGTCATACACCGTGGAAAAAGACCGTTCGCCTCAACCTGCCCAACATGCCCCATCTACACTAGTCTCATCTGCCTGTATTTCAAGATCAAGAGATCAAGATCAAAAGTTTATTGTCATGTGTCCCAGATAGGACAATGAAATTCTTGCTTTGCTTCAGCACAACAGAATATGGTAGTCCATATCCCTCTGAACCTATCCTATCCATGTACCTGTCCAAATTATTTTTTAAAGATTGTGATAGTACCTGCCTCAACAACCTCCTCTGGCAGCATTCCATATACCCGCCACCCTTTGTGTGAAAACAGTTGCCCCTCAGGTTCCTATTAAACCTTTCCCCCCTCATCTTAAACATATGTTCTCTAGTTCTTGATTTTCTCTACTTTAGGTAAAAGAGTACCCTATCTATTCCTCTCGTGATTTTATACACCTCTATATGATCACCCTCATCCTCCTGTGCTCCAAGGAATGAAATCCCAGCCCGTTCAACCGCTCCCTATAGCTCAGGCCCTCAAGTCCTGGCAACATCCTCTTAAATCTTCTTTGTAACTTTTCCAACTTAATAAAATATTTTCTACAACAGGGTGACCAAAATTGAACACAATACTCTAAATGTGGCCTCACCACTGTTTTGTATGACTGTAAGAACACCTTCCAACTTCCACACTCAATATTCTGACTGATGAAGGTCAATGTGTCACAAGCCTTCTTGACCACCGTGTGATGCCACTTTCAAGGAATTATGTACCGGCACTCCCAGATCTCTCTGCTCTACAACACTACCCAGAGCCCTGATATTCATCGTTTAGGGCCTGCCCTGGTTAGACTTCCCAAAATGTAACACCTTGCACTTCTCTGTATTAAATTTGATCAACCATTCCTCAGCCAACCTATCCTACTGATCAAGATCAAGCTGCAATTTTTGACACTATCTACAATGCTACCCACTTTAGTAATATCTACAAACTTGCTAATCATGCCTTGTACCTTCTCATCCAAATCGTTGATATAGATTGCAAACAGCAATGGGCCCAGCATGAACTCCAAGGCACACACTAATCACAGGTTCTGTTCCGATAATGTGTTTGTTTATTACTGTTAAAGATAATAGACAGGGAATAAAGCTTCTGATACTGCCAGTCATAGCCTATCAAGAATCGTGCAATCACATCATGAAGGATTAATTCTGAAGAAGGGTCTCGAAAAAAGATGCTCTTTTTTTTCCAGCATCTGCAGTTCTTTCTTAAACATGAAGGATTAATTTGCAGGTTTTGCCATTGATTATGGACAAGTTTGCTGACCAAAGGCAGAGATGGGGTGGAAAAAGGCAGAAGGTCATGAGATAAGGTGTGAGATTGCAGATGCGAAGGTATAGGGTGTGGGTGAAGTACTGGCTTGAATTTCAAGCATTACCCCTCCTTGCAATAATATTAATTAGTCTAATCGGTTCAGGTCAAAATGTGTCCATTAGACCTGCCCTGAATTACAAAAAGAGCCAGACAAACAATTTGAGATTGCGCCTTACCAAGCCCATAGTGGGCTCACCAGGCACCACCCTACCGGAGGTAATTTGTGACCAGCCTTGATTGGTCCTGGTCTTTTCTCGCCTCCAGCGCTTCACCCCCCCTACCCCCCTCCCCACCACCCACGTTCAGTCTGAAGAAGGGTCCCGACCCGAATTATCACCCATCCTTTTTCTCCAGAGATTCTGCCTGACCCGCTGAGTTACTTCAGCACTTTGCGTCTATCTTGTGTTTAAACCAGCATCTGCATTTCCTGTGCATGAAGGAACTGCAGACGCTGGTTTCAACTGAAGATAGACACAAAAGGTCTGAAGGAGGGTCTTGACCCAAAAAGTTACCCATTCCTTCTCTCCAGAGATGCTGCCTGACCCGCTGAGTTACTCCAGCTTTTTGTGTCTATCTGCAGTTCCTTGTTTCTACAATCAGTTCCACTTGCCTGTTCTTTTCTCAATTTCCTGCACATTTTCCAGTTTACATGACATTGTCTTTTTGAAAGTTACTGTTGTTGCTATCATCATCCTTCTGATAGTACATTCCCGATCATATCTTGGTATATAAATTGTTATATCTCCCCTGACTCTTTCTAAAATCTGTTTCTTCTGATTACTCATCTCCTCCCAGTGGAAACAGTTCCACCATATTAGTTCCTCCTCTATTAAAACTGAATTTTGAAACCCTCCATTAATTTTCTTTGTGTCTTTTTGCTCTAATGAGAACAGCACCAGTTATATTTTGCTTACCTCGGGGTCTGCAGTGATGTAATTTCCATCTTATAATCTGCCCACAAAGCAGCAGTTAAAAAATTCATATCAGGCGAAACTATTGCATCCAGCCAGGATTCAGCAGATGTCAAGACATATGAATGTGTTTGAATTCCTTTATTGGAATTAATGCTACACCAGAAACAGCCAGTCGCAGGGTGGAAAATCGCAGATTGTTGTGATTTATTTGGCTGGACATGCAGGGATCTGTCATGGACACAAAATGCTGGAATAACTCAGCACCATCTCTGAAGAAAAGGAATAGGTGACGTTTTGTGTTGAGACCCTTCATCAGACTGAGAGTCGGGGAGAGGGAAAACCGAGGTATGAGAAGGTGCAGAACAAAGCAGAGCCTGCATCGATGACTCAAGAGGTGGAGCTGACAATGGTCAATTGTTGGCTGGGGACGAGGTGATAACGAAGGGTTACGAATGGAGAAGGTAGCAAGACAACTATGGTGGTGGAGGGGCAGAGAGAGAGGGAATGCAAGGATTACTTGAAGTTTCTCTTACACATGTAGGGATCTGTTATTTCATTGAAAAATCCAGACCTGTACATGTACGTCCCTTGTATCTCCTCTCTCTTGCTCATCAATATTCTGAAAGTTTGGGATTACTAGCCTTTTACCTACTGTATCTAAGTTTGTTAATTTGGTATTTCTTGGTATTTCTCCTTAACACAGAGCTATCATTCTCAGGAGAGCCACCTTGGGTGCATAAATGTCCTGGCAGACCTCTGCCAGATGACTCTAAATCAATGTTCTGGCAGATGGAATCACTGCATCCGTCACTGACGTTCGATGGTGCAGAGTTTGAACAAACTTTTCTTGACATCATCTAAGGGTTCCTAACTCCAGAAACGATGGAGTGACTCCTTCATGCCCAGGGCACACCACTGCATGACATCTGCACCAGGTTGTCAATGAGGCACAGATTTTTCATAGAGAAGCTGGAGAGTAGGTATGGAACCAGCTGTCAGAGGAGGTGAGTCAGGGACAATCACTGCATTTAAAAAGCACTAGGCCAGGTACATGGATAAGAAAGGTTAGAGATTTGGGGCAAATTTGGGAAAATAGGGTTAGCATTGATTCACATCTTGGTCAGCATGGACGAGTTGGGTCAAAGGGCTTGGTTCCACGTTGTACTCTATGATTCCATTAAATATACATTGGATTCACAGTCATAAACAGGTACATGATTAATTGAGTGGAAATTCAGGTACATCTTTCACTGATGTTTATTAAATGCGGACACTTGCCTTTGAGGATAGAATGAGACATGGCCTTGATGGCCCATGTAGCCCGCTTGATGCCCATGACCTGGGTAGATCACATCAAAATGTAGAAACAAGAAACTGCAGATGCACGAGAAAGGACTCTCCTGAAGAAGGAACCAGACCCCAAATCCATGTTCTCTGGAGATAACTGCCTGACCCAGCACTTTGTATCCTTTTTTCTTGTATCAAATCCAAGGTGACCGGTGGAAGGGACTGGGGAAAAAAAATGAGACTCTAATTTAGACAGGAAATAGTTCCCTGCATGATAATTGTGCCAGATTGTCAAATGGGAATTTTGCAGTCAAGAGTTAGGTAACAATCTGTAGCTGATGTAGATATATATATAAAAAAACAAATTCAGCTTGCTTCTCATCCTCACATCTTTAAAATAAACTCTAAAGGACGAACTGCTAACTTTGTTTTGCATCATTTCATGAACACTGTCTGATTGCCCTATAAACTAATATTCCTTGAACTATCAGTGTAATGCTCAAAATGGGAACAGCCATAATATACTGAAAAACAGATTAAATAAAAGTACATTTCATTAATAGCAGGAAGAATGCTATTTATTTCCCATTTGAGAATTACTATAATATAAGCATATCAATCTTTTTCTTGCTTTCATGAAGTTAATGTGAATTTAATTAATGTTGCAATATAATCCCTTTTATGCAAAAATCATTATTACTTCACTATTCAAATGGGACGGAGTATCCATTGAAATAATAGAATGGTTCTTAAGGGACTATTAAAAACCTATTCTGATTTCAAGGCCATGATTAAAGATTGACCTGTTTTTATCGGAGTTTCTGGTGCCATTAGTGTTAATGCTGAGAGCTGTGTCTCAGACATTAAGGTCATCTAACTCCCAAATTAACTTCTTCTCCTAGCCCCTAGAGCACCATGAATCTCCCTAGTCTAAACAAACATTTTTTTAAACGAGAATAATGCTTTTGGGAACATCAAATATGTGAAGGCAGAGCAGGGAGATGGCCATGGAGAGTCAGAATCTGGTCTCTCTTGCAAGATGGCAGACAGCGACGATAACAAAAGGCTTTGCATGCACACACAGAATTGCTGAAAAGGTCAGGATTTCCCAAAGGGTTCTACAAACAAATACGTACATTTAAAAATGAAGAACAGTTGATCAGTGCGCATCAAGATGTAAAATATTGAGTGTGGCTTTGGAGTGATTCTATTCAAAATGCTACTCTGAGATCCTCAAGTAGGGAGGAGGGATCGTGTTTTAAATCCACATTCAAAAGATGGAGCTTGGGCAGGGAAAGAGTGCCTTGTGTGTCAATGTTTTGCTCGTTCCTGGAGTTAGACTTTGTGCTACAGCCTTCAGATGCTGTGCCACAGCTAACAATGAAAGGAGTGCAGACACCAGGCTGATTTTCTCGAATCGAGCAACCCTAGGGTAATACACCCTACCTCAGATCAGACGCAGATTGGTAACTGAATCTGTAGACCTCCTGCCTGTCTAATTCAGATCCATTCTGTCATTCCCACTATCTCTGGATCACACCCTTCCCAATGCCAGAGAAGGGAAGTTCAAAAACAACGTCCAGCGATCTGATGAATTTACGTTTGAGAAACTGCATCCAAATT
Organism: Okamejei kenojei; assembly: GCA_035221665.1. Lineage (NCBI taxonomy): Eukaryota > Metazoa > Chordata > Chondrichthyes > Rajiformes > Rajidae > Okamejei > Okamejei kenojei. The sequence continues at coordinate 40,547,205 of CM069146.1, forward strand.
GTTCGTCCATCTGTGACCTATTTGCGAGAAAATAATTGGATGCTGTTTTACAAAGGGCAAATTCAGAACATAATTTATGATTTAAATAGGCTGGCATGGAAAGAACTTGTGTGTAGAGAGTGCAGATATAAAAGGAAGTGAAATTGTTTTCCTATTTAACGTGGATTAACGTTTTATTCTGTTGGCAGTGTGTTTCTTTGCTGTTTGAACACTGATACTCTGAAGGGATCTTGCATTATTCATTACCTTCAAACATGATATTCTGTGAAAACCAATATTCTTAATGCCACAAAGGAGCATGATAATGAATTTATAATTACATTGAATATTTATAAGGAGCAGAGCTCCCTCTGTGGCAAAAAAATGCATCAATTTTCATAGAATAGTGGCAGGTTTTCTGTCAGCGATCCACTGTTTTCCTCTGAAGCCAGAATAATTAAAATTAAACCGAAATATTTAGAATAATTTGCAAGTAAATTAATTTTAGAAAGCACTTTAGTCTCTTGTCAGTGGTTGAATATGCTGTGCAGTGAGGTACTGAGCCATAGCAAGCAGCAGGGATTGTGCTACATTTCCTACTCTATAATGGCATCTGTTGGTCTCTTCCAATCGGCAATATGATTGACTTAATTTCCCTTGTCGAGGGGTGATTGCTGTTTACACTTCAGCATTCCTGCTGTCATGTGAACGAGTCAGACAAGAACAAAAGTTTGGCTAAAACAGCCCACTAATAATTTAGTGTCCATATGGGTGACTGAACCTCTATTGAAGATGAGATGAAGGGTCTTCTTATGAGCAACAATTGAGCAGGTTGGGGGCCAAGATTGTATTAAAACATGCGAAAATGGGAGCCAGATACTCTGAGGTTTTCCTCCTCGTGTGGAAATCTAGAATTAGGCAGAATGGATTGAGCGTAATGTGTTATCCAGTTAAGAAGTAACAGAGGTGTAATTTCCTCTCCCAAGGGCTCATGGATCTTTGAAATTCTCAACCTGGAGCTGTGGTGACAAATTCACGTTTTGGGATTCCAGGGGAAATAAAGCTTATTGGAAGCTGCCAGGAAAGTGGAGATGAGATAGATTGGATGCAGGACTGGCTTAATCATAGAAGACGGAGGGTTGTGGTGGAAGATTGTTTGTCTGGCTGGAGGTTTGTGACTAGCGATGTTTTTACATAGAAAATAGTGGGTGCCTGGAATACACTGCCAGAGGTTGTGCTGGAAGTGGATGTGATAGGCACATGGATATGGAGGGATATGGATCACGTGCAGGCAGAGGAGATTAGTTTAACTTGGCATCATGTTTCACATGGACGTTGTGGCCAAGGTGCCTGTCCGTGCACTATACAGTTCTATGTACTATGAAGCCAATCAGTGAATGAGTCTTATAGTCCCAGGCTGTTCCAAGTGAATGCCGTTATATCTGGAAAAGGTGACATTGTTAGGCTGTAGTTGATTTTTCTAATGTTTTCTAATTTCCCTGTGCTCTGGTTCAAAATTAAAAGAGTAGGTCATGCTGCTGACCTATTTTCATTAAGAAATTGCCTGCCACTATCATCACTGTTAGTTTTCACTTCGTCAGCACTCTCGCGGGAGTTGTAACATTGATCAGTGGCAGCAATCAATCAGGACACACAATATTGACCCAATTGTGAGATATAATTACATTTCTGAAAGTTCGGATTTAATCCTTTAATTGACTGAAGGGTTTTGTTTTGCTTCATAAAAGATATGCGCAAGGTGGAACTCTTGTACATTTAGTGACACTGAACAAATATGGCTGCCCAATGATAGATATACAAACCACATCCAGGTAAGGAATACTGGACCAAGGCAAGGAGGCCCTCAGTGCTGCCAGCTGAGCATTGAGATCAGTTCCAATGTGACTTCAACAAATCTCTGCATTAACCAACAATGGCAAGCATTCTCAATGTCAGGATAGCATCCACCATTGCACCAGTTCAGTGATTTTACTGATTCCCACAACAGTTAAGACTTGGCCTCTATCTGAGTGATAACACAAGAAGGTGGTAAATTAGGTAGCTGTTCTCACAAGTTCTCATGTCCTTCTCAGAGGTTGGGATTATCTACTCTTTTTTTTTTCTGTAGCCAATTTTCTTAAAACATGACAAATGACATAATTCCACGATGATGGAAGAGAATGTGCAAACTCTGCATGGACAGCACCCAAGATCAGAATCATACCCAAGGTCCTAAAGCTGGAATAATCAGTATCTACAGGTAGCCTTTGAATCACATTCCCTGATGGAGCCTGGTCAACGAGCAACTTTGTGCATCCTTATAGAACATTATTGATCAGCCATGATCACATTGAATGGTGGTGCTGGCTCGAAGGGCCGAATGGCCTACTCCTGCACCTATTTTCTATTGTCTATAGCAGCACAGGAATGGACCCTTTATCCCACAATGTTTGCGCCAAAAATGATGCCAAGTTAAACTGATCTCATCTGCTTGTAAATGATCGACATTGTGCACTTCCTTGTGGCTATCCAAGAGCCTCTGCCCTAAAAATATCCAGTGGATATTTTTAGGGCAGAGATAGATAGATTCTTGATTCGTACAGGTGTCAGAGGTTATTGGGAGAAGGCAGGAGAATGGGTTTAGGAGTGAGAGATAGATCAGCCATGATTGAATGGCAGAGTAAACTTGATGGGCTGAATGGCCTAATTCTACTCCTATTACTCATGACCTTATGATTTAAATCTAGAGTCGTGCAGCATGGCAACAGACCGATCGCCCAACCGGCCAACATGCCCCATTGCCAAGGGACATGCCATTAAATAGCTGTCTTTGTCCAATGACTATAACTATGTTTGCTTGTTAAGGTGTTTATGCAAAAATACTGAAGGGAGTTCAACTTTTCACAAAACCTCATATACATAAAATTAGTTCAATTAGTTTGATTGCAACACTTCAATAATAATCTGTTTTACAGTTAAAGACATCCTGTGGATTATAGTGGTGCAATGTTCAGCATGCTCCACCTCAAAGTGACGCAGTGCAATCTAGTGACAAATTGAAAGTTGCTGAGCTCGTGTGGCAGTGGTAGTTTGTTTATTTGACACCCGCTGTTCTAAAGATGCCATGTATGAATGATTAAGTCTCTTTCCTATTGTTCTGTGGCCAATTTCTACAGCAAGCCTGTGCATCTATTACATGATGTCTGCCTCTGTCTAGCTCCTAGTTGGTTTAAACTGGTAACCCATTCCTCCACTCTTCGCTATATATGCAATGTGAATCTGTAATGTTAAAATAAAACCAAAAAAAAAGCTGTGCTGCATGAAATACAGGTGAGTTCTGTCTGTCAGTGTCACCAGCATTGGCATATCCCATAGTGCCTTGAAGTGTCATATTGACAACTCTCAGAAAGTTCTCACAGTAAGTTGAGGTAGTGTTTCAAAAACATTATAAATCAATGTGAAAATGAATTGGGTTCTGCCAGGCTACTTCCTTAGTGGACTCGGTGGACCGAAGGGCCGGTTTCCTTGCTGTATCTCTAAAGCAAAGTATTGCAGAACTAAGAAGGAAGAATAAGTTGGACACAAATGAGCAAGGTTATTTCGGATGTTTCACATGGGAAGGAAGGAATTGGATTTTGGATGTTCAGAAGACATTGTTTGTTGGAAATCTGACTTGGTGTACTTGGTCTAATGGTTTGTTTATTATCACATGTACCCAGGTACAGTGCAATACTTTTTTGTATACAATTTGGCAAAACTATCACCATACATGAGCTCACTCCCCTGGTTAGGCCAGAATGTACAGACAGCCCACTGAGTCTGTGGGTAAGAGGTGCCATTTTACAGTCCCAGCTGCAGCTGGCCACAAAGGCCTGTTGCAGCCATCGGCTCCATCCGGGCCGTCCTGTGAACCGTTGTCCTCTCCTTGCGCGGCACTATACATTCCTCTCACCCCATGTTTAAAAATACAGTAGACAGACACAAAAAGCTGCAGTAACTCAGCGGGTCAGACAGGATTTCTGGAGAAAAATAATACGTGACTTTTGGGTCAAGACCCTTCTTCAGACAATACAAAGCACAATTCCAGCAGGTTTGTAAACTGCAAGCAGAGAACTGAAGAGAGAAGCTCAAGTAACTACCAGAGATCTCATCATGGTCATCACATTAACGAGTCATTCATACAGTCCACCATGAGGTGTATGGCAGCTTCTGAAATATTTACAGAACATGCTTTATGATTGAGGCGTATGGATTCTCTTTGCTTTATGCACTTCCTACATGAAAGCTCAGACTCGTGAACAGCAGGGTGCTCTTAATAATGCCAGTCCCAAGTGGAATTGGCTGGCAAAAAGATACACAGCTAATGGTGCCACCTCTGCTTAATGGTACTTTTGAAATCTCCCACTAGCCCTCTGTGTGTGTAGATGGTGCAGTAAGAGTGAGCACAGCATCCTGAATGGGCGGCACTGTGTTGCTGACTGCGGTGCTGTTTGTACAAAGTTTGTACGTGCTCCCCATAGAAACATAGAAACATGGAAAAATAGAAAACAGGTGCAGGAGGAGGCCATTTGGCCCTTCGAGCCAGCACCGCCATTCATTGTGCTCATGGCTGATCATCCCCTATCAATAACCCGTGCCTGCCGTTTCCCCCTATCCCTTGATTCCACTAGCCCCTAGAGCTCTATCTAACTCTCTCTTAAATCCATCCAGTGATTTGGCCTCCATTGCCCTCTGTGGCAGGGAATTCCATAAATTCACAACTCTCTGGGTGAAAAGGTTTTTTCTCACCTCAGTCTTAAATGACCTCCCCTTTATTCTAAGATTGTGGCCCCTGGTTCTGGTCTCGCTTTCTGAAAGTCTACATATACTGGCACCCCCTTCATCCATTTTATTCACATCCTCAAAAAATTCCAGAATATTAGTCAAGCATGATTTCCCTTTCATAAATCCACGTTGACTTGGACTAATCCTTTTACTGCTATCCAAATGCTCCATTATTACCTGTTTAATAATCGACTCCAGCATCTTTCCCACCACCGAAGTCAGGCTAACTGGTCTGTAATTCCTTGTTTTCTCTCTCGCTCTTTTCTTGAAAAGTGGGATAACATTAGCTATCCTCCAATCCACAGGAACTGATCCTGAATCTATTGAACATTGGAAAATGATCACCACTATTTCTAGAGCCACCTCCCTGAGGACCCTGGGATGCAGACCATCAGGCTCAGGGGATTTATCATCCTTCAGTCCCATTAGCCTACCCAATACTATTTCTCGCCTAATGAAAATTTCTTTCAGTTCCTCTACCCCCTTAGATCCACTGTCCTCCAGTACATCTGGGAGATTGTTTGTGTCTTCCTTAGTGAAGACAGATCCGAAGTACCTATTCAACTCTTCTGCCATTTCCTTGTGCCCATAATAATTTCACCTGTGTCTGCCTTCAAGGGACCCACATTTGGCTTTGCTACTCTTTTTCCCTTAACATATCTAAATAAGCTTTTACTGTCCTTCTTTATATTCCTGGCCAGCTTCCCTTCATACTTCATCTTTTCAGCCCGTATTGCCCGTTTTGTTCCCTTCTGTTGTCCTATGAAAGTTTCTCAATCTTCAGGCATCCGGCTACTCTTTGCCCTGTTATACATATTTTCTTTTAGTTTTATTCTATCCCTAACTTCTCTTGTTAGCCACGGTTGCCTCCTACTCCCCTTAGAATCTTTCTTCCTTTTTGGAGTGAATTTCGTCCTTTTTGGAATGAACTGCGTGGGTTTTCTCCGGGAGCTCCAGATTCATCCCACACACCAAATGACCTACAGGTTTGTAGGCTAATTGGTTGGTATAATTGTAAATTGTCCCTAGTGAGTAGGATAGCATTAGTGTGTGAATATCGCTGGTCGGTGCGGACTCAGTGGGCTGAAGGGCCTGTTTCCCCGCTGTATCTCTAAACTAAACTGAAAATCAAGAAAGACACAAAATGTAGGAGCAACTCAGTGGGTCCCTGTATCTCTACAGTGAGCATCTCTGTAGAAAAAGAACAGTTAATGTTTCGGGTCGGAACCGTTCTTTAGTCTGTTCCTTTTCTCTTGAGATGCTGCCTGATCTGCTGAATTACTCCAGCATTTTGTGTCTTTTTTTGGCAAACCTGCAGTTCCTTGTTATCACCATATCCAGAGCTAGTTTGAATTTAAGTTCAAATATTATACATTGGAACTAACGAGAAGCATATAGAAACATGAAAGCTGTATTTTATTATTCATGAAATAAAAGCAGAAATAGCTGGATAGTGAATCTGATAGTGTGAGGGCAAATGATCCCGATCATAGATTATAAAGAGATGTTAGAGAAAGAATAATATATTACATGTTGATGTTGATTACATGTTACATCAACATGTAACATAATAGTCTCTCTCTAACATCTCTTTTTAACATCTCTTGTTCTGCATGCAAATGCACATTAGGTTTGAAAATGGCATGGTTTGATGCAGCGCAAGTGTGAAATGTAATAGATCGAATGTTCAGGGAAGGACCGCAAATAATGCAAATGAGGAACACTGCAGATGCTGGATATCTGATCCGTTGCTGGAAAACTCAGCAGGTTAAGCAGCATCTGTGGAAAGAGAAAATAGAACATAATGCCACGTTCAGGTATTAATGGGGAGGTTATAGAAATATTTATTTGTGTTTACTTAGGAGAAAGCTATGGACTGTCCACCACTGATCACTTTTCTGTGCCTATCTTGTTGCGTTCTCTTTTATTGATCGGCTTCCATTGTATTTGTCCTCAGTGTTGGCCTCTGGAAAGATCCCTCTTCACCCTCCCATGCTATTGAAGTTACTAGTGAGTTTAACGGAATTGCAGTCAAACAAACCAGGTGGGTTACAGGTCGGCATTGAGCATGTGATATAAAGGTGACAGCTTTTTGTTGTAAAGGAGTCTCGTCCTTGTTAACTGCTAATAGTCACAGTTTTAATCGTTTGCAATAGGCAGTTGACTTCATGAGCCTAGGTGCAGCTGCTCCAGATTGGAATTGATTCACTGATGTATCGTACTCTGAGAAGTAAAGCGACTACAGAATCCCAGTGGGATCCTTAATGTGCCTTGTCTGGCATGAGAGCAGATAACTGCAGCCCACTATCACACTAAAAAATAATAATAAAAATTCCACAATAAAGCATAACCTTTTAAGTGTCCATCTTCCCTGAAGGGAGCACACCGACTCCAATGTTACTTCTACAATGGTGCGATTAAGCATTAGTTGAAGTTATTATGCCATTACTATATGCTTTACTCATAAGCAAAGATATAGGCGGGTATAGTATAATGGGGATTGAAGTCATTTCCCACTCTTGCCCATTCTATTACTGTTGGGTATGAATATTGATTTCTCTAACTTCAGGTCATTCCCTCTATATCCATCCCTCCCCCATCCAAGTCACACCAGCTTTTCCTTTCACCCAACAAACAGCTACCAATGCTGTTTCCTTTATCATCATAACATTTTTGCATTTCTTTCATTCATTGTTCTCTATCTATATCTCTCTGACCAGTCTGAAGAAGGATCTTGACCCGAAACATCACCCATTCCATCCTCTCCAGTGATGCTGCATGTCCCGCTGAGTTACTCCAGCATTTTAGTGTCTATCTTTGGTTTAAATCAGCATCTGCAGTTTCTTCCTACATTATTACTGTTCTAAATGTGATAGACCAGGTCATTTAATGCTAACTAGATTAAATTATGCTCACAGAGAGGTTGTAAGAGAGCAAGATTTAATGCAATCATGGAAATAACAAAAGTGCATGATGCCCTACCGTGTTAGCATGCTGCATTCATATCAGTAGATTGTAGATAGACACAAAGCTGGAGTAACTCAGTGGGACAAGCAGCATCTTTCATATTGAGACCCTTCTTCAGACATAGACTGAGAGTCCATCTTCTGCTGGGATAGCCATCATCACTGGCATATCACCTGGGAGTGCTGCAAATGTATACTTCACAGCGGGTCGCATTAATTTGAATGGTGCATTGTTCAAACAGTTGTATGCAACAGCAGTGATGGAGCAAAAATAAGTTGAAGTGAGAAGACCTGAAGTAATGAAAGTAAATGTACCATTTCCTCATGCATTGACATGCTATTATTTCTATATAGACTTCCTTTCCTTGAAGATTGACTCGAAATGCTGGAGTAATCAGTGGCTCAGGCAGCAACTCTGGAGAAAAAGGATGGGTGATGTTTCGGGTTGGGACCTTTCTTCAGACCTTCCATTGAAGGCTTCCCTGCAAGGATGAGGCATTGTTGACTTTGTCAAGGAATATCTACTGTATGCGATGAAAATTTAAATTAAAAAAAACCCCCTGCAAGTTCTGGAAATCAGAAATAAATAAATAAACATAAAATGTTGGAAAAACTCAGCAGGTCAAACAGTGTCTATGCACATCAGACCCTTCAGAAGAGCTCAAAGAAAGGGTCTCTGACGTGAAACATGAACTTTGTTTCTCTTTCCATTGATGCTCCCTGAACTGTGAGTTTTCAGCATTCATTCTTTATACCAGATTTATTTATTAACAATGGGAGATGGAATGGCTATTTTGGCTGTGATTTCAGAGTTAGCCCAGTTGTCGAGTTTAGAAAGAGAGCAAGAAATTAAAGCAAATGTTACCAGAAAGTCCTGGTTTCACTGAGCCAGCTGATTTCAACTTTGTGAAGTGGAAATCCAACATGAGTTTTCACAATCATGGACCAAACCTTTCATTGTTCCTTCGATCCTGACTGTCGTACTTGTGTGAAACATGTTACATGCATTGCTACCAAAACCATATATATGAATGGTTACATTCAAGCCCTACACCAAGTTGAACATGCACTGAACAAATCCCCTTCAAATTATCCCAAGGGTAATAACAACCTGTAACCACATTTTGGACTTTGGAGCTACATCATGGAAACAAGGCCATCAGCCCACTGAGTCCGTGCTGACCAGCGGTCACCCCATACATTAACATTATCCTATACACTAGGGACAATTTACAATTTTACAGAAGCCATTTAACTTATAAGCCTGTATGTATTTGGAGTGTGGAAGGGAACGAGAACACCCGGAGAAAACCCACACAGGCACATGAAAAATGTACAAACTCCGTAAAGACAGCATCCATAGTCAGTATCGAACCCGGTCTTGTGATACTTACCAGACTGCTCAATCTGAGAAGTATGAACTAAATCTGTGACTAAATACTCTTCATTGTTTCGGCTAATGTAGGCAAAAACAAAAATACTGACCGGTGCCAGGATTCGCAGTTCATCTCGGTAAATCAGATTGCTTCGATGCATAAAACTCACAACAGCAGATGCCTCAAGAAGTTTTGTATTAAATTATGTTGTGTTTTTTTTTTTTTTTTGCAGCCAGAGCAGGAAGACCAAAGAAATATCACATATTGGAATTAGCTAGATTTATCTGGCAGTTGCTATGCTCAGGCATTGATGGTGAATCTATAAAGTTACTCTTCATTTGCAGAATACAGACACAGGAGCAACTTAGCCAATTTTCAATCAGTGTTATTTTGTGCCTGCATTCCATTTTGTAAATGCATGAAATTACCCATTTCTGTCGAAACATTTATCCAAATTTCTATGAAGTTTTATTTTCAATACCAGTATTGTGCAGTCGGTTTTGGAGTTGTTTCTCAGTTAAGATGAAGTATGATTTTGCAGCAAGGAAGAGAATCGGCTCCCCATTCAATAAAATGATTTACGCCTTTCTTTGTTACCACATGACCCAGTCAAGGATGTCCCGGGAGTGGACTGTCAGGAGTGGCATTAGTTAGTTGCACTGCCTCGAACTGTCTCTAACCGTGTATATATATATATATGTATATGTGTGTATAAGCGACGTAAAAGCAAGCGATAGTAGGACACATTCATCTTAACTGCATTCCTACTGAATGGAAAATGCAATGAATGACAAAATAATGAGAATTGAAAATGAAAACCTGCAGGTGCTGAAATCAGAAACAGGCAACTCTGGAAACACTCAGCAGTTCAGGCAGCATCTGAGCAAAAATAAATTGCATTAATGTTTCAGCTTTGAGTCCCTTTATCAGAAGTGGCAAATGTGAGAAACCAAGTTAGTTTTATGTGTCAGGGATTGGGGACATGGGTAATCTTCGAAGGATAGGGGTTCAAGAGAAGGATAGGTCAGTTCCCAAGGTGATTCTGCTGTTAAAAAGCCACCTGGTCAATGCAACATTGACTGTCTTGATTTTTCCATTCTCCTCACTCGCTCTAACCATTCTATATTTGCATTACTCTACTCTGTAGACCAATGCTGATGTTGTCATCAAACGTGCTTACAACAGGGATGCTTTTGCCGTTGACAAACTAACCTCTATCTCACAGAGGCGAAACATCAGCTCTCGACCACCTCATGCCTCCCTTTAGACCAAGTACAGGACAGTAACTTCCTACGTCACTGATGCAATTTCCACAGATGATATTCCCTCCATAGCTTCCAACCTTAATATCCTCCCAACATTCCACAGCCAGTCCCTATGTTCTACCTAAGATCCACAAGTAGGATTGTCCCGTTAGACTCATTCTTTTAATCTGCTCCTTCCATATAAAAAAGTACTTCTTCTTACCTTGAATCCACCCCTCTCCTCCAGATCACTGCCTTTCCACTTGCATCTGTGTCGCCTCTGATTCCCTTTACCACTTGGACAGTTTCCCGGTCCCAACTTTGCTTTGTCCATGAACACAGGCCCAAGCCGTTCCACTCTATAAATACATTCATCCACTTGGCTAAATTCATTCTCATATTGAAAGAGATCCCAGTTTAGTTTATTGTCACGTGTACTGAGGCACAGTGAAAAGCTTTTGTTGTGTGCTAACCAGTCAGCGGAAAGCCAATACATGATTACAATACCTTTCAACTTGGCTTACTTTCCCAGATCTAAGCAGTTGACATGGAAATGTGCATGGCCCAGACTCTGTGCCTGTTCCTTTATCGAATACATACATGGAACAGATTTTTGTTTTTGTTTTAGTTCTACTCATACCACACCCTCAACTCTTTGTTCCAGTACACTGTAGCTGTTTAAGGGATTCTTGGTGGTCTCGTACAGAACTGAGAAGCTTCATCACCGTTGCTGCCCTCTTCCAGTCTGCTCACACATGGCCCATCTCTGACTCTTCCATTGTCTTAATCAATTTGCTTTCATCTAGGCTAGCCACAAACATCTATTACAAGCCCATGGACTCCCACACCTCTCAACCACATTTCCTCTGCTTCATATAAGGATTCATTTCCATTCGTCTTCTTCATATTTCTCCGTCATATCGATCCGGAGGATCAGACTTTCTACATAGGAGTCTCTTCTTTCTTCCTTAACTGTGGCTTCCTCTCAACCATTCTTGACATCTTCCTTTCTCATGGCAATTTCCCAATGAAACTGCAGGAGATTAAACATGTTTTATGTTATTTCATTCCTTCCCATTATCCAGTGAGACAAGCAGCCTTTGTGCATGAAACAGTGATTTGTCTTCCAACTTTGTGCATTGCAGTCGCTGCATCCAATGTGGTCTCCTCAACATTGGAGAAACCAAATGCGGATTGGGTGACTTCTTTGCAACACCCCCTTTCACTCTGCAACGGGGACTCTTTCACTTTAATGCTCCATCCCACTCTCACCCTGCCCAATCGGTCTGTAGAATAATGAGGGCTAATGTAAGCTTGAGGGACAACACTTTATCTCATGACTGGGCATATTGCAGGGTACAGTATCACATTCAATAATTAATAGACAATAGGTAGGCCATTCGATCGTTCGAGCCTGCACTGCCATTCGATGTGATCATTGTTGATCATCCACAATCAGTATCCCGTTCCTCCCCATATCCCCTGACTCTGCTATCTTTGAGCCCTATCCAGCTCTCTCTTGAAAGTATCCAGAGAACCGAAGAGTTGCATCAACTTCTGTCATATTAACTCTGCAGAAATAGTCTGATCTGCAAGGCATACTCGACACACTCCATTTCATTTTGTATCACAGCAACAGTGCTGACCTTGATTGTTGCAGCAACAGTTCTGACCTGCATTGTTGCAGCAATAGGTGTGGCCTGCATTTTTGCAGCAACAGCTGTGACCTATATTGTCGCAACAAAGGCTGTGACCTGCATTGTTACAGCAATAGCTGGTGTCCTGCATTGTCATAGCAACAGCTGATCTGAATTGTCACAGCAACAGCTGTCTCCTGCATTGTTGCATCTACAGCTGTGACCTGCATTGTCACAGCAGCAATTGTGACTGGCAATTTATATAATTTATATGTTCCTTGGTTAATTGTCCTTCTTATTATTCACCTTTGTTAATCTACCAACCTACAACCCCAAAAATCAGCTTTTATTACTCCTCCCTCTCCACTTTCTGTGGGCCTTAAAATTAACTTGTTTTCCAGTTCCAGAGTTCCGATGAAGGGTCTTCTTTGGTCAACATTGCCACACCTAATCAGTATTTCAAATATTTTCTGAAACATTTAATTAGTGCATCTAGAGTGATGTTTATAATAAGGAGAAATAGGAAGCTTTCAAAATATGAAGGGTATATATTGTAAGGAATGTAGGTGAACCTGCATGAAATCCCTATCTACACATGTACCTCTTAAAAAGAACTACGCTTCAATGATTTCCACCTGATCTGGTCATAACCCTAAAAAAACAAAAGGATTCTTAAGGAAAAATATTAATTAAAAAAAAGGAAAACTGAAGAACAAAAATATTGTGTGTAATTATAATGTGACTGAAATTGAAATGACAAAGGATTTGAGGGTGATTCTTAATCAGACTATAAGAATATGAAGCAGTTTTGAATGAAGAAAATGAGTTCTGGGATTAAGGCAAGTTCTACTGTCCAGGCAGGTAAAGTCTATTTTGGAATTAATCGTTCCTATTTGCTCATCATTCCTCAAAAGAGATATTATAGCCCTGGAAAAATATTCAGGGATAAATAACTGGACTAATTTCTGGATTTAGGTGTCAACCTAAATGACAAAGTCTAAAGAATTTTGTTTTGCATTTAAGGCAAAATTAATAAAACTAAGAAAAGTTGGCGATATGAAATAATGCCATTCTATCCACAGGATTTCTACTAGTGTTATCTCCACGCTGGCTGTCTGACTAAATTCCATCTTCCTGGTCAGCCCCTATTTCTAATAACTTTCCTCCTTTTTACGATTGTCTACTGTCTATTAAACAAATTTCTGACTTTGTTTAGAAATAATTTGTGATTTGTACCATTGAACTGTAAATTCGCATAACTGTTTTTAATTATTTTTGAATTTCTGCATGATTTTCTTGCTTCTTATTCCTTTGGTGGCCATATTGGCTGGTTGAAAGAAATACCAGCCTATTCGAGCCCTGACCTGTAAAGTCACCCGATTATCTTTTAGTCTAACATCTCCTCCTTCACTTCTGTCTTTCTCCATTCCTATCAAAGTCCTAATGAATCCATGCCGCACATTTTCAATTACATTTTTATAGATATTTAAAATGGAGGTGCCTGCTAACTATGAACAGTCTCTCATCTATGACTTAACTAAGCTGTTCTGAAAATTTATCCTTATTTCCTTGCACATATTTTAACCCTCCAGCTAGGAAACATATTTTTATAAGGCCTTAGTTATGCTGCAGCGACATTATTTATCTGCAAGATATATATTCCATAAACAATTTGGCCACATGTCTTGTATAATTCTTTTTTAAAAGCATTAGTTAATTTTTTATATTAACTGCTTTGACAGTCTGGTCTTTCATCCCATGACTTAATCATTGCATTGTAATTCCTCATTATTGTACCCCATTAACCCTAGCCTCCAATTTGAATTCATACGTTCCATATATATCTGTAACGCAATGCAATGTAACGTATATGTAACGTTCAATATATATTCAATCTTATATCCAGGCTGTGTGCATTCAATGAGCAAAAACAAGAACCACCATTCAACCCCTATTTAACGAGAATTAGCCTTTTTCTGAACTTTCTTTGAAGGCATTTTATAAAGTAACGCAAGATGTAGATCCAAAAATAAATAAATTAACTTGATTTAGCAGTAGCAGAGGGTGTAAGAACTGGATACAAAATTCATCAGGATTGAGCAAGAAAAGTGATTAGGATGCCTTTTAAAAAAATATATATATTTTAGAATAGAAAAGATGATTGATCAAAGTATCATTCAAACTGTGTGAGCCATCCCTCTTCACAATAGATTTTGAAGTACCTTTCTTTCGAACACATCAATGAACACATGATTTGTTCGAAAGAAAGGTATTTCAACATCTATTGCGAAGAGGGATGGCTCACACAGTTTGGATGATACTTTGATTTTCGTCAGGGAATCTGAAGAAAGAAAGGCATTTTTCAACTAAGACCAGTTGACAGATCCATCATGGATGGATATAAACTCCAGATAGATTTACATCAGCACATCTGTAATTCAAGCTGCTTTCGAACCCAGAGTTTAAGAAATATTGCTATAGCATGCGGTAACACCAAATGATTCATCAACGTAGAGAGATCAGCTGTCTGAGTGTATGTGAGTGCCAGAGTAATGCACCCATTAACACAAATCTCTGAATCCCTATGACGATCAGAGAAAAGCACCCATTAGCTCAACTCCCTGGATCCCTCTGACTACCAGATTGATGCACCCATCAATTTTCCCTTCTTTTCTGTGGTGAAACACTAACCCACTATGACTGCAATCTGACTGAAATAGATAACAAAATGAGCACATAGTCCACCTGCACTATGACACTGAATATTAGAAGTTCAAGATAAGACTATTCTCCTTCAATAAAAAAGGCAACTTCAAATAAGTGTAAAGAAACTTTAGTGAACATATAAAAATTTGAACAGCCCTGTCAGATTCCTTTACTATAGAAGTTGAATAGGAACAGCTACTCCAAGAAAATGTGAAAAAAATTGCATAGTTTGTCCCATGCCATAAATTCACATTCTTCACACCATGTCTAATCTACCGCACTGTGGCTCCAACACACCCATTTAATCTCCATTCAGAATAAGTTTGGTGGAAGAACGACACGGTGCTCCATGGAAACTCAAGCCCATATTCCACCTCAAACTGTCTCCAATACAGAGGTATAGCAGCCTTTCTGATAAGTGATAGGAGCAGAATTAGACCATTTGGCTCATGAAGTCTACTCCGCCTTTCAATCATGGCTGATCTATCTATCCCTCCTAACCCCATTCTCCTGCCTTCTCCCCATAACCTCTAACGCATGTACTAATCAAGAATCTATCTATCTCTGCTTTAAAAATATCCATTGACTTGGCCTCCACAGCTTTCTGTGGCAAGAAGTCCACAGATTCACCACCCTCTGACTGAAGAGTTATTTAGTTCTCTGCCTAATGTGTTCTTCTCATGCCTATCCATCAAAGTCATTGGCAGGTACAGTGCAAACTCCTGTAGTGGCACCATTTAGAGATACAGCTTTAAATGAGGTAATTGACCACAGTAAATTGCTTTGTCTGAGAATCCAGTGCAAGGGAAAATAAATGAGTAGAAAGGACTCAGCAGTCTCTCGGGAAAGTTGGAATTTTATTGCTGTTAACTGGGTTATAGCCTCAAAGTCACGACCTCTAAAGCAACTGATAGCTTCTGTCTCTTACATATCAATTAGGTGGGGAATAATTAGAAAGTATTTGAACTAAAGTGCAAGATCTATTTTTTTCTCTGGAAGATGGTAACAAAGTCTGTCATATATTGCAAATCATCAAATAGTTTTATTTCATTAATTATACTGCGTTTTGGCCCACTGAGTTTGCAGTGCATGGCAGGCATCACTGATCTTCATTATATGTACATAATGTGGATGTCCCTCGGTGCACAGATAAAACACGCGGAGGCTCTTTCATCTGCCCTTCATTCTGTGTTGAAAGAGCCAGAATGTTGAATTCAACGCTGGACAGGGCTATTTATTCGTTTTTTAAAGCGTTCATTTTAAAACGCAGCAGACTGCTTTAGCGAGAGAGTACTTTAGCCTTTGTGAATTCTGGCATTATATACGCTGCCCTAAATGATTCTTCTTCCAGATGTCGATAAATTGCACCCTTCTTGCATTTAAGAGTCAAGAAGCAAGACTTATACATTCTGAGGGGAAGAGACACAAAATAAAATGGCTGGGGCCACCACATTCAACCTTACAAAGTAAGTGATCTGTTTATATTATCTATATATTTTTTGGTTTGTGAACCAATTAAGATGTGTGGTAATTGTTTTAAAAAACAAACCTTTCTGATAACCTTCTTAGATAAATGATTTGAGATTCAAGAGTATTTATTTGTCATATGCACCTCATATGAACCGGAATAATGAAATTCATGCTTACAACAGTTTCACAGGCACAGTAGATGCAACAACAAAAATAAATATACAATAAATGATCAGTTATTCTGTCAACTAGACCGTGATAGTGCCAAAATCAAGGATCGTAGAGCAACCATGGTGCAAAGTCGTTCGCGGGTTTGGTGCAGAGGGTAGGGTTGTATTTAAGGTTGCAGGCCAGTTCAAAAATCTGATGGTTGGTGGGAAGAAGCCGTCCTTAGCCATGGAGGAAATCGTTCTAAGGCTCCATCTTCATCCCAATGGCAGTAGGGACAAGGGAACTTCGTCAGAGTGGTGTGGATCTTTGGTGATATTAGCTGCCTTCTTGAGGCAGAGCTTCTTATAGATCCCTTCAATGGTGGGGAGGTTAGTACCTGGAATGGATGAGCAATGTTCACCACTTTCTGCAGCCTCCTTCATTCTTGAGCATTCAAATTTCCAAACCGTGATGCAGCCAGTCAGCATGTTCTCCCACCATACACTTGTAGAAGTGTGATAGATTCATGGCCATATGCCGGATCTCCTCAGAATTCTGAGGAAGTAGAAGCATTGGTGTGGCTTTCCGTGTGATTGCACCAATTTGCTGAGCCCTGGAAAGACCATCAGGAATATGTATGTGCAGGATCCTGAAACGGTTGACTCTTTCTCCTGCTGTCTCGCCAGTGAAGATGAGTGCATGGTCCCTCAGCCTTCCCTTCCCTTCAACAATCAGCTCGTTGATCTGACCAATGTTGAGAGCAAGATTATCGTTTTGGCATCTCTCAACTGTATTGTTGATCTTCCTCCTGTGCACCAACTGATCTTGTCAATAATGGTGATATCATCTGCAAATCTGAAGAAGGCATTGGAGTTGTGTCTGACGACACAGTCATGGGTATAGAGTGCGTAAAGTAGAGGACTGAACACACATCCCTCAGGTGCTCTTGTGCTGATAGTCTGCATGGAACAAATGTTAATCGCCAATCCGCACGGACTGAGGTCTGCCAATCAGGAAGTCGAAGATCTAGTTTCATCAAGAAGAGCAGCGATCCACTTCTCGGAGTTTGATGATGTATTTGAAAAGGAACAACTATGCTGAACTGTAGTTGATTAACAATACACTGATGTACATGTTTCTTTTGTTCAAATTGTCTAGTGTGGAGTGGAGAGCCAGTGAGATTGTTTCCGTTGTTGATCTGCGGGCAGTAGGCATGACATTAGGAAAATCTAAGTGGGTCCAGGTCTTTACTGAAACATCATATGCAACCTATCACAGCTTCTCACAACAGGTTTGAATGGTTGTGGTTGTTGAGGCATATCACCTTGCTCTTCTTGTGTACTGCTTGTTCTTTTAAAGCAGGTGGTAACTTCAAACTATCATAGTAAGAGGTTGAAGATGTCTTTGAAAACTCCAGCACTTGGTCGGTGCAGGTTTCGAGAATGTGGCCAAGTACACAATCAGGGCCAGAGCTTTCCGAAGGTTCACCCTCACAAACTCCCTTATGATATTGTCCTTGAAAACTGAGATCACATGGACATTGATCTCAGGCTGAGGCGGCCCATGAAGGCACATCATTGTTCTTCCTTTAAAAGTGAGCACAGAAAGCATTGAGCTCAGCTGGGAGGGATGTATTACTGACACTGTAGCTGCTCAGTTTCACCTTGCAGAAAGTAATGGCATACTTTACCACAGTTGGCTAATGTCCATCTGAGCCTCTAGTTTAATGAGTGAGCAGCCAAACCATGCACAATAGGTCACATTTTATCTTTTCACTGTGATTAATTAACAAACCTTGGTTAAGTTTGGGGAAAAGGAAATAAGCAGGGCTTCTTGTTCCTGATTGCTACCCAATGATTCTGACTTGAAATGAACGTGACTGCATGGCTATGTCGACACATTCGATCTAAGCAAATAAATAATAGATGCCCACTTGTACCAATTACAAAGCACTCAAAAAGCCACTCTGGTCATGTAATCAAAGGATTGGTAGTGAATCTCATCAAAAGTTGAACATTAAACAAGACTTGCATTCATGCGGCTGCTTTTACATTCAACTCAGGACACTTTACACATTACAGACAGTAGTGTGGCCACTGCTGAACAGTGGCAGCCAGTTTAGGTGGAGTAAGATCACACCACCAGCAATGTAACAGTTAAGTTGGTCTCCTAATTTTGGATGTGGGACAAACATTGGTCAGTACACAAAATAAGATAGACCCAAAATGCAGGAGTAACTCAGTGGGACAGGCAGCAGCTCTGATTAGAAGGAGTGGGTGATGTTTTGGGTCGAGACAACCTGAAGGTGTAAACCAGCATCTGCAGTTCCTTCCCACACATTTGGTCAGAACACAAGTTCAAAATAGTGCCAGAGGGACTTGAGCATCTGTGAAAGCTAATGGAGCCATTGTTTAGTGTCTTATCTGGACGAGAACACCTCCAGTACCACCCCAGCAATGCCTGGAGCTAAAATGCCATCTGATTTTCTGTGCGAGTCTCTGGAATGAGTCTTGGTGCTTCTGACAGAGACCAGACTGCCACCCACTGAGCCTTATCCCATTTGAATAACTTGTTCAAGCTGCATTATTTGCACTTTTATAAAGTTTGACTATCAACTGAGACTGCATAATGTCATGCCAAGATCTATACTTTTAAAACATCTAGTTTTTACTGTTTGAGGTAATGTATTAAGATCATTTGAAGGAAATGGTTCAGATTCAATCTCTGCGGTATAGCAATAATCTCTCTGCTTTTGGTTTCCTTGTTGGACTGTGATCCCAAGGTGAAGTAGAATCATATCCTCCCAGAATACAAACGAAAAATATATTTTGCCAAAAATATAAGGGCGGCAAGGTGGCGCAGCGGTAGAGTTGCTGCCTTATGGGCCTGTCCCACTTAGGCGACTTTGTAGGTGACTACAGGAGACTATGCGGTCGCTACATGATCACCACATGTTTGCGGGTGGTTGCCGGGGAGTCTCCTTCATGGTCGTGAGTATTGCCCACAGACTCGCAACAAGTCGTAACCAGAATTTTGACGCCATGGAGAGTAGCGAGAATTCTCTTGACATTGGTGCAGTGGCAGTTGGTCGCCCGGAGGTCGTAGGTTGTCGCCGTTGCTGATTGGTGAATTTCATTGGCTCATTGGGGAAAAAAATGTAAACAGTAGTTTTCTGAACCATAGATAACCGACCGGTATTGTTAATGTCTGCCGAGCTTCACAGCCGTGTATCTCTGGCTTCATAAAAGTTGTCCTCCACTCCTCCCCCCTCTCCCCCCCCCCCCCCTCTCCCTCTCCCCCCCCCTCCTCATCCCCCCCCCTCTCCCCCTCTCCCCCCCTCTCCCCCCCCCCCCCCCCCCCCCTCCTCCCCCCCCCTCTCCCCCCCCCTCTCCCTCTCCCCCCCCCTCTTATATGACTTGTGACCCTTCTCATACACCGTGCTTTCACCGTCTTGATTACAGTGCTAACCTTCCTGTGCATCTTGGTGCGTGTGTCTGTATCGCATTGGCTGAGCCACCGGGAGGTCGGGTTGGTTTTGCGGACCGAGCGAGGTGTTCACCTTTCACCCACCAGCCGGCAAATACAACATATAGGTCCTCCGCCAGTTTTCGCCACCTCCAACGTGACCCCTCCACCCGCCACATCTTCCCATCTCCCCCCCTGTCTGCCTTCCGCAAAGACCGCTCCCTCCGCAACTCCTTTGTCCATTCTTCCCTCCCCTCCCACTCTACCCCTCCCCGGGCACTTTCCTTGCAACCGCAAGAAATGCAACACTTGTCCCTTCACCTCCCCCCTCCACTACTTTCAGGGACCCAAGCAATCCTTCCAGGTCCGACAGAGTTCACCTGCACCTCCTCCAACCTCATCTACTGCATCCGCTGCTCCAGATGCCAGATGATCTATATCGGTGAAACCAAGCGGAGGCTTGGCGATCGCTTCGCCGAACACCTCCGCTCGGTCCGCAATAACCAACCCGACCTCCCGGTGGCTCAGCACTTCAACTCCCCCTCCCATTCCACATCCGACCTCTCGGTCCTGGGCCTCCTCCACGGCCAGAGTGAGCAACATAGAAACATAGAAACATAGAAATTAGGTGCAGGAGTAGGCCTTCAGCCCTTCGAGCCTGCACCGCCATTCAATATGATCATGGCTGATCATCCAACTCAGTATCCCGTACCTGCCTTCTCTCCATACCCTCTGATCCCCTTAGCCACAAGGGCCACATCCAACTCACTCTTAAATATAGCCAATGAACTGGCCTCAACTACCCTCTGTGGCAGAGAGTTCCAGAGACTCACCACTCTGTGTGAAGAAAGTCTTTCTCATCTCGGTCTTAAAGGATTTCCCCCTTATCCTTAAGCTGTGACCCCTTGTCCTGGACTTCCCCAACATCGGGAACAATCTTCCTGCATCTAGCCTGTCCAACCCCTTAAGAATTTTGTAAGTTTCTATAAAGATCCCCTCTTAATCTCCTAAATTCCAGAGAGTATAAACCGAGTCTATCCAGTCTTTCTTCATAAGACAGTCCTGACATCCCAGGAATCAGTCTGGGATGTCAGGACTGGTCAACACCGCAAGCTTGGAGGAACAGCACCTCATATTCCGCTTGGGGAGTCTGCATCCTTTGGGCTTGAATATTGAATTTGGAATAGCAAATCTCAATTCTGTTAACCCTTGCTGTCTCCTCCCCTCCCACGTCTCCCTCAGCCGTCGGGCCCTGGCATTCCCTCCATCTCCATCTCCCTCCCCCCACCCCAGTCGCACCAGCTTCTCATTTTCACACCACAAACAGCTTACAATGGCTTGTTCCCTTTATCACCGATACTTCTTTGCATATCTTTCACTCATTGTTCCTTATCTCTCCACATCACCGTCTATATCTCTCGTTTCCCTGATCCCTGACCAGTCTGAAGAAGGTCTCGACCCGAAACGTCGCCTATCTCCTTCGCTCCTTAGATGCTGCTGCACCCGCTGAGTTTCTCCAGCTTTTTGTGTACCCCGTCCAGGATTGTAGGTTTATTAGTTTGGGTTTGTGTACTTGGTATAAGTGTAAATTGTTCCTAGTGTGTGTAGGCTTGTGTTAATGTGCGGGGATCGCTGGTCGGCGCAGACTCGGTGGGCCGAAGGGCCTATTTCCACAGTGTATCTCTAAACTAAACTGAAACTAAATATGTTTACATGGTTGATTTGTTGGTTGCTTTGTTCAAAAGCTGTTTGAAGTTTGAAGGCAGGATATTTTCTTTCATAATTAGGTATGTTATGGAGTTGAATGGTAGCTCCAGTCTTGGGAGCTGCTCGATCCGTACAACAACCCTCAATCATGATTAACTTGATATGTTTATCTGCACAAATAAAGCGTTCAAATATGGATAATTCTCACTGTCTGGCTGCAAAAATTCCCAGCTTCAGACACAGAAAGACAGGGCCTGAACTACTTGGGCGTAATTTGCGCGTCACGCAGGTGACGTGCAAAGATTTTGTGAATCACAAAATCCTGGGGTTTTGACACGTAAATGATGTCGCGTAAATGACACGCAAATGACGCCCAAGTGGGACAGGCCCTATATACCCTGTTCCAGAGAATTCCCACTGACTGACAGCAACCATTCCCAATTTGAGATGGAAAAGTATATGCTGTGCCGATGCTTGCCATTTATGATTTCAAGGAGAAAGGCTGGTGTTAACAACAACGAAAGATGATTTTATTTAATTCACAGATTGCATGTGGAAAAGCCAATCTTGCCAAAGAGAAGAAAATAAAATACCCCGTGGTGGATCAACACATTTATTGACAAGTATGACTTAATTTATTAAATTATATATTTATTTTTGAAAGCAAATAGCACTGTTAGAAAATATATATTAACTTAAAATAATGATGACAAAAATTGCAGCTGGTAATTTGGTAACAAATTATTTGTGACAAAATTCCTTGTCACACAACTCCTTTCATTTCAAATTTGACACAGCAGCCATTTGCTTGTGCAACAGCAGCAGTCAGGCTTCCAGGGATTAATTATCCATTTTGTTTTGTGTGTTCTGCTGATTAATTTTCTGAATTCCTCCAGACAGCCGCAGCTAGTAGGTTGAAGTTGGAATATATTAAAAAAGCTTTTTTAGGGATACAGCATGGAAACATGCCCTTCGGCCCACCAAGACTGTGCCGACCAGCGATCACCCCATACACTAGCACACTAGGGACAATTTACAATTGTACTGAAGCCAATTAATGTACAAACCCGCACCTCCCTTGGCATGTGGGAGGAAATCGGAGCACCCAGAGAAAACACACGGTCACAGGGAGAACGTGCAAACTCCGTACAGACACCACCCGTAGTCAGGATTGAACCCAAGTCTCTGGCGCAGTAAGGCATTAGCTCTAATGCTGTGCCATTGGTCCACCCTAATGAGTAGGGAGGGGCTGCTCCAAACTCTGGCCAGTGACTCCATCCTTGAATCATGGAAGATTTGACCATTAAAGGTAGTTACTGGTCCTGTTTACAGTGAAGGTTGCAGGACACAAGTGCTTCAAATATGTGGGCTTACTCAACTATAACAGCAAGATCTTTACTAACATGCTGTTTGCATCATTTTCTCAGAGAAAGTGAGCTACTCACAGGGACAGTGGGATACCCATGGAGCTAGTGTGAAGGGGTGATCGATGGTCAGCATGGACTCGGTGGGCCAAAGGGCCTGTTTCCATGCTGTATCTCTAAATGAAACTAAACTGAGATGATGGCAAAAGACAGAAGGACACAAAGTGCTGTATTAACTCAGCAGGTCAGGCAGCATCTCTGAGGAACATGGATAGGTGACATTTCAGGTCGAGACCCTTCAGTCTGATGTTGGCACTGAACTAACTAATTCACATTAATATAATGATGTGCACATACCCCCGACTCCTCCTGATTACTCTGTGTAAAAAAAACACACAACAGAAATTAGATAATGGAAACAGAAAATACTGGAAATCCTGAGTAAGTCATGTGGGATTTGTGAGAGAGAAACAGAGTTGCCATTTCAGATTTTGCAGAAGCTCGTCAACTCCGAGGCCGGTACTATTGCAACGTTTTAAGAAACATTTGGACAGGTACATGGATAGGATAACTGACTCTAACTGCTAGAGTCAGTTATTAAAGATGGGATAGCAGCACATTTGGAAAGTGGTGAAATCATTGGACAAAGTCAGCATGGATTTACGAAAGGTAAATCATGTCTGACGAATCTTGTGGAATTTTTCGAGGATGTAACTAGTAGCGTGGATAGGGCAGAGCCAGTGGATGTGGTGTATCTGGACTTCCAGAAGGCTTTCGACAAGATCCCACATAAGAGATTAGTATACAAACTTAAAGCATACGGCATTGGGGGTTCAGTATTGATGTGGATAGAGAACTGGCTGGCAAAGAGTAGGAGTAAACGTGTCCTTTTCACAATGGCAGGCAGTGACTAGTGGGGTACCGCAAGGCTCAGTGCTGGGACCCCAGCTATTTACAATATACATTAATGATCTGGATGAGGGAATTGAAGGCAATATCACCAAGTTTGCGGATGACACTAAGCTGGGGGGCAGTGTTAGCTGTGAGGAGGATGTTAGGAGACTGCAAGGTGAGTTGGATAGGCTGGGTGAGTGGGCAAATGTTTGGCAGATGCAGTATAATGTGGATAAATGTGAGGTTATCCACTTTGGTGGCAAAAACAGGAAAGCAGACTATTATCTAAATGGTGGCCGATTAGGGAAAGGGGAGATGCAGCGTGACCTGGGTGTCATGGTACACCAGTCATTGAAAGTAGGCATTGCAGGTGCAGCAGGCAATGAAGAAAGCGAATGGTATGTTAGCTTTCATAGCAAAAGAATTTGAGTATGGGAGCAGGGAGGTTCTAATTCAGTTGTATAAGACCACACCTGGAGTATTGCGTACAGTTCTGGTCTCCAAATCTGAGGAAGGACATTGCCATAGAGGGAGTGCAGAGAAGGTTCACCAGACTGATTCCTGGGATGTCAGGACTGTCTTATGAAGAAAGACTGGATAGACTTGGTTTATACTCTCTAGAATTTAGGAGATTGAGAGGGGATCTTATAGAAACTTACAAAATTCTTAAGGGGTTGGACAGGTTGGATGCATGAAGATTGTTCCCGATGTTGGGGAGGTCCAGGACAAGAGGTCACAGCTTAAGGATAAGGGGGAAATCCTTTAGGACCGAGATGAGAAGGACTTTTTTCACACAGAGTGGTGGGTCTCTGGAACTCTCTGCCTCAGAGGGTAGTGGAGGCCAGTTCATTCTCTATATTTAAGAGGGAGTTAGATGTGGCCCTTGTGGCTAAGGGGATCAGAGGGTATGGAGAGAAGGCAGGTACGGGATACTGAGTTGGATGATCAGCCATGATCATATTGAATGGCGGTGCAGGCTCGAAGGGCCGAATGGCCTACTCCTGCACCTAATTTCTATGTTTCTTTAAGTTTAGAGGGATGTGGGCCAAAAACAGGCAGGTGGGACTAGTGTAGATGGAACATGTTGGTCGATTTGGGCAAGTTGGGCCGAAGGGCCTATTTCCTGATTATGTGATAGTGCAGATACCATCCCTAATTATCTCGATGCATCTCCTTGGACCCTCAATAGTTCGTAGTCTTGGCTTTTCATTGCTGTCCAAACACAGATGGGAATTAGTTTCTGAGTAACACAGAATGGATTATAGTATTCCAATGGGGATTGGACTAAAATATTACAAATATTCATCATCTCTATCTTCTGACTCGCATTCTATTGTTTTGCCTATGTTGTTGATTGCTCCTCTGCTTTGTGAGAACAGAATTAGTGATAGGCCTGACAAATATGATCTCAGCAGATAACGTTGGCCCCACCGCTCTTTTTCTGGGTAGAATGAGTGAACTTTGTCTCCAATGATCCTGGATGGTCTCTGGATGCTGACCAACCACCATTCTGTTTATAATCATTCCCCATAACCAGGATACTTCCTTTGATAATCCCAAAACTCATAGAAAAGAAGATATGTTATAATTTAGAATAAACAATAACTGAAATACAAACTTGAACAAATTGGATTCTTCTGAACTTTTAGATGAAAGTGCAGGGTTCTCATTAAAAGCTACTCTGTCCCTGTCAAAAACAGAGAGTGATTCCAGGGAGGAAGCAGTTCACTGCATAAGCTGCAAGGCCCAAGGGAAAGTTGCCTGCCAAAAGGACTTTGAACGTTGTAAAGGCTGTTGTCATCTTCAGACATTAACGACTGGAAAACTATTTAGCAAGGCGCTGAAGTGTATTCGGGAGAGAGTTGGTGTGATACATTTTTAATGATGTTGCAGCAGTAAAGATGTCTGCATTCGAACTGCCTTAACTGAGAATAGCCACGGGAGCTTCAGGGAACTGTCAACAGACCACAGAAAGCAAGACTGAACTGAGGGCTAGAGACTCAAAAGGTTGCCTGCTTCATCTCGTTTGCAATTTTTCTTCTCCAGAAACCACAGGTTTTTTTGTGAAAAATAGAAGTTGAATATGTTCAGAATGGTGCCATATTATTCCTTCTGAAATAATAGAACATAGCATATAGAACATAGAACAGTACAGCACAGGAACAGGCACTCCGTTCCTGTCTGTGCTGACCATAATGCCAAGTTAAGGGGTTGTCCCACATGGGCGACCTACTCCGCGAAGGTGGGGGCCAGGGAAAGTGGGGAACGCTGTCTGAAATTCACACCCGCGATGAAGAAGAAGGTAAATTTCAACATGCTGAGAAATTTTACGCAAGCTAGCTAATGCCACGACTATTCGGGAACTTCCCTCGAGCGTGAAGGAGAGTTCCAGCGACCTCATAGGACCTCCTAGGACCTTGTGTCGACCATGCTGAGAGTTTGAAGGTCGAAGACACTCTTCTAAACTCGCAGATTAGGTCGCCCAAGTGCGACAGCCCCTTTACAGATCTATCTTCATGTGGTCTAGATAGCTTCATTGTCTGTCTATTCATGTTCCTAAATGCCTCTTAAAAGTTGCTATTGTAACTGTTTCCACCAGTTCCAGGCACCTTCCACTCCATGCAAAAGAACTTGCCTCGTAAGTCATTTTAAAGACGTTCCCGTTCTCACTAAAAGACATGGCCTCTAGTATTTGACATTTCCACCCTGGGAAAATGATGCTGACTATCTTCCTCGCATAATTTAATATACTTCTAATACATTGTCCCTAAGCCTCTGATGATCCAGAAAAAAACAATCTGTTTGTTCACTCTTTACTTACTGCTGATACTCTCTTATCAAGGCAACATCCTGGTGAACTTCTTTTGCACGCACTCCATAAGCTCTACATCTTTTATGTAATGGGATGAGTGGAACTGCACAAAATATGGCCTAACCAATTTCTTTTACAGCTGCAACAGGACTGACTGACTTTTACAATCATAAGGTCGTAAGGAATAGGAGTCGAATTAGGCCATTCGGCCCATCAAGTCTACTCTGCCATTCAATCATGGCTGATTTATCTCTCCCTCCTAACCCCATTCTCCTCCCTTCTCCCCCTATCCTCTGACACCTGCACTAATCTGGAATATATCTCTCTGCCTTAAAAATATCCACTGACTTGGCCTCCGCAGCCTTCTGTGGCAAAGAATTCCACAGATTCACCACCCTCTGACTAAAGAGCTTACGTTGTTGGTCTTATGGAGATCATAGATACAAGAGGAGGAATAATCAACAGCCAAATTGATGAAGGCTGCATGCCTTATTTACCCCATTATCTGCTCTTTATCCTGTCCACATTGCTGCAATAAAGTCCAAAGCAAGTTTGAGGACCAGCACAGCATCTTCCATCTGAGAATGTTGTATCCCTTGGAACTCAAATTTAAGTTTCCGATAACCAGCTTTGTTTTGTTGTCTGGTTCTGGTGTAGGGTCACTGACATGTGAAATCAGCTCAGTTCTCCTCACTCCACATCTGCTGCCTGACCCGCTGGGCATTTTCAGCAATATCTTTAGTCTCAGGTTTCCCGCAGCTATTGTGTTCTGCATCTTATGGTTCCAGTGTGTCCTTCATTTTTTTTCTCTCCAACTAACGTGTACCCTCTTATCTATTAAACAGATAGCAGCAACAATATTGTGCTATCTGGATAATCTTGCTTTCCATATATTGCTTTGAATATATGTTCTATATTCCCTTTGTTCCAAATCAGCTGTCCCGGGGAAAGGCCATTGACCTGAAATTTTAACTCTCCCCTGCCACAGATGCTGCCTTATGTTGGGGCACAGATGTCGAGTATTTCCAAGGAACATTCACTGATCAGTATTTTTTGAGCAATCCGAAGAAAGGTCCCGACCCAAAATGTTATCTATTCATTTCCCTCCACCGATGCTGTCTGACCCATTGGGTTCCTCCAGCACTCTGTCCTTTACCAAGATTACAGCATTTGCAGTCTCTTGTGTCTCAATTTCTTGTATTTTATTGGCTTCTGTAAGTGTTTGTTGCCAATGGTCTTTTGATCTCTTTCCCAACATTAAAAAATCGTTCCTTATCCCTAATCTTCAATCAATAATCGGCATAAGACCACTGTAAACTCAGTGAACAGCAACATATTCCACCTTGGCTTATTGGCACCGTTAGGCCTCGGTACTGCTGACAGGGAGAAATGAAATGAGCTTTCTCCTGGTTTCATCAGTTGAAGTAGCTTCATCTTGTAACAAAGGAAGGGTGGACGTTCTAGAACAGTAAGAAGTCTCTTTAGTTTAGATATACAGTGGGGAAACAGGCTTTTCAGCCCATCAGTCAGTGCCAACCAGCGATCCCCGCACACCAACGCCATCCTACACACACTAGGGTCAATTTTACCAAGCATATTAGCCTACAACCCGTATGTCTTTGGAGTGTGGGAGGAAACTGGAGATCCTGGAGAAAAGCCACACGGGTCACGAGGAAAACGTACAAACTCCTTACAGACAGCACCCATAGTCAGGATCGCACCCGGGTCTCTGGCGCTGTAAGGCAGCAACTCTACCACTGCGCCACAGTGCCAAGTCCTTGTTTGAATTTGCAGATTGGGATCTGATGACATCTCCGGAGTCCTGAGTTCAATGTTAATTGGATCCTGAATAGGACAAGTGCCAAGTAAAACACTGGGAAACAAATGTGAGACCACAGGAGATCACTTAAGGAAAACTCTATTGATTTACTGAAGGCTACTACAGAAGTGAATTTACATTTACTCAGCTAGAGGAAAGGAGGAGCTGTCTGGTGCCCAATCCCTTATGTCCATCAGAATCGTATTCCCAGTTATAATCCTCAGTTAGGAGGATGTTCTGGATTAGACTGGATAGGTGGATGAAACAAAAGCTGTTGATGGATATAAATGAATCCATTGTTCCCATTGAGGGTACACGGAGATGTCGACTGTGTGGGAGGACATTGAGCATAGTGGTATTTGGCAAATAAATTTTCCTTTGCAATTTTCTTTGGAGCCTTGATACATTTAAACATAGGGCAGGAACAAGATTTGAATATGGCTGAGCTTCTCACTGTTTATGTCGGAATAATTTGACCCACCTTACTGGGTTTCCCTGCAAATCATGCACCATCCTGACTTTGAAATATACCACTGTTTCTTCCTCACTGAGTTTTTATATCCCCAAATTCCCTCCCCAACACCCCTGCTGGAGAACCTTCACCAGAAGGAAATGCGGTGGCTCACCACCATGTTTACAAAGATAAACATTAAATAGGAATAGATGCTGGCCTGCTGAGCACTGGGTAAGAAAAATATTTGTTATCACAACCCTGTATACATGCAGAGTCTTATAGGCTCTTCATTTATTTTTATGATGCTTGACACAGTGGACAAAACAATATGTAAGAAAGTCTGCTGACAATAGTTTTAAACATGGAACTGAACAGCACAGAAACAGGCCTATGATGTCTGCGCTAAATGTGATGTCAAATTAAACTAATCTCTTACCTCTGCACATCATCCATTTCGCTCCATTTCTCTGAATATCCATGTGCCTATCAAACAGTCTCTTCAATGCCACCATCATACCTGCCTCCACCACCACCCCATTCCAGGCACCCACCATCTCTGTGTAAAGGGATATGTAAAAATTCAGTCGGCCTGCCACCTGCCCAGCTGATTGGTGAGTATGATGTCGGGGCCAGCTCCATACGGCTCCGAGGTTGGAAGTGGGACCAGCCCCGCGAGGCCGTACGCCTCAAGCCACCACGTTTGGTCTCGCTCGCCGCATGTAGTCGCATGCTGGTGGGACAGGCCCTTTACTAATCAACCCATCTCCATTTATGGTCAACCCATCGGTATATATCACCAATAAACAGATATCGCAGCTTAGGTCTCTGTGGAACACCACTGGTCACAGACATCCAGACATCCTTCCACCACTATTTTCTATGAGTAAGCCAGTTCTGAATCCAAACTACCAAGTCACCATTGATTTCATGCATCTTAATCTTCTGGATCATCCCACTATTAGGGATCTTACCAAATGCCTTACCATAATCTATGCACACAACATGCATTGTCAAAGACCAGAATGCACCTCCTTCGCCGTCTGTTTGATCAAATTTGTAAGTCATGATCTACTCTGGGCATGGCTGGCTGTCCCTAATTAACTCACTCTCTTCCAAATGTGAGTAAATCCTATCCCTAATTTTGTATCAGCGAAAATGGATGTTGAGGACAGTGAAGAAGGCCATCAAAGAATGCAGCAAGGTGTAGATCAGTTACAATTATTTGTGTGGAGTAATATCAGATGGTGCTTAACCTGGGGAAGTGTGACGTGCCACACCTTGGCAGCCACAGGTTTGTTATAAAAATGCTGAAATGTAGTTTCACTGGCCCAGCCCGCTATTGCGAGGACATGATCCATGGGTCCCTCCATGGTCCTCGCCGCTGATGTGGATGCAGCCCTGGTAGAATGAGATTTTAAAATGTTAGTGTTTTACCTGCTGCACCGAATACCACCCCGAGCCATCTGGAGATAGTCTGCACCATCATCCTGTGATGTGGGTTTTCATGGCTGATAAACAGACCTGTCTCCATATTCCTGATTGTGTGTGTGACATGAATATAATGTCAGATATAGGTGATTATACAGAGTCTTACATCAACGTGCTATGCTAGGAATTCCATTTTCAGTCCTGTAGTCCCAGGTCTGTGTTGTTTAAGCAACTCATCTATAAAGAAGTCACTTTATTGGGGGTCGAGACCATTCTATCCAGTTTAGTTTCTGTAGAATCTGGACCCGTTGTGCTGTGGTCAGTGCCATTAACATCACCACTTTGAAGGTGAGTTAGTCCAGTGGTTAATCCGTCACAGGCGACCAGCTCCTGAGTAGGGTCAACACCATCCCAGGTAATATAATATCGTGGTCGGGGAGGGTTGGAATTGAATATACCACTCATAGTTTGGATACCAGCTGGTGAGATACCACTCCAATGTTGAGATAGGATGACAGTGCACTCCTGGCACTGTTTATGGCACTGTAACTGAGGGCCTCATCATAATGAAGGCCTGCGAGGAATTCCAGCACATTGGAGATCGTAGCAGAGTTGTAGGTGGTCTTGGTCCGCTACAGAAGACCTTCCATTTCCTTATGTGGGTGAGGTACTGCTTTCTTGTGGACTCTCTGCACGATGCTGTTATGATGTCCATGGTTTTTGATGACAGCCCAAAATCCAGTAGTGGCCTCTTCAGAACCTGCAAGCCAACAGGTTCAGATGACCATGGCACGGATGATTTTTCCCCTGTTATGGGATTGGTCACCAAATTCGGGCATTTGGTAACCTGTGCCCATGGTTCTTTTATCATGTTGAGGATCACCGGGTACCATGGTTGTGTGGGCCAGTCTGGTATTATCAGCATACCCGTTGCAGAATCTAGTTGAATTTTCTGCAATACCCGACTAATGAAGCAGAATGGGGGAAAAGCATAGAAACCCTTTCCCCCAACGTAGCGAGAACGCGTCCATCGCCACTGCCCCAGGATCTGGTTCCCAAGAGACATATGTTGGTATCTGATGATTCAACCTGGACGCAAAGAGGTCGATATCTGGTGTTCCATATTTGGCTATAATTTTAGCAAATATTTGGGGGTTCAACATCCACTTGATGTCATTATTAAATACTCGTGACCTGGTGTCCGCTACTGTATTGAGCTTAACGGGAAGGTACGTAGCTGATATCCAAATATTTATTTCAATACACCAGAGCCAAATTAAATTTGCCAATTCATCACAAGATATTGACTTGATACCATCCATATGGTTTAAATACGCCACCTCAGTGGTATTATTTATTTTGACGACGGACATGCGTATGATGCAGATTAGTGCAGTAAGCCCGCAGCCCGTGACATGCTCCCAGCATTTCCAAATAGTTTATGCCTTGTGATTGAAGAAGAGTAGACTCGTGCAAATCCCATCTGACGCCACAACTGGAAGTGGTGTTGGTAGCTCCCCAGCCCTGCGCGCTTGCGTCGGTTTGTAACACGACTGATGGGTTTGATATAATGATGGGATTAAAACAATCACAAACATTGCTAATCCACCATTGTAGCTCAATTTTTGCCTTGTTTGGCAGCTGCATAGGCCTGTCAAAATGTCCAGCATTCGCTTTTAATGCTGAGATTTTTGCTCTTTGTAAGCTTTGATAGTGTAACGGCCCAAATTGTGCAGCTGGAATGTAGCTACAAGTTTCCCAATCTCCTTAGCAGCATGTCTAATAGTTGGTTTCCTGGCGCAAGTAAGGCTGTTACATGCCTCTATTATGTTTATTGCTTTGTTCCCTGGGATAGTGACAATCAGAATCCCATACATCCCAAAATGTACGCAATCTCCCTCTTACTTGTGAGGTTATACATCCAGCACTCCCAAGAGAACCAGACCCCCTTACCTCCATGGTTGCCAGCGGGCCTTGATGTTCTGGGCTTTTTTGATTCGTTGTGTTGCTGGGATGTGGGGTTCTGATTGCCCTGTCAGGTTGAACCCGAGGCCTGTTAGACGTAGCGTAAGGATGCTGTCTGCGATATGCCGGTGGCCTGCTTGAGGATGGTGGTTTCATTAACCCGACCGCTTTTGCCTCCTCGTCCAGGTCTTTTACCTGTTTTGGCAGCTTTGCACAAACCCGCAAATTTTGGGTTGTGAGTAGTTTGATGGACATTTTCCGGAAAGAGTTTATCTCGTACTGTGTATTACACAGTAGCGCAATAGCTCCGTCATCTCCGTGCCTTGGCTGGCCAAATTTGGAAACCACGTTGAGAAATTCCTCTTGAGGATTTTCAGGTGCTGCAGGTTCCTGCGCCAACACCTCTTCAATGTCAGCCAGCTGCTGACTCCTGGCACTCCCCACTGATGAAGGGGATATGCTGGGTGGCCCAGATGCATGTCTCCTGGAACTTGAGGACATCCAATCCTGCTGCGGGAGATCTCGCTCAAGGAGTTGCTCCATCATGCACTCCATAATGCGCTCCACACTGGCCATGCGACTGCCGCCGCATCTGCGGACAGCAAGTCGACTTTCCTCAGGTTCTCTTGAACTACTGAGGCTTCTGCCATCGGCTCGCACCTCGTCGAGGTGATGTCTAGGGTGCCTCGGCAGGATGTCGCTGCCTGCCGCTCCTGCGGGGCTCTGCGACTCCCGCGAGGACATGCCACTAGTCTGCGGTCTTCCGGACTGAAACGGCCCGCCTGTCTGGAAAGACATAAGTGGTGAGGAGTCGGTTCCAGCCGCCGAAGCGGGGTTCACCGATATCCACGTGGTCTTGCCGCCTGTCCGGGACAAAGGCGACGCATGGTCACGTCCAGCCGCTAACGCGTGGTGCGGTGACCGAGATGATTTACCACCGGCCTGCGATCTGGAGGACTGCTCCGGTGGCAAGTTGACGCCGGCCACTGCAGCGGGGCTTTTCGACATTATTGCGGTTCTTCCCCTGGTCCGCCCTCTGGTGACCTGCATTGGAGGGGAGACAGAACGTGCCGCAGAGCGGGAAACACATTTACGCACCTTCATGCCACTGTCCCTATATTTAGGTGACAGTGGTAGGGAGTAAGGGTCTTCCCTACCCTGCTCCCGCTCAATGCTCCTACCACCATGTGGTTCCATAGTCAGCCGTGGTGAGGAGTCGGGTCCTGGCTGCGCTGGGCTCCCCGATTTCCGCGTTCTTATCCCGGCCCGCGGAGCGGGTGCTGCCGGTGTTCCGTGCAGCTCTGGGGATTGTGGCCGCTGACTCCCATCCGAAGTCCCGTGGCCCTTGGAGGCATGCTTCGATGCCTTCATTCTGGTCTCCCTGTCCATCGTTTCTGTAAGCAAAGTCTACTACAGAAGCTAAGCAACTCAAGGTTAGTATAACTTACCCGAGGGCCTTATTGAAGCTGCCGGTGGAGGAGCGCACCCCCCCCCCCCCCCCCAGCTCCCATGGTGACCAGACTCTCATGCGGGAATATATACTGCCGCTAACGGCAAGTCTCCCGCCTATGTTGTGAGTTGGGGCCCCGGCTCTGTCTTCGCTACCTCTACCGGGTATTCCTGCGGGCTGCGGTGTTGACTCGGGCTGCCCCTCTGCCGTCGCTACCTGCGAAGCGTGAGTCTGTAAGCCCGGACCCTGCCGGGTCAACGGGCTGCCCAACTTCCCGGTGAATTCACGCCGTCAGTCCGCGGTGATCCTGCGGGCTGCGGTGTAGAGTTGGGCTGTCGCTCTGCGTCGCTACGAACTGCGAGTCTGTGAGCCCGGACCCTCCTGGGTCAACGGGCTTGCCCGACTCCGGTCTGTTGCTGCCGCCGCTGACTGCCCGCATCCCGCGGTCCGTAGTCAGTCTCGAAGCGGCCCGTGGAGTACTCTGTCACACAGAGTCCCTGGAAGAAAAACCGACCGCAGGTTAGTTTACCTTACCTGCAGGTCCGTTGCAGTAGAGGAGCGACCCTCCTCCCTGCCTGTCGCTTCGCATGCGGTCGACGATATGTCGCGCATGCGTGCTGGCGGGGTCTTCACGAAGTCACTCACGTGACTCCAAAGTAAAATAGCATGATGATCCCTACTTCCTATCTTTAAACAAAGGAACAGCCTTAGCTACTCTCCACTCCCCCAACACCTCACTTTGTGGCTGGAGTAGATACAAAGATCTTCATCAATCCTCCAGTTCTTCGTCTCTGAATAATTTTAGATAGATCCCATCATATTTTGACATTTAATCTTAATTAAGTGTGCCAAAATAATGAATTTTGTATCAGCTAAAATAACCTTAGGCTTTTATTGTAAAAGAGCATAGCAACATAAGTGTAAATAATAATCTGTAAAATTGCCTCATAAGAATGTTTGCCCCTCCTTTCACGTTAGTGTTATTTGTTCACCACAATTCCTGCTTTTCTTTATCGGCTGCTGCTATGTCTACCGTAAAAGTAAGACCTGCTGGTTGCTAGAAACAACAAGAGTGAGCTGGTATACAATTGCTACAGCAATCACTAAGGCATGAAGAAAATCAGCCAGAGAGCTGCTGTTTTGTTAGCGAGTACAGCAGGCATTTGTGCAAGGTGCCTGCAAAGTCATTAGCTTGACTCTAGCCCAGATGAACCGGTGAGAATTGCATTTGCAGAGTTAATTAATGGCAAAATGAAATGTTGTAGAAACATAGTGCCAGCTGTCAGGTTTAAAACCCGACCTTACTGGTAGAATCCACCATTAATTCCAGCACTTCCTAGCGTTCCAGATGAACCCAATGCCGCATCCGTCATGCAGTACCTTGATAACTTACTGGGTCAGGTTGTTCATCAAATCCTTTAAATTTAATAAATAAAAATCTTGCAAGGTTGGCCATCCTTGATTGTCTTGGCAAATGCCCGATTTGGTAGGTTACTTCATTGGTGATTCGTTTGACCAGGGAATGAAACAAATTCTGTTCCTGAGTTTTTTTACAAACTCCAGGGGAGTGTTTGGTGTTCCTCTTGTGCTTGTGCCAATTCCTATTTTAATTTGCAATCACTTGGTTACCTATCCATGACCAATGCAACATAACCTGTATTTTGAAGAAGAAATCAAGTGAGAATGCTCCACCATTATCCCAACCTATGTGCGAATGGGAAGAACCATCTTGTTAACCTGAAAGACACATGGACATAATCTGGGGAGTAACTCTACTGCTGTGCCACTGTGCTGCCCTATGTCTTAAATCATCATATCTCAGTGGGGACTAGGACACAGTTGCTGAAGTCCTCTAATTGCAAGGAGAGGCTGGAGTTTCTTCTCGTAAAATCATGTAATATGGAAACAGATTCTTTGGCCTAGCAAGTCCATACCAACCATCAAGAACTGAATGACACTAATCCTAAACTGATCTCATTTTATTCTCCCCATCTTCCTATCAACTCCATGTCCAGATTCTGCAACTCATGTACACACTAGAGACAATCTGTAGCGGCCAAATAACTTACCAAACCGTTTGTCTTTGGAAAATTGATGGAAACCCAAAGGAAACCTATGTGGTCAAAGAGGGAATATGCAGGCTCCACACTTACAGCGCAGGTCAGGATTGAACTTGGGGCACTGGAGCTTTGAGGCAGCAACTGTACCAGCTATGCCACTATGCTCCAGTTCATTGTTTCTTGAATACTGAGTGCTTTGAAAGTGCTGGCATTGATGCAGCAGACTGTAGATCTACATTAACATCATACACTCATTATAGAACATCTCCAGTATAATACTTTAATTGCTGCCAACGGTTCCTAATGCTGTCTTGGTAAATGTTTTTGAATGAATTCTAGCTCATGTAACAAAATTAAACATCTAAAGGTTTAATAAGTTATTCTTACTCTTTTTCAGGAGTCACAGGGAGCATCGATCTAGTCTGAAGAAGGGTCTCAACCCGAAACGCCACACATTCCTTCTCTCCAGAGATGCTGCCTGTCCCGCTGAGTTACTCCAGCTCGTGTCTATCATCAATCTAGTAGTTCAGGAGCGGACCAGGTGAATATTTTTTAAGCACATTCCATTGTTTCAGCGAGCTGCTAAGACCTGAGCCTATTTGACTGCTCTCCCAACTTCAAATTGCAAACAGTCATTAAACTGCATGGTCCCTGAACAGAGAAAATTATTTGCATTTGACTCTTGGTTGGAGTGTTTGAGCGAGAACAAGGTGATGCCATTAGGTGTGGCAAGCATAACTGTTTATTATAGATTTACCTCACCAGCGCCCTTCTCAATGAAACTCTCAGAGAACCATATTTAATTGCATCCTGAAGTCATTTAACCAAAGTGCCTCCATGGTAGTAGTTACCATTCAATAAAAGTTTGTGTGGAAAGGTACAATT
This sequence comes from Okamejei kenojei, assembly GCA_035221665.1. NCBI lineage: Eukaryota > Metazoa > Chordata > Chondrichthyes > Rajiformes > Rajidae > Okamejei > Okamejei kenojei. The sequence goes on from CM069146.1 coordinate 40,583,860, forward strand.
TCCTTTATCATAAGAAAATATAAAAATGTGAAAGGATGTGAAACCGGCGCAGGGTCCCTGATTAAACTTTCTTCTCAGTTTAAAAATTTACTCATAATGCAGGGTTTAATGTATTTAAGTCTATCTATTTAGAGTCATCAAAAGTGTTTTATTGACATATGTCCTGAAAGGGAAAAATGGAATTCTTACTTGCAGTGGGAGCACCAAAGGTTTAAGCACAGTACTCAATGGATAATATAATAAACAATAAATAAGTTCAATAAATGACAAAAAACAATAAAGTACAAAAACAAAACTAAGCCCAAGGTCCCTTTATTCACGTTATCAACCAATTGATTAACTGTTTCAGATCCCTAATGTGCAGATACTTGGCAAAATCTTGTAAATAGATCAAATCTGCAACATCAGCTTCATTTCTCCACCTACCATCCATTAATCAAGTGAGTCCCTAAGCCTATTGACTGCGACCAACATTTACTCTGCCCTTGCTGGCTGGTCAAAGACAAGCTGTGCTTATTCAGTTGAATTCTTAAAATGATTATAAATGCATCGTTAGTAGCCAAAGTAAAAATAGGGTATATTTCTTGACAAATGGTATTACCTAAAAGTGGGAATATTAAAATAGGAATAAGTGGGAAGTGGGAACACTTTTTTCTAAATTTCAAGAATCTGTGTCATGTTAAATAGGTTAAAAAAATGTAAACAAATATATTATTCATATAATTTTGCATCCGAGTGAATGTCTAAACTGTGCTGCTCTTATTCTATGAAACATTTGCAAGTTTAATGTTTTTTTCCCTTAGAAAATGGCGTAACTGCGAAGATAATGGATTCACGAGGATTCAGCAATGCAAGCTCTGGGTCTAATTCATTAGTCTGGAAAATGTAAAGCTAATTGTAAGCTATAATGATGTTTCCATGATAGCTATGGCAAGTCAATGATCCTTCATCATGATGAACGCAAAAGATGATTTGTCTCCACTGTGTCCTATGGCTTTTTATTCCTATGTGATTTGACATGTGCTTCATATAGGGATGAAAGCCATGAAATACATTGTGAGCTATCACCAGCGGACGATGTAGCAACATCTAGCATGAATGTTGCTTAAAGACTTGATGATATTCTGCCAGTAAAGAAGCTTGCTGCTAACATGGACTGTGGAGTTGTGGATGTTGACAACCCAGCAGCTGGTGCCTGACATCCAAGTACCGTGATGATGAAAAAGCAGTTGCTGTCATTTCAACCTCACATTGTTATGCGCTTCCAGAAATCTTGGCAATATTATTTTTAGCCACCGTGAACAGCTGAGTGTACTGAGGCATCAAAGATATTGATCCTTCAACAAACCATGGAGATCTTTGATTTGGACCGAGGAAAAACCATCCTGTAAGGATTCCTGCACGTAATTACATAAGAGTACAGCTCCTGGAAGGATCTGAATCCATCTGAGCATGAGAGGCGTCTGAGATAAGTAACATGGTAAAACTCTGGAGTTCAACTCCATATGAACCACTGTCGTCAGGAGGGTGAGAAGAAGGGACGCAAAGGCAAAAGAATAGAGGAGTCAAAGGAAGTGTAAAATAAAGGATGCAACTCATTCCTCCAAATCAAACAACAACAGCAACGCCAACTACCTGCCAACCATTTTATTGATCTGGCTATTTCAGACTTATCATCTTGCTACAGCTGCTCGATGTTAGCACAAGAAAAATGTCCTGCACCTCCTACAGCCAAGGATATAGAAAATGGAAGACACGGAACAAGCCCATTGACGGACAATGTCCGCGCTGACCACAATGCTAAATTAAACTAACCCGGTCTGTCTGCACGTGATTACCTCCAATCTCTGCATGTTCATGTGCCCAGGTACCTCTTAAACATCACTATTGTATCTGCATCGCATCGTATTTGACAGACAAAATGTGGCCTGCAGGTTGACATTGAGTTGTTAATCTCCCTAGATACCCTATCGGTATTTCCACCAACACGATTGTCTACTCTTAGGGCACTTTGAATTACAGGTTATTTAATTTAACTGGCAACAAGTTTGGACAAGCTACAGTGAGTACATCTGAAACAGTTTCTACAGTTCTGTTCAGAGATAACTTCCTGAAGCAAACATAAACTCTGCAGACCGAGTGGTAAGACTGATCCTGAGGAGTGCGGAGAAACCAGGAATATTCAGCTTTTCCGTTAGGAAGATTCCAATAATTCACCTGACTTTTTTATGCAAGCTCTTTGTATTTCAAACATGGAAAAAAATCCAGGACCCAGCATTTATTGTCAATGTATAGCGCAGCCACTGTTGGTTAGATGAAGTTAGTTGCTGTAAGCTACATCCACATAATTCAACTGCCTAAATATGTATTTCTTTACTAACGAAGACCTTATTTACCACTTGGGTCGCGACAACCCAAAGGCATGAGCACTAAATTCTTCAATTTCAGGTAACACCCCTCCCCCACTTCACATCTACCCAGCTTCCTCAACCCCAGCAAACACCTTTCTTTCCCTCCCCCCCCCCCCTCTTTTTGTTCCTTCTCTCTTCCCTACTCCCCATCTGGAAGTACACACATTTTCCCCTTCCACCTCTATACCTCTATTCCTTCCCCTGGCGTCACACATCATGCGTCGTCTATGCTTATCGCCTTATCTCATACTTGTTTGTCTTTTCATCTCTGGTCTTCGTCCAAACATCTGCCAATCAACCACTCTCAGCCCCCCACACTGCTATCCACCTAACACTTGCCAGGCTTTGTCCCACTCCCACCTCTCTTCCAGCTTTCTTCTCCTCCCCCCCCCCTACCATCAGTCTGAGGGCTTTACTGGGCATGAGTCATCCTTGGATCCGTCGCCTACCCATGTTCTCCAGAAAAAGTCTGCCCGACCCGCTGAGGCACTCCAGCACCACGTATCTTTCTTTCCACTCCACCTCCCTCTGACATTGAGTTTCTTAGCCCTCCTTCATCCAGTCATTTCCCACCCATCCCTACTCCAGTCCCCCATTTTCCTTCCACCCCACATTCCCTTCCACCCACCATCCCTCCCTCTAGTGCTACATTTCATTCCTCTTTTTCCTCCCGCATCCGATTTCACATTTCACCTTGGTTTCTATCCCCACCCATCTTGCCCCCTCCTGGCTTATCCACGAATCAACCTCTCCACACCTGAATCACCCTAACACTTGCTAGTTCTAGCCCCACCCCTCACCTCTTACTAATAGCTATCTTTCATTTTTTACAACAGTCTGAAGAAGGATCCTGAATATTTCCCTACTAATCTATATTCTGGATGATCAGCCATTATCACATTGAGTGGTGGTGCTGGCTAGAAGGGCCGAATGGCCTACCCCTGCACCTATTTTCTATGTGTCTATGGAGTTCTTCCAGCTGTTTTTGGGGCAGTGAATTCTTGATGTCAAACACTCAATGGATGTTGTTTTTATTTTTACCTCACCACCTCTCTGATCCTTTCAATATTTATTTTAACTGTTTCCCTCTAGTTTTTGGCCCCTGGGCTATGGGAAATTGATCTTTCTCTTCACTCTAACTGGACTTTCATGGTATAAATATCATCTACTGCAGCCTCCTCTGTTCTGAATAAATTAACTGGCATATGTGATCCTTCCACAGGCTGAAATCTTCTAGGGTTTGTGTATTTTACAGTGAATGGCACATCTCATAACTTCAAAGTTTTTCAACCATTTTGAAATATACCATTAGTGTAATGAACATTCTCCATATAGCTGGCTGAGGGCAGCTCCAACAACACTTAAACTCCGCATTATCCAGGAAATAGCAAATATATTGATTGCCATCCATTCTCCACTTTGAACATTCATTACCTCCTTTATTTTGTGGATTAGAACAAGATGCACTGAAGTTACTCTCCAATAATTCCCGAGCAGCTCCTAACAAACTCACAACCTTTACTTGGAAGGAAAAAGCCAATGAATACATCGGAAAACCATGAGCCATTTGTTCCATTCAAAAGCACGCACCAACTAGACTTTGAAATGTATTCCTTTGCTGACCTAGGAGTTAAATCCTGGAAGTTGTATTAGATTCCGGACAGCAGTGTGGGAATACCTCCACTGCAAGACAATGAACTGTACAGGGATTGAACTCATGACTCCAAAAAATTATAGATGAATGGTGTAAATTCTGTCTAACCCAGCAAAATCCACATTCCTGTGTATGATTAAAAATCAATCATATTTATGTATACAGTGTATTATTCGAAACGTGAATAATACACGTGCAACGGGACTTATATCAGCGTTGTATCATATCCAGTTAAAATGTTATTTTAAGCCAATAGCATTATAACATTAACTGCCTCAACTTTTCCACTCCCCTGACTTACTCTAACCTCTTCCCCCCCTGAACGTACAGCTCTCAGCTCACTCTGCAGCAACCCCAACTTGATAACCAACCTTGATAGCCAACAGGAGGAGCCATGGTAGTCTGGCGCGCTGACTTCTACCGAGCTGAGGCCAGGCGACAACTCTCAGACATCTCCTCCTACTTATCCTTGGACCATGACCTGACTGACGAGCACCAGACCTTAATATCACACACCATTTCTGATTTTATTACTTCCGGCTCTCTGCCCTCTAAAGCCTCCAACCTCATCGTTCCCCAGCCCCGCACGGCCCGATTTTATCTTCTCCCCAAAATCCACAAACAGAACTGTCCTGGAAGACCCATTGTTTCTGCTTGTTCATGTCCCACCAAATTAATGTCCACATACCTCGATTCCATTCTATCTCCCCGGTCCAATCCCTCCCTACCTTTGTCCAAGACACCGCACATGCTCTTTGTCTCTTCAACGACTTCTGTTTTTCCAGGACCCTCACTTCCTCTTCTTTACCATGGATGTCCAGGCACTCTACACCTCCATCCCCCACCAGGAAGGTCTTAAAGCCCTCCGTTTCTTCCTCGACCACAAAACCAGCCAATTTCCGTCAACCAATACCGTTTATGGATCTCACCATCTCCATCACAGGAGACAGACTATTGACCGAGATGTACTGCAAACCTACTGACTCCCATAGCTATCTAGACTAGACTTCTTCCCACCCTGCTTCCTGTAAAGACTCTATCGCCTACTCCCAATTCCTCCATCTGCGCCCAGGATGAAATTTTCCATACTAGCTCATCAGAGATGTCCTCATTCTTTAGGAAATGGTGGTTCCCCTCTTCCATTATAGATGAGATTCTCACTAGGGTCTCCTTGATATCCCGCAGCTCCGCTCTTTCTCCCCCTCCCTCCATTCACAACAAGGATAGAGTCCCCCTTGTCCTCACCTTCCACCCCATCAGCCGTTGCATACAGCATATAATCCTCCAACACTTTTGCCACTTCCAACGGGATCCCACTACTGGCCACATCTTCCCATCACCACCCCTTTTTGCTTTCCGCAGAGACCGTTCCCTCCACAACTCCCTGGTCAACTCGTCCCTTCCCACCACAACCACCCCCTCCCCAGGTACTTTCCCCTGCAACTGCAAAGATGCAACACCTGTCCCCTTGCCTCCCCCTTCGACTCCATTCAAGGACCCCAACAGTCTTTTCAGGTAAGGCAGAGGTTTACTTGTACCTCTTCCAACCTCATCTACTCTATCCGCTGTTCCAGGTGTCAACTTCTGTACATCGGCGAGACCAAGTGCAGGTTCGGCACTGGGAAAGGGGACGAGATGGAGAGAGAGAGAGGGAAAGCAAGGGCTATTTGAAGTTAGAAAAGTCAATGTTCATACCACTGGGGTGTAAGCTACCCAAGCGAAATATGAGGTGCTGTTCCTCCAATTTGTTCTGGGCTTCATTCTGACAATGGAGGAGGCCCAGGACAGAAAGGTCAGATTGGGAATGGGAGGGAGAGTTAAATTACTGAGCAACCGGGAGATCGGGTAGGGTCACTCCGCCTTAACCTACCTGATCTCCTGGTTGGAGCGAACGCAGTCAAGGGATCGACTCCGAAGTAAGTCCACGCCCCGTGGTGGGACCCAATGCCAGTCCGAGGAGGCCTCCAGCTCCATCGATGGTAGGCTGCAGAGCGACCGGTGAATGCGATCTGTAAAGTAATTGCATCTCCGCAAAGGTAAGAAACTGAAAAAAAGTTTCCCCCGACCTCTCCCCCTCCCCCCACATAAATTAAACCGGAGAACATTTACACAAACTTTTAACATGCACTAAAAAAAATTTAAAAGACAAAAAAAACATACTGTTGGCGGGGCTGCCAATCATGCAGCGCCCCTGGTGGGTTTTTTTGTATCATTGGTAATAATTAAATATTGGAACCTACTATAATGAACAGGCCACATAACAAATAATTAAAAAAGCCTATTTCCTCCGCTTCATAGATGCTGCCTCACCCGCAGAGTTTCACAAGCATTTTTGTCTACCTTCGATTTTCCAGCGTCTGCAGTTCCTTCTTAAACATAAAAAAGAATAATAGGATTGAGCAGTCAGCATGGGTTTAAAAAAAGGAAACCATGTTTGACATACATTCGAGTTGTGAGGATGTGATGAGTAAAGTAAGTAAGAGGGAGCTGGTGGTTTTGGTGAATTTAGATTTTCAGATTTAGATAAGGTCCCAATCAGGAGGCTAGTCAAAAAGGTTAGAACGCGTGGAACTGGAGCTAATATACTGACGAAGGTTGAGAATTAGTTCATAACCATAATAGTAAGATTAAACGAGAACTTACCAGTTTGAAGTTTGATCTTTATTTTATGAGGAGTCGAGTTGAGGGACTACGTGAATAGAAGCCCGTACAGCCGTTGGTGCGTCAATCGTCAAAGCAGCGGAGTGAATTCACAGCTAACAATGACTGAAGTATAATGGTAAGATAACAAAGACTAGAACTATCAGCTGAGATCTATGAGGGTGGGAGCGGAGGGCACGTAGTCCCTCAACTCGACTCCTCATAAAATAAAGATCAAACTTCAAACTGGTAAGTTCTCGTTTAATCTTACTATTTTACTTCAGAGTCACGTGAGTGACTACGTGAAGACTTCAAAGCACTGTGATTTCACGCCGCAGACCAAATCCAGTGTTCACACGGCATCGATTGACTCAAAAGTCGTTATCAATCAATAATGCATCAATAATAAAATTTGTTAAATGAATAACAGTTTATTTGCAAACAAAATCGTAACAAACCCCTCTAACTCAGGGGGAAACTATAACAGTACTCAAAACAGAATCAGCAAACACCCCAGCCTTGAAATCGGCTTGTGATAAAACCTTTGAAAGGTCAGCTCACTGGACCATCCTGCGGCCGCGAGGACATGGTCTATTGGCAAGTCCATCGCCCTTGCCGCGGAAGTTGATGCCGCCCTGGTGGAATGAGATTTGAATTTATCAGTATCAATTCCAGCACTTGCCAGGACCTGCTTTAGCCACCTTGAAATTGTTTGCACCGACACCTTACTGTGTGCTTTTTGTGACTAATAAATAATGCAGACTCTGGTCCTCTTAGAGCTTTAGTAATCTCAATGTAACGAGATAAATGTGAGACTACACATAAGCGATCATCTGTGGGGTATGCTGAAAACACAATCTTACATCCTGTCATGCCACTTCTATTATGTTTAAGCAAATCATAGACATAAAATATAATGGCACCTGCCGACACATGCATTCTATCTAACCGTAGCTTTTGCAATGTTTGTACACGTTGGGCTGAAACCAACACCAGAAGCATGACCACCTTCATAGTTAATTTGGCTATAGATAGGCTTGTAACCGGAGCCCACTGGCGAAGAAGCATAAGAACCTCACTCACATTCCAAATACCAGCATACCTGGGTTTAGGAGGATTAGAATTGAAAACTCCCTTCATGAATCGTGAAACTAACGGATGTGTCCCTACTGTATTAGGGATTCATGGGTAAATAAGACAGAGCACTTCTGGCTGAATTGATTGCACTGTAACTTAATTTTTGGTTGAAATAAAGAGTTGACAAAAACTCCAATACATCTGTGATCCCTGCAGTTTGATATGAAATATTCTGCTGTAGACAGAATTACTCCCACTTCCTTATCGAGGTGATATATTGCTTCTGTGTACTATCCTTGCAGGCCGATGTTAGAACATCCACAGTACGATCAGACAGTCCTCTCCCCAGGTATGGCCTCCTTAAAATCTGCAAATCAACAGATCAATACGATCATGTAAAGGATGTTGATCCCCATTTACTGGATTCACCAGTAGATTTTTATTCTTGGGAATACTCATGTGAGGCTCCCTAGCCATTTGTAAAACAACAGGAAACCATGCTTGCGTAGGCCAATCTGGCACTACTAATACGCCTGAAGCGGAGTCCTGCTTGATCTTTTGCAAACATCTGCTGATGAGACAGGATGGAGGAAATACATACACAAACATTCCTCCCCAATGCAGCGAGAACGCACAAAACATATCTGGGCAACTGATGATTTAATCTAGATGCAAACAAGTCAATATCTGGCAATCCATACTGAACAATCACTTGGTTAAATACATCCTGATTTAACATCCATTCTATGTTGTCATTAAACTGACGTGACCTAGCGTCAGCTACAGTGTTGAATCTTCCTGGCAAGTAAATTGCTGAAAGCCAGATATTTTGGTCAATACACCAGCTCTAAATCTGGTTAGCCAGTCTATCACAAGACTGTGACTTGACTCCACCCATGTGGTTTACATATGCCACTGCTGTGGTGTTGTCAATCTGAACCTGCACATGCAAGTCCCTCCTGGTAGAACAATAAGCTTTAAGCCCATACCAGGTTCCCAACAACTAAATAATTAATCCCTCTTAATTGAAGAAGGGATGTCTCATCAACATTCCATCTCCCTCCACAACTAGAAGACATATCTGTTGCACCCCAACTCAGTGCACTTACATCAGTCTGTAATATCATTGAAGGTGGTTCCACCAAAACCTTCCTAAAAATTTTTGAAACATGTACTATCCACCATTGCATGTCATAAATTGCCCCAGCTGACAACTGCATAGGCCTATCAAAGTGGCCACTTTGTATTCTCAGTGCCTGTTCCTTTGATCATTGTAATTGTTGATAATGTAGAGGACCATACTGCACAGCTGGAAATGCTGCAACAAACTTCCCAATTAACCTGGCTACTTGTCTAATTGAAGGCCGTTGTTCTCCAATGAGATTAACACAGTCCTCAATTAACTGATCCAATTTATCCCTGGGCAAAGTTACCAACATGTGATTTGAATTAATGGTAAATCCCAGATAATCAATAATTTGGACTGGTGATAATTTAGATTTATCTGGGTGAACGACAAATCCCAATTGTTCAAAAGTGAATTTAACAACTGAATCTGATGACTGAGCTTCAGCATGATTCTTTCCAACAATCAGAATATCATCTAAATAGGCCATTACCACATGCCCCTGAGCTCTGAGTAATGCTAACACAGGTTTTACCAATTTAGTAAATAGTCTAGGAGCTGAAGTTAATCCATTAGGCAATGCCTTGAATTGCCACAACTGAGTCATCCAAATAAATTTCAAATATCTTCCATCATCACCATGAATAGACACTGATTAATACGCATCCTTTAAATCAATGCTTGCCATCTAACACCCCTTGGACACTAGATGTTTGGCCATGGTAAAGGTTTCCATTTTGAAATGCCTATAACAAACAAATTTGTTCAAACTTGTTAAATCCAGAATAATTCTACATCCCCCAGTCTTTTTAGATCTGGGAAATATACTTGACACAAATTGTCGACTTTGATAGACTGAAGTCTCAATTACCCCTTTCTTATATAACGAATGAATCTCTGCTTGAATAAGCACATTTTCCTCATCTGAAAATATAAGTTTCCGATTAGGAACATGTTAATTAGGTAGATTAGAGTAAAATTCAATTTTCACCCCTTCAATACTGCTAAGTATAAACTAATCTGATGTCAACTCCTGCCATTGTTTGAGAAACAATTTTAACCTTCCCCCAATTTCAACAGCAATTCAGTTAATTAATTGTCTGTCAATGGTATATTCCTTACCTGCATCTGTCCTTGCGGACCTTGTTGTCCACGACCTCTTGTAGAGAAAGGCACCTTCCACTTCATACCGGTGGCAGCCTGCCAATTCCGATATTGAAGACCTGAACGGCTCGTTCCTTCTCCTGCATCCACACTAGCGATACGATACGGATAAAACCTTTTGCCTTGTTTGCCAACCGGCTTAATGAGGGCCATGATTTTAACATCTTCATGACAGTCTTTTACCCTTTTTGCAAGGTTACCTCCAAACAGCAGATTTCGTGGTGGTACACTGGTCGGTTTGCACAAACTCGCCAAGTTCGGATTAATCACTGGCCTAATAGGGGACCTCCTGATATTATTAATTTCAAAAAATGCACTACAAAGGAATCCAAGTGCATCCTGGTGTGCTTCAACCATATTGCTTGTATCAATAACTTTCTCCACAGCTGTGACACCTGCTGATAACAGTTTAAGCACTTTTTGAAACTTCATCTCCTGGGCCCTAGCAGGCATACCCATCTGTGACCAAATTTGGTGATTAACCACCGGTACCTTCAGGAGATCACAATTAACAGGAGCTTCATAGTTTTTTGCTGCTTCATCCATAGCTAGCTCCTGTAACTGTTGGGAGAGCATATAATGAATTGCTTCAGCCAATTCTACGCCAATCGCCTCTCCTGCCTCTCTAGGCACAGCAATCTTTTCAGCAATGTTCGGAATTACCTCCAATTGAACTCCTTTACTGCTCTCCCCCACCATAGAATCAGTGTCAGCGAACTGTACTGATGGAATATCCTCCTCACAGTCAGGATAGTCCTGCAGCCCTGTGACAGGTGCTGCTAGCACAGGCTCTCCCACAGCCTGGCTTGGGCACCACTCCTCCTCACGGAGCTGGTCCCTGTCGAGCATTCTTTGCAATAAAATCTCGACCTGGGAGAGCCGTGAGCAAACGGACTCTCCTATGGAGGGTATAACCTCCAGGCCCGACTCAGGGTCCACGGGCCTATCAGACTTGCCAGTGGCCTTCCGCCCTACTGGCAAGCCTCCACTGCTCTCAGGCGGTGGGTCTGCAACCACTGGACCAGGTGTACCAGACAGGCCTCCATCAACAACACTCTCCTGGTCACTTTCCTTCCTACCTCCGGAGCGCCTCGCCGACACCTTCTTCACTTTCTGCAACATTTCTACAAGAGACCTCCAACCGTCGCAGAAAATGACCACTGGAAACATTTTAAAACTTACCTCTCGTTTTTAAACTTACCGCTTGGAGGAGCGCTGCTGCTCCAACCGGCTGACTGCACCAATGCGTCTGACGTCATGACGCACCAACGGCTGTACGGGGTTCTTCACGTAGTCACTCACGTGACTCCGAAGTAAAATCATAATCATACTTCATTAGCTAAACAAAGAATAAGGAAGATGTGTGATCTGTTCGTCTTAATTTCAAGAGCAGAGATGTACTGCAATTCTATACGGGTGTGATTGAACCTAGGTTTAAATTGAATGCAAACAAGTATTAATTTCCAGTAAGTTGCATGAAGGGATCTCAGGGGATTTGTCCAAAAGCTAGGTCAAGGAAACAGACTAAAAATGAAAGTAAATCCACAGAGGAAAGAGGTAGTTGTGAGACATGGGACATGGTCAAAGATAGTCCAACAGAGCTAGTACAGGTCTGGGAAGGGAAACTGGTGCTGATGATTTTCTACTGGGGATCAGGATAGAACAAGACTGTTTTGTTCCACCCAAGATGAATGGAAGTGAATATTTGTGGGAGGAGAAAGAGTATCAGGAATAGGACAATTCACTTGAGCAACTTGATCGGTAAATGATCCAAAATAAATTGTCAGGGGGGCAGTTGGTAATGTAATTAATCATTCAGTGGTTCAACAGCCCAATGAGGGCTGGTAATTTAGCTAATCTCCAGGTGAAGTCGCTGTCTGGGTTCACTCTCAGGAATAAGCAAATGATCAATAACCCTCAAGAGACATTTAAAGTCGTGTCAGAAGATTAATTTTTAATGCTGCAATGACATGTAATTGTTGACTAATGATCTCACCAGCACTAAACTTTTGATTTTACAAACCTTCAGAATGTAATAAATGGTGGAAAATGTATAAAATAATTCAAATAAAACTGCACCATCTTACATTTTCTTTCTGTCTTTTTTATTTCTCTCCCTTCACCCAACTTCTCTTCCTTCAGACTTTGGGTCATTGCCCCTCACTACACCCTTCAGTTGTGCTCGAGGCTGTTCTGAGGTCACTTTGGGATGGTCTGATTAGACCTGTACTGTGATTGAGGTGGTGGTGAAGATGGGTGACATTGGAGGCAGCCACAATGATGGATGCTAGCTGGGTGATTTGTGGCACCAGAGACCCGGGTTCGATCCTGACTATAGATGCTGTCTGTATAGAGTTTGCACGTTCTCACTGTGACTTTGTGGGTTTACTCCGGGTGCTCACGTTTCCTCCCACATTCCATAGATGTGCACTTTGTAGGCTAATTGGCTTCTGTAAATTGTCCCAAGTGAGTAGGATGGAACTAGTGTACCGGTCGGCATGGACAATGGACTGAAGGGCCTGTTCCATGCTGCTCTAAACTAAACTAAAATAAACAGATCAAGTTGGAACTTTGGATTTTGGCAATACTTTTGTTGAAATGGAGGCATGTGGAGGATAAAAAATGTAATTGAGAGAGAAGGCTATATCAGCATTTTGTAATGTGAAGAGGCTGACTGGAGGTACAAAATGTGAGTTCTTAACTGGCTGATAACACAGTCCCATGTTGTGCTGGTATGACCATGTTGTTCCCTGGAATTTAGGAGGATGAGAGAGGATCTTACAGAAACATATAGCATTCCTAAGGCATTGGACAGGCTAGATGCAGGAAAAATGTTCCTGATGTTGGGGGAGTCCAGAACCATGGGTCACAGTTTAAGAATAAGGGGTAGGCCATTTAGGATTGAGACGAGGAAAAACATTTTCTCCCAGCGAGTTGTGAATCTGTGGAATTCTCTGCCACAGAAGACAGTGAAGGCCAATTCACTGGATGTTTTCAAGAGAGTTAGATATAGCTCTTAGGGCTAGAGGAATCAAGTGATATGGGGAGAAAGCAGGAATGGGGTACTGATTCTGGATGATCAGCTATGATCATATTAAATGGCAGTGCTGGCTCAAAGGGGCAAATGGCCTACTCCTGTACCTACCTTCTATGTTTCTATGTCAATGTTCTAAAGGAAATATAGTCTCAGTCTCACCACTACGCTTCAGAAGGAATATTGCGAAGGGGCCAACATTATTTTAGGTGTTTTTGACAAAATAAATTGTGCTGGGTCCAAACATGACTCATGCACAGTAAAGCCCCGAGACAGGGCTGGAAAATCATAATTTTCATGTTTCACTTTTTAGGTTTGGTTTATAATTGCATAATTCCATTAAAAAAATAATGTTGTGATTAGTTTGATAAGAGGAAGGGTATTGAAACACTTGATTTGACCAGTTGCTCAGGGAGGGAGGGAGAAGTCAGATGTCCAATGAATGTCAGCTGTGAGGTTGTGACAGAATAAAACACGTAAATACCTAAACAACATACTTTAAATTTAAAGACTAACTGGCAAGAACACTAGGCTACAGCTGTTGGGACTGCGATGAATTTCCAGGACCCCACAGAAGTCGCACTCAATATCTTGATTAATGATCAGGTTTTAAATTCATTTGTGTACAGAGTGCACAAAAGGCATTGCGTTAGGCAAAAACAATGAATAAACCCTTGCGTTTTAGGGTAGCAGTGGCGGCACGGTGGTGCAGTGGTAGAGACCTGGGTTTGATCCTGACTAAACCATGCTACCTGTATACCGTTTGTACATTCTCCCCATGATCTGCGTGGGTTTTCTCCGGTTTCCTCCCACACTCTAAAGACGAACAGGTTTGTAAGTTAATAGGCTTCAGTAAAATTCTAAACTGTCCCTAGTGTGTAGGATAGTGTTAGAGCGCAGGGATCGCCCGTCGGCACGGACTTGGTGAGCCAATGGACCTGTTCCTACCAAAGATCCTATAGCAAGCAAGATAGATCACTCGACGAAAAAGACGTAGTACGGTCATGGGCAGATTCATGGGTAATTTTTGGCCCCATTTCCGTAACCGGCTTCCATCTCCGCACCAAAGTTCCCATAGGACACTAGTGTGGAGACGGAAGCCGGTTACGGAAACATCCTCGTAAAAATAAAAGTTATTTGGGAAAAATATTCTCCTCATTTTCAGAATTATAGTTTATTAACACAAACTGTTCCCTCGCAACGTTGATTACACTGCGAGTAGGGACGGGTTACTGAAATGGATGATAAAAAGGCCCACGCTCCGCTCCGTTGCGTACTACACGTCAGCCCATTGCATTTAGAAGGAGTGGTCTATCTTGCTTGCTATAGGATCTTTGGTTCCTATGTTGTATCTCTAAACTTAACAGTGTGTATACAGTCACATGTCAGCCTACCCAGCTGACACTAGGGCAGTTAGCCCACTCAAACTCATTATTACTGAACAAGCTCAATCAGTCCAGAAAGTGTGAGATTTGCATGGGGCAGGAAAGGTCGGAGTGTTTAAGATGATGTGATTATTTTTGTTACTCTGATATACATGCCATTGTTTCAATGCAGAGTTGAGTTGGGGGGAGAAGAGGGCAAGCCTACTGCACGAGATAAGTAATTAAAGTTAGTGTCTCTGCTAAATACCAGCGAGCAGCAACACTAACTGCATCCTCAGGGAGCCGAGCTTGTAATTTGTGCCGATACTTCAGACTAATACTGACAGAGGTCTAAACCGTCAGAGGTGCTGCCCTCCACATAGCAGGTTAAACCAAGAGAACTCAAATCTCTTCAAGTAGGAGAGCAATCCCCAATCGGGCAGGAAGGAATGTACAACAAATCTACTTTTTCTATTAGAGAGACACAAAACGCTGGAGTAACTCAGCAGGTGAGGAAGCATCTCTGGAGAAAAATGACGGGTGACATTTCAGGTCAAGACTCAGAATGAAAAAGTGTCCTCAGAATGAAATGTCACCTATCCTTTTTCCCCAGAGATATTGCCTGGCCTGCTAATTTACTCCAGCATTTTGTGTTCTCTAATAGAAAAAGTAGATTTTTTTGTACATTCCTTCCTGCCCGATTGGGAATTTCACTCCTACTTGGAGAGATTGAAGTTCTCCTGGTTTAACCTGTCTTTGGTATAAACCAGCATCTGTGGTTGCTTCTTTCTACCTTCTTACTTTCTCTATTATTCATTCTTCACCCCTCTGTCACACAAAATAAACTAACTAATCATTTACATCACTGATGGTTGTTCTGTGTGCACATCACATTTGTTTACATTAATGTAACATTATATTAAATTAATTCACTGCTTCCAATCAGGTTTTGATGAACTTGGAGATGGGATGAGATCCGACAGGAAGTTTACTTAACCACCAGCCCCACCTGGTGCCAGCTCACATTCATTACAGCCAGTTCTGATCATTGTAGTGTTGGCTTAACACAAACATTTGTTTCACTTTGCTCAACAAAACACAAAATGTGGAGCTTTTTCAGACTTTCTTCATTCTCCACTGGGTTTCTGCCTTCAATCAGTTCCCCAGACTTCACTCAGCTTTTTGCTGTATTTCCTGTACTCAGCAGTACCCAGACTGAAATATTATTTTTCAGGCACTTCTTAAAGAGCTTCCTGGATAAAGAAATTTGCTGATAATGGAAACTGCTTCAGAACCTGTCACTAACTGCCTCACAGTCAAGCTGCCCACATTATATGCAGAAGAAAGTCAAGCTAGGCTCCTAGTAGAGAAAATTATATTATGAAACCAGATTCCTGGCATTAACCAAGGTTTTAGCATTGCTTATATTACATTGCTTGGTTGGCAATGGGTCAGTTAAGTTAATCCATTGTGTTCTTGTCTTCCTTTTAAAACACATCAATCCATCAGAAGTTCGAGGTCTGGCAACAAATTAGATAATGGGCCAACTGCAGACGGGAAAGAGTCTGGACAAGCAACAGTATCGGATTAAGTGTTGCTGCAACCACATTTCTTTATTGCTTTTATAAATGGCTTGGAGTCACCCCATGATTGCAAGTGGTGAGGTGGGGGGTGTGGCTGAAAATAGGTGCAGGAGGAGGACATTCGGCCCTTCGAGCCAGCACCGCCATTCATTGCGATCATGGCTGACCGTCCCCAATCAACAACCCGTTCCTGCCTTCTCCCCATATCCCTTGATTCCACAAGCCCCTAGAGCTCTATATAACTCTCTCTTAAATCCATCCAGTGTTTTGACCTCCACTGCCCTCTGTGGCAGGGAATTCCACAAATTCAAAACTCTCTGGGTGAAAAAGTTTTTCTCACCTCAGTCTTAAATGGCCTCCCCTTTATTCTAAGACAGTGGCCCCTGGTTCTGGACTTGCCCAACATTGGGAACATTTTTCCTGCATCTAGATTGTCCAGTCCTTTTATAATTTTATATGTTTCTATAAGATCCCCCTCATCCTTCTAAACTCCAGTGAATACAAGCCTAGTCTTTTCAATCTTTCCTCATATGACAGTCCCGCCATCCCAGGGATCAATCGCGTGAACCTACGCTGCA
Source organism: Okamejei kenojei (assembly GCA_035221665.1). Lineage (NCBI taxonomy): Eukaryota > Metazoa > Chordata > Chondrichthyes > Rajiformes > Rajidae > Okamejei > Okamejei kenojei. The sequence goes on from CM069146.1 coordinate 40,600,491, forward strand.
CTGCCTCAATCACAAGGATGTCCTTCCTCAAATTAGGAGACCAAAACTGTACACAATACTCCAGATGTGGTCTCACCAGAGCCCTATACAACTGCAGAAGAACCTCTTTACTCCTGTACTGAAATCCTCTTGTTATGAAGGCCAACATTCCATTAGCTTTCTTCACTGCCTGCTGTACCTGCACGCCAACATTCAGTGACCGGTGTACAAGGATACGCAGGTCTCGCTGCACCCCCCCCTTAGCTAACCTAACCCCATTGAGATAATAATCTGCCCCCTTGTTTTTGCCACCAAAGTGGATAACCTCACATTTATCTATATTATACAGCATCTGCCACGTATCTGCCCACTCACTCAACCTGTCCAGGTCACCCTGCAACCTCCTAACATCCTCTTCACAGTTCACACTGCCACCCTGCATTGTGTCATCCACAAACTTGCTAGTGTTACTCCTAATTCCATTTTCCAAATCATTAATATATATGGTAAATAGTTGCGGCCACAACACCAAGCCTTGCGACACTCCACTCGCCACTGCCTGCCATTCTGAAAAGGACCCGTTCACTCCTACTCTTTGCTTCCTGTCTACCAACCAATTTTCTATCCACATCAACAACCTACCCCCAATACCATGTGCTCTAATTTTAGTCACCAGTCTCCCGTGTGGGACCTTATCAAAGGCTTTCTGAAAGTCTAGATACATTACATCCACTGGCTCCCCTTCATCCATTTTATTTTGTCACATCCTCAAAAAATACCAGAAGATTAGTCAAGCATGATTTTCCTTTCATAAATCCATGCTGACTTAGACTAATCCTTTTACTGCTATCCAAATGCCCCATTATTACCTCTTTAATAATTGACTCCAGCAGCTTTCCCACCACTGAAGTCAGGCTAACTGGTCTATAATTCCCCGTTTTCTCTCTCGCTCTTTTCTTGAAAAGTGGGGTAACATTAGCTATCCTTCAATCATCAGGAACTGATCCTGAATCTATTGAACATTGGAAAATGATCACCAATGCGTCCACTATTTCCAGAGCCACCTCCCTGAGGAATCTGGGATGCAGACCATCAGGCCCAGGGGACTTATCATTCTTCAGTCCCATTAGTCTACCCAATACTATTTCTCGCCTAATGAAAATTTATTTCAGTTCCTCAACCCCCTTAGTTCCTCTGTCATCCAGTACTTCTGGGAAATTGTTTGTGTCTTCCTTTGTGAAGACAGATCCAAAGTACCTATTTAACTCTTCTGCCATTTCCTTGTGCCTCATAATAATTTCACCCGTGTCTGCCTTCAAGGGACCCACATTTGACTTTGCTGCTCTTTTTTCCCTTAACATATCTAAAAAAGCTGTTACTGTCCTTCTTTATATTCCTGGCCAGCTTCCCCTCGTACTTCATCTTTTCAGCCCGTATTGCCTGTTTTGTTTCCTTCTGTTGTCCTCTGGCTTCCGGCTACTCTTTGCTGTGTTATACATCTTTTCTTTTAGTTTTATTCAATCCCTAACTTCTCTTGTCAGCCACGGTTGCCTCCTACTCCCCTTAGAATCTTTCTTCCTTTTTGGAATGAAATGATCCTGCGTCCGGATTATGCGCAGAAATTCCTGCCATTGCTGTTCCACTGTCATTCCTGCTAGGAATCCCTTTCCAGTCTACTTTGGCCAGCTCCTCTCTCATGCCTTCATAATCCCCTTTGTTCAGCTGCATCACTGCCACTTCCAATTTAACCTTCTCCTTCTCAAATTGCCGATTAAAACGAATCATATTATGATCACTACCTCCAAGCAGTTCCTTTACTTCGAGTTCTCTTATCAAATTTGGTTCATTGGACAACACTAAATCCAGAATTGCCTTTTCTCTGGTCGGCTCTATTACAAACTGCTCTCAGAATCCATCTCGAAGGCATTATACAAACTCTCTTTCTTGGGGTCCTGAACCAACCTGATTTTCCCAGTCTACCTGCATATTGAAATCCCCTATTACCACAGTGGCATTACCTTTGTTACATGCCAGTTTTAACTCATGCTACAACTTACACCCTACATCTGGGCTACTATTTGGGGGTCTGTAGATAAACCAATTAGTGTCTTCTTGCCTTTGCAATTCCTCAACTCAATCCACAGTGACCCTATCTCATCAGTCCCTATGTCTTCCCTCGCAAGGGACTGAATTCCATTCCTCACCAGAAGAGCTACCCCCCTCCTCTGCCCACCTGCCTGTCCTTCCTGTAGGATTATAACCCTGAATATGAAGTTCCCAGACCCGATCCCCCTGCAGCCACGTCTCTGTAATCCACACAATGTCATATCTACCAACCTCTATCTGAGCCTCAAGCTCATCTACTTTACTTCTTAAACTTCGTGCATTCAAATACAGTACTTTTAATTCCTTACACATCTCACCATTCACATCGATCCCTACTACACTTGGCCATACTCTCCTATCTGGGGAGGAATGGGGTAGATTATAGTCTGAAGAAAGGTCTCGACCCGAAACATCAGCCTTTTCTTCTTTCCAGATTTGCTGCCTGTCTTGCTGAGTGAGTCCCTCTGCATTTTGCGTCAATCTTTATAATTTAGCTAACATGGATAAGGAGAGCCAGAGAAGACAATGAGTCAGAATCTGCTGGTGGATATCCACAGCTCCCTGTATTTTTCTGCTTCTAACTGTCAGGAAGTTTACACTTGAGATTTCCTGTTGGATTCTTTGCCAAGTCAGAAGTGGAACAGGATTACAATTTCATTGCCTTCAGTGGGCTGCTTAAAGGAAACCATTTGGACCTCAACGCTAAGCGGAACATCACAACCACAAGGAGTGGGCGGGAGGGGGCAATTGAGAGAAGTCTGGACATTGCACTTAAAACCAACAGTTGGCAGAGTTATGCATGAATAGTGACATCCCGCCATGAACTGTTCACTGCAAAAATCTACCAACTGTGCAAAGTTTAAATTGGCCAGGGAACATGCACTCATCTAGATTTATCCAGCCCATTGCTCAAGGCCATTCCAACAGCCTCACTCACTTATTGTGACTCTGGATTACATTATCCCGTGAGGAAATCTTATTGTGATACCAGAACAACAATTTTCAAAGAACAAAGAACAACAACTAACTCAAATATGTATGACCAAGGAACTGATTGTTGCCTTCAGGATGGGAAAGCCAAGATTCCATGAACCTGTCAACATTGGCGGGATGGAGGTGGAGCGAGTCAACGGCTTGGTTCCTGGGTGTGTACATCTCTGGGCCTCTGCTTTTCAATGTGGTGCTGACTCAACATTGGGTTTAGTAGTGATACAGGTGTTCAGAAGGTCAGGTATCTGACCTCCAGTATGTTCCTAAATCCTCCTTTCTACATGAGGCAGAGAAGACAGGAAAGAGTGGGCCCATGCGTTGTGGTTAACCCAACATGCAATGGCTACAGAGAAACATTATCGGCTTGTTAGTTTAGTTTAGTTTAGTTTAGTCTAGAGATACAGCGAGGAAACAGGTCCTTCGGCCCACTGAGTCCACACTGACCAGCGATCCCCAAACACTAACACTAACCTACACACACACATAGGACTATTTCCAATTTTCCCAAACCAATTAACCTACTAACCTGCACGTCTTTGGGGTGTGGGAGGAAACTAGAGCTCCCGGAGAATACCCACATAGGTCACGGGGAGAACTCCGTAAAGACAGCACCCGTAGTCTGGATCGAATCCGGGTCTCTGGCGCTGCGAGGCAGTGACTCTACCGCTGCACCACCGCACTCTAACAGCTCTTTCAAATTGACCACAAAAAACAAAGTGCAGGGGGGACCTCAACGGGTCTGTATTTTGGGTTGAGACCAGGCATCAGGGAGAGGGAAGAGAGCGGAAAGGTGGACGATTGAGACGGGGGCTGGTAGGTGATAGGTGGATCGAGAAGATGTGAATGATTATGGACCGATGGTGTCAGGTGGGGGAGGATGAGGGGAAGTGCTGGGAGACAGAGGTGGGTGATTTATGGGAGCAGACAAAGACGAGAAAAAGGCAAATGGAGCCAGTTCCTTTCACTCACCAAATGCTGGACACAAGCCTGGTATGGTCCATAGTGTTCCATTGCTGGGGTAGATTTAGCCTGATGGTTGCAGGAAAGTAGCTGTTCTTGAACCTAGTGGTGTGGAACTTTAGGCTTCTGTACCTCCTGCCTGATGGTACATGCAAGAAGAGGGGATGGCCTGGAGGTGAGGTTACTTTTTTAAATTTAGTTTAGTTTAGTTTATTGTACAGTGAAAAGCTGTTGATGAAAGATGCTGCCTTCTTGTGGCAATGCCTCTTGTAGGTGCATTTGATGGTGGGAAGGCCATGCCCAATGATGGATGGGGCTAGGTCCTCGTGTGTCTCCTCTTTAAAAGTTACTAATAGTTTGTGGAAGTTTTTAAATAGACGTAAATATGGTTGAGAGACTATTACTGCTGTAGAGGACATTTAAATTATAGCAACATATCTGTTTGGGGTCGATGAACAGTCTGGCCATTCGGGAATTTTGATGTACATTTTGGTCCTGGGTGCTCAGCTGGCTCATTCACACATGCCACTGGGCTCTGTGCACTCGATCCCTTGCCCAGCCACCTCTTCTGCTGACTTTACAAGCAAGTCAAAACTCCAGCCTCACACACAGGTGGTGTCACACAACAGAGGATGGTGCCATTTTTCCATCATCAAAAACTTTCAAAGAATCTTACAGTCAATGAAATGCAGTTGGAGTGTAGTCATTGCTGCAATGCAGTGCAGAAGGCCGTTAATTTGTGCACATTGGTTTAATATAGTGAACCAGGTCATTCATTTGTGCATAGAAAGATCCCACACATGACAATGAGCAGATAATATTAATAACAGTTGAAGGATCAATGTTGGTCTGCATACTACCTGTATCCCCTTTGGAAACAGTGTAATGAGCACACATTACAGCCAATAAACTATATTTTAATGACTGGGTGTTAATGTGTTTAAAAATGAGAGTGTTAACTTGCATGCAGAGTAATTTCAGCTCTGGACACTTCATGCCACATTATTCCAACAACCCATTTGAAGAATGCTCTTAATCCCTCATCAGTGAATTCTGACGAACACCAAGGGAATATGTTGAAATCTTTTCACACTAAGCTGTTAGGAGTAAGCAGTGCTTTGCACAGTACCATTAAGTTTGCAAAAAAGACCCAAAGCTAATAACACACTGTAAAAGCAGAGGCGCAGTAGTTTTGGTTCAATCATAATTGCATCTTATTTTATCATCAGAGGAGGGCACTTGTAGTAATGGGGTGCAGAAGGTGCTTAGTTCGAAGAACTGCTTCTAATGAAGGTTCATGACTGTTTTTCGTAAACAGGAGCATTTCCCATTGCGAGGCTGGCTCCACACATCAGCAGGCTCTTTGGTCCTGGCAGGCCACTGCTGTTCTAGCACGTCTGCCAAATGTCAGATCGATCTAGCGTAAAAAACAAATGCAACAATATCCTCCAACCCCACTTATCAACTGATGCAGCCATCATCAGCAATAATCTCAGCCCAGCAGCATCCTGTCAGCAATAACCGTCTGTCAGCCCCTTCCCGCTGCTGCCAGATTGGAAAGTGTTGGCTGTCCTGAGGCAAAATATGCCTTTGGATATGATTTATTACAATCAGCGGGTGTTGTGATGCACCAAAATTGCATTATCCTTTTTGCACTTCAACACTAAATTCAAATGTAATAACACAATTTCCTGTCATCGCCCAGCGGTTTGCAGGTTAACTCCATGGTTGCCGTTTCCGAGCAGTGCAATCTTCAGCAGTTCTTTCAACGCAGAAAGGTTGTGCATCTGACCATGGCATATTTCATGATCGCTGAACCAGGCAATCGTTTATTTTGCAGCAGGCAAGGCACGGGAGAGTGGGGGGTGGGAATAGGGTGGTAAATTCTGAATGGGTTAACTCCATTGCAAGCATTGTCTCTCGAGCTGTTATGCTGTAATATTGAGAACTATATTCTGCACTCTACATTTTTCACTTTGCTCTACCTATTGTTTAGTTTAGTTTAGCTTAGAAATACTGTATTAAAACAGACCCTGCGGCCCATTGAGTCCACACTAACTATCGATCACCCATTCATATTAGTTCTATGTGTAGGAAAGAACTGCAGATGCTGGTTTAAATCAAAGGTAGACACAAAAAGCTGGAGTAACTCAGCAGGACAGGCAGCATTACTGGAGAGAAGGAATGGGTGACGTTCCGGGTCGAGACCCTTCTTCAGACTGATGTCAGGGGAGTGGACCAGACAGAGATGGAATGTAGTCGGAGACAGTAAGACTGGTGGGAGAACTGGCAAGGGGAAGGGAATGGAGACAGAGGGAAAGCAAGGGCTATTTGAAGTTAGAGAAGTCAATGTTCATACCGCTGGGGTGTAAGCTTCCCAAGCAAAATATGAGGTGCTGTTCCTCCAATTTGTGCTGGGCCTCTGACAATGGAGGAGGCCCAGGACAGAAAGGTCAAATTGGGAATGGGAGGGGGAGTTACAGTGCACAGCAACCGGGAGATCAGGTAGGTTAAAGCGGGCTGAGCGGAGGTGTTCAGCGAAATGATCGCTGAGCCTGCGCTTGGTCTCGCCGATATACAGAAGTTGATACCTGGAACAGCAGATACAGTAGATGGGGTTGGAGGAGGTGCAAGTGAGCCTCTGCCTCACCTGAAAGGACTGTCGGGGTCCTTGGATGGAGTCGAGGGGGGAAGGTAAAGGGACATGTGTTGCATCTCCAAAGGTTGCAGGGGAAAGTACCTGCGGAGGGAGTGGTTTGGGTGGGAAGGGACGAGTTGACCAGGGAGTTGCAGAGGGAACGGTCTCTGCAGAAAGCAGAAAAGGGGATTAGTGAGTTGCAGAGGGAACCGTGACCTCACACGGCGGTGACTTTCCCACAGTATATAATCCTCCAACATTTTCGTCACAACAAAAAATCCTCCAACATGTTCACCACCACCAACGGGATCCCACTACTGGCCACATCTTCCCATTTCCACCCCTTTCTGCTTTCCGTAGAGACTTTTCCGTCCACACTCCCTGGTCACCTCGTCCCTGTGTGCTGTGGTGGCCACCAAGACCGTGTGGTGTGGAGAAAGGATGGATAAACATTGAGCCACAGGCGACTGCAGATGCCAGAATCTGGAGCAACAAACAATCCGACGGAGTAACTCAATGGGTCCAGCGGCACCTGTGGGTGAAAAGGGATGGTCAATGGTTCCGATCAAAACCTTGCATCAGGAACGAGGGTGACGAGGGGAGCAGGAAAGCCAATATAAATTGGAGAGATGGTGAATGGTGAGACAGAAGTGAGAGATGATTGCTAGAGCAGGGAGGGGTGTAAAATGATGTGTGTATGGAGCTAAGTAGGGTAGGGATGGGTAGGAAGGCAGAGGCTGATGGATGGAGGCAGACAGAAGGAAAATAAAGGAAAAAAAAGAAAAAGAATGAAGCATATGGAGTCAGAGGAGGGGAGGGGAAAGTCTTGAGCTGGAAGGTGATAGAGAGATAATTAGTCCCAGGTCAAGGAGGTGAATGACCCTCTCCTACTATTATGTCCGCATGAGATGTCATGTCTACTGTGTTTTAATTTAAGATGATAATAAGCCCCTGTGCTTTTGTTCCAATGGCAGGAGTGCACAGTGAGTGTTAGAGTAAAGGGCCTGTCCCACTTTCACGACCTAATTCACAAACTTTTTTACTCGTGGACATTTTTCACCATGCTAGAAAAATGCCCCGACCTACTTGATGCCACGAGTACCTACGACTCCAGCACGACCTGCTACGACCTACCTAGGACCTCCTACAAACTTGTGACGACCATGCTGCGAGTATGAGTCAAGGGTAAACTCGGCAGAGGTCATGAATTAGGTCGTGAAAGTGGGACAGGCCCTTTACAAGGAAGAACGAGGTAAGCTGTTGGTGTCTGGTCTTGTCCTCTCTTGAAACATATTATACCTGGCCCGACTATTCATCTTTTTTAAGTCAACGTGAGGCAAACGTTTGGCAGTGAGATTCACCCCTGACAACAACTACTTTTGAGCCGCCCAGAATAAAATTTAAATTGATTGGGCAAGATCTTTTCAAAAGCAGGTAACACCATAATCGGGGGCAGTCCAAAAATACAAAGCACCATTTTACTGAATTAAATTTAACAATGTGGAACAGAAATACTTTATTGTGACAGAAATACTTTATTGTGAAGAAAGCAGTTGGTGACTTCATCTTACTGATTTAACCCAAAATTCGATTCATTTCAAATGGCTGCAGCGTCTAGTCAGATAGGAGATCAAATTGGATCATCTTGTTTTGGAGGTCGGAATATGTAGGGTTTGTATTTCAGAGAGATACAAAATGTTGGAGTAACATAGTGGGTCAAGCAGAATCTCTGGAGGAAAGGAATGGGTGATGTTTCAGGTTGGAATCCTTCTTCAGTTTATACTTTGGTTGAATGAATGAATGAATGAATGAATTGAATTAATTGATTAATACGTTTATTGGCCAAGTATTCACATACAAGGAATTTGCCTTGGTGCTCCGCCAGCAAGTGACAACATGACATACAGTGACAGTTAGGAATGACACATAAAACATTAAACATTCAGCCAGTCTCGGCAAAACGTTCAGCCAGTCTCCATCTGTTGTATTTATGTTACTCCACACACAAAGTTTATTAAGTTTTCAAACTCTCATGAACTTTAGCTTCATAGGTTTTTTGATCTGATTGAGATTTATAAATGTTAGTTCTCCTAAAATTGTTTGTGCTGCTACTGATCTCTGTTTTATTGCTTGTTTTTCCTGCTTCTAACACCAAACAACCAAAATCAATTGCACTTAATCACCACGTACCTGGTTGGCCTCATGCATATTTATACACAACAACATAAGATTCATACCTTTGTATAATGGTGAAATTAAGGTTGTGCTGTTTCTGTGTTTGTGTCGGTGAGTTCCTCTCTGAAACTATCTCTAGAACAAGGGCTTTGTTTTGCAACAGTCTTAAAACATCTTAAAGCAGCATTGACATGGAAATTTATAGATTAAAGGTTAATTAATTCCCTGTCACAGCAATGAACAGCCTGCACTGAAAATTTCACCTGAGTGAGTTTATATTATTAGCCCAAGTCCTGTGACATGACTGATAACACAGGCTGTGCTCCGCTTTGAATCATGTACCAGCTTTAAGCATCCTATTTTACCACTAATGTCAGCATTTCAGAAAGATTCAGAATGATGATGGTGGCAAACAGTGGTATCAGGTCAAGGAAGAGCATTCCCAAAATTTCATATTCCCATATTTCTTACTGATGTAGAAGGAGGCCATTCAGTCCATCTAAGCGATGCCAGCTCATAGGGTATTCTCTTTCAATAGACAATAGACAATAGGTGCAGGAGTTGGCCATTTGGCCCTTCGAGCCAGCACCGCCATTCAATGTTATAAGGAGAACATGCAAACTTCACAAAGAAAGCCCCAACCTCATGATTAAACCCGGTTTGTTGGAGCAGTGAGGCAGCGGCTCTACTAGTAGTGCTGTGGAGCTGCATCATTTTAAAACCTGGGAAATAATTTGCAGCGGGAAATGGAGAGACTTCTGTCTTTGCTCACTGCAACACTGAGGCCATAGAGATGGTGAAGTTACACTGACATTTCACCCCATTGTGAAGGAGGGTACTGCCTTGAAACGTCGCCTGTCCATTCCCTCGCCAGAATTTTGCCTGACCGACTGAGTTCCTGCAGCACTTAATGTTTTGCTCAAGATGTCATCATCAGCAGCCTGCACCCATGGAGATGGCGGCTCGCATTCACTGTAAACAATCTCATGTTCCTATGTAGCTGTAAAGTAAATACTGTTTCTCAAATCCCGATCTACACCATGTGTTAATAGTTCAGCAAGGGTGAATCAGCAGGGTGTCAGCAGTTATGGGAGAAGGCAGGAGAATGGGGTTACGAGCAAGATGTAGATCAGCTATTATTGATTGGCAGAGTGGACTTGACGGGCCGAATGGCCTAATTCTGCTCCTATCACTTATGACCGCATGAAATCTATTTTATTGGAGACACAAATTATAACTCTTGCCCACCAGTGTTTGCAAGATGGACAATCTTTGGTGCCTCTTAAGTAACCATCTCACCCCATCTCTGTGCTGGGTTCGTTACCGCTCCCCTAGAAGGGCCTGGATCCCTTTCACATCTGGCCCCTTATTTTTATGTCATCCATGAAAACTGTACCTCCATTTATATGAATAGGATCACTGATCTTCGTTCAGGTTAAAGGTTGGTTACAGGCAGTCGCTGCCTCAAAAAGGCTGGCAGCATCATCAAGGACCCACATCATCCTGGCCACTCACTCATCTCCCCACTACCTTCAGGTAGACGGTACAGGAGCCTGAAGACTGCAACGTCCAGGTTCAGAAATAGCTACTTCCCCACAGACATCAGGCTATTAAACTCAACTGAAACAAATATCTGAACATTAATAGACCATTATCTGTTTATTTGCACTTTATCTGTTTTATTTATTCATGTGTGTATATATTTATACAATGGTATATGGACACACTGATCTGTTCTGTATTCATGCCTTCTATATTCTGTTGTGCTGAAGCAAAGCAAGAATTTAATCGTCCTATCTGGGACACATGACAATAAACGCCCTTGAATCTTGATTTATTTTTCTATAATTAGCTTTTTGTTTTCAATTATTTTACAGTGGTAATTCTATTTTTATTCTTTTTATTTTAAATTATACCATAATTTGATTTTTTTCTTAATTTAAATCCATTTAAAGGACTAAAATTTCCCTCAGTACCAAAGGTCAGTCATCAGCATGTTGCCTCCAGTTCTGGCTCCTGAGGCCTAGTTGGAACTGAAAATGATTGAACTAACCAGCACTTTAGGGTCCCTGGGCCCCTTTCAAGCAGGGATTGAGAAGCACCAAAGCGTCCATATTATAAACATTGGTGGACCAGGGTTATAATTTGTAGCTCCAACAAAATAGTTCTGAGATTGGACGGCATGGTGGCGCAGCGGTGGAGTTGCTGCCTTACAGAGCCAGGGATCCGGGTTCGATCCTGACTACAGGTGCTGCCTGTACGAAGTTTGTATGTTCTCCTGTGACCTATGTGGATTTTCTCCGGGACCTCCGGTTTCCTACCATAGTCCAAAGACCGTACAGGTTTGTAGGATAATTGGCTTAGTAAAATTGTAAATTGTCCCTTCTGTGTAGGATAGTGTTAGTGTGCGGGAATCACTGTTTGATGTGAACTCGATGGGCCAAAGGGCCTGTTTCCATGCTGTATCTCTAAAAATAAAAATAAAATATTTACCTTCCAACTATCTGGGAACATGAGACAATTTATAGTGAATGCAAGCAGCTATCTCCATGGTGGCAGGTGCGATAATTGAGAAGCAGGTACTGAGGCACAAATTAAATTTAATGGTGAGGAATTGTAAAACCACACCAAAAATGCAGCTAAACCATCAGACGTGGGAGCTTACAGGTAAGAGGCAAGTCAACAGTTTCAGTGCATTAGAATTACATTTCATTGTGGAGCAGATGTAGAAATGAAATTAACTCCTGAGGATAACCAAATTTGGGACAAAAATGTCATAACTCCTCGATTGAAAGAATGGAAGAAGGTTGTGAGATCAATAAAGGCCATTTACAGAAATTGGTGAAACTTCATCCATTTTTAATAGAGTTTTCACACAGCAAAGCTTATGCCCATTCTAACTTCTGATAGCTTGAAACTGGAAAGAGCTCCTGGGTGACTGATAGAGGCAGCTGATGAAGATCCGTGTGATGTGTTTGCCTGATACAAATAGCAGGGAGATCCCTCTCTATTTATTCACTCAGACTCATCTCCTTTCTTGAAGATGGTCATAAATTGTGTCCATGAGATCCCCGCATGGACTTCTCTTCTCAAATCGATTTATGGTAATTAATTTGAGATAGATCTTTCTAAAGTTAATACTTCAGCAGGGACTCCAGCTGCTTTGGAGACCTGGTTGCTTTTTAGCTGTTGGATGGTCTTTTAATTCTCTTGCTGGATCTGGTAGAGCGAGGTGGATCGCTTGTTATGAGATGGAGTCAACAGCACTTTCTGTCATTGTCGGAGCTTTGATTGAGGAGTTTTTCAATGTGCTCCTTCCAGGAGGTACTGACTGCCACCTGTCCTTCATAGGTTTTCCTCTTACCTTGGTTCTCAGCCAGTTGGGGTAATTTGGCCTGTAGATGGTATTCACAGTCATGAAGAATCTAGGCACATCATGGTTATCAGCAGGTTACTGAATCTCCTCACCTCGTTTACACCCACCATCATTCAATTTATTGCTAACCCTTCTGTTTATACCAGTTTATTGATGTAGTAAATACCACGTCACAATGGCTACTGTGAGCTCCAGTTAGTTTAGGAATACAGCGCGAAAACAGGCCCTGCTCTGACCAACGAACCCCTAAGGATAACACTATCCTACACATACTAGGGACAATTTTGACCTTTACCAAGCCAATTAACCTGCAATCCTGTACGTTTTATGGAGTGTGGGAGGAAACCAAAGATCTCGGAGGAAACCTAGGCAGGTCACAGGGAGAACGTATAATCTCCTTACAGCAGCACCCGTAGTCGGGATCGAACCCGGGTCTCCAGCACTACAAGTGCTGTAAGGCAGCAACTCTACCGCTGCGCCACCGTGCCACCCAGTTGATGATGACTGACGTAAACTGTGGATGGTTTTAGTAGTTAGGGTTCCAATGTTATTATCCAGTGGAGATAGAGGATTGAGAGGTCCTGTGAACTTTTTTTCTCAAATATTAGAATCAGTGATCCAGCATAATAACATTACAGAATGTAATTAGTTCTATTTCATAAGGCTGGGTATTGGCAGCTCTAACCGCGTTTGCACAGACTTAGACAAATATTTTTCTGAGATGGTTATGTTTCACCCACTGTTTATGTATCGCAGCCATATCTAGAACAGCCTGTGTAGGAAGGAACTGCAGATGCTGGTTTACACCGAAGATAGAAATTAAATGATGGAGTAACTCTGTGGGGCAGGCAGCATTCTGGATAGAAGGAATGGGTGACGTTTTGGGTCGAGACCCTTCTTCAGACTGAGAGTCAGAACAACCTGGCTGTTTTCCAGTAGGATAACCAGAAAAGGCATAAAATAAAGCTGACACTGACCTTCAGACATATTATCATGCTAATCTATTGACTTATGAGGTTTTGTGGCTTGCAAGCAGTAGATTACACTGCAACCTTGCCATAAGTATTTTTTTATTTGATTTTAATGGCAATGAATTCTGTGGAATTAGCTGTTATCACTTCAGTCAAAATTTGAAGTATAAAATCATTACAATGATTGCTCATTTAGAATTTAATTTAGATTATATTGCTTTCCCGTAATAACACCAGCTTGCCTTTTTGGAATAATGTGAATACACAGAACTGGAGTTTAGAAGGATGAGGGGCTCTCTTATAGAAACATATAAAATTATAAAAGGACTGGACAGACTAGATGCAGGAAAAATGTTCCCAATGTTGGGCGAGTCCAGATCCAGGGGCCAGTCTTAGAATAAAGAGGAGGCCATTGTGCACTGAGGTGAGAAAAAAACATTTTCACCCAGAGAGTTGTGAATTTGTGGAATTCCCTGCGACAGAGGGCAGTGGAGGCCAAATCACTGGATGGATTTAGAAGAGAGAGTTAGATAGAGCTCTAGGGGCTGGTGGAATCAAGGGATATCGGGAGAAGGCAGGCACGGGTTATTGATTGGGGGGCGATCAGCCATGATCACATGAATGGCGGTGCTGGCTCGAAGGGCCGAATGGCCTCCTCCTGCACCTATTTTCTATAATCCACAGAGAAGAATGTGGAGATTTTGGGATTGAAGCTATCTTGCTGTTAATGAACTGAAATGTGGGTATCACAGCTCATTCAACGCTAAAAGTTTGGAAGTGCATTTTTGTAGGAATAGCATTGAGGATAATGGTATTGTGCAGTTGAAAATTGGTTCAGCACAGATTCTGAGAACAATTGCTCCCATCTGTGCATTCTGAGCACTGCATGGAACATTTACATAGGAGACCCTGCCTTTCCATCAAGATTTTTGTCCCTGCTAAAAACACCTTCCTACTTTATGTCTTTTCTAGCTATTCAACTGGAAAACAGCCAGGCTATTCTGACTCTCAGTCTGAAAAAGGGTCTCGACCCAAAAAGTCACCCATTCCTCCTATTCAGCATTTTGTATCTATCTTTGGTGCAAAGAAACCAGTATCTGTAGTTACTTCCGACACAGGCTGTTCTAGATATGGCTGCGATACATAAACAGTGGGTAAAACATAACCATATCAGAAAAATATTTGTCCAAATCTGTGCAAACACAGTTAGAGTTACCAATATCTGGCCTTATGAAATAGAACTAATTACATTCTATAATGTTTTTATGCTGGATCACCGATTCTAATATTTGACACTAAAAGTTCACAGAACTTTTCAGTGCTCTCCTCAACTAGATGATAACATTGGAACCCTAACTACTAAAATAGTAAGATTAAACAAGAACTTACCAGTTTGAAGTTTGATCTTTATTTTATGAGGAGTTGCGATGAGGGATTTCGTGAAGACCCCGCCAGGCACGCATGCGCGACATTCTTCAAAGCAGCGGTGTGCAATCACAGATAACAACAATGACTGAAGATAGTAAGATTAAAGAACTCGAATATACCAGTTGACCTTATGATAGAGGGTTGGGAGCGGAGGGCACAAAATCCCTCATTGCAACTCCTCATAAAATAAAGATCAAAGTTCAAACTGGTAAGTTCTTGTTTAATCTTACTATTTTACTTCGGAGTCACTTGAGCAACTTCGTGAAGATTTCAAAGCTCTGTGATTACATGCCCTGGATCACGTCCACGCTCACACACTGCCGTAATACTGATGGAGGAAGTATGTTAACGTATTTCAGACTTGAACAAGCTGAAAAATAATAACATTTGTTAATACAACAATAAACCCCTGAACTCGGGGACAAACGTTTAGGGAACGGCACTTAAAACTGAATCCGCCAATGTTGCGGGAGTGGCCACAGGTCTGTTATAAAACCGCTGAAATGTAGTTTCACTGGCCCAGCCCGCTATTGCGAGGACATAATCCATGAACACCTCCATGGTCCTCCCCGCTGATGTGGATGCAGCCCTGGTAGAATGACATTTTAAAAAAGTTAGTGTCTTACCTGCTGCACCGAATACCACCTTGAGCCATCTCCTGATGCCCATTTTCAGACCTGTAGTCGCAGGTCTGTGTAGTTTAAGCAACTCTTCTATAACGCAGTCACTTTATTGTGGGTCAAAACCATTCTATCCAGGTAATTCCTGTAGAGTTTGGACCCGTTGTGCTGTCTTCAGTGCCATTACCATCACCACTTTGAAGGTGAATAAGTCCAGTGGTATATCCGCCAAAGGTGACCAGCTCCCGAGTAGGGTCAACACCACCCCTATATCTCTGGTAATATATCGTGGTCGGGATAGAACATACCCTTCAGTGTGGATACCAGCTGGTGAGATCCCACTCCAATGTTGAGATAGGATGACAGTGTGCTCCTGGCACTGTATATGGCACTGTAACTGAGGGACTCATCATAAAGCAGGCCCGTGAGGATTCCAGCACATTGGAGATCATAGCAGATATGTAGGTGGTCTAGGTCTGACTATAGTAACCTCACATATCCTTATGTGGGTGAGGTACTGCTTCCTAGTGGACTCCCTCTGACGCTGCTGTATGATGTCCATGGTCCTTTCTGTTGCAGAATCTGGTTGCATTTTCTGCAACACCTGTCTGATGAAGCAGAATGGGGGAAAGCATAGAAAACCCCATTTCCCCCCAATGTAGCGAGAATGCGTCCATCGCCACTGCCCCAGGATCTGGTTCTCAAGAGACATATGTTGGTATCCAATGGTTCAACCTGGACGCAAGGAGGTCGATATCTGGTGTTCCATATTAGGCTATAGTTTTAGCAAATATTTGGAGGTTCAACATCCACATGTTGTTATTAAATACTTGTGACCTGGTATCCGCTACTGTATTGAGCTTAACCGGAAGGTACGTAGCTGATATCCAAATATTTCTTTCAATCCACCAGAGCCAAATTAATTTTTCCAATTCATCACAAGATATTGACTTGATACCACCCATAAGGTTTAAATATGCCACCTCAGTGGTATTATTGAAGACGGACATGCGTATGCTGCAGATTAGTGCATTAAGCCCGTAGCCCATGACATGCTCCCAGCATTTCTAAACAGTTTATACCTTGTGATTGAAGAAAAGTAGACTCATGCAAATCCCATCCACCACCCCGACTGGAAATGGTGTCGGTAGCTCCCCAGCCCTTGGTGCTTGCGTCGGTTTGTAACACAACTAACGGGTTTGATGTAATGATGGGATTTAACAATCACAAACATAGCTAATCCACTACTGTAGCTCAATTTATGCCTTGATTGGCGGCTGCATAGGCCTGTAAAAATGTCCAGCATTCGCTTTTAATGCCGAGATTTTGCTCTTTGCAAGCTTTGACCGTGTAACGGCCCAATTATGTAGCTACAATGTAGCTACAAGTTTACCAATTATTTTAGCAGTATGTCTAATAGTCGGTTTCCTGGCGCAAGCAAGGCTGTTACATGCCTCTATTCTGTCTATAGCTTTGTTCCCTGGGATAGTGACAATCAGCTCCCTTGCATCCCAGAATGTATATAACCGCTCTCCTACTTGTGAGGTTATACATGCAGCACTTCCAAGAGAACAAGGCCCCCTTACCTCCATGGTTACCAGTGGGCCTGACGTTCTAGTTCCTAGTGTTCCGTTGAATTGTGTTGAGGTGCTGCCGGCGTGTAGGTTCTTACTGGTCTTTCAGGTGGCCCCCGAGGTCTTGCATATGGTGTATGTCTGCGCACTGCCGGCCTGCTGGAGGGAGGTGGGTTCATCAACCCGTCTGCCTTCGCCTCCTAATGCAGGTCCTAGACCTGTTTGTGCAGGTCCTCACTGAACAGCTGTCTCGGTGGTGGCGTCGCAGATGTCTAGTACAACCCCGCAAATATGGGGTTTGGAGTCGGTTTGCTGGCGATACTCCGGGAAGCGTTAACTTCATGAGTAATATTGCAAGAGCATCCTCCTGCTCTGCCGTCATTTCCATGCCGTCAACCGACCTGGCAAAGGCAGTAATCCCCGACGTCAGCAATTTCAGGATGTTTAGGAACTTCAGCTCCTGTGCCCTTATCCCCGGACTGATGTTGCCCCAGATGGGCGTGTTGACTGTTGGTACATTCAACGATATGCAGTTGTTTGGGCCATATGTTGATTGCCTCGGTAAGGACCTGTTCCTGCAGCTGGTGTGTGGTGAGGTAGTCCATGCTGGCCACTGGTTTGGCTGCAAAGGCTGACCTGAGTGCTTTGGCTGGGCGAACTTGGAGACCACATTCAGCAGTTCCTCCTGGGTTTTCTCAGGTACTGTAGGTTCCTGCTCCAGCCCGTCTTACGTGTCAGCCAGCTGTTGATCCATGGCATTCCCCACCGATGACGGGGACATGCTGGGTGGCCCAGCCGCATGTCTCCTGGACTGGAGGACATCTGGTCCAGCTGCAGAGATTGTGCTCTAGGATACGCTCCATCATGCGCTCCTCCGAGCCATGCGACCGCCGCCGCATCTGCGGACGACAAGTCGACTTCTCCAAGTTCTCCTGAATCACTGGGGCTTCTACCAGCAAACCGCACCTCGTCGAGGTGATGACAAGGGTCCGCTGGCAGGTAGTCGTCGGCTGCCGCTCCTGCGGGGCCGTACGACTCCCGCGCAGACATGCCGCTAGTCCGCCGTCGTTCGGACTGTAGCGGTCCCCCTGCCTGATAGGAAGGCAGCGGAGATGAGTCGGTGCTGGCTCCCGCAGCCGGGCTCCCCGACATCCGCCACCTCTGACCACATGGGTCTGTGACGGCGCATGGTCGCCGCCTGCCGCCTAAGCGGGGCCGCATGACTGAAATCCGCTGCCACGGGCCTGCACTCTGGCAGCCTGACCCGGTGGTGAGCCGGTACCTCCTGCTCCTGCAGGCTCCCCGACATCCCAGCAGATCCATCTCCGGCCCGCAATCTAGAAGGTTACCCCCGGCGGCATGTCGATGCCTTCCGCTGCAGCGGGGCACGACCTGGGCGCAGCTCTCCCCCTGGTCCGCCCTCTGGTGACCTGCATAGTAGGGGAGACAGAACGTGCCGCCGAGCGGGTCACACGTTTACGCACCTTTGCCCCACTATCCCTATGCTAAGGTGACAGTGGTAGGGAGTCAGGGTCTTGCCTACCCTGCTCCCGCGCGGTGCTCCTACCACTTTGTGGCTCCATGGTCAGTCGTGGTGGAGAGGCGGGTCCTGGCTGCGCAGGGCTCCTCGATTTCCGCGTTCTTATCCCAGTCCGCAGAGCGGGTGCTGCTGGTGTTGCGGGCAGCTCCGGGAATGGTGGCCGCTGATTCCCATCCGAAGTCCCATGGCCCTTGGAGGCATGCTTCGATGCCTTCATTCTGGTCTCCATCCATCGTTTCTGTAAGCGAAGTCTAGAACAGAAGCTCAGCAACTCAAGGTTAGTATCTTACCTGAGGGTCTTTAAGAAGCATCCGGTGGAGGAGCGCACTCCCCCCCCCAAGCTCCAATGGTGACCAGACTCTTATACAGGACCATAAACTGCCGCTAACGGCAAGCCTCACGCCGATGTAGTGAGTCGGGCCCCGGCTCTGTCTTACTACCTCCATAGGGTAGCAGAGCCGTCTGTCCGCGGTATTCCTGCGGCCTGCGGCGTTGAGTCGGAGCTCCTGCTCAGCCTTCGCTACCCGCGAATGGCAGTCTCCGAGCCCGGACCCTCCTGGATCACGGGCTTTCCCGACTTCTGGGTAGTGTCTTTTGAACGAAGTTGAAAGGATAATAGTACTGAATTAATAAACTTTATGGTAAAATCATGGTGTTTCTAATTTCTTCCCCACCTATAGGAGAAACATGAACAATTACACAATGAAAAATCCCTTTATTTTTCCCTCTCCTTGGCTTCCGGGCAGGCAAGAGGTTGGAACAGGTGTAAAGTTTGCAAAGTTCCCTTGGGCAGTTCCCAGCCAGCTGGCACACTCCCACTTCGCTCTGCCCCATTACCTGGTTAATGCAGACAGCCCGCAGTATCCCTGCAGGCTGTGGAGTAGAGTCGGGCTGCTGCTCTGCCGTCGCTTGCTTCATACGGCGAGCCCGCAAGCCCCACTCCTTTACACATGCCGTCAGCCCGCGGTGTCCTGCGGGCTGCGGTGTAGAGTCGGGCTGCCTCTGCCGTCCTCCGACCGGCGAGTGTGTGAGCCCGGACCCTCCTGGTCAAATGGGCTCTTCCCGACTCCAGTCTGTTGGTGCCGCCGCAGTCAGTTTTGAGGCGGCCTGGGAACCCTGAACAGTCACCTGAAAAGAAAAAAGGACTGCAGGTTAGTTTCCATACCTGCAGGTCCCTGCAGTAGAGGAGCAGCGCTCCTCCCTGCCTGTCGCTCGCATGCGGTCGATGATATGTCGCACCTGCGTGCCTGGCGGGGTCTTCACGAAGTCACTCACGTGACTCCGAAGTAAAATCATCCGCAGTGAATGAATCTCACCTCAATAATGTCAGTAATAACGCAATCACCTCCAGTGTTCCACTGCTCAACCTTAACCCTTCCTTGCACCCTCCATTACATTTCTGCATTGAAAATGCATTTACATTGGAAATTTGGTCTACACCTGAATTACACCTGAAATTTGTCTACACCTGAAGAACCTCCTGTAGGATGACTTGGAGGTGCAACAACATCACAAGCCGAGTGGAAAGAAAAATGGCAGGGAAGGGCTAATCATCCAAAATCTTACCCACCTAAATTTTCAAACAACACATACTAATATCCATGCTGTTTTTCCTTTGGAAAAAATGACTCTGTGGCTTGTGCTTCAACAAGATGATCCTCACAGAGATCTGTGACTTCCTGTCACATCTGCACCTACTACCTGGATTGCTCTTATAGTTAAATTCAAGGTGCAGGTACTCCTTTTGGATCCGACATTAGACTACTTTCTTTGGCGGAAATATCGA
Source organism: Okamejei kenojei (assembly GCA_035221665.1). NCBI lineage: Eukaryota > Metazoa > Chordata > Chondrichthyes > Rajiformes > Rajidae > Okamejei > Okamejei kenojei. The sequence goes on from CM069146.1 coordinate 40,620,634, forward strand.
GGAGCAGTGTTTTGAAGAATAATAGGGGAGCTACTCTTGGAATTGAAAAAAAAAAAATCAGAGGATGCTGAAAATCTGGAACAAAAATAGAAAATGCTGTAAACGCTGAGGAGGTCAAACAGCATCGATGGAAAGAGAAAGAGAGATAGTGGTGTTTCAGATGCTTTTGGAAGGCATGTGCAGGCAGATAAGAGCTTGCCTTGGCACCATGTTTAGCATAGACATTGCTAGCCAAAGGCCTGTTCCTGTGTGTGAGCAGTGCTGGCTCGAAGGGCCAAATGGCCTCCTCCTGCACCTATTTTCTATCTGCTGCACTGTTCTATGTTCAATGTTTTATGTAGTTTATTGACTAAACGCCATGATCTCCATTGCAGCATAAACTCAGTTTGTAATATGCTATGTTACCAGGAGATGGCGCTGATGTGCTGAGCGGCTGGGTGATGTTCAATCCCTCTGAAAATCCATTGTAAGTCTAAAGTGGTGATGAAATGTAACACAAGTCTATTGTGGGGGGCAGGTAGTCACAATAACATGATCTTTCCTGAAAGGAAGTAGTAAAGTGGCAATGCAAATGCTGCTTAATAGCATTGTCTTTGAAATCTACCAATGCTTTGTCCAACCTTAAGAGTAGGCTAATCGGGTGATAGCTAGCTATATTACAATTGCCCTAGTTTTGGTGAATATGACATACCTGGGTAAATGTTCATATACTTAAGTAAATAATTGGGCCAGCTGGCGGTGTGACTGGTTCTGGGGTGCATATCTTCAGCTCCACTGTGTATTAATGTTTAGAGTCAAAGATAGACACAAAATGCTGGAGTAACTCATCGGGGCAGGCAGCATCTCTGGAGAGAAGGAATGGGTGACATTTCAGGTCATCAACTCGGTAAAAGACGCCCTTTGGTCTGCCCGAGCATTGTTCACCACCCAGCAGAGCGAGATGTCCGTCAGGGAATGTTGCCGACTGGCCCGCTGCAGACTGCAGGAGTACGTGCTGAGGGACGCACTGAAGCTCGGTGCAGCCAACGCCAAGGCTCGGTGGGGGAGGGCCACAGTCTAACGCCCTTCCGCTGCTGGACATGGGGGGTACGGTATGGTGGAGACGCCCCTCAATATGAAGGTATCCCATGCCACTGTGGCACGAGTGGGGGACTGATTTGTGGAAATTTGGGGGAAAGAAATGTCTAAACTGTATTGATCTATTGTACAGCCTCCGAAAATGTCGGATGGATTTTCCGCAAGGTTAATGTATTGTATATATTTATCATTCGAATAAAGTATATTTTGAAATTTAAAAAAAAAAAAAATTTCAGGTTGAGACCCTTCAGTCAGAAGGGCCTTGACCCGAAACATCACCCAGATGCTGATTGTCCTGCTGAGTCACTCCAGCATTTTGTGTCTATCTTTGGTTTAAACCAGCATCTGCAGTTCCATCATACACAATGCTTGGAGTCAAACAGCTTTGCTGTAGCTAACAGTCCCACCCTTTTTTGACATCACATGGGGAAATTCAAATTGATCAAAGACTGGTATCTGTGAGGAAGATGCGCAGATTCATCATTCACTTGGCACCTGGCTGAAGATGCATGCAAACAATTCAGCCTTGTTTTGGATCTTATGCTGGGTTTTACTGCATTGAGGCTATGGTCATTCATAGAGCCTCTCATCTTTTAATTCAGTCAATACGAACATTAAAGCAATTAATTGAGTCATAGAATGTTTCTGATTCATGCAGCACAGAAACAGCCCCTTCACCCATTCATTCTAACCTATATGCACATCTACTGAATCCCATCTGTCCGCATTAGGTCTGTACCTTCTATCTCTTGCCTTTTTCAGTCCGTCTAAATGCCTCTTCAACAGTAATTGCAGTTGATTCCACCCTCTCTTCTGGTAGCCATTTCCAGATATCAACCACTCTCTGTTAAAATAAAAAAAATTGCTCCTCAGAACTACATTGCTTATGAGATCTATTTATAGCATAGTACCTCCATAGTTTAGCAGTCTTTTAGTCCTGTGATATAGTTTGCCAGGTTTGTACTTGTGATTTATGTCTGCCTGGTATTGCTGCTGACACTCACATTTACGGATGGCATGGTGGCACAGCAGTAGAGTTGCTGCCTTACAGCCACCAGAGACCCGGGTTCAATCCTGACTACAGGTGCTGTCTGTACAGAGTTTGTATGTTCTCCCCATAACCTACGTGAGTTTTCCCTGGGAGCTCCGGTTTCCTCCCACACTCCAAACACGTACAGGTTTGTAGGTTCATTAGCTTGATAAAATTGTGAATGTGCATAGTGTGCGTAGGATAGTGTTAATGTGTGGGGATCTCCGGTCAGCGCGGACCTGGTGGGCCAAGGGGTATGTTTCCATGCTGTATCTCTAAACTAAACTAAAGAAAACTACTTCTCATTGAATTAAGGTTAGCTCCTGGCTTGATAGCAATGGTGAGATAAGGAAACAGCCAGGCTACAAATACTGGAGAGATTTTCTGGTGCCTGGAGTCAATATTGAGACTCCCACTTGTAGATCGCTCCTGCCAATCAATGATGACGGGGGTTCTGGGACACTGGCTGACACCCATGATTCTGTAAGCACGACCCCAGTAAGGATTAGTCTCTGAATAAGCAATCCCCGTGTTTGCACCTCCCCAGGTGTTAGTGTAGCATGCACTGACTCTGGCCATGACTTTGAGGTATCCAGTCCCAGGACAGATTCCCTTTATCACGTATCTGTACACTGTGGATGGCTCAATTCTAATCATGTATTGTCTTTCTGCTGACTGGTTAGCATACAATAAAGCTTTTCACTGTACCTCGGTACACAGGATAATAAACTCAACTAAAAGGATGTGCACTGACCTCTGTACATTTTGCACCAGTGAGCTGGGCGTCTAGTTACCATTTTTAACTTAGTTTGCTTTCCGCCTTTGATCTCCTCTCGCTCTGAACCAATTCAGGGAACACAACCTCATCTTCATGTCAGGCATTTCTCAGCCTTCAGTCTTTGTTGATGAGTTCAACAACACTCGATTTTGGACATTGTGTCACCACCTACACCTCCAACTGTTGTTTGTATACTAGTCCAGTGTTAATGTTTTTCTACACATCCTAATCTCCTTTGACATCTGATCACTGCCACATTCTATCGTATCAAACACTCTTCACAGTTTGTACTTTCTTTCTTTCTTTTCACTGATTTTTTTTCAGGGACAGTTTCTTCCCAGCAGTTATCAGGCATCTGAATCATCCTACCATAACCGGAGAGCAGTGCAGAACTACTGTCGACCTCATTGGTGACCCTTGGACTATCCTTGATCGGACTTTGCTGGCTCCACCTTGCTCTGAACATTATTCCCTTTATCATGTCTATACACTGTAAATGGCTCGGTTGTAACCATGCATTGTTTTTCTGCTGACTGGTTTGCATGCAACATAAGCTTTTCACTGTACCTCGATACACGTGACAATAATCTATACTGAAATGAAACTAATTCAATTCAATGAATCAATGATTGAATGATTCAAAGATTCAATGATACTCTATTGTCCCATGTACCTAGGTACAGTGAAATGATGTGTTTTGCATACAACCTGGTTAAATCATACAGAAGACTTCACCTAGGTACTGCACAGAGTTGCCATGTTTCCAGTGCCTTTTTAAAATTTCTTTAAAGTCGTCCACAGTTGATTCTGTTGAAAGGACCATCAATCTGAAATGTTTATTTTACATTTCCCAGGCGGGTCCTGACCTGAGTATTTCCAACAAGATGTGCAGTTTTATCAGTGTACTATTTGACTCAGCCTACCAGTCTAGTATTGGACTCATCCAATAGTAAGATGGACAATGTACAAAATGACCGCATGCACAGATTTTCATAAGAACTGGCATGTAATTGTATCATTAATACTGACTGACATCCTTTCATAGAATCGTAGCAGTTACTTTACCTTGCACTAAACGTTAATCCCTTATGTATCTATGCACTGTAAATGGCTCGATTGCAATCACATATGGTCTTTCCACTGACAGAGAGCTTTTCACTCTACTTCGTACACAGGGCAATAAAATAAACTGATAAATTGATAAAGAGGAGGCTATTTGTCCCATTATGTCCTTGCCATCTCCTAGTATTTCCTATTTGGCCATTCCACTACACTGTAGCCATGGCCGTAGAAGATCTAAAAATAGTTGACAAGGTCCTCTGGCAGATTGAATGAACCATTCTGAGGCGATGGTTTTTCACAACTGACAAGGTATCTTTTGAGTAGGAAGGAACTGCAGATGCTGGTTTCAACTGAAGATAGACACAAAATGCTGGAGTAACTCAGTGGGACAGGAAGTATCTCTGGATCTTCTCTCCAAGGTATCTTTTGATCTCACTGACCTGTACCCAGATTTAAGCAGACAAATAAATGTTTCAGTTCACAAGGAGCCTTCAGATCTGATTATAAAGTGGATGTTGGTTGTACCTTCGCTGAATGGAGCATCTGGTATAACAGTGATTCATATAATACACCATTCACTATGATACAGAGGCATGCGGATAACTCCAAAGCATGCATCATTAGACAATGCATGTTTGTCAGACTTAAAGATTAATTTATAGAAAATCTGCAAAGTTTTCCTGTAAACAAAAATCAAAATGCAAACTACAGATGCTGGAAATCTGAAATAAAAACACAATTACTGTATGCATTTAGCAGGTTAGAAAGCAACTCTGAAAAAAGGAAACAGAAATGTTTCAGATCTGAGAACTTTCATTAGAACTGAGAAAGTTGTTTTTTGTTCTTTCCAATCCTCTCCAGAGCAAGTGGAGAGGATTGGAAAGAACAAAGTGAATATCTGAAATAGGGTGAGACCAAATGAGTTAACATAGCAGCTAGAACAGTTAGGATCAGATTTTGTATTGCAGGGCTGCCAACATTGGGTGAGAGTTGGGAGTGAGAAATTGCGAGCGACCATGGGGGGGGGTGTTGGAGGAGGGTGTCTCCCCTTCCCATTGGTATGGAGCTTTTGCATTTTTCAGCTTGAAATTGTGCAATCTGGTGCATACTGTAGCGAGTCTTTTAACTTACACTTGAATGCAATATTTATGCTTTAAATTGAATTAACTATGAACAAGGTTAGGCTAAATTACCTTCCTAATTACATTGCACAGTAGGGCCAGGATCCGATCAACAGGTGCAGCACATGAATGATCTTAGTATATTCATGTATGGAAATCAGATTATAATCAAACACTTGGCCCATGTTGACCAACCTGGGTCTCACTACATACCTGGTACTACTCCTGACCCTAACTCCAGTTGCATACCTTCTCTCATTCCTGACCCCGAATCCAGCCTCACACCTGGCCCCCTTTACTACCCTGATCATAGCTGCTTACCTGCTTAGGTTCTCAGTGCTGAACACTCCCACTGTCCCAGCTTTGACTGCACACCTTGTACTATTCCAGACCTTGACTCTGGATGCACACTTGACCTTGCTCCTAGCCTCTCTGCACTGACAATATATCTGGCCCACACATTAAGCCACATATCTGACCCCCAGGACTTAACCTATTACGTTCAAGTCCACAGGTGCTTATCTAATGCAGTTATCTTTTATGGGCACTTCACAGACCAAACTTTGTGTAACAACATTTTGTGTAACAAAATTTGCTACACCCATTGGCTTCCTTGTTATCTAACATGCTAGTTACTTTGTCAAATAGGTCATCAATTGGTTGAACACAATTACTCACACAGTTGTATAAGTATTCTGTTACAATTTCCTTAATTTTCCTAACAAACTGTCCTGAAATCATTTTCACCCCCAATATTTTCAATATTTTGCTGTCTTCCTCTCTGCTGGGATTTATCCAAAATGCAAAGTCCAATAACTATATATTTAAGCAATATTATTCTATTAAATGTGATCTTGGGAGTACATAATATTTTCTGTTGGATTCATAACACAATGATGAACATATCTTTGTTTTGATTGCACCTGCTCCATGTTGTGTTCTGTATTTTTTACTGTATGGCGGTTTCAAGCCGCGGTTGCCTAGCCAGATGCAACTAAATTTAAAGTGGCACTTTCTTCCCAATAACCCTCTCTGGCTTAACCCCTCCCTTCACCACCTCCAGTTTAAATTCCAGTTGGAATATTTTGGAGGACCAAGTAACCAAGAACCAAGAACCTACCAACATGCGTATATTATATTATATTATATTACAGTTAATATGTACCAAGGGCAAATTTTTGTTCCATTGATCCCCATTCCCAATTATTTTTACATTGAAGTGATTGAAATCCAAGTGAAGTTTAAATGGCATCAGAAAAATAAAACCTCTGGAATGGATGATATTCATTATGTGGTTGGCTGGAGTCAGTATCAGCACAATTACTATATTAAACAATGAATCTTCAGATGTATCTCTGTCACTCCTTTAAAATACAAAGGACATGTTTCTATGTTTCGATGATATAATGTTTGTATGTTTCTATGATACAAAGGATACAAAGGACATTTATTATCACATACACCAAATGGTGTAGTGAAATTTGACTTGCCAATGCAGCACACGAATAAAGACAGAACATTAAAGAATTTAACAATAAACAATAAACATAAAATCACCCCCCCCCCCCCACAATGGTTCCCACTGTGGGGGAAGGCAGCAAAGTCCAGTCCCATCTCCTGTTCACCCATAGTCGGGCCTATCTGTGGCCTCCGCAGCCAGTCCGATGTTTTCAGGCCCTCTCTGGCAAAGGATGGTGGGTGTATGGAACTAGCTGCCAGAGGACGTAGTTGAGGCAGGGACCATCCCAACATTTAAAAAAAACAGTTAGAATGATACATGGATAGGACAAGTTTGGAGGGATATGGACCAAAAGCAGGTAGTGTATCTGGGATATGTTGGTGGGTTTGGGCAAGTTAGGCTGAAGGGCCTGTTTTCATACTGTATCACTCTATGACTACATGCATGACTACCTCCACCATGAATGAATGCTTCAAAATCGAGTTTCATTGCCATATACTCAAGCATAGAAGCATAGGCCGGCAAAAACTTACAAAATTCTTAAGGGGTTGGACAGGCTAGATGCAGGAAGATTGTTCCCGATGTTGGGGAAGTCCAGGACAAGGGGTCACAGCTTAAGGATAAGGGGGAAATCCTTTAAGACCGAGATGAGAAAGACTTTTTTCACACAGAGAGTGGTGAGTCTCTGGAACTCTCTGCCACGCCAGTTCATTGGCTATATTTAGAGTGAGTTGGAGCATCAGAGGGTATGGAGAGAAGGGCAGGTACTACTGAGTTGGATGATCAGCCATGATCATATTGAATGGTGGTGCAGGCTCGAAGGGCTGAATGGCCTACTCCTGCACCTAATTTCTATGTTTCTATGTTTCTATGTTTCTATGTTTCTATGTTTCATAGAAACATAGAAAATAGGTGCAGGAATAGGCCATTCAGCCCTTCGAGCCAGCACTGCCATTCAATATGATCATGGCTGTTCATCTAAAATCAGTACCTCTTTTCTGTTTTTTCCCCATATCCCTTGATTTCGATAGCCCCAAGAGCAAAATGTAACTCTCTTGAAAACATCCAGTGAATTGGCCTGCACTGCCTTCTGTGGCAGAGGATTCCACAGATTCACAACTTTCTGCGTGAAAAAACGTTTGTCCTCATCTCAGTCCTAAATGGCCTATCCTTTATTCTTAAACTGTGATCCCCTGGTTCTGAACTCCCCCAACATCGGGAACATTTTTCCTGCAGTTACAGTAAGTGTAAATCTATCAGGCAAGCAGGATGCTTTCTCCAACCACCCCCATTGGATGGCCACTATCTTCCATCGTTTCAACCCAGTGCTTGGTGCTTACTTCCAGCAGCCACTGGTTGTCCTCCAGGATGCACCGAGCCGCAGCCTGATCCATGCCAGTCACCTGGGCAAATTCAGCACAGAGACTCTCACGGCAGCGGCGCAACGCTTCCAACGCCTCCGACGGCCCGGGAATCTTGCACTGAGGCTGCTGCATGGCTGGAGCGCAAGCCTCTGATGGCCGTGTGGCTTTCACCATGGCCGGAGGTGCAGCAAGCGACTCGCCAGCTCGGCAAACACTCGGCAGGCCGGCAAACATTCGCCAGCCCCAGCAAACACTCGCCAGCCCCGGCTCCCTGTCCGCATCTGTCTCCGTTGCTGCTTGTGCTTCCATCCCTCCCTCTGCCCCGGCTCTCAAACACCCGCGGCCCATGCAGTTAATATGCGTTTTAAAATTTTTGTTGATCACAGAATTTCTCACGAGAGCGTGAGAAATGTGTGATCAGCATGAGAGCGTGAGAATTTGGCGAAATGCGTGATTCTCATGCCCAATGGGTGAGAGCTGGCAGCCCCGTATTGCGTTGCTCATAGCAAGATCGTGGGACATGTCTATAGGCCTGACCATACTCATGGGGGTAATCAGCATGATATTCTGACCTCAATCATTAAAAACGAGTTGTCTGGCCAGCAGTAGAATTACAGTGCAGGAGACCCTGGTTCGATCGTGACTATGTGTGCTGTCTGTATGGAATGTGTATGTTCTCCCCATGACCTGTGTGGGTTTTCTCCGGGAGCTCCGGTTTCCTCCCACATTCCTAAGTTGCATAGGTTTGTCGGTTAATTGGCTTCAGTAAGAATTGTCAATTTTCCCTAGTACATAGGATAGTGCTAGTGTATGGGGATCACTTGTCAGCACGGACTCGGTGAACCAAAGGGCCTGTTTCCGCGCTGTATCTCTAAACTATACTAAACTAAACTAAATTATCACATGATCCTATATAGAATCTTGTTCTGCGCAAAATGAATACTGTACATTATGGATCACAGCCCTTCAGGCAGTGTCTTTAGAGTGTCTTTTTTTTTTAAACCAAAAATAATTTAATCAATAATTAACAATACTATTTACCTACAGTACAAAATAGAACAAAGCAAAACCTAACAATACATCAAACAAACATACTAAATAAACTCCTATACAACAATATCACCATCCTTATTGAGGATGACTTTAGAGTCTTTAGGGAGGTCTGAGCTTGTGAAAGAGGCACTGAAAACACAGGTATTTTATACATGTCCGGCAGATGGCGCAGATATGCTGTGATGTGGAGTGAAAGCACAACAGCTTCAGGCCAGCTGCAGGCAGTTCAGACCATAGAAGCTCGCAGCAGGGGGAAGGCAATTGAGTACAACGTCAGACGCTGTGCATTCTGCCAAGGCCTATTGTGGATGGCAGATGGTCATAATAGCATGCACTTCCCTGAGACCTCTCGCAGAAAGGAGTTATTAATGATCACCTAAAGTATGTGGAGTAATTTGTTATTACAATATTAGCTTTCCTGGCAAATAAGCAGTGCATAAATTGACTTTATTACCCCATGTAGGTTTTATAATGTCTGAACCATCCAGGTTTCTGAAGAGTCTATAAGAAGGGACAAGACTGTGAGCACTTTCTGTGATATTACCATTCTACGACTTAACTTTGGAGAATATATATCAGTGTGATTTTTACACCCGGAGCAGCAAGCACAGCTTCTGGCAAATGGGAGTAAAAGTAGCAATTGTTTCAGTGAGCTCAGTTTCAAATCTATTTTCCCAATGATTGTTCCTGATGCAGCAAGGTAAAGTGGATTCAGCTCCACTGGAGGTGTTCTCAAAGCATTGGATTCAAACTTGTAATCGTAAAGTGAGACTGAAGTGGACAATAATTGTTCCTTTGTTCCCTGTTAGCTGTACTAATGTCCAGGAGAGCGGCAATCTGGTGTTCCTATGAAAGAGTGTGCTGCTAATTCAGGTTTAGCAGAATTCTTGAAGAGAGAGACTGTGCCTCTACATTAACAGAGACCTTGGCCGCTGGATATCCTTAACGTTGTAGCTCTGGCCTGCTTGTGCTTGCTTGATATCGTGCTTGTTTTTCATAAGTTCATAAATTCATAAGTTACAGGAGCAGAATTAGGCCATTCCGCCCATTGTCTACTCCGCAATTCAATCGTGGCTGATCTATCTTTCCCTCTCAACCCCATTCTCCAGCCTTCGCCCCATAACCCCTAACATCCATACCAATCAAGAATCTGTCAATCTCTGCCTTAAAAATATCCATTGACCTGGCCTCCGCAGCGATCCGTGGCAATGAATTCCACAGATTCACCACCCTTTGACTAAATAAATTCCTTCTCATCTCCTTACTAAAGGTACATCCTTTTATTCTGAGGCTATGGGTTCTGGTCCAGACTCTCCCACTCGTGGAGCTATCCTCCCCATATTCACCGTTTTTGTGGCGGAAAATCACACCGACCAGCAAAATATTCTCCATACATGACTGGCTTTGTTAAATAGTAAAGTGTTTTATGTATGTATGCTATGTATGACATAGCATGTATACAGCTATGTCAGCTCTACAATCCTGTCGACAAAATGTAGATGGTAAATGGTAGGGAATTGAGGAATGCTGTGGAACAGAGGGATCTAGGAATAACTGTGCATAGTTCCCTGAAGGTGGAATCGCATGTAGATAGGGTGGTAAAGAAAGCCTTTGGTGTGCTGGCCTTTATAAATCAGAGCATTGAATATAGGAGTAGGGAAGTAATGTTAAAATTGTACAAGGCATTGGTAAGACCAATTCTGGAGTATGGTGTACAATTTTGGTCGCCTAATTATAGGAAGGATGTCAACAAAATAGAGAGAGTACAGAGGAGATTTACTAGAATGTGCCAGGGTTCCAGCAACTATGTTACAGAGAAAGAACAATAGGTCTTTATTCTTTGGAGCGCACAGAAGGTTACTTGATTGAGGGAAAGGATAGACAGAGTTGACATAAGCTTTTTCCCATTGAGGGTAGGGAAGATTCAAACAAGAGGGCATGACATGAGAATTAAGGGACAGAAGTTTTGGGGTAACGTGAGGGGGAACTTCTTTACTCAGAGGGTTCAAGTGCTGGTAGATGGACTAGGGGAAAACTGTCGCACGGACGAGGGCCTGTTTCCGTGCAAAATGTTATAATATAACTTTCCTTGCTTGGCTCTGTACTGGAACGTTTCAAGAATCTGCTGAGTTGTGGACCAGCGATCCCCCATTGACTCCATATACATTTTATGCTGCCTCGCCAACATAATCAAGAAGATCCCAGTCATGGCCTCTTCTCCCCTCCCCTGTTGGGCTGAAGTTAAGCATGTATCACCAGATACAAGAACAGCTTCTTTCCTGCTGTTATCAGTCACTTGATTGGACCTCTCATGTTTAAGGATATGTTCCCAATCTGCCTCACCGTGGCTCTTGCAATTTGTTTTTAATCTGCACTTTCTCGGGAACTATCTGTACCACTCCACTTTGCATAGATCATAGAACATTACTACACAAGAAGAGCCCCTCAGCCCACAATCTTTATCCCAAACATGATGCCGAGGAACTCTTATCTGCCGGCACATAATGTATATCCCTCCATTCCCTGTCCAAAAGTCTCTTAAATGCCATTTTCATATTTGTCTCAATCACCACCTCTGGTAACATGTTCCGGGTACTCATCACCCTCTGTGCAAAAGGATTTGCCACACATATCCTTAAACCCCTCTTCAGTCTGAAGCAGGGTCCCGACCCAAAACATCACCCATCCTTTTCCTCCAGAAATGCTGCCTGACCCGCTGAGTTACTACTTGCTGTCTATCTTACCCAAAAGGCTAGCTGGATAGATAGAAGATAAAGCACCTTGTCCAGATGAGATGAACTGTAGATTACTGGAGACAGTGAGACACAATATAGAGAGATACAAAGAACTTCAGGTGCTGGAATCTTGGGCAAAGCACAAAGTGCTGGGGGAACACAATGGGTCATGCAGCATCTGTGGAGGGAATGGACAAGCAATGTTTTGGTTTGGGACCCTTCTTAAGTGCTTCAGACTGAAGCTATAATCAAAGGTTATGGTCATTCAAACATTTACAAAGTCAGGCGTGATACCTGAGGATTTGAAAATGACAAATATTACCCCATGTTCATGAACAGTAAGCAAATCCAGCAACTACAGACCAACTGTAGGACTTGTAAATGACAAATATTACCCCATGTTCATGAACAGTAAGCAAATCCAGCAACTACAGACCAACTAGTTTAACCTCAGTGATTGGGAAAATTTGAGAAACAATGATCGGGGACAGTGTCTTGGACAAGCGTGAACTAATATGAAAAAGCCCACGAGGAGGCAAATCCTGTCTAACTGACTGGACAGAGATTTTTAATGAATTAAATGAGTCATTGAGGGAAGTGCCATTATACTGGTATTAATGGACTTCTAAATGGCACAAAATAGAGTTGCAATGGAGTAAAAGGACCTGTGAGATGGAAACATGCAGAGAAATTCCCACAGTCAGTAATATTACTTTTCTTAGTATGTAGAGTTTAGAGTTTAGAGATATAGCACGGAAACAGGCCCTTCGGCCCACCAAGTTCGCACCGACCAGAGATCCCTGCACACTAAAACTATCCTACACACAAGGGACAATTTGAACATTTACACCAAGCCAATTAACATACAAACCTGTACATCTTTGGAGCGTGGGGGGAAACCGAAGAAAACACTCACAGTCATGGGGAGAATATACAAACTCCATACAGGACTTGTAGTTGGGATCAAACCCGGGTCTCTGGCACTGCAAGCGCTGTAAAGGGGCTGTCCCACTGCGGCGACCTAATTTGCCCTCGACTCATACTCGCGGCATGGTCGACACGAGGTGCTAGAAGGTCTTTGTAACTCTCCTTCCTGCTCGAGAGTAGTCCCCGCGTACTCGAGGCCTCAGCTAGGTCGCGGCGTATTTTTAACATGTTGAAAAATGCAGGCGAGTAAAAAAAGGTCGCCATGGAAAAAAATCTATACTTTTTTTACTCGTAGGTTTAGTCGAAGTAGGTCGTAGTAGGTCGGCATGTTATTCGTAGGTAATTGAGGGTGGATGAAGGTAATCAATGGTAATCAAAGGTAGTCGTAGATAGTCTTCAACATAGTCGAAGGGAGATCGAAGGAGGTCGTCTTCACTCTCCACTATTCGGTGTCCAATTTTTCCGAAGCTAGTCGAAGCTAGCCGAGGCGAAGGAGGTCTTCAACATGACATTTTTACAAACTCTCCTAAACTCTTCTAAACTCGCAGTTTAAAGGCAGCAGCTCTACCTTTAATTTGCATTGATAATTTTATATTATTAATAATGTTCATTTGGGTGTTCAAACACAATTTCAAATGTGCAGATGACTAATAAAAGGGAGGCATTCTGAAGATGATTATGAAGCAAAAGCTTCAAAGAGATATAGGCAAAGTGGAATCTGATAATGTGTGGCAGATGAGATTCAATGTTGAAAAATATGGTGTGTTAAATTTTGAGAAAAATGGGGACAGGCAATAGAAACTAGAGTGCAATGCTAAAACGTGATAAATGGGTGGAGGGATCTGGGGATGTATGTGTATAATCCATTAAAAGTGACAGGACAATTTAAGAAAGTGTTCAACAGAGCATATGTTCTGGGCTATGTAAACAGAGGCTTAGAGTGATTGTGTCATACGGCATGGAAACAGGCCTTTCAGCCCAACTTGCCCATGCGGACCAAGGTGCTCCATCTAAACTAGTCCCATCTGCCTGTGTTTGGCCCATAGCCTTCTAAATCCTGCCTTTCCACGTACCTGTCCAAATGTCTTTCAATGTTGTGATATTACATTGTGTGCATATGTCTCTGCTATGACAATTGAACCCACAATCTTTGAAGCAGAGGGGAAGAGGCAAGAGCACTATGCAGCTAGAATCATTGGCAGGTCATGTACTTCACCTCACCTTTAGGTACTACTAATGCCTTGGCCGGGCATATGGATATGTAGGAATGGAGCCAGCAGATGAGATTAGTTTATCTTGCCATCATGTTTGGTACAGTCATTGTGGGCTGAATGGCCTGTTCCTGTGCTATAGCTTTTATGTTCTGGGTTCTTATCTTGTTCATGCAAGAATGCAGATTTTTGACTGGAGGAAATCTGACTAAAAACATGATTTCAGCAGGTAGACACAATAAGCTGGAGTAACTCAACGGGTCAGACAGCATCTCTAAAGAAAAGGAATAGGTGACGTTTCTGGGTCGAGACCCTTCTTCAGTTCCTTCTGCATCATATTCTGTGGTTCCTTCCTACACCTAATGATTTCAGCAGGAATATTCTTCATTAATTGTGCATACACTGTCATCAAGATGTTGTTGTATACCCTAGTTCACCATCAATGTCTTTAGGTGGCATCTTCCCGAGTACAGATGTAAATTAATTAAAAATAAACTGATATTCTCAATAAACCCAAATCAACATATTGATCCATTCTCCACAAACAACTTCTTTCTCAGTAAGGGCCTGTTTCTGTTGCAACATTGATAGCAATGTGGGACATTTATTTATTTGTGAAAGGTATCAGGAAAGATCTGATGTTGTCTCCAAATTTATAAAGCACCAAATCATTAATATTCTAATGTATTTTCTGCAGAATCCAAAAATATTGCATGCTAAGAGTTTTAATTTAATGCAAACATAAGGTTTTTTTCTCCTGAATTTGCCTCGTTGGCAAATGCTGAAGGTGATCTTAGAATTGAAAATGCTGTTAATATTTTATTTCAATCAATATTCAAGTCAGCAGACTTTTGACAATGGTCCATGCAGTTTTTAAGCAAATAAATAAAGTCTCTAACTTGACAGGTAGAAGCAAAACTGAACACTAATTTCATAACCTGAATAATGTCACTGTCATTGCCCCATCTTTGCCTTGTGATTGCTCTGGTTCCCCAGTCTCTGGTGTGTGTTAACCGATGATGGTGGCCATGCATCAGTATGGTGATGGTGCAGTGGTTACACTGTCAGCCTAGTAATCCAGCAATCCGAGTTCAAATCCCGCCCCCCCCCCCCCCCCCCCCCCCCCCCAGGCACTTTTGACATTCAACATGTGACGTTTCGAAAAAATAAAGCATTATTTTGGTCACTAGGTCTCTGGTCACTAATGCCTTTCAGTGGAGGAGAATCAGCCATTCTGATTCAGTCTGGCTGCCCCACAATAAATGTTCCAGCAACCTATTCTATTCAGAGCAATTAGGTGATGCCTGCATCCCAAAGGATTAATTAAAAAAACCCGATTACTTTGTAAGATCATTTTTGTACTCCACATTCAACTATTTACTGTTGACATATTAAATGTGATCAATGTAAATCCAGTCCCTGGTTGCAAAGTTCATTATGAAGGAATAAATTGGTGAGATTATCATTGTGTTTCTTGTCTGTCTAAACTCAGCTCATTTACCATTACATATTTTGCTTCATTGAGACAAACACAAAGTGCTGGACTAATTCGGCGGGTCAGGCAGCATCTCTGGAGGGAAAGGGCAAGTGAACGTTTCTGGTTGGGATCCTTCCTCAGACCCTCAGTAGTTTCTTGTATCGTTCCCCTCACAGATGCTGCCTGACATGCTGAGTTTGAGTTTGAGCAAAACTCCAGCATTTGTAGTTCCTTGTGTCTCCGTAGCTTGCTTGAAGCTCTGCAAAAAAATGTTGCACTGGTTGTGATTTTAGTTTCCCAAAAATATGTTGCAAATTGCTATAGTTGGGCAGATCTGCAGATCCATAAAAATAGAAAGCTAGAAATGAGCCAATATCTTAAAGACTTCTCTCATGTTGTCTCCTGGATCCAGTTTCATAATCTCTGTAGATGGCACAAAATGGTGGAATTTCTCAGCCGGACAGGCAGCATCTCTGAAGGGAAGGAATGGGTGACGTTTCGAGACGAGACCCTTCTTCAGACTCTCTGTATCATAATCTCAGTGTTAATTTGAACAAAACTAATGCCACTGAAATCTGGTTGTCATTTGCCTCGTTTGTCAAATAACATGCAGATTCTGTGATCACACGGATGAGTTTGAATCTTTTCACTTGTAGCTCATCAGTTGGATTACGGATGTACAGGAGTGATCCCTTCATACATTAATACTACTTGACAATGCAAATTCAGTAGAAGATATTTCATTTGATGGAGGAATACAGTACAAAACAAATGGATGCAATTTTTAAATTGTACCTGAGCCTTTCAGAAGGGAAATCAAGAAACTAGAGATAAGAGGAATATACATTTCTGACGTTCAAGCATGCTGGGCCCATGGAAATAAAAACAACTGATTGTTGACAGATTTTTATTAAGTAAAAATGTATCAAGGGATATATCAAAAGAAAAGTCATTGGGTATTGGGTATTGCTCAACCACACCATCAATGATTTGTGACACAGGAACTACAGGTGCTGGAATCTTGAGTAAAACACAAAATCCTGGAGTAATTCAGCAGGTCAGGCAGCATCACTGGAGGACATGGTAATGTGACGTTTTGGGTTGAGATCCTTATTCAGACTCGCTGAAGAAGGGCTCCAACCCAGTCAGATATGAAGAAGGGTTAGTAGAAAGGTCCCGACCCAAAACGTTGTCTATCCATGTTCTCCAGAGACATTGCCTGACCTTCGGAGTTACTCCAGCACTTTGTGTTTAACATCATTGGATGGTGGGGTGGGGCAACTCCTGGTCCCACATTTTTAGTTCCATTTTATGACACTGGCCATTAGATGTCTCTGTGGCGCATTTTAAATTTCTGAGGCACTGTTGATCATCCATGTTGTCAAAATTAAACCTGCTTAAATACCTTATAATTGTTTTGCCCTTTAAAGGTTTCCGAATGCTGAAAACTCACTGGACAGTCGGCAAAAGTGTACATACTTTTTGTTGTGATTATAATTATCACAAGTTACTTTGTTTTGAAAAAATACAAAATCATTCTGTTTTGTAGCAAGTTTTCTACACAAATTTCTATCTAAACCAAGATTGATGGTCTTGATTTTTATTGTCATTATCACCCATTATATGCTTGGATCAGATATTGGTTCAATAGACAAAGGACAATAGGTGCAGTAGGCTATTCAGCCCTTCGAGCCAGCACCGCCATTCACTGTGATATTCCAAATTCAGTACCCCGTTCCTGCCTCACCATATCTCCTGACTCCACTATCTTTAAGAGCTCTATCTAACACTCCTATCTGTCTTCCATTCAACACATTGTCGTATGCATCAGACAACTTATGCCTCAATGAACTCTTTGGCACCATCTTTCATAAGTATCTACATTGAGAGTTAATATTTCATTACCACACTGGTGACACTCTAAATATAGTAATGTGTCAGTCAAACCAAGCAAAACAACTAACACATTAACAGAAGCTTGTTTTTAATATTCATGTTACTGAGGAATGTCAATAAACTAGTAAGGAGGAATTAATTCAAGCATAGTTAACTGGCTACAAATGGTAAGATCATCCAGCCAGGTACTAATCCTTCATCTTTAACCTAACCTGCCCAATGACAATAAGAAAAATCAAATCAGATGGCCCTTCAATATTCTGGTCAAATGTTCCCTTCATCTCAGTCTTTTTTTTTTTTTTAATTTTTGTTAGAAGTACAGTAGTGTGGTACTTAAGTACCTAATACATACATACATATTTCCATTCTTGTACAACTTCGCACTTTTGATTTAATAATAAAAGAACAGTGAGAGAAAAAAGAAATAAAGAGTGTCAGAATAGATAGACAAGCGAGTAGAAACAGATAGCCAAAGAAATACAGGACCGAGGGAAGAAGCTAAAAAGATTGAAAGAAACGGAGAAAGTAAAGGAAAGAGAGATTAGGAGAGATCTACCTATTTCATATTTTTGCCCATCCGTCACCCGGTTCTAAACCATTTAATTACTTATGTTGCACCATCTGCTTGTAAAAAGTTGATAAAAGGAGACCAAGTCTTTAAGAATAGGTCTACTTTGCCTAGTAGCAGGAATCTCATTTCTTCGAGGTGTAGCATTTCAGACATGTTTGAGATCCACATTTTGGATGTTGGCGTGGTAGCGTTTTTCCAAAATTTGAGTATGTTTTTTTTGCTGTTATTAGACCGTAATTAAGAAAAGCTTCTTGGAATATAGTTAGTTTACTTCCCTCTTCCATTGATCCAAAGATAATCAATTCAGTATTGGGGTTCAATTTTGTGTTAAATAGTTTTGTAAAAATTCCAAAAATTTCATTCCAAAATTTATACAGTTTTATACAAGAGACAAAGGAATGTGCTATAGTGGCATTTTGAGTTAAAAATTTGTCGCAGATGGGGGAAACATTTGAAAATATTTTATTCAGTCTAGTTTTCGAATAGTAAAATTTAATGTAAAAACGTCTATGTAAAATTTTAAATTGAATTAGGTTATGTCTTACATTAATTGAACATTTATTTACATATAATAATTTTTTTTTCCATCTATCATTCGGAATTTTTATCAATAACTCTTCTTCCCAGTCCCATCTAATTGCCTCTGTCGTTGGTGTTTCTATATTTAGAATTGTATTATATAAGTAAGATATTAAATTGCTTGATTCTGCCTTTCTATTCATTCCTTCCTCCAATATATCTGGAGGTAAAGTTTGATATCCTTGTATATATTTTTTCAAATAATCTTGAATTTGAAGATATTTGAAATATTGATTACTTTTCAAATTATATTTTAGTTGTAATTGTTGGAATGATAAAAGTTTTCCCATTTCATACATATCTCCCATCGTTTTAATTCCTAATCTTTCCCAATGGATAAACGTTTTATCTATAATGGATGGTTTGAATGAGGGATTATTAGCTATTGGAGAAAGAAGCGATAATTTTCTTAATTTTAAAGTTAATTTTATTTGTTTCCAAATTCGTATTATACTGTGAATAATTGGATTCTTCTTATATATGATATTGTTCAGTTTTATCGGGGAAAGAAGGATCGCTTCTATATTATAAGAGGAGCAATCCTCTTTCTCCATTCTTATCCAATATACCTGTTGGGCAGAACTGTCCAACCAATAGATTATATTTTTAATATTCACTGCCCAATAGTAATACAATAAGTTAGGAAGTGTCAGTCCCCCTGATTCTTTAGATTTACACAAGTGTTTTTTTTTTGTTAATTCTGTGTGATTTATAATCCCATATGAAGTTTATAATATCAGAGTCTAGTTTTTTAAAGAATTTTTTAGGTAAGTATATTGGTATTGATTGAAATAGGTACAATATTTGTGGTAAGAAGATCATTTTTATCACGTTTATTCTGCATATTAAGGACATCGGCAGTGTTTTCCAAAATTTAATCAACCCATTTAATTTAGTTAATAAAGGCATATAGTTTGCGTTGAGTAATGATTTATATTTCCTAGTGATTTGGATGCCCAAATACTTAAATTTTTCTGTTGCAATTCTAAAGGGGAATTTCGACAAATGTGTCGGCTCTTGAGGTTTTATCGTCATAATTTTGCTTTTGTTCCAATTTATTCTATATCCTGAAAAAGAACCAAATTCCTCTATTAAGTTTAGTATATTTGGTATGCTAATTTGCAAATTTGTAATATATAGTAATATGTCGTCTGCATATAACGAAATTTTATTATTTGAGTGTTTGGTATTATATCCATAAATATTCGGATGACTTCTTATACTTTCTGCTAAAGGCTCTATCACTAGTGCAAATAGCAGGGGCGATAGTACGCACCCCTGCCTATTGCCCCTTACTAATTGGAATTTCGGGGATAATATATTATTAGTCAGTATTCTAGCAGTCGGCTTATCATATAATAATTTTACCCATGAGATAAAGTTATCTCCTATGTTAAATTTTTGCAAGACTTTGAATAAATATTGCCCTCCTACTTGATCGAAAGCTTTTTTTGCATCCAATGAAATAATGGCTAGTTCTTCTTCAGTATTATGTGAGTACATTATATTAGACAGCCGTCTCAAATTGTTAAAACCATATAACCATATAACAATTACAGCACGGAAACAAGCCCTCTCGGCCCTTCCAGTCCGTGCCGACCATTTGTTTTCCCCTAGTCCCATCTACCTGCACTCAGACCATATCCCTCCATTCCCTTCACGTCCATATACCTATCCACTTTACTTTTAAATGTTAAAATCGATCCTGCCTCCACCACCTCTGCTGGAAGCTCATTCCACACAGCCACCACCCTCTGAGTAAAGAAGTTCCCCCTCACGTTACCCCTTAAACTTCTGTCCCTTAATCGCAATGTCATGCCCTCTTGTTTGAATCTTCCCTACCCTTAATGGGAAAAGCTTATCCACGTCAGCTCTGACTATCCCTTTCATCATTTTAAAGACCTCAATCAAGTCCCCCCTTAACCGTCTGCACTCCAAAGAATAAAGACTAACTTGTTCAACCTTTCTCTGTAACATAGTTGCTGGATCCAGGCTACATTCTAGTAAATCTCCTCTGTACTCTCTCTATTTTGTTGGACATCCCTTCCTATAATTAGGCGACCAAAATTGTACACCATACTCCAGAATTGGTCTCACCAATCCGTGTTACAATTTTGACATGACATCTCCTCCTCCTATATTAAATGCTACTGATTTATAAAGGTCAGCACACCAAAGGCTTTCTTTACCACCCCATCTACATGCGATTCCACCTCAGGGAACTATGCACAGTTATTCCTAGATCTCTCTGTTCCCACAACATTCCCTCAATTCCCTACCATTTACCATGTACGTCCCTATTTTGATTTGTCACCTGCCAAGATGTAGCACTTCACACTTATCAGCATTAAACTCCATCTGCCATTCTTTCAGCCACTTTTCCCATATGGCCCAAATATTCCCCTCTGTAGACTTTGAAAATCTACTTCATTATCCACAACACCACCTATCTTAGTATCAGCTGCATACTTATCCAATTTTCACCCCATCTTCCAAATCATTGATGTAACATGACAAACAACAGTGGACCAACACAGATCCTTGAGGCACCCCACTGGTCCCGGCATCCAACCTGACAAACAGCCATCCACCATTACTCTCTGACATCTCCATTCAGCCACTGTTGAATCCATCTGCTACTCCACATTTAAACAAACAAAAGATTGAACCTTCTTAACCAAAACCTTCCATGGGGGAATCCTTGTCAAAGGCCTTACTGAAAATCCATTATAGACAGCAATCCACTGCTTTACCCTCATCAATTTCCCTAGTAAACTGCTTCAAAAAATTCAAGAAGGTTTGTCAAACATGACCTTCCAGGCACAAAAATCCATGTTGGCTGTTCCTGATCAGACTCTGTTTATCAGATGCTTATATATATTATCTCTGAGTATCCTTTTTCCATTAATTTACCCCACCACTGACGTCAAACTAACAGGTCTATAAATTGCTAGGTTTATTCTTTGAACCCTTTTTAAAACAATGGAACAACATGCGCAGTACGCCCAAATCCTCCGGCACTCTATTCTCGGTTTCTAATGACATTTGAAATATTTTGTCATAGCTCCTGCTATTTCTACACTAACTTCCATCTCATTGTTCCTAGGGGGGAATATTTTATAGGACCTGGAGATTTATCCAAATTTTTTATATTTTTCAAAAGTGTCAGTACTTCCTCCTCTTTGAATCTCTTAGTTTCCATAGCTACTCTACTTTTTTTCCTTACTTCACATAGTTCAATATCCTTCTCCTTGGTGAATACTGAAGAAAATAAATTGTTCAATATCTGCCCCATCTCTTTTGGCTCTGCAGATAGCTGTCCATTCTGTCTCTCTAACGGTTCAATTTTATCC
The DNA here is from genome assembly GCA_035221665.1 of Okamejei kenojei. Lineage (NCBI taxonomy): Eukaryota > Metazoa > Chordata > Chondrichthyes > Rajiformes > Rajidae > Okamejei > Okamejei kenojei. The sequence goes on from CM069146.1 coordinate 40,642,327, forward strand.
CTCGTTATCCTTTTGCTATTAATATAGCTGTAGAAACCCTTTGGTTTTTTTTTTCACCTTTCTTGCCAAAGCAACCTCATATCTTCTTTTAGCCTTCCTAATTTCTTTCTTAAGATTCTTTTTACATTCTTTATACTCCTCTAGCACCTCATTTACTCCATATCTCCTATAATTATTGTAGATATCTCTCTTTTTTCGAAACAAGTGTCCAATTTCCCTTGAAAACCATGGCTCTTTCCAATTTTTACTATTTCCTTTCACCCTAACAGTATCTCTTTGGTATAAACCCTGGTCCAGGTTTATTAGTTTGCTAACATATTTACGCAATCTTCTCGCTAGGGTCTTTGCACATTCCTTTGTCTCTTGTACAAAACTGTATAAATTTTGGAATGAAATTTTTGGAATTTTTACAAAATTATTTAACACAAAATTGAACCCCAATACAGAATTGATTATTTTTGGATCAATGGAAGAGGGAAATAAACTAACTATATTCCAAGAAGCTTTTCTTAATTATGGCCTAATAACAGCAAAAAGACTTATACTTAAATTTTGGAAAAACGCACCTATGCCAACATTCAAAATGTGGATTTCAAGCAGTCTGAAACGCTACATCTTGAAGAAATGAGATTCTTCCTACTAGGCAAAGTAGACCAATTCTTAAAGATTTGGTCTCCTTTTATCAACTTTTTACAAGCATATGGTGCAACATAACCTTAGAAATTAAATGGTTTAAAACTGCGTGACAGATGGGCAAAAATACGAGATAGGTAGATCTCTCCTAATCTCTCTTTTCTTTACTTTCTCCTTTTCTTTCAATCTTTTAACTTCTCATCTCTGTCCTTTATTTCTTTTGCTTTCTGTTTCTTCTCGCTTGTCTATCTATTCCAACACTCTTTATTTCTTTTTTCTCTCACTGTTCTTTTATTATTGAACCAAAAGTATGTTGTTACAAGAATGAAAATATGTATTTATGTATTAGATACTTAAGTACCAGACTATTGTACTTACTTCTAACAAAAATAAACAAACAAATAAAAACAAAAAAAAGAATCTTTTATAGAATTCATTACTAAAGCCATCTGGTCCTGGCTGGTTTTGCCACATTCTTCAACCGAATTTATAGTTTCTTCTTTTACGGTTGTGTATCTGAGGCTCCTTAATCCCTCTTGTTCACCACATTTATTTTTGGTAGACTACATACTTATCTAAGAAATTTGTAATTTGGAGTATTATTTGCAGAGGTTGTCGATGTATATTTGTTTGGATAAATTGAGGAATCTTTTATGATTGTCTTTAGGTCAGTGTTAGTAATTCCCTTTGTCTGATTAATTTTAGTAATTGTATTTTGTTTCCCGTTTTATCAGTTGGCGTGTTAGGGAGTTTATGAGGTTTATCACCAAATTCGAAATTTTCTTGTTTTGTAATTGAAATAATCTTATTATTCTGCCCGATAAAATTTTATTATTTAATTTTTTATTTTGTATTATTATCTTTTTATGTTTTCTTTAGTTGGTTTTTGGTTTTTCTAATCTTTTGTCTATTTTTTGTTCTAACTGCAAGTGTTCCAGTATTATTCTTTTTTATTTTGGAATGTTGATATGAGATTATAGTTCCTCTAATAAATGCCTTAAGGTTTTCCATAATATGGAGGGTGATATTCTGGGGTTTCATTTGTCTCAAAGATGAATCTCATCTGATCTTTTAATTTGTGCAACAGTGTGAGTTTTTAAAAGTTGGGGGTTAAACCTCAAACTAATTTTTTATCAGGCAAATTCCATCTAATTTTTAATAAAAGTTAGCGGGGATGATCAGTAATAATATATTATGTTATTTAGAATTTTATGCATCTCAGTCTTAAAATAAAGAAATCTTATCCCATGTGTGTTTGCCTCTTGTTATAGATTTCACAGCCTGGAAAATACTGTTTCTCTAAATGCTCTCAGGATATGTCCTGTCTCAATGAGGGAACCGTCCCTGTATTTTACTTCGAGTTCACGTGAGTGACTACGTTGAAGGGCCAGCATCAGAGGGCAAAGGCATTACGTCGACGCTGACGGCGGGTAGGAGGAGCTGCAGGTAAGGAGCAGCTCCTCGCAGCGGTCGGAACGGTCCCCGCAGGTTAGTGCAGCAAAGTCGGGATTTTTTTTAGCGTTCGCTGGGTGGGTCAGCAAAGCGAATGTAAACGTAAAAATTCGAGTCGAGTATGTTGATGATTTAGCACTGATAATTAAAAGAAAATGGAGAAATCGCAAAGAAAAATTGCGGGTATAAAAAGATCTTCCGGGGGTGAAAATAAAAATAAGGGACAAGAAGCTATATGCGGATCCGGGTTCCGATACCGTGGACAGCTGAATATAACGATAGCGAGTTCTAGATCTCCAGCAATAATTAACCAGGGGGAAAATTGCTCTTAAAAATGTTAAAATGAATCTTAGAGGCCCGTTGTTTCTGTGACTCTGGATACTGAAAGTCCTCCTGATAATAAAACTATGTGGTTTAAAAATGGAGGCATATGGAGTTTGTTCTCCAATAAATCATGAGTCAAGGGTCACAGAATACCCAGATGGATCCAAAAAAGCCTGTGGGTTTTGATTATTCTGTTTATGGCTTGGGCCAAGTTGGGAGTTTGATAACTCCGGACAAGGATTTGGGCTGAAGAAGTCTCATGGGTGAAATCCCAATTGCTTATGGCTGCAGAAGGCAGACCCTGGCTGTGGTGATTTGGATGGAATGCCACACCCCCAAATAAAAAGAAATGGCCAAATGATGTGGGATAGCTTATAATTTGCTATACCTGAAAGGAAGTAGGTGTGTGTGATGTGGCTATGGGAAAAATCCTAGCTTGCCAGTATTTATTATATGGTATCTCACCAACGTCTAAGAATTTTGTGATGGATTGAACATCAGATTTATATAAAAACACCAGGATATTGTGCCTCATTGAAGTGCCTACGGTTAATCCGTTGTTATGGACATCCATGACCTCAAGTATGAGAGCTCAAGAAGTGAGATTTCAAATTATCCCAAACTAATTTTTTATGCTGACCGTTACGGCTTTGGGAGACAAATGGAGAGAATTGGAGATGGTGTAGATTATAAAAATGATACTTTGGGCTTATTGTGCCTATTCTTTCTTGAAATTAACTGGTATGAGGAAAATGGCGATTCGGCTTATTCACCCTAGATTTGCAAATGCCTGTGTCGAGCAAGTGGTGTTCAAGTCTAGGGTATCTGTTTGGAGAAAATCTGGCCTAAACAACTGAAGTGTTGGATGAAGTTGCTAAATAGTTTTGCGGTGTGAATCCTTTCGTCTTTGGACAAAAAATATTTTTTCGCCGTAGGGGGTTTGAATTTGGAAAAAGAGGCAGTAATTTGTTAAAGGAAGGATTATAGTCCTGCAGCCCAATGCTTACCCGTATTCAGGGAGAAAGGAAGGGACAACCACGATCATATGGAGAGGTATTAAGATTGTTTTTCCTTATGAAAACTGCGGGTTAATCTACCGTTGGAGGGAGATTACAAAAGTTTTTATAAAAAATGGCTTATATTTCGTATGATCGATTTAAGAGTACAAGCAGTTTCAGGAGCCACTATTACATTTTAAGAAGGGGTTAATACGCCTGCCGTACTGAATAATCCGGTTATGCTTTTCGTGTTTACTGCTATTGATAAAGCAGTGATTAATGTGGAATTGGACCAAATTATCTGAAAAAGGGGTGGTTATGAAAAAAACTTATGTACACGAGCACAATTTGTCTCTAATATTTTAGGAGATATAAAAAGATGGTGGTGCAGAATTAATACTGGACCTTTACAGATCTAAATATGTTTGTAGAATACAAACTTTTTAAAATGGAATCATTTAAACTGCTAGATATTTTATTTCTGCAGGCTGTTCTATGGCTAAGATTGATGTAAAAGACGCTTATTTTTCTGTACATATTAGTTTTTTCCGGTGGTTACTTAAAATTTAATTGGCTGGGACACATATTATGGCAGTTTAAAGCTTTGCCAAATGGGACTGAGTTCAGCTCCCAGGGCTCTGTACGAAACTGTTTTGAAACCAGTTTTAGCCCCAATTAAAGAGCTTCATAAAACACATCGTTATGGCGTATCTCTATGACATTCTAATCATTAATGTTATTCTAGAGTCTGTGTGAACTCTGTTTCAGTTACTAAAGCTTTGTTTTGAAATGCTAGGGTTCTTGATTCATCACAATTAAATACAGCGCAGCCAGCTCAATCAATTACTTTTTGGGGGGTGTAAATTAAAGCAGAGACTATGTTAATAACTTTAAAAACAGATTATAAAGTTGATGATATTTTGGTAACGTGTAATATTCTCTTCACAAACCTTTTCCTTCCTTCGAGAAGTAGCGTAAAACCATTGGTAAATAGTAGCAGCATTTCTTGCAGTGAATGTGGTCAATTACCATATCAAAATCTTCCAAAAGGGACAAAAATAGAGCTCTCAAGAGAAGGGCAGGTCCTCTTTGATAGACCTATGCAATTACAAAAGAAGCTGTGTTGGGAATTACAATGGTGGGTTAAAAATGTCCCACAAGCTGCTAAAACACATTTGATTTTTTAAACAGCCGAAGAATATGGTTTTACATACTGATGCTAGTGCTCTCGGATGGGGGGCCAACAGATTCATCCTTCGAGTTGTGGAGGTAGAGGAATAGTTCAAGAAGAAAAAGGTTTTCTTCAAAACTTATGTTTTAAAACTATTTTAGGTTTTGGGTGCTTTCTATGGACTAAAAAGCATTTTTGTTCAAAAAAGGGTTCTACATGTATTATTACAGTTAGGACAATAAAGGCTGTGCATTTATTAATCTCATGGGAGAGGAGTAGATCAGGTATTCATGTGTTGTCTGGTCATTTGAATATGGCCAATGGTGTATGACCGCCAAATTTGGATTTCAGCAAACTACATTCCAGGTAAAGACAATGTGGTGCAGATAAAAGCTCAAGGATATTTAAAGATAACTCTGGAGAATGGATTGTTAATCCAGAAATATTTTAAATATTGTAACCCAATTTGGTTTTTACAAGAAATTGATCTGTTAGCATCAAGGCCTTAATCATCAATTGCCTAAATTATGTGTCTTGGGTACACGATCCAGATGCAGTAGTTGCAGTAGTGCTTTTTCATTGAACTGGGGGTAATGTGCTTTTATGCTTTTCCACCATATGCTTTGATTCTGAAATGTCTGAAGAAATTAGAACAAGATTCTGCCACCGGATTGGTGGTAGTTTCAAATTGGCCAAACAACCTTGGTTCCCATTAATTGCTGAATATGTTTAATGAACCATATATGTCAATTCCTAACTGTAGTGTTATTTTGATTAATCCAGTATCTAAAGATATTTTATCCTTATTATGCATATATGAATTTATTAATCTGCAGGTTTTGAACTGACCACTACAGGAAGCAGGGGATTGTAGGACAAAACATGGTTGTTATAGTCGCAAATTCATTGGCGAGATAGACTCACTAAAACAAATATATGACACATATAATGAAATGGGAAGAATTTTGCACTGTCAAATTGTTCTTATGATTACTGTGAATATTGAAAAATGTTTTGGGAGTTCCTTGCCAATTGAATTTTGAGCAACATTTAAGGTACAGTGCATTAACACTGCACGCAGTGCATTATCATCTTATGTTGGAACTAATGTCTGACAAGAAAATCAATTGGTCAACATCCATTCATATCTAGATTTATGAAAGGATCTTTACATCAATCCACCCAAACCAAGGTACACAGGGAGATTTCAGGGATGTGAGCTTTTGTACTTACCTTACTTAGGCAAATGGACTCAATTGAAGGTTGTCATTGGAACGAAAGTTTAACAGTGAAATTATTAATGTTATTGTATTGGTTTTCGCTCAAAGTGAGTGCAAACTTTACAAATGTTGCGTTTAGACTGTATGCATGGACTAAGATAACATTGTGTGCTGTGTTTACATCTGATCAAACAAAGCAGACCAAGGAGATCTGGAGCTAAGGTATCCTTTCAAGCTTTGCCTATTGATTCCTACTTTGTGGGTGGTTAAACATTTGATTCAATATGTTAAAGTTAATGAAACTCTACGAGGAAATGAAAATACGTTAATGATTACGCTTAAAAAAGCCACACACAAATGCTCAGTTCAAAAAATCTCAAAATGGTTGAAAAACAGGTGTTTCTTTTAGAGGAGTAGGACGCACTGATGTGTTCAAAATTCACTCACAGGGCTGCAGCTACGGCCGCGGCGAATGGTGCCGGACGTACCCTCGAGCATTTTTAAAAATCGCAGGGTGGAGTAAAGAAGAAACTTTTTTACATTTCTACAATAAACCTGTTCACACTTTGACAAGCTTTGGCCATGCGGTGTTTGGGATCAATATAGTCACCTGCTTTGTTATTACTATTGATTTACTTTAACCAGGTATGTAGTCACTTTATCTTTTATATTGTTATCATTCCCTCGATTTATGGAGGGTTATTATTGTTCTTTTAAAACATTTTAAAAAAGTTAATTATGGAAGAACTAATTTTGTCTGGTTTCTCATGTATGTAATTTTTTTAGCCGACTGTCGTATTCTGATTAATTTACGACATAAAAAACACAGAAGCTTTTTATCTTCACGTAGGCACTCTCGTGACTACGAAGTAAAAATTGTAAGATTTAAACGTAGAACTTACCTGTTCGAAGTGTGGATCGTTATTTTATGAGGAGTTACGATGAGGGGATATTCGTGCCCCTCCACTCCCACCCTCATAAAATAAATGATCATCTGGTAGTTCTATGTCATATTATGTGCCTTTCTAGTTACTGCGGGCTATTGGTGTTCTGTGTTTTCATTGCCGCTGCTTTGAAGGAGTGCATTGGCCGAGTGAGGCGGGCTCTTCACGTAATCCCTCATCGTAACTCCTCATAAAAATAACGATCAAACTTCGAACTGGTTAAGTTCTATTTAATATTATATTCTATTACTTCCTGGGTTTGTAACATTAGCCGCCACGTTCCCCTCAGGTTCTACCCCGTGGTAACACGGAGGCAGGCTTTCAAACAAAAATGGGTGTTGGACGAGACTAAGATGTGTTTTTTTTATTCCCCTCCACAACAAAAATACATTTATTGCAGAAGATCGTTTTGCAGGACACTGGATGTAAAAATTTTCCTGTTAAGTCTATTGCTGTGTTAGAAGGCTGGGAATTGCTTTTTTCAATATATTTTTAATGGTTGTTGCAGGGCCCAGTGCACGGTCACAGAGTCTTACAAGATTCACGGGTTATGGGATCCTTGGATATGTGTTGCTGCTTTGGACTTGAAGGCAACCGATAATCTAGCTTTGCAAGATTTGCAAGGCTTTGAGATCTGGCATTGATTCCAATGAGGCAATGAAATTGACTGTGTTGCATGTGGAGGTCTGGGGCATCACAAATTGCTTGTGTATCTCTGTGGGACGGCAAGCATTCTCTGTGAGAGAAGGAATGGGTGATGTTTTCAGGTGTATATATAAGGTTTGGGCACGGGTGCGTAGCGGATGTTTACTGCCTTACAGGGCCAGAGACGAGTCTATATGATTACGGGTCTTGTCTATATTGTAGTTTGTACGGTCTCCACCCCCCATGAATTACGTGGATTTTTCCCAAGATCATCGATTCCTCTCACACTCCAAGACGTTATCAGGTTTGTTGGGTTTTAGGCTAGGTATAATTAAATGGCCCCCATGTTTGTAGAAGGGTGTTAGTGTGTGGGGATCGCTGGTTGGTGCAGACTCGGAGGGCCGAAGGGCCTTTTTCCTCACTGTATCTCTAAACTAAACTAAAACCAAACGATTTTCTTGTGAAAGAAGACATCTTTTCAGCCAACAGAATTTGGCTATTATATTAAGGGGTTGCATGAGTTAAAATTCTGTGGCAGTGTTGTGGGAAATTGGATCCCAATAGCTTGTGATAATGATAGTCTCTTTAACTATCTTTTGAATTGAATAAACCTTGATTTCCATCTTATAATGCAATTCCATCAGGTTAAAATTGCACCTACACACGCTGGAACCAACAGAGAGAATTAATCAAGCAAAGACAATAGCTGGATTCCAGCTTTCAGCGGAGACACATTTTTCTGGATGGAAATCCCACAGCGTTAATACTGAAGCAGTGGCTGGAAACCAGTCAGCTTCAATAAAGAGCTGAATGGCGTACATCATCGCAAGTACATTTAGTAAACTATAGAAAGCCATTGTGAGTTCCAACTGTTCGAATCTGTCGGCGTTCCCAATAATCAGTGGCAGTCTGAAGCAATGTTTCACAATTAGGACAATAGAACAAAGATAGCAGTTGAATGAGCATATGTTCTGTGTTATATTAAACAATGATTTTATACAAAAGAACAGGGAATTAATGCAGAGACGATTTTGTGGATGGAAGGGTAGAAAAATATTGACCCATTATAAGGAAAGTGTGCCACACTGACTAATAGAAAGTCTTGTTCACTTAAGAAAAGATACCACGAATGGTTACAATGAACTTGTAACCTTGAATTGTTGGCTCACCATTGCAGGCTTGCTTTCGAGTATATGATTACACTGTTGGAAGTTTTCTCACTGACACTCATTCTTTTACTTTGACCTGAGCAAAATAGTGGAATAATGAAGGCTCACATAGCAACAAAACCCTGAACTCATCTAAACATTTGTTAAATTTGAGATACACTGCCGATAAAACAATATAAACACAAGAGCTACAAATAATATATACGTTACAACATATGAGATGAAAAAGGTTCTCCTCCAGTCGCCTCTCATTCCTTATCCTAAATCTACATCCACTAGTTTTATCTGCCTCTGGTATGGGGAAATGTATACTGCAGTCTACCCTATCTATACCCCTCATAAGTTTTATGTACCTCAGTCTTGTTCCTGCTTATTCCCTCTGCTCCTGAGAAAACTGGACTAACCTCTCCAGCATCTCCTCATAACCAAAATTCTCTGTTCAAGGCAACGTCCTGGTGAATCACCTCTGTACCCTCTCTTGTGCTAAAACATCCTTCCTATAATGTGTTGACTAGAACTGCATGCCATACTCAAGTTGAGGTCTGACCAAAAGTTTAATAAAGTTGAAGCATAACCTCTCTGTCCTTGTAGTCAATGCCCTTATTAATATAAGTAACTAAGTAAGTTTATTGGCCAAGTATTCACATACAAGGAATTTGCCTTGGTGCTCCACCCACAAGTAACAACATCACATACAGTGACAGTTAAGGATGACTCAGAAAACACTGAAAATTAATAATAATAATAATAAAACATGATTATTAATGTTTAATTGACATGAGAATTAAGGGACAGAAGTTTTGGGGTAACGTGAGGGGGAACTTCTTTACTCAGAGGGTGGTGGCTGTGTGGAATGAGCTTCCAGCAGAAGTGGTGGAGGCAGGATCGATTTTAACATTTAAGAGTAAAGTGGATAGGTATATGGACGTGAAGGGAATGGAGGGGTATGGTCTGAGTGCAGGTAGATGGGACTAGGGGAAAACAAATGGTCGGCACGGACTGGAAGGGCCGAGAGGGCCTGTTTCCATGCTGTAATTGTTATATGGTTATATGGTTATGAATGATAAAACACCATTGATCAAGCATGTGAACCAACAAAATACCCAGATCAAAGGGAGGCTACAGATTTTTGTCTGTTGAGTAGAGCAACTACTTGTGGATAAAAACTGTTATTGTACAGTCTAATGAAGGATAGTTTCCCATTGTCACATTGTCTACCTGTGCTGCCACCTTGAAAGACCTACGAACTTGTACTCCAAGGTCCATCTGTTCCTCAATACTCTCAAGGACCTTGCTTTATATATATGGTGTACATACTAGCCTCATCAATGCATCATCTCACATTTAACGGATTTAAAGTTAATCTACCAATTGTCAGCCAATCTTGCCAATGCATCAATATCCTGCAGCCTAAGACCACCCTCCACATTGTCGACAATTCCACCAATCTTTATGTCATCTGCGAACTTACTGACCATGCTTGCTGCATCCAAGTTGTTCTTCAATGGGTGAGGTGGATTGTTCAGGAGCTGCCAGAGTGAATGACAAGGAGGACAGCGTTCCTCCCCACATCCCTGCAATGCTGCCATACCTCATTGTCCCTGTTGTTACCTGCCGACCCAGCAGAGCAGACCGCTGCAAATCATGTTGACGTTGTAATCTGAATTTGGGCTTTCTGAGCTCATAGTTTAGATTTTAGACCTTAGAGATACAACGTGGACACAGGCCCTTTGGTCCACCGAATCTGCGCTGACCAGTGATCACCCCATACATTAGTTCTATCCTATACACTAGGGACAATTTACAATTTACAGAAGCCAATTTATCTACAAACCTGGATGTTTTTTTCAGTGTGGAAGGATACCAGAGCACCAGGAGAAAACCCACGTGGTCACTGGGAGAAAGCACAAACTCCGTACAGGCAGCACTAGTAGTCCAGATCAAACCCAGGTCTCTGGCGCTGAAAGGCAGCAACTCTACCGCTGCGCCACTGGGCCACTGTGCTAGGTTTGTCCCTCAAAATCATTGGCACTTTCCTGGAAAGAGCAAAGTTCCACCTGCTGCGATGTGGGTCTACATGGGATCACTGAGGAAGAAAAAGTCACTTTGAGGGGAGGAACTAACGCACAGTACAAGGGTGCTTATTTAATGTTTCCATTGAATAAAGCAACATTTGTCTTCTTGGTCTTAGACTTGGTGTGTATTTTCATAGGAGCCATGCAAATCTGTGTGGTCAGTGACAGAGAGAAACTGAAGAGATAATTTGCTGGTGAATGTGGAAACCAGGCTTGTGCTTGTTGGTCTCAAGGCCTGATGATTTGCTCAGGGACAGCATTACCAGAAAGTTGCTGAGATGCTTCCTCCCTTTCTCCTCCACCTTGCCCTTAGCTGTATATCGCATGGCAGGTGACGAGCTGAGTTCACAAGTTCATGTTATTAGAGTAGAATTAGGTCATTCGGCCCATCGAGTCTACTCCGCCCTTCAATCATGGCTGATCTCTGCGTCCTAATCCCATTTTCCTGCCTTCCCTCCATATCCCTTGACACCTTTTCTAATCAAGAATTTGTCTATCTCTGCCTTAAAGACTGACAGCCTCCACAGCCCTCTGGTTATTTACACTCTGACTAAAGAGGTTCCTCCTCATCTCCTTTCTGAAAGTGTGGCCTTTAATTCTGAGGCTATGACCTCTGGTCCTAGACTCCCACCAGTCTAGGACCACATCCACTCTAATTATGCCTTTCATTATTCAGTAAAGGACCTGTCCCACTTAGGCTATTTTTAGGTGACTGTCTGCGACTGTCATAGTCGTAGCAGGTCACCAAAAAAACGGTGACTGGACCCCCCCTTCGACATAAAATTTGAATTAGAATCATTACTTTAACAACAAAAAAGAAACAAAGACAGCACCAGCGACAACCTATGTTAACCTGGCGACAACTACGACAGCACCTACATCAGGAGAAATCAAGCTACGCTCATTGGTGTCAAACCCACTGTCGCCGATTGTCTCCGAAAATGTTTCAACATGTTGAAAATGAACCGGTGACCAGAAAGATGCTACGACTCGTTGGACGACTGAGGAGACTACTCACGACCATACAGATGACACCCCGAGGACCATGTGGTGACAGCCTAGTCACCTGTAGTTGCCTTAAAAAACGCCTAAGTGGGACAGGCCCTTAAGCTTCAATGAGGTCCCCCTTCAACCACCCTACAACCTTCTAAACCAAACTTCAACCTTCCAAACTCCAGCGAGTAGAAGCTCAGTGCTGTCAAACACTCAGTTGCTTAGAGTCATAGTGCCTTGGAGTCTTACAGAGTGGAAACAGGCCCAGCATACTCACACCAGCCAACATGTCCCATCTACACTAGTCCCACCTGCTTAAATCATAATGATACTAATATGATTTGCAGAAAAAAAGATAATTCTGTCAACTTTGCTTTTACTATCTTAATTTTGGAAGTATATGTCACTGCAATTTAAAACAAGTATAATTAAATAATGCTTTGTTTTGAATAATACCCTTTAATTCGATATGCAATTAAAATAACTAATAATAATGTTTTAAATAAAACTAAATTATTAAATCCACAGAAAATGCAGACAAATATGCCAGAATGTTGGAAATCAGTGGAATGAAATAATTAAAATGTTCACACAAAGTATTGAATGATGTATTGAGTCTTTTTTATGAACTATTTTCTGAACAGAAGCTTTTAACCAGAACAATCTTCTGATATCAGGTTCCTTTTAAAGTTGCACTCCAAAAATGAGAATTGATTTTTACCATAGGAATGAATAAATATTGTTACTAAGACTGTGACTGAGGCAAATTAAACTAAATTTTAATGTTGTTTTATAATTCATTTCGTGCATTCAGGCTTTTGCTTTCATCGTAACTTAAAAAGGTTTTTAATTTAATTCCTTGAGGCACTTAAAACATCTCAACAATTGATGGTGCAATTAAAAATTTTGAACATTAGTTACCATGTGTCAAACCAAAATTGATTGGGATGTTCAGTATTACAAGCAAATAAACCTGGGAATTGGGTGGAGATTCAAGAAACTGCAGATGCTAGAATTTTGAGCAATGCACAACATGTTGGAGGAACTCACCGTGTCAGGCAGCATCTGCGGAGGGAATGGATAGGTGACATTTTGATTGAGGAATAATGAAGAAAGGTCCCAATCCAAAATGGAATAGTACAAGAAAAGGCCCAGTACAAGAAAAATGTCTGTGCTGAAAATGATTCCAAGATCATCGCTACCTGCACATAATCCGCATCCATCCATTTCCTGTATATCCATATGCCTATCCAAAGTCCCTTAAATTCTATAATTGCATCTACCGGAACCACTACCACTGGCAGCGCATTCCATGCACGAACCATCCCTTGTCCTGCACATCTCCTTTTGTCCCTCCCAATATAACGTTCTGCCCTCCAATATTTTTCTTTCACCATCCTGGGAACGAGGTTCTGACTGTCAACCATATCTGTACCTCTCATGTCGCCTGTACATCCCCTCCCCAGATGCTGCCTGACCCATTGAGATCCTCCAGTACTCTGTGTTTTGATTTAGAAAGTGGGTGTACTGATGCAGACTTTCAATAAGCAAATCTTGCATAGATGTTTAGATGGGAGTAGAGAGTTGAAAGACATAGAAGCAGCTTTCGGCCGTATACCCCTTGTTCCTGCTCTACCATTTAAATAGTTTATGGGCAATCTTCATCTCAGTGATGCATTCCTGCATAACTAAAAAATATTCCATATTCTTCTTGAAGATATTCAGCATTTGAGCCACGACATTGTATTGTATTCTACTATTTTAAAACCATCAACATTGGTGTTTATACAAAGTTATCATGAAAATCCTGCCGTACTCTGGAAATAGCTTGGGAATTTGGACCCGGCACTTACAGCTGTTCCAGCAAACTTCAGACGACTGATGTGAAGGATGTGTTATTCATTGCACAGTCAACGGTTTATGTATTGCCAGCTGAAATCAGATCATATATCTCTATTTTTTTTTTAAAAACTCTTCTCCATTCACATGTTTACCAAGTAGTCTGTTCACTAGAAATGTTTAATTTAAAGGAGCTTTGCATTAGAATAACCTCTGTCGTATCCAGTATCGCTCTGTTGATTTGGTTTGCAGTTACTATTATCACGGCAGCTATTGAAGGATTCACTGTCATTTCTCTGCACAACCTCGCCATGTGTTTCTCTGTGGCATTTGCAACAAGAGCACTGTACTAAACTGAGCTGCAGGACAGATGTGGAGGCAAGACAGATGTGCTTGCTGCGCTCAGGATGGAATGGAAGTTTATATATTCCATGGCTTAGAGTGTTCAATGAGCGAAGCTCCCACTGTGGCTCCTCATCTGATTTTTGGGATGCTTATGTTGAAGGCAAGACAACAAATTGTTGCCCATCCTAACTGCCCTTGGGAATGGATAGTAAACTATATTTTTGAATTGCTGCTATCCAACTGGTAAGAATATTCCTTGAGTGCAGCTAGTTAGAGGATTCTAATATCTAAGCCATCCAGCACTGAAAGAACAGCAATGTCTTTCAAGGCCAAGACAGTGTGCAACACAGACTGGAATCTGATGTGGTGTTTCCATTTGGCTGCTTTATTAGTCCTTCCAGTTAGAAAAGGTCTTGGGTTCAGAGCACCACTCAGAGCACCAATCTCAGTGAAATTCAAGGATTACTTGCACTCGTGTGCACACTCAGTCACACTCACACACACTCTCTTATTTTCACATATCTCTTACGATCTTACATCTCTCCCACTCATCTCTCTCACTCTCTCTTATACACCCGCACACGCAACAAACACAAACACACACACACACACCAACACAAACACACACACACACACACACACACCAACACAAACACACCACACACACACACACCAACACGCTGTCATGTATGCTTCTACTGAGTGTACTGTCGCAGAGGGTGATGTTCAAGATGAATGGAAATCCTAACATGAATCAGTAGTTTGAGATTTACACAACGAAAGTGTCTGCATTTGAAAATCCAGTTGCAGATTACTTGGTGATTACTTTCATAGTCACAATTTTTTGACAAAAGCTTTCCAAGTAATATAACAAGAAACCCTTGTTGATGGCCTAAAATCATGACAAATTGAAAACTAATCACAATGACAATTTGAAGTCAATCATAAGTTCTACCTGAGATACAAGACTAATCAGGCTATCAATGAGGAATAAACTCAAGATCAGTAAATGTCTAATTGGGCTGATCAGAAAAATAAAATTACATTGTATTTAAACTCCAATATTGTTGCCAATTTCTTTTTAGATGATGTATAGATTCTATTTTACTTCGGAGTCACGTGAGTGACTACGTGAAGAACCCGCCTCACGCTGGCAAACGGCATTTACGTCGACGCTGACGGCGGAAGGAGGAGCTGCAGTAAGGAGCAGCTCCTCGCAGCGGTCGGAACGGCCCCCCGCAGGTAAGTGCAGCAAAGTCGGGATGTTTTTTAGCGTACGCTGGGTGGGTCCAGCAGTAAAAATAAAGTAAAATAAAAAGTCAGAGTCACGTTAAAGTGCTGTTTAGCACAGATTAAATGAAAGAAATGGAGGAGAAATCGGCAAAGAAAATTCGCGGGTAAAAAGAGCTTCCCGGGGTGAAAATAAAAATACGGGAAAAAAGCTAGTGCGGATCCGGTTCCGATACCGGTGGCCGCTGATATAACCCGTTAGTGAGTTCTAGATTCTCCAGAAGTTATAACCACGGAGAGAAATGCTCCTAAAAATGTAAAAGAAATCTGAGAGGCCCGTGGTTCTGATGACTCTGATACTGAAAGTCCTCCAGATAATATTAAACTATATGGAACTAATAATGGAGCATATGGAGAGAAACTTCTCCCAAACAATTATGAGACTAGGGTCACAGTACCCAGAAGGTTCCCAAAAAAGCCCTGAGGGGTTTAATTATTCTGATATGGCTGTGGGCCTAATTGGGAGTTGGAAACTCCGGACCCAGGATTTGGGCCGAAGGAAGTCTCATGGGATGAAATCCCAATTGATTTAGGGCTGCAGAAGGCAGACCCTGCTGATGGTGATTTTCATTTGAAAACACACCACAAAATAAAAGAAAGGCCAAATGTGCCTGAGATAGCAAAAGAATTTGCTATATATGAAGGAAGTGGTGAGGCTATGGAAGAAAACCTAGCTGCCAACATTAATATATGGTATCTCACCAACTTCATGATTTCTGTGATGATTGAAACATCAGAATTATAAAACGCACAGGAAATTGTGGCCTCATTGAAAGTGCCTACGGTTTATCCGTTGATATGGGCATCCATGACCCCCAAATATGAGAGCTCAAGAAGTGAGGTTCAAAAATCCTCACAAATTATTCTGCTGCCATTATGGCTTTTGGGGAGATGGATAAGTTTAAAAAAGAGGGCCTATTGTGCAAATTCTTTCTATGAAATTATTGTATGAGGAAAATGGCTATTCGGCCCATATTTCACCCAAGGTTTGCAAGCTTGTGTGGTTCAAGCAAGTGGTGTTCAAGCTCCTGGTTATCTGTTTGGAGTAAATCTGCCTAAATTATTAAAAATTGGATGAAGAAGCTAAAAATTTTAACTGCATGAAACCTTCATCTTAGGACAAAAATGTATTTTTTTTCGCCCAGAAGGGGATTTGATTTTGGAAATAAAGGCAGAAATATGTCAAGGAAATATTATTGTACTGCACAGCCCAATACTTACCCGTATTCGGGGAAAAGGAGACCACCACGCTCATATGAAGAGGTATTAAAGACTTGTTCTATCTTTAAAGAAACTGCGGATTAATCTCCAGTTGGAGGGAGATTACAAAAGTTTTATAAAGACTGGCTTTACTATTATTTCTGATCGGTTTATTTTTACAAGCAGTTTCAGGAGCCACTATTACATTTAAAGAAGGGGTTAATCCTCCCAGTACAGATAAACCTGCCTATGCTTTCATGTTTACTGCAATTGGAAAAGCAGAGATTAATGTGGGAAATCGACAAATTATCTGAAAAGGGGTTATTGAAAAAAACTTGAACACGAGCATCAATTGTGTCTAAGATATTTCAAAAAGACATAAAAAGATGGTGATTGCAGAATTATTCTGGACCTTACAGATCTAAATAAGTGGTAGAATACAAATTTTTTAAATGGAAAACATTTAATACTGCAAGATATTTAATATCAGCAGGTTGTTATATGGCTACGATTGATTTGAAAAATGCCTATTATTCTGTACCAATACATCAGTTTCTGGAGGTACTTAAAATTTAATTGGCTGGGACAATTATGGCAGTTTAAAGCTTTGCCAAATGGATTGAGTTCAGCTTCCAGGCTCTTTACTAAACTGTTGAAAACAGTTTTAGCCCAATTAAGAGTACAAAAACACATCGTTATGGCTTATCTCGATGACATTCTAATCATTATGGCAATCAAGAGTCAGCTGAGAATTAGTTTCAGTACAAAAGCTTTGTTAAAGCTAGGGTTCTTGATTCATCCAATTAAATTTCAGCTGCAGCCAGCACAATCAATTAACTATTTGGAGTTTGTAATTAACTCAGAAACTATGTTAATACTTTACCAACAAAGATAAAGTTGATGATTTTTGGGTGACTTATAATAATCTCATTCACAAACTTATCCTTCCATCCGAAAAGTAGCGAAAACTATTGGGTAAAACTAGTAGCAGCATTTCCTGCAGTAGAATTTGGTCCATTACATTAATCAAAATCTTCAAAGGGACAAAATAAGAGCTCTCAAAGATGAGGGCAGGCCACTTTGATAGGCCTATGCAATTAACAAAAGAAGTTTTGTTGGAATTACCATGGTGGGGTTAGAAATATCCCACAAGCTGCTAAAAACATTCTGATTAAACAGCCTGAAATTGTTTATAAATAGATGCTAATGCTCTCGGATGGGGGGGGGGGGGGGGGGTAACAGATTCATCCTCCAGTTGTGGAGGTAGATGGAAAGTCCAAGAAGAAACGTTTCTTCAAACTTATGGTATTAACTATTTAGAGTTATTGGGTGCTTTCTATGGTCTAAAAGCATATTGCTGTTCAAAAAAGGGTCTACATGTATTAATACAGTTAGACAATAAAACGGCTGTTGCATATATTAATCACATGGGGGAGTCAGATCAGTATCATGTGATTGTCTGGTCAATGAAATATGGCAATGGTGTATTGATCGCCAAATTTGGATTTCAGCAAACTACATTCCAGGTAAAGACAATGTGGTGGCAGATAAAAGATGAAGGATATTTAAAGATAACACAGAATGGATGCTTAATCCAGCAATATTTAAGAATATTGTAACTCAATTTGGTTTACCAGAAATTGATTTGTTTGCATCAAGGCTTAATCATCAATTGCCTAAATATGTGTCTTGGGACACGATCCAGATGCAGTAGCAGTAGATGCTTTTTCATTGAACTGGGGGAATATGTTCTTTTATGCTTTTCCACCTTTTGCTTTGGTTCAGCAATGTCTGAAGGAAATAGAACAAGATTCTGCCACAGGATTGTTGGTAGTTCCAAATTGGCCAACACAACCTTGGTTTCCCATTAATGCTGAATATGATTAAAGAACCATATATGTCAATTCCTAACTGTAGTGATATTTTGATTAATCAGGTAACCAAAGAAATTTATGCATTATATGCATATATGAATTTATTAATCTGCAGGTTTTGACCAGACCACTACAGGAGCTGGGATTGTCGGACAAAACTATGGAGGTTATAGTCGCATCATGGCGAGATAACACACAAAAACAATATATGACACATGTTAAGAAATGGGAAGAATTTTGCACACAGTCAAATATTTCTTATGATACGGTGAATATTGCATGTTTGATATTGTGATACTGTGATATTGCATGGAAAATGTATTGGAGCTCCTTGCTAAATTGCATTTTGAGCAACATTTAAGTTACAGTGCTACTAACACTGCACGCAGTGCCTTATCATCTTATTTAGGACTTATGTCTGACCAGAAATCAATTGGATCACATCCACTAATATCTAGATTCATGAAAGGAATCTTTAATATTAATCCACCCAAACCTAGATACACAGAGATTTGGGATGTGAGCATTGTACTTACCTTACTTAGACAGTGGACTCCAATTGAAGGATTGTCATTGGAAAGATTAACATTCAAATTAATAATGTTAATATCATTGGTTTCAGCTCAAAGAGTGCAAACTTTACAAATGTTGCGTTTAGACTGTATGCATGTGACTACAGATAACATTGTGTTCTATGTTTACGATCTGATCAAAAAAGGCAGACCAGGGAGATCTGGAGATAATGTAAACCTTTCAAGCTTATCCTATTTGATCCTACTTTGTGTGTGGTTAAACATTTGAATCAACATGTTAAAGTTACTGAAACTCTTCGAGGAAATAAAAAAAACGTTGATGATTACGCATAAAAAGCCACACACAAAGCTTCAGTTCAAACTATCTCAAAATGGTTGAAACAGGTGTTGCTTTCAGCAGGAGTAGACACTGATGTGTTCAAATCTCACTCCACCAGGGCTGCAACTACGTCCGCGGCGAAGGTGCGGGACGTACCACTCGAGCATATTTTAAAATCGCAGGGTGGAGTAAAGAAGAAACTTTTTCAAAGTTCTACAATAAACCTGTTCACACTATGACAAGTTTTGGCCACACGGTGTTGGGATCAATATAATTACCTGCTTTGTATACTATTGATTACTATAACTAAGTTATGTAGTCACTTATATCTTTTATCACTTGTAATCATTCCCTCGGATATAAGGAGGGTTATTATATGTTCTTTAAACCATTAAAAAGTTAATTATGGAAAGAACTAATATTAGTCTGGTTTCTCATGTATGTATTTACTTAGCCGGACTGTCGTACTAATTAAATACTATGACATAAAAAACACAGAACGCTTTAAAATCTTCACGTAGTCACTCACGTGACTCCGAAGTAAAATAGTAAGATTAAACGAGAACTTACCAGTTCGAAGTTTGATCGTTATTTTATGAGGAGTTACGATGAGGGATTACGTGCCCTCCACTCCCACCCTCATAAAATAAATGATCAATCTGGTAGTTCTAAGTCTTTTATGAGCCTTACTATGTTACTTCGGCTATTTGGTGTTCTGTGTTTTTCATGCCGCTGCTTTGAAGTATGCCGTTTTCCAGCGTGAGGCGGGTTCTTCACGTAATCCCTCATCGTAACTCCTCATAAAATAACGATCAAACTTCGAACTGGTAAGTTCTCGTTTAATCTTAGATTCTATTTTATTTAAAAGTAACCAAATGTAAACCTTTATGCATTTCAGAAGCCTGCACATATTTTACCATCAGCAACAAGGGGCACTAAACCCAAATACCTCATGATATTCTCAACTTTGTTTTAAAATGTTTAATCTGTGTAATTCAGCTGCTATGATTTGTATTTGTTCTTTGATGTTTAATACTTTAAATCAAAACAAATGTTAGGTGCCAAGGGAAAGTGACACTGATCTTAATCAGCCATGATTTTACAGAATGGTGGAGTAATATTAGGTTTGGAACAGGCTACTCCTGCTGCCTTAAGGCTCACAGTCAGCTGTGAAAAATAACGTTTGACCAGTCAAAGTCATTCCAGAATTGTTATAAATGGGACTGAGGTGGAGCGGGTCTCCAACTACAAATTCCTCGGGGTACACATCTCGGAGGATCTGTCCTGGTCCCTCAACACCTCCAAGCTGATCAAAAAGGCGCAGCAGCGCCTTTACTTCCTGACGAGGCTCAAAAAATCCCACCTGTCCCCCCAGATCCTGACCAACTTTTACCGCTGTACCATCGAAAGCATCCTGACCACCTGCTTTACGGTATGGTACAGCAGTTGCACCGTAGCAGACAGGAAGGCACTACAACGGGTGGTGAAAACCGCCCAGTACATCATCGGTGCCCCGCTCCCTGCCATGGATGACCTCCACCGAAAACGGTGGCTGAGACGGGCCGGGAAGATCATCAAAGACCCCTCCCACCCTAACCATGGACTGTTTGCCCTCCTACCATCAGGGAGGTGGTACAGGAGCCTCGGGTCCCACACTAGTAGGATGAGGAACAACTTCTATAACAAAACCATCACACTGCTGAACTCGGAGTCCCGCCGATAGATTTCTCCAGTCTCTCCGTCCACATTGTCTGCATTCTGTATCTATTTATATATTGCTATTTATATACTGCATTTTGTATCTATTTATACAGTTACTGCGAACTGACACTAAACTGCATTTTGCTGTACCCATACTTGTATCTGTGCAATAACATTAAAGTTGAATTGAATTGAATTGAATTGAATTATTCTAAATGCCACAACTTGCAAGGATTTTTCTCCTGTAATTGTACATTTTATTGTTGTAGAAATCTCAGTCTCATGCTGTGAGATATATTACTGGAATGCTTTTATACATTGTGGGACAAACAGATCGAACGTCTGGAGCTATTGCCATTTTCCAAATCAGTCAGTTTTAATTTTATTGATTTGCTATCATTGCCATGTGTATCGAGATGCAGTAAAAATCTTTGTTTGTGTGCTATCCTGTCATATCATACCATATATGCACAAAATTAAAACCATACACAAGTAGAGCAGGTAGTGCAAAGAGAAAATACCTCATTGCAGAATTTAGTGTTGCAGATTGTAGTCTTATAATTACAGAGAAAGTGCAAATAAAAAAGTGCAAGGTTAGCAATGAGGTGGATTGGGAGATCAGGACTACACCCTAGATTATAGGAGGACCATTCAATAGTTCTGATAAGTGAGAAAGAGGCTGTTCTTGAATTTGGTATTATCTGTTTTCAATCTTATATCTTCTGCCCGATGGGAGAAGAGGGAATGTCCTGGCTGCTTTCCCAAATGTAGATTGTGTTGATGGTGGGGATGCAGGTTTTCATGATGGACTGGGCTACATCACAATTCTTACAATTTCTTTGCAGCCTTGGGTGGAGCTGTTCCCAAACCAAGCTGTGTTGCTTCCTGATGGGATGCTTTGATTGGCGCATTTTGTAAAAGTTGGCAAAAGATCATTGGTGTCATTCAAACGTCCTTAGTCTTCTGAAGAAGTAGAGGTATTGGTGTGCTTTCTTGGGCCTAGCTTTAATATGGTTTGTCCAGGACAAATTGTTGGTGATATTTGTGTCTAGGAATCTGAAGCTCTCAACCGCTTCTACTTCAGTATCATTGATCCTGACTGGGGTGTGTACATTATGTCACTTTCTGAAGTCAATAACTAGCTTCTTTGTCTTGCTCACATTGAGGGAGAGGTTTGTATCTATTCCCCATATTACTAACCTCTCTATCTCACTCCTGTCATTGTTTGAGATCATGTCCACCGCAATGGTGTCATCCACAAACTTGGAAAAAAACATTTGAGTAAAGGGCTGAGAATGCATCCTTGCAGGAAACCGGTGTTGCGAATTATTGTAGAGGATATTTGGTCACCTATCCTCACTTATTGTTAATATTAAGATTAAATGAGAACTTACCAGTTTGACGTATGATCTTTATTTTATGAGGAGTTACGATGAGCGATTACGTGAAGAAGCCCTACCAGTCCGCATGCGCGTTAATCTTCAAAGCAGTGGTGTGAAATCACATATATCAGTAGTCAAAGTAACATAGTATGACTTAGAGAAGACTAGAACTACCAGATGACCTTTGCGATATGAGGGTTGGGAGCGGTGGGCACCTAATCGCTCATCGTAACTCCTCATAAAATAAAGATCAAACTTCAAACTGGTAAGTTCTCGTATAATCTTACTATTTTATTTCGGAGTCACATGAGTGATTCCGTGAAGATTTCAAAGCTCTGTGATTTCATGCCGTGAGATCGAGTCCACACAGCCGTAACTGCCTTAATTGACAGATGTGGGAAACATTCAGAATGAATAAATAATAATAATAATAATAATAATAATAATAATAATAATAATAATAATAATAATAACTCCTCTCATCCGGGAGTAAACTTAACCACTGACCTTAAAATAGAGTTGGCAAATAACCCTGGTCTGGCAATAGGTTATTATGAAATGTTCAGAAAGTTTGTTCATTCAACCATTCTGCAGCCGCTAGGATGTGGTCCAGTGGCACGTACATAACCTTTGCTGCTGATGTTGTAGCAGCCCTAGTGGAGTGAGATTTGAAAATATCAGTATCTACTCCTGTATGAGCCAAAACCCGTTTTAAGCACCTGGAGATGGTCTGAACCAATACCTTCTTATAAACTTTTTGTAGTTAACAAACATTGCTAGTTCTGAACCTCTAAGACTCTTGGTGACCTTGACATAATGTTGTATATGTGTGAGCATACATAACCGAAAGGTCCATGGGTATGCCATGAAACTAGCTTGAGACCTCACGTCTGCTCTGCTTAACTGAACATTAAAATATAATATTATTTGCAGATGTAACCATCCTGTCCAGTCACAACATGTAATGACTGAACCTGTTGCACTAACCAGCGCCATGAGGATAACTACGTTATGAGAGCCGAGCCAAAGCTAAGGATGCAGCTGGAGCCCCCTGGTGAAATAGTGTTAATACCATGTCAATATGCCATACTGCCCTGTGCTTGTCCTGGGTGAACTTGTGTGAAAGATATAATTTTATAAACTCTGTATCAGAGGGTAAAACCCGACAGAGTGGGTCCCGTTCGCTGCAGCAAATATGATGGGAAGACACATTGGCACAGTTAATGGTCCTACAACTTAATTTATTGTCAAAGACCCATTTGAAACAAACTCCAAGACGTCAGTTACCTGTACCGTATTAGATGTAACATTAGCATTCAAACAAAACGCTTCCCATCTCCTGAAGAGGAAATGTAATGCTTTTCTTTTTTGGTGCTATCCCTGCACTCTGCAGTGAGCTAGGCACGTGCCGTCAGGGTAGACAAGGTAGGCACTGCCTACCCTGACTAAAATTATAACATAGTAATTACTAAATATAAATAATAAAGGCATGGGAGAATTATGCCTGTCTAAGAGATCAATCTCTTAGGTAGGCATAATTCTCCGTGCCTGTAATCTGCAGCGCTTGTAACCCTTGAAGGTCTGTACAGCCCAAGTGCTGTCAGCGCTGCTGAAAGCCATCAATTTCAAGCAGGGCTGAAGGCAGCTGAAATTCTGCCTTTGCAGCACTGTGCAGGCGCAGCAGCCTACTGCGTTTGCGCAGCGCTAGTTTCTCGGCGGGGTTTTCAAATATGGATTGGCATTATTTTAAGTATATCTTAGGAAACAGGGAGAGAAGAATGCAGCTTGTGTACCGATAATATGGTAAGTACATTTTGTGTTTATGTTTTTAAATACCGTACTTCCCGGGCTGTGGGGGTGGGGGGAGAGCTCCTTTCATAGCATTTGGGGAGTCTGGCCCGGGGTAAAGTTGCGAGGAGGGCACGAATGTTGTGAAGGAAGGGATCGGGATAATGCCACTTGCGACGCTCCTTGCACGGAGGCGTGCAAAACCTCTCTCGTGCCGCTCGCTGGCCTCACTCATGTCCCACAAATCCTTAAATTCCGACAGCTCGATTGAGGTTACTCGGCTGCGGGAACTTAAGGATTTGCAGGAAGCCGCTGACATGAGCGAGTGGCAGGTGAGAGATGTTAAGACGGAGAGCACTGCCAGAAGTGAGCGGGCCGGCAGAAGGCGCTGAAGTGGCGGACAGTTTGACTGTCGGGTCCCGGCGGCCACTCGCAGCTACCCGAGCTGCTACAATGTGGTGGCTCCACACCTGGAGTGCCGCAGCAGCGGTAAGTGAATGAGTTACTGGCATTATCCCTGACCCCCTCATTCTCAACAGTCCTACCCTCCCCGCAACTTTACCCCTGGCACAGACTCTCCACACACTGTGAAAGGAACTGTCCCCCCGATTGGTCACTTGAACAAGTGTTGTCATTCAATAAGATGACAACTGATTCAACTTTTCCCTGTGTGCTCCCCTTTTTTCCCCACCATCTCTCCACCTGCCATCTCCCTTCATCCCCCCCCCCCCCTCCCACCACCCCTCCCATTCACTAATTCAGAATAATGGAGACTAGGAAGCCTTGGGCAAATTGAATTGTTACTGTTTTTATTTTAATTTTAATTTTTACGGAGAGAACAATCTGCGCATGCGCGGTTTACTTTTATTTTTTATCCGACTGAGTGCCTACCCCGAGTAATTACTCACTGCACGTGCCTGCAGTGAGCACATACATGGATCGGTCTGACAATCCAAGCCGTAGGAGCAGTCTACTCAGAATCTATGTCAATAAATTGATTTTATCATGCAGAGGCTGGTTTCCCATGCCAGAGGCTGAACCAGCAAGTTTTACGTTTAGAATAACCGTAAAAGGTTGTATTATTATTCCCGACAGAAACGGGAAGCATGGCTGCATAGGCCAGTCAGACAGAACGACAACCCTAAAGCGGGATCTTGCTGACTTTATTGCAAGACCCGTCTGAAATGGAGGGAGACAAAATAACTTCCTTCTCCTTGGAGCGAGAATGTATATTTCGCCCCTGTTATGCCACATATTTTGCAACCGGTATATGAGCCTGGAAACAAACTTATCGATATTCGGTGTTCCATTGTGATGATATTCTAACACAAAATGAGATTAGGCAAATTATTACAGGATATTCTGACTTGATTGTACCCATGTGACAAACATATGTCACCGCCATAGTGTATCAACTCAACGTTGAGCATGCAGATTATGCATATTCACACAGAACCCTTTAACCTATAGAATGCACCTAGTGCCTATAGGTAGTTGATACCAATAACTGAATAATTGTTACCTCATGCAAACCTTCTCCGCCTCCGAACTAGAGATGGCATTCATAATTTTCCACCTTAGAACCCCATCAGTTTATAATATAACTGAAATTTTACTAACCAGACTATTGGGGCAATGCTGAATACTGTTCGTCCACCATTATGACTTTGGTAGCTTCAGCTGGTAATAGCATAAGGTCTGTCACAAAGACCTACATGGCACTTGAGAGATTACTACTTTGTACGAAGTAAGCTCCTCCACTTGCACAGCTGACCACAGCTACTATGTTGCCAATTACCCTTGATGAATAGAAGGCTACTTATCACAACAAGATTGTTACAGGTGCCTATTAATTGCAATCTCTTACCCCAGGGCGGAGTCACAGGCTAATTAGTAGTTAAAGGTAAATCCCAATGATCAACACGTCTAGCCGGTATCACCTTAATTTTTCTTAAATATAGTTTGAGGCTGAAACACTTGATTTTACCAACATACAGCATTAGAATATTCTCCAGACAAGACATAACAAATGTTTTTGAGCTCTGACCAGTTCAAGCATCGGTTTTAGTAATTTGGTAAATAACCTCGGAACTGAAGTTAACCCATTTTGCAATGTTTTTTATCATTGCCCTATCCAGATAAATTTCAAATGTCTCCGCTGATCCCTGTAAATGGGAACATCCTATGGAAATCAGATGTAAAGTTTCCTATTCGGAAACATTTATACTGCACATGCGAGTTAAACGACATTCTGCACCTTTCACAATGAACAGGCCACGCCAATTCCGTACCTGGTCTAGCAACAACTCTGGCCCGATTTCCGAGCCTGTCTTGAAAACCAATCCTGGCCATAATACTGAGCATGCCTTAAAAGACCACTGGCCATAGCTCTGAGCCTGCCTCGAAAGACAATTCTGGCCGCAATTCCGTGCTTGGAACCCTAGTATTGTGCAGTTTTATATGGTTAGATGCCACAACTAATTGTGTGTTGTAAGGCCACTAGGGCCCCTTCCATCCTTACCAAGGGATTTCTACTTTCATACAACACATAAACTAAACACATGTTATCATTATCATTTGTACAAAAAAACAAGTGTCAATATTACCAACTTGTAGATGGTCCCATATTTTTCCTGAGACCGACTTGGGCCTCGGCTTGAAGACCTCTGCCCAGCTTTCATGCCTCCATCAACTTCAGTGAACTGCTTACTACCAATGGAGGCGTGGGGTGTGTTGTCGCCGCAACGATGAAGCTTTGCTCGTCGCTGGTGCCTTGATTGGTCTGACAGCTTTTGCTTCCTCATCCAGGTTTTACCTGTTGAATAGGTCTTACCTGAAGAGAAGATTTGGCGGCTGGTCTTTACTGTCACCCCTGATAGCGCTGTTCATTCCTCGCATGTAGCATGAGGGTAACTCTGGCCCCTTCCGGGTATCCTGCCACCTTCATTTGCGAGGACTCTCTTGAATCCATACGCAATTGCTCCAGTACGTTCCACGGACATATTTTAGAATTTGAAGTCATTTAACCACTGACCACTTGCACTCCCCTCCACAGAGAGGGAGATTCATAGGCAGCCCTGAACAGGTGCTGCCGCAGGCCCTGATCTTGGAGTCAGAACAAAACTGACTCCGTGTGCTCACGGAGTCAAGAGGGAGAGGGAGAGGGAGACATCGTGCAGCCCTTCTACAGGTGCTGCTGCCACGGGCCCCCGAGGAGACCCTCGGATATAAAGCTCCTCTTGCTGGAGCATATCGTGATGGAGCATCCTCTCCATCAGGAGCTCTTTCCAGACAGCCCTTCAACAGGTGCTGCTGCCACGGGCCCCTGAGGAGACCCGGGCTGATAGCTCCCTCCTATGGAGCATATCATTGTGGAGCCACCTCTCCATGAGGTGCTCCATGTGGGCCAAACATCCAAAGACGCTACCCATTGAAGTAGGGGAACCCTCCTGCCTGACTCCCGGAGTCCATAGGCCTAACCGACTTGTTGTTGGATTTACCTTTTTCCCATGGGCACACCATCGGTCTGGAAGCTGCTGGCACACTGCCAGCAACTCTGGTGGCAATACGGCTGCTGGATTCACCCCCTCCACGGGAACCACAGCGGTCACTGCGGTAGCGAGCCCTGAAGACCACCGGGTACCCACGCTTCCATGGTGCTGACTGGAATATCAATTCCCCACGGCCCATAACCAGTTTCCCATGGCCTGTCTGGACTTGGCATGAAAACTCTTATAAAAAGAGATTCCTGCAATAAAAACACAACCTGCTAAAAAAAATATAAAACTTGCAGGTTTAAACTTACCGCTGGCAGGAGCAACGCACCTGCCAGTCCGGTGCCTCACCATGCGAATGACGTAATGACGCGCATGCGGACTGGCGGGGCTTCTTCACGGAATCACTCACGTGATTCCAAAGTAAAATTATAAACTCAGGATCAGTTCCTGTGGATTGGAGGTTAGTTAATGTTATCCCACTTTATAAGAAAGGCGGGAGAGAGAAACAGGGAATTATAGACCAGTTAGCCTGACATCGGCGGAGGTGCTGGAGTCAATCATAAAAGATGAAATAGCGGCACATTTGGATAGCAGTAACAGGATCGATCCGAGTCAGCATGGATTTACGAAGGGAAATAATGCTTAACTAATCTTCTGGAATTTTTTGAGGATGTAACTAGGAAAATGCTGACTCCTCAAACCAGGAGTTTGGAGATTTGGAGGTAAGTTTGATTACTTCAATTCCAGGTTCAATTTGTAAGGAATTCAAAATGACAATGGTGTGCCCCTGGTACACCACAGCACTTCGTGTTGCACTTAGGATGCTTTCTTCTTGACCCATTGCAGTTTTTCTGCTGAATGTGGTCTCAAAATGGTGAGGGATTGCTGGGAAATACCCAGATTTTGACCCAGGGATGAGAGAGGAACAGCAAGCTTTCCAATTCAGGATAGTGCGCAACTTGGAAGTGATGCTGTAAGTAGTGATGTTCTCATGACCCTGCTGCCCTTTTCTTTCTTGCTGGTAGTAGTCAAATTTGGGAGGGTGGTGTCAAAGTTGCCACCTGTTCTTTTCTGCTTTGCTTGCACAACTGGTCGTGAGCTTTGCCATGTGCTCACTGTGTTTTATAATGGTGGTCAGATCTGGAATACAACATGCATACATGTCTGGTCTTCAAACCCAACAAGCAATACGTTTGCAACAGAGGGAGTGCAGTGAAAATTTACCAGATTGATTCCAAGTAAAGTAGGATTGTTGTGTGAGGAGAGATTATACAGACGGTGTCTTTGATTCAGAGAAATGAAAGGTGATAGCAGAATGTGTAAAATTCTTAAACAGGCTTGTCAGAATATATTTGAAATTGTTGTTCGTCTGTCCAGTATTTTGAACTGGGGGGAGACGGGGGGTCACAATCTCAAGGTAAGAGGTCAAACATTTATGATAGAGATAAGAAAACAGTTTTTCACTAAAAGGTAATAAAACCGTGCCTAAGAGGATTGTGGAAGCACAAATACATCACCTTCGAGACAGATGGATAAATGAATAATGGATAAATGGATAAATGGGTAGATGGATAGATAGATATTTATGGGTAACATAGGACATAGCATTGGCAGAAGAAAGTGGTGTAGAGGGAAAAGCCAGCCTTGATCTAATTCAATGGTGGAGCAGAAGAGCTAAACAGCTTATTTCTGCATCAGTTTTTTTTAAATGTTCATATTACGTGATAATATTGATTTTCCAAGGTCACTGATTAGTATAAAATGGCATAATCGCTGTTCCTTTACCTGATTCAATGCTACTCCCTGATTACTGATCAGATGGATACGTAATGCCGATTGTATTTCAGCTTCAAATCAGAGAATTCAATCCTGCTGGACTTATTAGTATGAAATGGCATAATCGCTGTTCCTTTACATAATTTAATGCTACTCCCTGATTACTGATCAGATAGATACGTAATGCCGATTGTATTTCAGCTTCAATTTTAGCTTGGAGATCCTTGTCCCTGCAGCTTGAGATGATGCTTTGTTCATTGAACCTTACATTATTGATGGACATTCAGGCTGGCTGTTTGAGACAGAAAATTCCTTCGAAGATAAGAGAGTTGCATTCTTTCCTTTGAGTTTTGGCATCATGACCACCAGCATAAACACCACAGCCGAATGTGTAGGTTGGAAGGTGTAGCATCTACAAAATGTAGCGCAGTTAAGTGCTTAGAAGAAAAATAATTCCTTCATTGAATAATTTCTCACCTGAGATCTGAATTAAGTCAAGGCAGGTCTGGTTGGTGGGTAAGTTTATTTAGTTTAGTTTAGTTTAGAAATACAGTGCAGAAACAGGCCCTTCGGCCCACCGAGTCTGCACTGACCAGCGATCCCCGCACATTAGCATTATCCTCCACACACTAGGGCCAATTTACACTTATACCAAGTCAATTAAACTGTAGACCTGTACGTCTGTGGGAGTGTAGAGGATACCGAAAATTTCAAAGAAAAACCACTCAGTCCCGGGGAGAACGTACAAACTCCGTACAGACAGCACACGTAGTCGGGATCAAACCCAGGTCTCCGGTGATGCAAGCGCAATAAGGCACCAACCCCACCGCTGTGCCACTGTGCCACCCACATGAATGGTGGTGTACATGAATGCCTTATCACTTCACTGAAATTCTTCACTGAATACATTTTACTCCATTGTTATTGGGTTTTCTGTCAGTTTTAGATTCCTTATTACCGAGGGGACATGCAGCAAAACTAGCTCTACTATTCTTCAGCAAAATATAAACAGGGAACTTAGCAGGTTGAGAAGCACCAGGTGAGGGAAAGGAATGGTCGAATTTTTGGGTCGGGTCGAAACTTGAAATGTCGCCCTCCCCTCTGCCTTCACAGATGCTGCCCAACCCACTGAGTACCTCCAGCAGTTTGCATTCAGCTGCAGGTTCCAGCATCTGCAATCCCTTGTGTCCCCTGTTTCCTTACTGTATCTCTAAACTAAATTAAATACATTGCTAATTTTCCTCCAAAGCACTTGCTTTGCTACATATGGTTAAAGTTGTTCTGGATATATTGAATTAAATCATAGGCCACCTACATTAAACTTTTAGACTTTTCCAGTTTAATCCAGGTGGCATTTCACACATGTTCTGGATGACATCTGATATATCTTTGATATCATAGAAGGTCTAACAGAAGTCTTCCAACTGAGGATCAAAGATTTGTTCGGCTTGGCTTTAATAATGCCCTCATTCATAACAGTCAAAGTCCTTTCATCTTCTTAAAATCAGATGACTGTTAAAGAATTGAATTTGCTTTTGGATTTGTAAAACCTTTTGATCCATTGGGTAATGAAAGGGATACTCAATTCTATTCAGAGAGAGACAAAAGGAACCGTAGATGCCGGAATCTTGATCAAACTACAAAGTGCTGGAGTAATTAAGCAAGTCAGATAGGCAGCATTTATCGGTGATATTTTGGATTGGGAATTCTCCAGAAGATTCCAAAGAAGGGTCTCAACCCGAAACATCACTGCTCCATTCCCTCCATAGATGTTGCCTGACCTGCTGAGTTATTCCAGCACTTTGTGTTTTGAAAAAAAATATTCAGGCCATAGCATCAGAATAAAAGGACACAACTATAGAAAGGAGATGAGGAGGAATTGCTTGAGTCAGGGGGTGGTGAATCTGTGGAATTCATTGCCACAGATGGCTGTGAAGGCCAAGTCAATGGATATTTTTAAGGGGGAGATTGACAGATTCTTGATTAGTATGGACGTCAGGACTTATGGGGAGAAGGCAGAAGAATGCGGTTGAGAGGAAAAGATGGATCAGCCATGATTGAATGGCCGAGTAGACTTGTAGGGCCTAAAGGTCTAATTCTGCTCTTAGTACTTATGAACTTATGAATCACTTTCTCTCCACCTAATTTCCCAACCCAACCTTCACCCCCCCCCCCCCCCGCACCCCCCCTCCCCTTTCCCAGCCCTCACCACCCTTCCAGTGAGGAAGGGACCTGGCATTGATTGACTCACCTGAGAAAGATGCCTATGATCACTGCCAGCAGACATAAGGGAGTGAGTTTGTTCGAAAGAATGAAGTACTCATTCCCGTCGATCTGTGCGAGTCTCATACAAAGAACAAAGTACTCATTCCCGTCGATCTGTGCGAGTCTCACACAAAGTCTGATACCTCGAGTATTTTGTCTGGTTCACTGTGCCCGGGCCAAAATCTAACCTTTCACCTTCATAAAGAACCGCTCCATGCCACTAATGTAAAAGTCAAACTTTATTATCTCTGGCCAGAAGAGACGCCATCATCCATTAAGACAAACATGATTGATTATTATCATTTTACATCCTTTCAAAGGGTCTTGCATTTTCTGCTGCTACTCCACCCCCATTTCAGAAGGTCATTATGGAAAGGGCACTCTCACGATAATGGCTATAAACCATAAGGTCTCACAGCTTTGAAATGTCTCTTCAGTTAAAGCACTGATCTATAAACCTAATGCACCTTCAAAGCCTACTTTGGAGGGAGAGGCATTAAATGTAGTTAAGGCTTGTAATTACTTTGCCATTCCCATCTCGTGGGACCAAGGAAAACAAATCCTTTGTGACATGAAAACAGTTTGCCTCCTGAACTTAAACTGAAAGCCGCTGGCATACCCAAAGTGTGTCAGTTCAATTAAAAGCTTTTGGCTACAGGTCAATAACCATCAGTTCACCAATTCACTTCCTCTAAATGCTGGAGAAAATCATTTACCTTCACTGTTTCCTTTTGCCACTCTCAAGCACTTAAGCAGTTCTGAAAAAGAGGGTAATGTAAAATGTAAGATAGAGAAAGCGCTTTGGTTGTGAGTCTGTCTCTTCCTGACGTTCCGGGCAGATGGCTGTGTTGCTTTGGCAGCAGTCAGACCACCCTGCATTGTCAAAGGGGGAGCAAAAGCACAGAATATGTTTCATTATTCAGAGGCAACTGAGGAAACATTATAACTCGTTCAGTAATAGAGACATAATAAAAGGGGTGGGACACATATCCCCTCAGGCTTCTTCCATCATTCAGTTAACACAGCTGACTTAAAACCATCTTCCTCTAATATCTTCCTCGAAGAAAAAACTATCAAGTTCATTTATAAAAAAATTTATTGACCTGGTCTCAAGAGTTTTTAAAAAGCAGGCGAATGTTTCTATTCCCCTCTGGTGGGCCTTTAAATATTTTACCGGCACTATCATTAAAAGGTTCAAACTAATGGCACATCAGTAGAGTAGCTGCCTGACAGGACCAGAGACCCGAGTTTAATCCTAACCACGGGTGCTGCCTGTATGGAGTTTGTATGTCCTCCCTGTGACCGTGTGGGTTTTCTCTGGGTGCTCTGGTTTCCTCCAACTTCCCAAATATGTGCAGGTTTATAGATTAATTGGCTTCTGTAAATTGTCCCTAGTGTTTAGGATAAAACTGGTGTACGGTATGGCCGGCATTGTCCAGCCTGTTTCCACATTGTATCTCTAAATGAAAAAGAACTACACTAAACTAATGTTCACAAATGTGCTGGTTCAATATCTCAAGCTGATATATTTTTGGAACCCATTTTTGGGTTCATGTTTGGAACCCCTGGTAGAAGAGTCTAGGACTAGAGGTCATAGCCTTAGAATTAAAGGATGTTCAATTTACGAAGGAGATGCGGGAAATGTATTTAGGCAGCGGGTGGTGAATCTGTGGAATTCTTTGCCACAGAATTCTGTGGGGGCCAAGGCAGTAGATAATTTTAAGGCAGAGATAGATAGATTCTTGATTAGTGCATGTGGCAGAGCTTATGGGGGGGGGGGGGGGGGGGGGGGGGGGGGGGAGTTGCCGAAGAGAGAGGGGTTACGAGGGATAGATCTGCCATGATTGAATGGTGCAGTAGACTTGATGGGCCAAATGGCCTAATGCTACTCCTATTCCTTAAGACCTTGTAAATCCTGCGCAAATAAAATCCGAAGATGCTGGAAATGCTCATAGTCCAGGCAACATCATTCTTCTTTCTCCACAGATGTTGCCTAACCTGCAGAATGTGTCTCTACTTTTAATAAACTCCATAGAATATACGCAGAAGTTAACAGTAAAGACAATGTGAAGAAATTGTTCATACCAGCTATATAATGTTAACTTGTAGCTATACAATACCTACATGAGTATATATGGTCCTAAGATCACTAATCACCCTCTGAGTCAAATTAGTCTTTAGCTTTTTAGTTTTAGAGATACAGCGTGGAAACAACCCTTCTGCCCACCGAGCCTATGCCAACCAGCAATCCCCATACACTAACATAATCCTACACATTAGGGACAATTTACAAACTTTACCAAAGCCAAAGAACCTATAAACTTGTACGTGATTGGAGTCAGAGCACCTGATGAGAATCCATGAGGTCGTGGGGAGAACGTACAAACTCTGTACAGACGGCACCCGCAGTCAGGATCGAACTCGGGTATCTGGTTCTGTAAGGCAG
Organism: Okamejei kenojei; assembly: GCA_035221665.1. Taxonomy (NCBI): domain Eukaryota; kingdom Metazoa; phylum Chordata; class Chondrichthyes; order Rajiformes; family Rajidae; genus Okamejei; species Okamejei kenojei. The sequence continues at coordinate 40,676,206 of CM069146.1, forward strand.
CAACTCTACCACTGCGCCACCGTGCCACCCATATTGGCACTAATATTGGTCAGTATTGCACCAATATTTAGTATCAGCGAATAAAATAAATCAGACTTTGGGAGGCAACAAAGAATGAAAGTCTTTGGAAGACTTTCTTTCTCTCTGTTTCTTGCTCCACAAATGACAAGGTTTATAGGCTCTGCTTCTAAAATTAAATTTCACTGATTTCAGGAGAACGTTCAGTGTTTCTCCGAACTTCCAAGAGCTGTGGGGATGTAGCCTATAACAAATTATTAGGTCTATATAAACCATAAGAACCAAAAACATAATCTGCACTTGAAGTGGAATAAATTCAAAATGAGTCAGTAAAAACATTGAGGCTGACATTACTATGTTCTCTACCTGACCTTGAGGACCTTCCCTGACCAGTATGACCCTTGTTTTCAAGCTCCATTCTGGAGGGAGTCTGACTGCAGAGATCCACCAACCTCTTCAGATCTCAACTTTTTCTGTCCCTCAAACTGGGAAGTTGTAAGTTTGAGATGTTCTGAACACAATCTTGAGAGCCATTCATTCCCTCCAACCTGTCCTTGAAACTTCTCATTTGGAGCTGACCAACATTTGTGGAAAAGGAGATAGAATAAGTCGTAAGTTCATAAGTGATAGGAGCAGAATTAGGCAATTTGGCCCATCGTCTACTCCGCCATTCAATAATGGCTGATCTATCTCTCCCTCTTAATCCCATTCCCCTGCCTTTTCTCCAAGACCCCTGACTCCTGTACCAATCTAGTCCTTTGCTAGAGAGGAGGGTTTGACTTTGGAGGAAACATGTCTTGTTAGACAGGTCCTTGGTGGGATTAATGCCTTGTGGAAAGTTTTAGTCCCTTACCATGGAGGGAGTGCAACAAAGGTATACTGGTTCCTGAGATGGAAGGACCGATATGTGAGGAGAGAAAGGGTCGATGAAGCCTGTATTCATTGAAGTTTTGAAGAATGTAACATTGTAACAGGATGAGATAGATTGGATACAGGGAGGATGTTCTTAATGGCTGGGGAGTCCAGAATCTGGTTGCACATACTTGGGATATGGGATGTACCATTTGGAGAAATGCCTTCATTCAGAGGGTGGTGAATCAAAGGATTTCTTTAACGATGGCAGAAGGCCAATTAATAAATGAAATCAAGAAGAATTTCTTATTTTCATAATATATTTCCTAATGCTGTGGGAATTGAGGTATATGGATAGAGGTGGGGGAATGGGATACCATTTTCTTCCTTGAAAATATTACATAATCCAAACTTGGACACATAAGGTTAGAACATTTGGGCTCAGTTTCCGTTTCAACATGCCTTGGGTCAGGATTTTGTCACATTCATTTCTGGTCAATCAATGTACTCACTACTTCATAATGTAAGTTTGTGAAGTGATATTCCTTGCAGCATCAGTCAATGGGCATTACAGCCCAACTGGCGTGGCATTAGTGGTTAATAGACGGTTGGGAACCAATTTTGCAAGGATTTTCATGAGATAGCGTCTGAGCTAAATCCAGACTCTCAGTTTAAAGGTCACATAGCTGAACACCACCTGTATGAAAATTACAGACTTTCCTTGCTTTATCCACATTTGATTTACACATTTCTGCTGCAGCACCATTGTCTCTGTGGGGGTTTGATATACAAATGATTTTTTTTTTGTAACAATTAATTGTGCATCTGTTTTTGTCTGTGAGAATACACCATAACAAAATACACATACAGCATTTTCCACAGCCTTTTTAATTTATGAAATTTCACTCTACAGAACGTTTTCTAGAAACGCATACATTTCATAAATTGAGGAATGTCTGTATTTTCTTTCCTTTCTGTAGTCAGCAGGAATAAGGTTGCTTCCCTACCAGGAGTAGAATATTATAGAATTTCCATAGGTAAGAACTGCAAATGCTGGCTTATACCAAAGATAGACACAAAATGCTGGAGTAACTCAGCGGGACAGGTCTCGACCGGAAATATCGCCAATTCCCTCTCTCCTTGGATGCTGCCTGTCCCGCTGAGTTACTCCCACATTTTGGGTCAGGCAGTATCTCTGGAGAAAAGGAATCGGTGTCGTTTGTGTCGGAACCCTTCTTCAGACCAGGGGTTTTAATCTTTCATACCATATGCAGTTCCTGTTCCATGTGTGCTCAGTTGCTCTTGTTTTTAATAAGAGGTCCATCCAGATTAGAATAGGAGTCACCCATCCCTGAAAATTGGCCTGAAAAAGGGTTCCGACCTGAAACGTAACATTCCTTTTCTCCAGAGATGCTGCCTGAGCATGAGCTGGCTAACCCTCTGAGTCACATCAGCAATTTGTGTCTATGATAGAATATGAGTTGGTCACTCTGCGTTACAATAAAACCATGGCTAATCCCTTAGCTCTGTGCCACTTGTTCTTGGTTCTTGGTTACTTGGTCCTCCAAAATATTCCAACTGGAATTTAAACTGGAGGTGGTGAAGGGAGGGGTTTAGCCAGAGAGGGTTATTGGGAAGAAAGTGGCACCCCAGAGAATTCAGAAGTTTGGTGACACTCGCTTCTCTCTCGTAGGTGTTAGTAACAAATCGAGCGGCCTGTCTTTGGACACGTTCGATGGATGAAATGTTTTTATCTGTGTATGGGTCCCAAGCTGCAACTGCGTTGTCCAGATGAGGTCTAACGAGGGTAAAATATAGCTTCTCCTTGACAGAAGCAGAACAATGATGGAATTTGCGCCTCAGGAAGTTTAGGACACCTGTTGCTTTCACTGTTGCATGATGAGTCTGACCGTTCCAACGTAGATCATTCTGCAATTTGATGCCAAGATACTTGGTTTGTTTGGATTCTTCAAGGGTGACACCAAGTATGTTGTAAGATGTGACGCCTCGATTCCTCTTTCTGGTGACACGCATGGTTTCACATTTGGAAGGGTTGAACTGCATGCCCCATTGTTGTGACCACTTGACCATAGTATCGAGATCTTTTTGGAGAGCATCTTCATCATCAGCTGACTTAATTGGACGGTGCAGCAAACAATCATCAGCGAATAGTCTGGTCGTACTTGCGACTTTTTCATTGATGTAAAGCAAAAATAGGTGTGGGCCAAGTACTGTGCCCTGGGGTGTACTGCTCAACACTGGGTGCCAATTGGAGCTCTTTCCGTTCACACACACGCGCTGAAGACATTTTGTCAGGAAACTGGAAATCCATTGTTTCGTGTTGGAACGAATACCGTAGAAGTCAAGCTTCCGAAGCAGTCTCTGGTGTGGGATGACATCAAATGCTTTAGAAAAGTCCAGTACAACTAAATCCATGATGAAGTTACTGTCAAGGTGCTTGGCCAGGTCATTTGTTGTCAGGATAAGCTGAGACTCGCATGGTCTATGCCTCCTAAACGCATGTTGGTTGTCGGCAAGAATATTATGTTTGCTCACGTCACGCATCAGATTACTATCAATGATTACTAACTTCACTGCACCTATCTTATACGTATTCTGATTCTGAAACAGGTTCTACCAACCTTTCTTGTATATAGTTTGGGAAGAGAATTTCAAATATTTGTTTGCTCATAATTCACTTTAGTTTTATATTATCAGAAAATGTGGATAAGTTGAACTCTATCGGAATCATTGATGTAGAGAGTAAACAGCTGGTGTCCTGGCACAGATCATTGGACCACCTGTCAAGACACAGCCTGCCAACCCCAAAATAACCTGTTTATTCCCCTTTTTTATTTCCTGCCTTTTCTGGGCTGAGACCTCTTCAGCCCCAGCTACCTCATGCCACACCTGACACAGCATCTTCTTCACCACATGATCAGCAGCACAGCGATGATGGTTCAACTCCTTGGCAACCTACAGAGGACACCTTAACCGAAAACAACAGCTCCCTGGCTTAAACCTGCCAACAGTTAAAATCCAAAGATAGACACAAAAAGCTGGAGTAACTCGACCCAAAATGTCACCCATTCCTTCTCTCCAGAGATGTTGCCTGTCCCGCTGAGTTAACACAGCTTTTTGTGTCTATCTTCGGTTTAAACTAGCACCTGCAGTTCCTTCTTACACAACAGTTGAAATCCTCTGGATGGTTTCCCTGGTGCTGAAAATTAAAAAGGATCACCTTTAGGTAGCAACCTTTATTCTTCAACACATTTTACAATGAACCTCCCAAATGATCAAAGGTTTTCACATGCTTGGTTGTGAGGCAGTGGGTAACATGTTGAGAAAAAGAGCATCAACAAAGACCAACTGCAACGTTACACTTGATAACAATAAGATAACTTCTGGAAAGGGTTCAAAATCGTCAGATGCTGCAGTGTCCTCAATTATATCTCTCAGTGATAATGTTAAAGATGCTTATCTCTGAATTATGTCCATCCTGTGTCAAATTAAAGGTACTCATGTATCTAGCAACATCGGTGCCTGTCAATGTGTAATTAAAATCTAGAAAAATAGGGCAAAGGATAGAGAGAATGTAAACATTGATACTGTTTTATGTTGACAAAAATATTAATTTAGTTTAGAGATACAGCGGGGAAACAGGCCCTTCGGCCCACCGAGTCCGCACTGACCAGCAATCCCCGCACACTTACAATATCCTGCACACACTAGGAACAATTTAACCAAGCCAATAAACCTACAAACTTGTATGTCTTTGGAATGTTGGAGAAAACCAGAGCTCCCGGAGAAAACCCATGCAATCAGGAGGGAGAACGTACAAACTCTGTACAGACAGCACCAGTAGTTGGAATCAAACCCGGGTCAGTGGTGCTGTAAGGCAACAGCTCTACCACTGCGCCACCATGCCGTGCTCTTGAAATAGATAGGGTTTGTGGCAAAGGATTCCGTTTGCAGATAAGGTTATTTGACCCATATCTGCTTGAATTTCACACGTACCTATGCAACCCCGGATAGGTTTTTTGGGGTTTTCTTGACCAGTGGGGTGTGTCTCCTGTTGGATGATGTTGCTCTCCTCCATTTAACCTCAGTCCAAGCCATTTGCATTAATATCTTGTGCATTATATCTTGTACAAGAGCACATGCGAGATTATCAACAAGAGACAACTGTGTGCGTCTGCTACCCGGGGATATTGCATGGACGTCCTACCGTCATGGAGTGGGAATAGGACGTCATGTGACTGAATCCATTTTGAACAACTTGATTGATTACGCTGGATTTAAGTGTCTGAACTCTCCTCATGCGGTCCGCTACAGTTATTAGAGGAAAGGGGCTTTCCCAACATTGTCTCGGGAAAACAGACTGTATTTGCAAGTACCCCCTGTGGTTTCAATAATAATCACTCTGCTGAGATCTATTCAGTAGGATTAGGATGTCAAAGTTCAGAAACTTCACCAGGGGTTTTAATCTTTTATGCCTTATGCAGTTCCTGTTCCATGTGTGCTCAGTTGCTCTTGTTTTTAATAAAAAGGTCCATCCAGATTAGAATAACAGAGTCACCCATCCCTGAAAATGAGTCTCCAGATGATTTGACCATGGAATGACCCCATGATAATTACAATTACATAACCACCTTCTGCTCGTTCATTCATTCCAATTCCTCTCATCGGTGATAAGATGTGGGCCTGTGCTTTCAGGAATGGAAACTAATTTTTAAGGTCATACCAGCCTGATCTCATCTGATCTCTGAAGCTTAGCAGGCTCAGACCCGGTTAGGACTTGAATGGGAGACCGTTTGGGAAAACCAGGCACTGTAGGCTTTAAGGGCGGCACACTGGACCCAGGTGACAGAGCTGTTACTTCACAGCCAAAGACCCGATTTTGAGCTGGACTTCGGGTGCTGCCTGTGTGAAGTTTGCAAGTTCACCCTTTGACTGTGTGGGTTTCCTCTGGGTACTCCAGTTTCTTCGCACATCCCAAAATGTGTGGGTTTGTAGGTCAATTGGCCTCTGTAAATTGTCGCTGACTTGTGGGGAATGTAGGAAGTAAATGTGAAAGTGATAACATAGACCAAGCTTGAACAGGTGATTGCTGGTCAGCATGGACTCGGTGGGCTGAAGGGCCTGTTTTCATGTTGTATCTTTCAATGCAATCGATATTATATGTAAAGCACCAAATTTATCTGATAGCCCTGTGTAAATTTGGGAATGTTGTGTTTTGTAACATAATTTAATTTAAAATAGAGCTTGTGCTTTTCATATTAGGGAAGCAATGAATAGACTACATGTTGTACCCACAAAATAAGTTGCCCACTAACCCTGAGCCTCACAATCTAAATTATAGAGCTGAGGTAAGAAGGAGATGGTCTTATCAAATTAAAATGATATCTTTACTCCTTAGGGGGAATCTTCTTCAACCCAGAGAGTGGTAAGTACATCGACTGGACTACCTGAGAGAGCATAGTCATGAATTCAAAGAGTGCGGAAACAAACCCCTCAGCCCAACGTGCCCACACTGACCAACATGTCTCATCTAGACTAGTTCCACCTGCCTGCATTTGGCCCATATCCCTCTAAACCTGTACTATCCATGCACCTCTCAAAATATTTGTTAAACATTGTGATTATACCTGCCTTAACTATCTCCTCCAGCAGCTCATTCCATACACCCAGTCCCTTTTGTGTGAAAAGTTAAATCTGTCCCCCCGCACTTTAAATTGGAAACTGAGTTGCTGAGAGCATTGAAGAAGTGTTTCGATGTGCACTCAGACATAGAGCTATGGATCAAGTGCAGGGAGATGTCCACTGGCCAGCATAGACAGATTGGGCTAAATGGCCTATTTCCATAGAATTATAAAACTCTAAAAATGGCCAGCATTTTAGTTTAGTTGAACGGTCAACGATCTGAAACATTATCCACACCTTTCAGGTATCATTGCCTCTCCTGCTCAATCCCAGCACTTTCTGCAGTTATTTCAGATGCTTTGTGTACATTATTTTGCTTTAGTTTATCCTAGTTTAATTGTTGAACATTATCATAGAATCATAGAAAATAGGTGCAGGAGTAGGCCATTCGGCCCTTCGAGCCTGCACTGCCATTCAATATGATCATGGCTGATCATCCAACTCAGTATCCTGTACCTGCCTTCTCTCCATACCCCCTGATCCCTTTAGCCACATCTACAGTGGCTTGCAAAAGTATTCATATCCCTTGAACTTTTCCACATTTTGTCACGTTACAACCACAAAAGTAAATGTATTTTATTGGGATTTTATGTGATAGACCAACACAAAGTGGCGCATAATTGTGAAGTGGAAGAAAAATGATACATGGTTTTCAAATTTTTTTACAAATAAAAAACTGAAAAGTGTGGCGTGCAAAAGTATTCAGCCCCCTTTACTCTGATACCCCTAAATAAAATCCAGTGCAGCCAAATGCCTTCAGAAGTCACCTAATAAGTAAATAGAGTCCTCTTGTGTGTAATCTAATCTCAGTATAAGTACAGCTGTTCTGTGAAGGCCTCAGAGGTTTGTTAGAGAACATTAGTGAACAAACAGCATCATGAAGCCCAAGGAACACACCAGACAGGTCAGGGATAAAGTTGTGGAGAAGTTTAAAGCAGGGTTAGGTTATAAAAAAATATCCCAAGCTTTGAACATCTCACGGAGCACTGTTCAATCCATCATCCGAAAATGGAAAGAGTATGGCACAACTGCAAACCTACCAGGACATGGCCATCCACCTAAACTGACAGGCCGGGCAAGGAGAGCATTGATCAGAGAAGCAGCTAAGAGGCCCATGGTAACTCTGGAGGAGCTGCAGAGATCCACAGCTCAGGTGGGAGAATCTGTCCACAGGACAACTATTAGTCGTGCACTCCACAAATCGGGCCTTTATGGAAGTGGCAAGAAGAAAGCTATTGTTGAAACAAAGCCATAAGAAGTCCCGTTCGCAGTTTGCCACAAGCCATGTGGGGGACACAGCAAACATGTGGTGGAAGGTGCTCTGGTCTGATGAGACCCAAATTGAAGTTTTTGGCCTAAGTGCAAAACGCTATGTGTGGTGGAAAACTAACACTGCACATCACCCTGAACACACCATCCCCATTGTGAAACATGGTGGTGGCAGCGTCATGCTGTGGGGATGCTTTTCTTCAGCAGGGACAGGGAAGCTGGTCAGACTTGATGGGAAGATGCATGGAGCCAAATACAGGGCAATCTTGGAAGAAAACCTGTTAGAGGCTGCAAAAGACTTGAGACTGGGGCGGACATTCACCTTCCAGCAGGACAACGACCCTAAACATACAGGCAGAGCTACAATGGTATGGTTTAGATCAAAGCATATTCATATGTTAGAATGGCCCAGTCAAAGTCCAGACCTAAATCCAATTGAGAATCTCTGGCAAGACTTGAAAATTGCTGTTCACAGACGCTCTCCATCCAATCTGACTGAGCTTGAGCTATTTTGCAAAGAAGAATGGGCAAAAGTTTCAGTCTCTAGATGTGCAAAGCTGGTAGAGACATACCCCAAAGGACTTGCAGCTGTAATTGCAGCGAAAGGTGGTTCAACAAAGTATTGACTCAGGGGGGCTGAATACTTTTGCACGCCACACTTTTCAGTTTTTTATTTGCAATAAATTTGGAAACCATGTATCATTTTCTTTCCACTTCACAATTATGCACCACTTTGTCTTGGTCTATCACATAAAATCCCAATAAAATACATTTATGTTTGTGGTTGTAACATGACAAAATGTGGAAAAGTTCAAGGGGTATGAATACTTTTGCAAGCCACTGTAACTCCCTCTTAAATATAGCCAATGAACTGGCCTGAACTACCTACTGTGGCAGAGAATTCCACAGACTCACCACTCTCTGTGTGAGAAAAGATCTTCTCATCTCGGTCCTAAAAGACTTCCCCCTTATCCTTAAACTGTGACCCCTTGTTCTGGAGTTCCCCAACATCGGGAACAATCTTCCTGCATCTAGCCTGTCCAACCCCTTAAGAATTTTGTAAGCCTCTGTAAGATCCCCCCTCAATCTCCTAAATTCCAGCGAGTACAAGCCGAGTCTATCCAGTCTCTCTTCATATGGAAGTCCTGCCATCCCAGGAATCAGTCTGGTGAACCTTCTCTGTACTCCCTCTATGGCAAGAATGTCTTTCCTCAGATTAGGAGACCAAAACTGTACGCAATACTCCAGGTGCGGCCTCACCAAGACCCTGTACAACTGCAGTAGAACCTCCCTGCTCTTGTACTCAAATCCTTTTGCTATGAATGCCAACATACCATTCGCTTTCTTCATAGTCTGCTGCACCTGCATGCCTACTTTCAATGACTGGTGTACCATGACACACAGGTCTCGTTGCAGCTCCCCCTTTCCTACTCGGCCACCATTCAGATAATAATCTACCCTCCTGTTTTTGCCACCAAAGTGGATAATCTCACATTTATCCACATTATACTGCATCTACCATGCATTTGCCCACTCACCTAACCTATCCAAGTCACCTTGCAGCCTCCGAGCATCCTCCTCACAGCTAACACTGCCCCCCCGCTTCGGGTCATCTGCAAACTTGGAGATATTGCATTCAATTCCCTCATCCAGATAATTAATATATATTGTAAATAGCTGGGGTCCCAGCACTGAGCCTTGCGGTACCCCACTAGTCACTGCCTGCCATTCTGAAAATGACCCGTTTACTCCTACTCTTTGCTTCCTGTCTGCCAGCGAGTTCTCTATCCACATCAATACTGAACCCCCAATACCGTGTGCTTTAAGTTTGTATGCTAATCTCTTATGTGGGACCTTGTCGAAAGCCTTCTGAAAGTCCAGATATAACACATCCACAGGTTCTCCCTTATCCACTCTATTAGTTACATCTTCAAAAAATTCTATAAGATTCGTCAGACATGATTTACCTTTCATAAATGCATACTGACTTTGTCCAATGATTCCCCGTTTCCTCTCTTCCTCCCTTATTAAAAAGTGGGGTTACATTAGCTACCCTCCGATCCTCAGGAACTCCAGAATCTTATGAGTTTTGAAACTCTTGGACAGTTATAGGACAATGTCCAATTATAGGACAATGTCCTTCAAACATTGTGGACACCAAGCAGTTATTCTGGGATTGCAATGCCAATGGAGTAACATGTCTTTTAGTACACTTCTGCACCCACTTCAAAGCCTCCGCATCCTTCCTGTGGTTTATTGTTTCTATAAAGTCATTTATTTACATCACAAACAACAGAGATCATAGCCCAGATGCCTGTAAAACTCCACTGGTTACAAACCTCCACCCAGAATAACATTCTTTCACAACAACCATTTGTCCTCTATGGAGTAAGCCAATTCAGAATCCAATCGGCCAAAATACTAGATCTGTGAATCTCATGCATCCTAAACTTCTGGTCCAGCCTACCATGAGGGATTTTATTAATGCCTTACTTAAATCCATGTAAAATATATTCACTTCTCTATTCTCTTTGATCACCTTTGTCACCTCCTCAACAAACTCAATCGTGCATAATACATGGAAGGATCTCATCCTGAAACATCACCCATTCCTTCTCCCCAAAGATGCTGCCTGTCCTGCTGAGTTACTCCAGCTTTTTTTAGTTTTGTTTTTTTAGTTTTAGTTTTAGAGATACAGAGCAGAATCAGTCCCTTCGGCCCAACGAGTCTTTATTACTGTGCGAATTTGTCACTTTTAATCTTGTTTATTATTTTGTTTTCGAATGGACTTTGCATTGAAAAATTATTAATTCCATTAACCCAGGTTCGATCTGTAAGGCAGCAACTCTACTGCTGCGGCACCATGCCTAGTCTATCTGCCGTTGATTTTCCCTTATTAGACTATTCTCTTCCAAAGGCAAATCCTCATTTGATTCAACTTCAAAAGATGGCAAGATCATTCAAATGAGTTGATCTAAAGACTTGAGTTAATGGAATTAATAATTTTTCAATGCAAAGTCCATTCGAAGACAAAATAGTAAACAAAATTAAAAGTGACGAATTCGCACAGTAATAAAGACTTTAATTTGCTTGGTACAGATGAGGTAGGTTTAAAGAGAAAAATGTTGTTTAACTTTTGCAATAAACTTTTCATAGGACAGCAATGATCGTTACAAAAGTAAGTTATGAAGAGGTCACATGGAGGCATCAAAGAGAGATGGAAAGCTAGGCGATTGCGTAAAGATCTGGCAGATGGAGTAAATTGTGGGAAAATATGAAATTGGATATTTGGCAGAAAATTTCAAAGAAGATGCACATTATTTAAATAGAGGGCGATTGCAGGGCTCTGAGAAACAAAAGAATCTGATGTCCGAGTGCATATTTCACAAAAAATAATTCACCGTCACAGCAAGTAATTAGGAAAGCTAATGGTAGATTATCATTTATTGCCATGGCAACTGAATGCAAAAGTGTGGGGTGAGATTATACTTCAGTTAGACAGGGCATTGATGAAACCTCATCTGGATACAGTGAGCAATATTAGTATCCTTATATAACGAACAACATAAATAAGTTGGAAGCAGTTCAAATAAGGTTTACTAGGTTAATCCCTTGAATGGGCAGATTACTTTACATGGAAGCATTGATGAGGCTAGACAAATAATCACAGGAGATTAAAAGATTTTTTACGAAATGAGTAAGTTTCTGAGGGATCTTGATGGAGTGCAGGTGGAGAGGATGTTTTGTTTTTTGTGTGAGAACCTAGAAATGGATATCTCTGATCAGAAATAAGGGATGGCCCCTTCACATCAGGAATGAGGGGGAATTTAGTCTCCCAAAGTGCTGTGAGCCCCCAAAACTCCCTTCATCGAATGGCAGTGGAAGCAGAAGTAGATATATTTTTGATGAAAAATTACCATGTATAAATTGGAATGTAGTGTTGAGGGCTCAGTCAAATTAGCCATGATCTTGTTCGATGGTACAGGGGGATCTAGGGGGTGTGTGGCTAATTTCTGCTCCCATTTTGTATGTTGATATGAAAGAGGTCTGTTATGTGTATTTGGTTGTCCGTCTAAGTTTGACTGTCATATATAATAACAGCACATAGTCCATTTTGGTAGCGTTAAGTCAATTGCAACTAATGGAAGGGTATACACAAAATTCTGGAGAAACTCAGCTGGTGAGGAAGTATCTATGGAGAGAAGGAATTGGCGACATTTCGGGTTGTGACCCTTCTTCAGACAGGTTTGTTCAGCTGCCCGGGGTGCAACCTTATCTGTTGAACACCACTATGCTGCTCATCATCTCTTTTAAGAGAACATAAATACTGTAATTTCCTTTGGAAACTCCATTGTTTAAATTTTAGGGCAGAAGTGAAATATGGTGATAACTTAACATTTATTTGAGGCTTGGTATCAGGGTTACTGTCATGGAGCAAATTGGTGCATATTTTGCTCTATCTTCAATTGTGTAACAATGAGAAACAGTGCAACGTAATTGACCGACTTGCATCTGCTGATCAATTCCTCTTCAATAATTTTGTTCGCCTCATTTAAAGGAGGTGTATCTTTTACCAGTTGCCATAACCAGACACCAGCACCAGCTTCTTTCTAACAGTAATTCATCTTCTCTTGCATGGCCAGTTTGCAGCAGTTTGCAATTATAAGACTAGTTTGATGTTAATTAACACCTCTGTTGCTCTTGAGGATCTATCTCAACATTGGGTTTTGCACAGTTAATTAAATTGATTTTTAAAAAAAAGCTGCGTTGGCTCTACTGGAGAACTACCATTACAGTAACCATTGAAGTTAACATGGTGAAGCAGAAAATACTGAATGTCTGAGATATGTAGCAAGCAGGATGGATATCCTTGGTTTATTTTAGCGAGAGGAATTAAGAAATGCAAAAACCCGTGGGCTTTGCCAGCAATAACTAACTATATGCAGTGAACGCATGAAAATAATCAGCCTAATCCCTCGATATTAAAAAGGGGCTGTCACTAGGTTCCTTCAGCCATCACTTGGTTCCATGCAAAGCTGCTAATTATGGGTCACAAGGGAGAAAACATATTTTAATAGAATACTACATTAACAGCTGTGTTCCATTCTGGGCCCATTGTTCAGGATGTCTGTGAAGGAGAAGTTGCCTAACTTACCGAATAGTGAAATGCTTGGATCGAGTGGATGCGGAGAGGATGTTTCCACTAGTGGGAGGGTCTAGGAATATAGGACATAGCCTCAGAATTCCCTTAGGATGGAGATGAGGAGGAATTTCTTTAATCAAAGGGTGGTGAATCTGCGGAATTCTTTGCCACAGAATGGATATTTTTAAGGCAGAGATAGATAGATAATTGATTTGTACGAGTGTCAGGGATTATGGGGAGAAGGCAGGAGAATGGGGTTAGGAGGGAGAGATAGATCAGCCATGATTGAATGGCGACCAGACTTGATTGACCGAATGGCTTATTTCTGCTCCTTATGACCTTATGACCTTAGGCAAAATGCCTCCTATCATTGCCTCCTACCATAAATTTCACTCCACTATATGTGCGCGTGACGAATAAAACTGACTTGACTACCAGAACTTTTTTCTAACCAGCAGTTTTAAAAGATTGTCAGAATCATAATTAGACACTTGACATATTGCTGCTTTAAAACACTGTTTAGAACAATCAGTGTAGACAAATATGTGCAGATAGCAATATAAACACAGAACTTCTTCCAGGACGATGCCCTATATACAAAGTTGTAGCCTGTCTTTCTCCTTTTTAAATGCAGGCAGACTGGACTCTAAGTAAATGCATATATAGTGTCAGATGGATCTAATATATAGCTGAAGTCAATGGAATTGATTTTCGGCTGTGGAGTCTAACAATGCCGACTATAATGTGTGTATGCTCAAAAGGAACCAGGAGCAAAGTATTTTTCCAACAATTTCTACTTAACTTCCAAATTTTTAGCACTTGCATCTTGGCTTGGATGCCCGGAACATGCCGACTGCAATATTACATAATTCTCTTTGTGTGACTAGCATTGACGCATTTTTTTTTCAAGTTAATTTCACTTGAACAAACCAGGAAAAATGCCTGCGGATTAGAACCTCTGCATTTGAACTACTTATCCAATATAACCAAAAATAAATGATTCTAAGATTTCCAGGTCAAAAAAAGAACTCCCAGGGAGGTTCCTCTCTGGGAAGGAAGTTGGGGGGGGAAGTTTATCAGGTTCAATTTTGCACCCTTTTCAAAGGAAATCTGCTTTTGAAGAAAAAATCTCAACAATTATAACATTTTATTCAAAAACAAGCTCCCGAGAGCTTCACGAACAATTCAAACAACTTCATTGATAGCTGTTGGTTAGAGCATAATGCATAAAACATAGGTGATGCTGAGAGTGTTAAAATTTTAAACATCTCAAAACAAATAGGTCCATACCACCACCAAGTATAGTGGAGGAAGACTAAACCATAGTCTGCACTCAAAGGCTGGGTTGGATAATGGGTTGGACTGGCAACCTCTTGTCACTCTAGCTTGTTGTGTTTTCCAGGCCTCAGAAAGCCCAACAGCAGTCTGAAGAAGGGCCTTGACCCGAAACGTCACACATTTCTTCTCGCCAGAGATGCTACCTGTGGCGCTGAGTTACTCCAGTTTTTTGTGTCTATCTTCCACAGAAGATAAGTTAGGCTCTCCCCCAAACTACAGATCGATTCCCTACGCGATGCAAACCCCCCGTTCCCCACATAACTCCTTCCCCCGTGGTGAAGAAACTCTCCATCAATAATTGCATTACTGCAGCCTCTTCCATAATGGTCCCTACTCTTCCAGAAGCCAGGCCAAACTAATATCTCTAATCCCAAGCATATCCTCATCAAGGAAAACCTACAGATGCTGTGGATTCAAATGCTTCTTCCGCTGGCTTGTATCATTTTAAATAATGTTGTAAATAAATGCAAAACAATAACAATGTATTCTAGTATTCTTAGGTTCAGGACCCTTTTTCAAAATTTGGAAAGAGGGATAAAGAATGTAATGCAGAGAAGATGGCAGGAGTACTGGTTTGGGCAAAGGGACCACCTAGAGTGGGGTGATACCAGCCAAATTGATTAATGGGGCAGATAAGTGAAGTAAATTCCTTAGTCCAACATCCAATGCGAAATATGGTTTTATATGTTGGGCCCTCTCTCAGTAATGCCACTTTTAGATTGGAAACAAATACCTGAGATTTAATGGAAAACAATAAATCCTATTATATTCATTGCATTGACTAATAGTGATAGGGAAAATGGAGACACAAGAGACTGCAGATGCTGGAATCTTGAGTAAAACGCTGGAGAAACTCAGCTTGTCTGGCAACATCACGGGAGGAATAGCCAATAGAGATTGGTGCCCTTCTTCAGACTGACATCTCAACCTAAAATATTGTCTGTCCATTCCCTCCCTAGATGCTGCCTGACCCATTGAGTTCCTCCAGCACTTTGTGTTTTGCTCATTGACAGGAACAACAAATCAGTCTGGCTGTTGTGTATACGATAATGACCTAATGCACATCATATTCATCTATCTATATAATTGAAAGACCAAACTTGATCACTTCCTGTTTGCACTATATATTGATTTTAGAAAAAACGCTACCACTTATGGCTGTGATTTTTGGCCATCCTACTCAGAGTCTCCCTCCAGCTGAGTGGGCAAGAGGATTTTTCCAATCGATGAAAAATAAAACATTAATCTTTTTAAAATGTTGAGATTCTCTCCTGTCAAACATGAAGGCCATGCCCCTTCCGGTGGGAGGGGAGGGACTTTAAGGCCCGGAAGTATGGACGTGCCTCAGTCGCTGCAAGATGGGGAAGCGAGAGGTCACAGCTCACTGTCTGAGCTACGAATCAACTGAACACTCAACACAAGTCTATTAAAGTGTGAGTGTGGTTTTACTGACCTGTGAGTGCCCTTAATGTGGTTTGAAAATTAAGTTTGAAAATGAAATGTGGTTTGAAAATGAAAATGCGGTTGGTTTGAAAAGAAAATACAGTTGGTTTGAAATTGAAAATGTGGTTGGTTTGAAAAGAAAATGCAGTTGGTTTGAAAAGAAAATGCAGTTGGTTTGAAAATAAAATGCGGTTAGTTTGAAAAGAAAATGTGGTTGGTTTGAAAAGCAAATGTGATTGGTTTGTGTGTCTTTGTGTGTCTTTGTTTGTGTGTCTTTGTGTTAGTGTGTGTGTTTGTGTGCCTTTGAGTTTGTGTGTGTGTATGTGTGTGAGTGCCTTTTTTGTGTATATGTGTGTGAGTGCCTTTTGTGTGTGTGTGTGTGTGTGTGTGTGTGAGTGTATGTGTATGTGTGTGTGAGTGTATGTATAGGTGTGTGTGAGTGTCTGTTTCTGTGTGGCCCTGTGTGTGGCCCTGTGTGTGTCCCTGTGTGTGTCCCTGTGTGTCCCTGTGTGCCCCTATGCATCCTTGTGTGTGTCTATGTGTGTGTGTCTATGTGTGTGTGTCTGTGTGTGTGTCTGTGTGTGTGTGTGTGTGTCTGTTGGAGTGCTTGGAGTGCAGTGAGGTTGGACCTGCTGCCTGCACTCTGCTTGGAGTGATGTGAGGTTGGATTTGCTGCCTGCACTCAGGTTGGACTTGCTGCCCGTACTATGCCTACTGTGAGGTTGGACTTGCTGCCTATACTCTGCTTGGAGTGCTGTGAGGTTGGATTTGCTGCCTGCACTCTGCTTGCTGTGAGGTTGAACTCGCTGCCTCCACTCTGCTTGGAGTGCTGTGAGGTTGGACTTGCTGCCTGCACTCTGCTTGAAATGCTGTGAGGTTGGACTTGTTGCCTGCACTGTGTGTGGTGTGCTGTGAGGTTGGATTTGCAATGTTTTAAGACTCATTCGCATTTTAAACTTTAATAACTTGCCATGTCTGCGTGCTCTTCATCACAATGGGTATCATCTAATAGGCAGGAATGGCTGCACTGTCGGAGAGCCACTAAGAGTGCATGGGGGGAGATTGAGAGGATATGGACTGAATGCTTGGGGGTGAGGGGAACGGCAAGGAGCATAGTTGGGAGGTGAAGGGAGGAGGGGTAACTGAGTGAACTGCCACCACACCAGCTGTAAGTGACTGAAGTGCCAGCCCACCAGCCATGACTTAGTGAACTGCCAGCCCACCAGCCATCACTCACTAAACTGCAAGTCCAAGTATCCATTCAGTCCACAATGTCCATACTAGCCCTCTGGAAACCAGTCCCTTCAGCCCACAACACCCATAATAGCGCTCTAGAGATCCACGCAAGGTTAGACTTTCTTACTTCATTGCTGTGATCTGTAAAAAATGATGAAAAATTCTAAAATTGATTGTCTACCCTCCCCCCCTTCTCTCTCACAGAGTCTGTCACCTGTTTTCAGTGTATGAACCCATGTTTCGGCCCACAAAACCCATGCTAGCGCTCCAGAAAGCGGCAAAATTGGAATTGGTGGAAAGGTGGAATATTGTGTCGGGGGACCAGCCCTCCCGTGTGAAGCTGGGACCCAGCGGGTCCCACTTGGTTTAGTATTATCATAAAACTATAATCTTGGATGTTTATGTATTTGTTTGTTTGCTTGTGTGTATGATTGTCTTTTTCTGTGATTCACAAGTACATTGATAGGAAAGGTTTAGATGGATATGGGCCAAATGTGAGGAAATGTAGATGGGGCATCTTGGTTGGCATGGACAACTTGGGTTGAAGGGCCTATTTCTGTGCCGTATGATTCTATAATTCAATCTCAAAAAATGACTGTGGGATGGTTTTCAATATTTACCTTGCCCTCCAGACTGTGAAGCCCTAGTACGTCTGCACATTAAACCTCCAGCTTTTTTTGCTTGTTTTAAAATTTAAATTAATATGTGTTTAAATTAATTTAAATTAGATAATTGTGGTTTCACAATTTATCATGTTTTAAAATTATACATCCTTCATTAAATATACTGCAGATTTTTGAAAATCTGTAATCATAAAAGTCATTTAGAAAACTATCTAAAGGATGAGCAGGAATTTGCAACATGATGAACATTTCCTTCTGATTTTAGTCTTTCAGTGGGGTGGGAGATTACAACCTTCACGTGGTCCACCTTGTTTCAACTAATGCAATCAACCCGAGATGCACAAACAAGATCAAATAAAACAGGTTGACCTACAATTTTAGGCTGCGCACACCATACGTAAGGAGAAGAAGCAGTCTTTCAGTCTTTCAGTCTTTCAGATCGGGTTTCTAAATGCAAAACGTTTTGGAAGTGATTTTATGGCAAAAATGCATTTAGTGGTGGCTATATGCCCACCTCCTACAACAGCTCTGCCAAAGTCCATGTCTCAGTATTACTGGCACTTAGACTTTGGCAAAGCTGCTATGGAAGATGGACATGGAGCCGCCATTAAATGCATTATTGTCACAATGCACTTCTATCTCTGAGTTTTGCATTTAGAAACCCGATCTCTACAACTGAAAGGCTAAAACCAGAAGGAAATGCTCATCATTTTGCAGATCAGCCATATTGGTTGACAAAGCTTTCAGTAAACCATTCTACATTTCCTTGATCACCTTCTGCTGTGATCTGTCATTTTCACACCTTACCCTTCCATATCACGAGTCTCCTCTTCCCGACTCTCAGTCTGAAGAAGAATCCCTACCTGACACATCACCCGTTTCTTCTCACCAGAGATGTTGCCCTGCCCCGCTGAGTTACTCCAGCATTTTGTGTCTATCTTCAGCAGACATTGGTTGATAAAGTGGGTTGAATTCTCACATCTGGAACTTCATCACATTCTGGACTGGCCAGTACATTACTGAAGGAGGACCCACCAAATAGCTCTGTATTTTTGGATTGGGTATTCGGAGTAAAGCCAGAAGATATTAATTTCCTCAGTCTACTAAGCAAATAGGGTCATTTGTGTGCCTTCCTGGCTGATGCATCAATGTACTTGGTCCATCACTCATCGTTGGTAAAATTACCTCAATGGAACTTGAAGCTCGCAACCATTTTCAGTACAACGCCACGAATGGGGATCAAGGCATTTACTCCCACCATGCTTCCTGAGGTTGATAACTAGCTCCTTCATCCTGTTGATATTGAGGGAATTGTTATTGTCGTGACACCATGTTACTAGGTTGTCAATCCCCTTCTTGTGTTCCAGGGAGATGGCATATGCCGTGGACCTGTTACAATGGTCAGCAAACCACAGTGGATCAAGAATGGCTGCGAGGCTAGAGTTAATGTGTGGTATCACCCGTCACTTGAAGCACCTCATGGTGCATGTCAGAGCCACAGGAAGGTATTAAGGTATGCTCTCTTACTTTTTGTTGGCATTGGTGTGATAGTGGTCTTCCTGAGGCAGGTGGGGACCTTAGAATGGAAGTGAGGGGTTAAAGATGTCTGTGACTGCCTCTGCTGCTGAGACACTGAGGATGTGACCAATAACTCCATTCAGGCAATTAGCTTTATTCGCAAAGTTACTCTCCGGAAGACCAATCTTATATCTGCCACAGTACCTGTTGGTACATGCACACCCGAGATTGGCGGGGCAGGGTATGTTCCTCCACCAACCTACCATTCAAAGCGGGCAAAGAATGTAAACATTTCTGTAGAACATGGATAGTGGAGGAGTCTAGGACCAGAGGCCACAGCCTCAAAATTAAAGGACATACTGTTAGAAAGGAGATGAGGAGGAATTTCTTTAGTCAGAGGGTGGTGAATCTGTGGAATACATTGCCACAGATGGCTGTGGAGGCCAAGTCAATGGATATTTTTAAGGCAGAGATAGATAGATTCTTGATTAGTATGTGTCAGGGGTTATGGGGAGAAGGCAGGAGAATGAGGGGGAAGGATAGATCAGCCATGATTGAATGGCGGAGTAGACGTGATGGGCTGAATGGCCTAATTCAGCTCCAAGAACCTATGACCTTAATTCACCACATCGGAATCCGTCTGAAGAAGAGTCCTGACCCAAAACGTCACTTATCCATGTTCTTCAGAGATGCTGCCCGACCCATTGAGTTACTCCAGCACTTTCTGCACTTTATGGAACACTATGGTTCTCTTCTGAATTGCCAACAAAAGATGAGCATGTTTCAGAACATTATTTCATTAATTTAGATCGCTACACTTCTTGCTGCTCTACACTGAGGTCCAGTTTGTACGATGCACAACAGATAATGTTGCCTGAACATTATTTGGTGAGAATAAAGGATGCACTGAAACATCATTGTGTTGGAACAGAGATTGTTATTTTGGTTATCTCGTCGCATCAGATTTCACTTGTGATTAAGGCCCAGTGATTGGATGAGAATAGTAGAAAGTAAGTAATTTTTATTTATATAGCACTTTTCAAATCAAATCACGTTGAAGCCAAAGTGCTTAAGAGAAGAAATTAGATTTCCATACATCCATATAAAATAAAAAATAAAAAAAGACACAATACACTATAGGATTCAACGTGAATCGTCCCCCCACAGCAGAAACCACTGTGAGGGAAGGCACCAAAAAGTCCAGCCGTCCTCCTCCTCATAGTCCACCCGAGGTCGGGCCTATTTGTGTCCTCCGCAGCCAGTCCGATGTTTTCAGGCCCTCTTTGCCGGGAAGCTGGAACTCCAGCGTCGGGTGAACACTCCTCTGCGGCTTGGAAATGTCTGGAGCGGCCGCTTCCTCCCCGGAGACAGCGGCACCCGAAGTCCTCGGGCCGCACTGGTCGGAGCTCCGACTCTGGCGATCTCGAATCCCAGGCTCCGCGGTGGTTTAAATCCAGCGCCGCCCACCCGCGGCTTGGACGCACCGCAGCCACAGCTCCTCGATGTTGGAGTCGGCCGTCACCGCACTATGGAGCCTGGGACCCGTTACGGCATCGCCCGCTCCGTGTTGGTGTCCTAGCGCTGTGCCGTTGCCGAAGCTGTAGTCCCGGCAGGAAACGCCGCTCCATTTCGATGGTAGGCCGCACGGAGAGGACGAAGATGCTATTCGGAGGAAAACTGTATCTCCGACCAGGTAGGACTGGGATTAGTACAGTTTCCCCCTTCCCCCACCCCTCCACATAAAAAGATTAGACCTCCAAAATAAACGTTTTAGACACTAAAAAGGGTGAAAAGACGGAATGCAGGCAGGCATAGATTGGAAATGAAGAATGAGGAATGCCAACTACTCTTGTTACTCTTGATGAAAACAATTTCAATTGCAAAGAATAAAAGTAACCAATGCTATACAATCAAATTTATAGCCTTGTATTCTTTCTATTCTTGTATAGCATTCGCATTGCAAATATATACGAGCAGGCCCATGCATGAAAATACAGATCTAAGCTGCTGAAGAATTTATTAGCCCATCATAAAGGATGATTTCACAGTTATTCAGTCACTATTCTCTGGAGAATCACTATCCATGCTGTTGTTAAGTCTTTAATACAAAAGCTATTAGTTGAAAAATAAATTTTAAGGATATGTCTGTCGCACTTAAGAGGAAATCCTTTTGTATGAATAATGGGAAGCACTGAAAATTATGCAGCTCCAACTGAGTTTTTAAACCACTATTAGTTTTGCTAATCTATTGCAGTGTGTGAGTTCCTTAAAACTTTTTACTGGCATTACAATAACTCTCCTCAAAGTAAATATATATGGGACAAATGCTGTGATATCCTTCAGTGCTGATTCCATGGAACAGTCGTACTGTTATTATTGATAATTTAGCAAAGATACTCATTTCAAATTTCTATTGCCATAGTTATTTAAGTTGTTAATTTGTTTAGAATATTTTACTTCTAAACGGAGTTAATTTCCATATAATAGCTTGAGCCCAATATTTATAAGATAAATCAATACAATTCAATTTATAATACACATTTACCAATGCAACACTATACGAAAACAATTGCAATCTAATTGCCTTGTGTGCTCAACATATTAAAATAGAAGCAAGGTCCTTGTTGGAAAATGCATGAAGTCATACAATGCAGAGGAGTGAATCTGTCAGCTAGTGTTACTAGAAAAACTGCTCTTAGTACTGATACTGGGACTAAAACAGTGAATACATGCTGCAATTGTTGGTGTGATGCTGAGAAAAGATGTTTCCATTTTAAATCAGGTGGTAAATAAGACCGACATTTGCTGAGAAACTTTGTTGCACCCTAAAGAGCGTGCCACAATTGTGTAGATAAACTGGAACAATGATCGTTTAGGTTATTGCTCCAGTGAATCTAGATTCGGATGGCAACAAGGCTCCGGGCTTTACATACTTTTGGGGTGGAACACCTGCCAGCCAGTGCTCCTCTGGTCCGGGTGAAAAAGTAAATTCCGGGAAGCAAGAGGGGCATTAATGTTGGGAACTGGGAGTACTCATTTGGGTTGGTGCTCATTTGTGGGGAGAGAAGGTGCCGGAAGGAACCATTGCTCTGCTTACGGATTGGGGACTGTGGGTTTTAGACTGGAGAACCCATGGAGGAGAGTAGAAAGGGGATTTGAGAGTACAGTGGGTTTCAGGTTGGGTAAAGTGGAAATGTGGTTAGAAATGAGTGGATTGTAGGTCGAGGGATCAGGGACCATATCAGGGCTTCATGACTGTCGTGGGATTCAGGACGAGGGGTGCCCTTCTTTAGACTGATTGTAGAAGAGGGGGGAGGGTTCCGTGGAGCCGCGCGGGCCCAATCCATCCACCAAACAACCGCGCGGCCGCCGACCAGAATGACAACCGAAGACTGGAATGCGCCCCGGTAGGCCCAACACGCCCCACAGACCTTCCAGGGGATTGCGGCAATGTGGGCCTCAGTGGCAACCGGAGCCTCGGTGGCGGTGGGGCCTCACGGTTGATGAGCGTGAGGGGGGGAGGGGAAGACAATGCAGACCCGATGTGGGGGGAACGCCGTGAAGAAAAATGGGGACCCAGTGTGGAGGACGGTGGGAGAACAATGGGGAACCTGGTGTGAGGAGGGGGGGCATTCTAGTTTAGAATTCTCTGCCCACAGAATAAGTCTGTGTTTGTTTGTTTGTTCATTTCTTCCGGTGAAGGCGTTGTGCACATGGCAGTCAGCCAACAGTCGCTTGTCTTATTCTTTTGTTTTCACTTTTAATTTCAAGTTTTTGTGTACCTTCCGTGTTGTGACTGTTGGCAGATTAATTTCCCTCTGGGAATGAATAATGTTTTATTGTATCGTATCGTATCACATCATATTGTATCGTATCGAGACTCGGATTAAGTGTGATTAGAGTTTGGGATGCGGGTCAGATCAAGGAATCGGAGGACGTTGAGATTCAGATTTGGGTAGTGGAGAGTTGTAGGATTTCGTTTGGTAGGATGGGGTGGATTGAAATTCGATGGGGCACGGAGGCAGTCACAGTGCAATAGGCAATAGGAAAGGTATAAATGCAGTTAAGTACTGCCAAGAACTGTGCTGCAGGACCATGTCTCAGAAGTGCCCAACACAATGTGGACCAGTCCCACTGCGATGCTCCATCAGGAGCGGCACTCACCTGACCGAATCAGCTTGGTTCCAGAAATCACGATGGCGTCTCAAGGCTGACTCATGACAGTAAGTGCTTGGTAAAAGGTTCCACCTGGTGTGATTTGATGCAGAAATTATTGAAAATGTAATTTATTCCAGGTTAAATGGATTTTCAAATTCCCTCTGGGGATGAATAAAGTTTTATCGCTTCATATCGTATCATATCGTATCGTGTCATATCGTATCATATCGTATCGTATCGTATTGTATCGAGACTCGGATTAAGTGTGATTAGAGTTTGGGATGCTGACGGAAAAAAAAGATACACAATCCTGTTTTTTGGCAAACATAATTAAAATATGCAATAGTTCAAAGTGCTTTTGCTTTGATTTTATTTACAATGTTGTATCGCAGCAAAGCTTTTGTGTTGTAAGATTCAATGGTAATATTCTTGCTCTCTATTTCTGCAGCTGACAATGCACTTCTTTGGATGTGTACATGTAAAATGGAAGTTATATAAAGAAATGTTTCTTTATTATTTAAAGCTGAGTTTTGAGTTCGAGGAAATTGCATTCTCTGGGGAAATGATTGAGGCTGTTCACAAGAAAAACTGCACGTAGGTGGATTTTGAGAGACAAGACAATAGAGCTAAGACTGCGTATAATCAAATGAGTGATAATGCTTACATAATTTGGGATTTCTCCAAGAGCTATGCGCTAATGGAGATTTTAAATATTACACTGAGATCCTGGGTTAAGAGGTGAGTGCATAGTGCAGCAGAGGGTGGCATGGTGGCGCAGTGGTAGAGTTGCTACCTTACAGCGCCAGAGAGCCGGGTGCTCCGGTCTCCTCCCACACTTGAAGGGGGATTGATTGATAGGCAATAAATCAGCAAATAGACAAGAAAATCTCTAACATTAACCACCACTATACCACCATACCTGAATTCCAAAGTCTCGCAGGGGCATAACTAATCTTTGTTTGCCAATGCTTGAAACTGATTCTGAATGATCAAGCATGATCATATTGAATGGTAGTTTTGGCTTGAAGGGCCGAATAGCCTACTCCTGCACCTACTTTCTCTGTTTCTATGTTTAATTGCAGAAGTTTATGCAGTCATGAAAATGGACAGTCAAGATTTTGCAATATATTCCACTGTCTCAAAATTTCTTACAAAATAAAAGGTCCACCGAGACTGCGTCATTTATCCAAGTTAAATTTAGCACAAAAACAGAGAAGTACAAGAACAATAAAAATAACTGCTTGCTGCAGTATCAACGACATATAGACAGACAACACATAAAACATAAATTATACATAAATTATACAAGACTGTGTAAAGAAAAAGTTCATGCAAAGCAAGACATTAATGCAAAAACATAATTAAGAACATGTCCATGGTAGTGCAAAAGGTGGACCGTGATGTTCCATTGTCAAGGTAGGATTAGGGTTATGCAGGTTGGTTCAGGAACCTGATACTGTTGGACTTCAGACTTCTGCACCTCCAGGGAAATGGCAGCAGTGACAAGAAGGCATGGGCAGGATGTTGGGGAGATGAAAGATACCACCTTTTTGTGTCAGCACCTCATGGGAATGCTTTAGTTGGTGGGGTGGACTGTGACCATGATGAACTGGGCTGAGTTCACCACTCACCGCAGCCGCCTGTATTCTTTGCATGGATTGCCACGATGCAGCCTGTCAGTGGTGCATCTGTAAAGGTTGGTTCCAGTATTTGATGGCATGCCGAATCTCTTTAAATTTCTAAAAAAAGTAGAGAAAATATTGCATTTTCTTGATGATGATTACATCAAAGTGCTGGGTGTAGCACGTTATCTGAGATGAACTTGAAGCTGCAACACCACCACCGACACCAGTAAAAACTGGAACATGGCCTCTTGACTTTTCCTTTCCAAAGTCAACAATTAGTTCGCTGGTCCTGTTGAAATTGAGTGAGAGTTTGTTGTTGCACACCAATCAACCAGGGTTTCCATTGCTCTCCTGTTTGCCAAGTCATCAGCTCCTGACATTTGGTCAACAATGATGGTGGCATCCGCAAATTTGTAGATGGCATTGAAGCTGTGCTTAGCCATGCAGTGGTTGTAAAGAGAGTTTCAAGAGGGCGATTTTCATGCAAGCCCTGCGAACATGTCAAACATCAGCCTGTGTCTCCAGTTTAAACAGCAATTGCCTCTCTTTGCCTGTGATGGGCATTTGGTGGTCATACCTGGACCTTGTATGACACAGGATCGTCAGTCTTAAACACCATAGATCCAGGCCTCAGCATATCATGAATCTGATTATTCATCAAAGGATTCTTGTTGGGGAAGACTTGGAATGTTTTTGTAGGTATTCATACATTGCTTTGTCAAGGTGGTGATGACGTGTAGTATATCCATTCAGGTCTGGTGATGAATTCTTGAACATAGCTCAATCCACTGATTTGAAGCAGTCTCTTATTTGCTCCTCTGCTTCTCCTGACCAGCTCTTGTAGTCCTCTTTGCTCTTCAGTCTCTGCTTGTTTGCAGGAAAAAGAAGCACGGCCAGGACAGATTTTCCAAGATACAGGTGAGGGATGGAACGGTGGTGTAGCAGTGGTCGAGTGTGATGTATTGTTGGCAGTTAGACAGGGACTTCTTCATGCTAGCTTGGTTGAAGAAGTCAGCGATGATGTGGAAGGTATCTTAGTGTGCCATTTTGTGCTTGTTGATCATAAAGTTCAAGTGACAGCTTGATGTCTGCCTGAAATGAGATGTTCCAGGTCAAGGGAGGAGGCATGGGAAAGGACTGTACATATGACCACCACATCTGGACTTGGGAGAACAGATTACAGAAAAATAAATAGGGAATGGGATTAAAGGAATTACTTTGAAAACTGCCAGATACTCTAATGGGCTCAATGCCTTCCTTTATTTTGTAGGAAAGTTTGAGAAAATAGGAGAATATATCACAAGGCCCTTTTCACTACTCCATATACTTCCATGTAATAGTAAGATTAAATGAGAACTTACCAGTTTGAAGTTTGATCCTTATTTTATGAGGAGTTACGAAGAGGGATTTCGTGAAGACCCCGCCAGCACGCATGCGCGACATTCTTGAAAGCAGTGGTGTGGAATCACAGATAACAACAATGTCTGAAGATAGTAAGACTTAAGAGACTCTAATATACCAGTTGACCTTATGATAGAGGGTTGGGAGCGAAGGGCACAAAATCCCTCATCGTAACTCCTCATAAAATAAGGATCAAACTTCAAACTGGTATGTTCTCATTTAATCTTGCTGTTTTACTTCGGAGTCACTTGAGTGACTTTGTGATCAAAGCTCTGTGATTCCATGCCCTGGACCACGTCCATGCTCACACACTGCCGTAATTACTGATGGAGGAAGTATGTTAACGTAGTTCAGACTTGAACAAGCTGAAAAATAATAACGTATTTGTTAATACAAACAATAAACCCTGAACTCGGGGACAAACGTTTAGGGAACAGCACTCAAAACTGACTCCGCAAACGTTGCGGGAGCGGCGACAGGTTTGTTATTAAAATGCTGAAATGTAGTTTCACTGGCCCAGCCCACTGTTGCGAGGACATGATCCATGGGTACCTACATGGTCCTTGCCGCTGAGGTGGATGCAGCCTCGTCTCCATATTCCTGATGGTGTGTGTGACATTGATATAATGTCGGAGATAGGTGGCTATACAGAGTCTTACATCCACGGGGTATGCTAGGAATTCCAATTTCAGTCCTGTAGTTCCAGGTCTGTGTTGTTTAAGTAACTCATCTATAAAGAAAGTCACTTTATTGGGGGTCAAGACCATTCTATCCAGTTTTAGTTTCTGTAGTGTCTGGACCCGTTGTGCTGTGGTCAGTGCCATTAACATCACCACTTTAAAGGTAGGTTTGTCCAGTGGTAAATACATCATCGGCGACCAGCTCCTGAGTAGGGTCAACACCACCCCTATATCCCAGGTAAAATTATATCGTGGTCGGGGAGGGTTGGAATTGAATATACCCATCATGAGTTTGGATACCAGCTGGTGAGATCCCATACCAATGTTGAGATAGGATGACAGTGCACTCCTGGTACTGTTTATGGAACTGTAACTGAGGGCCTCATCATAATGAAGGCCCGCGAGGAATTCCAGCACATTGGAGATCGTAGCAGAGTTGTAGGTGGTCTTGGTCCGCTACAGAAGGCCTCCCATTTCCTTATGTGGGTGAGGTACTGCTTTCTTGTGGACTCTCTGCACGATGCTGTTATGATCGTGATGATGACAGCCCGAATTCCAGTAGTGGCCTCTTCAGAACCTGCAAGCCAACAGGTTCAGATGACCATGGCAGGGATGATTTTCCCCTGTTATGGGATTGTTCACCAAATTCGGGCATTTGGTAACCTGTGCCCATGGTTCTTTTATCATGTTGAGGACCACCGGGTACCATGGTTGTGTGGGCCAGTCGGGTATTATCAGTATACCTGATGCAGAATCTAGTTGAATTTTCTGCAATACCCGACTGATGAGGCAGAATGGGGGAAATGCATAGAAAAACCATTGCCCCCAATGTAGTGAGAACGCGTCCATCGCCACTGCCCCAGGGTCTGGTTCCAAAGAGACATATGTTGGTATCTGATGGTTCAACCTGCACGCAAAGAGGTCGATATCTGGTGTTCCATATTTGGCTATAATTTTAGCAAATATTTGGGGGTTCAACATCCACTCGATGTTGTCATTAAATACTTGTGACCTGGTGTCCGCCACTGTATTGAGCTCACCCGGGAGGTACGCGGCTGATATCCAAATATTTCTTTCAATACACCAGAGCCAAATTAAATTTGCCAATTCATCACAAGATATTGACTTGATACCACCCATATGGTTTAAATACGCCACCTCAGTGGTATAATCTATTTGAAGACGGACATGCAGATTAGTGCAGTAAGCCCACATTTCCAAATAGTTTATGCCTTGTGATTGAAGAAGATTAGACTCATGCAAATCCCATCTGCCGCACACAACTGGAAGCGGTGTCGGTAGCTGCCCAGCCTTGGGCACTTGCGTTGGTTTGTAACAGGACTGATGGGTTTGATATAATGATGGCATTAAAACAATCACAAACCTTAC
The DNA here is from genome assembly GCA_035221665.1 of Okamejei kenojei. NCBI lineage: Eukaryota > Metazoa > Chordata > Chondrichthyes > Rajiformes > Rajidae > Okamejei > Okamejei kenojei. The sequence continues at coordinate 40,704,602 of CM069146.1, forward strand.
TAATCCACCATTGCAGCTCAATTTTTGCCTCGTTTGGCAGCAGCATAGGCCTGTCAAAATGTCCAGCATTCGCTTTTAATGTTGAGATTTTTGCTCTTTGCAAGTTTTGATAGTGTAACGGGCCAAATTGTGCAGCTGGAAATGTAGCTACAAGCTTCCCAATCACCTTAGCAGCATGTCTAATAGTCGGTTTCCTGGCTGTTACATGCCTCTATTATGTCGGTTGCTTTGTTTCCTGGGATAATGACAATCAGAACCCCATGCATCCCAGAATGTACGCAACCTCCCTCCTACTTGTGAGGTTATACATGCAGCACTCCCAAGAGAACCAGATCCCCTTACCTCCATGTTTATCGGCGGGCTTCATGCTCTGGGCTTTTGTGTTCGTTGTGTTCCTGGGATGTGGGTTTGGCGCATCTTCCACGCTGGTTGCTGTGGGCCCTGTCCTAAAAAAGGCTTTTGTTGATAGGGTGCGACCGGTGGATAGGTTCTGATTGCCCTGTCGGGTTGAACCCGAGGCCTGTTAGATGTTGCGTAAGGATACTGTCTGCGATATGCGGTGGCCTGCTCGAGGATGGTGGTTTCATCAACGCGACCGCTTTTGCCTCCTCGTCCAGGTCTTTTACCAGTTTTGGCAGGTCTTCACCGAACCCGCGAATTTTGGGTTGTGAGTTGGGCGGATGGAGCTCTCGCAAAAGCGGTTTATTTCTTAATGTGTATTGCACAGCAACGCTAGTGCATCCTGCTGCTCCTCCGTCATGTCCGTCCCGTCTATGGACCTGGCAAAGGCAATAATGCCCGAGGTCAATAATTTCAGGATTTTCTGTATTTTTAATACCCGGGCCCTCATCCCAGGACTGATGTTACCCCAGATCGGTGTGGTGATGGTAGGGACATTGAGCAACATACAATTACCCGGAGCTTTGTACTTGTTTGTAGTCTCCGTGAGCAGCTGTTCCTGCAGCTGGTGTGTGGTTAAGTAAATGATGCTGGCCACTAGCCTGGGCTGGATTGCCCTGATTGTGCTGGTTGGGTGAATTTTGACACTCCCTCCAGTAGTTCCATCTCTTGCAACATCGGTTCTTGCGCCAACCCCCCTTCAAAGTCAGCTAACGGCTGAGATATTTAGTGGTTCTGCTGTGTGTCTTCTAGATCCTAGGGACACACGCTCTTGATGGAGAAGGTCCCTTTCGACCAGCTGCTCGACCATTCGCTCCATACGAGCCATGCGACTGTCGCCGCTATCTGAGGACAGCCAAGTGACTTCCCCAAGTTCTGATGAACAATTGGGGCTTCTACCATCGGTCCGCACCTCATCGAGGCGATGTCTAAGGGACCTAGGTAGGTAGTCGGTGCCTGCCGCTCCTGCGGGGCTACACGACTCCCGTGCGGATTTGCCGCTTGTCCGCGATCTTCCGGACTGAAGCGGTGGAGTATTGGTGCCAGCCGCTCCTGCGGGGCTACGCAACCTCCTGTTGGTGTATCCGCCTGTCTGGTGCGACTGCGGCGGTGATGAGTCAGCTGCTCCAGCGGGGCTACACGACATCCGTGCGGGCTTGCCGTCAGTCCCGGTCGTACTGGACTGATGCAATGCAAAGTCGCTGCCAGCCGCTGCTGCGGGGCTACACGACTTGTGTATGCTACCACCGGTCCGCGATCTGGTGGACTGAAGCGGTGGTGAGTCAGTGCCAGCCGCTCCTGCGGGGCTAAGCAACTTCCATGGTGATTTCCCACCGGTCCGCGATCTGGCAGACTGTAATGGTGGTGAGTCGGTGCCGGCCGCTGCAGCGGGGCTACTCAACTTCGGTGCGGCTTTTCCCCTGGTCCGCCCTCTGGTGACCAGTAATAGAGGGGAAATGGAATGTGCCATTGAAGTAGGCATTGGTTTATGCACCTTTTTACCGCTGGCCTGGTGCTGTTCGGGTTAAAGCGGTAGAGAGTCAGGGTCTTGCCTACCCTGCTCTCGCGCGGGCCTCCTACCAGTGTGCAGCTCCCTGGCCTGCTGTGGTGGAGAGTCGGGTCCTGCCGACTGACGGGGCTCCCCGACTTCCGCGCTCTTTTCCCGGCCCGGGGTACGGGTGCTGCCGGTGTAGCGGGCAGCTCCGGGGATTGCGGCCGCTGACTTCTATCCGAAGTCCCGCGGTCCTTAGAGGCATGCTTCGATGCCTTTGTTCTGGTCCTCCTTTCCATCGTTTCTGTAAGTAAATAACACAACTACAAAAACTAACCAACTCAAGGTTAGTACAACTTACCTGAGGGCCTTTTTGAAGCTGCCGGTAGAGGAGCGCATTCCCCCCACAGCTCCCATGGTGACCACACTCCTGCTGGGGTGTGCCATGTTGGAGGTAGTGCTCCCCACCTGCTCATGCAGGAATATAGACTGCCGCTAACGGCAAGTCTCCACTTCCAGGCATTGTGTCGCCTGCGTTTGAGTCGGGGCCCCGGCTCTGTCTTCGCTACCTCTACCGGGTAGCGTTGCCGTCAGTCCGCGGTATTCCTGCCGCCTGCGGCGTTGAGTCGGAGCTCCTGCTCTGCCTTCGCTACCTGCGAATGGCAGTCTCCGAGCCCGGACCCTCCTGGGTCAACGGGCTTGCCTGACTTCTGGGTAGCGTTGCCATCAGTCCGCGGTGATCCTGCGGGCTGCGGTGTTGAGTCGGGGCTGCCGCTCTGCCGTCGCTACCTGCGAACGGCGAGTCTGTGAGCCCGGACCCTCCTGGGTCAACGGGCTTGCCCGACCTCCGGTCTGTTTCTGTCGCCGCTGACTGCCCGCGTCCCGCGGTCCGCAGTCAGTCTCTCGAGGCGGCCCATTGGTGGGGTACACTGTCCCACAGAGTCCCTGAAAGAAAAACCGACCTCGGGTTAGTTCACCTTACCTACAGGTCCATTCTGGTGGAGGAGCGACCCTCCTCCCTGCCTGTCGCTTCGCATGCGGTCGACGATATGTCATGCATGCGTGCTGGTGGGGTCTTAATGAAGTCACTCACGTGACTCCGAAGTAAAATTAAATATTGCTGTCTGTTAAAGCCTTACTGAACATTGAACACACAATGTCCATGCTGAACATAAAGCCAAACAAAGCTAATCGCTCCTGCTTGCATTAGATCCATATCCTTCTACATCCACATGCCAAACTAAAAGCCTCTTAAATCCCACTATCGTATATGCATCCACCACCTTTGAGTAAGCAGATATAGATTGCTTTTCTGCAGCAAATTTCCATTACTTCTTACTTCCAGTATTTTTTTCCCTTTCCCCAGGTTCACAACTTTGCTGTTCTCTTACACTAAACATCATCTCTGATGTTGTGAAATTCATCCTTGTGGTTTTATAATAGTTACTTGTTTCAGTCATGCCATCATGCCATTTGTGCAGCTTTAAAAAAAAATATATTCATTGCATATCAGCAGGGTAGATGAAAGATGTTATATTGCCTCACTTTACGTACAGCAAGGAACGGAGAAGGAGAAGAAGATTAGCTGAGTAACCCGGGGTATAGTAATGTTATTTCTGGACATGGACTAGGAATTTAAGGTGATTCCCATTCAGTTACCTTTCCCTTTAAGTTCAGGAGCATTACTATACCCCACACAGCAACACAAATACTTCTTATGGGAATAGACTCGGTTTAGTTTAGTTTAGTTTAACTTAGTTTAGTTTAGAGATACAGCACGGAAACAGGCCCTTCGGCCCACTGGGCCGGCACTGACCAGCGATCCATGCACAGTAACACTATCTTCCTCTCATTGGTGATGTTTCACACTTATACCAAGCCAGTTAGCCTACAGACCTGGACGTCTTTGGAGTCTGGGAGGAAATCGAAGATCTTGGAGAAAACCCACGCGCTCATGGAGACCACGTACAAACTCCACGCAGACAGCACCCGAGGTCGGAACCGAACCCGGGTCTCTGGCTCTGTAAGCGCTGTAAGGCAGCAACTGTACCCGCTGCGCCACCGTGCAGCCCTGTTTCAAGAAGGAGAAATGTATCCATAAATACCAGATGTTTGCCGCTCACTCGTAGCCCAGCGAGCTTGAAGTCATATTGGGCCGGCAAGGGTTGCACACCGGAATAATTTACTTGCATCAGTTGCCTAGTGATGAAAGCGAGATTTGAAATTAATCTATTTTTATGGATTATAAAACCGCGGTTAATCATACGGGGAGCACTGCTCAGTGACAAATGTCAAAACTGTTAGCTTGGCATCTAGCTGATGCTCTGTTTCATTTTAAAACAGTTACACGCTTCCAACAGAATTAATGAATATCCAATTCTCAGTGTTCCAATTGTCTTCGCATTGCACACGTTTGCCCTGGAGCTGAAGTAGAAAGTAATCTAACACTGTTGAATAATGATCATATGAAGGAGATGGGGAGCTCGGAGTAATTGATCTTGTTAAAAGTACTTTTTGTAAAATAAAATACTCCCTCCAATGCATCTCAGATTGCCATTTTCCTAAGTGAATAGAGTCCAGTGGTTGTGGTTCTTGTGATATCACATAACTGTTATATCCACGGAGAAAAAAGCCTAATCTAGACTTTAAACCAAATAAATAGTGGAATCGTTGGGAAATCTCCACATGTCCGGCAACATCTGAGGAGAGAAATACATGTTAATGATCCAGGTCAATAACTCAAATGACCACTTCTGATGAAAGGACATTAGCCTGAAGGACTGCCACTCTCTCTCCCCCATAAATCATTCCCTAGCTAGGGTAATATTTCAACATTTTTCATGTCATAAGTGACAGGAGCAGAATTAGGCCATTCGGCCCATCAAGTCTACTCTGCCATTCAATCATGAATGATTGAAAGGGTTCTATCTCCCTCCTAACCCCATTGTCCTCATCAAGAATCTATCTATCTCTGCCTTAAAAGTAACAATTTTCTGTTTCATTTCAGATTTCCAGTGGCTGTAGTATTTTAGTTTTCTTTCTAGATCAATGATTCAATGTTATTTTATGGTCACGTGCACCTAGGTACAGGTACAGTGAAATCCTTATTTTTGCAGACAATTCAGTAAATGCTGCAATACCTAAGCACATTCATACCTAAGTACATGAGAGTCGCCACGCTCCCATTACCATATGTAAAATTGCTGAGCATTGAATCCCAAAGGTAATGCTATTTTCAACTATATATTTTTTTAAATGGTCGATAATAGCCAAAATAACAAGAGTAATGCAAATCCATTTGCCTGTGTTCACAAGAACTATATGAAAATGAGATCACGCAGGTTTGAAAATGGGAATGGATTGTCTTTTAATAAAATGTTGTATAATAACGGTAGATTTTAAATAAAATCTTTATGAGACATCTTCTCGCTGCTTCTAGTCATTTTTATTTCTTGATTAATTTTGTTTTCAGTGTTCCATTGTCTCTTTATCTTTGTCCGTCCCACTCCATTTCTTTGCTTCACTGGGCAGAGATACAAACACAGGCTGTAAATTGTGCGGGTTTGGCTTCATGTGGATGTTAAATCGCTAGAAATCTGAATCCTGACTTCCAGTCTCAGCCAACCCACCTACTGTAATGGAAATAGAATGGAGGCAGGAAATTAGTCCTGGCTACTTTTTATTATGGTGCTCAGTGCCTCATAGCTTAAATATATGAAGGAAGGAACTGCAGCTGCTGGTTTACACCGAAGATGCTGGAGTAACTCAGCTGGCCAGGCAGCATCCCGGATGTCTGAAGTCTGAAGAAAGGTCTCGGCCCAAAACATACTCACACTCACACTCACACTCACACTCACACTCACACTCTCTCTCTCTTTCTCTCTCTCTCTCTCACTCTCTCTCTCTCTCTCTCTCTCTCTCTCTCTCTCTCTCTCTCTCTCTTTTTTTTTTCCTTTTCAAAAACTTTATTGACACAATCATATAATACAACACATCAAACCATAATCAAAAATGGCACTATATACAACCATTATAGTACAACAATACAATCATTGTTCACAATACACTGAACCCCACGCGGTGACCAGCGCCCACGGAAGGCCTCCAGAGTCCCCGTGGACACCGCATGTTCCCGCTCCAGGGACACACGTGCACGGACGTAGGCCCGGAAAAGGGGCAGGCAGCCGACTCTAGCCTGACCATCGACCGCCCGCTGCCTGGACCCACGAATGGCCATCTTGGCCAGGCCCAGGAGCAAACCGACAGGGAAGTTTCCCCCCCCCCACTCGGCTCTCCCCACTCCCTGCCTTGTGTCCGAACACTAGAATCGTGGGACTAAAATGCAACCAGAACTTGAGGAACAACCCCTTCAGATATTGGTACAGGGGCAGTAGCCTCTCACACTCCATATACACGTGGAACACGGTCTCTTGCTCGCCACAGAAATTACATGCTGCGGACGAGCCCGTGAACCGACTCAAAAGTCTATTACAAACCACCGCTCTGTGCAACACTCTCCACCCCAGGTCCCCAATGTAAAGGGGAACAACTCGCTTATAGAAGGACCCCCCACTGAGGACCTCCCCCGCCTACAGGTGGTAACACCGTCCGCCATGGTGTATCGGGACGGGAGACGAAGGTAAGGAGGTGCAAAATGTGCAGGAGCATCCTGTACAGTGTGCGTCTCTTCGCATCACGAAATGGCAAGCTGGTCATCTCAGAAAGGCGGCTTAGATTGTGTGGAACCGGTACCCGAGAAATATCCCGGATCCTAGGCCCGATGAGCAGATCTGACGGAGCGGGGGTAAGCTCTATCAGAACCACTCTAGGCACTCGCCTCTCCTCGTCACCCGCCATGACAGGGTGAGGACCGGCCACTCCCGCAGCCACGACAACCCCCTCCCCTCTTGGAACAACACGCTGGCTGAAAACAACCAAATTCCTCACTCTTAGCACATCCCGGTAGAAGACAGGCAAGCCCCTTAGAGCGGGTCGACTGATACCCGCCACCGGGAGCCGTGAGACCCCCCTTAGACAACGACCCCGACGGAATAAAAATACGTGGCCAGAGCGTGCCATCTGGGTGGGTTCTCTTCGTACATGTACCTCCGCAGAGTCCTCAGGCGGAGAGCTGCCACCTGGGTACGCACACATACCAAGGACTGGCCGCCCCTCCTCTAACGGGGAGACTCAGGACCCGCCGCGGAAACCCAGTGCTTCCTATTTCCCCAAAAGAAATCTACCAGCTTCTTCTGTAAAGCAGTTGCAAAAATAGAGGGCGGCACAAGAGTAGCCAGCCGGTACCATAACATGGAGGCCACCAGCTGGTTTATGACCAGCACCCTCCCACGAAAGGAAAGAACTCCAAGCAGGCCTGACCAGCGCCCCAACCGGGCGATCACTTTCGTCTCCAACTCCCGCCAGTTTGCCGGCCAAGCATCCTCAGTGGGACTCAGGTACACCCCCAGATAGAGGAGGTGCGTGGTACTCCACGCAAACATTACCATCTCCTCTGGCAGGGAGTCCACCTGCCACTCACCCACTAAAAGTCCAGAACACTTACTCCAGTTAATCCTAGCAGAAGATGCAGCCGAGAAAATCTCCTGGCAGTCACGCATCCTCCGCAGGTCACCAGGATCAGTGAGCATAAGGAGTACATCATTGGCATACGCCGAAAGAACCACCTCCACCCCCGGGCCAGGTAGGGCCAGGCCTGTCAACCTCCTCCGAAGAAGACACAGGAACGGCTCCACACAGACCGAGTATAACTGACCCGACATGGGGCACCCCTGACGGACCCCCCTCCCAAAATGAAAAGGAGACAACAACGCACCATTAACCTTCACAAGGCACTCCACTGCAGTGTACAAAAGCCGGACCCGGGCCACGAAATGCGGCCCAAACCCAAACGCCTGCAACGTCCCGAAAAGGTATTCATGTTCCACCCTATCAAAAGCCTTCTCCTGATCAAGAGACAGAAAAGCAGCTGACTGACCAGTACCCTGGGCTAGATGAATCAGGTCCCTTACCAGGTGGATGTTATCCTGAATGGACCTGCCAGGGACTGTATAGGACTGGTCAGGATGAATCAGTGAGGACAGCACGGAGCCCAGGCGATTTGCCATTGCCCGTGCAAAAACTTTATACTCTGTGCATAGGAGAGAGACCGGGCGCCAGTTCTTCAACAAGCGGAGTTCACCCTTCTTGGGCAGCAGGACAACAACTGCCCTACGCCACGAGAGGGGCATCTCCCCGGTCGCCAGGCTCTCCCCCAGAACCAACATGTAATCTCCACCAAGAACATCCCAGAACGCTCTAACAAACTCTACCGTCAGCCCATCCATCCCAGGGGACTTACCGCTCCTGAGCTGATGCAGGGCACGAGTCAACTCCTCCAAAGATAAGGGGCCATCAAGAAGATCTGCCACCCCCCTATCTACAGTCGGCAGACCTTCCCACAGATCTCGCTGAGCCTCCCTGTTGAATCTATCCGCAGTGAACAGGACCCATAAAAGGACCTGACCAAGGCACTGATCCTCTCTGGATCAGTGACAGAGGACCGTCGTCTGCGAGCAGCTCCACGAGCTGTTTGCGAGCTCCCCGCCCCTTCTCCAGAGAGAAAAAGAAAGGCGAAGCTCGGTCCAGATCGCGCAGCATCTGGACCCGCGACCTCACGTAGGCGCCTCGGGACCGCTCAAGCAGCAGGCTCCTCAAAGCTTCCTTCTTCATCTGAAACTCTCCCCATTCGCAGGAGTCTTCACCAAACCGACCCAGACGAGACTCTGCGTCCAGTACCTCCCTCTCAAGCCTCTCGACCGCTGAGTCCCGCCTTCCGGTCGACCCCCACGTATAATCCTTACAAAAGAGACGGATGTGAGCTTTCCCCACATCCCACCACTGCCTAAGGGAAGAGAAGCACCTCTGCCTCTCTCTCCACTTCCCCCAAAACCGACTGAATGCTTCCCGGAAAACACTGATCCTCTAGCAGCCTGTTGTTAAAGTGCCAGTACGCGGACCCAGCCCGAGCGCGCGCTGGATTGAAATCCACACGCACCAGACAGTGGTCCGAGCACGGCACCAGCCGCATTGATGCCGCCGAGACACGGGAAACAAACGCTCGTGAAATATATATTCGATCAATGCGGGAACCACCACCCTCAGACCTCCGCGAAAAAGCAGTGGAATCCGGGTGGAGGTTCCGCCAGGCATCAACCAACTCAAAGGATTCAATAAACCCTCTCAGCTTCTTCGCTACAGCAGGGGCACACTGAGTACCAGAACGGTCTCGCTCCTCAAGTGTGCACCGCCAAGGAAGACACACTCTCCCCTATCAATTGTGCTCAACAGAGCAGTCACCTCCTGAAGTAGGCCAGCCTGCATCGTGCCGGAGCTAGGGGCATACACGTTAATGAAATGCAACGGCATGCCATCCAGGCTCACGGCCAGATGGAGCAAACGTCCTGGCACAACTTCTTGCACTTTTAAAATATTTGGCAGAAAATTCGGGGCCAACAGAAAGGCCACCCCACTCGAGTTCGAGCTGAGATGGCTCATGTAGACCCCCCCTTCCCACTCCAGTCGCCAGGTGGGTTCATCACTAACAACAGTATGCGTCTCTTGCAGAAAACACACCGCAAATTTCCCCTCTCTAAGGACTGATAAAAGCTGAAATCTGCGAAAACTCTCTCTACTCCCATTTAAATTTAATGTAGCTACTGTGAATGTGCAGGCACACTAAATTGAGATCCTCACACTCCGCCTAGACTCTCTCTGAGCAACTCCAAAAAGTCCCCAAACTGTCTCTTCTCAGAGTCAGGAAGATCGCTGTCCTTGTTGCCAAGGATAGCCTCGAGAGTCTTAATCAAAGCTGGCCAATCCTCCCACCGTTTCTTTGCAGCACCCAGTTTTGTTCTGAGAGTATGACTTGTTTTAGGAACTCTCGCACCTCACAGATAACTGTTGCATGATACACGGCCTTGGAGTCTGGGCACTCGGCCAACCCACTCGCACCTGAAACAACAAGCTTGCCAGTGCAGCTCCCAGGGTCGTTATCAAAAATTGAAAGACCAGAACTCTCGGAAAGTTCACTAATCCCGCTACACAAACTGGCCCCATCACTCTCCCCCTCCTCCGGCATGCCACCACCCCCAGGATCAATGCCAGGGAAGGGTCCCGACACCCCTGACCGCAACAAGCAGCCCACTGACTGGCTGGGCTCCTGCACTCTCCCATCACCCTCCACGTCTGGGCCTGGGGAAGAAAAAACAAGAGGCACCCCCAGGGTCTGTGGTACACTGGCACCCTCGGAAACTGAAGGAGGATCACGACCCGAAACAGCCCCGACCTCCACAGCACCCAGAGTACCCTCTCCACAGACAACACCCAGAGAATCTCCTCTTGCCTTTAAACTCTCCCCTGCCGACTCAGCCTGAGAGGCAGCACACCCCCCAGCACCTCCATTGGCTCTGATAAGGAGCACAGAGTGGTACACCAATGCCCCTGAACCTCCACCTTCGGGCTGACTCTGCTCATCCCCCGTCTCAGGGCACACTACCCGGGGAGCTAACCCCATCATCTGACGTGCCAACACCCTCAGTAGGTCTCTGAAACGAGGGGACCTCCTCCGACCCAGAGGACACACACCCAGGGGAGCCAACCTCAACACCCGATGAGATAACTCCCCCAGAGGTCCCCTGAAACGAAGGGACATCCTCCCGCTCCGAGGACACACCACCAGAGGAGTCAACCGCATCACATGGTCTTTTTAAACACTCGCGGAAGATCCCTGAGATAGAGGCCCAACCTCCGACCCGGAGGACACCTGTTCAAGACCACCAACCACATCAGTGGTGGAAGGTCTGGAGAAAGACATCCCCCCTCACTTTGGACCCACGCCCTTGCTCTTCCTCGCCAGGCACTAACCTCCTTTTTGTCCCGCTAGCATGTGGCAGTACGGTGACCTCCATAACAGAAGTGTCTTCGGCCTCCCACACTATACCAGCCACTTTACCACCCACACGTTTTTGCTTCCCTTTCCCCGTCTGAACCACCTCAGCTCCTTGCTGGACCACGACAGGTGCAAACTGCACCACACTGGAGCTGGCAGGCACCCCTTGGGTGGTATCAGAACTCGGCAGGTGCGCACCCGATCCCGTTTGACTCACTCGGGCGGCCTTTCTCCTCTCCTTCTTCGTCTCTTTCCTCTGCTTCTCCACTTGCCCCCTCCCTCACCCCCCTCCCCCTGTGCCCCGCCTTCAGCTGCCACCACAGGTTGAAGACATGGGGGGCGGGGGCTATCTCTACCTCGAGTCCCCGAGGCAGAACCTGCAGGCCCAGATGGGCTATTACTGCCGCCCTGGATCACCGAGGCAGAGCTGGCAGCCCTAGCCGGGTCAGCAGTACCACCCCGAGGGACTGCTGGCCCATCCGACGAGCCACGCCGGATGGGCCAGCAGCGCATCCCTGGGCTGCTGCGCTAGAACTTCTCGCAGTGACCCCGCGAATAGGACACTCCCTCCCGGAGATGTCCAAATTCACCGCACGCATGACACCGTGCCTTTCCCCAACTCCAGCGCACGGTTCTAGGGAGACCCCTATACTCCACCTCGAAACTCCCCTCAGCGCCATCCCCCTCACCCACCTTCATGAACACCCTCCTCTTGAAAACTGAAGACCCCTTTTTCCTCTGGGTCCCCCCCAGGTGCATGAGCCTAAAGCACTTAGACCGCACCTCCCCAAACTTAGACAGGTGTGGAATTAAGTGAAGCGTCTGGAATACATGTGGGGCAACTCCGCAGGAGAACCGGTCCTCACCTGGATACCCACGGATCCACCTGTATGTGGACCCCCCTCACTGAAACCCCCAGCTCCAATGCTTGGGCCACACCCTCCCGGGTCTATAGTATCACCTCCACCTTTCCTCTTTCGAGCTCGGAAGAGACAATAGCTCCCCTCCCAAGAAAGTTCATTCAAGGCCTTTGTAATGTCTCCCCTTGACATCATAGGCCCAGTTTGAACCCGAGATACAAACCCTTCCCCAATCCAAGTCAACATGAGGTTCATGCTCAGATGGCCTCACTGTTGCCACCGCTGCGAATGTCCGGTCCTTCGGCCGCGCCCAGCCATCGCCATTCTGACAGAGGCACAAACCAGCTCCAGGCACCCCAGCAGCTCAGCTCCAAGTTAAGTTCCAGAGACAGTCACAGTCAAAGACAGGCAGCAGAAGCAGGAAACCTCCAGCTGAAGCAGGAAAGTCCCCAAGTTCGTCCACAGCCGAGAGCAGCTTTTGGGAAGCTCTATCCCAGTCGAGCCAGAAGCAAAAGTACCTTCTTCACCATTAAGCCAGGCAGCGCACTGTGCAAAATGAATTTAGGGCAGAGAAACGGTGCAAAAAAGACAAAGACACCGCAATCTTCGTGCCCTCGATCTCCAGGCACTCTTGGCAGTCCGCCAACGACAACCGCACCCTCGACACATGTAGAGAAAAACTCTGGAATTTTTCGCACTATGTAGAGGAATCCTAGACCAGAGGAAAGCTTCAACAGTCCCCAACGATAAGTTAAACTATGAAGCCCCCCTCTGCCTCTGTTCCTTCTCCAACAGCAAAATCCTTGAAAGGCTGCTTCAATTCTTCTCAACCGCAGAGCTGAGAAGAAGAAAACACAAACTCCCCCTCTCTCTCTCTCTCACTCTCTCTCTCCCTCTCTCTCCCTCACTCTCCCCTCCCTTCTCTCATCCCCTCTCCCTCTCTCACCTCTCTCACACCCCCCCTCTCTCTCTCTCTCTCTCCCTCCACACTACCCCTAAAACCCCTCTCCCCTCTCTCTCCCCTACCCTCTCTCTCTCCCCCCCCTCTCTCTCCACCCCCCCCCCCCTCTCCCTCCCCCCTCCCCCTTCTCCCCCCCCTCTCCCCCCCTCCACCCCTACTCCCTCCCTCTCGCTTCCTCTCCCCCTCTTCCCTCCCCCCCTCCCCCCTCTCTCTCTCCCCCCTTGTGCGGTTTTTCTATTTGCGCAAAAAACGGTACGCGATAGCGCTACAATTTTTCGTCAGGTCACTCACCGCTCTCCAGTGCTGCGAGTGCATCAAGTTTCGTTCCGATCGGTAGTATATTGTAAAAGTTAGCTAGGTTTAAAAATCGTAAAAACTGCGCGTGCGCAGATCGATCTCTCCTGCCAGTCAGCGCCGCACGGTTTGGTCTCTTCTCCTGTCACCCCATGGGACGGTCTGAGCCTTCCTGCGCCATTACGTCTTTACTGGAGCTGAGGATGGCCGGCAGAGGTCTCCAACCGGACGCAATATTCGGAGGGACCGGAAGTGGCCCAGAGTCGGAGCTGTCGCTAAACGGAAAGTCCGATCCTGGCAGAGGAGAGTGTCCCAAATGCACCGCCATCACAATGCCCCTCTGGCCCCCCTCACTGGCTGCTGCCCCCCTCCCCCGTGATACCCCCCATGGCTCTTCCCACCTTTTTTCACTGAGCTCCGTGCAGTTGGGGGCTGTGGGTGAGTGGTGGAAAATTTTGTTGGGGGACCAAGCCCAAGGGTCCCACTTAATCTAGTCTAAATATAATTCTGCTCAGTCAGGTTTTTTTTGTTTCATGGAGACAAGGATCATAAATCTAATTCTCTCTGCTGAGTGCAGTCTACCCAGTGCCCACTGTTGAACAACCCTGCCATCCTTCTCATCTGCCTCACTCAAACTATTCTCACCCACCACTGGCCGCCAATCTTGCTTTTGTTTCCGATCTTCCTTTTGTCCTACAATTCAATGGCTCCTCCCACTGTTGCCTGTGCTCTAGTTCAACTCACTAATCCCAATTTCTGGTCAGTCATAGAGACATACAGTGTGGAAACAAGCCCTTCAGTCTGCTAGGTCCGTGCTAAGTCCGATCAGCAAGCATCCGTTTACATCAATCATGCACTAATCTCACTGTATGCTCCCAGATTCCATCCACTTCTCCCAGATATCACTGCTTGCCTACGCACCAGTGGCAATTTACAGTGGCAACAACATGACTTTGGGATATGTGAAGGAGATGGAGCACCAGAGGTGTACAAATAAGAGGGACAAACAAGTCGGGTAAATGCACAGTCTCTTGGCCATAGTAGGGTAATCGAGAACCAGAGGACATAGGTTTAAGGAGAAGGGGGAATGATTTAATAGGAAACTGAGGGGAAACTTTTTCGCACAAAGGGTGGTGGGTGTATGGAACGAGCTCTCGGGGGAGTTAGTTGAGGCAGGTACTATCGCAATGTTTAAGAAACCTTTAGACAGTTACATGGATAGGATAGGTTTAGAGGGGTATGGGCTAAATGCAGGCAGGTAGGACTGGTATAGTTGGGACATGGTCGGTATGGACAAGTTGGGACAAAGGACCTGTTTCCACACTGTACGATTATGATGTGATGACTGTACGACATAGTCACATTGTCACAGAGCGAAAATGCAAACTCCACACAGACAGCACCCGATGTCAGTAAAGAACCCGCTGAACTTGCATTGTGAGGCAGTGGCTCTATTAGTTGGAATATCACTCTGACTAGCCTTTGATGTGTATTTTGATTGCTCCAAGTCCTGGGCTCTGACATTGTCTTGTTCCATGCGCTAATCTTTCCTTTCTCTTGCCCTCGCCCTCCTCATTTCACCAGCTGTGACCACTCAATGCCATCCAACATCCAGTCTCCTGATCTATCAGAAGTTAGGTTGAGAAAATCTGCTCGGACCCTGCCATTAAATTTTGCAGAACCTGAGAGAAGCCTATCCTGCTGGGCCTCCCAATCTCTAAGCAGCACCCGCTAAAATCTCAGGCCTACACCATGAACAATTGACCACACGTTCACCATCACCGTATTACATATTTACTTCTGATTGCTGCCGGTTTGGAACTCAGTCAGAAAAAATATTTATGCCAACTTTAGAATCCTTGTTTTGCTTCCTTCCTGATGCTTTAAGGGCCTGTCCCACTTGGGCGACCTAATCTGCGAGTTTAAAAGAGTGTCTTCGACCTTCAAACTCGCAGCATGGTCGACACGAGGTCCTAGGAGATCCCATGAGGTAGCTGGAACTCTCCTTCATGCTGCGAAGTTCCCGAATACTCGCGGCCTCAGCTAGGTTGAAAAATTTTCCGCAAGTCGTGCATGGGTCTTTTTAACTTGTAGTGCAGCGGAGGAGGGTCACTATTTATATACAGGCAGTCGAGTCTTTTTTTTTCCATTAAAAGCATTAAAAGGTATTAAATCTTGTTTAATGCTTAAAAACTGGAGATGTCATTTATTTTGGATTCTTCTTCTTCCTTCAGGTCAATTACATCGACATGACTTTCACCTGGAGCGTTTAGTTGGGTTAGAATTACTGCCCCACCATGGGCTCTTCATAGTTCCATGAGTTTCACTCCTCTATCCCTCTGAAAGCTCTTCTGACAATCCCTCTGAAAGCTCTTCTGATCCCCACTTTTCTTTGCTTCACCATTGTCTGTTGTACTGGGCTGAAATTACACCAAAAAACCTTTCTCTCCACCTCTTTCACACAGTTCAGTTTAGTTTAGAGATACAGCATGGAAACCTGCTCTTCGGCCCACCGAGCCCACATTGTCCAGCGATCCCCACACATTAAAGGGCCTGTCCCACTTACGTGTCCTTGGCATGCAAATTACATGACCTCGTGGTCGCGTTGAGGCGCACGGGCATCGTATGACCGCGTGGGGCCGGTCCCACTGAGAAACGCGGAGGGTTATGTAGTTGTGCGCGACATCGCGCGGGGCTCTGAAATTTAAGTAGCAAACGAAATCTTCGCACGCCAACGGCCTGTTGCGGAAATGACGGCCAAAGTGGGACAGGCCCAAGACTCTGTCCATCTTCAAATGACATAACGCGCTCCAGGCAGCTGAGCGGTGGAATGAAGTCATGCGCGACCTTCGCGGGACCGTTGCAGCTCAACGCGACCACGAGGTCGCGTAATTTGCATGCCAAGGATATGTAAGTGGGACGGGCCCTTAACTCTATCCAGCACACACTAAGGACAATTTACAATTTTACCAAAGGCAATTAACCTACAAACCTGTAGGTCTTTGGAGTGTAGGAGAAAACTGAAGATCTTGGAGAAAACCCACACAGGTCACGGGGAGAACATGCAAATTTTATATAGACTATACCCGTAGTCAGGATCAAACTTGGGTCTCTGTTGCTACAAGGCAACAACTATACCTCTGCTCCACCATGCGCCCTAGGTTGCTCCTTAAAATATACCTCTTCGACTTAGGGTTTGGTTACCTGGAGGGATAAAAGTCAGATTCTGTTTAATAATACTCTTGTGAACTTCCTTGGGATATTTTGCTTTTTTAAAGACAAAAAAAGATCACTGGAAGGACTCAGCATCCTTGGGGACAAAAAGTATATGTCGACATTTTGGGTTGAAATGCTGCACCAGGAGAAGGTTTTGAATGACTAACCATCTCCTGGAAGTGGGTCTGTAGCTGCCATGACTAAAACTGGACATTGGGGAATTTAAGGCAATCATTTTTCTGTTTCAGATCTTTAACATATGAGACCTCATGTTGAGACAGACCTGCCTGTTTTTGTGGTGAAGAATGCCCACCCTGGGTTGTTTTGCAATATCTCTTTCCTTCTAAGCATGAACTGAATTTGCATTTTTAGATCACCTTGCAGTTAGTGCAATGCTTAAACCCCAGTCTCACGGTGCGAGTTGACCCACGAGTGACCCCGAGTTGTCACTCGCAGTAATCACGTACACTAAACGTAGCAGGAACGTCGGAACTCTTGCGAGCAACTTAGCGACTCGTGGTGCTAACGGCAGGTACCCGTGAAACTTGGTAACTCGTGAAAAAAATCAAACATGTTTGATTTTTTCCACGAGTCAAATTTAAAGTTCAAGTTAAAAATTTAAACATTTTAAACTCGTTTATAACGTGGTGGCCCGTGCGTTTACCTTAGTGATTCGTGAGTGAGTCTACCGTGGGAACTCTTTTAACACAGCGGGCAGGCAGCATCTCTGGAGAGAAGGAATGGGTGACGGGATGACATTTCCAAATTTCTCCAGCCCCATGTGTTCACTTTTTTTCAACTAGCATCTGCCCTTTCTTGTGTATGACATTATTTGTATCTACAGTGCCTTGTGTCTTGGCAATTCATGATTCACACACACACAATGCTGGGGTAACACACACACACACACACACACACACAATGCTGGAGTAACTCACACACACACACACACAATGCTGGAGTAACTCTCACACACACAATTCTGGAGTAACTCAGTGGGACAGGCAGCATCTCCGGAGAGAAGGAATGATGATGTCTCGGGTCGAGACCCTTCCTTAGACCACTACCCAGAAATGCTGCCTGAGTTACTCCAGCTGAGTTACTCCAGCATTTCGTCTATCTTTAAACCAGCATCTGGACTTCCTTCCCACATAATAACCAGTGAGATTCCCCACTAAACTTCCGTGTCCTCATTGTTCCCCTCTCTGTCTTCCCCAGACCTGTGTATATGTATATGTGTATGTGTATATTATATATACTTTGAGTGGTTCCTGGGTTGCCTACTGCTATATATATATATATATATATATATATATATATATATATATATATATATATATATATATATATATATATAGAGAGAGAGAGAGAGAGAGACACACACACACACACACACACACACACACACACAAATACACACACACACACACATATTTCTATACACATATATAATATTTGAATATATATATAGCAGTAGGTAACCCAGGAACCACGCAAAGTATATATACAGCACAACACAAGTCCATGTGCTGTATATATACTTTGCGTGGTTCCTGGGTTGCCTACTGCTGGGTAACTCCGCGAATATCATCCCCCCCTGCATTTCAAATCTAAATCTCTCGCATATATATATATATATATATATATATGTGTGTCTCTGTCTGTGTGTGTGTGTGTGTGTGTGTGTGTGTCTGCTGTCGGGACCCGGCGGCCGCTCAATGTCAGTCACCCGAGCTGCTTCCTTCCTCGGAAGTGGCGGCCAGTTCTGCTGTCCGTGCCCGGAGCGCTGCGGCTGCCACCCAAGCTAATTCACTCCCTGGCCACAATAAAACCATATAGCAATGACAGCACGGAAACAGGCCATCTCTGCCCTTTTACTCCGTGCCGTTTACTGTCACCTAGTCCCATCTACCTGCACTCAGACTGGAGCGTGGCAAGTGGGTTACTGACCCCAATCCCCTCCTTCACAACGCCAGACTCCCCAAATACTATGAACTGAGCTCTCCCCGCACGCCGGGAAATACAGTATTTAAAAACATAAAGCACCAAGAAATGCACTTACCACGTTATTGGTTGGTGGAGGGTGCGCATTTTCCCTTTGTAGGTCGTATTAATAGATGTGGCCGCGCTGAAATAACTCAAAGCCACAGGATGGAGATGTATTTTAACATTGTTGATTTATTAAAACATACCTTAATTCACGGTTGGCTCAAGAGTAACGGGAGAGGAACTTGGTAACTCGGAGAGGAAGTTGGAGCATCGCAGCAATGACATGCCCGTGGGAACTCGGTTAAACACTTGAACATAAAGTTGAAGTCTCGTACACAACCACGAGTCTTTCACTCGGGGTACCTCGTGCGTCAACTCGCACTGTGAGACAGGGCCATTAGCGTGGCAGTAGAGTTGCTGCCTTACAGCGCCAAAGACCTGAGTTTGATCCTGACTACGGGTGCTGTCTGTATGGAATTTGCATGTTCTCCCCATGACCTGTGTGGGTTTTCTCTGAGATCTTCAGTTTCCTCCCACACCCCAAAGATGTACAGGTTTGTAGGTTAGACAAAAATGCTGGAGAAACTCAGCGAGTGAGGCAGCATCGATGGAGCAAAGGAAATAGGCAACGTTTGGGGTCGAAACCCTTCTTCAGACCTACAGGTTTGTAGGTTAATTGGCTTGAGAAAATTGTAAATTGTCCCTAGTGTGCAGGACATTGTTAGTGTTAATGTGCGGGGATCGCTGTTCAGTGCGGATGTGGTGGGCCAAAGGACCTGTTTACGCGCTGTATCTCTAAACTAAACTACTCCTATCGCTTTTGTCCTTCTATAAGTGAATGCTGGTGACTCCCCACATTATGGCAGTTCAGGGAATGGAAATTTGCCCCTATAGAATTCACAAATCATGATGGAAAATCTATATCAGCCATGCAGAAGAGATGAGTTTAACTTAGCCTTATGTTCGGCATGTACATTGTGGGTGAGGGGCCTGTTCCTGTGCTGTTCCATGTTCTATGCTCGATAAATATGTTAATCAAATTTAACCTAATCTACATCTAACCTCATTTGAAGTGAGCATAGTTTCACCAGCAGAAATGCAGAGGAATCTCAGTAACATTCAATGGAATATGTGTGGTGGAGCCTACCAGAGCTTACCAGAGACATGTTGAGAAGATAGGGTGAAGATGGCAGTTTGCAAAATGTGAAGTAGCTTTTCTTATTTCAGTATAGCAACTGAACAATGAAGCACAAGGTTCCATTTAATGATAGTGCTTTCACTTCTTATCAGAGCTTTCATCTAAATTAAAGGAGAAAAGATTTATCAATCCTATCCAAAACTGCAACATAATAATTTATCAAATTGTCTTTGTGTAAAAGATTAAGATGGTTAAATGTCAAGATCATAACCTATCGGAAGTGTAAATTAATTAGATCCTCCGTGACATCATTAGCAATAGACAATTAATAGACATGGTTACTAACATTTATCCTTTAATGAGCTGCAGACATCAATAAGACAGGAAGGTAGACTTCAGTAAGACAGAGTAACAGTTTCAAAATCTATCTTTGCAAGGCATTATCATAAAATGCATGGGTTTTTTTGCTAGGTATTCCTGTTCTTGTCACAATTTAAATTATGTGCTGCTGCAAGTAAGAATTTCATAGTATTATTTGGGACATACTGTATGACAATAAAACACTCTTGACTCATGACTCATGACTAAAGTTTTGAAGTGGAACTTGGCTGGGCTGCTCCATTTTTAGCCAGTGTGGGTATGATGGGCTGAATGGTCCACTTTGCTGCTGCAATTTAGAGTGATGCAAACCCAACTATGGTGTGGAACAATTACAGAAATATATTTTAAGCAAAGGTTTAAACTTTTATACAAAATACTATGAAGGAAACCACTGAATGCACAAGGTAATACCAGCTGTATCTACATTGTACTTCACAGTTTTCTGACTACCGAGTTGAATAGTTTTAAATTAAAAGTATGTCCAGCATTTTCTGTTTTTATTCCAGATTTTCAGCAAAGATTTTTTTATAGTTTCACAATTCCCCATGTTCAAGTTACATCTCCTCCAGGCCAATATTTTGTTTCTTTCAATGTTCTGCCACCACTCTCTTTTGCCTTTACCGTGGTCCCATCCAGCATTTAATCTCTGCCTCATTCCTTGTTAGGCAAAAAAGTATGATCCACGAATTGCATTCTTTGAAGTGGTTACATGGGTGCCGCAAATCAAAGCAGCTAATGAACTGCTGAGCTGGCGCTGACCATTACAGTGCCAGGATGATTTTAATATGAAATAACTTCTTGATTAATAAGGAAAGATAATTGGCATGCACCTCCGCTTCCTCGCTTTGCAGAGACCATAGCCATGATATATATACACATGCAAAGGCAACTAGTTAGTTCTGCAAGGGGACTATGCCTGGTAAAATATTATCTTCTTAATTATGATTTATCTGACTTGGAGAAATAGGTTGTTGGGGAATGACAGAGAATCAAAGAAGGACATTCAATTAAAGGTTTCACAAGGTGCACAAACAAGGCAATGCAGCAGGGATTCATCTTTTTGACAAATATAATGAAACAGTGGAGTATTCTGATCTCATTAAAGCATTTGGAGAAGAGCTTGTTAGATAGGAAGCCAGCTTCATAATAGAAATAATTGATATTGTACCAGTCCAATTAAATTCTCCTTATATGGAGCTGATTTTAACAATCAGTAATAATGTACTGGGACACGTCAGGTTGAAGTGGAAGAAGACTTTCAAGAGCGGTACAGTGGCGCAGTGGTAGAGTTACTACCTCACAATGCCAGAGACCCATGTTCAGGTCACTACAGGCGCTGTGTGTATGGAGTTTGTACGTTCTCTATTACCGTGTTGGTTTTCTCCAGGTTGCCTCCCACATTTCAAAGGGATACAGGTTTGTAGGTTAATTGGCTTCTGTAAATTGCTCCTAGCATGTTGGATGCAAAACTGGGACACCAGAACTAGTGAATGTATTATCTGAGCAGGTCGAATTGCCTGTTCCACGCTGTGTCTCTAAACTAAGCTCAACTAACTGTGGGCGGCATGGTGGCGTAGCGGAAGAGTTGCTGCCTTGCAGTGCCAGAGACCTGGTTTCATCCTAACTACGGGTGCTGTCTCTACAGAGTTTGTACGTTCGTGGGTTTTCCCTAGGTGTTCCGGCTACCTCCCACATTCCAAAGACGTATTCTTTTGTAGGTTAATTGGCTTCAGTAAAAATTGTAAATTGCCCCTAGTGTGTAGGATAGTGCTAGTGTATGGGGATCGCTGATAGGTGTGGACTCGGTGGGCATAAGGGCCAGTTTCTGTGCTGTATCTCTAAACTAAACTAAACTGGGTGGTACAATCTTCCCAGCATGGTTAGATGATGCTTCGTGAGACACTTCCAATCAACCCACAAGCATGATCCGAGACTTCTGGCTGCCTGTCATTTTGTTTCCCCTTCCCACACATGAACTTCCTACGCTCTTCCATTGAACCTTGGCGTAAGCTTGTGCAGCAGTATCTTCTGACTCAACATTTCATGGGCTTCTGAACACTGAGTTCATCCACATAAAATTGTGAGCATTGCCAGCATTCTTTGTTTATATTTCAGATTTCCAACATCCCTAACACTTTCTTTCAAATAAATATTCTGCTTCCCTAATTCACACCTCCTCCAGACTAATCTTTTGCTTCTTTACTTGTCTTATTATCATCCTACTATGCCTCGGTCCATTTTATTATTAAATCTCTCCCACAAATTCTGACAGAATTTTCTTTTTATTTCTCCTCCTATCCTATTTTCTCTCTGTTAAAGATCATCAACAGCCCACAAGATGTTACATCCTAAGCTAAGTCTAAATCTCTGTGGTGGCTGCCCAGGTGCTCAGAAGGTGGTGGCATAATGGCACAGCAGTAGAGTTGCTACCATACTGCACCAGAGAGCCGGGTTCAATCCTGACTATGGGTGCTGTCTGTACGGAGTTCGTATGTTCTCCCTGTGTCAGCGTTTCCCTTTCTCCGGGTGCTCTGGCTTCCTCCCACATTCCAAAGACGTACAGATTTGTAGGTTAATTTTTCTTAGTAAAATTGTAAATTGTCCCTAGTGTGTAGCTGTCCCAGTTTGCTGCACTGTACCTCTAAAGTAAAGACTAACGGTCTGCTGCTAGCAAGCCTATTTCTTTTCTACAGCTGTAATCTATATTTGTTTTAGCAAATTTAACTCCAGAGGCAGCCCTATGCATATCTGATGGTTTCTTCATCAACCTCCACGAGACCTTGTGGAACTATGGATCGGAAAGCTTGGCTGAAATAACAGCAGCAATGCTGGAGTCAACCAAGTGATCATAGGGTCGTACAGCACAGAAACAGCCCGCCATGCCCATCTCGTGGTGTTGGCGAATGAGGCCATGGGATAGTGAGTGGATCAGGTGCAGCTTTGTTCTGTCTTAGCCGTTGTGGTGTTCCAGCCCTTGGGCAGCCAGCAACCTCTGCCTGTTTCACCATTGTGGTCATCTTCTTGGGCAGTGCCTGATCAGGAACCTCCCCTTTGATGTGCCTGTCATGGGTGACCCTGCCAGGAGCATGTTTCCAGACAGTTTAACTCTCAGAATATACAACATAGAACAGTACAGACACAAAATGATGGAGACCCGAAACATCACCCATTCCTTCTATCCAGAGATGCTGCCTGTCCCGTTGAGTTACTCCAGCATTTTGTGTCTATCTTTGGTTTAAACCAGCATCTGCAGTTCCTTCATGCATAGAACAGTACAGCACAGGAACAGACCCTTTGGCCCACAATGTCAGTGCCAATCATGATGCCAAGTTAAACTAATATTCTCCGCCTGCATGCGTTCCATATCCCTCCATTCCCTGCATATCCTCGTGCCTATCTGAAAGCCAATTAAATGCCACCGTCACATCTGCCTCCACCACCACCCCGGCAGCGCACTGCAGGCGCTCAGCACTCTTTGTGTAATACATTTGCCCCGCACATTCTCTTCAAAGTTTTTCCCCTCTGGCCTTAAAGCTATGCCCTCTAGTCCTTGCTAATTCCACCCTTGGCAAAAGATTCTGGATCATAGACACACACAAGTTTCCGCAAGGTATCAGCCCTTTGAGAAGAAATTAGGAAATAGCAAGGATTGTCAGGTCAGGGTAGCGTGTGATTATGGATGTGAACCTGCCAGGGGCATTCCCACATACTTGCTTTACTAGTCATCTAATTAATGGAAATCTTGAGTTTGCAGGAACAGCCATAGAAACCTTGATGAGCCCATTTTGTGGGTGGTACACATTGCAGCCACAGGGCTGTGAAAAAAAAGAACATTTTTTGTGTATGTGGTGATATTTTGCATGCTCTGTCCCAAAGGGTAATATTTAAGCTCAGTGGAATGATTGATGTGTCAATAAATTAGATTTATCTACCATAATTTAATATGTGCAAATCTAGTTGCAGATGCAGGAAGGCCTTGTGTCGTTGTTGTTCCAATCAGCAGCTCGTAGATTTAATGTTGGAAAAGGTTTATATTCTTCTTTTCCTGGCTGCCTATATCCTTGGCAGAATGAGTTTAAATGTTTCTTTAACAACATTTCAGTGATTGCTTTTACAGTCAAATCTTCCAGACAAATGCCCTGCGACTAATGCACCAAAAAAAAAGCTTGTTGACAGCCCCAAATTATGACAAATTTAAATTTAATACGAGCCGGCAGATGTGATCTCAACCATTCAAACAAGGTCCCAGGTCTCAATGACAATTTGAGGTCACTCATATGTCCTATTTAAGATAAAAAGTTAATCAAACCATCAATGGGGAATAAACTGAAGACCCGGTAAAACTCTGATTCGGCTAATCAAATAAAATAAATTAGATTTAATTTGCACTACAATGTTGCAGGAGGTCCTTTAAATAATGTGCAGGTTCCACTTTGTGGAAGAAGATAATAAAGCCAGGTTACAAAATAAATGTATCCCTCTATGCATTTCAGAAACCCTTGTGTATTTTATCATATGTAACTGGGATTAATGGAGTCATAGAGTCGTACTAATGCAGAAAGAGGCCTATTGGAATTGAATAGACCTCAACACAAATCCCATTTTCCAGCACTTAGATCGTATCCTCTAAGCCTCGTGATTCAAGTTAATTTAGATACTTTTTAAATGGTATGAGAATCACTACTTCGTCTATTCAGGCAGGTATATTCCAGATTTCAACCATGTTGGGGGCAAAAATAAATGTTTCCAGATCTCCTCTGAACCTTTAACATTTACCTTAAACTTATGCCCTCTGGATTTTTATACTCCATTGCTTTAGGAAACGTTTCTCATGATCTTTGCCTTGCATGATGTTGCACACCTCAATCAGGTCCTTCCTCTCTCCTCCTCTGCTCCAACAGCAACAAACTTAGCCTGTCCAGACTCTCTTTATACTCGAGTATGCCAACAGAACACTGTCCACAGCTGTGGATTAGTTAAAGTTTTATAGATCGGAGCCATCATCGCCCTGCTTTTAGATTCTATTCTGGGCTAATGAAGTTAGGTATGATCTTTGCCATCTCAACCATTTTATCTCCATGTCCAGTCACCTTCAGGGATTCTTGGAAATAAACACAAATGGACCTCTGTTCTTCAATACTTCCTAAGGCCCTGTAGTTCGTTGTAATGTCTGAGCCCTGTGCTCCTCTGAAAACCAATTCTCATTTACCAGGGTTAAATTCCAACTGCCAATGCTCTGCCCATTTTAACAATTCATCATTATAATATTTCACTTTTATGAGATAAATCCACCTTAATAGACTTTAAGGCTATTTGGATATTTGTTCATGATTTACGCCGTTGCAACTTATATGCCTCAATTCCTTAGCTTCCATGATCTTCTCAGTAAAAACGGATGAGAAGCATTCAATGGATATTCTCTTGTAGTTGTAATTGCGTGAGTGACTTAGTGAAGACCCCGCCAGCACGCATGCGCGACATATCGTCGCTCGCATTTGCTACCGACATGCTGGGGGGGGGTTGAGTGCGCTCTCTCCACAGCTCCTTCAACGGGACCAGGAAAAGGTAAGTTTACTTACCTTAAGCTGGTTTGCAGGTAGGAGTCTTGTTGTTTCTACCTGCAGGTGACGATGGATGGAAACGGGAAAGTTCTGGTCGGCGGGATTCTTCTCCGGAGCTGTTTTCGACACCGGCGACGTCCGGGAAACAGCCTGATGAAAAGGTGCGGATGTCGGGCGGGTTTGTTCCTCCAGCGCCCGACTCATCTCCAGAGGCGGCCGCACAGGTGCAGGGTATGGGAGACCCTGTCTTCGAGTCTCCATCCCCCGGGGGGGAGGGTGCAAGCAGGTGCGTGGTGTAACTCGCACCCCGGCGACGGCAACACCTTCTCTTTTACAGGTCCCGCGAGGGCCGAGGGGGGGGAAGACCGCGCCGGCGTCGAGCCCTGCAGCTGAAGCAGGACTTGTGCAGCCGCCGGGGTCTCCCGACTTAGAGCGGGCCGGTGGAGCGGCTGCAGCGTCGCGCAGCCCTGCAGGAGCAGGTGCTGCCCGCATCACACCGGGGTCTGCTCGAGAGTAAGCTGGTGGCAGCCACATCCGGTCGCTCAGTTTGCCTGGGGCTGCTGCCGACCATGCACCCCTACCGAGACATAATGTCAGAGGTAGGGGTAAGCCTGCACAGACTCCGGGGAGCCTGGCGCTGGGGGCCGGCACCGACTATTATCCACTGCCTTCCCACCAGGCACGTGGACCGCTACAGTCCGCTCGTGGGCGGACTAGTGGAGAGTCTGTGCGGGAGCAGGTGTTGACGACCTCCTGCCACCAGATCGCACTCCGCCTTTCATGGGGGTAAGATCTGCTGGTAGAAGCCCCAGCAACATTGCAGAGCCTGGGGAAGTCGGCTTGTCGGCTACGCGCAGTAGCGACGGTCGCATGGACCGGTTGGAGCAAATGATGGAGCGCCTCGTTCAACAAGAACAGGACCGGGAAGAACGTGGTCCCGGGCATCGGCTCCCACGGCCGTCGGCCGCCGAGTATCTCGCCTTCCTCCGTTGGGACTGCCAGGGGTCTGGAGGACGTCGAATTCGATGCCGCACCAGCCATGCCGGAGGTCGATACTCCAGAGGTGGATGAGGACCTACTGGATGTCGTGGGTAAATTTCCGACTGCACCTCCTTAGGGAGGGCCTCTACATGCCAAGCTGGCAGGAACGATTAACTTTCTCACCTCCCACCAGCTACAGACACGTGTCCTCAGTGACACCATGGATAAGTTCAAGCCACCGGAGAATTGTGTTAATCTCAATGTTCCCTTGGTCAATGGTCAAATTTGGGGAACTTTGAGCAACACTGCCAGAGCACAGGATGCACGCCTCCAACAAATCCTGAAACTCCTCTCAACGGGAATCACGGCATACGCCGGGACCCTCGATGGGGAGAACGTGTCTAGTGAGCAACGGGATGCTCTAGCTTTACTCTGCAATGCCCAGTTTGAGATTAATTGTCTCAGGAAAAGCTCCATCCGGCCCACACTCAACCCTAAATTTGCAGGGTTTTGTCGCACCTCCACCACTTCACCACCACATCAGTTGTTCGGGGAGACCTGCCAAAAAAGGTAAATGAGATGGACGAGGTAGCAACAGCCGTCGGCCTCATGAAGCCGCCTTCATCCCGGGCTTACGCCTATCGGCAACCACAGTTTACCGCTTGGAAACCTCGCCCACCGGACAGGACACCTCGGACCAATCCACCGTCTGGGAAATGCGGCCTCCACCTCGTCAAGCCACACAACGTCCCCCCAAACCACCGTACGCCAGGACCCGCCGTTGCCCTTGGAGGTCAGGGGGTCTGGTTCTACTAAGCAAGTAGCAATGGTGCCCTCCCAAGTAGGGGGACGGTTGCGGGCTTTCAGTGGTGCCTGGGATAACATAACTACCGACTATTTTATTTTACAAAGTGTTCGGGGTTATGTCATAGAGTTCATTAACGGTCACCTTCCCCCTACTCAGCATGTCCCTCATCGCACCGTTGCGCTCTCTCCAAAAGAGATCGAGCAAGGACATGCAGAAAAATTTACGGCTCGCAGCCAAAGGGGTGATAGCGAAGACGACGCATGAACCCATTGAGTTTGTGTCCACCATCTTTACTAAAACCTAAAAAGATGGTGGTTGTCGGATCATTGACCTAACTCAGTTGAACACTTTCGTACGATATACCCATTTGCAAATGGACCCTTTCGAAACCGCTAGCAGCTTCTGTCTCCAGGGTACTTTATGGCTTGCATCGATGCATTCTCTACAGTCCCCATCATAGAATCCCATAGGAAATTCTTGAAATTTGTCTGGAAGGGACAGTTATGGCAATATGAAGCTTTACCCAATGGCTTAACCACAGCCCCTAGGCTGTTTACCAAAATAATCAAACCGATTCTGGCTATCCGACGGCGACAGCATTCTATCGTCATGGCTTACCTAGACGATATCATTATCGTGGGTCCAACCCTCCAATTGGCTGAGCTGGCAGTTACAGCAACCATAAATTTATTCGAGACATTAGGGTTTGTTACCCATCCAGACAAATCGAAATTGGCCCCATCTCCAATCATGGCCTATCTGGGCTTCGCTATTGACACGACCCGAATGATAGTCACTATCCCACCCAGCAAAGCATCTGATATAAAAGATGCATGTACCAGCCTTGCTTGCGCCAGGGTGCCGACCATTCGGCGTACTGCTAAGGTGATTGGGAAACTGGTTGCCACATTTCCAGCTGCACAATTCGGCCCACTGCACTATCAAAACTTACAACGGGCAAAGATCTCTGCATTGAAAGCCAATGCTGGGCACTTTGCCAGGCCCATACGGCTACCAATTAAGGCTAAATCTGAGCTACAGTGGCGGGTTGACAATATTAGTGCGTGTTACAAATCCCTGCTTGTTAGCAACCCGTCAGTGGTGTTACAAACTGACGCAAGCGCCCACGACTGGGGTGCGACTGACACCACGTCCAGTTGTGGTGGCAGATGGGATCCTCAAGAGTCTACCCTCCTTCAGCAGCATGGGATCAATTATTTGGAGATGCTTGGGGCTTTCCATGGTCTGCGGGCATACTGCACCAATTTACAGCATTTACATGTCTGTCTTCAATAGATACTACCCACGGTGGTGGCTTATATAAATCATAGGCCTGGATTGCCTCAGTACAGAGGGGAACAAGTAGGGGAAAATGACAAAGACTTAAGACTTTTGCCTTCCACCACAGTGAGGAGGTGCTTGTGAACTCACTGTGGTGGATGTTAAATTATGTGTTTATTGTGTGTTTTGTTTTAATTTTATTACATGTTATGACTGCAAGGTAACAAATTTCGTTCAGACCGAAAGGTCTGAATGACAATAAAGGAATCTGAATCTGAATCTGAATCTGAATATGGGTGGTATCGTTATCTTGTGACGAATTGGCAAACACAATTGGGCACTGGTGTATTGAAAGAAATATTTGGCTCACAGCGACCTATCTACCAGGGAAGCTCAACACAGTGGCAGACACCAGGTCACGTGTGTTTAATGATATCATCGAGTGGATGTTGGACCCCCACATATTTGCACAAATTATAGCTCATTTTGGTACACCAGATATCGACCTCTTTTGCGTACAGGTTGAACCATCAGATACCAACGGATGTGTCTTGGGAACCAGACCCTGGGGCAGTGGCAATGGATGCGTTTTCCCTCCGTTGGGGGAAATGGTTCGGCTACACATTTCCCCCATTCTGCCTCATCAGCCGGTTATTGCGGAAAATACAACTGGATTCTGCTTCTGGCATATTGATCATACCCGACTGGCCTACACAGCCATGGTACCAGGTGGTTCTCCAAATAATCATACATCCGTGGGTTCAAATTGTTCAACACCTCACTTTACTCACTAACTCCATTACGGGGGACAGTCACGCGTGCCAATGTCACTTAAACCTGTTGGCTTGCAGGTTCTGAAAAGGCCGCTCATGGAGGCCGGCATATCGGCCAGAGTGATGGACCTCATTTCAGCATCGTGCAGAGTATCAACCCGGCAGCAGTACCTCACCCAGATCAAGAAGTGGGAGGCCTACTGTTCCCGAACACATACCACCGACAACTCTGCCACGATCCCTGACGGCCTGGAATTCCTAGCGGGCCTTCATTACGATGAGGGTCTCAGCTACAGTGCCATCAACAGCGCCAGGAGTGCGCTCTCCTCATACCTGAATATAGGTGTGGGCACGCACCATCTGGTGTCCAAATTCATGAGGGGAGTGTTCAACACCAACCCTCCACGACCCCGATACAACATCACTTGGGATGTGGGTGTAGTACTTACACTACTGAGAAGCTGGTCCCCCATGACAGGACTACCTCTTGACAAGCTCACCCTTAAAGTGGTGATGCTGATGGCACTCAGACTTCAGCTCAACGAGTCCAGGCCTTGCAGCAGCTTCGGCTGGACCGGATGGTCTCGACTCCTGCAAAGGTGACCTTCTTTGTGAAGGACCTGCTGAAGCAACAAAGACCTGGGTCTTCTGGGCTGCAGTTGGAATTCCGGGGTACCCCACTGATGCCACCCTCTGCATAGCCACCCATCTCCGCTATTACATCCAAACAACTCGTACCATCCGGTAGATGGAGCAGGGGCTCCTCATCAGCCACCAACACCCACATCGCCGGGTGACTGTGCAGACTATCGCAAGGTGGCTCAGGGTGGTGTTGGGTGCAGCTGGTATCGATACTAACATTTTTAAATCTCACTCTACCAGGGCTGCAGCCACATCAGCGGCGAGGGCCATGGAGGTGCCCATGGACCACATCCTCGCCACCGCGGGCTGGGCCAGTGAGTCGACTTTCCAGAAGTTTTACAATAAACCGGTAGTTGCCCCTGCTACATTCGCGGATGCCGTGCTGAGAGCTGCTCCGTGAATGTTTACTCCCCGAGTCGGGGTTTTGCTTTGTTATTCTTTGTTTTAATAACTCTGCATTATTTTTCAGCCTGTTCAGTCTGGAATACATTAACAAACTTCCTCCATCAGTATTGCGGCAGTGTGATAGCATGGACGTTGTCCAGGGCATGTAATCACATAAGCTTTGAAGTCTTCACGAAGTCACTCACGTGACTCCGAAGTAAAATAGTAAGATTAAATGAGAACTTACCAAGTTTGAAGGTTAATCTTTATTTTATGAGGAGTTGCGATGAGGGATTTCATGCCCTCCGCTCCCAACCCTCTCTCATAAGGTCAACTGGTATGTTCTACTTTGTTCAATCTTACTATCTCCTTCCGTGATATGTTCTGTGATTCCACACCACTGCTTTGAAGAATGTCGCGCATGCGTGCTGGCGGGGTCTTCACGAAATCCCTCATCACAACTCCTCGTGAAATAAAGATCAACCTTCAAACTTGGTAAGTTCTCGTTTAATCTTACTATTATTTGTCAGGTTACTCACAGAGGGTGGACTGAGTATTATAATTTAAAATTGTTATTTTTCTTGTCATATAGCAATTTTCTTGTTATATAGCAAGTTTCAGCAAAACACACAAAAAAATAACACTCTCTTAAATCAATCAAGGGTTATTTCTTCAATAGCAAATTAACAATTACCATTTAACAAAACTGAAATTCTGTTGGTCAATGAAAAATATGAAACTTATGATTATGAAATAGTGTTTGAGTAGCAACTTGATCGTCAATTTCACAATAGAAATTAGCTTAGTTAGTTTGGATACAATTTTCTCCAGATTGTTGATTAGATTGAAAGTGGAAGAAGAACCCCAATCTATTTCATATATGGATTGAAAGGAATTGAATTACAGTTCAGTGATAAATCATTTATGAGAAAGTATGAGCAAAATACAGGTTGTTTTGTAGTCTCCCAGTATTGACAAGGAAATATATCTCGGAGTTTGATATCCCATTGCCAGGTTAATAATTAGGTTGCCTCGTTCTGAGTTGGCCCAGCAATTTACAAATATAGATTGTTGTCGAGCCTTTCTTCGACAGTATTACACATATTCTTAAAATATGGTAAAATTTGCAAATCTATTTTCAGTTGTGAATAGCCCAAGCTCACATGAGCCATCAAGCTTGTCCTGGCTCTATCTCTCAGTATTATTAAAGGCATGAAAACATGTTTATCCTACTGTTACGGTAATACTGTTACTTGGCATTTCCAGAAGTCAAATATGCATAATTAGTTTACATATCCAACCTTAGTTTAGATAGCACAGAAGCACAGCAGATAATGCTGTTGCCTCACATCTCCAGCAGCTCAGGGTGCAATCCTGATTTCCAATGCTGTCTGTGTAGAGTTTGCATGCTCACACTGTGGCAACTTGGAAATCTTGGTGCCTCTTGGTGCCATTGGTTAGCTACCATACCCTAAACCCCTACATTCATATGTATTGGCTACTGAAGACCACCCCAAGTGTAGGTGGTGGCTGCGGCTGTTGATATGCATGTTGGACATAGGGTGCAGTGATATAAGTAGGGGAATAGGGCAAATAAGATTGTTCTGATAATAATCTTAATTGGCCAAATGACCACCTTCTATGCCACAAGAAAACATGAATAGCGATTTCAATTCAGCTAATCCGAAAACAATTATCTGAGCAAACTTTGCCTCCTTCCTTCTCCAGTTCAAACACAACCACACGTATACAAATAGTGGAAAAAAACTTTACGACAACAATGTGTTCCGTTGTACTTCTCCGCAAATTGAATTTTACTAAGTCTTGCACTATATTTATGATTAACTTAGAAAGATGCGTTCAGATTTTCGATTGTGACGGATAAAGTCTGAGGACTGGGAATATGCAATGACAGGATTGAGAGGAAACAATATTAAAATAAAATTCATAAATCATCAGATTCAAGCAGTCAGCACTCTAAATGATATTATGGGGGTGTTACATGAGAAAATTCAACCCCAGCATGTGAGGAGTAACGTGTCTAAGAAGAACCACAGATTTTTGATATAGCTCTCAAACTATTGGGCCTATTAATTTTTTAGAATCATATTCATTGATGAGCGGGCATCTGTATTAGATATTAATCATTGAAAATAAATTCATGCCGAGTGATTAAAGACATACCTTAAAGATTAATTGGATCCAGCCTCTTATAATAGGAATACAGAAGGTTATTGGACTTAAGCCTTCAAATAATATTTGTGGTTAGGCTTGGAGTTTAGCATTTGGTTTGCAGTTGTAAAAAAAAATCTGACATCCCTTTTCTGTGACAATAAAATTTGTGTCAAATTTGCCAGAGAGAAGATTTCTTACAAACAGTGCAACTTTCGCTTTCAACCTTCTGTTTAGTGACCAGCGCCTCTGAAAGTAATTTTTAAGATCTGATAAGGCAACTGGATTTCCTAAGGAAGGGAAGAAGGACAGATTAGATCCCTCAGGATATTGATCTCAGGCTTACTCATTATCTTGTAATCTGATGGAAATGTATTTTCCGTTGTATTGAGCTTGGCATTAAATTGCACAATAAGCTCCAGCTCTTTGGCAAGGTAGTTTTCAGCTTGCACTGAGAAGAATTAATTGTGTTAATAGTTGACAGCTTGCAATGGCTATGGCAGGCATTGCCTCTGTGACCTTTATGTTCATTGAATTGTGATATATAACTGTTATGTTGGTCTGATTCATCATTTCAACTGGCAAATTTTTGCTTGTAGCAATTTGCCATTAAGCTTTATCACTCTAACCTAAAACATTAAACCTAACGGAGCAAGGGATCAGGGGCCATGAAATTATTAAGCTTTCTGAGAATTACAGAGCATCAAAATAATCCACCAGTATGTCTTCTTAACCTCTGATCCTGGCTGAACAATCTTTGGTGCGTGATGCGTGTGGATCTTGCAAATCCATTTACTGAAAAAGTGATCATGATCAAACTGGATACACTTTGTGAATGGATAGATGTGGTGTCAACAGATACCTCTGCTTTTCCAATGACAACTTCAAATTCGGAATGATCTTCACAACACATGGTCTTCCAGAGTTGCATGTGATGGACATGGGAAGCAAATTGAGGTCGAAGAAACTGCATATGCTGGATACCTAAAATAAAGTCATGATGGGCAAAAAGATAAAGTAAAAAGCCTGTTTTCTGCTAAATGGTTGTCAAGTCAATGCTTGATCTCGCCAATGTAAAGGAGGCCACGTCGGGAACACCGGGTGCAGTGGAGGTTAAAGAAGGTGTGCTGAGTGGAGGAATATTTACAATTCATTCATAGAGTGATATGGCGTGGAACAGGCCCTTCAGCCCATCGCATTGATGCTGGCCTTCCTGCCCATCTGTGCCAATCAGATTTGCCTACATTAGGGCCATATCCTTCTTTGCCTTCCTCCTCTAAATGCATGTTAAACATAGTAAATGCACCTGATTCCATCGCCTCCTTGTTTGCCAGAAATCAACCATTCACTATATAATGACAGAATATTTCCAATAGGGAATTAGCTGGGATTGTTATCAAAGGACATTGTCAACACTATGCACAGATGTTAATTCTATACTTGATCCATGCTCCAATAGTATCTTGATGTTGAACCGGCCTTCCTTTTCAAGGAAGTCCAGAATTCAATGTAATGTTATTTATTTAAAATCAAAACAAATGGAAAGTTCAGTGTTACACCACAGCAGCAGACTCAGCTTTTCGACAAGGAGATAAAACACTTTACTTTTAGTTATATACATACAAAAATCTAGAATTGTTTTTTTGATAGTGATGTCCTAATATACCTCTGTTTTCCACTGGTCTACCAAACTGGAGAGCAGTATTTTCACACGAATCTTTCCTTTTAAAATCAAAGGTCTTCAAATTCAAGTGTAGCATCACCCAATCATTACTTATTTACTTCATTTTTGCTGCCCTTTAGCCCAGTGTTCATTGGCAACCACCTAAGACTAATAACTTATTGAGCAAACTACTGCTAGCAGGAATTATTAACCTTCAAGTACACAAGGCTTATCGTATTAACACATTTTGCTTGGGGAAGGTGGGGGGAGAAGTCACTAATTACAGACTTGTTTTTGATGGATCTGATACTTTACATCTCATGATTTTGAGGGAAAAAATATCGAACTGAGCAGGATTTGAGGTGTTATTTTCATCCTCGGGTTCCAAGCATTTTGGCGCTGGGATTTGTTTTTTGGAGAATTCCAAGAATTCGAGGAGAACCTGTTTAGTTTTGTTTAGTTTAGAGATGCAGCGAAGAAACAGACCCCTTGGCCTACCGAGTCCGCACCGACCAGCGATCCCCGTACACTAGCACTATCCTACACAGTAGAGACAATTTACAATTTATTTACCAAAGCCAATTAACCTACAAACCAGTACGGTTGTAGGTTACGAGTGTGGGAGGAAACCAGACCTCCTCGGGAAAACCCACGCAGTCATGGGGAGAACGTACAAACTCCCTACACACAGCACCCGTAGTGAGGATCGAACCGAGGTCCCTGGCGCTGTAAGGCAGTAACTCTACCACTGCACCACCGTACTGCCTGAACCTGCTGAACATCCTTCCTCTCATTATGTCTAAATTGGTGCACTAGTATCTGGCTAAATGCCTAAGTTAACCAGTTGAATGAGCAGACAGTAGATTTCTGATTCTATGAATGCATGTGGCAAGAATGCCAGCTGAAAGATTACTGGGGTGGGTGGATGACTGGGACAGGGACTATAGGATCCAAATGGAAATCCTTGCCTGTGAAAAACACATATTCTCACTATTATGGAAAATCTCGTCGGTACATGTAAATGCTCAAAGAAATACCAGGCTGAAACTTCAAAATCTTATAAAAGTTCCATCCTAATGTGTTATTATTTCTTTCATGTTACAAATAATGAATAACCTGGCAGTATAATGGATTCTAATGAGACACTGCATGTCACCTCATCACTTTCAGCCAACAATATATCCATTTAATGCTTAATGTAAGGCAGTATGTTTTTGACATAATCCTCCCACACTGGAACCATTAAAAAATTATTGTTTGAGTCAGCGTTCATGAGTGACATTGTTGTGAAGATTACCATAAGCGAATACTTTCCGAGCACTGTGGAGACAAGAGAAAGATGTCTACCATTTGGACTATTATTGTTTGAGACAAGAAGCATCAAACTAAACAAGTTTTAAGATGTTATTTCCATCCTTTCTATCTCCATTTTCTGTGTTAAGCGTTGAATGAATAAAGAGTTGAAGTAGAGCACGTTTTGTACTCTTATCATTTCAGTCCAATGCTTTTATCAGGAACTTGTCTTAGTGTCCTTGTAAATGAAATCATAGCATCAGAGCCATTTGTCTGCCTCTTACAACGTGTGGGAGTGCTTTGGAGATCGCTTGGCTTAGGGAAACATAACTCCATATTGACATAGAAAATCAAAAGCAACCTTCGCAGTATAGAATGATTGAATGCATTTATTGGACACAGTACCAGAGTGGTTATATATTGCTTGGCTAATAGTCGAAAGGTCTTGATCAATGTTCCACAAATGATGCAATAATGTGCCCCTCTTTTCCCACCTCAACAGCTGTGGAATGTCATGTTAGTGGGTTAAGCAAACCTGGGACAAAAGTCCAATAATAGGGTCCACTAAATTACTGAATTGTTATAAAAAAATCTACCTTGTTTACTTCTGCACTATAGGAATTGAGTTTACTCTTCTCCTCCTGTTTGGCCCAAATTGGATTAAAAGCCAGTGAAATAGGGTTGACTCTTAATCATCCTCTGAAATGGCTCATCAAGCTTCTCTGCTGCTTCAATCCACTGCCGACGTCAGTTTAAAGACCATTGAGCCACAATCCATTGATCTAGATATTGGTTAACCTGGTTGAGTGGTTAGGTTTCTGGATCAGAAGCAAAACACCAGCACATTGATCCAGAGATAGTCATAGAGTCACACAGCATGGAAACAGGACCTTTGACCCAACTTGCCCATACCGACCACCAAGCCCAAAGTAAACGTCCCTCCTGCCTACATTTGGCCCATGCCCATCTAAACTTGTCCTATCCATGTACCCACCTAAATGTTTCTTAAATGTTGTGATAGTACCTGCCTCAACTACCTCCTCCGGCAGCATGATCCATACACCTACCACCCTTTGTGTAAAAATGTTGCCCTTCAGGTTCCTATTAAATCCTTCCCCCCTCAACTTTAACCTATGTCCTCTGGTTCTCGATTCCCTGACTCTGGGTAAAATACTGTGTATCTACCCTGTATGTTCTCCCCATGATCTTGTACACCTCTATAAGATCACCCCTCATTCTCGAGCTTTGCGAGGAATAAAGTCCTAGCCTGCTCAACCTTTCCCTACAGCTCAGGTCCTCAAGCTCTGGCAACATCCTCATAAATGTTTTGTGTACCCTTTCACGATATTAGCTCAAAGCCCACTGTCAATGATCTAGCAGAATTTAATGACCATTTGGCCCTTGAGAAAGAGTTGGTAAGCCAGTGTCAAAGTTTTGCTACCATCTATATACTATTAATTGTAGGTAATTATACAACCGGCTGATTCCATAAATACCTCAATTCCCAGTTTCCCTCCTGCTATAATCTGAAGGAGATTCCTGATCAAAGTATTACCTATCGATGTCCTCCAGAGGTGCTGTCTGACCCGCTGAATTTAGCAATTTCTGTTCAATGACTGAATAGTAATTTTAAAGAACATGCAGGCACAATAGGTCAAATGACCTCCTTATAGAAACATAGAAACATAGAAATTAGGTACAGGAGTAGGCCAGTCGGCCCTTCGAGCCTGCACTGCCATTCAATATGATCATGGCTGATCATCCAACTCAGTATCCCGTACCTGCCTTCTCTCCATACCCCCTGATCACCTTAGCCACAAGGGCCACATCTAACTCCCTCTTAAATATAGCAAATGAACTGGCCTCAACTACCCTCTGTGGCAGAGAGTTCCAGAGACTCGCCACTCTCTGTGTGAAAAAAGTCTTTCTTATCTCGGTCTTAAAGGATTTCCCCCTTATCTTTAAGCTGTGACCCCTTGTCCTGGACTTCCCCAACATCGGGAACAATCTTCCTGCATCTAGCCTGTCCAACCCCTTAAGAATTTTGTTCTATAAGTTTCTATAAGATCCCCTCTCAATCTCCTATATTCTAGAGAGAATAAACCAAGTCTATCCAGTCTTTCTTCATAAGACAGTCCTGATACCCCAGGAATCAGTCTGGTGAACCTTCTCTGCACTCCCTCTATGGCAATAATGTCCTTCCTCAGATTTGGAGACCAGAACTGTACGCAATACTCCAGGTGTGGTCTCACCAAGACCCTATACAACGGAAGTAGAACTTCCCTGCTCCTATACTCAAATCCTTTTGCTATGAAAGCTAACATGCCATTTGCTTTCTTCACTGCCTGCTGCACCTGCATGCCTACTTTCAATGACTGGTGTACCATGACATCCAGGTTCCGCTGCATCTTCCCTTTTCCTAATCAGCCATCATTTAGATAATAGTCTGCTTTCCTGTTTTTGCCACCAAAGTGGATAACCTCACATTTATCCACATTATACTGCATCTGCCAAACATTTGCCCACTCACCCAGCCTATCCAAGTCACCTTGCAGTCTCCTAGCATCCTCCTCTCAGCTAACACTGCCCCCCCAGCTTAATGTCATCCGCAAACTTGGAGATATTGCCTTCAATTCCCTCATCCAGATCATTAATATATATTGTAAATAGCTGGGGTCCCAGCACTGAGCCTTGCGGTACCCCACTAGTCACTGCCTGCCATTGTGAAAAGGACCCGTTTACTCCTACTCTTTGCTTCCTGTTTGCCAACCAGTTCTCTACCCACGTCAATACTGAACCCCCAATGCTGTATGCTTTAAGTTTGTATACTAATCTCTTATGTGGGACCTTGTCGAAAGCCTTCTGGAAATCCAGATACACCACATCCACTGGTTCTCCCCTATCCATGCTACTAGTTACATCCTCGAAAATTCCACAAGAATCGTCAGACATGATTTACCTTTCGTAAATCCATGCTGACTTTCTCCAATGATTTCACCACTTTCCAAATGTGCTGCTATCCCATCTTTAATAACTGACTCTGGCAGTTTCTCCACTACCGATGTTAGACTAACTGGTCTGTAATTCCCCATTTTCTCCCTCCCTTCTTAAAAAGAGGGGTTACGTTTGCTACCCGCCAATCCTCAGGAACTACTCCAGAATCTAAAAGTTTTGAAAGATTATCACTAATGCATCCACTATTTCTGGAGCTACTTCCTTAAGTACTCTGGGATGCAGCCTATCTGGCCCTGGGGATTTATCGGCCTTTAATCCATTCAATTTACCCAACACCACTTCCCGACTAACCTGGATTTCACTCAATTCCTCCTTTGACCCGCTGTCCCCTGCTATTTCCAGCAGATTATTTATGTCTTCCTTAGTGAAGATGGAACCAAAGTAATTATTCAATTGGTCCGCCATATCCTTGTTCCCCATGATCAACTCACCTGTTTCTGACTGCAAGGGACCCACATTTGTTTTAACTAATATCTTTCTCTTCACATATCTATAAAAACTTTTGCAGTCAGTTTTTATGTTCCCTGCCAGTTTTCTTTCATAATCTATTTTTCCTTTCCTAATTAAGCCCTTTGTCCTCCTCTGCTGGTCTCTGAATTTCTCCCAGTCCTCTGGTATGCTGCTTTTTCTGGCTACTTCTGTGCTGTATGATTCTGTGGTTCAATGAAGTTCAACAAAGATGTCAATTCGATTTGAAACATCAATCCAGCTTCTTTCTTCAATAAAACTGGAAATTACCAAGTGAAGTGCCACTTTAAAGTGAGTCCCCAGTGTTAAATATCCCACTTCATCTGCTCGTAAGGATGGGGGAAAAAACAAAGAGTAGCTTCTTTCTACTGTTGGTTGACCATACATGGCAGAGAACAGAGCTCATCACAACAGCACAAGTTGGTACAGTAACACAGCTGTAGATTTGCTGCCATACAGTGCCAGAGGTCTGGATTTGATTCTGACAACAGGTGCTGTCTGTATGGAGTTCGCACTGGGTGCTCTGGTTTCCTCCCACATCCTGAAGAAGTGTAGGTTTTTAGGTTAATTGGACTCTCTAAATTGTCCCTAGTGTGTAAGATAGAACTAGTGTACGGGTGATCATTGGTTGATGCAGACAAAATGGGCCAAAGGGCCTGTTTCCATGCTGTATCTCTAAAAATAAAAAAAATGAACACAGAAAGAAATAAGTTGTGAAATGTGTTCAATGACAGTGTTCAAGACCAGCTAGACATACCATGTCCCTACTGTAAGCTTTAGCAGCACTGAATTCAGAATTCCCCATGGATAGGGAATTAAACTGTATAGGGGAGATATGGACATCTATTCAGGACAGACAATGAGTTACTATTATCTGTTCCTTCCCACCAATCATAAATGTCACAGAAACGAATTATGTTTGCAGATGAAGCACAATTCTCTTTATCTCTTTGAATATGTTCAATTTAATGGTAAATTGCAAATTGACTTAAAATGAAAGGCTGAACAATTTTTCACATTGATATGTCCCACTGTTATTGCTGTCTCTTACTTTAAGAATGGGGCATTATTTTCTCTGTTGTACTTTAAGCATCAAAGAAACTCCAAGGCGACCAGGATGGGGTCAGGGGAAATAAAGCCAAGTTAACCTACTTTTAATACAAAACTCTACCACGGTTAAAAAAAATTAAATCTGTGTTTGGAATGATTGCCTTGAGGATAGGGTATGGTCAAGTTGTGGTTGAGTTGCTGTATTAGCTGCCTGCAGACCAACGCTATTCAACATGCGCTCAATCGTACCATTACAATGCTGTTTGGGAACTGCACCATCCTAGACCGCAAGAAATTGCAGAGAATTGTGGACGCAGCCTAGACCATCACACAAACCAACCTCCCTTCCATTGCGAGTCGCACCCTGGCCATTTACTCTTCTCCCCTTTCCCACTGGGCAAAAGGTATAGAAGTGTGAAAACGCACACCTCCAGATTCAGATACAGTTTCTCCCCAGCTCTTCTGGCAACTGAACCATCCTACCACAACTAGAGAGCAGTCCTAAACTACTATCTACCTCATTGGGGACCGTTGGACTATCTTTGATTGGACTTTACTGGCTTTATCTTGCATTAAACATTATTCACATTATTCACTTTATCATGTATCTGTACAGTGTGGATGGCTCGATTGTAATCATGTATAGTCTTTCTGCTGACTGTTTAGCACGAAACAATAGCTTTTCACTGTACCTTGGTACAAGTGACAATAAACTAATCTCAGAACTTAACTCAGTCACCGGCTGGCGCCATCAGCGATGGCAGCCGCGCCAACGGTCTGTCTGCCTTTTCGTCTTTTTTGTTATTTTAGTGTTTTTTAAAAGTTTGTGTTAATGTTCTCTGGTTTGTTTTATGTGGGGGGTGGGGTCAGGGGAAACATTTTTCAATCTCTTACCTTGCCGGAGATGCGATTGTTTTCCGGATCATATCTGCGGTCGCTCTGCGGCCTAACATCATGGAGCTGGAGGCCTTGCTCGAGACTGACTTTGAGCCCCACTGCGGGGACGTGGACTTATCATCAGAGCTGAAATCCCTTGCCTGCGATCAACGCTGCAACCGCGGCCTGTGGATTTCAATACTGAGGAGCTCGCAGTCTCGGGTAGAGACCGATGTCGGGTAGTTCCAAGTCGCCGAAGGTTCGACTAGCCCCGACCCTGGGTCTGATCGCCCGGTGCAGGGGAGCTGAGATGCTCCCGATGCGGGAGCTTGATCGCCCCGACGCGGAGGGCCCAAACGCCGGCTACAGGAGATAAGATCATCCCGTCAATGGAAGACTCAAGGCCCCCGAATGCGGGAGAACCAAGAAGGGTTGAATTTTTTTTCCGCCTTCCATCACAGAGGAATGTGGAGGAGTCACTGTGGTGGATGTTTATGTTAAAATGTATTTTTCTTTTTATTGGTTTGACTATTTGGCAAATCAAATTCCTCATATGTTGCAAAACACACTTGGTTAATAATTATGATTATGATTATGAATGACCTGTCAAAATAATTGCATCCAGAATTTAAACACTAATATCAGTAATGGCGATCATGAAGCTTTTTCAAAATGATTTAAAACACCATCCTGTTTCTGGATATCTTTTCGAAAAGGACATCTGCTCTCCTTGCTTTCCCTGATGCATATGTGGCTGCAAGCCACCAATGTTTTTAGCTTTCTCATCAGTTCATGGAGAACAAGGGAGGATAATAAATGTCAGTCTTACCATATCCTGTTAACAAATACATATATTTTCCAACAATGTTCCGATTCCAGTTCTATCATCTTCCAACACTCATTAAGGAAGCTGCAGCCAATTTTATTGGCCATTTCTGCAGTTAGCAACCTCTCCTAACAGTGAGCCACTGAATAAGTGTAAGACCTGCAAGGACAATTTAGAGCCATAAATGATTGCAGAAATTACTGGAAATACTCAATGGGTCAGGGGGCATGTATAGAAAGAAAAACAGAGCTAATGTAGACACAAGAGACATCAAATACTGGAATCTGGAGCAAAGAAATTTAAGCATCTGGAGGAACTTAGTGGGTTGAGCTACATCTTTGTGGGTGGAAAGGAATTGTTGATGATTCGGGTCGAGACTGCATCAGAATGGGGATAATGGTACAGATTAACTTCCTTTTGTCAGAATTTCGATGATTGAAGATTGAAACAAAGCATTCAGAATGATCTGGTTCTCTGGGGATCCAGAGATGTTGTTCCACAAGATGAAGAAATGATTCAGAAGTAGTTGCATGAAGAGCATCTATGTATACATTATATTAAGCAGGTTGCTCAAAGCTTTGTCTCCTGGCTGGGAAAAGGCAAACAGAAGAAGGGTCACGACCTGGAACGTTACCTATCTATGTTCTGCAGAGATGCTGCCTGAGCTACTGACTTAATCCAGCACGTTGTGCCTTTTTTTTATAAACCAGCATCTGCAGTTCCTTGTGTCTCCAAATAAAAGAAATGCATATAATATCAAATGTATGAACATAGAATTCTAAAACATCAAGTAATACCCACTACCCCCTCTCTTTATCCCCCACCACCACCCGGGTGCACTCCGATTTGTCCAATCATCTCCCACCAGTAGTCACCCTACTCCTTTCCCCTTCTTCATACACTCATCTCCCATCCCGGAGTCCCCCATTTCCCTTTTCTCCCTCTTCTTTCTGCTCCCCCCATCCTCTCCACTTCCACCCACATCCCTCCCTCTGGCTTTACATTTCACTCCCTTCCTCTCCTTATCTGACACCCTTTGTCTACTTTTCATCTCGAGCTTTTGTCACCTAATCCATCCATCTGCTAATCAACCCTCTCCCTCCACACTTCACCTGTCTCAACCTATCATTTGCCAGGCTTTGGCCTGACTCAAGTCTTTTTTTCAGCTTTCTCCCCCCTACTCCAATCAGCATGAAGAATGGTCCCAACCCAAAGCGTTGCCTGTCCATTCCCTCCGCAGATGCTTCCTGAGCCATTGAATTCCTCCTGCACTTTATACAAGGATTCACTTACAGCTTAATTGGCCAAATAAACCTTAGTTATTGATATATATGGAGTTTTCAGGTCAATTTATGGGGAAAATAATAATCATCATCGGTGTTGAGTCCAAGTTGTCACAAGCAGGCCGTGGTCACGCTAACTCCTCATGCAAGCCTTTCATTGTTGAGAATGATCTCTTCTTTGCATATGTCCTCCCTCTTACCTGCTGCATAGAATGAAAGTAATTTGCTGGTTAGATAAAATGAAGACAAGGGTGTGAGCACAACCTTAATTCTGAAACTCAAAGGATTAAATGGAAGGTGAAAAAGAGAATGAGGTAAATTATGACTAAAGATGAAGCTTCTAATTTTACTGACCTATTGCCACAAATTTAGTTTAGTCTAGTTTAGAGATACAACGCGGACACAGGCCCTTTGGCCTACCGAGTCCGCACCAGACCAGCAATCCCCCATATTAACACTATCCCACACACACTAGGGACAAGTTACACTTATACCAAGCCAATTTTACTTCGGAGTCACGTGAGTGACTATGTGAAGACCCCGCCAGCAGGCATGCGCGACATATTGTCGAACGCATTGCGAAGCGACAGGCAGGAGGAGCGCCGCTCCTGCAGCGTAAGTTTAAAAACGGCGCGCAGGTAAGTACTTACCATTCCTGAGGTCATTGTCGGCTCTGTATTGTTTGTATTACAGAGCGCATCAACATGGAGTCCAGGACAAAGTCCAAACGAGCCGCTGCCAAAATTGCTGCTGAGGACCGCGAAGGAGGCAGCCAGCAGCGGTCGAGTTCTCCAGAGCTGCTGATTCAAACTGTAGCCCCCGACTTCACGCCGCTACAGCCCACAGGTGCTCCTCGGACCGGCGGCAAAACCACCCGGAAGTCGGGCAGGTCTGCTGACTCGGCTGAGTCTGGACTGGAGGACACCCCGCCCGCGGGAAGCGACAGCGGTCGACTATCCCGCATGGAGTGGATGGTGAAGCAGTTGATCCAACGTGACCTGCTGCAGCAGGGGTATGGTCACAGTGGGTCTCTTAGCAGACCCATGGCAGTATCCTTTACAGGACTGCCAAATGTCTCACCCTCCTTACAGGGGAGGGCTAGGAGTCAGAACTGGGCTGACTCTGAAGTGGGGAGTGTGGCTGAAGGTACACCTATGCTAGGGGTGCCAGAAGAGGAGCTATTAGGAATGGTCACGAAATTTGCGACGCCTACCCGAAAAGGGCTGCCATTGCATTCAAAGTTGGCAGCCAGTATCAACTACATGGCAACAAACCAACTTCAAGAACAAGCCATTAATGACACGGCAGCCAAATACTTAGCTCCGGAGAATTGTGTCTCCCTCAACATGCCTGCTGTTAACATCCCCATTTGGGGTAACATGAGCCCTGGCATCAGGAGCCAGGAAGTGAAACTCCAGAAGATCCTTAAACTACTGGCTGCTGGAATTACGGCCGTTGCCAGGTCAGTGAACGGAGTGGAAATGCCAGAAGAGCTGCAGGATGCTCTAGCTCTCCTATGTAGCACTCAGTATGGGATAAATAGTTACAGGATGGGTGTCATCCGGCCTGCACTGAATCCTATTCCTGCACTGAATCCTGCAGACCCAGCAGTGCACAGCCGCCAACATTACTATTCAGGGACAAACTGCCTAAACAGGTAAAAGACCTCAATGAAGAGGCAAAGACAATAGGGATGATTAAAGTGCCGGCTGCCACCAAGTCCTCATACCAGCGGCGGCAGCACCCCTATGCATCCACCAGCAGACAACGCTACAGCAGCGATAGA
This sequence comes from Okamejei kenojei, assembly GCA_035221665.1. Taxonomy (NCBI): domain Eukaryota; kingdom Metazoa; phylum Chordata; class Chondrichthyes; order Rajiformes; family Rajidae; genus Okamejei; species Okamejei kenojei. The sequence continues at coordinate 40,749,141 of CM069146.1, forward strand.
CCACCTGCTGGTGAAAGCTCGAAGGCCGTCCAACCTGCTCAACGGTCTTTTTTAGACCGTGGCCCAGCACAGCCTTCTTGGAAGATGCGCCACTCCCACACCACAGCGCCTCCACATCCCTAGAAACAAGGACAGAGGCAACCAACGCAGCACCGCCGGTAACCATGGAGGTAGGTGGGTCTGGTTGCCTCAGGAACATCGCATGTTTAAACTCCTCAAGGGTTGGGAGACAGTTGTCTTGTTTCGGGATGCATGGAGTAGTTTAACCTCTGATCATTTCATACTGCAAAGTATTCAGGGATACAAAATTGAATTTGTTCACAAACTCCCTTCCCCTGTTCAGCATACACCTAGTCGAAAGTTTGTACTTTCACAAACAAAAAAGACAGAAGGTCATGCTGAACTCTTAAGACTACATTCAAAAGGGGTAATTGAGAAAACCAAAAGAGAGTCTCATGAGTTTGTATCAAACATTTTCACTAAAAATAAAAAAGATGGCGGATGCCGCATCATTATTGATTTGACAGAACTGAATACTTTCGTGCAGTATGCCCACTTCATAAATGCAAACCTTTGTCACTGCCAAACAACTAGTTTCCAAGAGGTACTTCATGACTTGCATCGACCTAAAAGATGCAATACCAATAGACAAGGATCATCGCAGATATTTGAAATTTGTCTGGATGGGGCAGCTCTGGCAGTATAAACGCTGTCCAATGGATTATCATCAGCACCCAGACTGTTTACCAAATTATTAAAACCAGCTTTAGTGTGTCTCAGAAAGTAAAAACATATTGTTATGGCTTACCTCGATGACATTTTAATCGTGGGGAAAACCTTGGAGTTGGCAAAATTGGCTGTCTCAGCCACTGAGCACTTATTTCAAAAGTTGGGATTTATCATCCATCAAGATAAATCAAAATTGATGCCTTTACCACTATGGACTATTTGGGATTCAAAATTGACTCTGTTCATATGTCTGTCACTTTGCCACCGAACAAAGCGTCAGACTTGATAGAAGCATGCAACAGCCTTACTGGCATCAGGAAACCGTCTATTCGGCAAGTAGCCAGGGTAATTGGGAAGCTTGTGGCTGCCTTCCCAGCCACACAATTTGGGCCCTTGCATTACAAAAACCTACAAAGGGCAAAAATTGCAGCACTTAAGCACCATGCGGGCCATTTGGACAGGCCAATGCAATTACCAGTGTAAGCAAAATTGGAATTACAATGGTCGATAGACAATGCTCGACATTGCTCTAACCCCATCACAATCACAAATCCCTCGGTTATACTACAAACTGATGCCAGCGCACAAGGCTGGGGAGCAACTAATACCACCTCCAGTTGCGGTGGTAGATGGAATGCACATGAATTAATCCTACTCCCGGCACTGGGAATTAATTATCTAGAAATGCTGGGAGCATTTCATGGACCGGGCTTATTGTTCGGACATGCACCATCTGCACGTACGCTTACAAATTGATAATACCACTGTGGTGGCTTATATCAATCATATGGGTGGAATAAAGTCGATATCCTGTGACGAATTGGTCAATACAATCTGGCACTGGTGTCTAGAAAGGAGCATTTGGATATCAGCCACTTACCTTCCAGGTAGGCTAAATACAGTGGCGGACACCAGGTCACGCAAGTTTAATGGCAACACCAAATGGATGTTGGACCGCAAAGTGTTTGTCGATATTAGAGATCGGTATGGAACACCAGATATTGACCTTTTTGCATCCATACTTAATCACCAAATATCAACATATTTTACATGGGAACCAGACTCTGGGGAAGTAGCGATGGACGCTTTCTCGCTACACTGGGGGATTTGTTTTTCTATGCATTTCCCCCTTTCTGCCTCATCATTCGGGTCTTGCAAAAAATTCAACAAGACTCCGCATCGGGTATTCTGGTTGTGCCTGACTGGCCTACTCAACCATGGTTCACTGTGGTACTGGACATGGTCTCAGAACCATGCATTCCAATACCTAAACGTCCGAGTTTATTGGTACACCCTGTAACAGGGGAGAGTCACCCAGATGACCAGATGAACCTATTGGTTTGCAGGGTTTGAAAAGGCCACTTCTGGATTTTGGACTCTCGGACCGAACAATCAATATCATCACAGCATCGTGCAGGGAGTCCACCAGGAGACAGTACCTCACTTACATGAAGAAATGGGAGGTGTTCTGTACCAAAACAAACACCACATATGACATAGCCACCATCACGGAAGTGCTGGAGTTCCTGGCAACCCTTCATTGAGCTAAGTGCCATCAACTGCGCCAGAAGTGCCCTATCCAATTATCTCGGACAAGGTTGCGATCACCTTACAGTGGTCAACACCCTTTGGTGTTGAAACTAATGAGGGGAATATTTAATTCAAATCCCTCCAGGCCTAGATATTCCCAGACCTGGGATATCGGCATTGTACTAATCATGCTCCGAGGGTGAGCACAAATAACATCCCTTTCATTGGACAAATTGACCTACAAAATTTTAATGCTGATGGCACTCATGACGGCGCAACGGGTCCAGTCCCTACACAAGCTAAGTATGGACGCCATGGTTATAACCAACAAAAAGGTAAATTTCTTTATACAGGGGTTACTCAAACAAGACAGGCCTGGATCATCTGGCCGAAAGTTGGATTTCCTGGCTTACCCCGTAGACAGCCGTTTATGCATAGTGACCCACCTTTTACACTATATGGAGGACACCAAGTGTCTCAGGGGCACAGAGAGGGCTTTGCTTATAAGTCACAAACATCCTCATCACAGAGTCACCGTGCAAACCATTTCAAGATGGTTAAGGGTGGTATTGGGTGCAGCGGGGGTGGACACTAACGTGTTTAAATCTCGCTCCACCAGGGCTGCATCCACATCGGCGGCAAGGATGATGGAAGTCCAATGGACCACATCCTTGCAACGGCGGGTTGGACAAATGAGAAAACCGTTCAGCGGTTTTATAATAAACCCGTGGCTGCGCCTGAGACGTTTGCCGACAGAATATGAAGTTATGTATTATAATTTCCCTGATGTAGGGGTATTATTATTTGGTATTGTTAAATAAATACCCTTTTGTTTTTCAGCACAGTTTCATGTCTGAAATACGTTAACATACTTCCTCCATTTGTCATTATGGCAGTGTGTGAGCATGGACTCGTTCCAGGGCATGAAATCACAGGGCTTTGAAATCTTCATGTAGCCACTCACGTGACTCCGAAGTAAAATAGTAAGATTAAATGAGAACTTACCAGTTTGAAGTTTGATCTTTATTTTATGAGTAGTTACGATGAGGGATTACGTACCCTCCGCTCCCAAACCCTCTATTATAAAGGTCAACTGGTATGCTAGTTCTCTTATCTTACTATGTTAGTCAACTCTGATATCTGTGATTTCACACCGCTGCTTTGAAGAATGTCGCGCATGCGTGCTGGCGGGGTCTTCACGTAATCGCTTAAATGAAATAAAATAAAGATCAAACTTCAAACTGGTAAGTTCTCATTTAACCTTACTATTAACATACAAACCTGTACATTGTTAGAGTGTGGGAGGAAACTGAAGATCACGGAGAAAATTCACGCAGGTCACGGGGAGAATGTCCAAACTCCATACAGACAAGCACCCGCATATTTAAACAACAAAACAGAAATATTTGCAGAGTTACTGATGGGTGGGCATGTTGCAAGTTTGTATTTCACAAAGTCAAAGCTTAGAACTGCTGTGTGTTCCAAGCCAGTGAAGCGGAAGGGAAAATGTGATTGCCATTTTGAAGTTAATGACGCTCTATTCGTACCATTCATCACACAAAAAAAAGCTGGCTATCGAGCTGCTTTATTGATTGCCCTGGGCCTGTCCGATGTATGTGGCTGGATGATCGCTGCAAGATGAAATGTCATCAGGACTATATTGGATATTGTTCATTGCAGTCATGAAATGAACAAGTTAAAAGGTTTCTGGAACCAGGAATTTCCTTGCCAACTGCTGAAAATGTTAGAGTGCAGGCAAGCATACCTTGGCGAGAGATGTAACTATCTACGAAAGGCCCAGTGCAAAGTGGGCTGCTTCAAGTGCCACAGGTGATTGAACTACCAGGTTATAGTTATCGCGCGTAAACAGGCCCTTCGGCGCACTGAGTCCTCGCTGACAACCGATCCCCGCACTCTAACACTATCCTACACACACAAGGGACAATTTGCAATGATACCAAGCCAATTAACCTGCAAACTTGTACGTTTTTGGAGTGTGGGAGGAAACCGAAGATCTCGGAGAACCCACGCAGGTCATGGGGAGAACGTACAAACTCCGTACAGACAAGCACCCATAGTCAGGAACGAACCCAAGTTTCTGGCGCTGTAAGGCATTAATATGGACAATAATGAAATATAGTTTTGTTGTAACTCCATGCTTTAGGGATGGTATTTTCCTGACAGTCAGCAGGGAGATATGCGCTAACCTTTGTTTGTCAAGAAATGTTAAAGTACTTTTATCAAATCTGTCTAGGACTCATCATAACATCATAAAAAATAAATTGGCTTTGCGCACAGAATCACATGATAATCACCCATTCCTTGTCTCAAGAGATGCTGCCTGTCCCACTGAGTTACTCCAGTATTTTGTGTCAATGCTTCTTTATTGTCACATATGCACTGTACAGTGAAATTCTTGGCCATATTTTCGTGCCATTGACAAAAGAACAAGAAGATTGTCCTAAGTCCACTTGCTGGATGTACTGGAATGCCCTCGATCCAGGTATGTCCAGGTAAGCCCCAGGCTGCTGCAGATCCTGTACCATCGCCCTTGAGCTGCTCAGCCGACCAACCTACGTACCTCTATGTTAGTCTGGTCAGCCGCTTGAAACCATGTTATGGTATCCTCAGCGAACCACAATAAGCATCATCAAAAATAAGCTAGAAGTTTATCAGGAATCGCATTTCTTTTTACCTTGCTGTATTAAATATAGCCCAGAGATTATGAAGTTGAGAAAACAGTGGAGCTTTGTGTGTGTGCATCTGTTTTTATAATATTTATATTATTCACTTAAAACATTTAATGTTATTCTCTATTATTTAATGTTTGTCGGCTTGCCTGACGAACCAGTAATTCATTTTACATTTAGGGACACATTTATTTTAATGCAATAGCTAAGTTATAATCGATTGAAGTGTGATGATATGTCATTTATGAGTTATATTTTTTTGTACACTGCTTCAGGAGATATCTGTTATGTTTCTCCCTTAGATTCTAGATTTTAATTTTTACCAATCGTTATTTTTCCACAGGTACCAATGTCCATTATTTAATGGGTTTCAGTTTGTAAGATTCTAAATTTAAACTTTTATTACAATGTTACAATTTATGTGAATGAAAGTATGAAGTGAAAATCGTAAATCATAAAAGAGATATGTAAATGCAAGTTGTGATTTTTAATATATATTTTAAGCCTGCTCTTGTGGAGTTGTGGAATTGGATAGATATGTGTTAGAGAATTATTTACAGGGCTATGGGAAGAGATTGGGAAAAGGAAATAAAGAGGTTGCTCTACTTAAAACCAGCATTGATTGAATGGAACAGATGGCCCCTTCCTGTGCTGTAATAATCCTATACTTCTGAAATATGTTTTTGCTTCACGCTGTGTGTATCAAAGTAGAATTATAGGCAGACTAGCCCATATCTTGTGGGTACTTCATGTTGCAATCTATGATCTAGTATAGTCTAGCCCAGTTTTTTAAAAGACTCCTCTGAAGACTGTGATGAAAGCATACAGTTTTGCACAGCAAAATATGGTTATCAATTACAAACTGAAAAAGTATATCTTTTCATATTTTTGTTTTTTTTCACTTGCCGCTTGGCATATGAATTTTCATATGATTGAACAGTACGGAACTGGGATTACTAACTCATGTTCCTTATGTGTGGTGCATTTTCGGGTGATACTGCCAGAATAAAAGGCAAATGAGAGCGGATGTTAAAATTAAGAATATAAATGTGAATCACCTTTACAAATGTTCTGAGGCTGCTGCCAAGAATGCAATTAATGTTGAATTTTACAGGGAACCATCCGTGAGTTGTGTTGTAAGTTCGTATTCAATAATCTACCTGGATAATTAGTTCTCCAGGGAAATATTTGTTCCCTTATTTGCGCTTTCTTCAAACTGCAACTGTTTATTGGAACAGTACAGCATCCAAGAGGAGACAAATACAGGGTTATAATCACAGGCCTTGCACTTGTCTCCTCTTTTATTCCCACTCTAGCTGCAGTGACACGAGGCCTGATTGCACAGGAAATAATTAATGCTCATTGTATCTTTCTGATGATTTCAACGTTGGTTAAAATAGCAGTCCTGTATTTTCCAATAACTGTTTCCAGTTAATGTTTTCGATGATCAGAAGTCTGCTGTTGTCAGCTATTTTAAATCTATCCGCAAATGTTAAAGAACAAAATAATTTGCATTTATAACATTTTATGGCTTCAAAATATCCCAAAGAGCTTTACAGCTAATGAAGTCCTGAAGTAATATTGGAAATGCGACAGCCAATTTGTACCCAGCTAGATCGTGCAAACAACAAAGGAAATGGTGATCAGATTATCTGAGAGCGATTAGTTCTGTGTAAATGCTATAACCTTGTGCATTGTTGATGCTAGGATAATGATTTTATTTTGTGCATCATTCTGATTTGGGGCGATCCAGTTTTACCCTTGGGCAGATTAAGCACAAGCTGCAAGTTGATAACAGCAGTATTTGCACATCATTGAACCATTTCTCCTCAGAGGCAGAGAAATCTCTTTGTCTTTTTTCCCCAGCCTTTTAGTTTAGTTAAGAGATACAATTCGGAAACAGGCCCTTCGGCCCACCAAGTCTGCACCGAAGAGTGATCCCCGTACACTAACGTTATCCTACACACTAGGGACAATTTAAGGGCCTGTCCCACTTTCACAACCTAATCCACGACCTTTGCCCTTGACTCATGGTCGTCACGAGGTTGTATGAGGTCCTAGGAGGTCGTAGGTACTCGTGGCATCAAGTAGGTCGGGGCGTTTTTCTGGCATGATGAAAAATGTCCACGAGTAAAAAAGGTCGTGAATTAGGTCATGAAAGTGGGACAGGTCCTTTACCAAAGCCAATTAACCTACAGACCTGTATGTCTTCGGAATTTGGGAGGAAACCGGAGCACCCGGGGAAAACCCACGTGGTCACAGAGAGAACGTAAAACTCCGTACAGACAGCACCCATTGTCAGGATCGAACCCAGGTCTCTGGTGCTGTTAGGAAGCAACTCTACGACTGCATCACTGCGCTGTCCTTGTCCCGTGTTGTGTTATTTCAAAGAATTATACAAAAAGTCGAAGGAACTGTATGTGACATTATGCTTCTCCAGAAGTGGTATCCTCTGATAGGCAGCCAGTTGGCCTGATCCTTATTATCCATTGATATTGATGCAGTACTAATGTGATGTAAAGTGGATAGACACAAAACTCAGTGGGACAGGCAGCATCTCTGGAGAGAAGGAATGGGTGATGTTTCGGTCGAGACCCTTCTTCAATCATGTAAAGTGGACACATTATTCAGTACAGAGATAGGCATTTATTCCTGCTCTCTTTCTCAAGCCTGCAAGGACAGGAATGAATGTAATGCAGCAGCAATTAAGTATTAATAATTGGGAAACCTGAAGTCAATGTCAGTATGAAAGACTAATGAAAAAGTCATAGAGATGGTTGAGCGCTCATTAGGAAGAAACCATTAATAGTTACCCCTATGGGGAGAGGGCATGTCTTTTTCACCTCAGAAGTGTGTGCTTCAGTGACAATTTCAGTGACCCAACAACAGCGGACAAGTTCAAACAAACTCCTTTCTTGACTAATTTAGTAACCATTATATGGCATGTCATTTTTCCTTTGCTGTGCACTGTGATATAGGGGACAATTTATTACAAGGTTAAATTTAGAATCCACTCTGAACCTCAAAATCCTTTGTGGGTTCTACAGTAACCAATAACAAAGGTTGTTCACATGTCATAAATGAGATGCCACAAGTATCCTGCACCTAATTATTCCAGGTAAATGAGGGAAGAAGAATGGGGTTATAATCGTGGGTGCAGATGCAAGGATGGGATAGTTAAGGGCCTGTTCCACTTGGCCGACATTTGCACGTAATTTGTGCAACATCATTTATGCATCACAACGCACGACACGCGATGTACAAAATCTTTGCGCGCCATCTGCGTGACAAGCAAATGATGGCCAAGTGGGACAGGCCCTTAAGGCATAAGAATACAAGTGAGAGGAGTTTGCAAGAGGGACAGAGAAGGGATACATTCATTCACCAACTTCATTCACCAACGATGCTACCTGACCCACTAGACTGCTCCTGTTTTTTTCTGTCTATCACTTGTATAAACAAGCATTAACAGTTCCCTTTTAATACATATTTTCTTTATTGATTACAACGAAGAGAATGTTGAACGTTGAATGTTGAATGTGAACAGGAAATTTAAAAAAACATGAGATTTTCTTCAAACTTGTTCGAGTTCATGCTCTGCATTCCCTGCTCTCTAACATCTAAGTACTGCCTCAGATACTTTGAGGTTTGTAGTGTAAGGAAGCAAATGGTGCCAGTTGGTCATGAAGATATGGCAAGAGAAGGAATCCAGTGAAAATGTATAGATTGTCCCAGGGAGGCTGCAGGGAAGGCTGCTCCACCCAAAGAATAATATCTCATACTTTATCTAATATTCTCATAATTTGGAAGGGGAACTTTCAGCCCATCAAGTCATTTTAGAGCAGTCTTTTAGAGCAGTCACTTTCTCCATTTGTAACCTTGTGGCATTTATTTTCTGTCACATGCCCATATTTCTCCTCCAAGTCCTTACAATATGGGTAACTTAAGGTAGCCAATTAGTTTACTGACTAGCACGTTCTTGACATGTGGGAGGAAATGTACATCATGACTGGGAGAAATTGCAAAACTCTATACTAACAGCACCAAAGATCAAAATGAACCCAGGTCTCCTGCTGCATCACAAAAGATAGTTTGAAGAGGATTGAGTGAAGTTCAGTGTGTAGGACTCCTTGCTCAGGGTAACTGAAGTCTATAAACCCCATAGGTGTTAACATCAAGCGATTTTCTTTCACCAGTGTTGACATCAATGAAGTCGTACCCTCAGGAGATGTATGCTTTTCCTTTAAAGTGGGGGTTTCTCTGGGAGATCACTTGACTTTCAGAAGCAGAGACATACATTCATATTGTAATGCTCAAGGAATTTTTTGTTAGGTTAGGGAAGCTTTGCTAACAATCCTTTTTCCTTCAATCATTATTAAATGTGCATTGGCATTTGTAACATACACCGTCTCGATTTTCAACTAGATGGTATATAAAACCTATTCCACGTAAAACCACATTATATGCTCCAAATCAATTAATTTTGTTCTCTCCACAATCACATCTGAGCACAACCTTAAAAAGCTGCATCTGAAAAGATCAGCAGCATTTGCAAATAGAAATCAATAACACATATCGATTGGGTTGTCTTCTAATTGTGCACCAGTGAAGGATTTATTCTGAAGGAACAACTGTACTTCTCAAGAAATTGTTCAATTACAAATTACTTGAATTAGATACTGAATATTAAGGTGGTATATATGTTTTGTTTTTACATAAAACAAGGACAGTAGCTGTAGAGAATTGGCTATGACTAATGGTTCAAAGACAAAGGTTCATATCAAATGAATTTGTCAAGGGTTATGAGGAGAAGGCAGGAGAGTAGGGGTTGAGAGGGAAAGATAGATCAGCCATGATTGATGGGCCGAATGGCCTAATCCTGCTGCTATTACTTATGAACATGAATTTTACTTCGGAGTCACGTGAGTGATTCCGTGAAGAACCCCACCAGTCGGCATGCTCGTCATTACGTCTGACGCATGGCGCAGCGACCGGCTGGGAGGAGCAGCCATGGTAAGTTTCCTTGGCTTTGACCAGCGGTAAGTTTTAAAAAGCCTCAAGTAAGTGTTTAACTTTTCCAAGGTCTCTGCGCCTGGTAATTCTTGTTGCAGGAGGACAAGTGCAGATATGAAAAGATCCGGAACAGCGAGGCGAGGCGAGCCGTGCCGACAATGTCTCAACCCCACGGGAGTGCGTGTAGCGGGCGGCCGTCCAGTTCATCAACGGAGTCGTTGGTTGTTGAATCAACGACCACAGATTTGGTGTCGGAGAACACTGTGCCTACTCCAGGGGGGGGCGTAAGGCTACCCAAAAGTTTGTCCGGCCGATAGACTCAGACGAGTTCGGCCGAGAGGGTTCGACCCTAGAAATGGATACCGCAGAACGGGTATCCAGGATGGAGCTCCTGTTGGAGGGGATGCTCCATCCAGAGCGCCGGCCTCTCCAAGAGCCCGCGCCAGCAGCACCTGCCGGACTGCCAAGTATTTTCCCCCAGGATGAGGAAAGTATACCGGGTCAGATGGAATCTGACGCCGATTCACAGGGGTCAGCAATAGAGGCTACCCCACGGGACGAGCTGCAAGTGCCAGAGGTCCCATTCCTGGCGGCCAGGTTTGCCGTCCCTACAGACTCTGACGAGCTGCCTGGAGAGGAACTGGCTGCCAGCATAAATTACCTGGCTTCCCACCAGCTCCAAGAGCAGGCTATGGACACTACTGCCAAAAAGTATGAGACCCCCGAGGACTGTGTCCTGCTGAAGGTGCCGACAGTGAATCATGCCATTTGGGGCCATATGGGGGCAAGCATCTGAGCGCAGGAGATTAAACTGCAGCGGGTGCTCAAGCTCTTGGCATCGGGAATAATGGCTTTTGGTAGGTCGGTGGATGGTGGGCTCCTGACTGAAGTTCAGCCGTATGCCCTAGCTCTTATGTGCAATGTGCACTTTGAGATTAATTGTTTCAGAAACAGCGCCATCCGCCCCACCATTAATCCCAGGTTTGCTGCCTTATGCAAGCCTGGCACCGTCCAGCCACCCAATCTATTATTTGGAGAAGACCTGGCCAAAAGGGTAAAGGAGCTGGAGGATGAAGCCAAGACCGTTGGGCAGCAGAACTCTCCGACAGCAATACCCCTATAAGCGGTTTGCAGAAACCGGGGCTGGGCAAGGACCAAGCCGACTATTTAATGCCCGCAACTGGCGCTCCCCAGCAGGAGCAAGGGGAAACATGCCTTTACAACCCAGGACCAGGCAAAGAGCACCGGTAACCATGGAGGTAGGTGGGTCTGGCTCCTGTCGAAACATATTGCGAGAGAATTGTCTACCAGTTGTAGGGAGGTTACACAGCTTTCTGGGAGAATGGTGTAAAATAACCTCGGATGTGTTTGTACCGTAGAGTATTCAAGTTATACCGCAGAGTATTCCTACCCTGTGTCCACCCACCCAGCACAAACCAAAATGGGCACTCATCTTCTCACAAAAAGAGAATTTGATGATACAAGCTGAAATAGCAAAACTATGCCTCAAGGGAGTAATTAAGAAAACAGTCTATCAGACCCATCAATTCGCATCTAATGTGTTCCCAAGGCCAAAGAAGGATGCTGGGTGTAGAATGATATTGGATTTAACAGGGCTTAATCCGTTTGTGCAGTATCAACATTTTAAAATGGAAACGTTTGTTACTGCCAAGCATCTGCTTTCCAGGGGGTGTTATATGGCATGCCAAGATGCATATTATTCAGTGCCTGTTCATAAATACTATCGCAGATATTTGAAATTTAACTGGATGGGATAATTGTGGCAGTTTCAAGCTCTACCTAATGGGTTAACCTCAGCCCCTAGCCTATTTACTAAATTGCTAAAACCAGTACTTGGGTTATTACGATCACAAGGCCATATACTCATGGCCTATTTGGATGATATTCTAATCATTGGAAACACCTTTGACGAAGCTGAATTATCAGTCTCAGCTGTTCAACTCATGGTGCAGAGGCTAGGTTTCATTGTCCACCCAGTTAAATCGAAATTGGTGTCTTTAACATAATTGACTATCTGGGTTTCACAGTTGATTCCAATCAAATGTCTGTAACTCTGCCCCAGTGCAAGAGAGTAGATTTAATTGAAGGCCGTATAAATCTCTTAAAGAGAAAATCACCTTCAATTAAAAGGTTGCGAGCTTATTTGGTAAATTGGTAGCAGCCTTTCCAGCAGCTCAATATGGAACTTTGCATTATCAGCATTTACAGAGAGCAAAGGTACAGGCACTGAGAATACATGCAAACCATTACAACCGGCCCATGCACTTACCATCTGAAGCCATCACAGAGATACAGTGGTGGATCAGAAACATATTAAATTGTTATGGCACAATTTTAACAAAAGCACCATCGCTTATTTTATAGACTGATGTCTGTGCCCTAGGTTGGGGTGCTACTGATACCAGATCTAGTTGTGGAGGAAGATGGGATCTGCATGAGGCACAGATTTGCCAATCACATGGAATTAATTATTTAGAACTGTTAGGATCATTCTATGGGCTCAAAGCTTATTGTACCACTAAGCATCACTTACATGTTCAGTTGCAGATTGACAACACCACGGCAGTGGAGTATGTCAATCATGTGGGTGGAATCAAGTCGAAATCATGTGATGAATTGACTAACACTATTTGGCACTGGTGCATAAAAAAGAATATTTGGATTTCAGCTGACTACTTGTCAGGCAGACGCAATATGGTGGCAGACACCAGGTCACGCAAATTCAACGACAACACCGAGTGGATGTTGAATCGTGAAGTATTTGGTGAAATTGTCCTTCGGTATGGGATGCCAGATATCGATTTGTTTGCATCCAGACTTAATCACCAGGTACCGAAGTATGTTTCATGGGAACCAGACCTAGGGGCAGTCGCAGTAAATGCATTCTCACTGCATTGGGGCAGAATGTTTTTATATGTTTTTCCACCCATCTGCCTCATCACCCGGTGCCTGACTAAGATCAAGCAGGACACCACTGCAAGGGTTCTGGTAGTGCTTGACTGGCCTACACAGCCATGGTTCCCGCTCATTTCAGAAATAACCACGCACCCTATTGTGCTGGTTCAAAAACGTGTAAATTTATTGGTGCACACTGTGACTAATTTATTGGTGCACCCATTGAATGATCATGTAAATTTGTTGATTTGCAGATTTTAAAAAGGCCGTACCTAGGTCTGGGACTGTCCAATCAGACTGTGGATACCATCACATCATCCTGGAGGGATAGCACAAAAAGGCAATACCTCTCCCATATCAGGAAATGGGAGGAATTTTGCTTACATGGGAACATCACTTATCACACGGCTTCCATCCCAGATGTGCTAGAATTCCTATCCCACTTACACTCTAATGAAGGGCTGAGTTAACACTGCCATCAACAGTGCCAGGAGAGCCCTGTCAGCGTACTAGTGCCGAGGGTCAGATCTCCAGCCTTTAGGGTCCCACCCGTTAATATCAAGATTTATGAAGGGTGTGTTTAATTCCAATCCTCCTGGGCCTAGGTACTCTCAAATCTGGGATGTGAGTATGGTACTCACGGTGCTCCATCAATGGGGATCAGCCACATCATTGTCCTTACTAAGGATCACCCTCAAATTGGGCATGCTCATGGCGCTTACGTCAGCGCAAAGGGTTCAGACTCTCCACAACTGCGTCTGGACAGGATGGTGTCATCAGAAAATGACGTTACTTTTCATGTCTATGACTTACTCAAACAGAGCAGGCCAGCGGTGTCAGGATTCAAGCTTGTATTGTCAGCTTATCCCGCAGATTCACGCCTGTGTGTAGTGGAGCATTTGAAGCATTATATTGATGTTGCGAAGAGCCTCAGAGGGTCCGAGGTAGCACTACTTTTAAGCCACAAAAAGCAACATATGCAAGTGTCATCTCAGACCATCTCACGATGGCTGAAGCAAGTCGTGGGATGTGCAGGAGTTAATACTCAAAACTTAAAATCTCATTCCACCAGGGCAGCATCGACATCGGCGGCGAGGGCAATGAACGTCCCTCTAGACCATATCCTCGCGACCGCAGGATGTTCAAATGAATCGACTTTTCAGAGGTTCTACAACAAGCCGCTTGTTGAATCTGGGGTGTTCGCCCACTCTGTGTTAAATTTTGTTTCATAGCTTCTCCCTAGGAGAGTGGAGTTGCTATTGTATATATTTTTGTTAGTTGTGAATTAAAACATTAACATGTTAATCAGCATCATGAATCAATGTTACGAAATCACTCCTCCTGAATCAACTGCTTGCAGTGTGATACTCCTGGATTTGGATCGGCGTGAAATCCCAGACCTTTAAAGTCTTTACGGAATGACTCAAGTGACTCCGAAGTATAATAGTAAGATTAAACGAGCTTACCAGTTTGAAGTTTGATCTTTATTTTATGAGGAGTTACGATGAGCAATTACGTGCCCACCACTCCCAACCCTCATATCATGAAGCTCATCCGGTAGTTCTAGAGTTATAATTTTACTATAATACTGAGTGTTGTTTCTGTGATTTCACACTGCTGCTTTGAAGATTGACACGCATGCTGACTGGTGGGGTTCTTCACGTAATCGCTCATCGTAACGCCTCATAAAATAAAGATCAAACTTCAAACTGGTAAGTTCTCATTTAATCTTACTATTAAATACATTCTGAAATAGTGACTGTGAAGTTATTTTTAAAGCACATCTGGTTAACAAATGTCATTTAGGGAAGGAAATCTGCAGCCCTTACCTGATCTGACATAAATGACACTGAGTTGATGTCTAATTACCACTCAGTTAATAGCCAGTTAACAATGAACCATAATGCTGGCCTTTTGGAAATGAGGGAAAGAAAATATATTTTCCAATGCTAACAAATAGATTCAATTACACATTTCAATTTTCTTTTACTTATTCCCAGATCTGATTTAATAAAACATGACTCTTATTATAGCCAGTAATTTAAGATTCCTGCAAGAATGTAATTCATTAACCAACCAACTCATATTGCAATTCCTTCTATAATCTTCCATTAGTATTCATGTTAAGTATGGTAATAGTAAACATGAGATCAGAGATGAGAATTCATTGCCAGCACTGACTCTCTCCTTGTTGAAGTACTAAGAAGTTGACCAAGTCTATGGCCTCACACCTTAATGGGTAATATTAGCATGTATTATGGGTGGACAGACCCAATTTCAATCCTCTTTGAGCTTCCTGAATTTCATCAGTCATATCATAGTGATTATGAATGTGATTGCACTAAAAAATAAATAAAAAATAAATTATGGCTTAGTTCTTGTTTTAGTCTGGCTCAAGCTCCCACTGTCATCTCTCTTTCTGGTACCTTGAAGATTGCATCAGTGCTAATTCAGATCTAAAAGTTTAATCATCTTTGCTGCCAAAACCCACTCCCTTCTCACTTTCACATGGTCCATCCATGACACATATTTTCTCCTTCTCTCTCTCGCTGTCCCTCAAGGGACAGGTTAGTGACTGATATGTATTTCAAGCCTACTGACTCCCATGGCTATGTTGATGCTATTCTACTCACAATACCATTCCATGCTGCCAGTCTCTAACGCTGTCGTTTCTCATCGGATAATAACACCTTCCACACCTGTTTTTTTGTTCCTTTTTCCTCAAACATGGTTTTCTTCTGCACAGTCATTGAAACATCCTCCTCTGTGTTTGATCCATTTCCAGCATTTCTTCCTCTCCTCTCTTCCCACTATAATGTGGAATAGATTCCCCTGTCTTCAGCTCCCAGCACTCATGTCTCTATGTTCAATGGACCATCTGTTGTAATTGCCACTATCCTCAAGAAGATAGACATAGGAAGGAACTGAAGTTGCTGGTGTAAACCGAAGATAGACACAAAAAGCTGGAGTAACTCAGCGGGACAGGCAGCATCTCTGGAGAGAAGGAATGGGTGACGTTTTGAGTTGAGATATTGTTCTCTCCTATCCCATTTCAACACTCCAAAAGTTTGTTCCCTCTCTAACTCCCTGATTTAGTCTTAAAACTCTACCTTCTCATCGTGCAATCACAGAAGATGCTGTGTGTGTCCTTTCACCTCTTCCTTTTCCAACATTCATGCATCCAATGATTGCTTCCAGGTGAAGAATGTGAACTTCTTCCAATTTAGTGTATTGCATTTGGTTCTCACAATGCCTTTCACTGTATCTCAGTGCTTTTGAAAATAACCAAGCAGTAGTATAATCTAGATACACAGAGTCTCTTGCTAGATGCATTGAGTCTCTTGCCCAGAGTAGGTGAATCAAGGACCAGAGGACAGGTTTAAGATGCAGGGGATGAGATTTAACAGGAATCTGAGGGGTGACTTTTTCATACAAAGAGTGGTGGGTACATGGAACAAGCTGCCAGAGGAGGTAGTTGAGCCAGGGACTATCCCAGCATTTAAGAAGCCGATAGACAGGCTTGGAGGGATAAAGACCACATGCTGGCAGGTTTGACCAGTGTAGCTGGGACATGTTGGCTGGTGTGGGCAAGTTTGGCCGAAGGGCCTGTTTCCACACTGTATCACTCTACGACTCTATGACTCTACTAATACCAATACCAAAAATAGCATTCCAGGCTCCTCTACAATGGGGAGACTAACAATAAATTGGATGACTACTTTAAGAACATTTCTATTCAGTCCACAAAGATGACCCTAAGGTTAAAATCAAGGGTCATGAGGATCAGGAAGGCAATGGATTTAAGGCTAATGTCAAATTAGCCACAATCTTATTAAATGGCTGGAAGTTATTTGGTAGTACAGTTAAGGACTGCATTGCTATTTCGCTAATGAAGGCAAGTTCGTGGATTCTCGGCTTTCCTTTCCTGAAGTCAACATTCAGTTCCTTGGGCTTGTTAAGATCAGAATTCTTTTTCTGGCACTATTCAATCAGACTATTGATCTCCCTCCTGTAATCTGATTTATGACTCCTACCGGCTCCTCAAAGCAGTAACATATATATAGTTCCTAATTTTGGACTCTCCCTACAAATGGAGAAAAATGTAGATCAATCCTTCTCATAATTTTAAGTTCTCTTTGGAGTTACCCATTATTTTCCTTACAAGAAATAAACGCCAAGCCCACACAAACTTTAATTAGTTTGCCTCAGTTTAGATACGAATATAAAAATACAACATCCAAGCTATTATGTTTTGCATATAACATTATGATATAGATTGATTACATTGTCTTTTAGTTTCAAAATATCTCTATTTATACTCTCTGGAATTTAGGAGATTGAGAGGGGATCTTATAGAAACTTACAAAATTCTTAAGGGGTTGGACAGGCTAGATGCAGGAAGATTGTTCCCGATGTTGGGGAAGTCCAGGACAAGGGGTCACAGGTTAAGGATAAGGGGGAAATCCTTTAAGACCGAGATGAGAAAGACTTTTTTCACACAGAGAGTGGTGAGTCTCTGGAACTCTCTGCCACAGAGGGTAGTTGAGGCCAGTTCATTGGCTATATTTAAGAGTGAGTTGGATGTGGCCCTTGTGGCTAAGGGGATCAGAGGGTATGGAGAGAAGGCAGGTACGGGATACTGAGTTGGATGATCAGCCATGATCATATTGAATGGCGGTGCAGGCTCGAAGGGCTGAATGGCCTACTCCTGCACCTAATTTCTATGTTTCTATGTTTCTATGTTTCTATTAGCCTTTTTGCCAGACAGAGTATTTTTATATCAAGAGACTTGACACTGAACTTAATTTAGATAGCACCCACAAACTATAAGTACAAAAACCAGTCTGAGCATCAGATTGATGTGTAAGGGTGAAAGATCCAGGTGTTATCCTCACTTCCCCTTAATTTATAAAATGTATAAAAGCTCTGCAAACAAACTTAAATGCATTCATATCATTGGATTACTGCAAATGAATTGTAAATAATGTTGTGAGACAGTTACCCCGCTGTTTGTTGATTGGCCAAAGTGTTAAGCCATGGCAGGTTTGTTTGAGTTCCAGGGTAAATGTTGCATTATTCAGTTGTTAGCTTCCTTCCAGAAGCTTCTCCTAGAAACAATGTATGGGAGACTCTGTTATCGGTTTGGGGAACTGTTAATAATGTATTGATGTAATTAATATGTTTGATTGGATTGTAAAGAGAACACCCCTATGTAGTTCGGCCCCTCAAGGTTCATGGACCTATAAAAGGTGGCTCCATTTTATATCGAGGTTGATGTTCTGGAAGTGCGCTTGTTACTGCGTGACCTTTTGGAGTGTTTCTGCTTGCACGAGGTTGAAAGGCTTGGCCAGGCAGTGACAAGGATCGAACCTGCGGTGGATTAGGTATCGTATAGGGGAATTTGCTATTCAATCTAAAAATAAAGTTTAGTTGTTCCAGTGCTTGAATCAGTGTTTTTTTGACTGAACTAGACTGTGGGGTAAGCTTGAGTAGAGCATATTTACACGTTGGAGTAATTTCATTTGTTTCTGGTAATGTCCTCAAATTCTTTATCATGGTTTTTTGATCAACATCTGTGCCATTTACTCATTTAAAGTTTCAGCTGAAAAGTGGGCAAAATTATGATGTTTAGTCTAGAAGGCAACAGAAAAAACAACCCAGAATGAAACATTGAACATGGAAAAAAGGAGGATAAGGCCACTGGGACCAGGTGACTGACTCTAACATTCGATATGACCATGACTGATCTTCGGCCTTAACACCATATTGCCACATTTCCCATAACCCTTGAAGATTTGGATCTAGACATCTACTAACGATTTATGACCCAATTTTAATATTATACTTGGCACTAATTCAGGCGATGTAAAAATATACCTTTTGTCGAGCCCAATCTTATTTGATAAAAAGGTGACTTGTCAGGAAAAGTGCCATGGGAGTTGTACAACAATCTATAATTAATCTCTCTCTTGCAAGCATCTCCCTGCCAAGTTTTCTAATGTCAGTTGTGAAGGGGAGAACATTTAATTGGAATCTGAGGGGTAACTTTTTCACACAAAGGGTGGTGGATGTATGAAACAAGCTGACAGAGGAGGTAGTTGAGGCTGGGACTATCCTATCGTTTAAGTAGCAGTTAGACAGGTACGTGAATATGACAGGTTTGGAGGCATATGGACCTAACGCAGGCAGGTGGGACTAGTGTAGCTGGGACATGTTGGCTGGTGTGGGCAAGTTGGGCTGAGGGGCCTGTTTCCACTCTGTATCACTCTATGACCCTATAACTCTAATTTTGGTTTGATAAGAAAACCGATTGTGTGATTATGGCACTCTCTCTTTTTTTAGTGCTATTATTGGCCTTCATGACCAGCATCGTGAAAAATTCCTGATCAATCCAAAATAGAATAGTTTTTTTGTTTTTTTTCAGCAAACAAAAGAAATAAAGGACAGAGATGAGAAGTTAAAAGATTGAAAGAAAAGGAAAAAGTAAAAAAAAATTAAAAAAAAGAGAGATTAGGAGAGATCTACCTATCTCATATTTTTACCCATCCGTCACCCAGTTCTAAACGATTTAATTTCTAAGGATATGTTATGTTGCACCATATGCTTGTAAAAAGTTGATAAACGGAGACCAAATCTTTAAGAATTGGTCTACTTTGCCTAGTAAGAGGAATCTCATTTCTTCAAGATGTAGCGTTTCAGACATGTTTGAGATCCACATTTTGAATGTTGGCGTAGGTGCGTTTTTCCAAAATTTAAGTATAAGTTTTTTCGCTGTTATTAGACCATAATTAAGAAAAGCTTCTTGGAATATAGTTAGTTTACTTCCCTCTTCCATTGATCCAAAGATAGTCAATTTGATATTGGGGTTCAATTTTGTGTTAAATAGTTTTGTAAAAATTCCAAAAATTTCATTCCAAAATGTATACAGTTTTGTACAAGAGACAAAGGAATGTGCTATAGTGGCATTTTGAGTTAGATATTTGTCGCAGATGGGGGAAACATTTGAAAATATTTTATTCAGTCCTGTTTTCGAATAATATAATCTATGTAAAATTTTAAATTGAATTAGGTTATGTCTTACATTCATTGAACATTTGTTTACATATAATAAATTTTTATCCCACCTATCGTTCGGAATTTTTATCAATAACTCTTGTTCCCAGTCTCTTCTAATTGCCTCTGTCGTTGGTTTTTCTATATTTAGAATTATATTATATAAGTAAGATATTAAATTGCTTGATTCTGCCTTTCTATTAATTCCTTCCTCCAATAGATCTGGGGTTAAAGTTTGATATCCTTGTAAATACTTTTTCAAATAATCTTGAATTTGAAGATATTTGAAATATTGATTACTTTTCAAATTATATTTTAGTTGTAGTTGTTGGAATGATAAAAAAAATCCCATTTTATACATATCTCCCATCGTTTTAATTCCTATTCTTTCCCAATGGATAAACGTTTTATCAATAATGGATGGTATGAATGAGGGATTATTAGCAATTGGAAAAAGAAGCGATAATTTTCTTAATTTTAAAGTTAATTTTATTTGTTTCCAAATTCGTATTATACTATGAATAATTGGATTCTTCTTGTATATTACATTGTTCAGTTTTATCGGGGAAAGAAGGATCGCTCCTATATTATAAGGGGAACAATCCTCTTTCTCCATTCTTATCCAATCTACCTGTTGGGCAGAACTGTCCAACCAGTAGATTATATTTTTAATATTCACTGCCCAATAATAATACAATAAGTTAGGGAGTGTCAGTCCCCCTGATTCTTTAGATTTACACAAGTGTTTTTCTTTTAATTCTGTGTGATTTATAATCCCATATGAAGTTTATAATATAAGAATCTAATTTTTTGAAAAAAAATTTAGGTAAGTATATTGGTATTGATTGAAATAGGTACAATATTTGTGGTAAGAAGATCATTTTTATCGCGTTTATTCTGCCTATTAAAGACATCGGCAGTGTCTTTCAAAATTTAATCAACCCATTTAATTTAGTTAATATGGGCATATAGTTTGCGTTGAATAATGATTTATAGTTCCTAGTCATTTGGATGCCCAAATACTTAAATTTTTCTGTTGTAATTCTAAAAGGGAATTTCAACAGATGTGTCGACTCTTGAGGTTTTATCATCATAATTTCACTTTTGTTCCAATTTATTCTATATCCTGAAAAAGAACCAAATTCCTCTATTAAATTTAGTATATTTGGTATGCTAATTTGCGAATTTGTAATATATAATAATATGTCGTCTGCATATAATGAAATTTTATTATTTGAATGTTTAGTAATATACCCATGAATATTCAGATGGCTTCTTATACTTTCAGCTAAAGGTTCTATCACTAGTGCAAATAGCAGGGGCGATAACGCGCACCCCTGCCTATTGCCCCTTGCTAATTGGAATTTTGGGGATAATATATTATTAGTCAGTATTCTAGCCGTCGGCTTATCATATAATAATTTTACCCATGAAATAAAATTATCTCCCATGTTAAATTTTTCCAATACTTTGAATAAATATTGCCATCTACTTGGTCAAAAGCTTTTTCTGCATCCAATGAGATAATTGCTAGTTCTTCTTCAGTATTATGTGAGTACATTATATTAGACAGCCGTCTCAAATTGTTAAATGAGTATCTCTTTGGTATGAACCCTGTTCGGTCCGGATTTATTAGTTTACTAATATAATTACTCAATCTTCTCGATAGGGTCTTTGTTAATATTTTTTGGTCAGTATTTAGGAGTGCAATAGCTCTATATGAGCCTGGGTCTTCTAGATCTTTATCCTTTTTTGGTATAAGTGTAATAGTTGACTCAGTTAGTGTTTCTGGTAGTTTATTTTCTTTAAAAGTGTACGTATATACATATAAATCTTGCAACCGTGGAGACATTATCTCGTAGAATTTTTTATAGAATTCATTACTAAAGCCATCTGGTCCTGGCGTTTTGCCATTCTTCAATGAACTAATAGTTTCTTCTATTTCCTGTAGTGTAATCTGAGCTCCTAATGCCTCTTGTTCCACCATATTTCATTTTGGAAGATTACACTTATCTAAGAAATTTGTAATTTGAGTATTATTTGCAGAGGTTTTCGATGTATATAAGTTTTGATAAAATTGAGCAAATCTTTTATTAATGTCTTTAGGTAGTGTTAGTAATTCCCCTTCGTCTGATTTAATTTTAGTAATTGTATTTTCTGTGTCCCTTTTTTTTCAGTTGGCGTGCTAGGAGTTTATGAGGTTTATCACCAAATTCGAAATTTTCTTGTTTTGTAATTTGAAATAATCTTATTATTCTGGCCGATAAAATTTTATTTAATTTATATTTTAGTATTATTATCTTATTATGTTTATCTGTGGTTGGTTCTTTGGCATTTTCTAAATCTAGTTGTCTAATTTCTTGTTCTAACTGCAATTGTTCAGTATTTTACTTTTTATTTTGGAAAGCTTGATATGAGATTATAGTTCCTCTAATAAATGCCTTAAAAGTTTCCCATAATAAGGAGGGTGAAATATCTGGTGTATCATTTGTCTCAAAGAAGAATCTCATCTGCTCTTTTAAATATGTGCAACCTTGTGAGTTATTTAAAATTTGGGGGTTAAACCTCCAAAACAAATTATTATCATGCATTCCTTCTAATTTTAAAGAAAAAGTTAACGGGGAATGATCAGAAATAATACTATTATGCTATTTAGAATTATATGTATATGGAATTAGTTTTGTGTCCACTAAGAAATAATCAATACGTGAATATGTTTTATGTACTGTTGAATAAAATGAATATTCCCTACCTACTGGGTTAGTGATCCTCCATACATCTGTTATATTAGTATTTTTCATGTATGTATTTAGGAGTTCACTCGTTTTAGATTTTATGTTAGTCCTTTTTTGTTTTGCTGATTTATCCAAATATGGATCTAAAACACAATTCAAATCTCCCCCTATTATCACATTTTGATGATTAAGTTCTGAAATTATATCCAAAATTTTACTAAAGAATTGGGGGTTGTCAAAATTAGGAGCATAAATATTTATCAAAGTAAGTGGAGTAGAATAAATTTCTCCCGTGACTATGACGTACCTCCCCTCCTTATCTGCTATAGTATTCTTTAATTTAAATGGTATACCTTTACGAATGATAATAGCCGTGCCTCTAGATTTAGAAGTAAATGAAGAGTAGTATGTGTGCCCAATCCAATTTGCCTTCAGTCTTATCTGTGTTTGATATTTCAGATGTGTCTCTTGTAAGAAAATAATGTCACTGTTTAAGGCTTTTAATTGGGCAAAGATCTTACCCCTTTTAATTGGTTCATTAGCGCCCCTTATATTCCAACTACAAAATGTGATTCCTCCAGTTTTCTTTTGTTTATCGTCTTGCTTTATGAATCATGTTAATAGCTTTACTTCATATGGTGCAACCAAGAACCTTATAGCTCCAGATGAAGGATGGTCATCCCCAGCTGTTAAGTTTTGTTGGCATCTCCCCTTCAGAATAAACCTTGAAAAAGACCAGAAAGTGTAGAGTCGTGAAAAGATAATTAACAAACAAAAAGTGATATTATAATATCCAAAAATAAAGATATTATAAATGTTGTATCTGTATCACTCTGTGACCCTATAACTCTAATTTTGGTTTGATAAGAAAACCGATTGTGTGATTATGTCACTCTCTCTTTTTTTAGTGCTATTATTGGCCTTCACAACCAGCATCGTGAAAAATTGCTGATCAATCCAAAATAGAATAGGTTTTACAGACGTCTGCTGCACAAAGTAACTCATCTCTTGCGTTATGAGAACCGATTGGTTTTTACATGTCCTTTAAGCGATTAGGTTCTATCTGGAATGTAAATGAAGTTCAGTCTTTCGTTTTGAACAGTTTATTGTCTTGTTGAATGCTTAAACTGTCCTGAGTAACATGAATTAACTGAAATTGCTCTTTATCCACCCAAAGCCAGTGTCTTTTATTGAAAGATTTAGTCTGTTTTACAAATGTATATATAAAATTATACTTGGCGTTAATTAAATCGATGTAAAAATATACGTTTCGCCGGCCCAATCTTATTTCATAAAAAGGTGACTTGAGAGGAACTGCCATGGGAGTTCTACAACAATCTATAATCAATTTCTCTCTTCCAAGCAATTCAAGATCTCATAGGAATTACAGTGAAAATGTATTGATATTTTGTCATATTTTTGTTTGTTTCTGCTGCGTAAACTCATGAGTTGCATGGTATAATACTTCTGCTAAACATTTAGAGAAGAAATAGCAAGGGTTTAGGTTACAACATATGATACCGTTCAATGTATTGTGAGATAATTGACATTTTAAAACACAAGAGTCTCCAAGAATATTTTAGAACATTTAAACATTTTTATAGGTGTTACCTGAATAAAGTAGCTTATTCTATCTGCTATTAATATGAAATATTGAATGCTGTACTTGTGAGACATGGTGAAAGTGAATATTTTCAATTAAATTTCTGCAACCTTTGTCTTTAACATTAATTAATTAATCTTACTGTCTTTGAAATAGTTTTGGTGACAGTTTATTCAGGATAGTTTATTGAAAGGACAGGAAGCCAATTTGATCGATTAGCATGTGACTTTCTCATTGTGGGAAATAAATAAAATTATTCTGACACTAAAATTAATACAACCAGAATTTTTGAAGTAAATTTACCAAAAATGTGGGTACAATTGTGTTAACTATATTCTGCTGAAATGATTTAGTCTCATGATGGTGAAAAATGCTAGAGATAGAATGAGTTGCCATTAAATCTTATGGAAAGATCTATAGGTCACCAGCTGTATCTACTTAGATGCAACTATCATGGGGAATAAAAATAGGTTACCACAATGAACTTCCAAAATGCATTTAATCATTGTGAGTATGAATTTGCCTGCTTTGGCTAACAGTAAAATAATTGTTCTTTATACAATTTTCTAAACACATTAATTATTGGGCCAATGCACATTCAGCCAATATATTGCTTAACAGTAAGATCCTTCATCTGAGAAGTTTGATATTTATGGTACTTGTTTTTTGCTGACCGCCTAGAAAGAAGCGACAAAGCCAGCGCTGTAAAATGTAACTATTGATAAAATATGCATGATGAAGAAAAATTACTGTGCATTAAGGGCCTCTCCCACTTAGGCCATATTTCAGCGGACTGCCGGTGACTGTCAAGTCCGCGGCACGTGCCTGAAAATCCGTGAACTGAAACAGCGACTTTCAGAGTGGAACACACACAAACACATCACAAAGGCGGGGGCCAGGGAAAGTGGGGGAGCGCTGTCTGAAATTCACACGGTGCAAAGCCAAGGTGATACAGACACACACCGCGATGAACAGGTAGGTTAAGACGGCTAGCACAATGTACGGTGTCCTTTAAAAGGGGGGTGCGGAGAGGAGGAGGGGGGAGAAGGGGGGGAGAAGGGGTGGAGAAGGGGTGGAGAAGTTGGGAGAAGGAGTGGAGATGCTTTTAAGAAGCCAGACAACTTTTAATAAGCCAGAGATACACAGCTGTGAAGTTGGTCGGGCATTTAACATTACCGGTCAGTTATCCTTGGTTCTGAAAACTCGTGCTTACGTTTTCTTTCCCCAATGAGCCAATGAAAATGCCCGGCAGCAAAGGCGATTAACTAAAACTACCTACGACTACCTCTACTACCTATAACTACATGGCGACCCCACTTTTAATGCGATCAATTTTAATCGCAGAAAACTTTTCAACATGTTGAAAAATTTGCGGTGACCATACTGAGGCCGCGACTAGTTCCCAGAACGCGGGAACTCCTCGCGACCATGAAGGAGACTCACCAGTGACCACCAGCGAACATGTGGCAACCATGTGAGGATCATGAGGCGAACGCAGAGACTCCCGCACTCGCCTAAAAAGTCGCCTAAGTGGGACAGGCCCTTAAGTTTTTCAACAAATCACTACAGTCTAAGCACCTCGCATTATTTTTTTATATTACTTATTAATATTTACATTAATGGAGCTTATGGTCAATCTAAATTTCCTGTTACGCACACAATTTGAGTTTCAAGTCAAGTCAAAAGAGTTTATTGTCATGTGTCTCTGACAGGACAATGAAATTCTTTCTCTGCATAGCACACAGAACATAGTAGGCATTGACTACAGTTATATACTTAAATACACACATTAATTAATAAATTAATAAAGTGCAAATAACAGATGGAGGGGTATTAATGTTCAGAGTTTTGTCCGAGCCAGGTTTAATAGCCTGATGGCTTTGGGGAAGTAGCTATTCCTGAACCGGGTTGTTGCAGTTGTCAGGCTCCTGTACCTTCTACCCGAAGGTAGCAGAGAGATGAGTGTGTGGCCAGGGTGGTGTGGGTCCTTGATGATGCTGCCAGCCTTTTTGAGGCAACGACTGTGGTTGATCCCTTCGATGGAAGGAAGGTCAGAGCCGATGATGGACTGGGCAGTGTTTACTACTTTTTGTAGTCTTTTCCTCTCCAGGGCACTCAGGTTGCCGAACCAAGCCACGATGCAACCAGTCAGCAAGCTCTCTACTGTGCACCTGTAGAAGTTAGAGAGAGAGCCCTCCTTGACAGACCGACTCTCCGTAATCTTCTCAGGAGGTAGAGGTGCTGATGAGCTTTCTTAATAATTGCATCTGTGTTCTCGGACCAGGAAAGATCTTCACAGATGTGCACGCCCAGGAATTTGAAGCTCTTGACCCTTTCAACCATCGACCCGTTGATATAAACAGGACTGTGGGTCCCCATCCTACTCCTTCCAAAGTCCACAATCAGTTCCTTGGTTTTGCTGGTGTTGAGGGCCAGGTTATTGTGCTGGCACCATAAGGACAGACTCGCTCGATCTCTCTTCTATACTCCGACATCCACATCAGTGATACGTCGCACTACAATGGTGTCATTAGCGAACTTGATAATGGAGTTCGCACTGTGACCGGCTACGCAGTCATGAGTATAGAGTGAGTACAGCAGGGGCTAAGCACGCAGCCTTGAGGTGCTCCCGTGCTGATTGTTATCGAGTCTGACACATTTCCACCAATACGAACAGACTGGTCTGTGAATGAGGAAGTCGAGGATCCAATTGCAGAGGGATGCGCAGAGACCCAGTTCTGCAAGTTTGGTAACCAGCTTGGAGGGGATGATTGTGTTAAATGCCGAGCTGTAGTCAATGAATAACTGCCTGGCAATATGAGTTTTTGTTGTCCAAGTGGTCCAGAGCGGAGTGGAGGGCCAGCGAGATCGCGTCCACCATTGATCTGTTTTGTGGCGGTAAGCGAACTGCAGTGGGTCCAGGTTTTTGTCAAGGTAGGAGTTGATTTGCGCCATGATCAACCTCTCGAAGCACTTCATCACCACAGGCGTTAGTGCCACGGGTCGATAGTCATTGAGGCACGTCACCTTGCTCTTCTTGGGCACCGGTATTATTGATGCCCTTTTGAGGCAGGTGGGAACCTCAGACCTCAGAAGTGACAGGTTGAAAATGTCCGTAAAAACTCCAGCCAGTTGTCCGCACAGGTTTTTAAAACACGACCAGGTATGCCATCAGGTCCAGACGCTTTTCGAGGGTTCACCCCTCTGAAGGATTTCCTGACGTCAGCCTCTGTGACTGAGACTGAAATACCATCACAGCGAATGGGGCTTTCGGGAAGGCACATCGGTGTTCTCCCTATCAAAGCTTGCGTAAAATGCATTGAGCTCATCAGGGAGTGATGTATCGCCGACATCCGAGCTGCCTCCTGATTTTGCCTTGTAGGAGGTGATTGCATTCAGTCCCTGCCACAGCTGCCGAACATCTGTCTCATCCTCCAGTTTGGAGCAGAACTCCCTTTTGGCCTTTTTGATGGCCTTACCAAGGTCGTATCTGGACTTCGTGTAGACCACTGTATCATCAGACACGAATGCCGGGTGTCTGGTCTTCAGAAGAGTGCGGATCTCAGAGTTCATCCAAGGTTTCTGATTGGGAAACACTCGGAAGGTTTTTGTAGGGATGCAGTCCTCCACTCATTCTAAATTTCTAAATTTCTCCAACTTTTTATAAACTTTTTTCATGCTTTGTTCTAGCTCTGATGGGAAACTACGCTTCATTCAATGTTTCGGACCAAATTCCTTTTAAAATCTTGAAAAAGTCATATTTATTTCTACACTCAAAAAATATATTGTCGAGTTCACTTTGCTTTTAATCATTGAAATCCAATGCTGGTAAATTTTGGCTGTGTTCCCACTGAGGACTTATCAAACTGCTCACACTATTCAGGCTGTGGTCTAACCAAGGCTTTGTTCAGTTTAGCAAAATGTATGTCCCTTGGTATAAGCTTTCTTGATTCAACAGATACATTACATAAGCCATGCATGTTTGGTCCTACTGACTTGAGACTGTTGATGTTTAAACATGAGTCATCTATGTCTGTGCATTGTTGGTAACACGTCACTTTATTGATCAGTTTTCTCATTTACAAATCACATACATGTTGGCCGAATTCTGTAATTATCTTAGGTTGGTTAAAATTGCCTTCTCAGAGTGTATGTATTAATGTTCACAGATAAAAGTTATAAAGGGTAAATACTCAAAGCATAGACAAAGCAAAATCTACAAAATAAAAGCACCTCATTTTCAGAATATAAGGAGTAGATTTGTGGAATTCAATCCCCAAAGCAGCAGTAAATATCTAAGTAACGTATTTAACAATGAATGACTTTGACTTATTACAGGTACAGTAAATCAACACTCCTGTGCTATGCCCTAATAGCATAAACATCGGCATTATAATAAAACAGAAAATCCTCCGTTACAGTAAATAACACCATACCAATTGAATGGTGTATTCTTGCATCTACTGTTCATCCATCACACTATGGAGTTTCACAAAGCAATAGATAAAAGGAAAAGGCAGTCATTGCCCATATATTTTAGATCTTGGAGACAGTCCAGGGATCTACAGAAACCCAATTACCTTCAAAAACAGTTGGGATCTGCAACTAGAAATGTCCTTATTCATTAATGAAATAAAGTAATCAATGGCAAGGTGAGAATTTATTGCCCAACCCTAATTGCTCTTCAGAAGATGATGGTGAGCCACCCTCCTGAGCCACTACAGTCGTTCTGGTGGAGATACTTCAACAATAAGGGGGACAAGATGGAATAAGGGAGACAAGATGGAGTCAAGATATAAGTAGATGAGTTCAGTGTGGCAAGAGCAGGTGGAAACATTGCCATAGCAATCCTGTTTGTGAATCTTGGAAAGGAGGTAGGAGACAGGAAATGGGGGGTGAAGAAAGCAGGAAAAATAGAGAGAAAGTGCTAATAGATGACTGATAGGCAACAATGTTTCCTTAGAACAGAAAATTGCTATCAGCCTTCAAGATTGTATCAATATATAAATCCAATCATGGCAGATCTGTAACAAAATTACAGGGGCACGGTGGTGCAACGGGAGAGTTGCTGTCTCACAGCACCAGAGACCCAAGTTCGATTCTGACTACGGGTGCTGTCTGTAGGGGTATTTGTACATTTTCCCCATGACCACATGGGGTTTTTCTGGGCGCTCTGGTTTCCTCCCACACTACAAAGACGTACAGGTTTGTAGGTTAATTAGCTTTGGTGAAATTGTAAATTGTTGCTCGTGTGTAGGATAGTGCTAGTGTACGGGTTGATCACTGGACTCGGTGGGCCGAAGGGCCTGTTTCCATGCTGTATCTCCAAACTAAACTATAACACAATTGCCCATTTCCACAATATCCTGTGATAAACTAATCTAACAAATACCTATTGATCATGTACTCGTGAAACTCATTAATTTAATGTCTTTTGAGGGAGAGAGTTTCAAATTTTCATGTGCAGCTATTAAAAGTTGGCAGAAACCTAACCCTGATGGAATCTAGGAGTACATTTAATATGCATTATCTTACAGGGTAAGGGTTAGGACTTGGCACCTGAGGCCATGCTCACTGATGGCAAAATTAAGGATCCAATGCTTCCATCCATTTCCTCTACCTTATTTGTTCAGAGGATGAGGGGGAAACTCATTGAAAGTTACTGACCAGTGAACGGCCTGGAACGCATGAACGTGGAGAGGATGTTTCTACTAATGGGAGAGTCTAGGACCAGAGGCCATAGCCTCAGAATAAAAAGATGCACCTTTAGAACGGAGATGAGGAGGAATTTCTTTAGTCATAGGGTGGTAAATCTGTGGAATTCATTGCCAGAGACTTCTGTGGAGGCCGTCAATGGATGTTTTCAAGGCAGAGATTGACAGGTCCTTGATGAGTTAGGGTGTTAAGTGTTATGGGGCGAAGGTAGGTAAATGGGGTTAGGAGGAAGAGACAGATCAACCATAATTGGTTGGCGGAATAGGCTTGATTGGCCAAATAGCCTAATTTTGCTCCTAGAACATAGGAACTGTCTTAAATGGCTATCAAGCATCCTCTTACCTTTGGTATTTGCCTCAACTACTTAATGTAGTAGCAAGTTCCATATTTGAACCTCTGTCTGGGTAAGGAAGTTTTTATTTATCAAGAGGAAAGTTCGGATGTGAGGATTGGTGATTGTGCAGACCATATAAAATAGGAAGGCTCGAATTACTTTCAAGTATCACAATTCAACTCCCTGTTTACAAGTGTTTTATTCACAGTTTCTGATTTGAAAAATTGGACACTGAAGAATCTCTGAGAAATGAAAAATTAACAATAGAAAAGAAAAGAATGACGGAGCTATCAATCCAAACCGTTATGGATTATATTATTAAATCAATTCTGCTGGGAGAGTGCCCATTGTGAAGAGGGGGCAGAGTTTATAACATTTAGCTGATAAACATATTAACTCTTTTTGAAAATACCACCAGGGGCACTGGGAAGATGGCCAGCCCTGCCGGCTGTCTGTTCGTTCTTTCATCTTTTTGTTATTTTTAGCGTCTTCAGTTTGTTTTATGTGGGGGGGCGATCGGGGGATGTAGTTTTTTCAAGTTCTTACCTTCCCGGAGATGTGATGATGATGACGATGATGATGATGATGATAAATACTTTATTAATCCCCTCAGGGAAATTCAGATGCCCAGTAGCCAACCAGTCAAAACGTAAAGCAGACAATATGTAAAATACGGACAATACATGAAAGCAATAAATACTTAAAAAGAACCCAATAACTAACTAGTAAAAGTGCAAAGCATCCCCATACAGCTTAACGGTCAGTATTATAAAATCTAATGGCTGCAGGGGTGAAGGATCTCCTGAACCGCTCTGTTCTACAGCGCAGGGAGAGGAGCCGGTTGTTGCTCCATGTGCTCCTCTGACCCTCCAGAGTTTCATGGCGTGGAGCCCAGAGTTGATCAAATCTCAGATCACATTCTCCGGGCTCTGCGGCCTACCATCGCTGGAGCTGGGAGCCGCCTCGGACTGTCGTGAACCTCACTGCGGGGCGCGGACTTAACATCGGAGCCGATCCCTTGCCTGGAATCGCTCCCACCGCGGCCCTGCGGACTTACCATCAAGGGCTCGCAGTCTCGGGAGAGACCGAGTCGGGAGCTCGAACGCCGCAGAAGATTCATCCAGCCCCGACGCGAAGTTCGATCGCCCAGCACGGGGGAGCTGACATCCTCCTGATACAGGAGCTGAATGCCTCAATGCGGAGGGCCCGAACGCCGCCACCTACGGGAGTCAAGACCGTCCCGTCAACGGAGGGCTCGAGGAGTCCCCGACCGAGGAAGAACAAAAGGAAGAGACTTGAACTTTATTTCACCTTCCATCACAGTGAGGAATGTGTAGGAGTCACTGTGGTGGATGTTCATGTTAAAATGTGTTTTTGAGTGTTGCTTTTAATTGTATGACAGACCTGGCCAGTGAAATTCCTCGTACGTTGCAAAACATACTTGGCGAATAAAATCTGATTCTGATTCGGATTCTGAAAATATATTGTGTTTTATTCTCCATAATTATTTTCAACAACAATTGATAGTGTTATTTTCTGTAGCATTGTGAATATAGGATCATAATCCTATTATAATTAGGATATTAAGAATAATGATCGTAATTCAAGAAAATATCTTCACTATAAAATGATCGCAGTTTTCTATTATCTTCTTTTCTGTCACCTCCACACCAATACATGAAAAGATAAATAATAAATTCACAGAGTGGACGTGTAAACCTACAATGAACATCAGCACAGACAAGTGGGAGATAATATATCTCAGTGGGAGGCATGCAAAGGTCATATGTATTTTGAAACATGATCTAAACAGAGGTGAGGAATTTGGAGACAAGGCAGAGAAATTATGATACCCAGTGACATGGATTTAAAAGGTCATAAAAAGAAGGCACAACTGAGAAGATGTCAAATAACTTACCAGATTTTACCAGAACTGACAGGTCACATGAATCTGGAAAAGTTGGAAATATTGGAACCACTTCCTTTTTCTCAATTATAAACTGAGATTTGACCTTAATTGAGATTATGAAATAATTTCAGAGGGTGGACATGAAGGAGATATTTCCACTTGCAAATGATTTATGGATCACGGCACTAAATATAATACAGGCATAAATAAATCCAAGAGCCAATTCAAGAAACACTCCTTACTCAGAGAGTGTTTACCACCGGTTGTATAATAATAATAATAATAATAATAATAATATAATAATAATAATAATAATAATAATAATAATAATAATAATAATAATATATTTTATTGTCATTACACATAACTGCAACAAGATTAGGTTTGCAACTTCCATCCGATGTCATAACTTAATCGACAAATAAATTTAGGTTTAGATACCCCGAGAACAAGGTTTGTAAAAACGAACATTAGACCAGTAAAATCAACACAGACTAAAATGCGAGGCCGGGGGAGACTGTCCATGGGGGTGGGGGGGGGGGGGGGGGGGGGGGTACTCAGCAGGGCCAGTTCAGAGCCGCTATAGCTCGGGAATGAAGCTGTTTCTGAGTCTGGAGGTGCGGACGTAGAAGGCCTTGTAACGTCTGCCAGAAGGGAGTAGTTCGAACAGTCCATTACAAGCGGAGTCTTTATGTATGCTGACGGCCTTCCGGAGGCACCGTGTGTGGTAGATGCCCTCCAAGGCTGGTAGCGGTGTCCCAATAATCTTTTGCGCTCTGTGGACGACGCGCTGAAGAGCTCTCCTCTCCGCCTCCGTGCAACTGAGATACCACACAGAGATGCCATACGTTACTATGCTCTCTGTGGTGCAGCGGCAGAAGGTCGTCAGCAGCTGTTGGGGAAGACCTGGGCTATTTGAGGCTAATAGCATTTTGAGGAGTGGGAGGGTTTGTGTGTGTGGATAGCCACATATGGTAGGAACAGATGGAGGTGTTGGGGCAGCATGGTGGGGCAGCGGTAGAGTTGCAGCCTTACAGCATCAGAGACTCCCTGTGATCGCCCGGGTTGTGAAAACCTGCCTTTTCTCCAAGTGTTTTAGTCTTTGAAGCGTGGAAGGAAACCGTAGATCTTGGAAACCCACACAGGTCACAGGGAAAATGTACTAACTCCGTACAGACAGCATCTGTAGTCAGGATTGAACCCGCGTCTCTACCGCTGCGCCACCATGCTCTGTTTTCCTCCCACATTTCAAAGACGTGCAGGATTGTAGGTTAATTAGCTTTTGTGAATTGTAAATTGCCCCTACTAAGTAGAATAGACCAAGTTAACAGGTGATTGTGGTTGGTGTGGTCTCGGTGGGCTGAAGTTCCGGTTTCCCTGATGTATCCAGAAAACTAAGACCATTGATAAGATCGTATGATAAAAGGTTGGAGGAGGATTCTGTGGTTGATAATTTTCCTTAACAACCATGCCCTAGAGTGGTAAGGGGCATGCTCACCACTAATTCTGATCCCTTCCATGTATCTGACATAGTCCTCCTTAGAAACATAGAAACATAGAAAATAGGTGCAGGAGGCCATTCGGCCCTTTGAGCCAGCACCGCCATTCATTGTGATCATGGCTGATCGTCCCCAATCAATAACCCATGCCTGCCTTCTCCCCATATCCCTTGATTCCACCAGCCCCTAGAACTCTATTTAACTCTCTCTTAAATCCATCCAGTGATTTGGTCTCCACTGCCCTCTGTGGCAGAGAATTCAGCAAATTCACAACACTCTGGGTGAAAAAGTTTTTTCTCACATCAGTCCTAAATGGCCTCCCCTTTCTAAGACATATCTTGAAGAAGCTTCAAGAATATTTTGATCACATACATGTTCTTTATTAAATTGTATGTGATAAGTGTTTTCAGCAATCAGACCATGTTACGTAATGGCTACCATAATTATTTCTCTATTTACATATTTCTAATGTCACCACATGAGTCACTCATTGTGGGAACTGACCCAACACAGGACCCATTTGTTATTACAACGCATAACTAGTGGGTGGGAGATTGCAACCTTCATGTGGTCCGCTCTGTTTTGACAAATGCAATCAACCTGGCATGCACAATCAAATAAGATTAAATAGAACAAGTTGTCCTACATCTTTAGGCTGTGCACGCCATACGCACGAAGACGACATCGCACAAGTCTACATGTGCTATCAGCTTATTGTCTTTAGACCATGTTCAGTGAAGTAATGGGTATCAATGCTCCCTCATGTCAAATACTGGAAGGTATGGTTTCGAAGTGAAAGCAGCAAAGTTTAAAGGAAATCTGAGGGGCAACGTTTACACACAGAGGGTGATGGATGCCTGGAACGTGCTACTGGTGTGGAGTGGATTAGCTCTTGGATTTATTAATGCCCCTATATTATATTTTGTGCTGTAATCCACAATGATGCGTGTAGAGACAGATACAATAATGGCATTTCAGAAACTTTTGGGTAACCACATGGATATACAGGGATTGGAGGGATACGGATTAGAGGTAAGATTTGGTCTTGTAAGAATTGGTAGGTAAGAGTTGGTCTTGTTATCATGTTCAGCATAGACTTTGTGGGCCGAAGGGCCTGTTCCTGTGCTGCAATGTTCTATGTTCTATATGAGATCTCATTTGTGAGGAAAAGACAAAAGGCTGGAGAGCATGATAATTAACCTGCTTCATAAACATGTCTGTACTTTGGACTTAAGCACTAAGAGATGAGGAGAGCTCAGTGCTGCAGAGGTAGAGTTTTACAGCGGCAGTGACCTGCGTTCGATCCTGACTACGGGTGTTGTCTGGATGGAGTTTGTACGTTCTCCCT
This sequence comes from Okamejei kenojei, assembly GCA_035221665.1. Taxonomy (NCBI): domain Eukaryota; kingdom Metazoa; phylum Chordata; class Chondrichthyes; order Rajiformes; family Rajidae; genus Okamejei; species Okamejei kenojei. The sequence continues at coordinate 40,784,215 of CM069146.1, forward strand.
GTGACTGCATGGGTTTTAATGGGTGCTCCGGTTTCCTCCCACATTCCAAAAATGTACAGATTTGCAGGCTATTTGGTTTCGGTAAGTTCTAAAATTGCCCCTAGTGTGTGTAGGCCAATGTACAGGGTAAATGCTGGGACTCGGTGGGCCGAAAGTCTCTAAAGTGTAAAGTCTAAAGCTATTTTCAACCCTTTCTTTTCAGCTACATTCACTAGTAAACGTTGGGTCCCTTTTGAATTAATTGAACAGTAAACATGTTCTATTTATATGGCTTGTGCCAGTGCAGCTCGCTGCAGCAACAAATATGTTCTTCTATAATTGACATTGTCCTCAAACATTACTGACAATGGTGCCATAAATCTTTTATTGATTATCTGCAATATTGATAGACAACATCATATTTTCCTGTGCCTGAGGTGTGACTTTGACATGCTGGAAATAGTTACTATTAAATTTACTTTTTCATTGCAAATGCCTGGAGCTTTTCCAACCAATCAAAGGCAATTATACACACAGCTAGAAAAAGTTCATCCACCATCACCATCAGCTAGAGCATGCAGTCAGTGCACCGAGGGAAAGAGCCTCCCCAGAACATTAAAGAGGCAGGTGCAGTCCCATCAAATTGGCCTTTTGTTTGGCTCCCAGCTACATTAGTGTGAGTGTTAGCTCCAGGATGGGAAGCTGGGTAGAGTCCAACAGCCTTTCTGCCTGGGACTCTTCATGCCAATTATAAAGACTGGGCTTCACTTCCAACCCTCTGGCAACCTGTCTTTTTGAATCAGATGCAAAAGACAGGTTAAAGAGGTTATGGCGGATTCCTGGCAGCACCAGGTGAGTTACTTGGAGTTTTTTTTATTTTAGAATTACTTCTTTAATTATTTCAAATGGAGACACCACAATGAGAGGCAACACTTTTGCATCTGATCTAATTCTGGTCTTACGCAGATGGCCTTGCAGTTCTGACCAAGGATAGAAGTAGAGTACGTTGTACTCATTGTCCGGCATGGGCTCGGTATGCTGAAGGGCCTGTTTCCACCATGTATCTCTAAAACTAAAACTAAGTAAACAACACCCAATCATCGTTACTAACTCCACATGTGAGCTTGAAGGTCATCATGACCCTCAAGGAAGCTGCGCTGTGACTATGAACAGAAACCTGCTATGGGGAAGATTACATGCCTAGGAAGCTTACTCACCCATCCTCTGACCAATATTTCAGTCGCTGATTTGGATGGAGGATTGTTTCCTATATTGGTTCAACACTCACAGCTATGACTGTCAGTGAGCTGCCTGGCATTGGCCTACTAGAAGGCTGGTGGAGAGCATCAGAAGGATCCATGGGATGAGATACTGTAGCCTTCTCTGATCAGAAGACTCTGTTGTGTGCCCTGGAGCAGATCTTGTGCATTGATGCTCTGGTAATCCTTGTTCAGTGAGGTTTCTTTAAAAAATAATTCAGCTCCTTCAATTGTTTGCTTGATAGCACAAAATAAAATGGCTCTGTGGAGCAAAACACCTGGTGAAAAATGCTGAACTGTGTTTTTTTTTAATTCAATTTTTGCTTACACTGTGTGTTACTGTTATGATAATTACAATGAAGATTAAAGAGGATTAACAGGATGGTGACAAGACCTGTTCCTGTTCGCCTTTCATGAGATTCCAGCTCTTTATTTCCTCTGGAGCTGTGGAGCGGCGCAGCTTAAAGAGTCTGAATTAAATATCAAATGTTTGTCCTTACATCGGTTGTGGCAAAGCATAGGACAAGTCAAATTGAGCACCACTGGTACTTTAGTTTCACTCAATAGTTCAATTGACTTGTGGACTGAATATGTGGATAGAATACTATTTTTTTCTGTTGCAAGTAACACAGCAACTTTAAACTCACAGTCCTGGAACTACTTGGCTTATCCCCATTGCCTTTCTTGAATAAATATTCCTTTTCTTCAGAGATGCTGCCTGTCCTGCTGAGTTACTCCAGCATTTTGTGTCTCCCTTCTCTGCAATTCTTCAATTATCTGGCATCTCACCTGTGGCCATCTCTTCTTGCCTCACATGTTATCCATCCTAGCACACATCTCATCACGCCCTGGGGACACATCCACCTTTACCTCTAAGATTTCTGATAAGACGTTACTATTTCAATAGCAATTTGTTCCAGAATTTCTTCGCACTCCCTGAAATTGGTAGATAAAATGTCCTTCCCCTTAGTGAATAAAGATAGGAAGTATTTGTTTTAGGGTGGCACAGCAGGTGTGGAGGGATGGAAGATTGCAACCTTCACGTGGTCCGCCCTGTTTCGACTAATGCAATCAACTCGGCATGCACAAACAGAAGATCAAATAGAACATGTTGTCCAACAACTATAGGCTGTGCACGCCACACGAAAGACAAAGAAGCAGTTGTGGAGAGTGGCACAGTGGAGCAACGGTAGAGTTGCTGCCTCACAATCATACCTGAGATATGATTCTGACCTTTGGTTCTGCCTGTATGGAGTTTGTACATCCTCTGTGTGTGAATGTGGGTTTCCTCTGGGTGCTCTGGATTCTTCACACATCCCAACAATGCACAGGTTTATAGGTTAATTGGCCTCTGTAACTTGCCCCTACTGTGGAGGCAATGATTGAGAAATTGAGTTAACATAGAGCTAGTATGAACTAGGTGATTGATGATTGGTGTGGACTTGTTGGGCTGAAGGACCTGTTTCAATGCTGTTTCTTTAAACTAATCTTCACCAACACCCTCTGTCTCCACAGATAGATTGCATTGTTTTTCGGTAATGAGCACCAATCACTCCAATCACCCCATTGCCTTACAATATGTAAATAGCTTTGGAATATTCCTTAATCTTGTCTCACGGTGTAACTTCGTGACTCCTTTTCCTCTCCTAATTTTTTTTTAATACTTTCTATACTTTTCAAATGTCATCTTGACTTGTTCTAAGCTTTGACACAACCAATCAAAGGCCAAATGTTTAATATTTAATTCAGACTCTTTATCTTGCACTACACGTTATTTCCTTTATCCTGCATCTATACATTGTGGCTCGATTGTAGTTATGAATAGTCTTTCCACTGACTGGGTAGCACGCAACATAAAGCTTTTCACTGTACTTTGCCACATGTGACAATAAACTAAACTAATTAACTACACTGTGTTTAATACTGGTTTCCTATTAAATAACAGAAGAGAAAGCTCAGCTCATATACTATAAAAGAATTTCCATTCCATAAAAAAAGTTGCACAAAGTGAACTTTGTAACATTAACATTTGGATTATTATTTCCCAATCTCTACTGGTAGAAGCCTACACAATTATGAGAGACATAGATTGGGTGCGCAGTCAGAAACTTTTTCCTGTGGTAGAAATGTCAAACACTAAAGGGCATAGCTTTAAGGTGAGGAGGTAACTAAACGTACACTTAACTCTGCCTCATTCAATTATTCCATTATTGTAATTTAATATGTTTTGCAGCATTATGGATTGCAGTTGTTGTACTTATTGCATATTTATCATTATGTATTTATATTGTCTACTCTGTCAACTTTGTGTGAACAATTAATTTCATTGCACCATGGCAATAAATTAATCAGATTTAAAAAGTCCATCAATAAGTAATCACCCAAGCTTCTAATTCAATCAGGTTAAATCACCTTATTCTACTACAGAGAGCAGAGTAAATATGCTTTGATGTGTAAAAAAATGAAAGGTGATTACTGATCTTCATTAAAAATTCTAAACTTAGATTGATGTTTGAACATATGATTATTTTGTGAAGAAAATCCATAGTGTATCATGAGCAGGAAAAATAACCTAGCAATAATTTTGGAGCATGAAGGAATGCTTTCTCCCATGATCTCCAAGACATGTTAGATTTTTGTACATTTTAGTGTTATTACTTCTGACACAAATGGATCTTCAAAGTTGGTTTTGGCATTTATTGATCAAAGGTTCAAATCTTCAGAGTGAATTGTTTAAAATGGAAAATGTTGATGTTCTACTCCATGGACAAACTTCGCTGTTCTTTGTGTACCGGTATTCATCAGCATAGTAAGATAAAACTAGAACTTACCAGTTTGAAGTTTGATCTTGATTTTATGAGGATTTACGTTGGTGATTACGTGAAGAAGACCCGCCAGGCCGCATGCGCACCAATCTTCAAAGCAGCAGTATGAAATTACAAATAACAACACCAAAGTAACATTGTAAGATGCGTGACTCGAGAACTACCAGATGATCCTTTATGAGAGAGAGTTGGGCGTGGCGGGCACGTAATCACCAACGTAACTCCTCATAAAATCAAGATCAAACTTCAAACTGGTAAGTTCTCATTTAATCTTACTATTTTACTTTGGAGTCACGTGAGTGATTCCGTGAAGAGTTCAAAGCTTTGTGATTTCATGCCGCAGATTACCATTCTTGGCATCCCACTGCATTGATTCACTCGAATGAGAAATAAATGCATTAGTAGTAACATTGCATTTAATGCAGTAATAAAGTTTATTTAAAAAATATAAACAAACAACAGTACCCCTCTATCCCGGGGGACTTTAAACAGAACTTAAAATATTATAGGCAAACAGCCCTGGATCGGCAATCGGCCGATGATGGAACATTCTGAAACATCAGCTCATTTGCCCATCCAGACGGCCGCCAAATATGGTCGACGGGCACGTCCCTCACCTTGGTCGCCGACGTAGCTGCGGCCCTAGTGGAATGATATGTAAACGCACTATCTAAATGATACACTGACGTTGATGCTGACCTGGTGGAATGAGATATACAATCGTCAGTGTTAATACCTGTATAACCCAGAACCTGCTGCAGCCACCTTGAAATAGTCTGAAGCGACCTTCCTTTGTGTAGTTGTTTGTTGACTAATAAACAATGCTGATTCCATACTTCTTAGGATTCTGGTGGCCTTAATAACATAGGCGTGAGACCGTGGGGTATCCAAAATTAATCTTAAATCATGCCACCCCAGTCTACGCTGCTTGTGTAGACCAGCATTTAAAATGTAATGGCACCAATTCCATCCTATCTAGCCACAGCGTTTGCAATGTTTGCCGTCGTTGTGCTGATATAAGTGTCATAACTAAGGATGTCGCTGGAACTCCTTGGTGAAGTAATGTTCACACATTTTCAATAACCAACTGCATAATCTTGTAGTAGGAGAACTTGTGTCAAGATCTTTTAACAACTTGATATCCGTTGAACCCGACAGCGTTGTTCCCTTATGTTGTAGCTGTAGTGTCTCTATAACTGAATTATTGTCAAATACCATTTAAAATGAACTGGAAATGGCAGTAATCTGTACCGTATTAAATGTAACATTAACATTTAACAAAAACACTTCTGATCCCCTCAATAGGAATGTACTGCTTTTTGGGGTGCTATCCCTGCACACTGCAGTGAGCACCTTCATGGCTTGATGTGACAACCTGAGGCATAAGTTAATCCATTCAAAATGTGTAAGTCAATAATTGTTTTACTGTGCAAAGGCCGGTCTCCTGAACCACAGTTTGAAACAGCAAGTTCTTGTTTTTTTGGAATCAACGTATACCGTTGTGCCATAATGCCTGATGAAGCAGGCAACATGGACGCTTGGCCAGTCCAACAGTACAAACCTAAGCGAGGTCTTGCTGACTGTTTTAAGACACGGCTAATGAGGCAAAAATGAGGAAGACATAAAAGATAATTCCTCCTATTGAAGCGAGAATGTATTTCTCTGCACTGTTGTGCCACATATTTTTGCAATCAGTGAATAAACATGCACCAACATGTCGATATTCGATGTAGTATTGAACCATACTTTCATCATACTTTGAGACCCAACACTTATTCTGTGTTATCGATCTGAACTGGATAATACACCAGTGGCAAAGGAGATTTAGGTCATTATTACAGGATACTTTTACTTGATTACCATGCGACTAACATATGTCACAATCGTAGAGCAGCAACTTGAATTTGAGCATGTAGAATATGTATATTCGCTCAATAGCCCCTTACCCATGGGGTGCATCTAGTGTATATATTTAGTTGATACCAACAATTGAAGAATTGGTAACTCATGCAATCTCCAATACCTCCAAGTAGCTGATGGTATTTGGAACTTCTTATCTTAGAGTCCTAAGCATCAGTTTGTAATAACAGAATTCGACTGACCACACTACTGTAGCAAGTTTCAAGTTCAAGTTCAATGAGTTATTGTCATGTTCAGCAATGCTGAATACTGTTACTTCATCATTCAGCTGACAATAGCATAAGGTTGTTAACAATGGTCTAATTGCTACTTACACAATATCAGTTCCTTGATTTGCTCGGCTGAAACACAGCTGTATGTTGCCAATCACTTTTGATGAAAATAAAACTCAGTTTTATAACAGATTGCTATAACTCCAATCTCCTGCCACAAGGTGGAGTCAGGCTAATAATAATTAAAGGTAAATCCCAATGACCAACAAACAGTTTATCCCATACCCCAAAGCTTTACTGTTATAGTACAGTTATTTTGTCTTTGATAACCTCTGTAATGGGATTTGCATAGCATGGATGTCTGACCCTTATGATTCTGTTGTTAGTCAGGAAAAATAAGTTTTCATATTCGGAAAGTTCATATGCCCGACACTCTCCATTCTTCATAATAACATGCCACTCCTGCCTTATTCCATGCGTGGTTTGCATGAGAACTTTTGCCCAATTTCCGAACCTTAATTAGTTTTTAAATAGCCCTGGCCATAATCCAAACTTGCTTGGAATGCTCCGACTCTGCCTCAACCAAATATTTTTACCCTTTGTGTGTTGTAAATATTACAACTTGTGAACGGTGCACTACCCATATTTTGGAAGTGCTAGACCCATTTTGTTGAGTAGGATTGGTAGGGTGCATGGAATTTCTGAGCTATCATGCTGCCCCCATCTCCAATGAACTGCTTACTGCCGATGAGCGCCTGGGGTGCGTTCTGAAACGATGACTTTGCCCGCCGTTGGCCTAATTGATTTGTCTGCCAGGCTTCCTTCCCCTGTTGAATAGGCCTACCTGAATAACAGATTCTGCGGCTGGCTCTCACATTCCCCTGTTGGCGCTGTTCACTGCCGGCACATACAGTGGCTTGCAAAAGTTTTCATACCCCTTGAACTTTTCCACATTTTGTCACGTTACAACCACAAACGTAAATGTATTTTATTGGGATTTTGTGTGATAGACCAACACAAAGTGGCGCATAATTGTGAAGTGGAAGGAAAATGATAAATGGTTTCCAAATCTTATTATAAAAATAAAAAACTGAAAAGTGTGGTGTGCAAAAGTATTCTGCCCCCCTGTACTTTGTAGAACCATCTTTCGCTGCAATTACAGCTGCAAGTCCTTTGGGTTATGTCTCTACCAGCTTTGCACATCTAGAGACTGAAATTTTTGCCCATTCTTCTTTGTAAAATAGCTCAAGCTCAGTGAGATTGGATGGAGAGCCTCTGTGAGCAGCAATTTTCAAGTCTTGCCAGAGATTTTCATTTGGATTTAGGTCTGGACTTTCTAATGGACTGGGCCATTCTAACACATGAATATGCTTTGATCTAAACCATTCCATTGTAGCTCTAGCTGTATGTTTAGGGTCGTTGTCCTGCTGGAAGGTGAACCACCACCCCAGTCTCAAGTCTTTAGCAGACTTAACAGGTTTCCGTCCAAGATTGCCCTCTATTTGGCTCCATCCATCTTCCCATCAACTCTGACCAGCTTCCCTGCCCCTGCTGACGAAAAGCATCCCCACAGTAGATGCTGCCACCACCATGTTTCACAGTGGGGTTGGTGTGTTCAGGGTGATGTGCAGTGTTAGTTTTCCGCTACACATAGCATTTTGCATTTAGGCCAAAAACTTCAATTTTGGTCTCATCATACCAGAGCACCTTCCTCCACATGTTTGCTGTGTCCCCCACATGGCTTGTGGCAAACTGCAAATGGGACTTCTTATGGCTTTGTTTCAACAATGGCTTTCTTCTTGCCACTCTTCCATAAAGGCCCGATTTGTGGAGTGTACGACTAATAGTTGTCCTGTGGATCTGTGGATTTGTGGATCTCTGCAGCTCCTCCAGAGTTACCATGGGCCTCTTGGCTGCTTCTCTGATCAATGCTCTCCTTGCCCGGCCTGTCAGTTTATGTGGACGGCCATGTCTCGGTACGTTTGCAGTTGTGCCATACTCTTTCCATTTTCGGATGATGGATTGAACAGTGCTTCGTGAGATATTCAAAGCTTTGGATATTTTTTTTATAACCTAACCCTGCTTTAAACGTCTCCACAACTTTATCCCTGACCTGTTTGGTGTGTTCCTTGGGCTTCATGATGCTGTTTGTTCACTAATGTTCTCTAACAAACCTCTGAGGCCTTAACAGAACAGCTGTATTTATACTGAGATAAGATTACACACAAGTGGACTCTATTTACTAATTAGGTGACTTCTGAAGGCAATTGGTTGCACTGGATTTTATTTAGTGGTATCAGAGTAAAGGGGGCTGAATACTTTTGCATGCCACACTTTTCAGTTTTTTATATGTAAAAAAAATGTGAAAACCATGTATCATTTTCTTTCCACTTCACAATTATGCGCCACTTTGTGTTGGTCACATAAAATCCCAATAAAATACATTTATGTTTGTGGTTGTAACATGACAAAATGTGGAAAAGTTCAAAGGGTATGAAAACTTTTGCAAGCCACTGTATGTGCTTAAGTATGTTCTATTGAATTCTTTAGAGCCTGGAGTCAGTTATATCTTGACCTTTTTGCTCTTCCCTCCTCAGAGAAGGTAATTCGGAGTCAACCCTAAACAGGCGCTGCCGCAGGCCGTAGGATACCAATACTGATACGAACCCATTGGCCTTAACCCAAATAGAATATTTTGCTGGGATGGCAACTTTGTTGTCAGGAAAAGGGTACCTCTAACACGTGCCCTTCGTCCCTTGGGGTATGCCCCACGGCCATACCCTGAGACTCAGTGTCAGCAGGATACTGACCCGTCTTGGTTTCTGCCTCCAAGAGGGAGACCTCTGTAGCACTGTATGCAACAGTTACTGTATTTGGGATAGTCATTTCAAACGCACTATCCAGTCCCGGTGTGGAATTCATCCCCTGACTCCGTGGGCCTTCCTATTCAGCCCAGGTGGAGAATCATCTCCCGACTCCATGGGCATAGCAGATTATGTGTGAACTTGAGCAACCCTGACCCAGGCATTGCTGGCGCAATTCTTAAAGGCCGGTGCTTTTTGACATGAAACAGCCCTGTACCAGGTGCTGCTAGCATGGCTCTCTCGTAGGCCGGTAATGTCACAAATGAAACAGCCCAGTATCAGTCACTGCTGGCACGGCTCTCCCGTAGGCTGGCACTTTCATACATGAAGCAGCCATGTCAGGCGCTGCTGGCGCGTCCTGTCCCATAGGCTCGCGCTCCAGTGCGGCTGCCGTACTGGTGCGCATGCGGCCTGGCGGGTCTTCTTCACGGAATCACTCACGTGACTCCGAAGTAAAACCCTTGGTGAATAGCTTCATGTATGTCTTTATTGTGGTCAAATGTTTGTTTGGCAAAATGTGCACAATGTAACATCATGCACAATATTACAAAGACAGAGACCAGTTTAAAATACAGCACAGTATTACAGAGAGCACAATGTAATACAGAGCACAAGATTTTAAAGAGCAGAACACTGTGCCCAATATAGCAGACATCATAATAAAACATAGAGAGAACAGTATACAATAGACACAAAATAACAAGGAACACCAAGTAAGCATTTAACCAAGAGAACGACACAACAAAGGGGACAATGTAACATGATATATCAAAGAACAGAAAACGACACAAAACAAAATTGTACAAAAAGCACAATGACACAGAGGACAATATACTAGAGCACAGTTTAACCAAAATGTACAATGTTACAGAGAACACAATAACACTTCTGAATGGTTACTGGGGTTGCAACACTACTCATGCTTGGTGAGTTCTGAAGTGAGTAATGAGGCCAATGTGCACACTCTGGGATGGATGTGTTACACAAGCAGGGTGGGCGTGCCAGACAGAGCAATCTGGTGGGGCAGTCCATTCCTTCTTTGATTTATATTGGGCTTCTGATGTATGAATTCCACATTCTCAATATCGTCTTGAATACTCCTGTCCTATTTTGAGCTGCCTTGGACCAGAAGTTAATGGGGATGTTGCATTTCATCACAGAGACTTGGAACACACCCTTGAATCTTTTTTCTGTCCACCTTGCAAGCTCTATCCATGACAAAGTTTAGATTAGTGTGTCTTATTTTGGCAATCTGGCACCAAGCATGTGAATGTCGTGACCTCTGCATAACTGGCTGATTGTAACATGGTTGTTAATGCAGAGGATGTTGGTCTGGGAAAGGACATCGACATTAGTTTGCTTATTCTTCCAGTGAATTTGGAGGATTTTGCAGTGACAGCATTGGTGGTAACTCTACTATGGCACTGACCGATGGACGAGGATGGACATGTGGAAGTGAGGATGCCGCTGCCGAGGGAAGGAACAAAGGACCTTAGTGGACCGCTGTGAAGGAGGGTAGAAGAGCAACGGGGACCTGGTGTGAGCAGGGCCTGGGGTAGAACAATGGACAATGGGGGGACAGCCGTGACGGAGGGCGAAGAACAATGGACAATGGGGACCTGGCATGGGGGGGGGCCTCCGTGAGGGAGGGGGGAAGAACAATGGGGGAACTGGCGGGGGGGGGGGGGGGGGTGGTTGATTTACAACTTTGTAAGCGGCCTTTATGGGCCACTATTTGCATATCTTGACAAAGTATATAAGTAAAGAATTTCACTGTGACTTGTCAGATGCGACAATAAAGTATTTAATTCAATTCAATTCAATTCAATGCCTGCTATGGACAGTCCAGATCTCAGAAAAATATAGGAGATGCAAAGATTGCTAATGTCCCATAGCCTATGAGTTTTGCTCTGAGTCAGAGGTCTTGATCTTCAAATAAGATGAAGCTGAATGCTTTCAGTTTATTATCACGTGTACCGAGGCAGAGTGAAAAGCTTTGTTGCGTGCTCACCAGTCAGGGGAAGACAATACATGATTACAATCGAGGCATCCACTGTGTACAGATACATGATGAAGGGAATAATATGAATAACGTTGTGCACCCCTCAATGCCAAAACGTCTCCCAGTTTCTATCAAGTGAAAGAGGAAATAACATAATTGAACCACACTGTAAGTGCATGACTCATAGGGAAGGTCATACAGCCTGTTCTGAAAGGAAACAGTTAACTTTTTGATGACCTTTGATCAGTCCTAAAATAGCAACTCTGTGGGTCTTCCCATGTATACCGTTTGATCTGCTGACTATTTCCATGATTTTCTGATTCATTTCAGAATTCTAGCATTATTTCATTTTTGGTGTGATGTAAAGTATTCCTTTAATAAAAGTCATGACACAGGAGCATGCAGAATCATTCAGATCGAACAAAGAGTCTCGTAAATGTTACAAACCAAAATTATTGGATACTATATCTTAAACAAAGAGGCCGGCAGTTTTTATTGTTGAATCATTCGTTATCAGTCAGTAGCAGCCAGAGGCCTCCCTCTAAATGGTTGAATTATTTCCTATGACATTAAGGTTTCCTCTGTTATGTAGCAAAAGTTAAGGAACCAGCAAGAGTGCATCAAGCAATTAGGTTCTAAACAAATCTATTGACATGAGGATGAAAATAAATACTGCAGTGTTACTAACTTCTACTATATCACCATTGAGATAATAGCCAGAATTCTTAATCACAAAGCTGATACAATTGACTAAATTTATACTTATATAACAAGACTGCTGGAAACGGATATTTTCCAAAACATGATATGATAACTGACCAGAAGCAGTGAATGCATTTTCTTTTCAGCATGAAGGAATAGATTAGCTTCAGGCAAGAGGTCTATCTTGGTTACGATGCTACGATGATTTGGTTTTGTTACGTGAAAGGCTTAATAAATAGGGATGCATAGTAATAATGTGTAGGAAGGAACTGCAGATGCTGGTTTACACCGAAGATGGACTCAAAATGCTGGAGTAACTCAGTGGGACAGGCAGCATTTCTGAACAATGTCTCCCACTGCTTCTCTCCAGAGATGCTGTCTGTCCTGCTGAGTTTCTCCAGTATTTTGTGTCTATGCATAGTGATATTAAATTAATCCAAGGACAGTGTATGATTGGTGTGGAAATGTAGTGACAAATGTAGTGGAGGTGGTGGGGCTCGTGGCAGCAGTGGGCCCTCAAAGCGGCGGTGGGGCCTTGCTAAATTTCAAAATCTGCAGAGAAAATATCTCTCTTTGTTTTTTTTTCTGTTTTTTCCTGTCTCATGCCTGGTGAGGGGGAGGGTGAATAGAGGGAGGGTGGGAGTGGGGGAGGTAGGGAATGCGGAATAGAGGGAGAGGAGTGCAGTGGGGGAGGTGAGGAGGGATAATGTGGGGCAATAGGGGGTGGTGAGGAGTGGGGGAGGTGGGGAGGTGAGGGATAGAGGGATAGGAGGGGGGGGTAGGGAGGGGAGAGATGGAGTGAGGGAGGGAGTGACTGAGGGTAGGGGAAAGGAGAGGAAGATAGAGGTGAGGGAGGGATTGGGGAGGGGAAGAGGAGAGGGGAAAGATCCTGGGGAGATGAGGAGGGAGAGTGGGGGGGTTGAGGGAGAGGAGGGGCTAGGGAGGGAGAGAGGGGGAAGTGGGGGAGGTGAGGAGATAGAGTGGGGGAGGAGGGGGAATAGAAGGAGATGAGTGGGGGAGGTTGGGAGTGGGGACTAGAGGGGGAGCATGGCAGTGGGTGAGGTCAGGAGGGACAGTTAGGGGATAGAGGGAGGTGAGGAGTGGGGGATAGAGGGGTAGGAGGGGGCAAAGATCGGAGAGGAGTTATGGAGGAAGAGAGGAGTGACTGATGGTAGGGGAAAGGAGAGGTGAGGGAAGGATTGGGGAGGAGTGGGGAAAGAAGAGGGAGGGTGAAGAGGAGGGGGAGGGAGTGCTGGGGGATGAGGGAAAATGAGTCGTGTCTGCGCAGTTCTACTAGATATGAGTGGTAGAATATTGCATTGGGGGAATGGGTTGCGTTTGGGGAACAGGTGAGTGGTGGAATATTGCGTTGGGGGAGGAGACCCAAAGGGCCTGCGTGTAATTAGTGTGTAATAAAAACACAAATTAACTGTGGAAGAATCTTGGGAGAAGTTGTTATATTCAAGGAATATTATGTGGTTGTTCAATGTTTGAAGCAAGACACATGTGGCAAACTGTGACTATTCGAAATAGATTATGCAGAGAGTTTATGCGAACGTTAAGAGCTTTGATACACTTGAATTGGGACCCAATGATGCATAAAATGATCCAAAACTATATGAAAGGCCGAGGACAGATTACTGACCGTAATGAGTGGTGAGAGCTGGTACTTTATATTCTGCAACAATAACGTATATTGGAATCAATTTGAACCCCTGCAGGAGTGGGAAACAGCAGAAGAAAATCAGTTGCTGGAATATCACCATCCAATTCATTGACTTGAGTCAAAAGTTGAGGCAAAAACAGTATTAATAAGTCAGCCTGTTATCACTTGTCCACCAGTGCAGATCATAAATGTTGACTCTAATATCTATTTATACAAGAACACAAGAATACTAGAAAATAACAGCAGGAGCAGGTCAACCTGCCCATTAAGCCTGCCCACCGGTCAATATGACCAAAGTTGTCATTAACTCCTCTACACTACTAGTTCCTCATAGCCCTCAATTTGCCAATCTTTCAAAAAAAAAATTGCCATCTCAACCTTAAATACTTCCAATGATCTAGTCTTCATAACCATCTTGGGTACATACTTGCAAAGATTTACCCACATTCTGTGAAAAAAATCTATGAACCCTAGTTTATACCAGACTGATTCCTGGGATGGCAGGACTTATATTTAGAAGATTGAGGGGGGATCTTATAGAAACTTACACAATTCTTAAGGGGTTGGACAGGCTAGATGCAGGAAGATTGTTCCCGATGTTGGGGAAGTCCAGAACAAGGGGTCACAGTTTAAGGATAAGGGGGAAGTCTTTTAGGACCGAGATGAGAAAAACATTTTTCACTCAAGAGAGTGGTGAATCTTTGGAACTCTCTGCCACAGAAGGTAGTTGAGGCCAGTTCATTGGCTATATTTAAAAGGAAGTTAGATGTGGCCCTTGTGGCTAAAGGAATCAGGGGGTATGGCGAGAAGGCAGGTACAGGATACTGAGTTGGATGATCAGCCATGATCATATTGAATGACAGTGCAGGCTCGAAAGGCCGAATGGCCTACTCCTGCACCTATTTTCAATGTTTCATGTCTATGTTTCTATAAATGTCCACTATTTATCATGTAAATATGTTCCATCCAAGTTGTTGAAAATGTCTCAGGATCTACTCTGCAATGCTTCCTCACAATTTTAAATATCTTAATAAGGTCATCGCTCGTTCTTCTCAACACCAAATAGTTTTAACCATCACTTTATCTCCCTTCTTCACATATTTTTTCATCCATCCTGTCACATTATACCTGGCATAATTGTCTTGCCAAGAGGGGTTGGAGGAAAATTAAAATAGAATAGTTATGCACAGGGATTTTGCCACATGTTCTCCCTGAAAGAAGGAACCCATTAAATCTCCATTCCATACATTGCTTAGCTGACAACGGAGGAAAAGATGAGATTTGAATCAAAATGTAAAATCTTTGTATGATGCGCATCTCAAAATAATGAAAGGTATAGACTAAGTAATTACAGGTCAGTTGGCCTGTTAGGAAAAATAATGGAAGAGATTCTGGAAGACGGTGCTACTCAACATTTGAGTCTGAAGAAGGGACCTGACACGCAACGTCATGTATCCTTTTTCTCCAGAGATACTGCCTGACCTGCTGATTTACTCCAGCACTTTGTGTCTAATTTTAGTATTGGCATTGGTTTATTATTGTCCCATGCACTGAGGATATAGTGAAAAACATTGTTTGAAGAAGGTTAATCGTCAACCTACTTTTGTTCAGGGGAAGTCACATTATATACTGTCACTTTTCCAAGTTCTTTGATGTAGACCTTAACCCATCTAACAGGCTGAGTTAAGGTCTACATTGACCTTAATAAAAACCTTAATAAAAACATTTGACATGGTGGTCCGTAAACTAAATGCTTCTGAGATCCAAAGGAAAATAACAGGTTGGATCCAAAGTTGATTCAGTGACTTCAGTTACGAGGAAAGTTTTAATTGGGTTGAGATTATTTTATTTGGAAAAGAAAAGGTGAATAATTGATTGTTTACAGGAACTTGAAATTATGGATGGTCCAGATAGCAATGATATGGAGGAATGATTTTCATATGCCAAAAAGTAATCAAGCAAGGGGACAACGATTTTAAATATTTGGCAGCAGAATCCGAGAGGAAATGAAAATAAATCTTTTCACTCAATGGATGTCTGTAACTCACTGTCCAAATGTTAGTAGACGAATATCTCAGCATTTATGGACAACGAGCTGGACAGTACGGTTGGCTGCTCCTTTAATAGTATGGGCATGTTAAGTTAGAAAACCATCTTAAGTAGTGCAAATCTCAATGACCCCATGAATCAAATTGTAAATACTGCAAAGATATGCACTCTGCAAAATAATCTATTATGTATTAGGTCAAATGCATAAATACTGTGGTGAATTGTACAGATCCCAATGTTATATGAACTGCAAACTGTGTTTCAAAATGAATGTTCACAGCCCCATTTCAAGCCACCAATTCTGAGACTGTTTGGCTCACCATCAAAATATCACACCAGGAAGCCTGCAAAAGTCAATATTCTCGAAACGTTTTACACATCTAAATTGATTCAATCTGTATTGCTTTTTTATGCATTCCTGCTATCAGCATGTTGCTATATTCTTTTGCTTCTATGTAATTTTAAATATTAAAACATCCCATGATATTTTGTGCTGGTTAGAAAAGATGGGGGAGAACAGTTTGATGTCTGTGCAACTACAACTGACAAACCAACAATCATTAATTATATGGGATACTAAAACAAATGATTAACATTATGAAACAATCTGCTGAGAGAAATTGCACTATCAGAGAGTATAGAGGAAAGTTGAGCTTTTAAAATGACCTCAACTCCATAAGAGACAAAATATTGAATATATCCAACCCCATGGGTACATTGGAGAAGCAGCTTATGATACCAAAAGTCAGAAGCATTAAAAAAAATCCAATATGCATAAGAAACTAAAGCCTAATCGAATTGATGTTTATGCTTTGATTGAGAGATTCATGGTCTCAATCTGTGAAGCTATCAAAAAGACTCTGCATCAGCGGTATACAATTGTGACATTATTTCAGTATCATTAAATTCAGATTGATTTTCTTGCGATTAAAAATGTTGCAAAACTTTCTTCAACACATTCAAGGAATAATGCATGTGAAATGTTAGAATGGTACTCATTAGGTTCTCTCTTTTGATGGGTCTCAAGTTAGAATATTTGGGAAGAGGAACATCCCAATATCCTGCCACTCCAAGTTGTATTTGAGGTACACCTCATTAAAGTGTTGTATTGTACTGTGTTTTTCATCTTTTGTTTGGTGTTCATTTCATTATTTACAGTTTTGTGAATTACTTCTTAATTATAATGGTTCAATGCTGCTTTAGTTGTCACATGTGCACTGCACAGTGAAATACTTTTTGCATATTTACACATGCAGGGGTCCCTGCATGTAGGGGGCCCAAGGATTTGGCTCCATTTCCAAGGTCCATGCCCGGTCTACAGGAGCATCTCCCGATGTGCCTCTGCAGAGTTTCCCTCCATCGTCTTCAATGGCCTGCAAACCAATGTCCCTCTCCTTGCCCAGCGATCTTTGTGGCCAATGTCCCTCTCCTTGCCCAGTGATGGGGGCACCTCCTGCAGCCGACTTTGAAGGTGCTGGAGGCATTACCCCAGTTCACTTTCCTACCGACCCTTGCTCCCAGTGTCTGGCAGCTCCCTCCTCATCAGTTCTCCGGTCTTCGGGGGACGAGCAGGGACTGGGCCCAGTGGCTTCCCTCCACAGGCCAGCTCTCAGGTCCTCCAGGCAGGTTCTCGGTTCCGCCGTTCACCAAACTTGCAAAGTATAGGCAATGAACCCCAATACAAACAACATCTGAGACAATAGGATGGACACAGCCATCCACTCCATAAAATCGCCAGGTCTTCACTCAGTTAACAGTTGCTCACTATTAAGCTGCATATCATTGAACATCATAGATCATGACAAAAGAAAACTCAGTGAGTTTGTGTTAAACTTTTTCAGAGCTATACAGAAACCATTGCCTCCAGTTAATCATTTGGACACCTTAAGGGGAGCCCCATAGCAGAAGCGTCCATGTCACGGGGCTGGAAACTGGAAGTATCCTGAGCTAATTCTGCTACCACCATCATCTATTGCGACAAGTGATGGCTTCCACTGATTGTCGCCGGAAGCTTGCGTTCTTTTCAGGATGGACGATGACAGTGAGGCCAACATTTCTAACAAGATAGATACGAAAAGAGAAGAGACCTTAAGGGGGAAAGAATTTATAGGAATCTGAGGGATAACCTTTTCTTGAAAAAGGTAGTGGGTATATGGAACAAGTTGCCGGAGGAGGTAGTCGAGACAGGGATTATTGTGATGTTTAAGCAATTAGACAGGTACATGGATAGGTCAGGTTTAGAGAGATATGGGCCAAACATTTTGGAGAGATATGGCCTAAAGATATGGGTCAATGGGCAGGTGGGACTAGTGTAGATGGAACATGTTGGTTGGAGTGGGCAAGTTGGACTGAAGGACCTGTTTCCATGCAATCTGACTATGACTCTATTTACAAGGATAACTGACTTTGGAAGTAACCTGAACTTGTTTATTCTTGTTTTGGTGTCTCTAATGATCTAGCAGCATGCTTTCCAGAAGCCCGTGAGTTAATTGACAAGAACTGAGCAGAAGAATGAATTAAAATAAATGAATCTTCAATTATGTTGTTGTTATATTGATTCAAGAATGATGTTGTGGGCGCAAGTCAGCTACTTGTATGTATTGCACTGACTCACACATTTGTGCATTATATGTGGTGTAGGCATCACAATTTGTCAGTCTCAGAAGCACATTGTAAGCAGACTGAACATAAATGCGATGTAAGCCAATGGTGGCTTAATGTAATTAATAAGGAGGTCTAACATGTTGGCATTGATCTAGTAGGTAATTTTCCATACCACATAAACAATGTGAATGTTGAGTCTGATTCTTTATAAAACATCAGCACCAATCTGTGTGCTGAGAGTGTGAAAGATAGCTGCAATGATTGTAACCCATGATGAACTGTGAAGCTGATTATGTGGAGGAGACACACAGAAAATTAAGCAGAACTGTAAACCTAAATCCAACACTCTTCTAAACACCACAGACAATAAACAGAAGGTTAGCTATGTTATTTTGTGGATGGGAATCTAAGGATTGGATGGTGATTTGTTTGGTTAGGGGTAAGTGTTCCACTGTGTAGAAAAGAACTGCAGTTGCTGGTTTATACCAAAGATGGACACAAAGAAGAAGAAGGGTTGAAGAAGAAGTGTCTGTAGAAAGGTTCTGACCTGAAATGTCGCCCAACCTTTTTCAGGGTAGTTTTGTTTGGATAAACACAATCCAGAAACAAGGGAAAGGACTGAAAATAAATGAAACGGTAACCTTGAAAGAATGAAATGGTTTCAAGTGGAAAACAACCTCGGTTTCAGTGTGTGTGGTATCTGAATGTGGTATCCAGGCTGACCAGAATATATTTCCATAAGAACATAGTAACCATGAGCAGTAGCTGGCATACAGACCCGCAAACCTTCTCTGCCAGGGAATAAGTTTGTGGCTGATCTGATGAATGACATGAATTTCTGCCTGATGCCACAAACCCTTATCTTTGTTTCTATCTTTCTTACACATCCTAAATGTCTAAAGGTTCCAAAGCAGCCTGAAGCAGAGAGTTCTAAAGATTCACAACCTTCCTCCTTTTAGCTTTAAAGAGACAATCCCTTCTGCTTAACCCAAGTAAAATATACTCTGCCAGAGGTAACATTCTCTCAGCAACTGCCTGATCAAGTTTTCTGCTGACAATTGTATCTTGAAGTTTATAAATAGAAGCAAAGGGTTGAAAATAAAGTGGTAATGACAAATATATGTAGTAGTCTTATATCAGGGTGGTGTCTGTATTCAATGATTCAATGATATGTTATTGTCACATGGTCCTATGTACAGTGAAATACAACCTGATCAAATCATACAGCAGGCCTCACTCAGGCAGACTTCACCCACCCACAGTCCCTACATTTCTGGGGTGGACAAAGATGTAAAGATTTCATAGAAGAGTGTTATCTTATGCTCGCACTGTGAACTGGTCCTCCTGCCTCAAGTGCCCATAGGTGCCCCCCCCCCCCCCCCCCCCGCCGGGTCCCCCTTTTGTTCTCTGCATCAGTCGCCAGATCCCCCTTTGCCACAGAATGGATGAGGGGGAAAAATGTTTTGGGGGGAAAATTGTATAATAATTCGAAACAAACAAAATGTATAGAGCCATCGGAAAAGAATGAGGGATTGCAATTACTTTTGGTTTTAGAATAAGGAGCTGTCATTTAAATGAAGGGCTGTTAAATTCTACTCTTTAAATCCAGCAGAATCAGGAAGATTGTTTTAAGTGTAAGAAATACATCAATAATCCATTGGATCAATCAATTCTTTGGATACATCACACCAGCTGCTGCTTGTTAGTTATTAAGATTTGAGATTACTCACTAAATGCAAAAGCAATCATCATAATAAATATGTTTACCAAAACTTTTCAATAGAATTTTATCTCTAAATGTGAGTGATTTAATTGCAGCAATTTATACAATTAGGCTGTCCACTGATCTGACATTTCTCTTAACTGAGATTATGCACCTATCTTCTTAAAGCACTCTAAATATAACAGTGCATTGGGCATTTTGCTATAAACCAATATTTCCAAACACTTACAACTTCTTGCTCGTACACCTAGGAGCCAGGGAATGTGCATCCTTGAATCGGTTTAGTTTAGTTTAGTTTAGTTTAGTTTATTGTCACGTGTACTGGGGTACAGTGCAAAGTTTTTGTTGTATGCTCGTCAGTCAGCGGAAAGACAATACATGATTACAATCAAACCATCCATAGTGTACAGATACATGGTAAAGGAAATAATGTGAATAATGTTTAGTGCAATGTTATTGGAATAAAAGTGAACTTATGCCAATAACGGTAAATAACTTACACATATTACAACAATTTCCTTTTAAGATAACAAATGAAAAAATTAAATATCTTGGAATTTATGTAACAAAAAGATTTGATTCCTTATTTAAATCTAACTTCCCACCACTATTGAATAAATTAAATAAGAATATTTTATATTGGAAAACTCTACCTATCTCAATGTAAGGTAAAATTAATATAATAAAAATGATTTTTCTCCCACAATTATTATATCTTTTCCAATTAATTCCGATATATCTTCCTAAAAATGTCTTTAAGAAGGTGGAGTCCCTAGTTACTAACTTTATTTGGGATTATAAGAGCCATAGAATAAATAAAAAACATTTATGTAAATTAAAAATAAATGGAGGTTTAGCACTACCAAATTTTATGTTTTATTACTGGGCAGTTAATATTAAAAATATGAATTTTTGGTTAGAAGAGACAGATAACCAACCAATTTGGTTAAATATGGAAAAAGAAGATTGTTCTCCTTTTGAAATTAGTTCAATAATATTCGCTAATATTAATTTAGCTAAGAAAATCTATAGTGAAAATCCGATAATAGAAAGTGGAATACGTATTTGGAAACAAATAAAGAAAACATTAAAACTGAAATCTATACCACTAGCCCTTACCATTGTAAATAACGTTACATTTAAACCTTCAATGATGGATACAGGCTCTTTACAATGGAAAAACAAGGGAATTATTAAGATGGGTGATCTCTATAAGGAAAACTCTTTCCTTTCATTTCAAGAATTACAACAAATTTATGGACTACATTCTAAAGATTATTTTAGATATTTACAAATCAGAGACTATGTAAAAGCAAACACACAGGAACTTAGAAATAGAAAGACAGAAATTTTAGATGAATGTCTAAATAAACATCCGAACACAGAAAAAAATGATTTCATATATATATAACACCTTATTGGAAAATGATGTCCCATCAACAGAAATATATAGACAATCTTGGGGAAACAAATTAGGTCAAATTATCAGACCAGAAGTATGGGACGAAAGTTTACAACATATACACCATTGTTCGTTAAATGCTAAACACTCTCTTATACAGTTTAAAATACTACATAGACTACATTATTCAAAATCCAAACTACATAACATCTTTCCAAAAGTATCTCCCATAAATTTTGGATAGAAATATTTAGGATAATTTCGAATGTTGTCAATATAACTCTGACCCCTGATTCAAAGTTAATAATACTAGGAATACTGGAAACAGACCAATTAATAACAACAAATCAAAGAATCTTTATTGATTAGGGTTTAATAATTGGGAAAAAAATTAATATTAAAATTCTGGAAAGGTCCTACATCCCCCACAATCAAAATGTGGAATACAGAAATGTCGGAGACACTCCATCTGGAGAGATTGAGGCTTGTCCTAATGGACAGGTTGGATCTCTTCAGAGGGATATGGTCTCCATATATTGAATATTTACAGGGTCAAAGTGGCTCAGTGTGAGGGCTTGACTGAGGCCTGAATAATAGAATGGATTATACATAATAAATCATGCTTATATCTCCAATGACGGATTATTGATTAATACTCCATTCACTTCCTTATTTTGTATATTATTTTTCTCTATCTTTTCCTACTTTATAAAAAAAATTAAAAAAGTGTATAGAAGCATAAAGTCTTAAATCTTAATATTAATATTAATAATATTATGAATGTATCTAATAATGTATTTTTTTATTAATATGTTTCTACAATAAAAATATTTAACAAAAAAAATAATGTTTAGTGCAAGATAAAGTCCAGAAAAGTCCGATCAAAGATAGTCCGAGGGGAGCATATTCAAGCAGTAAAATAATATAGTATTACATTTCAGTAAATCCCCACACTCCAAATTACCATCTCTGGTGCAGTAATTGTTGTTACATGGGCAAATGTTCTTCAGTCACATGTTCAGCTACAAATGCTGATTAGAGGAAAATACTCACTGCAATAAACTGGAGTGATGACTGAGTATGTAACAAAGGAAACAAGTTGCCATGAAAACATAGTTGCTTTTTAATGGCTACTACTTATTGCTCCAAAATAGAGTGTTCATTAAATAGAATGTGCTCTTGCTAACGTAAGCTCGGAAATGATTGCAATGACAGGGTTATTACAGAATTCAGCCCTACAGCTGGAAATACATACTTAAATAAATCAGCAACTGTCTACTCCAGCCCAGACTCCTCCAGAGCACTGATGCCTCACACTATGTTATGAACCAACTCTGATTGAGCTAAATTAATATAATTTTTTCATGAAGCTCCATGTGTCAATTATATTACACCTGTAAAATACTTATGAAGCTTTAGAAGAACCACCATTTCCCAGGACAGTAACTAACATACTGATCATCTATTTAAGACTTGGTCTTGATATTGCACTATATCTATCTTAATACATCAATACAAAATTAATACATTTGAATTTTGTTTGGATTGCTGTTTTTGACATAAATGCAATAACAGTTTAAGAAATAGAAAGAGCATACCATAAGAATATGTGAACATCCTGAGAAACAAACTTGCACTTATGTATACCTTTGAAATGTATTCTCTGTTAGTAGCAGTAAAGACATCAATGAGTCATGGGAAGACTTTCTGTGCTGCATCGGAACTTTATGCAACTGGGTAAAATGAAAGGATTTTTGAAGTTAGATTTTAATGCATTGGTTCTCCCTTCCCCCACCCTGTTTAGCATTATCAATCAAGGATGAATTCTAACCAATATTCACCTTTTCCAAAGGGTGTCACAATTTTTGAATTGATTTCAAATACAGTAAAGATCATGATATAATTGAAATGTTGCAAATTACTAGTTTTGGATCAAAGGCTTAAGGATGGTGGATATATGGAACAAGATGCCAGAGGAGGTAGTTGAGACTGGGACAATCCCAACGTTTAAGGAACTGTTATCTAGGTATATGGATAGGACAGGTTTGGAGGTATATGGACCAAAGGCAGGCAGATGGGACAAGCGTAGCTGGGACATGTTGGCCAGTGTGGGCAAGTTTGGCCGAAGGGTCCAAATCCACACTGTATCACTCTACAACTCTATGATGCTCTCAGGATTCTTTACACCATGGAATTAAAGAACAAGTAGACAGATCCATGTTGCTGATATAAAAATTCCAAGTTTTGAGTTGAATTGCTCAAAGCAACATGTTGGAAAGTAGGATAAAAATTGAACTAAGTAATCAGATTCTTTCACAAAATGAAACGCGTTCAGGCAAAAGAATAGAATAATGCTTCTAATTATAATTGATAGCACAAATTGAAGCAATTTTTCCTTTGATTTCAAAGACATGGTAATAGATACCATGCAGAGTAGACTAATGTATATTATTATGTTATTTGGGTATTTAGATATTTGACATTTCTCAAGGTTACTTGCAAGCCCAATTACTCACAAAGTGGCTCATGTCAGAGCACTATACATATGTAAAAACCTTCAATAGAATTAGTCTTTCATCTCATCAGGAAACCAAATTAATAGTCTCCTTGCCTTTTGTCTTTCTACATTTCTTAAAACAGGTTTTATCGCTAATGTTTCCCTGTCTTGATTAAAGCTCATTGAGCTGAAATGCATTCACACAGGACCCTTCCTTGTTTAATGCCTGATATTGTGTGAGGGAATGGGACCATGATGGACAAGGTCTACTGCAGAACTGCAAATCTGAGCATATTCCTATCTTCCTGGGGCTGAATTAAGAAACAATTATTTCTTAAACATTGCTTTAAATAACAAAACTATTTTACTTGTATTCACATTTGGAGTGGTAATAAAGTGGTTGGAGGTCAAAGCAATAGTAATGTCATTCAAAAACCCAAGAAATGGGTTCCTGTTTTCTATTAGCATTGCTCTATGTGTGTGGGATGTTTTACTCTGGTAATAATTGTGTCAGTTTCATTGATGACCTGATTGGGATTAGAAATGCAGCTCATAGTTCACTCATCACATTAAACAGAAACTGAACATTTTTTCCTTTCCTTTCTATGCTAATAGCAGTAGAGCTATATTTTAAATGATGTTTTTATAAATGGCCTCTTCTTGTTGTTATAACATCAGAGCTGGCAGCTGATTACATTCATGCGGTCTACCATTATCCTGGGGAATGCTATGGGTGACATTTGTAAACTGGGTGATATAAGCACACATTCATCATGATGACATGATAACATTCTAAGTTACAGACTGAGCCCGACAAACATAATTCCACAAACCATCCACCTCAGATTCTTTGTTCATTTTCATCCCCATTCAATTGTTATCTTAATCTGAGAAATTTGCTGAAATAAAGCTTACCTAATATGAATCATAGATAAAGACACAACATTCCAAGCAATTGACAACAAGGTTTACACTCACAACCAAAAAGACACTTCAATTTAGACACAAAATGCTGGTGTAAGTCAGCGGGGGGGGGGGGGGGGGGGGGGGGGGGGGATACACATGTGTCATATTTTCATTGCTCATCTGGTTGGGATTAGAAATGCAGCTCCAAATCCACTAATCTGGCAAGAACTTTCATTGCGTTAAGAATGTTCAGTAGTTTACCCCGTCATTGACAATTTCAAACACACAATATTCTATCTTTCATATTATTTATTATAATTTCAAGTTCAACACCACTGCGTTTCTCTTTACATGAGAATAAAATGTGATTTATTTATTTATTTATTTATGTATTTATTTTTCAAAAATATTTTTATTAGAAGTAATTACATATTATATAAATAATATAAAATCAAAGAAAAAAAAAGAAAATATTATCGTCACATACATTCTTAATATTTTTAAAATTTACAGTCAATCTTATTTGTACTTCTATATTTTTTTTATTTTATAACAGTAGGAAATAAAGATAGATAATAAAGAGAAAAAGAAATAAAAAAGAGATAAATTAAATGAGTGGAGTATTAAACAAGATATTCTTCATTGGAGATATATTCATGATCTATTGTATATAATTCTTCATCTATTCATTCATTCAGGCTTCAGTCATGGCCTCGAACCGGACCATCTTAACCCTTTAAATATTCAATAAATGGAGACCATATTCCTCTGAATTGATCCAGCCTGTCCATCAGGACAAGTCTTAATCGTTCCAGGTGAAGTGTCTCTGACATTTCTGTAATCCACATTTTAATTGTAGGGGAAATGGGACCTTTCCAAAATCTTAGTATTAATTTTTTACCAATTATTAAACTATAACCAATAAAAATTATTTGTTGTGTTGTTAATATCTGATTCATTTCTAGTATTCCCAATATGATTAATTTTGAGTCTGGAATTAAATTTGCATTAACTACAATTGAGATTATCTTAAAAATTTCTATCCAAAAATTAGTAATTTTTATACATTTTGTGAATGAATGCGTTAAATTAGCTTCTAATTGTTGACATTTATCACATATCGCGGAAACATTTGAGAAGATTCTATTTAATTTGGATTTTGAGAGATGTAATCTATGTATAACTTTAAATTGTATCAAGGAGTGTCTAGCATTTAATGAACAGTGGTGTATATGTTGTAAACTTTCGTTCCATACTTCTCTACTAATTACTTGACCTAGTTCGATTTTTATGCACATTTTGGGTGGTTTGGGATGAAGAATATTGATAGGTGGATTGTTGCTTACACAAGATAGATACAAAATGCTGGAGTAACCCAGAGGGTCAGGCAGCATCTCTGGAGAAAACGTATGGGTGGCGTTTCGGGTTGTTCCCTTCTTCAGACTGTAAAGGCTTACACTTATTGCTGAAGGAATTGTTTATAAAAATCTCCTAAAATTGAGGAAGTTTAATTTTTAAGAATGCTTGGAGAATATTTTCATAAAGAAGAAATCAGAGGTAATTTTCCAGATAGATTTATAATGTTACTGCTGCTAAATCGACAGAGAGCATCGGCTCGAACCATATAAATATTTGTGGAAAGAGAGGAGTGTGACAGGAAACAATGCTGGAGATTAAAGCTCCCAGCAGAGACACAATGCCCCAAGGCAATAGAAGATGGAGATCTGGATTTAATCTATAGCTCTAATTTTCTGACTTACATTCTTACGAGCACACACTGCCGCAGGGAATGCTAGATTGTTGAATTTACAGTTAAATATGCATGAATTGGAAATATTAATGCAATGAACATATTCATGCTCTGAGCCCAGGAGATGGTTAAATGTATTCGAGCTCACCACTTTATAAATTTCATATAATATACTATGCTTTCAAACAATGAATTCTGAGATTGGATAATTTAGGCATCTTTCTTTGATTTTGAAATGTTTATTTGAGCTTGAGTCCACCTCACTCCTACAGTTATAGATTCAGTCATAGGATCATACAGCATGGAAATCGTGCCCCTTCAGCTCAACTTGCCCATGCTGACCAACATGTCCCAACTACACTAGTCTCCGCTGCCTGCATTTGGCCCATATCCTTCTAAACCTATCCGATGTTTTTAAACATTGTGATAGTATTTGCCTCAACTACCTCCTCTGGCAGCTTATCCATATACCTATCACTCTTTACGTAAAAGAATTGTCCCTAATGATTCCGATAAATCTTACACTACTCACTTTAAACCCATCTCCTCTGGTTCTTGATCCCCTTTCTATGGGTAAAAGATTATGTGCATTTACCCTATCTATTCATCTCATGATCTTACACACCTCAATACGATCACCCTTCTTCCTCCTGCGCTCCAAGGAATAAAGTCGTAGCCTGTTCAACCATTCCTTATAACTCAGGCCCTTGAACCCTGGCAACATCCTCAAAAATCTTCTTTGCACCCTTTCCAGCTTAACAACAGCTTTCCTAGAACAGGGAGACCAAAACTGAACACAATACTACAAATTTGGTCTCACCAATGTCTTGTGCCTGTGTTTGAGGTTATGCTTGATTCTTGTTACCAGTTATAGGATGAAACTCCAATGATGCATGACACTACAATCCAGGACAAAGAGTGACAAGGCCATTTTCATCTGTACATTACAAAAGAGTTCACTGGTTGATGAAGGATGATAGACGATAGACCATTCGGCCCTTTGAGCCAGCACCACCATACTGTGATAATAGACAAAAGACAATAGGTGCAGGAGTAGGCCATTCGGCCCTTCGAGCCAGCACCGCCATTCAATGTGATCATGGCTGATCATCCCCAATCAGTACCCCGTTCCTGCCTTCTCCCCATATCCCCTGACTCCGCTATCTTTAAGAGGCCTATCTAGCTCTCTCTTGAAAGTATCCAGAGAACCAGCCTCCACTGCCCTCTGAGGCAGAGAATTCCACAAATCTCTGTGAGAAAAAGTGTTTCCTTGTCTCCATTCTAAATTGGTAACCCCTTATTATTAAACTGTGCCCCTGGTTCTAGACTCCCCCAACATCAGGAACATGTTTCTGCCTCTAGCGTGTCTAAACCCTAACAATCTTTCAATAAGATTCCCTCTCATCCTTCAAAACTCCAAAGTGTACAAGCGCGCTCCATTCTCTCTGCATATGACAGTCCCACCATCCCGGGATTAACCTTGTAAACCTACGCTGCTCTCCCTCAATAGTAAGAATGTCCTTCCTTAAATTAGGGGACCAAAATCTCTCTGTAGACTTTTTCAAAGTCTACAGAGAGATTTGGGCCATTTGGAAAAGTGGGCTGAAAGATGGCAGATGGAGTTTAATGCTGATAAGTGTGAAGTGCTACATCTTGGCAGGACAAATCAAAATAGGACGTACATGGTAAATGGTAGGGAATTGAGGAATGCTGTGGAACAGAGGGATCTAGGAATAACTGTGCATAGTTCCCTGAAGGTGGAATCGCATGTAGATAGGGTGGTAAAGAAAGCCTTTGGTGTGCTGGCCTTTATAAATCAGAGCATTGAATATAGGAGTAGGGAAGTAATGTTAAAATTGTACAAGACATTGGTAAGACCAATTCTGGAGCATGGTGTACAATTTTGGTCGCCTAGTTATAGGAAGGATGTCAACAAAATAGAGAGAGTACAGAGGAGATTTACTAGAATGTTGCCAGGGTTCCAGCAACTATGTTACAGAGAAAGGTTGAACAAGTTAGGTCTTTATTCTTTGGAGTGCAGAAGGTTAAGGGGGGACTTGATTGTGGTCTTTAAAATGATGAAAGGGATAGACAGAGTTGACGTGGATAAGCTTTTCCCATTGAGGGTAGGGAAGATTCAAACAAGAGGGCATGACATGAGAATTAAGGGACAGAAGTTTAGGGGTAACGTAAGGGGGAACTTCTTTACTCAGAGAGTGGTGGCTGTGTGGAATGAGCTTCCAGCAGAAGTGGTGGAGGCAGGATCGATTTTAACATTTAAAAGTAAAGTGGATAGGTATATGGACGTGAAGGGAATGGAGGGGTACGGTCTGAGTGCAGGTAGATGGGACTAGGGGAAAACAAATGGTCGGCACGGACTGGAAGGGCCGAGAGTGCCTGTTTCCGTGCTGTAATTGTTATATGGTTATATGTTATATGGTTATATGATTATGATGAGAATTGCTCTACAACACCTATCTTTTTGAGATCTGGGGAAATATTAGAAACAATTGTGGAGGATGATTAATGGCTTTATCAATGACTATTATCTATATGTTCAGGCTCTGGAGCAGAAAACACCCACATTTTATTCGGCTTGTGCTGTTGAGGTGGATCTATCCCTGAGATAAACTCAATGGGAGACTTGAGACAGTATTTAGTATAAACATATCATACATTATACAGCATCATTCATTAGAAAACATTTGTAATCAACCTCCAATAGGAGATTGGCCACCAGAACTTTATTGTTAAGAAAACTCCCTGTACCTCTACAGTTGACCTGTAAAGCTATTGTCTGCTCATATTGGGATTGTAGCCGGTCTGTCTCGGTGGGTACCCTCGTTGCCCCACTGGCCTGCCCCTGCTGAACTCAGCCCCTGGATCTGACTTTCAGTATTAACCCAGGGTTGCGAATAGGTGGCCTCGAAATGCTTGACTACATTAAGCCAATTGCTTTGGCCTCATCATGAATTTCACAAACTTTCATGAGACAGTCCGTTCCAAAACATATTTCAGGCGTTTGTACAGCAGTCGCCCTACATAGAATAGCAAATTTTTGGTTTAGTGTTGGCCTGATGGTGATATTCCTTGATGCAATTTCCTGAAAAATGCATAAAATGCCCAACATATCTGTTGTGAGTTTGAGGAATGATTGTCCCTTGGACCATAGTGCCAAATGCAGTAATTGCTGCAGCCACCAGTTGGAGGACGTGTTAACACCGAACCTCCTGTCCCGTCAAAGAAGGACTCATGGGTGCCCAGAACCTGGGTCACCAAAGGCACTTTCAGTAATGCACATTAAACAGGTGTCTCATATTTGTTTGCAGTTACTTGCATCATATATTGCTGGAACTGGTGAGGTACTACATAATTGATACTGCTGGGAAGGGATTGTTCCATTGACTCACCAGTCCCCTCCGGATAAGCAACTCGGTGCCATTTTCGAGACACCCGGAGCGTGGCTCTTGTGCTCGCTGGTGTTTGCACACAAGCAGGGACACCAGCATCAGGGTCAGCTGCAATCTGCCCGCTTCTCCCATCATATAGTAGGGAGGCATCCTCCAGTCCTAAACAAGGCGATGGAAGGAACCCCAATAAATGGACCCTCCATTGTTGGTATTGGTATGGCCCTCTTGGACATTACTGGCCCTTGGACCCTTATGTAATGAAGTTTGGAGCATCAGCTGCGTGTTCCCAACCTCCCCCACAGTCTTGTATGTTCAGGGGAAGAGTCACTATTGTTATCAGAGACCCAGGTCTGTGACTTTATATTTGCCTTTTCATGGCTAGGAGCAGCCTCAGTCTGCTTAGTACCCTTGGAAATAAATAGATGGACCAGGCTCATTCTGAATCAAAATTCCAGTTGGCCTGCCTTTTGTGAATGGAGCTAGTGTGGAAAATTAGCACGCTATTTGAACTGCTGCCGGTAAAACAGCACCCGGCATCGGAACCGGCATTGCCGCGCTTATCTCCCGACCCGATCAAATTGGTGAATCCCTGGACCCACGCTAAGACGGATCTTCAGAAATAACAGCTCCAACTGCCCACTCCTACTGACTGCTCGAGCCAGTTTTACGGAGTGGAAATACTTCTTAGTAAAGTTTTTAAAACACTTACCTTAGAAGTTCCTACTTACCCGTTGGTGGAGCGGTGCCCTCCAGCCCGTTCAGTGCGACATGCGCGGACGTAATGACGCGCATGCGCCTGGCGGGCCTTCTTCACGTAGTCACTCGCGTGACTCCGAAGTAAAATTCCACAGTTTCATAACTCACCTGGTGAAAAAGTGTTTCCTCATCTCCGTTCTAAATGGCCTTCCCCTTATGCTTAAACAGTGGTCCCTGGTACTGGACTCCCCCAACATCGGGAACATGGAAAGATGATGGAAAGGATGAACAGGGTTCAAATGCAAGGAGACTTGGAAAAATGTAAAAATAAACAATTTGTTGTTATGAGGTTTTACCAGTACCAGGAACAGACGATGACTCGGTATACAAGTTGCAAAAAGCCAACCATAAAATAGTAAGATTGAAAGAGAACTTACCAAGTTCGAAGGTTGATCATTATGTTATGAGGAGTTGCGGTGAGGGATTTCGTGAAGATCCCGCCAGCAAGCATGCGCGACATTCTTCAATCACAGAACGCACCATGACTGGAAATTGTAAGATTAAGAACGTAGAACATACCAGTTCACCTTATGATAGAGGGTGGGAGCAGAGGACACGAAATCCCTCACCGCAACTCCTCATAAAATAAAGATCAACCTTCGAACTTTCTCGTTTAATCTTACTATTTTACTTCGGAGTCATGTGAGTGACTTCATGAAGATTTCATGCTCTGTGATTTCACGCCCTGGACATTGTCCATGCTATCACTGCCGCAATACTGATGGAGGAAGGTAGTTAATGCATTCCAGACTGAACAGGCTGAAAAATAATGCACAGTCATTAACACAAATAATAACAAAGCAAAAGACCCCTAATTCGGGGACAAATCATTGACGGAGCGGCTCCCAGCACGGCTTCCGCGAACGTTGAGGGGGCAACCAGCGGCTTATTGTAGAACCGCTGGAAGGTTGCTTCACTGGCCCAGCCCGCGGTGGCGAGGATGTGGTCCATGAGCACCTCCATGGCCCTCACCGCTGATGTGGACGCAGCCATGGTAGAGTGAGATTTAAAAATGTTAGTACCGATTCCTGCTGTACCCAACACTGCCCTGAGCCACCTTGCGATAGTCTGCACAGTCACCGGTGATGTGGAGAGTTGTGGCTGATGAGGAGCCCCTGCTCCATCTTCCGGATGGTTCCTGTAGTGCGGATGTAGAGGCGGAGATGGGTGACTATGCAGAGGGTGGCATCAGTGGGGTACGCCCGAAACTCCAACTGCAGCCCATGATCCCCAGGTCTGTGCTGCTTCAATAGGTCCTGGACAAAGAAATTCACCTTTGCAGGGGTGGAGACCATGCTATCCAGCCGCAGCTTTTGTAATGCCTGGACTCGTTGAGCTGTAGGCAGTGGCAGCATCACCACTTTGAAGGTGAGCTTTTTGAGTGGTAACTCTGTCATAGGAGACCAGCTCCTCAGTAGGGTCAGAACGATCCCTATGTCCCAGGTGATGTTGTATCTGGGCCGTGGAGGGTTGGTGTTAAACACTCCCCTCATGAATTTAGACACCAGGTGGTTGGAGCCTATACCTATGTCCAGGCATGAGGACAATGCACTCATGGCGCTGTTGATGGCACTGGAGCTAAGGCCCGCATCGTAATGAAGGCCCGCTAGGAATTCCAGGACATCAGGGATCGTAGCCGAGTTGTAGGTCATGTTGGTACGGGAGCAGAATGCCTCCCACTTCCTGACCGGGGTGAGGTACTGCCTCCTGGTTGATGCTCGGCATGACGCTGAGATGAGGTCCATGGCTCTTGGTGATATGCCGGCCTTGACGAGCGGCCTCTTTAGAACCTGTCGGCCAACATGTTTAGGTGACCAAGGCACGGGTGACTGTCCCCGGTAATGGGGTTAGTAATCAATGTGGAATTTTTACCAAACTGAATCCACGGACGTTGCAAGATTTGGAGGGCCATCGGGTACCATGGCTGTGAAGGCCAGTCGGGTATGATCAATGCCAGTTGCAGAATCCAGTTGAATTTTCTGCAATACCCGACTGATGAGGCAGAATGGGGGAAATACGTAGTAAAACCATTTCCCCCCCGATGGAGAGAAAAAGCATCCATAGCTACTCCCCCAGGGTCTGGTTCCCAAGACACATACGTTGGTATCTGATAGTTCAACCTGGACGCAAAGAGGTCAATATCTGGCGTGCCAAAGTGAGCTATAATTTCAGCAATATTTTTGGGGATTCAACATCTACTCGATGTTATCATTGAACACTCGTGACCTGGTGTCCGTCACTGTATTGAACTTCCCTGGTAAATAGGTTGCTGTGATCCAAATATTTCTGTCAATGCACCAGTGCCAGATTGTATTTGCCAATTCGTCCCAAGATAACGACCTGATACCACCCATATGATTGATATAAGCCACCACCGTTGTGTTATCTGTTTGGAGGCGGACATATAAGTGCCGTGAATTAGGACAGTAAGCCCACAGTCCCTGGAAAACCCCTAACATCTCCATATAATCTATCCCTGGTGTCTGGAGGAGGGGAGACTCGTGAGGGTCCCATCTGCCACCACAACTGGACATGGTGTCAGTTGTACCCCAACCTTGTGCGCTTGCGTCAGTCTGGAGCATGTCGGATGGGTTGCTAATAATGATGGGTCTGTGACACTCAGTAATAATGTCAATCCACCATTGTAGCTCAGCTCTAGCCGGATTTGGCAACATTATTGGTCTATCAAAGTGCCCAGCATTTGCTTTTAATGCTGCTATCTTTCCTCTTTGTAAATGTTTGTAACGTAACGGTCCGGATTGCGCAGCTGAGAATGTAGCTACCAAGTTCCCAATTTCTTTTGCCGTTTGTCGGATAGTCGGTACCCTGGTGCAAGCAAGGCTGTAGCACGCTTCTTTTATGTCTAAAGTTTTGTTGGTCGGGATAGTGATCATCAGTAAGTTTGTGTCAATGGTGAACCCAGGTAATCCATAACTTGAGAGGGGTTCAGGTTGGATTTGTCTGGATGGGATACAAACCCTAACGTTTCGAATAAAGACTTGGTCGCTGGAACGGCCAGCGTAGCCAATTGGAGGGTCTGTCCCACGATAAGGATATTCCATTGAGTAAGGCTTTGTATTGCCACAACTGTCCCTTCCAGACAAAGTTCAGGAACTTCCTGTGAGATTCTGTGATGGAACTGTATAGTATGCATCTTTTAAATTGATGCAAGTCATAAAGCACCCCGGATAAAGCAGCTGCTTAGCTGTTTCGAAGGTAACCATGTGAAGATGGGTATATGGTACAAAAGTGTTCAACAGGGTTAGGTCTATGATAATCCAACTCCCCCCATCTTTTTTGGTTTTTGTAAAGATGTTAGACACAAACTTAAGGGGTTTGTGTGTCATTTTGCCAATCACCCCTTCGGCTGCTAGCCGTAAGATTTCAGCATGTCCCTCCTTTATCTCAGTCTGAGAGAGCGTAAAAATGCGCCGAGGTTCATGCTGTGTAGGGGGAAGTTTACCATCAATAATTCTATGACATAACCGTGAACACTTTGTAGAATAAACGTGGCTGTGGTGATTGCACCCCAAGCACCACGAAATGCTCGCAACCGACCCCCGACTTGTGCGGGTAGAAGTGCTACTACCTTAGAGGAACCAGACCCCCTTACCTCCAAGGTTAACGGTGGTCTTGGCGTATGGCGTTTTGTGGGAACGTTGTGGTGCTGTCGTGGTGGTGGCCGCATCGTCTGATATGGGTGAACTTTAGCCGGTGGAGGTTGCATAAGGCCCACGGTCTTGGCCTCCTCGTCGAGTTCTGTGACTTGCTTGGAGAGATCTTCCCCAAACAGCTGATGAGGTGGTGGAGTGGTGGAGGGACAGCACAACCCTGCAAATTACGGGTTGAGTGTGGGCCAGATGGAGCTCTTACGAAGGCAGTTAATTTTGAACTGCGCATTGCAGAGAAGTGCCAGGGCATCCTGCGGCTCGCTGGGCACATCATCCCCATCGAGGGTGCAGGCAAAAGCTGTAATGCCCGTCGATAGAAGTCAGCATCCAGCAACTTCTGGTACTTCTGGCTGAAGAAGACGATATGCTGGGCGGTCTCCTGGCGTGGCTTGTGGAGGCCCGAGACTCCCGTTCATCCCGGTCCATATCCCGTTGGACTAGTTGCTCCACCAAGAGCTTCCAACCTGGCAATGCGACCGTCCCCACTACTCGCGGTGGACAAGCCGACTTCCCCAGGCTCTGCAATTTCTCTGGGGCTTCTACCAGCGGACCACACCTCCATAAGATGCAGACTAGGGTCCGAAGGTAGGTTGTCGTGGGCTACCGCTCCTGCAGGCCCATACGACGCCCGCACGGACTTTCCGCTAGTCGGCCTACGAGCGGACTGTGGCGGTCCACCTGCCTGGTAGGAAGGCAGTGGAGATGAGTCGGCGCCGGTCCCCAGTACCTGGCTCCCTCCACTATCGCCCAATGTTCTGCGTGGAGGCGCATGGTCGGCAGCTGCCAGAGCTAAGCTTAACCGACCGTCTACTGCTGCCACCGGCGCCCTTGACCGCAGCCTGACACGGTGTTATGCCGGCAGCACCTGCTCCCGCAGGGCTGCTCGACGCAGCAGTAGCTCTGCCAGACTGCCCTACGGCAGATATCCCCGGCAGCTGTACGTGGCGTGCTGCGGCTGCGGGGCTCCCCTGTAGCACATCCGTTCCCCGGCCCGGCCCCCGTGGATTCACAACAACACGGGGTGATGCCGCTATTGGGGGGCGAGGCACTTTTCCTCGTACCTGGTTTCTCCCCCGCTTCCTGGGGAATGGGGGCACTGAGTCTGGGGCTGGCATTCCCAGCTCCCGTGCGGACATCCAGTCGGGAGAGAAGTCGGGCACTGGTGTAACTGAAGCGACCGACTTCCGCACATTTACCCCCGGCCGTCCGGATGCTGCCGGCGGGTCTCGCAGCTCCGGGGAAAGTGGCCGCTGGCCTGTCAGTGACCCGCAGCTCTTGGGAAGTCTGCCTTCCCTCCCGTTGCTTTCATCCTGCAACCAACAAAAGGTGCATGCTGGCGGGGTCTTCACGAAGTCAGTCACGTGACTCCGAAGTAAAATCAAACTCCTGGAGGAACACAATTTATTAGCTTGCATCTGTGGAAGGGTCTCGACCGGAAACGTTGTCTATCCATTTCCTTCCACTCATGCTCCCTAACCTCCTGACTTCCTCCAGAGGTTTGTGCTTTGTTTAAGATTCCAGCATAGAGCAGTCTCCCAACAGAAACCCACATGGAGACAGTCATTGCAAAGGGTAGGCAAAACGTGGGAAGAAATGGCACCCCTCCAGTAACAAGCAAGGTGTGTTAAAACATTCTTTATGGAGGGCATGAAGAATAAGGTAGAGTTTTTTTAAATTGCTTTGAGAGTTCGAACAGTGTGCATCACAAGTTCCCTGAAGGTAAATGGATATCTGGCTCATTTCACAGGCCTTTGATATACCAGGCCAAAATGAAAGACATTAATAAACCAGATGAGTTTCTAAGGTACTTTAATAGTTGAATTGTACTAAGTTTTTATTCCGGATTTATCTATTTAATTGATTTTGTATTCCTTGGCTGCCATAGAGGGATTTGAACTTGTGTCTCCGGATCAATAGGATCTCCTGGCCCATTTCATAAAGCAGTTTTGTATCCTTTGGATGCTGTTCTAGTAAGTTAATCACTAATCTTCCAGAGCCATACATTGTTCCATTGGTTACAGGAGCCAAGAAATGCTTTTGTTTATGTAGCTAGAATAAACTTAGCAATACTGTTAAAAACAAGCTTAACTTGGAGGGAAGCAACATTGCATTAATTTCTGGGTGTTGGTAAGTTACAGTAATTCCCTGATTATTCAGCCAATTGTTTGCTGATCTACATCTTGATTTTTTCCAAGCATATAACTCTCTGAAATGTGTTTTATGTTTTTAATCTAGCCAGACTGAAAAATTGTAACGTTTTCACAAAAGATGGACAATGACTTTCTATTAAAAAAAAGAATTAATTGGGGCAGTCGCCCAAAACATAGTTTATATTCACTTAGAAGAAAAAAATCCCTGAAGTTAAGCTATTTAAAGAGCAAAGATCAAACTGCAACTTGCAACTTCAATCACAACCTTGTCTAGTTTGTCTGTGGAGGTCAAGGTCAGGATCACTCTCAGTGCCCTTCTCTCAGAAACGTTTCAGAAGGCTGTTGTTGATCTTTGCCAGTTTTCTCTGTTTGTTGCCCTTTCCTCAGTTTAAGAATAAGGGGTGGACCATTTAGGACTGAGATGAGGAAAAACTTTTTCACCCAGAGAGTTGTAAATCTGTGGAATTTTCTGCCACTAGAGGCAGTGGAGGCCAATTCATTGGATGTTTTCAAGAGAGAGTTGGATATCGCTGTCGGGCTGACGGAATCAAGGGATATGGGGAGAAAGCAGGAATGGGGTTCTCATTTTTAATGATCTGCCATGCTCACAGGGCCCAACCAGTTCTTTGCTTCCATGTTTCTTTGTTTCCTCTATTAGGAAGGTCACTTAAAGTCTGTACTCCAGGAAAGAAAGCTTCACCTTCGTTCTCTCCAGCCCAGAGAAGCTAAGGGATTTTCCTGTGCAGCAGATTGTCCAAAGTGTTTTCACTTATCAACTGTACTTAGCCTTCTGTCAGGAGTGACGGCTCTAACCCAAGAAGGTTTCTGTGATCTTCATGCATGAAACAAATGTTTCCAGTGGACACTTGAACTTGGTTATTTATTAGTCTGTCCAGGTCCCTCCGAAACATGGAATATCTCTTCCACCCCACTTCTAACAATGTAACTGCCATTCATTCAGCAGCAACCCTCTCCAGAAGCCAGAGGAGTGTTACATGCATTCTGAGCGCATTCTTTCCATACTTCTATGTGGCATAGCAGGTCTCCACTTCAAGTCTATATTGCCTCACAGAACAACCGTATACCTACCCTTTTTCTTTGTAACCTTTTTTACCATATTCTCATCAATTCCATCTTCCGCTCCTCCCAGCCTCTACAACTCACGAGGGGCAACTTATTTTTAATTTCTTCATTTTTGTGTTGGTGCTCGCCAAGATGGCGATAATGTTTGCGGACAAATGAAGTTCATGCATGTGTGATTGGTAGAGTGTGGTTTAATTGTTCCTCAAAATAGCTACATAAAGATCATATTTTCTTTAGACTCTGAAGATACAGCGAGGACACAGACCCTTCAGCCCACTGAGTCCGCTCCGACCAGCATTCACCCCATACACTCGCACCATTTTACACACTAGGGATAATTTACAATTTTACCAAAGCCAATTCACCTAGAAACCTGGACTTCTTTGGAGTGTGGGAGGAAACTGGCGATCCCAGAGAAAACCCAATCTGTCACAGGGGGAGTGTACAAACTCCACACAGGCAGCACCCATAGTCAGGATTGAACATGGGTCTCAGGCGCTGTAAGGCGGCAACTCAACTCTGCCCCACCAGGTTGCCCATTCTGCCCGACCACTAAACAATCAAAGTATTTTTACTCTCTGGGTTTTTGAGGTAGTGTGCTTCTCCACCATTAATTCTGCAGAATAAAGCTGAATGCCAGCTCCAAAAACAAAAGTGTCATTATTAAAGTAATTGCATCGTCGACTCTATAGCAGGAAAGGAACAAGCGCAGCATTTTCCCTGGACACTCTGCTGTGCATCTCAGCATAGCTTACAATGCTGATGCAAGAACATTTTTCATTTCTCACCTTAAAACAGAACAAAAAAAAAGTAATGACACCAGTAATGGACAGTAAGCCAAGAATTATGTAGTCATAAAGCTGGTTGTTTCTTGAAATAAAAGCAAGTGGCCTTGGGAAAAACATGATAGACAGTATTTAATATTGATTCTTTTTTTAACAATGGTCATGAAAGCCGATAATGCATGCTATGTGTTATAGCAAGTCTGCAACATCTTGTCAATCCCAAGAGCAATAGAAAAACATTTTGTCTTTTAGAATTATTTTAAAATGTACAGAATTGAATCTAAATAATGCACCTGTGATTTAGGAAGCTAAAAACATCAAATGTAAAATTATGGGTACACAAAATGCTGGAGAAACTCAGCGGGTGCAGCAGCATCTATGGTGCGAAGGAGATAGGTAACGTTTCGGGCCGAAACCCTTCTTCAAACCCTTCATAGATGCTGCTGCACCCGCTGGGTTTCTCCAGCATTTTGTGCACCCTCGATTTTCCAGCATCTGCAGTTCCTTCTTTAACACAAATGTAAAATTATATTTTCTCGTCGATTTTGCTTGCTGAAATGCTATTACACAGTCCTCTGGTATCTGGTTTGATTGGTGATTAGACACAAAATGCTGGAGTAGTTTAGTTTATTATGATTGTCAAGTGTCCCGAGGTAAAACGAAAAGCTTTAGTTGCGTGCTACCCAGTCAGCAGAAAGTACATGATTACAATCGAGCATTTACAGTGTAGAGGTACATGATAAGGGAATAATATTTAGTGCAAGGTAAAGCCACCAAAGTCCACAAATCAAGGATAGTCTGAGGGTCACCAAAGAAGTAGATAGTAGTTCAGCACTGCTCTCTGGTTGTGGTAGGATGATTCAGTTGCCTGATAACAGCTCAGTCAGCACCTCTGGAGAGAAGGAATGGGTGACGTTGCGGCCGAGACCCAATTATTTAGTTTGACCTTGGCACTGCTTGTCAATAGTCCCCCTGGCCATTGTAACAGCTGGGAGAAATACTAGGAAGACTACGACTGATTTTACCTGACCTAGCATGTGCACCTATGGCAGTTCCTCCATTACATAGGTTAGTGAACAGACTAAAGGGCCTGTCCCACATGACGATTTTTTTCGATGACTGCCGGCATCATTGACTGACGTATCAGGTCACCAAAAACATTGCAGCGTGATGAGGCGTGACGCGCCGTGACACAGTGTGATGACGTATGACACGTGGTGTTTTTTCGAGTGTCGCAACATTTTTTTTGTTGCCGTTGGATTTTGAAATGTTCAAAATCTTTTGGCGACACTGATATGATGCCGGAAAAATCGCCGTGGGACAGGCCCTTAAGGATCGCACGTGGCATATTCCGAACTTACTTGGCTGCATCATTTCACTGAACCACCAGGGCAAAATGGTTGATAGTGCAGAACTAATTATCTAATCAACAGCCTCCTGACTTGGAAACATGAAGTTCTGATCTTCATGCTTTAACTTTCCTTTAACATTTAATGGTACATAACAAATAACAATGAGTATAAAAAAGATGCTTGAGTATTATAACTATATTTTGTCTCTATTTGTCTACTGAGATTACACAGGACATTGGTCTTCATCAGTTAGGGCACCGAGTATAGAAGCTAGGATGTTACATTGCAGGAGTACAAGACGTAGGTGAGGCTGCATTTGGAGTATAGTGTTTAGATTTGGTCACCCTGCCATAGGAAGGATGTCATTAAGCTGGAAAGATTGCAGAAAAGATTTATGAGGATGTTGCCAGGTCTCAAGGGCCTGAGTTATAAGGAAAGGTTGGGCAGGCTAGGACTATATTCTTTGAAGAACAGGAGGCTGGCGTGGGATCTTATTGAGGTTTATAAAATCATGAGTATAGATAAGGCAAATAACCTGATATTTTTACCTAGGGTAGGGGAAACAAGAACCAGAGGACATAGGTTTAAGGTAAGAGGGGCAAAATTGAGGGCCAACTTTTTCACTCAGAGGGTGGTGGGTAAATGAATGAGATGCCACAAGAGGTTGAATTATCATTTAAAAGACATTTTGCAGGTGCATGGATAGGTAATATTTAGAGGGAAATGGTCCAAACATGGGCAAATGGGACTAGCTTAGATGGGGCATCTTGGTTGGCTGGGCCCAGTTTGGCCAAAGGGCCTGTTTCTGTGCTGTATGACTCCATGATTATGATTCTATTTAGCCATAGAAAATCCACATGTGCTAAAGTCCATTTATGTTCGTGATCATGCCCTTACCCAAAATCATTTGCAGTCAAAAAGAGACCCTGAGGAAAAATAAAGTCATATGGTGCCACAGTATGGAAACAGGCCCTTTGGCCCAACTTGCCTACACCAGGCAAAATGTCCCAGCTATACTAGTCCCACCTACCAGTGTTTGGTCCATATCCCTCAAAACCTGTACTATTCATGTACCTGTCTAACTGCTTCTTAAATGTTGGGATGGTCCCAGCCTCAACTACCTCCTCTGGAAGCTTGTTCCACACACCCGCCACTCTCCATGTGAAAAAGTGACCCCTCAGATTCCTATTAATTATTTTCCCCTTCCCCTGAAACCTATGTCCTCTGGTCCTCAATTCACCTACTCTGGGCAAGAGACTCTGTGCATCTATCCAATCGATTCCTCTCATGATTTTATACACCTCTATAAGATCACCCCTCATCCTCCTGCACTCTGGTGCTGGTGATAGAACCAAACTCAGCAGATTTGACAGCTCTATCCAGGTTAAAACTGCTCTGCAGCAATTTGTGAGCACAATTAGGAATCAGAATTAGAAATCCTGTCACAGGGGTGGCCACCAGGTTTATACTTCACGCCTGAAGGGAGAAGGAGAGACATTGGCCAAAAGTAGTAAAATAAATCAATTAAGTGCAAGAAACTCTTTATTGTGTACCACTAAAACAATGTCACTGACAAGGACATCAGACTTCTACTGTGATATGCCTGAATCCAGAGAGCTTTTGGCTGTCATTTCACATAGGACAGATAAATTGTTTTAATGTTACAGCTTTGGGAAAAAAAAACAGCCTTCAATTCACAATATTTTGTTTTGCTAAGATACAACACAAATTATCTCTCTTACAAAACTAGGTTCTTCTATACTAGCAATGATGTTAAAAGCCTTAAAGTATGATTTAATCTCCCACCTCCTATGAAAAGCATGTTGATGCTCAGTGATTTAACATAATTGTACATTTTGCCAATTGGACCATTCCCCCCACAAAAAGGTTCATAGTGAATTTTGATTGAACAGTATTTCAGCTACAACTGGAATATTGTACAACTTAGGGCACCACAATAGAAAGATGTGAAGACTGTGGAGAAGGTTCAGAAGAGATTTACCAAGATGATTTCAGGAATGAGAGTCTTATGTGGATAAACTGAAGAAGATGAAAATTCTCCTTGGAAGAGTTTGAAGTGGGATCTAATAGAGACATTATTTTTTGTTTCTATATCAGTCAACAGATAAAATCTTGAAGGTGAGATAGAGGATTGACATTGAGAGAAAGTATTCTCATTCTCAGAATGTTCAAGGACTATGATTTCATAGTGTGCAATAGTGGAGTTCATTGCCACAGAAGGCTGTGGAGGCCAAGACAATGGATATTTTTAAGGTAAGGGGGTGTCAAGTGTTACGGGGAGAAGGCAGGTGAATGGGTTTAAGAGGGAAGGATAGATCTGCCATGAGTGAATGGTGGAGTAGACTTGATGGGCCGAATGGCCTAATTCTGCTCCTACAACTTATGACCAGGGGAATGGAGTCAAGTTCATCAACAAAAGGACCCAAAGTTAAGTGAGGAACATTTCTACTTACACAGTAAGTGGCTAGGAAGTGGAATGCACTGGCTAGGATAGAAGTGGAGGAAGATTCAATTATAATGTTCAAAATGCAGCTGGATATGTATCTGAAATGAACAGAACACTTCTTCGCTCAGGCCTGTGATCCTTCAGAATTCTCTTTACAATATTTTGTTTAGCTAAGATACAACACAAATTATCTCCATTTTACATAAATAGGCTCTGTGAAGGTGTCATTGTCTTCACTCAAACAGTGGTTGATAACTTTGTTAACATTTAGAAAATCGAGGGATTATATGGATGGTGCTGGAAACATCATCTTCCAGAGGTGGAAGATCAGCCATTTTGATGAATGGTGGAACAGACTTGCAGGGCCAGATTGCTTATGTTTGCCCCTGTTTCTTACATTCAGACAGCATTAATGGAAAATCAGTCCAATGACCAGTGTCATTTCTTACAGTGTTACAATTTCTTACAATTATCATGTCAAGATAATTTTAGTTTTTGGTAGTCAATTAAACAATCCCACTAGGTATCACTGCAGAGTCCTTAGGTAGTATCCTCGACCCAAACATCTTCAGTTGCTTCATCTTAACAGAATGCACAACATTCAATCCCAATTGCAACTCCTCAGAAAATTTAGCCGGCATGAAGCGAGACCAAAATGGTGAAATAGAAAACAGGCAGAGACTGGAAATTTAAAATAGAGACAAGAAATGTTGGAAAAATTTACCAAGTCGAGTAGAAGCGGTGGAAAGCAAACTTTAGGATAAAGAGATTGGAGAGAAGGAAGTTCATTGTGAGAATGAGGTCAGCCAATAATGAAGGGTGGAGAAGGAAAGTTGTTCAAGGAAGGAATGTTGGAGTGTGATGGAAGTAGAAGAATTGAACATTCATCGTGAGAATAAGCTGGTTGGGTGCAGGAAATCAGAAACTATAAAAGTAGTGGAAGGCACCACCAAAGAGCTATGACCAAAATAGAGAGAGAGGAAGAACAAAATCAAGATAGGAAGGAGGAAGTGAAGGCATGCTTTCTCCTGAAGGACTTCAATGTTTCAAGGCACCACCAATGTTTCACAGCACCTTCTCAATGATAATTATTGATGAGCAATAAATTCTGACACTTGCAGTGATGGCCACATCCATTGAGCAATTAAAAATAAATATGTATGTGGCTATTTGTTACTATGCAAAACAAATCAAATCTCCAACTTGCTAATGCTTTCCTCAATTCCTACATCAATAAACTCAAAGAAGTCTGAGCAGATTCTTCTTCACAGTAATGTAGATATGAGAATATGCGTCATAGCAAACTGATTTTCCACTGGACGTGCATGACTTTACAATCCCCACTCAAACCAACACTTGGATGTTTTTTTTCCAGCCCCAGACCTATAATTGCATGGTCTATCGAAACTGCTCTGTACCTTTCATAACTCACGTAGATTGTATGAACTTCTGTGTTGAAGCAATGCTGACATCTCATGGACAACCCTTATCCATGCTCATAAAATCCCTGAACTGTGGCAAAGATAGATGAGATTGAATTCAGCAACCTTCACAATGGATCCACATGAGAAGAGTTTTCAAGGATGAACCCATTAATCTAACTTTCGTACAAACTCAGTTGTTCTTGGCAGCCTGTTATCAGTTATGTAAGTCATTCATGTATATTTGCCATGTACGAAAGCATTCATACATGGCGAATACAGCTG
This sequence comes from Okamejei kenojei, assembly GCA_035221665.1. NCBI lineage: Eukaryota > Metazoa > Chordata > Chondrichthyes > Rajiformes > Rajidae > Okamejei > Okamejei kenojei. Next base: position 40,827,955 of record CM069146.1, read on the forward strand.
GGCATCCCTAAAGTAGATTTCCATTTTATTTCCCCCAGTTTTCTAGTCAAAGTAGATGTAGAGTTCTACTGATACTTTCCTCCACCTAGCAAAGCTGGTCCTTACCCTTAATAACTTTTCATTTGACTTCTCCCATTTCCTCCAAATATAAGGTATGGCGATGGGCATGCGCATGGGCCCTAGTGTAGGGTATGCCTGCCTCTTTGTAGGGTACGTCAAACAATCCTTGTTCGAGACATACATTGGCCCTATCCCCAAACTCTACCTCCGCAGTTCCTTCTTTAACACTCTACCTCCGCTACATCGACAATTGCATTGGTGTCACCTCCTGAACCCACACACAACTCACTGACTTCATCCATTTCACCACTAACTTCCATCCGGCATTCAAATACACCTGGACCATTTCCGACACTTCCCTACCATTTCTTGACCTCACTATCCCCATCGCAGGGGATAGACTCCTGACTGACATCCACTATAAACCCTCTGATTCCCATGGTTATCTGGACTACACTTCTTCCCACCCTCATTCCTGTAAGGACACAATCCCCTACTCCCAATTCCTCCATCTACACCGCATCTGCACCCAGGATGAGGTGTTCCACACCAGGGCATTGGAGATGTCCTCATTCTTCAGGGAATGGGGGTTCCCCTCCTCTACCATAGATGAGGCTCTCACCAGGGTCTCTTCTATACCCTGTGACTACTCTCACTCCCCATCCCCCCACTCGTAACAAGGGCAGAGTCCCCCTTCTGCACACCTTCCACCCTACCAGCCATCACGTACAACTAATAATCCTCCGACATTTTTGTCATCTCAAACGTGACCCCAGCACTTGCCACATCTTCCCATCTCCTCCCCTGTCTGCTTCCCGGGACCCAAGCAGTCTTTCCAGGTGCGGCAGAAGTTCACCTACACCTCCAACCTCATCTATTGCATCCGCAGCTCTAGATGTCAGTTGCTCTACATTGGTGAGACCAAGCATAGGCTTGGCGATCGCTTCGCCGAACACCTCCGCTCGGTCCACAATAACCAACCTGATCTCCCCGGTGGCTCAGCACCTCAACTCCCCCTCCCATTCCGAATCCGACCTTTCTGTCCTCAGTTTCCTCCATGGCCAGAGTGAGGACCACCGTAAATTGGAGGAGCAGCACCTCATATTTCGCTTGGGCAGTTTGCACCCCAGCGGTATGAACATTGACTTCTCTGATTTCAGGTAGTCCTTACTTTCTCCTCCCCTTCTCAGCTCTCCCTTAGCCCACTGGCTCCACCTCTTCTTTTCTTCTTCCCCCCCCCCCCTCCCTTCCTCACATCAGGAAACATTGCCTATTTCCTTCACTCCATAGATTCTGCCTCACCCGCTGAGTTTCTCCAGCATTTTTGTTTACCTGCGGAGTTTAAACCTTTATTTGCAACAAGAGTTTGAGTTATAGAGTCAAAGAATGATACAGTGTGGAAACAGGCCCTTTGGCCCAACTTGCCCACACCGGCAACCATGTCTCAGCTACACTAGTCCCACCTGTTCACATTTGGTCCATATCCCTCCAAACCTGTCCTATCCATATACATGTAGATGGGTGCAATTCTGGATTAACTTTTACAAAATGCAACTTTTACAAAATGGCAAATGAAGGAGGTTTTGCTGGATGATTACCTGAATGGTAACCGTTATAATCCATTCAAATTTAACATAGTTGTGGAAGAAAATAAAAATATAATAAAATATCATGTTTTAAATTGGGATATAGCCAGTTTATTAGGCTGGGAAGTGATCTATCAAAAGACAATTGAAATTAACTATTTGGTGGTAAATTTGTCCCAACTTAATGCAAAGAATTTATGAGGAGATTTAAGAGGTTTGTGATAAAAAAAGAGAAGATCAGCATTGTAAAATCTAGGACATCTTGGATGACAAGGTCAATGGAGGATAGGATAATTCAAAAATTGAAGTTTATGTCAGGTACTAAGGACTAAGATATTGCAAAAGGGTAGGAGAAAAAAAGTGGTAAAAAAGGCATTTGGTAAATTGGCCTTCATCAGTCAGAGTATTGAGTATAGAATTTGGAAGATAGACCCAAAAAGCTGGAGTAACTCAGCGGGACCGGCATTATCTCTGGAGAGAAGGAATAGGTGATGTTATGGTTCGAGACTCTTCTTCAAATTTGTTGGGAGGTCATATTGAGGTTTTATAAGACGTTGGTGAGATCACATTTAGAGTATTGTGTTCCGTTCTGGGCACCATGTTACAGGAAATATATTGTTAAGCTGGCAAGGGTACAGAGAAGATTTACGAGAATGTTGCAAGGACAAGAGGGTGTGAGCTATAGAGAGAGGTTGAGTAGGCTGGGACTCTATTCCCTGGAGTGCAGGAGGATGAGGGGTGATCTTATGGAGGTGTATAAAATCATGAGAGGAATAGATCGGGTAGATGCACAGAGTCTCTTGCCCAGAGTACATGAATCGAGGACCAGAGGACATAGGTTTAAGTTGAAGGGGAAGAGATTTAATAGGAATAGGAGGGGTAACATTTTCACACAAACTGTGGTGGGTGCATGGAACTAGCTGCCAGAGGAGGTAGCTGAGGCAGGAACTATCCCAACATTTAAGAAGCAGAGACAGGTACATGGTGGACAGGACAGGTTTGGAGGGATATGGATCTGGTGCAGGCAGATGGGACTAGTGTAACTGGAACATGTTGGCTGGTGTGGGCAAGTTGGGCCGAAGGGCCCGTTTCCACACTGTATCACTCTATGAATATGAGAATAATGGAAGTGTATGAGTGAAATTAAAAGGGAAATCAGGAGATCAAATGGAGGACATGATAATTTACTGGCAGATAATATCAAAGTAAATCCAGATATGTATGGGGATACCAAGTAGATAAATGAGGAAAGACTAGGGGTAAATACTGACCAAGAAAATAGCCTAAGCTTAAAAACAGACGATGCATTTGATGCATTAAACAAGATGGGAATGATCCAAATGAGTTGGTGACAAAGAAAGCTTGTGAAATATCAGATGGAAAAGCATAGTAAAAGAAAAACGTAGAAAATCCACAATAGACTATGGGTGCTGTCTGTTTGGAGTTTGTACGTTCTCCCCGTGACCTGCGTGGGTTTTCTCTGAGATCTTCGGTTTCCTCCCACATTCCAAAGACGTACAGGTATGTAGGTTAATTGGCTTGGTAAATGTAAAACTTGCCCCTAGTGCATGTAGGATAATGTTAATGCGTGCGGGGATCGCTGGTCAGCGTGGACCCGGTGGGCCGAAGGGCCTGTTTTCCACACTGTATCTCCAAACTAGACTAAACTAAACCTCCCTGCTCTTATATCCATTGCCTTGGCGAATGAAGGGAAGCATCTTGTATGTCATTCCAGTCACTTTGTCCAACAATGCTGCTCTCTTTAAAGTGGATTTACACTCCAAGGTCACTCTATTACTCCACAAAGGGATTTGGTATCTTTGAAAATGGATAAATTGCCAGGCCTGAACTAAATGTGTCCCAGGCTATCGAAGGAAACAAAGGAGGTCATTGGAGAGGTTTGATCATCATTTTTGTTCATCTTTCCTGCCTTCAGGAATAAAGCCAGTGAGCATTGATATTGCTTTACTAATATTATAAAAGTAGCCTTGAGTCAATAGTGCAAACGTATGAATCCCATGTACTTGGGGCTGGGAGATCTCTCTCCAATTACGACATAAAATGTATCTGCCTTTATGTGCCAACATACTAATGGATAATGCACAATGATGTTAGTAGCTGTAGGCTGTGGTACTGCTGCCAATATTGAACAAGAGGATAAATATCACAGACTGACTGATATATTTTATGGCTTTGATGCTACACTATTTATGCGCAACCAATGCAAAGGAAACCGTCAAGAAAAGGGAGGGGGTTAATATTGAAAATACCCCAGAACAACAAGATACAACAAGATACACAGCACTGGGTTATAAGACTATGCTCCGTAAATGTCGACATTTTCTGGTTTCTAAAATGATTCAACATCCACAACAGGGCGGCTCAGTGGCGCAGCAGTAGATAGAAACATAGAAACATAGAAATTAGGTGCAGGAGTAGGCCATTCGGCCCTTCGTGCCTGCACCGCCATTCAATATGATCATGGCTGATCATCCAACTCAGTATCCCGTACCTGCCTTCTCTCCATACCCCCTGATCCCCTTAGCCACAAGGGCCACAACTAACTCCCTCTAAATATAGCCAATGAACTGGCCTCAACTACCCTCTGTGGCAGAGTGTTCCAGAGACTCACCACTCTCTGTGTGAAGAAAGTCTTTCTCATCTCGGTCTTAAAGGATTTCCCCCTTATCCTTAAGCTGTCCTGGACTTCCACAACATCGGGAACAATCTTCCTGCATCTAGCCTGTCCAACCCCTTAAGAATTTTGTAAGTTTCTATAAGATCCCCTCTCAATCTCCTATATTCTAGAGAGTATAAACCAAATCTATCCAGTCTTTCTTCATAAGACAGTCCTGACATCCCAGGAATCAGTCAGGTGAACCTTCACTCCCTCTATGGCAATAATGTCCTTCCTCAGATTTGGAGACCAGAACTGTACGTAATACTCCAGGTGTGGTCTCACCAAGACCCTATACAACCTGCTCCTATACTCAAATCCTTTTGCTATGAAAGCTAACATACCATTCGCTTTCTTCACAGCCTGCTGCACCTGCATGCCTACTTTCAATGACTGGTGTACAATGACACCCAGGTCTCGCTGCATATCCCCTTTTCCTAATTGGCAACCATTTAGATAATAGTCTGCTTTCCTGTTTTTGCCACCAAAGTGGATACCCTCACATTTATCCACATTATACTGCATCTGCCAAACATTTGCCCACTCACCCAGCCCATCCTAGCATCCTCCTCAAAGCTAACACTGCCGCCCAGCTTAGTGTCATCCGCAAACTTGGAGATATTGCCTTCTATTCCCTCATCCAGATCATTAATATATATTGTAAATAGCTGGGGTCTCAGCACTAAGCCTTGCGGCACCCCACTAGTCACTGCCTGCCATTGTGAAAATGACCCGTTTACTCCTACTCTTTGCTTCCTGTTTACCAGCCAGTTCTCTATCCACATCAATACTGAACCCCCAATGCCGTATGTGTTAAGTTTGTATACTAATCTCTTATGTGGGACCTTGTCGAAAGCCTTCTGGAAATCCAGATACACCACATCCACTGGTTCTCCCCTATCCATGCTACTAGTTACATCCTCAAACAATTCCACAAGATTCGTCAGACATGATTTCCCTTTCGTAAGTCCATGCTGACTTTGTCCAATGATTTCACCACTTTCCAAATGTGCTGCTATCCCATCTTCAATAACTGACTCTAGCAGTTTCCCCACTACCGATGTTAGACAAAGTGGTCCGTAATTCCCCATTTTCTCTCTCCCTCCCTTCTTAAAAAGAGGGGTTACGTTTGCTACCCGCCAATCCTCTAGCAGCTTCCCCACTACCGATATTAGACTAACTGGTCTGTAATTCCCCGTTTTCTCTCTCCCTCCCTTCTTAAAAAGAGGGGTTACGTTTGCTACCCGCCAATCCTTAGGAACTACTCCAGAAAGATTATCACTAATGCATCCACTATTTCCGGAGCTACTTCCTTAATACTCTGGGATGCAACCTATCTGGCCCTGGGGATTTATCGGCCTTTAATCCATTCAATTTACCCAACACCACTTCCCGACTAACCTGGATTTCACTCAATTCCTCCTTTGACCCGCGGTCCCCTGCTATTTGCGGCAGATTATTTATGTCTTCCTTAGTGAAGACGGAACCAAAGTAGTTATTCAATTTGTCCACCATATCCTTGTTCCCCATGATTAACTCACCTGTTTCTGACTGCAAGGGACCTACATTTGTTTTAACTAATCTCTTTCTCTTCACATATCTATAAAAACTTTTGCAGTCAGTTTTTATGTTCTCTGCCAGTTTTCTTTCATCTATTTTTCCTTTCCTAATTAAGCCCTTTGTCCTCCTCTGCTGGTCTCTGAATTTCTCCCAGTATGCTGCTTTTTCTGGCTACTTTGTACGCATCATCCTTTGCTCTGATACTATCCCTGATTTCCCTTGTTATCCACGGATGTAAACAGTAGAGTTGCTGCCTTACTGCACCAGAGATCCGGGTTTGATCCTGACTACGGGTGCTGTCCGTACGGAGTCTGTACGTTCTCCCCATGACCTGTGTGGGCTTTCTCCGGATGCTCCAGTTTCCTCCCACACTATAAAGACGTACAGGTTCGTAGGCTAATTGATTTGGTTAAATTATAAATAGACACAAAATGCTGGAGTAATTCAGCGGGTCAGGCAGCATCTCTGGATGGAAGGAATGGGTGACTTTTCGGGACAAGATCTTTCTTCAGTGTCCCTACTGTGAGTGGGATCATGTTACTGTGCAGGGATCGCTGATCGGTGCGGACTCGGTGGGCCGAAGGGCCTGTTTCTGTGCTGTATTTCTAAACTAAACTAAACATATAATAGTGAATTGTGAGAACAGTGGTTGGTACATTTAAACTGATGAAACACGATGCTGTACCCAAGTACGAGAATGGATTTAAGAGAGAGGGAGAAATCAAAAAGTACTCTTGACTTCAAATTGACTCCAGGCTTTCACCTATAACATTGTGAGCCATTAAATTACTGTTGGCAACGTATATAAAAATAAACTTGTCAAGAAGCACATTAATGAGCTTATGATAGAAATGCTCTTGCACTGGTCAGTGTTACAACTAACTTCAATCATGGCTGTGATGAAAGGGAATAATAAAATCTGCCTGCACATCAATTCAAAGCCATTTCTGAAAGGCCTCAGACTATGCAATTTAGACCACGGCAATTCTGTCTGAGCCGATGAAAAATAAAACTTTTACGTTTGTGCATTTACAGATTTGGTTTTGGCACACAATAAAGAACTGACTCTTCTCACTACATGTCCTGACATAATTTGGAAGATACTAATCTGTGAACAGCGGAAATTGAGGAATACCAGTGGCAAAGATTCAAAATGACTAGATTCAGAATATTAGCTGTCTACGCTCATCAAATTCCCCAAATAGATCAGCAAATCCACAGAACAAGAGTGAATTGTAGTTGTATTTAATTTATTAGCCAAGAATGTAAACATACAAGGAATTTGATTTGCCAACAGTCATACAAAAAAGCAACAAGATACATAGCTACATAAAATTAAACATAGACTTAAACAGCCACCACAAGGGTGTGTGAGAATCCCCAGGGCACACAGCAGAAGCAGAGACCCACAGCCATCAGTTCAATGTCCAGGCCACACACACGCTCCTTCACCGTGAGGTGACCAGAGTTGTACCGACCACTGTCACACTCGCACTAGACTCCGGGATGTCCTCATGGCGCCATGTCCCTGCAAACACCGGGATTACTGCACTCACGGCACTTCGTCCAAGTCCTCACCAGCGCAGACAGCACGTCCATCTTGTTTTTTTCGGCGACCTCACATTCCCCACAGTGATGGAAGGAAAATAACTTATACTTTCTTTCCTCCTTTTCTCCCGCGGTCGGGGCAATCAAAACTTCCACAGTTGGGGCGATCAAAGCTCCCGCAGTTGACAATCGAAGCTCCCACATCGGTGCGATCAAAGCTCCCGTGATCAGGGCGGTCAAAGCTCTCCCGGTTGGAGCTCCTGCAGTCGATCCCAAACAAAGGGACTGCCAGTTCCACAATGTTAAAGCCACAGTGCAGACGGAGATACGATGAAAAAGGTTGCACCTGCATCGAGGAAAGAGATAAAAAAGGTTTCTCCCAACCCTTCCCCCCACTCTCACATAATACAAAAACCAAAGATACACTAAAACATAAACGTAACACAGTAACAAAAGAAGAAAAGGACAAGACAGGCTGTCGGGGCAATTGATAGATTACACTGTATCAATTTAGTAACTGGGTAAGACTAAAGGTGTTAATGCGATAGGTAAGTATCCTATATAGGAATCATATCTTAACGAAAGTAAAACAAATAATTTATTTGGATTTCTATATGGTGTTTGAGGAAATGTGCAGAAGTTGCTCGTTTATTATTTTGATGTGGATTCCGTAAAGGCATAAGATACTGAGCTTTGAATTGTGATATATATTGGATCGTGATGACACAAGAAATTGCAAGTGCTGACATCTTGAGCTACGAATAAAGTGTAGGAGGAAACTCAGCGGATCAGGCTGTATTGTAGAAATGCGTCTTCTTCAAAAAGACACAAAGTGCTGGAGTAACTCAACGGGTCAGGCAGGATCTCTGAAGAACATGGCCCGGTGGCATTTCGGGTCAAAAACATTCGTCAGAAGTGAGATTTCATTCTTGAAATCTTCTTCAGTCTGAACAAAATAGAAGGGAGAAAACTGAAAAAGAGGGTGGGGGCGAGGTTGTGGGGGATGCAGGTAGCTTTGAGGAAACAGAGAATCTGCAGAAGGACGTGAATAGATTGGGAGTGTGGGCAAAAAAGTGGCAAATGGAATACAATGTAGCAAATTGTACGGTCCTGTACTTTGGTAGAAAGAATAAAGCCATAGACTATTTTCTAAATGTGGAGAGGATTCAGAAATCAGAGGTGTAAAGGAACTTGGGAGTGTGGTGCAGGATTCTCAAAAGGTTAATTTGCAGGTTCAGTAGGTAGTAAGGAAAGCAAATAAAATGTTAGCATTCATTTTGAGACGACTAGAATATAAAAGCAATGATGTAATGCTGAGGCTTTATAAGGCACTGGTCCGACCACGTGAGGAACATTGTGAGCAGCTGTGGGCCCCGTATCTGAGAAAGGTTGTGCTGGCATTGGAGAGCATCCAGATGAGGATTAGGAGAATGATCCTGGGATGATTAGGTAAATGTATGAGGAGCATTTGATGGCTCTGGGCCTGTAGTTGCTGGAGGTTAGAAGGGGAGGGGGGGGGGGGGGGGGGGGGTGGGTGGGGGGGGGGGGGGGGGGGGAGGGATCTCCTAGGAACCTTCCAATAACGAAAGGCTTAGATAGAATGGATGTGGAGAGGGTGTTTCCAGTAGTGGGGGAGTCCAAGACCAGAGGGCACAACCTCAGAGTAAAAGGAAGTTCCTTTAGAATTTGATTTCCTCTGTGGTGACTGAGTTGATGTGCAGATGTTGGCGGTTTATTGATCTTTACCTTTAGATGAGGAGGAACTTTTTTAGAGTGTGGCAAATCTGTGGAATTCATTGCCACAGGCGGCTGTGGAGGCCAAGTCTTTGGGTATTTTTAAAGCGGAAATTGATAGGTTGATGATTAGTAAGGATGTCAAAGGTTACGGGGAGAAGGCAGGAGAATGGAGTTGAGACCGAATGACCTAAATCTGCTCGTATGTCTTATAATATTATAGTCTAAAAGAGGTGGGGATGGGACAAAGCCTGGCAAATGGTGGGTAGATACAGGCGAGGAGAGGGGGGAGTGGAGTGATTAGCAGATGGGTGGAGTAATGGTAAATGCTAGAGGTGAAAAGCAGTCAAAAGACTGTCAGATAATGAACAAAGAGGAGGAATAAAATGTAAAGTTGGGGAGGGATATGGGTGAAAGTTGACAGGGAGGAGGGAGAAGAGGCGGGATAAAAAGGAAATTAAGAACGGGAATGGCAGATGAGTATACAAAGGAGGGGAAAGGAGCAGGTGAGAGATGGTGGGAGAAATGTGTGTATATTATGTGGAGGTCAGGGGTAATTGGAGGGGTAGAGGGGGTATTATTTGAAATTGGAAAATTAAATGTACATACCGTTGGGTGGTAAGCTATCCAAGCAGAACATGAATTGCTGTTCCTCCATTTTGTGAACGGCCTCACTCTGACAGTGGGAGGATGCCAAGGTCAGAAAGGTCAGTATGGGAGTGGGAAGGGGAGCTAAAGCCATTAGCAACCAGGAGCTCCAGCTGGATTTGGTGGACTGAGCATACATGTTCAGCAAAATGGTGGGCAAGTCATCACTTAGTCTTGCCGATGTAAAGAGGTCACATCGGATGCACCGAAAGCGGTGAACTAGGTTGGGAGAGTTGTGTATAAATGCTTACCAGTTTTGATGCAGAATTTCCCTTTTAACTGTAAGCTTCCATGCTTCATTCAAGAAGACTAGCAGCACGGTGGCACAATGGACAAGTTGCATGCCTTACAGTGCCGAGTTTAATCCTGACTACGGGTGCTGGTCTGTACAGAGTTTGTACATTCTCCACGTGACCTGCGTGGGTTTTCTCTGGGATCTCCACTTCAAAGTCGTATAGGTTTAGAGGTTAATTGGCTTGGTATAATTGTAAATTGACCCTAGTGTGTGTAGGATGGTGTAAGTGTGTGGGGATCGCTGGTCGGCACAGACTCGGTGGGCAAAGGGCATGTTTCCGTGATGTATCTTTAAACCAAACTAAACTAAACTAAAGACTGTCCAATGTTTACAACCTGATAATATACACATTATGAGTGTACATCTCCCTCTACAACCAACTATGACTACATATGGCGATAGCTGAAGTTTTACTAATTAGTCTAACACAACAATTGACACCATTTTTCAAAGGGCTGACCTACATTAGTACATTTGGAGGTCAAATTTTAATCTATGTCTGCTACACCATTCAGGAAATACATGATTACTTTGAATTAGGTTCATAATAGCTTCTATTTTCTCCTGATAATTGCCTTTTTCACCTATGTGTAAGGAAAAAACAAATCTGAACCATTAGATTGTTTTACACCACTATATTAATGACAGTGTGTCATTTTGTATTTTCAGTTTCTTCAATGAGAGGTTCTCAATTGCCTAAAGCAATTTTTTACATCATAAATCTGAATAAGCCATTACATTATGCAGCAGCTCCCATATGTATTACCATAGAATATAATAACTTGTTCAGCAGTAACAGCGTACTAGCCTAACGCTCTCCTTCAGTTGGAAGAGGGAGAGATTGGCTCAGCAATTTACTTACAGCATTGTTTTCTATTTATTTACATGTGTTTCTCTCAAAACTATTATAAAAGCTTCCCCAACTTGCATCGACCATCAAGGTCAATGGCAACGGGTGCACAGGAACACCACCACCTAGAGATTCCCTATAATTTTGTACACTACTCCGGCATGGAAATCTATCGCTGTTGCTTCATTGTTTCTTGCTAAAATCCTGGAACTCTCCCACCAACGCCATTGCAGGAGGACCTTCAGTTGATTAAGAAGATCCTTCCAATGGGTTTAGATTGAGTGATGAATCCTGAGTAGTACTGAGTATCATAGTGATCGAGTAGTAGACATGAATTACTATCTAGCTCATTGGTGACCCTCGGACAATCTTTGATTGGTCTTTACTGGCTCTATCTTGGACTAAACGCTATTCCATTATTGTGAGTCTGTGCGCGGTGAATGGCTCGATTGTAATCATGTATTGTCTTTCCGCTGACTAGTTAGCATGCAACAAAAGCTTTTCACCGTACACATGACAATAGACTAAATAAACTAAACCGAATCTTGGCTTTTCAGTGATACACACATGCTAAAAAATGAATAAATCATGAAAGGAGAAATAGGAAGCCCACCATCGACTTTTTGTTGAAGTTTTTTCTACCCAAAATATAATAGGGCTTCAGTCAACGTGGACATTAAAGGACATCAGTGGCAGCTGGATCTAACATCTATTTGCCTCGTTGATTTATGAGATCATAGTTAGGGATGCAAAAAGCATGCAATAACCCCAGTAAAATATCATCCAGGAATCAACTACCATGCTAGATCTGTCCTGACATAATCTGAACAATTATGCTTGGATTCACTACATAGCCTGTGTATAGAAAAAAAATTAAGACACTCTGAGTTGTGTAAGGAAGATTCAATCCTTCAAGAAAAGGAAGATTAAAATTGGCATTTCCAGCCTGCCAAACATCCCCCACAAATGATTCATTACCAGTTGGACAGCAAAATGAAAATGTGTTCATTTTTTTTCACCTGTTATTTTTATTTTGTATTTTGACCCGCTTTTACCTGGCATGTGTCATTTCTGTACAGGACGACACACAGATGGCTTTTGTTCAAAGTCTTGAATATGAATATAATTTAGCTGGTTGCTGAAGGCTATGCAAATGGGATAACAGGATAACTTGCAGTCCAATTTTTCTATCTTCCATGACACAAGCTTTCACTTGGCTTGGTTTAAATAACAGGAATTTATCCTGCAAAACAAATCTGGTGTCAGGTATGTTAATTCTTATTTTATATGCATTGTATCATCGGTTATCCTCAAAACTTCTTCCAAAATGGGTGCTCGATTGTCACATATATCGACGGTGTTTTTTCAAAAGGCTGTACCCTCTTATGGTCATCTTTATTCCTAGCTTTGAATGTGAAGAGGTGTAATTTTGCACCTCAGTCTTTCATTTGAGAATCAGAAGCATATTTAATGAAAAAGAAAAAGAAAAGCCAGATTCGGGGAATTTAAACATCACAATGAGCAGCTTGTCCTGGTGAGGTTCAAGGGGGACATACTATTTCAAAGATCCAATCTGTTGTCAAGTTATGTTTTTTTCCTTTCAGTCTATTGAACCCAAGTTGCCACCTGTCTCTTGCCATCTGGCTTCCTCCTTTGTTTAGAGTCAGTCAGGAAGCTTGCACTGATTTTGTTCCCATGCAAAGGAATTTTCACTCAACAATAAAAAATAAAAGCTTTGGTGATGTGCATCTGCTTTTCCAGATGCACAGTCAGACAGAAGCCATTTTCCTCTTGACAACTAGGCAAATTACTTTTTTTTTAAAAGAAGCTTATTCTCACTTCACCGGTTGAAATGATAGCTTCCCATCTCAAGAACTTTAATGCAAAAATTTTGAAAGCATAATCACAGACTCAGAACTCTTTTACTGAAGAGTCCATACTTGGTCACTTTGGTTATAAGAATCTTTACAAAAAGCAAAATAATACACCCGATTTGAAATTAAACATATTAAAAATGTGGTGGAAGTCACCGACAAAGCAAAATCCAAATCAAAGCTATTTATCAAGACAGCCAAAATCATTAAACTTAAATGTTGAAAAGGTCAAGAAATAAAGACTTTTACAAGAAGCATTTTAACTAAAGGACAATTTTATTGGATATATTGATATTGTTTATTTGGGATATAAATCTATTGAGAGCTTAGTAAATATGGCAGTGGGAAAGATTGAACTGCTGAACCTTTATATTGTCCAAAGGAAAATATATTAAATGGAATATTAAAATAACAACTTAAGCTGCATTTAGGATACGGCATTTGCTCAGAAGGTTTCTTTACAAAAATGATGTTTACAGTCAGATCTAAAGAGAGTAGTAAAGACCATAGAGGCATAATCTATTTTGACTAGCAAAATATTTTTTATCAGATGCCTCTACTTACTCATATGCAAAGCTCCATTGATTTTGAACCATCAAATCCCACTGAAACACTTCAAGGGTGTGGAGTGCAGAATTGCCTGAAAAGCTGAGTAACAGAGAGACATATTTCAGTTCTCTCAGAGCTGATTGGATCAGTAACACTTGACACTGCTGTTGAACTCTCCAGATGTTAAAATGCTAAGGAGTAACCAATTTAATGGCAGAGATCTTTTTTTTTGTTTAAAATGGGATTATTTAAATTCTTCCACAGCAAATTCCAAACCCTTCATCAGGCTCACTGAAAAACAAGGGCAGTTTGATCAGGAGAACGTGACCACAGACAACAAGCTCTCCTAAGTGTAGACACCATCTTGACATGCACACAATTGACTGTGTATAAAACCATGAGGGGGAATCGATAAGGTTATATACACGGAGTCTTTTACCCAGGGTGGGGGAATCAAAAACTCGGGGACATAGGATTAAGGTGAGAGGGGGAATATTTAAAACAAACCTGCGGGTAACCGTTTTCACTCAGAGGCTGGTGGGTGAATGGAACGAGTTCCTCCAGGACCTTTCTGTCCAAGGAAAAGTTTAGTTTGATATGGGTCAAACACAAGCGAATGGGACTGGCTTAGATGAGGCATCTTGGTCAAGATGGACATGTAGGGCCAAAGTCCATTTTATAGGCTCTGTGTCTCTGTCTTTTTATTCATTAAATTCCCGAAACAAAGACTATGGTGGTTCAAATATGAGACTCTCCAACACCATTTAATGCAGGCCTTGCCTCACATGCCAATACCCATGAAAGAATAAAAGAAAGATTATTGGATTACTGGCTTCAGAAATAAACATGTCTGTCGTTGTAATGAACATTGTGGATGAAATGAACACGGTCATTCTTTTTATCCCTCAGACACTAGATTGAATTTCAATATGTCACCAACTGGAACGTGCAAATATATAACAAAATATCCAAAGGAGGCATAATTGGATGTAAAAGTTTGGGTGCCATATCCAGCAGGTAGTCTACGAGGCAATGGATGAGGAGCTGAAGGGAACATAATGCTCAGGTACAAAGTGGGAATATTTCAGCATAGTTCTAGCACAATTGAATAGTTGAATCATTGTCAAAGATCAGGGTGGATGCAATACAAAACAACAAGTAGGATTCAGTGAGGAGTCAACCTGGAGAATCTGCAAACCACCATTTAAGCTCAGAAATAGTTCTGGAGAGGAAGTTCATTGGGAACTGATCAATACACAGGAGTTGTGGTGGATGATTTTACGGCAGATACTGTGGAACAACAGAGATGTAAGAGTGAAACACATCAACAAAATCAACGATGATTAGGAGCAGGAGAGGATGAAATCAGCTAAAGTGGGCAGTTGGGGTCTAGCTTGAGAAAGTTTAAATGTTATCATCACCAGACTCTAATCCTACTGAATTTGGGATGAACACAGTTGGATTATTACTTGCATTACAAGCCATAAACTACGTACAAAAACAGACACAAAGTGATGAAGTAACTATTGAGTTTGAGTTTCTCCAGCAGTTTTTGTCTTTTTTTTGTAAATCAGCATCTGCAGTTCCTTGTTTCTACATAAACTGCTCATTTTGTGCTGAGGCATAGATTAAAGTTCCTGGACTTTCAGGATAAGAATAGGAGCTGAGGTTACGAGGTTCTCTTCTACTGCTCTGAAATTTATCTCACTATATCCTATGTTTCTGCCTTGATGCTTTTCGGCATGAATGTTATGTTTATTTAAATAATTATTTTCACCTTTTACTGAACGGAAGTGGAACTAAGGGGAAGAAAAATCAAATTCAAAGCTAAACTGCTACATCTGCTAAGTCAACCTTCTAAGCTGCTACATCAAGGCAACTTTGACTATTTATGCCAGGGCAAAAAGGGGACGTGCTGGAGATGAATTAATCACAAAATGTTAGATGGCACTAATTGTACATTTTAATTAAAATATGTTAGAGGAGTATGTTCAGGAATAAAGAGAGCAGTTAACAGATGCAAGGCGTTTTTGTGATCTAAGGATACTGCACAGAAGAAGGGATCAAAGGAAACATTGATGGTAGCGGTAAACTGTTCATTGTTTTCACCACTGATGTACATACATACAGACAACACTACATACATACATACTTTCATAGATATATATACACACACACACAAACACGGACACACACAAATACACATACACATGCAAATACACACACACAGCCAAAATCTGACTCCGTGTTTTTGCCACAAAGATACACACACACACGCACATAAAAACGCACACACACATGAACACACACACGCACATGAACACACACACATATGTACACAAACACAAACATGCACACACACACACAATTAATGTCAAATTGGCCCTTTTATTCCAGCCTCTACTGCTTGTTTTGAGGCTTTGTTTGGGGCTGCTTCTGTGTGATTCTCTGGGTATGGAAATACTAAGCCTGTTAAGATTTCTTATGAATAGCGTTGTTCTCCTTTTGTTATTTATTCACTTGTTGTCATGGTGCAAAATCAAAAAGACCAGACAGCAGAGACACAACAGAACCTCAATCAAGCCCTCATCCTTGCAAGCAACGGGCAAAAAAATGTTATTTCACAAAACTGGTAGAAGTTCCTGGGCAAAAAATAACCTTATTGATTGAACAAGTTGCAGGCATGCAGGCAAAAGGGATTAACATTTCTTGGCATCTTGGTCGGAATGGACGAGTTGAGCCAAAAGGCCTTTTTCCATTCTGTACAACTCTATGAATCGATTAATCCATGTTAATTAGTATTTTTAAATATTTATAAGGGAAAGTGAGATGGAAGAATATACATGGGTTTCAGAGCAGTGGAAGAGATCATCACACTTTTATTCAGAGAACTAAAAGCCCAGGAACTTTAATTCCCTCTTCAGTACAATCTCCATGTAATAGTCAAGCTATGTACATTCAGTTGCATAATTATTACAGTGTTATTGCTGACTCAGATAGCTTCCTCAGAGGTAAATATAAATCTGGTTTCTATTGTTCGTGTTAACTATGCAGGACAGCCCCATAGCATACTTTGACAGGATGAAAGCTCATTCATTTAGTTAGCAGGGAGATACAAGTGACAGACTTGGCTGAAGAAGAGTCCCGACCTGGAACGTCCTCTGTCCATTCTCTCCACAGAAGCTGCCTGACGCTGAGTTCCTCCAGCCTCTTATGAATTACTAGATCATTCTTTTTTTCAGTGAATAGTTCAGTCATCACCTGCTTTATTTGACTGATTACTATAATGGATTGATACATCTTGCAATGTGGCAGAGCTTTGAAGGGTTCTTTTATGTAGGTAAGAACTGTAGATGCGGGTTTAAACCAATGATGGATACAAAATTCTGGAGTAACTGAATGCTGAAGAGTGGGCCAGGCACCTCTGGAGTGAAGGAATGGGTGACGTTTCAGGTCCAGACCCTTCTTCAGACTGACCCGCTATGTTACTCCAGCATTTTGTGTCTATCTTTGACATTCCTTATCAGTCTGAAGAATGGTCTCAACCTGAAAGGTCGCCTCTTCCTTCTCTCCACAAATGCTGCCTCACCCGCTGCGTTTTTCCAGCATATTTGTCTACCTTCCTCATCAGTTAGTTTAGTTTAGTTTAGTTTAGTTTAGAGATGCTGGTTTATATGAAAGATGCTGGAGTATTTCAGCGAGACAGGCAGCATCTCTGGATAGAAGGAATGGGTAATGTATTGGGTTGCGACCCTTCTTTTTTGGTTTGTTTTATCTCCCCTAACGTGTATCTAGTTTTTAAGCATTTTGTCAAGAACGGTTGCTACATTATTATTAAACAGCGCGGAAACAGCCTCTTCACCCACGTGGTCGCGGGGAGAACATACAAACTCCGTACAGACAGCACTTGCAGTCAGGATCAAACCTGGGTCTCTGGTGCTGTAAGGCAGCAACTCTATGCCACCCTAAATTATTTTTATTTTCTCCCCATCCCCCTTGAAAGAATGCAAATAAAAATCCTTAATGGGTATTTCAGTTTCCAAAATTATTACCATTGAAATTAATGATGTAGCAACCGTTCTTGACAAAATGCATCATAACTAGATACAAGTTAGGGTAGATAAAAAACCAAGAAAGAAGGGTCTCAACCCAATACATTACCCATTCCTTCTATCCATAGATGCTGCCTGTCCTGCTGAAATACTCCAGCATCTTTGATATTAACCAGCATCTGCAGTTCTTTCCTATGCAAGAAATTGAACCATATATATTTTTTAATACAACAGTACTGTTTTAATGTTGTCTTCCTGTCAGCCCAGCATTGACTGTGTTATGCAGTGAACTTAATGTATTGGGGCCATTCCTAGAGGGAATCACAGGAACTGACAGCATGTAGCAACAAAGGAGATTTTAAAATCAAAGTGAAATTCTTCCCCATTATTTCCCTGTCTGAAGATCCGACTGGAGGTTTTTTGCATCCTGTAGAATGTGTGGAGAAATCAGTCCATGTGATTCATCATTTTCGTCCATTTTGGTCTAATTTGAGGAAGGACATTCTTGCTATTGAGGGAGTTCAGGGTAGGTTCACCAGGTTAATTCCTGGGAAGGTGGGACTGACATGTGATGAATGAATGGGTCGACTGGGCTGCTATTCACTGGAATTTAGGGGATCTTATAGAAACATATAAAGTTCTTAAGGGATTGGACAGGCTAGATGCAGGAAAAAAATTCCCAATGTTGGAGTCCAGAACCAAGGGTCACAGTTTAAGAATAAGGGGTAGGCCACTTAGGTCTGAGATGAGGAAAAACATTTTCACCCAGAGAATTGTGAATTCTCTGCCCCAGAAGGCAATTAAGGCCAATGGATATTTTTAAGGCAGAGATAGGTTCCTGATTAGTACGGGTGTCAGGGATTATGGGGAGAAGGCAGGAGAATGGGGTTAGGAGGGAGAGATAGATAAGCCATGATTGAATGGCAGACTTGATGGGCTGAATGGTCTAATTCTGCTCCTATCACTTATGACTTTATGACCTTATGAAAGCTTCATGAATGTTTCAACTTTAAAATGCTCAAATGTGCACAATGTAGGAAGAGGCCCGACCCAAAATGTCACATATCCTTTTTCTCCAGAGGGGCTGCCTGACCTGATGGGTTACTCCAGCACTTCGTGTCTATCTCAAATATGCATGACGATTTGCTCAGGAGAAATAAAATTGGTTCCTTTTTAAACCAGTCCTTTGTCACTGTAATGTGACCTTCAATTATCTTAAACACTGTCACCTTCCTCTCCCCAGTGGCGTCATGCCTCAACAGATCTTAGTTTATTGTTGGCAATCAGTGCCTTGTTTAACTGACATTCAGCTCCAAGGACACCACTCCTTCAAACTCAATTATTCCATTTCCAAAGACTACATTAGTTACAATACCCATTCAAATGTTTCCGACCAAATCTCCTTGGGACTTGCTCCTCAAGCAGTTTGAATTGGAGTGGGAGGATCTGTGATGCAATTTCAATTATTTTCTTTTAACAACATTTGATCGAGAGAACAATTACAGTTTGAACAAATAAAATCTAACATGGAGATGACAGCATTCAATCTGTCATTGGGCCAAGGTAATATTAAAGTCAGAGGTGTCGCTATAGTGGAAGGTCAATCAAGAGGGACTGTGGTTTGGGCGCCTATAGAACTTAATTTCCATCATATATCTGCTACATGAAGGTTGTGATCTTAACCAGCAAGTACATAAAGGAACTAATCTCTGTGTAGACCGGTGTCAAGCAATTGGTCATAGAGTCATAGTCATAGAATGATACAGTGTGGAAACAGGCCCTTCGGCCCCACTCGCCAACATGTCCCAACTACACTAGTCCCACCTGCCTGCACTTGGTCCATATCCCTCCAAACCTGTCCTATCCATGTACCTGCCTAACATTTTAGTAAATGATTGGATAGGCCCAGCCTCAACTACCTCCTCTGGCAACTTGTTCCATACACAAATGACCCTTTGCGTGAAAAAGTTACCCCTCGGATTCCTATTGAATCTTTTCCCCTTCACCTTGAAGCTCTGTCCTCTGGTCCTCGATTCCCCTACTCTGGGCAATAGACTCTGTGCATCTCCCCATTCTATTCCTCTCATGATTTTGTATACCTCTATAAGATCTCCCCTCATCTTCCTGCGCTCCATGGAATAGAGACCCAGCCTACTCAATCTCTCCCTATAGCTCACACCCTCTAGTCCTGGCAACATCCTCGTAATTCTTTTCTGAATCCTTTCAAACTTGACCATATCTTTCCTATAACATGGTGCCCAGAACTGAACACAATATTCTAATTGTGGTCTCACCAACGTCTTATACAACTCCCAACTTCTATACGCAATACTCTGACTGATGAAGGCCAAAGTGCCAAAGGCCTTTTTGACTACCTTATCTACCTGCGACTCGACCTTCAATTGGTCTTTATATTGGTTTATTATTGTTGTGTGCACAGAAAATCAGTGAAAAAACTATTTTGCATGCTATCCAGGCAAAGCAGCCTGAAGAAGCCAAAACGCCAACTATCCCTTTTCTCCAGAGATGTTGCCTGACCCTCTGAGTTACTCCATCACTTTATTTATATCTTCGATATAAACTTGCATGTGCAGTTTCTTTCTACAAAAAGCATACCATACTTGAGTCTATCAGGTAGTGCAAATAGGGAGAAAATAAACAGAGTACAGACATATTGAGTTACAGTTGCAGAGAAACTGCAGATATAAAAGAATAATAAGGTCCACAGTAAAATTGGAAGATCAAGAATACATCTTCAGCATATGAGATGGGATGCTACAACCTACGTCAAGCAGTTTTCAGATGAGTTAGGTTAGAATTATTGTATTGATGCCGAGCTGCAGTCAATAAATGGGAGACACAGGAAACTGCAGATGCTGGAATCTTGAGCAAAAAATGAACTACAGGAGGAACTCAGCAGATCAGGCAACTACTCCATCAGTATGAAGAAGGATCCTAACCTGAAATATTGGTTGTCAATAAATAAGAATCTGACATAGGTGTTCTCATAATCCAGATGATCTAGGGATGAGTGTAGCGCCAAATTGATAGTGTTTGCCTTGGACTTCTTGTGGTTGTGGTTGAATTGCAGTGAACCAAGGCTGTTGGGAGGCTGTAATTGTTACACACCATGATCTCTTCAAAGACTTCATGATGATTGATAACAGAACTACCGGAAAGTAGACATTAAGGCACGCTATCTTGTTTTTCTTTAGCACTGGGATGATAGAGGTCTTAAAATAGGTGAGAACCTCAGAATGGAGTGGGGAAACTTAAAGATGATTATGTATTCACAAATATTCCTATCAGGCTGGTCTGCATAGATTCTGAGGACATGGCTTGGAACTGCGATAATTATTGTGGGTACAGATGCATCTAAGGCTGTGTAGAAAGGAACTGCAGATGCTGGTATATACCAAAAATAGACACAAAGTGCTGGAGTAACTCAGCAGGTCAGGCAGCATCTCTGGAGGAAAAGGACGGGTGACTTTTCATGTGGGGACCCTTCCTCAGAACCATCTAAGGCTGTTCGGGCAGGTGATGTCTTTCCGATAACCTGTTCAAAATTTGCTCAGGATGCATTGTTGCCCGCATTTCTGCCCAACTTCATTTTGTTAGCCTTTTATTGCAAGCAAGCCTTGCCACAATGAGCAGATGTTTGTGAGGTTTGTCTGGGTCATTAACTTAGTTAGTAATTGTCTCTTTGCATCCCTGATGGCTTTGTGAAGGTTGTACCAAGCCAGGTTGCTTCCAATAGTTTTCTCCTTCCTTGTCAGGGCAATCCAGATGCTAATGCCCCTGTCCCACTTAGGAAACCTGAATGGAAACCACTGGAGATTTTGCGCCCCACCCAAGATTTCTGTACGGTTCCTGGAGATTTTTGTCAGTCTCCCTAATGGTCGAAAGTGGTTTCTGTTTTAAAAATCAGTCATCGGCCGGTTGCGATGCTAGTTGAAGGTGGTTGCTGGAGGACACAAACCTCCGGGAACCTCCGGGAACCGCACAGAAACCTTGGGTGGGGCGCAAAGTCTCCAGAGGTTTCTGTTCAGGTTTCCTAAGTAGGACAGGGGCATAACTAATCAAACAATCACTGCCCTGCCAGCATTCTATATTGCACACAGGTATTTGTGAAACTAGTTTTTTCAGAGTTTCCCCGCTAAACCCAAGCCAAATCAGAATCATCTCCACTGTCAGTGTCAATAGAAATGACAAGAGGAATTGGTCTCAACATTAAGGTTATGTGTTCCCAAGTATGGCTGAGGATAAAGCTTTCTGTGTGTACACACCACTGTGCGCAACGTTGTGTTATGGATGACTTTGATCTGAGCTGCAGACAGCATAATCGTGAATGACCGCCTGAAACACACTCGACATCAATTAGCTCCAGATCCATTATATAACCAAAGCCGTAATGTACTGTTAAAGAAAATAGATTAAAAGTATAATTTACATTATCTTTGATCAGTGACATTTCAAGATGGATTTATAAAATTTGAGAATATATAATAGTTTCCTTTTGAAATGTTTTGAATAGCTGTCCAAAGGACAATCACTAAATTCTAGCGCTGAGTATTTATATCCAAATCTTCAAATGGATGCGCATTGGAATATGCATGGGGTAAGTCAGGGAAATTCATCTTCCTCTAATACAACCCCACACAACGGAAAAAAACATGTATTTGATCACGATTTAAATCCTCACACAGCAAGCGTTGCCAAAAGCAGCTACTGACAGGTTTTCGAAAGGTGTTCTTTCTTCAGCTGATCAAGGCACAGTGCACAGCAGTTCTAATGCGTTACTTCAGCTAAGTGCAGAGGCAGCTCAAGGTTAGGAACCACATGGATTTGGCAAGCACAAAGCATGACTGACAGACAAATCATCACATTTTTCTTTGCGGCTTTTGTCTTTTATTGGGATTAAAACATCACCATCTAGGCCTGTAAGTTTGCATGTGGATTTTCAGAGCAATAAACATGTATAGTACATGTGTGTGTGTGAGGTTCCTCCATGAACTGGAGTGCATCATATAGTACAACTACAGGTGGTGCAGTAGCACAGCAGTAGAGTTGCTGCCTTCCAGCGCCAGAGACCTGGGCACGATCTTGACTATGGGTGCTGTCTGTAAGGAGTATGTACATTCTCCCCGTGACTTGCATAGGTTTCTGCCACACTCCAAAGACTTACAGGTTTGTAGGTTAATTGGCTCCAGGAAAATAGTAAATTGTCCCTATTGTGTGTGAAGAATAGTGTTCATGTGTGGGGATCGCCGGTAGGCACGGTGAGCCTAAGGGTCTGTTTCCGCACTATATCTCTAAACTAAACTAAACTAACCCTAGTTTGTTTCTGGGTTTCTAGTTATCATTTAATGTCCTGAATAAAGGATGTGTCAATAAAGCCCCATCTCAGTTTAAATGTATCCTCAAGCCTTCAAGGAAACCCACAACTGACAACATACTGTAAGAGTACTGCTGAGTAGGGACCTACCATGCCTGGTCAATGGAATTCTCTGAATCAGGATCAGTTTCATGTTAGTTTATTGTCACGTGTACCGAGGTATAGCGGACAGCTTTTGTTGCGTGCTAACTAGCCAGGGGAAAGACAATACATGATTACAATCGAGCCATTCGCAGTGTCAGAATAAGACTGCACGTGAAGAGAAGAGCATGAACATGGCAGGCTTTGAACATTGGCCTTGGGGAGTTCTCAAAATATGAATACATATGGCAGTTTCTCTGTCTGACCACATTAATGATGTTCTTTGGGCGTATCCGGTTGGTAAAATTTCAGGAAAGAATATGGGACAGGAATGTAAGGATGCATGACAAGAGGAAAGCAACATTGCTGCTGGTAGTAAGTGATGATGGTGGGGGTGAATTTCAGCCTTACTCTACTCTGATTGAATGCGAGTCAGTTGGTGGGTATCAACTTCAAGGTCCTTCAGAGATGCTGCCTGAGCCACTGAGTTAATCCAGCACTTCGTGTTCAACACCAGAGTTTCAACATCTGCAGTTTAGTTTAGTTTAGTTTAGAGATGCAGCATGGAAACAGGCCCTTCGGTCCACCGAGTACGCACCGACCAGCGATCGCCGCACACTAGGGACAATTTACCATCCTACACACACTAGGGACAATTTACATTTATACCAAGTCAATTAACTTACAAACCTATACGTCTTTGGAGTGTGGGAGGAATCCGAAGATCTCAGAGAAAGCCCACGCGTGTCACGGGGAGAACGTACAAACTCTGTACAAGACATTGTCATGATCGACCCCGTGTCTCTGGCGTTGTAAGGCGCTGGCTCTACCGCTACTTGTGTTAAGAGTCAAGTGTGTTTCATTGTCATATGTCCCAGATAGAACAATGAAATTCTTACTTGCTGCAGCACCACAGAATATGTAAACATAGTACACTGTAAACAATATGATAAACAAGATTTTAAAAAGTTCAGTGTGTATATATACACACATACTCACAAGTATACACATAAATATATACACACATACTCAATAATTCTCAAAATTCTCATATACTCACATACAATAATTAGTTATAAGTTTCATCTCATCTTGGCAGTTTCTTAATCATTTGGCAATTCAGAACATTGACTGTGTCATAAAACGTTGTATCACACCTAACAGAGATTTATATCACATTTTCAGTTTTATCACATCGAACAGAGAGACGGTAACTAAAATGTCCATAAATGGACAAACAATGTCTAGGGAACATTGAAATCATGTGACATCCAAATTCCCAGCTGATACTGCTTTCTCAGCAGTTTAGTGGCAGTTTAGTGGCAGCTGATGTTTCGAGATTGCATGATTCTAATTAAAACATCGACGAACCCTGTTAAGGGTCACTTAAAAATAGTCAGTTGATAGACTACAGCTTCAAAACCAGTTCAGTGGCTGATTTAATGTGCAGAATCTGTTAAAAATGTTAATTTTAAAAATGCTTGGGCAGCTGACAACCCGATGGTATGAATATTGATTTCTCTAACTTCAAGTAAGCATTGAATCCCATTACTCTCCACCCCTCCCCCACCCTAGTCATCGTACTAGTTTCAATGTCGTCCTGTTGAGTCTCGCTGTCTGTATAACTCATTATCACCTATCCCACAGCCAACAATGGACCATTGTGCGTCCACCTTTCCTTGATCATCGTTGCTTTTTGTATATCTTCCATCATTTGTCTGAGGTACCGCCTATATCTCGGTCCCCTTTTCCATGACTCTTAGTCTGAAGAAGGGTCTCGACCTGAAACATCATCTATTCCTTTTCACCAGAGATGCTGGCTGACCCATTGAGTTACTCCAGCTGTTTTCGTTTGATTCGCACGAGTACTTTCCTTGCTATGATTGCTATGAAACCAAAGTTAATTGTTAATTCCACTTGGCACTGATGGCAAATGTACCAGAACAAAGTACATCTTTAGTTTAATTTAGTTTAGAGTACAGTGCGGAAACAGGTCCTTCTGCCCACTGAGTCTGCGCTGACCAGCGACCCCAACACAATGGCACAATCCTACACACACGAGGGACAATTTACAATTTTACGAAGTCAATTAATCTACAAATCTGTATGTCTTTGGAGTGTGGGAGGAAATCAGAAATCCCGGAGCAAACCCAAGAAGGACACGGGGAGAACGTACAAACTCCAAGCATACAGCACCCATAGTCAGGATTGAACCCTGGTCTATGGTGCTGCAAGACAACTTTTTCACACAGAAGGTGACACAATTATAGAACGAGCTACCAGAGGAGGAGTTTGAGGCAGATATAATAACAAGCTTTAAAGAACATTTGGGCATGTGCATGGATTGGAAAGGTTTAGAGGGATATGGGTCAAATGTGGACACGTGGGATTAGCTTCGATGGGCACCTGGGACAGCATGATTTGAGTTGGTCCAAAGAGCCTGTTTCTGTGATATATGACTCTTTGATTCAATGCTGCAGATGTTTAATTATTTTTCAAGCTACTTCGTCAAGCTACTGCTGGATGAACATATTCATCTAAATGAACTGTGAGTTTTCTCCAACTCTGCCGACTAAATGGCTAAGTAAAGCATTAGTAGATTATTTGCCTAGCATCAGAAAAGGACACAGGGAGAAAGTACAAACTCCTTACAGACAGCACCCGTACTCAGGATTGAACCCGGGTCTTTGGCCCTGTAAGGCAGCAACTCTACTGCTGCGCCACCGTGCCAGCCTTCTGTTGAGGACAATTCAAGCAAAAGGCTGTTGTGAGTAGACAAAAATGCTGGAGAAACTCAGCGGGTGTGGCTGCATCTATGGAGCAAAGGAAATAGGCAACGTTTCGGGCCAAAACCCTTCTTCAGAGGCAGTTGTGTTCTTTCATGATATCCTGAAAGGAACCCAAGTTATTGGGAAAGACGAACAATTGAGTGACACTGAAGTGAGTTCAAATATACTCTTGAAATAGGCAAAGTCCTTGAAGTAAAATCTTGCAAGAATTATGTTGCCTAGGTGTTTATTTAAGGGGGCAGTCGTTGAAATTGTTCTGAAAATCCATTAGTTATGCAGAGACAGGACCAAGTGGATAAAGGAAATCAGTAATTCTTCAATGGTTCGTGACTATGTTTGGGATTATAAGGTAAAAGATCTCGGATCAGATATTCAGAGCGATCAAGAATAAATCCTTTTTTATTGCCTACTTAAGATAGTTTGGCGAATACAGAGAAAACAAGGGTTTCAGTCAATTGGGAGTGACAATTTTGATGTGTATTACTAAAAAGTGACTGCCCCAAAGTTGCTAATTGTGCAGTCATAGTTCATTGTACAAAGTTCAAAACAAATGATTTTATGGTGATGACTATCAGAAAGAACAACTATCCTCGATAATAGTAAGATTAAATTAGAACTTACCAGTTTGAAGTTTGATCTTTATTTTATGAGGAGTTACGCTGAGAGATTACGTGAAGAAGCCCGCCAGGCGCATGCGCGTCATACTTCAAAGCTGCGGCGTGAAAACACAGAAACAATAGCCAAAGTGATATAGTAAGGCTGAGAAGACTACAACTACCAGATGATCTTTGCGATTATGAGGGCCAGGAGCAGAGGGCACGTAATGCCTCATCGTAACTCCTCATAAAATAAAGATCAAACTTCAAACTAGTAAGTTCTCGTTTAATCTTACTATTTTACTTCGGAGTCACGTGAGTGACTACGTGAAGATTTCAAAGCTCTATGATTTCATGCCGTAGATCCACTCCATACGACACAGCTTCAGTTGACACAGTAGTGAATAAATAATGTATTGAACATTGCTTCGAATTATCCAATAATCATTTTTTAAATAAAACAGTAATAACCCCTCTATCCCAGGAGGAAATTAAAAACTAAATTTATAAAGACAAACCAAATCAAATGAAACGGTCCTAACACAGCATGCCCAAACCCTGGCAGGAATAAGGTCAGTATCATGTGATAATCTGGCTAACCTCATGTGGCACTGATGTATTTCCAGAAACATCTGGGTCTCAGCTATCTACCTACCAGGTAGAGACAATGTGGTGGCAGACAACAGGTCACGAAAGTTCAATGACAACATAGAAAGGATGATTAAATCCTGAAGTTTTAAATTGATTGTCAGCCGCTATGGGTTGCCAGATATTGATCTGTTGCATTCAGGCTAAATCACCAGTTGTCTAAATATGTTTCATGGGAACCGGATCCAGGAGCCGTAGTGGTGGATGCATTCTCGCTACATTGGGGATGTATATTCTTTTATGCTTTTCCCCCATTCTGCCTGATTAGGCAATGTCTCACCAAAATAGAGCAGGACTCCGCCTCAGGTGTTTTGGTGGTTCCGGACTGGCCTACACAGACATGGTTCCCATTGGTGCTCAGAATGATGACTCAGCCATTCATGACTGTCCCCAACTGCAGTAATTTGTTGGTGCATCCAGTAACAGGAAAAAGTAATCTGTTACATGATCGTATTAATTTGTTGTTCTGCAGGTTCTGACCAGACTGTTCCAAGGCTTTGGACTGTCAAATAGGACCATGGATGTCATAACTGCAGCTTGGAGAGATAGCACTAAGAAACAATATGTGTCTCATATTAAGAAATGGGAGATGTTTTGTTTACAGTCAGATATATCTTATACTGCAAGCATACCGGATGTAATGGAGTTCCAATGGGTTATAGTACCATTAATAGTGCTTGGAGTGCTTTGTCCTCCAATTTAGGGCAGTTTCAGAACAACAACCTATTTGGTCTCATCCATTAGTGTCCCGATTCATGAGAGGAATTTTTTAATAAAAATCCTCCTAAACCTAGATATACAGAAATCTGGGATGTCAGTATAGTTCTCACACTGCTTCGGAAATGGGCTCCAATTACGTCATTGTTTTATCAGAAGTTAACACTTAAAGTGGCTCATGGCGCTAGTATCAGCGCAAAGAGTGCAAACATTGCAAAAGTTACGACTAGATAGCATGTATTCTTCTGCAGATACATTACATTTTATGTGTATGATTTAATCAAACTAAGCAGACCAGGAATGTCCGGAACCAAAGTAAGTTTTAAAGCATACCCTGTTGACCAAACATTATGTGTAGTTAAGCACCCGAGTCAATATCAAGGTAACTAAGAGTCTCAGAGGCTCTGAGACAGCAATGCGCATCAGTCACAAAAAAAACTCATAAAAAGGTGTCAGTATAAACCATTTCTAGATGGTAAACCAGGTTTTGGATTCCGCTGGAATAGACATTCATGTGTTTAAATCTCACTCCACCAGAGCGGCATCAACTTCCTCAGCTAGGCCGCAGGATGGTCCAAGGAATCAACTTTTCTAAAATTTATGATAAACATGTGATTGATATATGCCATAGGCGTGGTATTATCAATCTGGAGTTGAACATGTAAATTATTCATTGTTGAACAATAAGCTTTTAATCCATAGAATGCACCCAGCAATTCTAAGAAATTTATACCATGCCTGTGCAGAATTAAATCCTCTTGCACACTCCATCTACCACCACAGCTAGACTCGCTCTCCATAGCTCCCCATCCAGCAGCACTCACATCTGTCTGTAAAAGCACTGAAGGTTGCTGAATCAAAATGTTTTTGGTAGTTTGTACAATATTGATAATCCACAATTGTAATTGAGCTATGGCTCTGGTTGGTAACTGCATAGGTCTATCAAAATGACCTGCATGTTCTTTAAGTGCTAGTTTTCTAGCTCGTTGCAGACTTTGATAGTGCAGTGGTACAAACTGCACTGCAGGTAAAGCTGCCACCAATTTACCAATAACACTGGCTACTCGGATGGAGGGATATTGTTTTTCAGCGAGACTAGTACAGACCTCTATGATCTCCACAGCCTTGGCTGTAGGCAAAGTCACTGACATATCAACATGAATCAATGACACATCCCAAATAATCAATTTTTTAGGATGGTTCTAACTTGGATTTGGTTGGATGGACCAGGAACCCCAACCTTTCAAACAGGTATTAGGTTGCTGAAACCCAATTCCTCAGCTGTCTCCTGAGTGTTGCTTATGATTAAAATATCATCTAGATAAACCATTACCATGTGATTCTGGGCCCGAAGTAGCGCCAGCACTGGTTTCAACAATTTCTTGAACAGCCTAGGAGCTGAGGTTAACTCATTGGGTAATGCTTTAAATTGCCACAGCTGTCTCATCCAACTAAATTTCAAGTATCTCCGATACTGATGATGAATTGGTACTGAATAATATGCATCTTTCAGATATATAGTTGCCATATAACAGCCTTGTGATAACAGCTGTTTCGCAGTATTGAAGGTGTCCATTTTAAAATGCCTATACTGAACATTTAACCGGTTTCAGTCCAGAATGACTCTACATCCCCCATCTTTTCTCTGTCTGGGGAATATATTGGACACAAATTGTTGAGGATGGTTTGTTGTCCTCCCAATTACCCCTTTTTCTGGACAAAACCATAATTTCTTCTTTTACCTGCTGAGTTTCTGGTGCAGAAAAACCCCAATACTCTATGAGGCATATTGTGTACAGACCGATCAATTCCTGACATTAACTCTATTCGAGCCTGACACAGTGTCTAGTATAAACAATGAGATGTTATGCAGCACCATTCATCATACCAATTGCAACCTACCCCCAACCGGAGGTTGTTCCCCAGAAATCTTATCCTAGACAGAATGAATCACCTGTGCCTCTCCAGTCGGCCTTGAAGTCCTCTTTCTTCCCATATTAGGGTTGTAGCTGGGATACACAGGTGAGTAATATCATCATCCCACTGGCCCCACTCTCCTCGGCTTGGCCCTGCCCCTGGATCCGTCACCTTTCGTGCTGAAAACGACCTGGTATCTAGGCAGAAGGGATGTATGTCTTTGTGAGACGGATTGTTTTGGCATCCTTCTCCTGGTCCTTGACTTGTTTGATGAGGTCCACCCCAAACAAATAATCTGGGGCTTGAGCATTTGTAGACCTACATAGAGCTGCAAACTTCGGGTTTCAACCTTGGTTTGATGGCTATTTTCCTGATGCAATTGACCTCGAAGTAGGTGTTGCAGAACAGGGCCAGCATATCTTGTTGAGTACCAGACATCGGTGCCCCCTGACCATTTTTCCAAATGCAGTGATGCCTGCTGCCACCAACTTGAGGATGCGCTAAAATCTCACTTCTTGTCCCCGCATCGTTGCACTCATTTGTGCCCTTGCCGAGTTCACAGTGGGCATTTTGAGTGAAGCACAGTTTACAGGTGTTTTGTAACATGTGGCGCTCTCCTCCATGATCGTATCCTGGAGCTGGTGAGAAGCCATGTAATTTACATTGGTGGCTAGAGTTTTCTCGATAGCCTCACCAGTCCCTTCTGGGTTTAGCAAAGTTTAACGCTACGTCCGGGACACCTGGAGCATCGCTTGTGTGCTCTGGTGTGTGCACAAAAGCAGTGACACCAGCCTCAGGGTCAGATTCCTCGTGCCCTGGCTTCTCCCGAGTCATGCTCGAGGGAGGTCTCTTCCAGCCCTAAACAAGGTGCTGGAGAGGATGATTCCCACTGTTATCCATAAGCGGTGTTTTCTTCTTTGCTGTATGGACCTCTGCGAGAGGCTGTGTGGGGAATCCCAGGGCATTCCACCCCAATTGAAATTTTCCATGGCTCTTTAAATTTGGAGCATTTTGCCATTTGGTTGAGCCATCCCCATACCTTTAAATTAAAAGGAGGGAGTCTTCCACATCATCAGACTCATGAGACAAATGAGCCTGAGAGTACTTTATTTTGGTATTCCTGAGTGCCCTAAAACACTGGAAATTGATGGAGGCAGTTGAGCTGCCAGTAGAAACAATAGCCGGTATTGGAGCCGGCGTTAGCGCAGCCGTTATCTCCAAACCCGATCTAAATAGTGGTAATCGCAGAGCCGGCTTTAGCGCAGCCGTTATTTCCCGACCCGATCTATAAGCGGTAACCATGGTTCCCGCACGTTCCGCTCCACTATAGCAGTTCATATTTTTAATACCTCCATATTAGGAACTCTAGCTGGCTCTCCGAGCCAGACTAACAGAGTTTAAAAAAAAGTACTTGCAGGGAAGGTTTAACATTGACTTACCTGCGGGTTACTACTTACCACTGGTGGAGCTGAGCTCTCCAGCCCGTCAGTGCGCCATGCGTCGGACATAATGACGCGCATGCGCCTGGCGGGGCTTCTTCATGTAATCACTCACATGACTCTGAAGTAAAATCCTATTAAAACTCTCATATGACAATCAGCCAGGTCATTACAAGAGTTCCTGGGCAGCTGGAACATAAACATTGTAACTGCAAGAGGACCAGCCTCTCAAGGAGGTAAGGAAGAGAAAATTGGGGCACTGCTCCACCATTTTGCTCTAAGCTCCATTTTTGCTTTAAGATGGCTCCCCCCCCCCCACCAATTTGTATTTGGAGGTGCATCACCCTCATAATTCGCTTGTTGGTGCTATTTGGAGCTTTTGTTGGTGCTATTTGTTTTTAAAAAAATCTGAGTACAAGTTTTATAACACAATGACATTCCTAGAAAATGGATGAAGGTTGAAGGTTGCTGGAAGGTAGGCATTTGAATTGCCACCTTGGCCCAAGTGATATTAATCAGACAGATCATAGATAGATAATGTAGGTGGTGATTTATCTGAATCTAAGATAGATGGTGATTTGTTACTCATCACCAACATAGAATGCTCCGATTCATACAACAGTGAA
Source organism: Okamejei kenojei (assembly GCA_035221665.1). NCBI lineage: Eukaryota > Metazoa > Chordata > Chondrichthyes > Rajiformes > Rajidae > Okamejei > Okamejei kenojei. The sequence continues at coordinate 40,859,596 of CM069146.1, forward strand.
TACATTGATGTCTCAGTGGAAGTGAGGTAAGGAAATAAGGATAAGGATGTGAGATAAAGATGATAAGGAAAATAATATTACGAAAACAGACAATATCAGTGCATATCATTGTGATATCAGTGCACCCTATAAATTATATGTAAAGTTCTCTAGGAGATCTCCTAACAGCTTGTAGATTGTAGTTTGTGTTCCTGCATTCTGCACCATCTGGCTGTACAAGAAGGTTGGGCGCATTGCACACACGAAACATAGAATATAGAAACATAGAAAATAGGTGCAGGAGGAGGCCATTCGGCCCTTCGAGCCTGCACCGCATTAAATATGATCATGGCTGATCATCCAACTCAGTACCCTGTACCTGCCTTCTCTCCATACCCCCTGATCCCTTTAGCCACAAGGGTCACATCTAACTCCCTCTTAAATATAGCCAATGAATTGGCCTCAACTATCTTCTGTGGCAGAGAATTCCACAGATTCACCACTCTCTGTGTGAAAAATGATTTTCTCATCTCGGTCCTAAAAGGCTTCCCCCTTATCCTTAAACTGTGACCCCTTGTTCTGGACTTCCCCAACATCGGGAACAATCTTCCTGCAACTAGCCTGTCCAACCTCTTAAGAATTTTGTAAGTCTCTATGAGAACCCCCCCCCATCTTCTAAATTCCAGCGAGTACAAGCCGAGTCTATCCGGTCTTTCTTCATATGGAAGTCCTGCCATCCCAGGAATCAGTCTGGTGAACCTTCTCTGTACTCCCTCTATGGCAAGAATGTCTTTTCTCAGATTAGGAGACCAAAACTGTTCGCAATACTCCTGGTGTAGCCTCACCATGACCCTGTACAACTGCAGTAGAACCTCCCTGCTCTTGTATTCACATCCTTTTGCTATGAATGCCAACATACCATTCGCTTTCTTCACAGCCTGCTGCACCTGCATGCCTACTTTCAATGACTGGTGTACCATGACACCCAGGTCTCGTTGCATCTCCCCTTTTCCTAATCGGTCACCATTCAATAATAGTCTACTTTCCTGCTTTTGCCACCAAAGTGGATAACCTCACATTTATCCACATTATACTGCATCTGCCATGCATTTGCCCACTCACCCAGCCTATCCAAGTCACCTTGCAGCTAACACTGCCCCCCAGCTTCGTGTCATCCGCAAACTTCGAGATGTTGCATTTAATTCCCTCATCCAAATCATTAATATATATTGTAAATAGCTGGGGTCCCAGCACTGAGCCTTGCGGCACCCCACTAGTCACTGCCTGCCATCCTGAAAAGGACACGTTCATTCCTACTCTTTGCTTCCTGTCTGCCAGCCAGTTCTCTATCCACATCAATACTGAACCTCCAATACCGTGTGCTTTAAGTTTGTATACTAATCTCTTGTGTGGGACCTTGTCGAAAGCCTTCTGAAAGTTCGGATATAACACATCCACTGATTCTCCCTTATCCACTCTACTAGTTACATCCTCAAAAAATTAAATAAGATTTGTCAGACATGATTTACCTTTCGTAAATCCATGCTGACTTTGTCCAATGATTTCACTACTTTCAAATGCGCTGCTATCCCATCTTTAATAACTGACTCTAGCAGTTTCCCCACCACCGTTGTTAGACTAACTGGTCTGTAATTTCCCGTTTTCTCTCTCCCTCCCTTTTTAAAAAGTGGGGTTACATTAGCTACCCTCCAATCCTCAGGAACTACTCCAGAATCTAAAGAGTTTTGAAAATTATCACTAAGGCATCCACTATTTCTGGGGCTTCTTCCATAAGTACCCTGGGATGCAGCCTATCTGGCCTTGGGGATTTATCAGCCTTTAATCCATTCAATTTACCTAACACCACTTCCCGACTAACCTGGATTTCACTCAGTTCCACCATCTCATTTGACCCGCGATCCCCAGCTATTTCCAGCAAATTATTTATGTCTTCCTTAGTGAAGACAGAACCAAAGTAGTTATTCAATTGGTCTGCCATGTCCTTGTTCCCTTGATCAATTCACCTGTTTCTGACTGCAAGGGACCTACATTTGTTTTTACTAATCTTTTTCTCTTGACATATCGATAAAAACTTTTGCAGTCAGTTTTTATGTTCCCTGCCAGTTTTCTTTCATCATCCATTTCCCCTTTCCTAATGAACCCCTTTGTCCTCCTCTGTTGGACTCTGAATTTCTCCCAGTCCTCTGGTAAGCACCTTTCTCTGGCTAATTTGTACACTTCATCTTTTGCTTTGATACTATCCCTGATGCACTACCTTCCCTGATTTATTCTTTTGCCATACTGGGATGAACAATTGTTGTAGTTCATCCACGCAGTCTTTAAATGCCTTCCATTGCATATCCACCGTCAACCATTCAATTGGCAGTCTATCTTGGCCAATTCACATCTCATACCCTCAAAGTTACCTTTCTTTAAGTTCAGGACCCGTGTTTCTGAATTAACAATGTCACTCTCCATCCTAAAGAAGAACTCAACCATATTATGGTCACTCTTGCCCAAGGGGCCACGCACAACAAGGCTGCTAACTAACCCTTCCTTATTACTCAATACCCAGTCTAGAATAGCCTGCTCTCTCGTTGGTTCCTCTACATGTTGGTTTAGAAAACTATCCCGCATACATTCCAAGAAATCCTCTTCCTCAGCACCCCTGCCAATTTGATTCACCCAATCTGTATGTAGATTGAAGTCACCCATTATAACGGTTTTACCTTTGTTGCATGCATTTCTAATTTCCTGTTTGATGCCATCCCTAACTCCACTACTACTGTTAGGTGGCCTGTACACAACACCCACTAGCTAACACACAGTGGTGTTTCCAATCTGCAGGAAGTGCCCACGCATCTTGCAGCTCAGTTTGTTCCCTTAATACATCCTCGGGACATGGACACTGCTATGAAGCTCAATTGTCTTCACCCATCTCCAGCTGGTGTGAGAATGCAGGTTCTTGGTGGCATGTCGATTAGTACAGCATCATCAACACAAATTTGCTGAGGCATTGGAGTCAGCTATAAGTTCATAAATACATAAAGTATGGAACCAGAATTAGACCATTCGGCCCATCAAGTCTACTCCGCCATTCAATCATGGCTGATCATCTTTCCCTCTCAACCGCATTCTCCTCCTGCCTCCTCCTCATAACCCCTGACACTCCATTATAACTCAGTGTTCTTCTCCTTATTGCCATCAGTGAAGCTTTTATTTCTTTATTGACATATTTTATGTCAACAGCAAACAAACATAAAAGCCGTTGTTGGAATTGGGTGGATTAGTTATCTAGATCTACAGATTTTCTGTTCAATAATTGACCTTACAAATGGCATTGCATTTTGAAACAATGACTGTTTATAAAAGCATAAGAACTTAACAGCACACTAAACATGGAACAGGCTCAACAGCCACGTTTTACGATAGGTATAACCGGGCCATCAAATGGTAAATGGGAGGGTTGACTAATTTTGCAATAATATTTTATTGAACAACGTTTAAAATAAATGGTTTTCTGGAGATGACTATTAGAGAAAACAGCCATCCTCAACAGTCTTAAGCTCTCAGAATATTATACACAAATGACTCATCATTCAAATCACTTTAAGATTTCCTGGGCAGCTGAACCATAGAAATTGTAGCCATGTGAGTTACCGGTTGAACAAAATAGCTATAATGTTAGATTTGATATACTGCAGTATTGATAGATCACTTTGGAGAATTAGGGAACAGTTTGAGGGCGGATTATCTTCTTTGATAACTTATTTCCCTCAGGAGTTTAAATGAGTTGAATATAGTTTCAGAAGGACTTGATCTGCTACACAGAAGCTAGAATGCTCTTTATAGAAAATTTAAATCATAAAATATTAATGAGCTCTTTCTCATACATGAATTGTGGTTTTTGGTGTCTCACTTGATCAGAATGTGCAATGTAACACAAGTCTCAGAAGCACCATTGCTTTCTTATGTAATTTTAAGTTCTTTATACAGATGGAGCCATAAGAATGTTCATATATTTCTTTCGATCTTGCTTGAAGGGCTTATTAAAATTGCATTGTTCAAAACTGTGCCCAAATTCTGAGTGTCAGTTTTGAATTTTCCAATCAATTTGCAATTGAAGTAAAACAAAACTAAGGCAAACATACAGAAATTATAATAAATTAATTTGAATGATGCTTGAGATTATATTATATTTTAAGAGAAAATAGAATGATGGTGTAAATCTATTTCATATGCTTGGCATGGTTATGAAGATATAACTCTACCTTAAAATAAATCTACCCTATCATTGAGGTATACATGTTCTATTTCTCCTAAACAATGCTCTACTTTTGGTATTTCTTGTGCACAAAGAGCACACAATCACTTTTAGCTATCGGATGAGACATACAGGGAGGGTCAGGGTCAAGTAATAGCTGTGATTCACAAGTGTAGAGTGATCTCCTGCATCAGATCAACTTTTCCTGCATTCTCGTTCACAGTCTTCCTTTGCATTGGTCTTAGTAAAGCGATTTACAGCTCACAAACTATTGCAGTCAGGGTAACCAATAATTTTACAATTAATAGAAGCTTCTCCAGCAATAGTCCCTTACTTTAAAACACAAGGTGTGGCATTGCATGATATGTCTCTACCTACGTTATGGTTGAGAACTTACCTGTGGGGCTGGTAAGCATTATTGCAGGAATTTTGACTGTTCTACCAACAATTTGATCAGATTGGATTGGATTGATTGGGTGTATTTTGGTTAATGCATTTGTTATAATAGTGTTGCATTTTCTCTGCTATGCTGTAGTCATTTGGTATCTGAAGGAATTCAAAGATGTTCAAGTGGTCATCCTGAATTTCATTGAGGAGACCTGCATGTGCAATAATGGCAAGCTGACCTGCTCCACGTTTCTGTTGGTTCAGGGTCAAGTAACATTTGTGATCCATATGTAGAGAGTGAAGTTGTTTTAACGCCATATGTTCAGCTGAATCATCTGCTCCTGGTCACATTTTCCTGCATTCCCTTTTCCAGTTTTCATTTGCATTGGTCTTAGGCAAGTGTTTCCCAGCTGACAAACTACCGCAGTCATTATCATAGGATTATCAGTTCTTCATTAGGAATACAGATTGGGATGAATGTTAGCTGGGACATGGAGCAACTGCTCTGGATGATCTTTGGATACAATTATGGGATCTTCAACACCAATCTGAAAGAGCTACCGAGACCCCATTTTAAATGTCCTCTGTGAATGTGAAGATGGCACACCACTTTGCCTCTTGATAATGTGGCTGCTCCAGGGACTCGGGTAAAATTCCAATTCATTGGTAAAGTGCTTAAACCTAGGACAATTTGACTGGGAGACAAGATGGGTACTAATTGAGGCTGCTCATAGGAAAATAGCATCAATAGGAAAAAAGGGTTCCTCATGGATGCTGTTTTGGAATAAAACCACAAATTGGTCCATGCTGTATGACAACCTAGTCTAGGTCGTGTAGAGATATCAGGCCTAAAGATCCCAGGAATCAGTCTGGTGAAAAACTGTCGAAAAATTTATTTTTAAAAACAAAAGATAATACCGGAGCTGAAATCTCCAGAAGAACATTAGAATTTAATGTGAAACCACATTAGTGGGTGTCATGCAATTGTCTTGCATGGATTAAATTCCAGTGTTGATTGATGAGCAACACAAAATGATTATGGTCCAATTTTCCAGCTGACAGGAAGATCATAATTTCCAAGATTCCAAGGGGTCTGCAAAGTTCCAAACTGCCAGAGAAGGGGGTAAAATGTCTAACTTCTAACACAAAATCCATGGAACCAGGAGGATTCAAAATCACTCACTGAACTCAATATTTGTCACACTGTCCCTTTCCACTCACTGCCCACTTTGCACCCTTCCCTCACCTCCTACCACAAACTACAACCAGACATGCATCAACCCAAAGCCCAGCACTTCAGGACTACAGGTGGGAATGTCGGCCCAAGATCTGGCAAAGGGCAGCACGGTGGTGCAATGGTAGATTTGCTGACTTACAGCTCTTGCAGCACCGGAGACATCGGTTCGATCCCGACTATGGGTGCGGTCTGTACGGAGCTTGTACATTCTCCCTGTGACCGACCGCGTGGGTTATCTCCGAGATCTTCGGTTTCCTCCTACACTCCAAAAACGTACAGGTTTGTAGGTTAATTGGCTCAGTATAAATGTAAATTGTCCCTAGTGTGCATAGGATACTGTTAATGTGCAGGGATTGCTGGTTGGTACAGACTACATGGGCCGAAGGGCCTGTTTCCGTGCTGTATCTCTAAAACAAAACTAAAACTAAAACTTGAGTGAGCTGACGAGGGGCACATGAATGAAATGGGCAGGATCCGATCCCGAGGCCAGGGCAGTGTTCCCCGGCTGGGTACAGCATCTGCAATACTTCTGAAAGGTAGCCTACTGTTGTTTCCCCTTCCACTGCACTCCTCCCTCCCCACCACCCCAAACCCTCACGTTATTTTTATTATTGCCAGAATGATGAGTGATATATTTTGATCCAGGCCACATTTTCAAAATAAGACCAGTGTAGGAAAAAGAAAAGATTTTCCTTCATATTCCTGCATTCCAACATTTGTACTGAGCTGCAAGCACTTGGGGACTGTCAAGTGATGCAGTGGTGGAGTTACTCCCTTACAGCACCAGAGACCCGGGTTCGATCCTGACTATGGGTGCTGTCCGTATGGAGTTTGTACGTTCTCCCTGTGACTGCATGGGTTTTCTCTGGGTGTTCCAGTTTCCTCCTGCACTCCAAAGATGTACAGGTTTGTAGGTTAATTGGCTTTGGTAAAAATTGTTCCTGGTATCTAGGATTGTTCTGGTGCATGGGTATCACTGGTCGGCGTGGACTTGGTAGGCTGAGGGCCTGATTCCACGCTGTTTCTCTAAACTAAACTAAACTTCATGTCCGATTGATCATCCATATTGCCATCTACAGGGAGGAGTGAGGGAACAGGAACTCAATGCCAGGCTGAACTTCAAAAAAAATGAACAGCTTCATTTCTCAACAAAAAATACATCATTTCTTGCCAGTTTCCTTTCAAGGTTATCGCAAATGTTCTACAATTATGCAGGGGCAAAAGAGGCAAGGATCGTGTAAATAGATACAGGCACATTGTGAAGTAAATGGCGATATGGCACAATTACTTTATAACTGGCATTTCCAGCAGAGTGTGCTAGAAATCCATTGGAAAACACTGGATTAAGAACTGGTACAGTTTTTATCCCGGATCAGGCACCTCCAGTGGTGAAATACCCAAGAATGGCAGTCATTACATTTGTGCCAGTGTGATAATCATAAGATACTAGACTAAGTGGGACCCGTTGGGTCCCATGTTCACACAGGAGGGCTGGTCCCCCGACGCAATATTCCACCTCTCCACCAATTTCAATATTGGTGGTGAGTGGGGGGGGGGGGGGGGGGGTGCTTTCTGGAGCGCTGGTATGGGTGTTGTTGGCTGCAGGGTCTACTGGTCTCCAGAAGGCTAGTATGGACATTGTGGGCCAATTGGATTCTTGGGGTGGCAGCTCAGTCTCTCAAGCATGATGTATGTGCTGGCAGCTCACTCACGGCTGGTGGGCTGGCAGTTGATTCATGGCTATTCCTTAAAATTCCATTTCAAGCAGAGTGCAAGGCCACCAAATTCAAATCCATTTTCCTACCATTCCAGCAGGGTGCAAGGCCACTAAATTCAAGTGCAGTTTTTTACCTCTTCGAGCAGGGTGCAAGGCCACAAAATTCAAGTGCAGTTTCATACCACTTCAAGCAGGGCGCAAGGTCACCAAATTCAGGTTCAGTTTCCTACCACTTCAAGCAGGGTGCAAGGCCACCAAATTCAAGTGCAGTTTCATACCATTTCAAGGAAGGTGCAAGGCCACCAAGTTCAAATGTAATTTCATACCATTTCATGCAGAGTGCAACGACACCACATTCAAATACAGTTTCATACCATTTCATGCAGGGTGCAAGGCCACCACATTCAAAAGCAGTTTCATACTATTTCAAGCAGGGTAAAACCACCATAAGGCCACACAAAACGCCACACTCACAGTTCAGTAGACATTCAGTGTGTTCAGTTGATTCACAGCTCAGACAGAGTCGTGACCTCTCCGTCCCCCATCATGCAGAGACTGAGCCACACCCACACATCTGGGTTTTATAATCCCTCCCCCTCCCACCAGAAAAGGTGTGGCCTTCATGGCATGATTCAACATTTTTTAAACACTAAACACTTATTATTCATTGATGGGTAGAATCCTCTGCACCTGATGAGCGGAGGGGGACTGAGTAAGATGGCCAAAAATCACAGCCGTAAGTGGTAGCGTTTTATCGAAAATCAATATAGTGCAAACAGGAAGTTGTCAAGTTTAGCCAAACAGCTTTTACAGTGCATTTCCACTTCAACCCAAAACCTCCCAGCCATTTACAGTGCATTTTCACTTCAACCCAAATCCCCCCAAACAGCCATTTGCAGTGCATTTTCATTTCAAACCACCCCCCCCCCCCCAAACAGCCATTTGCAGTGCATTTCCACTTCAACCCAAATCCCCCCGCCCAAACAGCCATTTGCAGTGCATTTCCACTTCACCCCAAAGACAGCCATTTGCAGTGCATTTCCACTTCACCCCAAAGACAGCCATTTGCAGTGCATTTCCACTTCACCCCAAAGACAGCCATCTGCAGTGCATTTCCACTTCACCCCAAACCATCCCCACCAAAGACAGCCATTTGCAGTGCACTCCCACCTCACCCCAAAGACAGCCATTTGCAGTGCACTCACACCTCTCCCCAAAGACAGCCATTTGCAGTGCACTCCCATCCCACCTCACCCCAAAGACAGTCATTTGCAGTGCATTTCCACTTCACTCCAAGACAGCCATTTGCAGTGCATTTCTACTTGAAACCAACCATAATTTGATTTTCAAACCACATTAAGGGCACTCTCAGTTGAGTAGATGTGTTTAGTGTTATTCAGAGAGACATGAACCTCTCGCTTCCTCCATGTTGCAGAGACTGAGTGAGGCACACCGTTTCCGGGTTTTATAGCCCCCCCCCCTCCCACCAGCAGGGGCAGCAGAGAGAATGGCAAAAATATTCAAAAACATTAATATCTCTCTGATTTTTCATCGATGGGAAAAATCCTACGACCCCGGAAGGTGGAGGGCAGCTCTGAGCGAGGTGGCCAAAAATGACGGCCATAGGTGGCGGCGTTCTCTCAGAATTCACAGCACAGCGAACCAAAAGCGGTCAATATCAGACTTTTAGTAATATATAGATGGATAGGAGCAGAATTAGGCCATTTGGTCCATTGAGTCTACCCTTCCATTTAATCCTAGCTGATCTATTTTTACCTTTAACCCCTTTTTCCTGCCTTCTCCCTGTAACCATTGAATCTCTTACTAATGAAGAGCCCATCGACCCCGTAATAAAATACCCAGAGACTTGGCATCCACAGCTGTTTGTGCCATTGAATTCCTGATCACCACTCTCTGTCCAAGGTAATTTCTCCCCATCTCCATTCTAAAAAGTACTTTATTTTATTCTGAGTCTGTGCCCCCTAGTCCTAGACTCCCCCTCTATTGGAAACATCCTCTCAACATCCACTATATCTAGGCCTTACACTATTTGATAGGTTTCAATGACATTCCACACTCATCCTTCTAAACCCCAGCAAGTACAGGCCCAGAGCCATCAAATACTCCTCATACATTAACCCAATCATTCCAGGATCATTTTCGTAAGCCTCCTCTGGACCCTCTCCAACACCAGCACAACCTTCTTTAGATTTGGGGCCCAAAACTACTTACAATATTACAAATGTCATCTGATCAGAACCTTAAATCCTCAGCATTACATCCTTGCTTTTAGATTCTGACCCTCTTGAAATTAATGCAAATTTTGTATTTCCCCATCCTTATTACCAACTCAACCTGCAAATTAACCTTTTGGGAATTGTGAACCAGCACTTTCAAGTCCCTTTGCACTTCTGATTTCTGAATCCTTTCCCCCATTTAGAAAATAGGCTGTGCCTTTATTCCTTCTACTAAAGTGCATGACCGTACACTTTGCTACGCTGTAGTCCCTGTCTCCCACATCCCACCTGGTGTGCCCCTCCCCACACACGCTTATATTCTCCTTCTTCATGGCCCGTCCATTCCTGTGAGGCCTGTAGGAATGGCATCGCTCAATGGAAACCAGATAATGAACCTGCCAGGTTCCAGCTGAATGCAGATAGAAGTGTGGCAGGGACTCGTTTAAGATTTACAGTTCGACAGACACAAATGGTCACACGACAGGTAGTAAAGGTGACATCCAACATTTCAATCACAGAATTTAAAAGGAACCCTTTGGGAAGTTGGATGCATGTTTAACAACAGTAGTAAAATCTCCATCCCTATTCAATAAAAGGTCATGGTTTGTCAGTCCTTTGTGAGTAAAGAATGCATGGCAACAGCCTTTGAGCAGCCCCGAGCTTACTTCAGAATTGGTACAATTACATGATGACTTTTGCTAAGTGGATATAATTCCACTACTTTAATTAAACTTTGGCAATTAATTTTGGTTTGCCAGTGACTTGGGTGAATTGCCATCACTATCTGCCAATCCATTTTAGATCCAGTCATGGTCCAAATGTAAGGGGATCGAATCCTTGGACAAAATATTTAACTTTTTTTGACTTTTCCAAAAATGGCATGTATGACACTGCAATTAATTCAGGAAAATGTATGACTTTTTATGACATGACCGTCAAAGGCTACAGGAAGAGGCAGGAGACTGGAGTTGAGAGTGGAAAATAGATCAGCCATGATCAAATGACAGGGCAGACCTGTTGGGCTGAATGGCCTATGTCTAATGGTCTCACGGACATTCTGAAATCTCCCTCAAATGCTTGATTTTTTTTCAGATCATATAATAAAATTAATAAGAAATATTTAAGATTATGTTGACTGCATCAAATATTTTGATCGAGTAATCTATGGTTAGTGAAGCTTCTCTGGCACTAATCACTGCAGTTAATTGTGTGTGCGGTCAATACAAGCTGCTGTCAATTTAACAAAGCAGTGACAGCCAAACACAACACTTGTCATTATTTAAACCACAATTGTGAACTAATTTAGCTTATATATTTCATCAAATGCCAAGTTTTCTTTTAAAGTAAATACTACTGCACAGCTCAAAACACCCCACAGGCCAAATAACCCAGAGCTACAAATGGCAATGTTATAAATTGGTACGGTGTATGAGAAATGGTGTATGAGGTATGGTGTATGAGAAATGCTATGTATAATTGGTTAATTACTTTCAGTGAATAAAATAATCTGGTAGAACTTCAACCTCACAGCACCAGAACACCAGAGTTCGATCCTGACCTTCGATGCTGTCTGTGTGGTTGGTGTTTGCATGTTGCTCCTGAAATCTGCAGGTGCTCTGTCTTATTCCCAAATTCCAAAGATATGTAGGTTTGTTGGCTAATTGACCTCTGTAAATTGCCCCAAATGTGTCGGTGTGGATACGAAAGTGAGATAACATGGAACCAATGTAAACTGGTAGTTGATGGTTAGCATGGATTCTGTGGGCTGAAGGGCCTGTTTCCATGCTGCATCTTTCCATAAATTCAATCAATCTTAGGATTACTTTCCAAAGGACCAGCAAAATTTTCAATACAGTGTTATGTTCTACCAATATGAAATTCTTGTGCCCAGTTATGACATAACCCCTTCTGCTGAGTTTGAAATGTTATACAGATACTCACTAATAAATCTATTAAAAGGAGCGGATAAATAATCTAAAAGGAAGTGCTTTAAAAGTGATATTTGAAAATGAACGCTTTATCCCACTGCATCAAAACAGCTTTCTTAATAGAATACAATATTATATTCAATATTAATCAGATTATAAATGTTACAACCATCAATCCGCTTCAAGAACATGGTTTAAGGAATGACGCTACACAAGGCTCTCTTGCACTGTATCTCAGCAAGACTGGAAGTGCCAAAATGATAAAACAAAAACAAAATGTATTATTCCCTATCAGTTAGCGAAGAATGTTTCATCTCTGGATTTTACTTTCATCAGCCAATTTGTCTGCTGTTCGCTGCCTTCAACAATAAAGCGTATCTATAGAGAGTCCAATGTCCCCATAGAACAAAAAGGAGTGATGGCTACCTAGGAATATTGTAAAAAGCAAATGTTTATTAAATCAAAAATATTAACACATCCATGACAGTTCTGCTGCACCAATCATAATTAACAATATCTCATTTCAAACCATTTCACAGATCTAGCAATTCTTTAACCCTTCTGTAAATACTCTATATGAAAATTGTGCCTTTTAAAATAGTATATTAAGGCAATAATGCTGGGCTCCTTAATCGGTGATGAGATGGCTTCCTTTGCTGCGCAATGGACAATACCATCATTTATCATCTAGCCATAATTGCTTTTTAACTAAGGAAGCAGTTAAAGGTCAACCATGTTTGAGGGTCTGGAGTCACGTTTTGGCAAAATTGGGCACGTATAATATTTTTGCTTCCCTGACACATGTGTATGCATTAGTGTGCATGAGTTTTTTTAAACCACAATTCTGTAGATACCATTACTGATGCTAGCATTCCAGATTTAAATTGCTCAAATTCAAGTTCTCCAGCTATTGGAAAGAGGCTTTGAACTCGTGCCACAGGATCAAATGGCCTAGGCCTCTGGATGCCAGTCAAGTATCCTAACCACGATACTACTGTACTTTTGTTGAAATGAATGTTTATAATAGGCCTTGAAGGACAGCACTAAAATATTGCTACAAATTGCATCTCTAAGGCATCATTTATTTGCAGGGAGTGATTCAATGACTTGGTTGAGTCATCATTTCCTTACTATAGCCCCATCCCAGAGCATGATTTTCAAGGAATCCTTTGACTTCTTCCCAACTCATCAATTCCAATAGTGCTGACAAATGGAATAAAGCCTGGATAGAAAATGAGGAATACATTGAAGACCCAAGAGCAAGCAAAATGCAGGGAGCCTTAAACGGACAAAGGCAGACTGAACAAAACACAGAAAAGGTGAAGGCGTGGCTTTTAAGACAGAATTTAACCTCCTCTGTCCTTGAGTGCCGTTAACTGGAGCAACCAAACGAACCACATCATCAGATCATGCTTTTGATACAAATTCAATGGAGGTACAGGAAATATATTATCTCAACGAAAAGTAGAGTTACGCAAACTTTAGACTCAACTTAAGAGAAACCTTCTCCAGCCATTTTTAATCCTGGCCAAATTGGAGAGGCTAGGACACTAAAATTGAGTAAAGGCTTCTGGGCTGCTAGGCCACTTGGTCAATTTAAAAGTGCCTTCTGTAGAAATGGTACAAGCTGCAGAATGGTGCCAGTTTGTCTAGAGCCTAGATCAGAGCTGCAGGAAAAGAATATAAACATCTGCAGACCCTGACAATTAGGTGCAAAATGCATAGAATGGATTGGATGAATGCAAACCAGATATACACATTGTAAATAACTTTGCTAAGCTTTACTTTGCTGGATGTTGATTGGATTAAGTATTCAGCCTTGTCTGGTTTTCTTTCATATGAATTGATGAGTTGGGAGGAAATGTTGCGATGTTTGTTTTTTCTGAGAAACGCTGTTTGAATACAATGTATTAGCCACTGTATTATTGGGTTAGGGAAATGTCTGTCATGTACGGGGTTAATCGATATCTGTTAGTGGACTGTAAAGAGACCACCCACATGTGGTTCGGCCCCTTGAAGTTTGGGGACCTATAATATTCCGCTCCCACAAGGTCCTGTGTCGATCTTCTGGGAGAACGTGACCTTCTGGAGTGTCTCTGTTTGAGCGAGGCCAAGAGGGCTTGATCAGACAGATACGAGGATCGAACCCGCGGTAGTTAGGTACAGTAGTTGGAACTGTAATTGTGTTCTGTCAAAATAAAGTTTAGATGCGCAAGTGCTTGATTCAGTGATTTTTGACTGAACCTAGACTGGGGGGAAGCTTAGAACGAGCAATTTACACCATTTGCAAGGACCATTACTGATGACCATTCAACTGCCTCTTAATTTAAAAAAAAGGGTCACGTGTCAAAATGTCCTTTCTTCTGTATCTTTATCTTATTAATTTGTGGTGAGGTAGGAACTCGTTGATTGCCAAAACTGGAAACACACTTGTTAATGATTGTAAACCTGCAGAACCCTGTTGGGACTTTCAAAAATCCCAGCACATTTTAAGATTATTGCTGCAGACAAAATCATAGACATTGCTTATTGCATTCAGTTAGGGCTCAAAAGCTTCAGTTTACACTTCAATTCTGGCAGCAGGAAGGCATGTAGAAGCAAAGTGGTCGACTAAATGAAGCCCATGGAAAGGTTTGTTCTTTTCTACTAAGAAACATTACTTAATTTTCTAAAGGACTGAAAAGCAGCACCAAAGCATATTGAGTTCAAGCATTGGTCAACCTCTTAGGTTTCATTCAAGGGGAGTTCTATAAATATTCAGAGATACTTTTTCCCCCCTTTTAATACTCATTTAAGAGGAGATTAAAGACAACTTAACCTTAGTTCCTACCATGAAAAATTATACTTCATCAGTACTGGCCCCAATTCCACAATAACCTTCTTATATGAACTGATTCATTGAAGTTGCCAGGTGTCAGACCCACTTTCAATGATGAGCTTAATTTTTTCTCTGCGATCAAGGGGGAATTAGCGACAGGACCTCAATTTGTCAAATGTCACACTGTGTAGGAAATCTGCAGATGCAAAGGGAACAACCTCAAAGAAGAACACTTTAATCAGAGACTCAAAGCTCTATAAAAATCAAGATCAAAACTGATTTAATGTAGTTTTGTCCTCATTTTACAATCTACTTCTCACAATAAAATTCATTATGTTAAACTATAGATACTAAATGCAGTTAGAGACATTCAGAAAACCCTGGCAGCTAAAGTCCCTTAGTAAAATCACCTAAATGTACCTTTTTTATGTAGCATTTTTTTTAAAGCACTTTATTCTATTACTGTTTTATTAAATATTAACCACACATTTTTTCTAAGTTGTAAAGGTAATTCACGCAAAAAGGTGGCAAATAAAATTTACAGGTGTTTGGGCTTTCATCTTCAAGAAAAGAGCAAATTATAGTTGATACAACAATACAATTTAGTTAGCTAACAGCATTCAATAGAAGAATGAAGAGGGTCTAATCCCATGTGTCAGCTTCAAGATTCTAAAAAAAACTATAACATGAAATGCATCAGTAACTGATAATTAAGGGAAACAGCTTTTAGTGAATGAGTGCCCCCTCAAAAGCTTGTCGTTCATTTAAAAGCATGTACCTGGCCTACCACCAATTTATTTTGGGGGAGTTCTGCAATGGGGAGAGAAAGGAATATTCAAGCACAGTAACCAAGGCATTTAGCAAGATAAATGGAGCTGCCTTCTTTAAAAAAAAGTCAAACAAAGGCGATACGCTATACTAAAAGTCTGAAATATCCACCTGTCCTCACAGCTCTGCCACAAGTTAGCAAAGTCAAAATACAAAAAAAGTTCTGAACTTTCACTTTTGCAGATAAAAGCAAAAAAAGTCTTGTGCTCCCTTTAACTAGAAGCAAAAATTTCCTCCCTTTACCACACATAATAGCTTCTCGATGTGTCGACGGGCGTGGGCTTCACGTCAGATGAGCCATCTTTGTCCTTCTCGCTTTCCCCTTCCCATAGATTAATAAGCGGCGGGTAAAGCTCGTTCAACGGAATGGAGGAGGTCTTCTGCATGTACTTCTTCAGCGAATGGTGGTAGTTCTTCCGCTTGAGACGCTTGGCGGTGTAAACAGCGATTGAAGCGATGCTAATGATGGCAAACATTGAGCCCATCACAGCGGCGAGGGCAGTGCTTGTTCCTTGGTCAGAAATGTCCAGCGAGAACGCCACCCCTTTTGTGGTGACGTTGACACACGATTTCTGAGTCTGCTGGTGGATATTGGCCACGGTTAGACACACCTCATACTCTGTGGAAGGCTGGAGATGGGTCAGGTTATATTCGTGGACATCGACTGGAACCCTTGCAGTGTATGTGATGTGGGGGTTGTCGATCTTCATGGTGGCTGATGACCATTTTAAATTCGAGGTCATGACATTGGAGTTCACTCTCCACGAAACCAAGATGGAATGCGATTCTGCTTGCTTCACATATATTTTCAGCATCTGAGTTCCATCCAACAAGGTTCCATTGACTCGAATGGTTGCAACCCTTGTATCCGCTCCCTCAGAGTTCTGGGCCACGCAAGTGTATCGGCCAGAATCCTCGATGTGAATGTGAGAAACCTCGAGGGTCCCCTCGGTGCTCAGCTTATATTTATCCGAGAGGGTGTCCACAGTGATCTTACTGCCAAGTGGCGTGACCCAATAAATCTCAGGTTCGGGCTCTGCCATGGCGCGGCAATCCAAGGACACAGTCATATCTACGTCCACGTTCAGGTGATTTGGAAAGGTCTCATGTGCGATCATGGGTAGACACTGTTCAGCAGTCTCCTGCTGGAGGACCTCCTTGACTTGTTGCCCTCTGTACTCTGGAGGCATCGCACAAAACATAGACTGAGGCTCCATGAAGCGAATGGTCGTCTTGTTCGAACTCATCCACTGAATAACACAGTCGCACCTGATGGGGTTACTGTGAATGCTGACTTCACGCAGATTGGGAAGGTTGTCCACGGTCTTTTGATAAAGCGCATTCAATGCATTATTATTGAGCATAAGGCTTTCAAGGGAAGGAACTTCCCGAAATGCATAGCGATGAATGTAAGACAGTTTAGGGTTATTTGTGGCTTCTAGTTTTGTAAGTTCAGGGAGATTATCCAATGCATACCTGTCTATAGAAACCAGCTCAATCATATTGTTGATACCAAGTTCTTTCAGGCGAAGCATGTTTCTGAAATCGCCCCCTTGAATTTTGTGAACAGGGTTTTTGTTCAAGTCTAGGAATTTCAAAGCCGGCACCTTCTGAAGTGCAAGCTGAGGCACCCGGCCAAGCTTGTTATCATAGAAAGAGAGACTCTCCAGACTGTTCAAGCCCACTAGGGCATTACCGGGGATTTCCGTCAGCTCCATGCCGGCTAAAACCAGACTCCGCAGATTGCACAGAGGCTTGAAGTTCATATCCAGGATCCCGATGACTGGATTCTCCCCAATCATGAGGATCTCCAAGTTCGGCGTGAACTCAAACCAACGGCTGTCAATGACACGCAGTTTGTTGGAGTTCAGGTGAAGTCTCAACAAGTTCCTCAGGCCAAAGAAGGCTTTGGCCGAGATGCTGCTGATCTGGTTGTGATTGATGTAGAGCTCCTGGAGGCTGGCGAGATCCTGCAAAGAATAATCAGGCAGGTCTGCAATCTGGTTCTCTTCCAGATGGAGAGTGGTGAGCTGAGTCAGGTTGGTCAAGCCCACGTCTTGAATAATGGTAAAGTTATTCTGCGAGAGATCGAGCTCGGTGAGGTTAAACATCTGCTCAAACTCGTTGGTGGTCTTGGCGATGTTGTTGCTCTGTAGCAAGAGCACCTGGGTGTCCGCCGAGAGATTGCTCGGGATTCTGGTCAGCCGCAGATCATTGCAGTCCACAGTGGCGGCTTCTCTGTACGTCGACTGTGGTGTGAACCATGGGCGGATTTCACATACACACAGCTGAGGGCACTCGCTGTGCTGCCGTGCTGCTTCGGCGAGCCAAAGGGTCATAAAAACGATCACCACATGACGAAAGGGTGAACAAATCCTCCTTTTTGCCATTTTTATAAAAAAACAATGTTTTCTGAGTAAACTTATATATTATCAAGGGACTTCAACACCTGAGCAACTGAAATCATCAGACGTCGAAAGTGATGAGCACAACAGAGGTGTGGATACTGTGGGATTTAGTGCTGGCCATCAAATGAGCTGGAAATTATCACGATGATCATTAGTTGCACGTGCATGAAAGATTTCACCAATGTAAAGTCTGTCTCGGCATCAGCGGTATCTGCAAGATGACATAAAATGAAAAAAAAAAGAAATTATTATGAGGCTTTTTTTTTTTAAGAGCATAGCTTAACTGCAAGTGATTTTATTCTTAAAATAAATACTCATTCTGGACATATAATCAGCAATGTTCAAATACTTTCACAACATTGTAGAAACACGCATCAGCAATGTGGCTTCAAACATTTCTAAAGCAGACTGGCATTGATAATTATAAATATTGATAGCAATGGAATTTCCAATAATACACAATTACAGTGGGAGAGTCTAGAACTAGAAGACATAGCCTCCGAATTAAAGGACGTTCTTTTAGGAAGGAGATGAGGAGAATGACTTTAGTCAGAGGATGCTGAATCTGTGGAATTCTTTGCCACAGAAAGCTGTACCGCCCCCCCACATCTGCCAGTTGCCCTAGGAGATGGCAGTACGTGTTACAGGAGCAGAGAGAGCGAGCAGCATTAAAGGTGTTTTGAGTACCGGGCCCGTCCCTGGCGCACCGCTTGTGGGTCCGGGGGGGGGGGGGGGCTCTGCGACTCCAGAGCATGAGAATACCTGCTTGTTTAAACTCTCCTCACAATGCCACATTTCTTCCATTCCAGCCTTGTGTTAAACCCCCCCCCCTCGCTTGGTTAAAGGGAATAATTGGCAATAACAAACACCGTCCGTCCCCCCTCACCCCCATGGTCCGTTATTGCGAAGATTTACTGTATGTCATTTATAAAAAATGGTGCTCTATATTTATCTACATTGCAGCTGACAATAGTGTCTGCTCTAAATATTGATCTCATTCTTTACCGTCTTCATTCTTTTCCCCCACAGTTCACCCCACTTTCATTAAATTTTCAACCTCAAGTGTGAAGATATGAAATTTCAGCTTACAACGATTTAACAACGGCAGTTATTTGGAAGTGTACATGGACAGTTCTGAGGAATTAGGTAGCCATGAATTTCAATCATTTCTGTTTCCCTTTGTGTAAACCTGGGCGAGAATGCTTCCACAGAGCAAAAGATTCAAGGACCCCATCTTATGTTAGAGAATAAAAGGCCAAGTGATCCGTTGTCCAAACATCGAGAAATCCCAAAGGTTCACCAGGCGATACGTCTCCTATTACCATAAGAGACCCTCCGCCCTCGAGCTCCCTTCCAACATGACCACAGTTCCCACATTCACAATAAAATTACCAGGTCCAGCGATACATTTTGTTATAATGCTGTGCAATATTAAAACATTGGATTAAAGATATTTTGGATATAACATCCAATTGTTCAGAAAGTCTACTTATCCAGCACTAAAGTCCCTAACACAACAGATTATTGGAGGTTACCAGTGGAGTTATAAGGTGTCACAGTGGTGCTATGTTAGAGTTGCTGCCTCACAATGCCAGGTTCGACCTGACCACAGGTGCTGTCTGGATGGAGATTGCACTTTCATCCTGTGACCGTGAGGGTTTTGTCCGGGTGCTCCGGTTTCCTCCCACATTCCCAAGATGTTAATTGACTTGTACAAAAAGGCTCTGTGTAGATGTGAAACTGAGATAACATACAACTAGTGTACAATGGCGTTATTCAACACGGATTTGAAGGGCCACAGGGCCTGGTTCCACGTTGTATTTCTAAACTGAACACTGTCTTGACTGAGATTTAAAACCATGGGTTCCAACACCATGCCAGTAAGTCAAACACATTCTACACTAGTCGTTCAGGTAGAACAGAGGAAATACTGTGCAAGGGAACATCACGTGTAGAAAAAAGACAAGGCTTTATTTCCTTTTAAATGGACAGCAGAATAATTACAGATCTGTTCAAAGGAGACCTAGTCAATATCTAACCCGGGTCAAAATCCAAAACAGTTTATTTTAATTTATTACTCAGTGGGAATGCTGATGTAAAATTACTGCTGTAATTCCCTAAATCCGAATGTTATCGCTTCACCAAACCACATTCTCCTCATCCCCCCCACCCACCAAAAAAAGGTAAGTTGTAAAGAAATAATAAGTCTTTGGGTAAGATTAAATTGCCAACTAAAACCAGAATTACTTATGATGAAATTAATTGCCGTTGTAAAAATTAAATTACCCTGATAAGAGGGGAACATTCAGTCCATCTTCTCAGTGGTGTTTTTTTTTAGTAAAGCTTTCGAATTAGTTCCACTTTCTTACACTTGTAATTATTTTCCCTTCAAAAGATTTCTCCAGTTTGCTTGAAGGTTCACCAGTTTTGCCAGGCAATGCAATTTAGATCGCAATGAATTACTGTGCACTTTAAACATTTATTTCGATCACCTCTGCAGCTTTTGCTAATCGTCTTAAACCTCATGTTCCCCATTTACCTTCTTCTGCTTATTTATCCTAATCAAAATCATTTCAAGTGCTGATTTTTAAAAAATCTTTCAATATTACATTTATTCTCATTCTTTAACCTTGAAATAACAAAAGTCCTTTTTATTAAAATGTTCAGCTTGAATACTGCAGAGAATCTCTATGACCTTACACAATTGCATGACTGGCAATTTTATGTCGAGAAACAATATGAAGCAGGAAATTCTAACCTTTAAGAACTGAAAAATCATGCCTGGGTGCAAAGAGAAAATGTTAGTATTCATTTACATCATAAAATAATTACACAGATTTTATATTCAGCAGCTGCTGAAAATAACACCACCGTCCTGTAGACTTAGCAAGCTTCTCCACTGAAAATTCTTGTCATTGTCTACAAAGCAAACCCCCTAGAACAGATCACCTGGGACTTATGTCAATTGATAAAGTGACTGCAGGTGTCCATATTCAGAATGAAGGATCATCAATGAACAGCAAAGAGCATGAACTGGAATGTACTGTACAAACCATTAATGTTATGTCAAAATCAGGTAAGGATGGCAGAATAAAGAACAAAAGCAAATCAGAACAAAAAAAAAAAAAGATATGTGATATATATTTTTTTTAAACACAAATTCAGATTTAATTTACTCCCAGTGAAGTTACTTGATAATAATGACGACTTATCACACCATCAGTTAGAAAGTTATTCAGATGGGACTAGGCAGAGAATGAAGAAGGGACTTGACCGAAAACATCACTGATCCATGTTCTCCAGGGATGCTGCCTGACCCACTGAGTTATTCCAGCACTTTGTGTCCTTTTGTGTATTAACCAGCATCTGCAGTTCTTTGTTTCTACAGACAGAGTCTTGTTTAGGTCACATCCTTGAACCAGGGCAATATCTTTGACCGCCAGTACCGCCCCTTACTCTTTCCATGTCCTACAATGTCACATGTCTACCCGTAGTAAACACATTTTACTTTATACAGGTAGTTCTACTACACCTTGTGTTTCCATATCACAAATTTAGTATAACTGGACTGAGTGGGACCCATTGGGTCCCAGCATCACATGGGAGGGCAGGTCCCCCAACGCAATATTCCACCTCTCCACCAATTCCAATATTGGTGGCCAGTGGGGGGGGGGGGTATTCTGGAGTGCTAGTATGGGTGTTGTGGGCTGAAGGGACTGGTTTCCAAAGGGCTAGTATGGACATTGTGGGCCAATTGGATTCTTGGGCTAGCGGCTCAGTCACTCAAGCCTGTTGTACTGGCAACACACTCACTCACGGCTGGTGGGCTGGCAGTTGACTCACGGCTATTCCTTGAAATTCAATTTCAAGCAGGGTGCAAGGCCACCAAATTCTAGTGCAGTGTCATACATTTCAAGCAGGGTGCAAGGCCACTAAAGACAGCGAGTCATGACCGCTCCCTCTTCCATCTTTTAGAGGCTGAACCACGCCCACACTTCTGTGTTTTATAGTCCTTCCCCCTACCACCAGAAGGGGCGTGGCCTTCATGGCGTGATTGACAGGAGAGAGAATCTCAACATTTTGTAAACACTAATAATTCTTTCATTTTTCATCGTCAGGAAAAATCCACGGCACCTGATGAGCGGAGGGGGACTCTGAGTAAGATGACCAAAAATCACAGCCGTATGTAGTAGCATTTTTCTTAAATCAATATAATGCGCAAACAGGAAGTGATCAAGATTAGACTTTCAATTGTATTGAAGGCAAGGCGACTTTAATTAGACAAGACAACTTTAATTAAGCAACGCAACTTTAATTAGGCAACACAGCTTTAGCATTTCCAAACCAAAGGCAACACAGCTTTAGCATTTCCAAACCAAAGGCAACACAGCTTTAGCATTTCCAAACCAAAGGCAACACAGCTTTCGAATTTCCAAGCCAAAGGTAACACAGCTTTGGAATTTCCAAACTATATTTTCAAACCACATTGAGGGCACTGACTGGTCAGTAAAACCACTCACAGTTTAGTAGACATGTGTTCAGTGTTATTCACATCTCAGACTGAGAAACATGACCCTCTCGCTCCCCATCTTGTAGAAACTGACTGAGGCACTCAACACTTCTAGGTTTTATAGTCCCACCGGAAGGGGTGTGGCCATCACGAGAGAGAATCACAACATTTTTTAAACACTAATAACTCTTTTATTTTTAATCAATGGGAAAAATCCTCTTGTCCTGCACAACGGAGGGGGACACTGTGTAAGATGGCCAAAAATCACAGCCGTAAGTGGCAGCGTTTTTTTTCTAAAATCAATATACAGTACAGCCGGAAGTGGTCAAGATCAAACTTTTAGTAATATAGATGAGCGATGAATTAGGGAACACCAGTTGTACTGTTGATTCTATGAGTTTTGTTTAGGAACTAGAGAACCACAATTTAGTTTGGAAATTGACACAAAAAAGCTGTCTTGGGGGAAAAAAAAAAAAATTTAGAGAAAAAAATGCTTCCATATAACTTCCCTGCAGTAATGAGATGTCAATGTCTTTTTAGGGCACAGATTCTACTTTCACACTGTCACTGTGGGTGACCATTGACACTGACAGGCAATCGCAATGATACTCTGTTGAACAAAATACAGCATTGGGCATTTTTAACTTGCAATAGCAAAAATAAACCTATTGTTATCAAAAATACCTTTACTTTTGAACATCTTGCAGGAAAAAATAAATTTATTATTTCAAATGTGAAACTCTGTTGTCCCTAAACCTTTATTTCTCCCCCACTGACATTTATAACATGAGTTTCTATTGCACGAGTTTTTTTGGAATGCAACAATAGAATTATCACAAAACGTGTGACAAAACTACGCAGTAGAGTTGCTGCCTTACAAGGCCAGAGACCCGGATTTGATCATGACTATTGGTGCTGTCTATACGGAGTTTGTATATTCTCCCTCTGACGTGAGTGGGTTTTCTCCAGGTGCTCTGGTTTCTTCCCACACTCCAGATGTATAGGTTTGTAGGTTAATTGGCTTCAGTAAAATTGTATATTGTCCCTAATGTGTAAGATAATGTTAGTGTACAGGGATTACTGGTCGGTGCAGACTTGGTGGACCAAAGGGCCTGTTTCCTCGTTGTATCTCTAAATTAAACTAAAGTACCCAGACTGGGATTGCAGATATTTTCCCTGCCAGGCTAGTGTTACTTTTACTGCAAATCCTTACCCAATTCCGTCAATCACCAAAACAAACTTTCCAGTTAGATGCAATACAACAAAAACTATAGTGACTCTTTAATTAATGCACTATGCCACCAGACCAAAAATACATTTAGGCCCACTTAAAATCACCTCAGTGCACAGGAAAATAAAAGCAGAATAAAATATACTATTCCAGTTAGTGATCAGCTACTTGCATATTCAGCATAATTTTATCTCCCCCTTGTCTGCAGTCGCAGCAGTATATTGCACACTTCCCGACTAAACAATAAACCCAACTGCAAACTGATTTCACTTCAATAGCATGTCAGCCAACAGTTTCCAATGATGACTATTACTTCATTGCCTTCTGGATGTGTTTTTTCCTCTCCAATTTAGAGCTCTAGAGCTAATTTTCCTTTTCAAATGATATTCTTTTATAGATGGTTCAGCATTATTGCCTGTTTTAGTGCAGCCTTGAGGCATTTCAAACCGAGCTGCCTGCATAACTGCAGAGTCCTGCTTCTTACTTTGGAAACCATTATAATAATGATGCCATTCAAATGCAAATTGTGGATGGGACCAGCCACGTTCTGCAATACAGTGAAAGTGGCTCCACATCTCTAGCGAGCGAGTTTGGAATGAGACTGTTCCTGTTTCCCCGCTTATTATTGACAATGTTAGTGTAGGACTGAGATTGAACCCAGACCTCTGCTGGCTAGACATAAACTAAATCATCACAATGACAGTGTCTACTGGTACAATGTAGAGGTTAGCAGGTATAATTACTCCACAGTACAGATCTCCATAGACAATTGCGACATGAACCCTAATCCTCAAAGGCGAGACCCCACATATGGTCAGAGCCTTTTTCACCTTATACTATTATGTGGCGTGGAGGAAAAAAAAAGAGATAAAGAGAAATGGAGGGAGAGAGAGCACGAGAAAGAGAAAGAGAGAGAGAGAGAGAGAAAAAGACAGAAAGATTGAGAGAGAAAAAGCATGAGGTGAGAGAAAATGTGAGGGGAAGAGTGAAATAGGGATGGGGAGAGAGAAAAAGAGGGAGGAGAGAGAGAGAAAGAGAAATAGGTGAGAAAGAAAGAAAAAGGATGAAAGGAGAGAAAGAAAAAAGGAGAAATAAATGTCTTCAAAATGCAAGAACCTTAATTTTTTTCAAAAATGCAAATTACCTAATACACTGGTCCCTCATTACCCCATCTTTATTCCTCTCCATCCATTTGACTGGGGTAACTGTTGCCATGGTAAGGCTTGATGTGGTGCAGGTTCTGATCATGGATGATGTTAAGCAGGGGTTTCCACAACTTTCTGTTCTGCTACTGGGTTTCATGAAGAGTCCAACGTTGGAACGGTCCAAAAAAACAAAATCCAAAATGTTTGCCTAACAGATGTTCTCCATCTGCAGGCGAATGGAACTTCATGCTGTCTTATAATCTATTGTTTTGACATACCCAGCAGAAAATCTTTGTTGCTCAAATAATTGGGAAAAATGTTCTCGTTTCTCCACTCAGCAGTCTCAAAAATGATTCACCGGTTAATTGTTGGCAGTAATTTGCATTGAAACTGCACTTTTCACAACTTCAGGATGTCCAAATAAATGTCAGTAGGGTGCAGTATATGAAACAACAAATTTGCACCAAAATCACTGCAACAGCTGTGAGAATGACCAGGTAATTTTAACTGAGGAAATAAATAATGGGAAGACTGTGTAGAAAGGAACTGTAGATGCTGGCTCCTACCGAAGGTAGGGACATGGTGCTGGAATACCTCGCTGTGTCAGGCAACATTTCTGGAGAAAAAGGATGGGTGGTATTTCAGGTCGGAACACTTCTTCAGATAAATAATGGGCAGGTTTAAGGTGATGGGGAAAATATTCAATAGAAATCTGAGGGGTAACATTTTCACACAAAGGGTAGTGGGTGAATGGAACACGCTGCCAGAGGAGGTAGTTGAGGCAGGGAACATCCCAACGTTTAAGAAACATTTAGACAGGTACATGGATCGGACAGGTTTGGAGGGATATGGGCCAAACGCAGGCAGGTGGGACTAGTGTAGCTGGGATGTACATGTTGGCTGGTGTGGGCACGTTGGGCCGAAGGGCCTGTTTCCACTCTGTAACACTCTATGACACTATGACGCTAAGGTGTTCTGGGATATTTACATCCTTGCAGAATGCTACACCATGCTACATTGTGGAATACGGCAGAGTCTTTGTGAATTTGTGATTGGGAAATGATTCACAACCTCGGCTTGTGAGAGTGTACTTCCTATCGAGCCATAGCCAACATCCAAATTAAATGTACAATGCTATGTTAATGGTGCAATTCATCTTGTGTTTTAGAATGGGTGATTAACTTAGCCACTCCAAGAGCTCTGCCTATTTGCATTAAGCATCAGGGAACAAACGACATGAATGTTTCCTTAGAGAAAGTCTAAAAGCCCCCCTGGGTACACCAACATTGTAACGTGAGCTTTAGTGGTTGGTCCCAACCATGTCATTTTCCTCACTGTAAACACTGGCCTTCTGTTAAACTAATTGTAGGTCTCATCACTATTATGTTCTCAATCACGGGAGTAATTTGAAAACATCAAACCCCATTTTATTTCTCACTACCAGCCCTGGAGCAGGAACAATAAGTACTTTCACGTCACATAAATATGCCAACCTTCTGCTGAAATAAATCATTGCTCCTGCAGCTGTGCTAAAAGGATCATTTAACAGGTTGAAGCGATAAGGACATTTTTAAGGTACCTCCCTACTCTTCTGGCATCAACAGATTAAAAAATAGTTTTATTCTAAATAACTGCCTGATATATACAGATAATTTTTTGTTCGTTTTAACAACTCTGCAGATTTGAAGAGCACAAACAGAAACGATACATGACAAATAGAGACAAATTGCTTGCACGCATATTGGAGAGAATTAATCTCAGCCAGTCTAAGCAAACAATTCTGTTTTAGGCAAAATAAGAGTAAGAAGTACAGAGGATAGTGTAGTTTTAAACACTGCTTTTCTTTAATTGTAAAATATCATTTCCTGGTAATTCTTCGCATGAGCCTGCTGGATACAAAACCTTGATCTTCAAATTTAAGGCATCAGGAAAGAAAAAAGCTTCCTTTACGATGGATTAAAAAGGTCAAAAGTTAGAGATCACAGAAAACATTCAAAAAACAACCAATGGGCTAGGAGCAACAGAGGTTCTCTCTGCCATGTCCGCATATGTATCTATGTATTGTAACATCTGATCTGTTTGGATAGCAGGCAAAACAAAGTTATTTCCTGTACCTTGGTACATATGACAATAATAAACCTAAATATACTAAAGGTAGACCTCACATTAATATTGTATAATACTTGTCAGTTAAGATATGCAGACAGCATTCAATCATTTAAAATTCATCTGCTGGTCCTGCAATCCCCTCAAGAGAATGCAGTTATTACCCCAAATGTGCGATTCGTCTATATTAGTGTTTAAAAGGATATCCGATACAATGTTAGATTCCAAAAGTGTTTTGTGTAAGAGAGTTTGAATTATTCCAGCCCACGTCAACTCAGTACAAAAATATAGACGAGAAACAATTGTAGTCTGTACTGCATCTGTTCTTGTCCAAAGTTGTTTTGTGCGGATTATATGTTCCTTACAGCATAGAATAGATCATTCAGCCCAACATGTGCATGTTCATGCTCAGCATCTTATTACATGTCGTTAGCATAGAGCAATTACTATACTGTTTTGGAAGACTAGAATTCAAAATCAAATGCTTCTAAATGAGAACTTAAGAGTTACAGAGCTATACATCATGGGAACAGGCCCTTTAGCCAAACTTGTGCATGCTAACCAAGTTCGCTTTCAGGGCTAGTCTCATTTCCCGTCATTTAGTCCATATCCCTCTAAACCCTTCCTACCCATCAGTCCATAAGTCTTTTAAAGGTGTAATTGTATCTGCTTCAAAACTTCCTCAGGCAGCTCGTTCCAGATACAGACTACCTTCCGAATCAAAAAGTTGTCCAAGATAATTCTTGAAGCTCTCTCCTTCCATCTTATGCCTATGCCCTTAGTTTTAGTATTGTCTACTCAGGTAGAAAAAGTCCTTGACCATTATGACTTTGTGCACTTCAGTAAGGTCATCCCTCAGCCTCCTGTACTCCAAAGATAAACATTCCAGCCTACTCAACCTCTACCTATTACCCAAGCCAGTTATAGAATATGACCAACAAATGATGTTCAAGTATCTGCATTGCTGCAGGGGTATTGAAGTGCTTCAAATCTCCATAGTTCTCCTCTGACTCATTTGATAGCACTCTAGTACAACAATTCTTTCATTGTTAGTATGATTCTTCAATTATTAAATGTATGCTTAACATTTATTTTAATATTGGGTTAGTTTCGCAGAAAGTTTATTTTCAAGTTCTGTTTATGGGCTCTCCTTCAAATTGTAGTTTCAATCTCCAGAATATTTCTTTCGTTCCTTTTTTCACTTTTGGAGCTTGAAAATCAAATTCCATCTGCTGAAGTAGGGTGGCACAGTGGTGCAGCTGCTGGAGCTGCTGTCTCACAGCCACTGCGACGCGGGTTCAGTCTGGACACTGATGCTGCCTGTGTGGAGTTTGTGCGTTCTTCCTGTGACCATGAGATTTACTTCCTCTCACATCCCAAAGACATGTGGGTTTGCAGGTTAATGGATCTCTGTAAATTGTCCCTTGTGTGTAGGGGGTGGATGAGAAAATAGGGATAGTATAGAACTAGTGTGAACGGGTGATCGATAGCCAGTGTGGACTCGCTTCCCTGCTGTACCTCTGAACAGAACAAAGTCCGTCTAGTTCGGTTTAGTTTATTGTCATGTGTACCGAGGTACAGTGAAAAGCTTTATTGTTGCGTGCTGACCATGCTAATCTCAGTTGAGGCAAGGATGCACTGAAGTACTACGGAGAAATGAAAGGCAAAAGCAAAGATTCTAATCATGACTGATGGGAGTTGCTCGACTAGGTTAAATTATAGGGAGGTACTAATTTTGGATACATGCACCTTTGATTTTACGAATGCAAATTGACTATCATGGTCACATATAGCAACAGGCACCAAAAATAGAAAAATAAATGTACTTTGATTTTCTGTTGAATCTACTGCTGTTGGAAACATCACACAGAATTCCAATGTCGAGCGGTTCACCCTGAAGTAATTTTTAAAAAGTGTTCATTTGGATGGAGTGAAGTTCCTAGGGAGTGTGCTTTAAATAACCATCCTGTGAAACTATGCACACCATCGCATTTTCTCAACTGAAAAGATATATCAGGTAGAAAATGGAATTTGCAATGCACGGTACCAAACCACATCAATGCACACAGGTGTTCCCACCCCTTATACTACCTCACTGGAGGCACTAATGTGCACATCTTTGATTTATGGCAGCAAAACGCAAAGTGCTGGAATTACTCAACAGGTCAGTCCGCATTTGTGGAGAGTCAGGACCTTTCACTAGACCCTCCATTACCTCTACAGATGCTGCCTGACCAACCAAGTTACTTCAGTACTTTGTGTTTTGCTGAAGATTCCAGCATCTGCAGTTCCTCATGTCACCTTTTCTGTCACCTCATAATTGGCAGCTTCATGCTCTAAGCATTGGTATTACTTCACCAAACCTCTGCCCTCAACCTCATCACACAAAGATGTTCTTTTAATCCTTCCTCCTTGTCCAAGATTTTCATGCTCCCTCCCAACATCTCTTTGGCTCAGTTGTAAATACTGTTTGATTAAATTCTACTGCAGTTTGTCTGGACATTTTATCATATTGGGGCATTTTACCATGTTAAACTACATAATTACAATTTGTTGTTGAGTCCCTGTTTCCTACAAAAAGGTATCCGAGCAATCATAGAAACTGTCACCCGTGAGTTGTGCTTGTTCACTTGTCACAGAGCAGAGCAACAAGGAGCACAAAATAGTGCAGTTGGTAGAGCTACTGCCTCATGGCACCAGAGATCCAAGTTCGATCCTGATCCTGGGTGCTGTCTGTGTGGAGTTTACACCTTCTCTCCATGAACGTGTGGGTTTCCTTCCAGTGCTCTGGTTTCCTCCCACATCCCAAAGACATGTGGGTTTATAGGTTTATTGAGCTCTATAAATTGCCCCTAATTGTGCAGGGAGTGCATGGGAAAAGTGGGATAATTTAGAACTTGTGAGAACCGGTGATCGTTGGCCGGCATGGACTCAGTGGGCCGAAGTGCCTCTTTCCACACTGTATCTTGAAATCCAAAACCATGGGGTCTGTCAGCCAAGGAATGTGCCAGCTCACTTGCCAGTCGCAAGCAGCAGAGCATCACGCTACACTTTCACGTAAAGAAGAACTAAGCGTGGTACAGGTGGACAATCAGACAGGAAGCTCAAATCACAGATCCCCAGCTACATCATGAACAATTCTTCAATCTGCATTGGATCTAGCTCAAATAAAGCAAAAGCACCATTTGTCTCTAAACAAAGGTTGATAGACAAGTGGAGCATTTACAATTGGGTTATGCCTTTTGGTGGCCACATGGTGGGTTCAGATCTGCTCAGATCTCAATTCAATGTCACTATGCTGCCTGCTTCTGCA
The DNA here is from genome assembly GCA_035221665.1 of Okamejei kenojei. Taxonomy (NCBI): domain Eukaryota; kingdom Metazoa; phylum Chordata; class Chondrichthyes; order Rajiformes; family Rajidae; genus Okamejei; species Okamejei kenojei. The sequence goes on from CM069146.1 coordinate 40,889,704, forward strand.
TACAACTGGTGGATACACATCCAGACCATATGCCAGATGTCACAAAGAACTCTGATACTGCATATTTACTATTAGCGTATCAGCATCCATAATACCAGCTGTATAGCTCAATTGGAAATTGCAGTAATTCCAAACAGGTCAGGCAGCTTGAGTGGTGAAAGAAACAAAGTGAAAAGAAATCTAACCAGTTCATTAAAAAAAATCCCATATCTTCAAAGACTGCAAAATAGTTTTACCGTTATTTAAAAAGTCTTGCAACAGCTGCCAGTGGTGCTGGGGATTAGTGGCTCTAAAGGCTCAAAAGAAAGGCTCAGCGTGGGTGGCACGGTGGTGCAGAAGTAGAGTTGCTGCCTTACAGTGCTTGCAGCGCCAGAGACTCGGGTTCGATCCTGACTATGGGTGTTGAACTGTACGGAGTTTGTACGTTCTCCCCGTGACGGCGTAGGTTTTCTCCGACATCTTCGGTTTCCTCCCACACTCCATAGACGTACAGGTTTCTTTGTTTAATTTGCTTGGTATAAATGTAAATTGTCCCTAGTGTGTGTAGGATAGTGTTAATGTGCGGGGATCGCTGGTCGGTGCAGACTTGGTGGGCCGAAAAGCCTGTTTCCGCACTGTACCTCTAAACTAAACTAAAAAGGACCCAGCGCAGGCTTGGTGATCACTTCGCCCATCTCCTCCGCTCAGTTCGTACTAACCAACCTGATCTCCCGATTGCTCAGCACTTCAACTCCCGCTCCCTTTCCCAATCTGACCTCTCTGTCCTGGGCCTCCTCCATTGCCAGAGCAAATTGGAGGAACAGCACCTCATATTCCGCTTAGGTAGTTCACACCCCAGCGGTATGAACATTGACTTCTCTAACTTTAGATAGCCCTTGCTTTCTCCTTCCTTGCCCTCCCCCTTTCCAGTTCTCCCACAAAGCCTACTGTCTCCACCTCGTCCTTTATTTTTCCCACACCCCACCCCTCCCCCCCGACTTCAGTCTGAAGAAGGGTCTCGACCCGAAACCGCCTATTCCTTCTCTCCATAGATGCTGCCTCACCCGCTGTGTTTCTCCAGCATTTTTTGTCTACCTTCAATTTTTCCAGCTTCTGCTGTTCTTTCTTAAACATTAAGAAAATCATGGCATTTTACCTTCACAAGAGCAGACACAATCCTGAGCATTTGAACTGTCAATGTCATGCACAGAGCTAGTATATCTTGCTGCTGCTTTCCTTATTGAAATAAGCTGGAATCATCTCTATACAGTTCCCAGATGAATAGGCTCAGAGAACAAACAGCGACTCTCGACACACTGTTCTAAAAGGTCCAGAGCAGCAGGAAATGAATGGATCACATTAAACTTAACAGAAAAATAGATGGAATCAAGATAGAGTCATACAGCATGGAAATAGACCCTTTTGCCCTACTTACCCACCCTGACCAACATATACCATCTACACTGCCTATATTTGACCCATAGAGCTCTAATCCTATCTTATTCATGTATCTGTCCACAGTAAATATTTCTTAACCATTGCAATAGCACCTGCCTCAACTGCCTTATCAGGCAGCTCATTCCATATACCCACCAGGCCTCAATAGAGTGAATGTGGAGAGGATGCTTCCATTAGTCAGAATAAGAGGACATACTATTAGAAAGGAGATGAGGGGAAATGTATCTAATCAGAGGATGGGGAATCTGTGCAATTCATTGCCATAGAAGGCCGTGGAGGCCAGGTCAATGGATATTTTTAAGGTGGAGATTGATAGATGCTGGATCAGTATGGGTGTCATGGTTTGTGGGAAGAAGGCAGGGGGACGGGGTTGAGCGGGAAAGATAGAACAGCTATGATTGAATGTTGGAGCAGACTTGATAGGCCGAATGGCCTAATTCTGCACCTAGATTTATGAACTACCCTGTACTCAACAATACATCGTCTGTGCTCCATGTATCCCAGAGCTGTTAATCTCCAACAGAGATAGCAGCAGTTGCAAGGTTATATTTTAAACAATCTTCAAGTTCAGGTTTATTGCCACATGCACCAATTAAGGTACAGTGGAATTTGACTTACCATGCAGGTACACAATCAAAAAGAGCACAATACACAATAGAATGCAACATGAACATCCACCACAGTGGAATCAACAATTTTCACTGTGGTGGAAAGCAATAATGCTCAGTCAGTCCTCCTCCTTCGTTCATCCGTCGCCGCTACGAAAGGCCCGATGTACAGGCCCTCTCCTTGGGATCCTTGAAACTCCGACATCGGGACGGATGGACATTCAGCGTGATAATTGATAAAACTACTTGTAGTCTTTGAAGATGAAGTGACGAACAATGCTTTAATTTAGGCTGTCAGCTATTTCAGGAGGTTGAGCGAATATTTGAAAAATCTTGCCGGAGTCTAAACCACTGCATTCAGCTAAAAGATTAATAATGTCATTGTACTAATTACCATTGTTTACTTAAAAGCTTTAATAAGCTGTGGCAGGTATCCTCTGTAATTTCTTCCCAGTGAAAATTATTATTCAAAATGAATAGTCTACCAACTGAGAGAGACTAGTAGAAAATATAGTATAAACATCAGTGCTATTCAAAGAAGAAAAAAAAACATGATCCATTTTCTGGTATTATTTCAGATTTTCAGTATCTTTACTCTTTTATCACATCCTTAGGTCTAGTAGATTATTGAATTAGGCCATTGAATAACTAGCACTAAATTTGTAAAATCAAAAGGAAAAGCTTTTCTGAAGTGCATTGTAAAAATTGAGGAAAATAATCTCTGCTGCTTGCACAAGCTACATTTTTTATTGCTGCATATAGCAATAAGGCAGGTAGGCATATTATCACTTTGTTCGTAGTCACAAGTCTTCTATCTGTTCACTAACTCTGCAGGATCCAGATTTGAGCCTTCGTGCCAAGTGCACCACGTTGTGCTTCAGGTGGACTGCTCTCCATGGCCCATCTGCCTGTGTTGTGAAGGGAGGCTGCGGGAGCCCTGGTACCCATCACAAGCCACTTTCCCAATTAAAGTAATTAAACAGTCGAGGAAGATTAGAAAAATAACATCCTCGTACTTGTGTACTGTAGAAGTATGCTCAATAAGAAACGCTTCAAACATTAAAGTCTTTTTTTTTGCTTCATCATTTTAGTCCTTATCAAAGGGGGTTTACCATTTCAAGCACTACTGTATTTACAAATTTAGTGCAAGTTATCCAATGTTCCAAGTCAATAATCTACTCAACCTAAGGATGTGAACCATGATAAAAGAGTGAAGATACTGGAAATCTGAAATAAGATCAGAAAAAGATGGACAAAGAAATAACTCAGCATGTCAGGCAACATCTGTGGAAAGTGAAACAGTTAACATTTCAGGTTGAAGAGAATGTGAAGGGTTTTAAATCTAAGCGCTTAGGCGACATGGTGGTGCAGCGGTAGAGTTGCTGCCTTAGCGCCAGAGACCCGGGTTCGATCCTGACTATGGGTGCTGTCTGTGCAGAGTTTGTATTTTCTTCCCATAACCCGTGTGGGCTTTCTCCGGTTTCCTACCACACTCGAAAGAAATACAAGTTTATAGGTAGATTGGCTTGGTAAAATTGTAAATTGTCCCTAGTGGGTGTGTAATGTGCAGGGATCGCTGGTCAGCACGGACTCAGTGGGTCAAAGGGCCTGTTTCTGCGCTGTATCTATAAACTAAAAATAAATAAAGTCTTGAATAGTAAAGTCCACTCTGTGTACATCTGTAAATGTAGCAGAACACTTACTTCATGCACCTTTTTCCAGATGTATTAATGAACTGTAATAACCATGATTGCAATATAGCCTGTTAGTTTGATCAGCATGATCACAATGCTGACACAAAAGGCTGAATGGCCTCCTCCTGCACCTATTTTCTATGTTTCTATGTTTTCACTCAGCAATCTCTCAGATGCAATAAGTCTCATTTGCAGCATTGACTCAAGGTTATATATGGCGAGTAGGGAGAGTTAGTTCTTCTACCTTTAATATTACACAGCCTCTTAATCTCCACCCAAGCCAGCAGACTATGTCTCAGTGTAATACCCCACTAGAGAATGTTCACGCAAATTCATTGGAGACTCTAGTGTAGTACTCAGAGGAGTTTTTACCAGATCTGTCAGCATTGAGATGACACCTTGAACCCAAGGCCTTCACAACCAAAACTATCTCAGCGCCCCAAAAGAAAAGCATTTGAAATGCTGCATGAAAAGCTTGTTTTCTAAACAAGGTGAGCATTGAATACAGATAATAAAATCAACTTCATTTCCAATTACCACAGTATTCACATTGATTCACACACTAACAAAGAGGAGGTTGAATCCTACCATTTCAATAGAACAATGTGCAATGGACTGCACTTTTAAAGAAAACTGATCCAGGAGGTTTCCAAAAGCTGAGCAGCAAACAAAAACTCAAATTAAGAGAATCAATACACAGATATCACCATCTCGACTGCTGCTAAACTGTAGAGAAGCAATTTCGCAGTTATTGATCATTATTCAAGACCCAAGCTCCACAACATTGTATTTTCATCTAACCTTAAGTCAAATCATCTTCTTGCTCAACTAAATCACCTTCCACTATTATTCACTCAATTATGTCCTTATTGATTGCTTGTGCCTTTCAGCACCAGACAATACTGATGGCACCTCAGCCATCTATATATAAAGAAGCCAGAATACACCAGAAATGTACACGGTAAATGTCCAAATTAATGTCCAGCTTGAAAATCGGAATTGAATCCAGTGGAGTTTCCCCCTATTCTCAAACACAGTGAACTGTCAACAGAAAAATGCCCAATTTGGACTTCAAACTGTTAAGGTCACAGAGCATTTGAACCCAAACCCTTATAATCCATGTATTTTGTTCTTCTAAGCAGCAAATCCAACAAGCTATATATTTGGACCAGAGTAGCAGCTATTACATCCATAAGTATCTCTCTTGTTTGATATATTATTTAGTTACAGCACGGAAAGAGGCCGTTCGGCCCACCAGACTAGGCCAACCATCGATCACCTGTTCACATTAGTTCCATGTTATCCCACTTTCTCATCCACCCCTTATGCACTAGGGATAATTTACCTACAAACCCGCACATCTTTGGGATGTGGGAAGGAACCAGAGCAACTGGAGGAAAAGTACGTGGTCACAGGGAGAATGTGCAAACTCCACATAGACAGAACCCGAGGTCAGGATCGAACCTGGGTCTTTAATGTTGTGAGACAGTAGCTCTACCAGATGTGCCACTGTAATCACTGAGATGAGCAATTCTTGAAATCCATCCATGAATGTGCAGCCATCGGAATGTCAAGAAAGGTGAATTAGATAGAATCTACTCTTCATTTTCCATAACATCTTTCATTTTTCACTCAAGGATAAAGAGTGTCATGGTTTATGGGGAGAAGGCAGGAGAATGGTGTTAAGAGGGAAAGATAGATCAGCCAGGAATGAATGTCAGAGGGACTTGATGGGCTGAATGGCCTAATTTGTTCCTATCATTTATGAACATGATAAATGAGTCAATTTATGCTTGGTCAGATTAGGCCTGATACTAAATGCATACTTTGAATTTGCAAAGGGCATGGAGGATCGCAATGTGCGGTATACTAACCTACTAAGGCAGTCTGAATAAATCAAACAAATTCACTGCTACATGAAACACAAATGCTACATGCATCAATACCACATCTCAGATACAGCCAGAATAATCTTCAAAAAAGAGAACAGAATGACATCCTTCCATATTAATGAAATGAACCATCTGAATCTGACCACTTTATGGCTACACAACTCAGAACTGCAGGATTTCACTCATGGAATGGGTAGTGCCTCGCAATTAGCAGCAGAGCACTGGCTTTTTCAGCAGTGAAAGGTGTTTAGTTTATTCTTCAGCCTCCATATTACTTTTTTTCAGACTCCCTGATGGTGGGAAGTGTTTTAAGTGCTTTGAAGAAGGATGCAATTCATGTTGACAGATCACCACATGCAGCCCTGTGATCATGGAAACACTTGCGGTAATGTCATGCTTCTTTAGTTTCAGATATACAGTATGGAAACATGCCCTTCAGCCCATCAGGTCCAGTCCGACCATCGATCAACTGGTTCTATGTTATCCCAGTTTTGCATCCTGCACACAAAGGGCAATTTACAGAAGGCAACTATCCTGCACGTCTGTAGAATGTGAGTGGAAACCAAAGCACCCAGAGAAAACCCACGAATCACGGGAGAACGTACAAACTCTATACAGACAGCACCTATAGTCGGGATCAAACCCGGGTCTCTGGTACCATGTGGTAGCAGCTCGACTGCTGTGCCACTGTGCCATTAAAGAATTGCTGACAATAATATTTTATCCACAAAATTTCAACTGTCAAGGTGTAATAGACAAGGTTGTTCATTATCACCATTGTTATTTGCCCTCATAATTGAATCACTAGCGGAAAGAATTAGAACTCATCCGAATATCCACAGATATAAGACAAAATATTCAAACAATAAAATATCATTATACGCTGATGATGTACTTTTGTACATCACAAAGCCTCATATCACTATATCCAACATTTTAAATTTAATTGAGGATTTTGGTTCATTTTCAGGTTACAGAATAAACTGGAATAAAAGTGAAATCATGTCAATAAAACCGAAAGATTCTACACATCTCGTACAATTTCCTTTTAAAATAGCTGGGGAAAAATTTAAATACTTGGGCATTGAAATTACTAGACGATATCAAGACATGTTTAAAGCAAACTATAACCCTGTACTTAACAAATTATATAATTTAATTAAATTCTGGAAAATGCTCCCGATGTCCTTAATAGGTCGAATAAACGCCATAAAAATGATTGTTCTACCACAAATTCTATACTTGTTCGAATCAATCCCACTGTATCTACCCAAAAAGTTTTTTTTTTTAAATTGGACTCGGATATTACAAATTTTATATGGGATTATAAGACCCATAGAATACAAAGACCACACCTGAATGAACCCAAAGTAGTAGGGGGATTAGCACTCCCTAATTTTATGTATTATTATTGGTCGGTAAATATTGGAAATATGAATCAATTGTTGTATATTTCTCTTCATCAACCGGAATGGATCATTATGGAGAAAGAGGACTGCTCCCCCTTTAATATCAGTGCGATCCTTCTTTCACCAATGACGGTGAATAATACAAACTACAACAAAAACCCAATTATACATAGTACAATCAGAATTTGGAAACAAATAAAATACTATTTAACATTAAGAAACTTATTTCTCTTATCTACTATTGTTAAAAACCCTCTGTTTAAACCCTCGATTGTAGACAAAGCATTTAAACAATGGGAAAGAGCAGGAATTAAAACTTTGGGAGATTTGTATTATACGGGAAAACTATTGTCATTTAAACAATTACAACTAAAATACAATCTGGGTAACAATCTGTATTTTAAATATTTCCAAATATGTGATTATTTGAAAAAACATGCACATGAATTTCACAAAATGCCATTAGACTTACTAGATGAATACAAAGGCGGAATCACCAAATTTAATTTCACATATATATATATATTATACTAAATGCAGTATACCAACTACGGAAGGTATTAGAGGTGAGTGGGAAAACAAACTAAGCATAAAAATTTCCAATGAAAGGTGGAAAGAATACTTATTAAATGTGCACAAATGCTCAATTAACCTAAGACACATGTTAATACAATTTAAAATTATACATAGATTATACTACTCAAAAACTAAATTAAATAAAATTTTCCCTATCGTTTCGCCAATTTGTGATAAATGCCACTGTCAAGAAGATACTATAGCGCACTCATTCATCTTTTGTACAAAAATTCAAAGGTTTTGGACTGAAATCTTTGAAATTTTCACAAAACTGTTTAAAATAAAAATGACACCAAAGCCAGAATGGATTATTTTCGGAATGACAGAAGGTAGTCCGGAATTAAATGCGTATCAAAATAATTTATTTGATTACGGCTTAATAATAGGAAAAAAACTAATCTAAAAATTCTGGAAAAATGCTCCTATACCAACATTAAATCTGTGGTTTCCAACTATGTTTGAAACACTACATCTGGAAAATATGAGACACCGCCTGGAAGGAAAATCAGAACGCTTCTATCAGACGTGGTCTGCATTTATAGAATTACTACAAAGATAGGGTGCAGGAGTACCTCGGGCCTTGGTAGGGGGGGATGAAAAACTATTGAGTTGGTGGATTCCTTTTGCGTGATATATATAACATAGTAACTGGCTTTTTTTTTTCTTTTCCTTTTTTTTTTTAGGTTCTATCTCTTAACTCCCTTTCTCTAATTCTTTGACCAAGGGTTTCTTCTCCCTTTTGGCACGCTCTTTCACTATCACAACTCTTTTCACCTATTTCACTCTTTCTTTCTATTCTTTTTCTTTAAAAGCCATAAAATTTGGCTTTTAAAGAAAATGATTGTAACAATATATATGTGAAGTACATTGATGTATTTACCTCTAATAAAAATAAAATAAAAAAATAAATTAAAAAAAGAGTTGCTGACTTACCCATGGTTATTGTGTTTCACAAGATCTGTACCCATGGATTATAGTTGTGGATCTGCACTCGTGCGCATTTGAATTAGCCTTCATGGCCACATTTTTTAACGAGATATTGATCATTTACTTCACATTCTCTCATGTGACATATCCACTGGGTGGGGCCAGCTATGGCTGCCTCGCCAACAGTCTGTCTGTCCATTCCTTCTTTGTTGTTTCATAGTATGTGTTAAATGTATGTTTCAGTGTTCATTAGCTAGTTTCATGTGGGGGGTGGGGGTGGGGGGGGGTTGTGGGAAACTGTTTTTAATCTCTTACCTTGACAGAGATGCAATTTTGTTCCATATCGTATCTCCGTCCGCACTGCAGCCTAACATCGAGGAGTTGGCGGCCTTTGCTGGAGACTGACTTTGGCAGCTCCAACCATGGGAGCCTGCGGACTTCAACATTGTGGAGCTCGCGGTCTCCGGTTAGAGACCAACCTCGGGAGCTCCAGGCTGCAGGAGCTGCGATCACCCCGACGCGGGAGCTGCGATCACCCTGACGCGGGGGCTTCGATCGCCCCGACGAGGGACCTTCGACCCCGGCTGCGGGGGCTTCGATCGCCCCGACGAATGGTTCGACTGCCCCAACCGTGGGAGAATAAAGAGGAAGGAGATTGGAGTTTTTTTGCTTTCCATCACAGTGAGCAATGTGGGGATTCGGCTGTGGTGGATGTTTAGGTCATCTTTTATGTAATTTTGTGTCTTGTTACTTTTTTTTTCCATATGGCTGTATGGTAATTCGCATATCACTGGACCTTAATTGGTACATGTTACAATAAAAAAACATTTGAAATCTTTGAAACCTTTATTCAAAGACATCATGGCAGGTTTGTTGGCTAGTCTGAATCGTCTTTCAATAGCAAAAGGTCTAAAATAGGAGATGTAGGCGTGGGACACCGCAAGTTGCAAAGCTCCAAGTGAATACGACTAGTGGGAAAGCTGGCATAGATCCAGTTTCCTTTTTAAAGAGACGCAATGGAAACTGTGTCAAGACACACTTTGGTCCACCAGATCCACACGACTTTCAACCTCCCATTCACAACAGTTTTATCCCACTTTCTCATCCACTCCCTACACACAGGGGGTAAATTTACCCTGCAAAACCACACCTCGTTTGGATGTTTGAGGAAACAGTAACAAACCCATATGGTCATAGGGAGAATGTGCAAGCTCCACACAGACAGTACCCAAGGTCAGGATTAAACACGGGTCTCTGGTGCAGCATCCTTACCTGTTGTGCCACTGTGCTGAACCATCTCAGAATGTGCCATAAGTAGCAAGTGTTAAAAAACCCCCACTTAAACAGCACCACAAGACACAAGTTCTCCATCCAAACCACATTCTATGCCCTTGATACTCAGAAATTTCGCATACGGATAAGTACGTTTATTACCTGATTAAGGGATGCCTTTCATGCTCAATAGGGTCTGGGGTCAATATTCAAGACAGTCATTCCCGCTAGAAGAGATGCTAGGACAGAAGGGGAACTGGTTAATGAGATACAATTTCAGGAACAAGCGCTTGACTTTTGGTCAATTCATCTGTGGGACAGCTCTCCCATGACTTTGAATGCTCATGAAAATTTCACAGTGCACAGAGCTGTGTTGGCCTCCAGTCTAAATGCAGTACCAAAGGTTTTTATTCTCATTGGTAGCCATCAAAAGGATTTGCTTAGGAATTCCATCAGGAGAAGAGGCAGTTAGGGAGTCAATCATTAGTTTAAGTTTAGACACAAAGTGCTGGAGTATCTTAGTGGGCCGAGCAGGATCTCTGGAGAAAAAGGATGGGTGACGTTTCAGGTCGGGGTCCTTCTTCAGACTGAGAGTAGGGGGTGTAGGGAGGGGGTGTGGGGGGAATGAGGCAAAGAACTGAAGGTGAGAAAAGACCAGGAAAAATCAGGGCTAGACATAAATGACCTTAGGCAGGGCAATGCCCGGTAGGACGATTGTTGGCTAGGGGAAGTGTGCTCTCAAGAATTTGTCTAAGCTTCTTGGAATATAGTCCATTCCAACTATTTTCTTCAAATAAAGGGGTATTAAGTGAATGAGAGGTCGAAAATATCCCAAATATAAATTTGCATTCTCAATTGTCAAGACATCACCTCATGGGTCACGTAACAGCTATTAGTATCACCCCAGCGTGTGCTATGTTATAGATGCACTGGCACAGATTTAAGAAAGACAATGTGCCTTTCAAGCTTGTGCCAGATTAAACAGAATCAGAGCAACCTCAGTGAAGTCAAATGGGAAGAGACAGTTGTTCAAACTGCAAATCGATCTTTGATTTAAATGAGGTAGTTTAAATGTATTAACTTCTTTCCCATTGCGTATGAAAATGTTTTAAAGTTGTTTGTGTACTTTACAATGTTTTGACATTCACGAGCTTTCAGTTTCAGTGAAAGCATTGACATCTGCTGAGCTCAGGGTGAGTGGGGAGGCAGTAGACACTGAAGTTGTCGAACCCATTATACAACTGCAAATGGATGCCTGGGTCAAGAAGAGCTTCAGCCTCTTGTTGACATGCAGGTGGCTGGATCTTCCAGCAGAGCTGGTGTCAGGACCACACCAAAATGAATGGCATGATTTGGGGTAGTGCAAGATCTATCCCGTTAAGTGGCATCTAGTTTTATTATTCAATGACATAGAATTCTAGTAAAGGTTGTTAACCAAAAAAAGCCATCAAAACGTAATAAAATAATGTACATTTGTAGACTCAAGAAAACCCATACTAGTAGAAAGTAATGCATAATACTTGTCTTAACTTAATCATCACAAATTGATTATTTTGAATGTCCATTAAACAAAGGATTTTTGTACATTTATTGTTTTCTCACTGCAATAAATTAAGTCTAGATTTCAAATGGATGGTGAAGTAAGATTCAGCTTAAAAAGTACAACGTCAATCCCGTCTGCTTTGGATTTAAACAGATGGGACAATGGGTGACAAGCTAACCTATTCCTTATGGGTGGGCAATGCAAATAGTTTCAATGGAGACAGTGGCCACAATTCATCAAGAATATGTATTCCCCTGTACTCTACAAAGATGTAGATTGGAGATATTAATGGAATTGAAAACTGATATAGTGCTGCATCTCAAAGTATTTGAAGGAGATGCACTGGCTACCAGTGCATTGGTTGCCATGGTCCAAATGTTCATAAATCATTGTATGTGTAGGAAGGAACTGCAGATGCTGGTTTAAACCGAAGATCGACGGGCAATGGGGCAGGCAGCATCTCTGGAGAGAAGGAATGGGTGAAGTTTCAGGTCGGGTCTGAAGAAGCGTCTCGACCTGAAATATCACCCAGTCCTTCTCCCCAGAGATGCTGCCCGTCCTGTTGAGTTACTCCAGCTTTTTGTGTCTTTCTTTAATAAATCATAGAAGGGTTTTCACAGATTGAAAAGGTAGCAAATGTCATCTCATCATTCAAGAAAGGAACAAGGGAAATTATAACTTTGATCTCTTAGCTTGACAGTGGCAGTATAAATGCTAGAATCTACAGTATTCCAGTGTAAAATGGTAACGGGGATTTTAGGAAATAGAATTGGCGGATGATTTAAGATTTAAAAAGAGATCGATTTAAGAAATTTGCCCAATATTATTTATTTCAAGTTTGCAGTGTATTTAAACCAAAAAAAGTATTTTGCAAGGTGATATGCAAACAAGATTAGGCTGGAAGGAATTGAGGCCAAACATTAGCACAGCCAAGGATTGTTTAGAAGGTTGTTTGGGGTTGGAAGACTGTGGCTGGTAGGTTGCTCAGTAGTGCTTCAGTAAGAGATCACCCATTTGATTTCTGCCCTCTAAAATGGCCCAACACTCAGTGCAGGAGACAATCGAGGACCCACAAATTCCAGACTTGCCATCTACATGCTTATTCATCTATTTCATACAACAAAAACTCATATGTCAGGCTGTTATTCATTGACTACAGCTTGGCATTTAACACAATCATCCCCTCCAAGCTGGTTACCAAACTTGCAGAACTGGGTCTCTGCGCATCCCTCTGCAATTGGATCCTCGACTTCCTCATTCACAGACCACAGTCTGTTCGTATTGGTGGAAATGTGTCAGACTCGATAACAATCAGCACGGGAGCACCTCAAGGCTGCGTGCACAGCCCCCTGCTGTACTCACTCTATACTCATGACTGCGTAGCCGGTCACAGTGCGAACTCCATCATCAAGTTCGCTGACGACACCACTGTAGTGGGACGTTTCACTGATGGGGATGAGTCGGAGTACACAAGAGAGATCGAGCGACTGTCCATATGGTGCCAGCACAATAACCTGGCCCTCAACACCAGCAAAACCAAGGAACTGATTTTGGACTTTGGAAGGAGTAGGATGGGGCCCCGCAGTCCTGTTTATATAAACGGGTCGATGGTTAAAAGGGTCAAGAGCTTCAAATTCCTGGGCAGTCCATCATCGGCTCTGACCCTCCTTCCATTGAGGGGATCTACCACAGTCGCTGCCTCAAAAAGGCTGGCAGCATCATCAAGGACCCACACCACCCTGGCCACACACTATTCTCCCTGCTACCTTCAGGTAGAAGGTACAGGAGCCCGAGAACTGCAACAACCCGGTTCAGGAATAGTTACTTCCCCACAGCCATCAGGCTATTAAACCTGGCTCGGACAAAACTCTGAACATTAATACCCCTCCATCTGTTATTTGCACTTTATTAATTAATGTGTGTATTTAAGTATATAACTGTAGTCAATGCCTACTATGTTCTGTTGTGCTATGCAAAGAAAGAATTTCATTGTCCTGTCAGGGACACATGACAATAAATTCTTTTGACTTTGACTTTTGAAAAGAGATTAGTGCTAAATTGAGAATACTTCCATAAAAAAACATTTTTGCTTCATGTGTTCGCGTGAAGAACAGTTTGCCATAATCAATTTTACCCATTCATTGTAAATGGATAGGCTTGAAAAATATTTCATAAGTGTTCAGAGGGAACAGAATGAACTGTAGATGCTGGAATTCAGAGCAAGACAATGTGCTGGATGGAGTAAGTCAGCAGGTCAGGCTACACCTCTGGTGGTCATGGATTGGGGCCCCTTCTTCAGATAAAGTCATGGGGAGGGGGATGGAAAGAACTGGAAGCTGGAAAAGAAGTGGGAGCAAGACAAAGCCAGACAACTGATAGGTGGATACAGATGAAAGGGTTTGATTAACATACATCGGACAAAGGCAAGGGATGAAAAGATGTCAGATTGGGAGAGAGGAAGGGTGAAGTACAAAGCCAGGAGGAGGGATATAGGAGGAAGGGAACAGGAATGCTGGGGGAGGAAAGGGGACGGGAGCACAGGAAAGGGGGGGGGGGGGGTGGGGGGGGGAATGTTACCTGAAATCGCAGAATTCTTTTGTTCATATCTTCGGGTAAACTATCCAAGCAGAATAGAAGGTGCTGTTCCTCTTGTTTACATGTGGCCTCACAGAGGCTACCGAGGCACAGGACAGAAAGGTCACAATGGGAAGGAGAGTCTAAATGGTTGACTACCACCATTTAAAAATGCACTTCTCACAGTTTTAAAAACAATCAATGCACACGAGAATTTATTGCTTCCAATGTACTCTGTTATATTCAATAGATCCTCACTAAAAGCACAAAAATTACCATGACATTTTACTTTTGAATTAAGTACTCCCCCCCCCCCCATCTATTATCCACCCAAAAAGAAAACAGTTTGATAATTAAAAAGGTACAACACAAGTGAACAAATAAAGGTGAAGCAACAATATTGCTGTAAACGCTGCTTTTTAATATATACTATGAAGGATGGTCTTTCATTTGAGATGAACCACAATTATACTCTGAACGGACACAGTCATTTTACTGTTGATTATCAACCATTTTCTTATCAACCGTGCTCCATAAATAGCAATAGAGCAAGTATGAGCTGGAGATAGAATGCAAAATGCATTCATTCATTCAGAATACAAAAATGCAGTCCTATACTCATATTCAGCACATTGTCAAGATTTCTATGCTGACCTAGATAATTATTTTTTAACATCATTAGCAAAAGTCAAAAGTACTGCTGTAACACAAGTACCTTTCCTCCCTTCAATTTGTACTTGCATCACTGCAGCAAGCTGAATGGATTAAAAGATGCTTCATTCCTACTCTTCCCCTGCTGCATAGTCGGGCAAGTAATTGAAGGCGACAGGCATGAATATTGTATTTACACTATCCCAATAATGTAGTTTGATTCAGAAGTATAACAAGCAAGGGAGGTGGAGAAGAAATACAAAACATTCTGTAGAATAATTTTGCTTCTGCTGAGAATAACTGCAAAGCATTCATTGCTCAACTTCTACAGGTGCACAGTAGAGAGCATGCTGACTGGTTGCATCGTGGCTTGGTTCGGCAACTTGAGTGCCCTGGAGAGGAAAAGACTACAAAAAGTAGTAAACACTGCCCAGTCCATCATCGGCTCTGACCTTCCTTCCATCGAGGGGATCTACCACAGTCGCTGCCTCAAAAAGGCTGGCAGCATCATCAAGGACCCACACCACCCTGGCCACACACTATTCTCCCTGCTACCTTCGGGTAGAAAGTACAGGAGCCTGAGAACTGCAACAACCCAGTTCAGGAATAGCTACTTCCCCACAGCCATCAGGCTATTAAACCTGGCTTGAACAAAACTCTGAACATTAATACCCCTCCATCTGTTATTTGCACTTTATTAATTAATGTGTGTATTTAAGTATATAACTGTAGTCAATGCCTACTATGTTCTGTTGTGCTATGCAAAGAAAGAATTTCATTGTCCTGTCAGGGACACATGACAATAAACTCTTTTGACTCTTTGGCTCTGGACTGACAAATTATACGACTAACTTTTGTGTACATTAATGAATAAAGTGTATCTCCTTTGCCATCACTCCATGCTATAATGTTCAATTACTCTGCAGCCCGTCCCTTTTAAGTCCCCTCACTACTTACATCCTACTTACATCCATGTGTTTTTAAAGGACATTCATAATATTGGTGCCCAAGAAAAGCAAGGTGACACACTTAATGACTACTGACATTAATGTCCATTGTGATAAGGTACTTTGAGTTGTTGGTTATGATGCATATGAACTCCTGCCTTGGTAAGGTCTTGGGCCCACTACAATTTTTGACAATAGATCAACAGGGGATGCAATTTCTTTGGCTCTCTGTACTGGAGCACTTGCACACGAATGTATGTAAGGCTGTTGTTCATCGACTACAGCTTGATGATCAACACCATCATCCCCTCTAATCTTAGACTGGTCATGGAACTTGTCTTTGCTCATTTCTATGCAAAGAATTGATCCTCTATCTTGGTGGCAGACCGCAATCAGCCCAAATTGTCAACACCAATTCTACCTTGGTGACCATCGGCAAACAAATATCTCAAGGCTGTGCGCTCAGTCCCCTGCTCTACTCTTCCTATACTCATGACTGACCAAACACAGCTCCGACATCATCTTTAAATTTGCCAATGGAACCAACATTTTTCGATGAATAATGGGTAATGATAGATCAGAGTACATCAGAGATGGATGAGAGCACAGAGGGGAGATTGTTGTACTGGCACCGGATTTTCAATCTTGCTCTCAATGTCACCAAGACCAAGGAGCTCATCATTGACATCAGGAAGGGAAATGCACCAGTCTTCATCAATGGGAGGGTGGTGGAGAGATCAATAGTTTCTAGTTCCAGAAGTATCTCTGAAGATCTGTCTTGGGCCCAACACAATGATGCAATTACAACAAAAACGTAACATTTCTCAGAAGACGGCGGAGATTCAGTATGTTGCCAAATATTCGGTTGAACTTCCACAGATATACAGTAAAGAGCATACTGACTATTGCGTCACTGTCTGGTTCGTTAACACGAGCCCCCAGGAATGAAGAAGGGAAGGAATACCCGTTAAACTAGAGTAAATCTTTGTTTCGAGGAGGAATTGTTGATCAGAAATCCACAGCTTAATTAGTGCATAGCACCAAACTTACAAGGACCCTTATCCAGAAAATTAAGATCCAACATCCATCTTAATGACGGATCAAGTTTGCTGGAGACATGCAATTGCTCATAGTTCTCATTGAATTTAACCACCCTCTATCATCCCCATCAAGAACCATTAATTTACAGAGGCAAAAGCAGCAGTTGTATCTATTGCAGCCGGCTACATGGTATTTTGTTTTGCATGCCCTCTACTCCAAACAGGATAAAGATAAATTGTGTTTTTTGTTTGTTCTTGTTGACTATGACACTTGGACAATAAACAGTCTCTGGCAGAAGCTCATTTGCTCAGTGAAGCATTTTATTTTGGATGTGAACACCGGTTAGCATAATTGTCACAGATAAAATTTACCACATTTGATTGAGCCATCATTTTTTTTCTTACAAGCAGGACACGTCCCTTTTTCATGCATTTGGTGTGCACTCGTCAGTGACAAGGAACCATTTTAGTCCTGATGTACAATCTCCGCTCTGCAACCCAAATCTTTGCAGATCCGATTTATGAAAACCTCCTCTTAAATTTATTTTATTCACCAGTAATTGGTCCAAGAACAGAATGAATAGCTGTAATCAGCATTGCTGCAAGATTAAACCATGCAGGAAAATGGCTGGCTGCAAGTCCACAAATAAGAGTGGACGCCACTGAGAAATCAGCTTGGTTACTGTTGGTTCAAGTCCATGTACGCATTGTGAGAAAGATGGTTTATTGTTTGTAGAAATTAATCACCTATATTCCTGTAGGTTCGGAACTGACTAATGAGAAGTGGTGGATTAACATTTGAATTGGAATAAATACCCATGCAACAGTGATTCCATCCGGAGTATGGCCTTGATTGATTTAGTCGGCTTTCCAGTTTAGAGTTGAGATACAGCGTGGAAACCGACCTTCGGTCCACCGACTCCACCTGTTCACACTCGTTCTTTGTTATCCCACTTTCGTATTCACTCCCTACACATTAGGGACAATTTACAGAAGCCAATTTACCTACCAACCAACACGTCTTTGGAAACCCGAGCACCCTGGAGTGAACCCACACGTTCGCAGGGAGAATGCGCAAACTCCACACATAGACAGCAACTGTTGTCAGGATCGAGCTGGGAACTCTGGCACTGTGAGACAGCGCCTCTACCGTTGTGCCCCTGTGCCACCCCGAACATGTTTAAAATATTAATAAATACGCAAAGTGCATTAGAAGATACTTGTTACCCGCTAGTGTGCAGGAGTAAAGTCAGGAGCTCAAACCAAACAGAAAGCAGATGCAAACACAAGTCTTCAACTTCCATTGGTTATGGGCATCAAGTAAAAAGTGAATGCTTTAAATGTTAACCCTTCTTAATACAACAAGGTAAGGTCCCTTTATCTAGGGCATAAATGTAACCAGGTCTACACAGGTGCCTGAATACCAGGGGCTTAATTTATTTACTCAAGTCTCAGTGGACCTGACACAAATCTAGAACACTGTTTATGCAGCTGCAGTGGTACCTTTGGGCATTATGTCAGCACGGTTCTTCCAAAGCAAACTCTGGGGGATGGCTGATAATCAGCAATGACAGCCAGAATAGATAATCCAGTTTCTGTTTACATGGAGTTTGTTACCAGGGACACCTGAGCTCAGCGTGGCATGAGCTGGCGCAGTAATTTGAGTCAAAGTGTGGCAGATTCAGACCAGGCTACATGACGGGAACATATTTAGCAAAGGGATCATAAAGATCAGTGCAAATGTAAAAGTGGTTTGTTACGTCCACGTGTGTGTCCCGCTCCAACTTCTATCAGGATGGGAGTTGTGGACTGCATTCATCTGCAGTATAATTGTCTTTACTGTTAGATCAGGTAGCCTTCAAAAGCTCCATCTCATTATTAATGTAAATCAGGAAACACCCACCTATCATGCTCTCAACCACCAGATCGTCCCAAAGAGGAATTGCCAGATTCTGTGGGATCTTGCTATATGAAGGGGGCAAGTCTTTCACCAGGTCATTCTAATACAATTGCATACAACAGACATATACAAAGGACATCAAGCACAAGCAGCACCAGAGACCCATGTTCGATCCTGACCGCGGGTGCCGGTCTGTACAGTTTGTATGTTCTCCCCATGACCTGCGTTGGCCTTCGCCGGGATCTCTGGTTTCCTCCCACACTCCAAAGACATACAGGTTTGCAGGCTACTTGGCTTTTTTTTTATTTAAAAAAAAAAAATGTATTAGAGGAAAAAAAATAGTACATCTGACGTATTGCATTACATTTCCCTCCATTTTGTTTTTTATAGATAATAACAAAATAACCCTTACTCACCTTCCCTAAACACCCCTTGGCAGCTAATGTGTTCACAATACAAACATATCACAAATACAAATGCACATTTTAACAATAATAAAGTAACAAAACAGAATAAAGGCGGCTCCCCACTTACTGTCAAGTGCCCTCAGTCAATATGTAATTCCTTTAGACCCTCAAGTTATAATAAAAAAAGGTTCCCATTTAAAATAAAACTTTTTCACAGACCCCCTCAATGTGAATCTTTTCTAGCCTTAAAAAAAAAATTCACGCCTTCCAGCCAAGCAACAGCAGATGGAGGAGTGGTAGATTTGCAGACCAGCAAGATTCTCCTACGGGCCAAAAGTGATGTAAATGTAATGATATCAGATTGGGTTGTATTTAAACCCAAGGTTTTATCTGCTACACCAAATACAGCTACAAGCGGGCAAGGTCTCACTGTCATCCCAAGGACTACTTGGCTTTGTGTAATTGCAAATTGTCCCGAGTGTGTAGCATAGTGTTAGTGGGTACGAAGGGTGGTCAGTGGGCCGAAGGGCCTGTTTCCACGCTGTATCTCTAAACTAAACTAAATAGATATCTTTCACTGTTCTGTCTAATGACTTGTCGACTGGAGAAGATGGTTTGAAGCATTGTATACAGCTTGTACAGAGTCAGTCATGTAGCATGGAAATAGTCTCATGATACTGACAAACAATCAAAGAGCTGCCTTTTCACTCAGAGTGCCGGCCATGTTAAATTAATTCCAACACAGCTTCTACTCCATCAGCGAACAAATACATTACCCAATTGATGTAAAGATGCAGAATGGAAACAGGCCCACCAATACACAATGACCATCGATCATCCTTTCACACTTGTTCTATGTTATTCCACTTTTGCATACATACCCCTACACACTAGAAGCAATTTACAGAGGATAAATAACCTACAAACCCACATGGTTCACAGGGAGAACATGTAAACCACACAATCAGCACCTGATGTCAGAATTTAAGCTGGTTCTCTGGTGCTGCGAGGTAGTTGCTCTTCAGCAAATTATACAGGAGGTAAGCATTTGCGGCAAAAGCAAATTGCAAGCACATGCATAACAGATGCAGAGGGGGCAGGTCCTCCTTGGTCTGCTATAAGTTCTTTAGTCTCCATCGTGCATTCTCGCTGGGATTTTGTTCAGCCTTTATTCGAGGAAGGGGGGTACCCAGAGAAAAATAGTCCTGGCATCTGCTGCCAAGCCACATGGTTCAGCAAGTAAAAAGATGAGTTTTAATTTAGAAAACGGGGGGGGGGGGGGGGGGGAAGGGGGGATTTCAGAAACAGGTTGTTAATTAGCTGCCTCACTTGATACTGATGATGCAGTATGTCCAAGCCATTTGAAGATGCGCCCATTCTGATCAGCGTGATCCGATCTATTGCTCTCCCCAACACGAGGGTTCAACAAGAAACAAGAAAGTCCTTATAAAAGAATGAGAGGAATAGATCGGGTAAACGCACAGAGTCTCCTACCCAGAGTCGGTGATTCGAGAACCAGAGGGCATAGGTTTAAGGTGAAGGAGGAAGATTTTAATAGGAATCTGAGGGGCAACATTGAATGAAGGAATAAATGAATGAATGAATAATAACTTATTGTCACATGTGACATGCCACAATGAGATTCTTTTTTTTAAATACCCAAAGTATGCAAAGAGTCGCCACATATAGGGCACCGACAAAATATTCCATTTAGTCCCCAATGGTCTTGTGCCCCAAATGCCGGCTCCCCCTTTGTTCCTGGTGGCAAGTCCGACTTCCAGACGTCCGGCACCCACGTGGCCCGTTCAAACCTCCAGCACCATCCGCCAACATGTCCTCGACCTCCAGTGCCCGTGACCTGGACTGCCGTTGCCCGCTTTAGTCTCAGATTGGTTTGGGAACAGCTCCATCCAGGACCGGTAAGAAATTGCAGCGGATTGTAGACATGGCCCAGGCCATCACACAAACCAACCTTCCGTCTATCAATTCCATTTATGCCCAACGCTACCTCGGCAAGCCAGCAGCATAATCAAGGATCAGTCGCACCCTGGCCAAGCCCTCTTCTCCCCTCTCCCATCAGGCAAAAGGTATAGAAGTGTGAAAACGCACACCTCCAGATTCAGGGACAGTTTCTTCGCAGCCGTTAACAGGCAACTGAATCATCCTACCACAACCTACTATCTATTTATTTGATGTCCCTTAGATTATCCCTGACCCTATTTTGCTAGCTTTACCTTGCACTTAACATAGAAAATAGGTGCAGGAGGAGGCCATTCGGCCCTTCGAGCCAGCACCGCCATTCATTGTGATCATGGCTGATCGTCCGCTATCAATAACCCGTGCCTGCTTTCTCCCCATATCCCTTAACTTCGAGCTCTATCCAACTCTCTCTTAAATCCATCCAGTGATTTGGCCTCCACTGCCCTCTGTGGCAGGGAATTCCATAAATTCACAACTCTCTGGGTAAAAATTTTTTTTTTTACCTCAGTCTTAAATTACCTCCCCTTTATTCTAAGACTGTGGCCCCTGGTTCTGGACTCAACCAACATTGGGAACATTTTTCCTGCATCTAGCTTGTCCAGTCCTTTTATAATTGTATTTGTTTCTATAAGATTCCCCCTTGTCCTTCTAAACTCCAGTTACAAGTCTAGTCTTTTCAATCTTTCCTCATGTGACAGTCCCACCATCCCAGGGACTAACACTAAATGTTATTCCCTTTTCATGTATCTATACACTGTAAATGGATTCATCGTAATCATGTATTTTCTTTCTGCTGACTGGTTAGCACGCAACAGAAAGCTTTTCACTGTACCTCAGTACACGCGACAATAAACTAAACAGAATCTGAAACTGAAACTGCCCTCGACCGCCATCCTCGCCCTCGACCGGTGCCCTTCCTGAGGAAGTAGTTGAGACAGGGACTATCGCAATGTTTAAAACCAATTAGACAGGTACATTTCCTACAGATACTACTTCCTCAGGAAGGGCATCGGTCGAGGGCGAGGATGGCGGTCGAGGGCAGGTTCAGAGGGTTATGGGCCAAACACAGGCAAGTGAGACTAGTGTAGATGGGACATGTTGGTCGGTGTAGGCAAGTTGGGCAGAAGAGCCTGTTTCCACACTGTACGACTCTAAATTAAACGTAGTTGCGTAGTTGGCAGAGGCACATGTGACTATCCAATTTTCCTCAAGCATATTTTTTAAACATGGAATTCACTAACACTAACAAAATTAATGAAATTCAGCCCAATCACAGCAATTATAACTTTCAGATTTATTGCATATTCCCAAATTTAAATGACTGTTGGTGACCCCAAGTTACTACTAAAACTCTGAGCTGAAGAATTTACACCCTCAAGTATTAGTGGCAAAACAATAGATTCTTTATTCACAGCCGTCTGTGCTAACCACCCATTGATTCAATCATATGGGCAGGTTGTTAAGACAAGGAGACCTATTCTCCACTAGGGTTTTACCAGCGACTAACTGTCGCTGAGCTGAACTCAGATTAGTCCAGACCAACGTTAAACTCCTTCGAGCATCGTGTCTGCATTTCATTCCATCACTATGGAGCTCTATAAATGCCACTGCTGTCCACCTCAGGAATAAGTGAAGAGACATCTGCACAGTGCACATGCCTGCCAGAACAACCAGACACCCAGACTGTGAAGCCTTTGTTTACGGCCATGTTTGATGCCGAGCCTGCAACAGCTTCTCTTCAGCTAATTAAATCAGTCAGTTAATAAATCCAACCCAAGCAGCATTTCAGATTAAAAAGTTGATCTCAATGACAAAAAAAAATTGAAGCTATTGAAATAGTGAAGAGAATGCCAAACATTCAATGCTTTGGAGAAAGCAATCAAGTTTTCGAGCAGAAAATGGAAATTAAATACAATGCCATGTTATTAAATAAGACCACATGACCAAGGAGCAGAATTAACGGCCTGTCCCACTTGGGTGACCTAAACCGCAAGTTCTGGCGAGTTTGCCCTCGACTCATACTCGCAGCATGGTCGACACGAGGGCGTAGGAGGTCTTCGTAACTCTCCTTCATGCTCGAGAGTGGTCTCTGCATACTCGAGGCCTCAGCTAGGTTGCGCCGTTATTTTCAATATGTTAAAAAATGCCCAACGAGTAAAAAAAGGTCGCCATGGAAAAAAAAAATCGCTACTTTTTTTACTCGTAGGTTTAGTCGTAGTAGGTCATAGTAGGTTGTAGTAGATCGGCATGTTAATCATAGGTAATTGAGGGTAGTCAAAGGTAGTCATAGAGAGTCTTCATCATAGTCGAAGGGAGGTCAAAGGAGATCGTCTTCACTCTCCACTATTTGGTATCCAATTTTCCCGAAGTTAGTCGTAGCTAGTCTTTGACATGGTTGAAGGAGGTCGAAGAAGGTCTTCAACATGTCATTTTTTCCAACTCTCCTAAACGCTTCTAAACTCGCCAATTAGGTCGCCCAAGTGGGACAACCCCTTAAGGCCTTTTGGGCCGTCAACTCCACCATTCGATCATGGCTGCTCTATATTTCCCTCTCAACCCCATTTTCCTGCCTTCTCCCTCTAATATTTGACGTCCTTACAAATAAGACCAATATTAGATCCAGTATTATTAAAAACTAAAATGGTTGATATTGTACAAAGTGTGTACATCGCACATTGATGGAAATCTGAAATCTGTTGTTGCAGCATTTCACCTGTAAATGGAAAAGCCACAAATGATGCTTATAAAGTGCTCGGAGGAACCAAAGGTGGAGAGACAGATAATGTGCCCTCAGGGTGGCACAGTGGTAGAGCTCCTGCCTTGCTTGTCTGTATGGAGTTTGTACATTCTCTCCGTGATCTGCGTGGGTTTTCTCCAAGATCTTCGGTTTCCTTCCACACTCCAAAGATGTACAGGTTAATTGGCTTGGTATTAATGTAAAATTGTCCCTAGTGTGTGTGTGTGTGTGTAGGGTAGTGGTAATGTGCGAGGATCGCTGGTCGGTGCAGACTCGGTGAGCCAAAGGACCCGTTTCCACACTGTATCTCTAAACTAAACTTATCCTTTGCCACTAGTGAAGATTCTCATTTGTGGGACTAGTGTAGATGGGGCATGTTGGTCAGTGCGGGCAAATTGGGCTGAAGGGCCTGTTTCCATGCTTCCAACCTGGCAGTCCTTTTGTGGGGTCACTGGGAATAGGTCTCGGGCAGACATGAGGGACATGCATCTTGAGTGGTTTTGATGGTAACTTTTATTAACCATTCCATATGCTGCGAACTGCAGTATAGAAAAAAGTTTTTTTTAATCTGGTTTCTTGGCATCCGTTATGGTCATCATTTTTTTTTTTAAAGATCACTTTTAAATGGCTTAAATTAGGTTAATTTCCACAAGTTTTGGAATCAAAGAAGTTCATATAAAACTGATGGCTTGACGAAAGGTTCAAAATGCAAAAGACAAATTTAGCGCAAATGTTTGTAAGTGCATATTTGAAGAAGACCATTGTGTCGTTCTGATGCACATGACTGCCTGTTGTACAAAATGATGTGGATGGAGGTTGTGGGCAACAAAACATGAGGCTTTGACAACCCATGATGAACTTAATGGCTTCCTTTAAACCCTGCCTTGTGATTATTTAATCCACTCAAGCTTCTGTTCACAGCACATGACCCCCAGGATGAGGTTAAATTCCATTTAATGCGCAGAAGGAAAATGCGCTTAATCTGCAGGTTCCAACAACAAATATTTCATGCATTGGTGCAAATGGTTTCTGCTTGGTTGTAGCGACTTGCTGAGAATATTGCAAAATTTACATGGCACTAATGTTTTTAAATAGAGTAAAAGAAAGCCACAATGGCGCTTCAGAGATCTTTAGAACAAGTCAACATTCTTGGAGCCTGATGATAGTGTTAATTGCATACTTTTTTTTCCCCAGATAAAAATAGCTGCACATCCCTTGTTCCTGAAATAGAGGTCACTTGCACTCGCTACCTCCTGCTGAAACTTCTCTGCACTAATGCGCAAAGGCAGCCAGAAGCAATTCAGATGACTTCATTAATATTTATTTAGCGCCATGACTGTGTTAAAGAATGGCAAGTCAAGATCGGCGGATTGGGTCCCTCGTTAGAATGCCCCAACATCAGGCCAAAACTGACAAGTGCAACAAAGAACTCAAATATCAGCTTACTGCCCAGTGGTATGAATATTGATTCACTTCAGGTAGCCACGGGATTCCCCCTATCTCTCTCTCCCTCTCTCTCTCTCTATCCCTCCCCCACCCGAGTCGCACTAGCTTCTCATTTTCACCCCACAAACAGCTTACAATGGCCTGTTTCCTTTATCATCGTTACTTATTTGCAAACCTTTCATTCATTGCTCTTTACCTCTGCACATCACCATCTATATCTCTCGTTTCCCTTATACCTAACCAGACTGAAGAAGGGGCTCGACCCGAAACATCACCCATTCCTTCTCTCCAGAGATGCTGCCTGTCCTGCTGAGTTACTCCAGCATTTTGTGTCTATCTTCAAATATTACCTAACTCGTTCCCCCCACCCCACCTACTTACTACTACTGACTGGAAAGAAGCTATTTTTTTTGTAGCAACAGCAAAAATGTATCAGAACTCTAAAATAAAATATGTGCTTACTGGCAAAGCCTGGACAGAAGTTTGAGATATAAATAAATGATTCATTTTAAACTTTCTGGTGTAGACACAATGCATTAAACAAGGAGGCACAATACCATCAGTTGCATTATTATTATTATTATTATTATTATTATTATTATTATTATTATTATTATTATTATTATTATTATTATTATTATTATTATTATCAGACTTCAACAAGGGTATATGTTGCTTTTTATTGGGGGTTTTTTTTTTAAGGGATCTCGAGACATCCCAAGAAAAGGCTGTGTAACATTCTATTGAATTACTTCTGTAGTACAATCACCATTGGAATAGCCAATTTGCACACAGTAAACACGGACAAGTAGCAATTCACCATGTGTGCCCATAGGATAGTAGTGTACATGCCCATTCAAATGCACCAGAGAGCAGGGGGAAATACAAATGCAAGCAATAAACTCTAGAATAAAATGCTTTATCCATATAGATAGCTAATCCATATTGAATTACTGATGAATGCAAAAGCCCCTCAGGTTCATTATAATCCTCTAGGAAAATACATTTTCCATCTTTCCCCAGATGATTAATGCTTAACTGTCCACTGATATTGAAAAAAACACGTTTTCATTCAAGGAACACTTGGGCATGAAGGATAAACGCAGCCCTTGCCAGTAATGTACACATTCCCTGAAGGAATAAATAAATCTGCAAGTGAGTTTGAGGGGTAAACATTGGCAAGGGCACAAGGGATGGGCTCATCCATTTTTCAAAATAGTGGTTTGGGATCTTTACATACATCCGAGACTGCAAATGTGATCTCAGTCTTGTCCAAACAGCAGCAGTGCAGCACCCAGATTTTGTACCCGAGTCTCTGGAGTGTTGGCCTCAGATCAAAATCTCAAACACAACTACTGAACATGGATCTGAAGAAGGGTCCCGACCCGAAACGTCCCCCATTCCTTCTCTCCAGAGATGCTGCCTGCCCCGTTGAATTACTCCAGCATTTGGTGTTCATCTTTGATTTAAACCAACATCTGCAGTGCCTTCCTACACGTGGGTCTCCAAGTGACTGACATCGCCCCAAAATGTATTGCTGAGAACTTGAAAACGTACTTGTGTGTGAAGTGTCTGCGACTGAAGAGTTTGCAGCGGCTGCCCTATAGACAATGCATTGGCCTTGCAGTTACACACTGCAACGTTATTTAAGAAGGAGGTGACATCTGACATGCAGTATTGTCACTGAAGTTATTATTTGAAGCAATTCGCTTTGAATAAGCCTTGTAACCACCAAACAGATTCAGCCACTGATAAACCATTAAATATCTGTAGTTGATTAGGATTTGACGCTCAAAAATGCAGATCAATATCAAGTGATGACTAAGTGCACAATTGAATGAATGCACATCTTGCAACATGAATGCGAGATAATTTTCTAACAGAAACCTTCGCAATTTACAGCAATGTATTGATTGAAACATTTCAAAGTAGGGAAAATTTCTGAGCACGACCGTGCTAGTAGTACCTGCTTCCACTGTAAAACATGTCCGTAAACGGAAGGCTGATATTCTGCATAGTTTTTCATAAATTTACATATTCAGATGGCAAAATACACAATAGGTTACATTAATTAGACACCATTAGCATTCGGTGTTAAACTCAAGCATGCGAACACACTGGGAAGTGGAATGACTTTCTGTGTTATAATTAGAAGCCCATGTTGGCCAAAAATGCCTTCTGACCACTGTTAGTTTTAATAAATGCTTTAGGAAGCCATTCTGAATAATTGCCGGCACCGCTGATAAGATGACCCGGGTCATTGCTATCGAGGCACTTCTAGCAGCACGGCTTTGTGCAGGGACTCAGGAACTCACCGAATCAAATCAAAACCAACCCTGGGAATAACTTCACAAGCGCTTCCAATCTATGGAAACACAAATATTTAGTTTAAAATAGGGAGGTCCCAAAATTACTGCACGTTCGCTGTAATCCAAATGCACTGGAAATCAAAAGAATAAGCTGTTTGTTTAATGCGTTCTGTCCTTTTTTTCAAAAACACCAAACCCTGGGGAAAAAAAAACTTGCAGGCATTTCCTTTCTAAACATCGTTTTTATAGTTGAAACATCGGTTAGTCTTCTCACTAATGCCTCTTAATATTTCCACTTAAAACGGGATTTTTTTCTGGGGGGGGGGGGCGAATAAAACTTTGTGGAGAGTGGGGAAAGTAAATGTCTAAGGATGCATCACACAGATGTAAAGCGCGGAGCAGAAGTTGCGCCTTGTCCCCACCCCCTCACCCCCTTGCATTCTTTCCCGAAGAAGGAACAGCTGCTGAGGGGAGTAAGGGCAAGGAAGCACAAAGTGAATACCGAGGCACATTAGTATAGTTTATATACAGAGCACCGCAGCAGCTGCCAGGCTTGTTTGCATACCTTTAGACTAACTCCATTTGGTCACTCAGACTCCTTTTAAATCACCAACAATGTTTGGATGTTAGCCCCCCCCCCCCCCCTCTCCCCTCCTCCAAGAATGCCTTGCAAGGCACGGAGGGGGAGGTGTGTGTGTGGGATGGGGGGAGGACTGTGTCCTTGTGCATGAATAGCCCTTTGACTGGGTCTGAGACCCCTGTCACACTCTGACAGCCAGATTCACACGCGCAACTTGTTAGCGGTCTTTTGTCCCAGAGCTTCCCTTGTCTGCTGCCGAACCCAAGTCCGAGAGAGAGAGAGAGAGAGAGAGAGAGAGAGAGAGTGGGGGGGGGGGGGGGGGGGGGGGTCGTAGCCGCCGCCACCACCGCCACCGCCGCCTTTCAAGGACGGGACACATACAGAGAGCAGCAAAGCTGAAGGTCTCTGTCCAGTCTCCTCGCAAAGCTCTATGAAAGGTGACAGCGGACTTCACGATCGCGGAAACACAGGGCCCACACTGAGCTTTTCACTTCCCCTTTAAAAAGGCCCATTGTCTCATTAGATTCCTCCTTGCGAATAAAGGCAGGGGAGCTCCTTCCACAATGTAGCCTCATTTAAATGGAAATCAGAGATTAGGGGAGGCGGGGTGGAGGGCGAGCCGAGCGTGTCTGCGTTTACCAGACAAGCATTCCACCTATATTATACATTTTATTTTTTTAAACTGCGATCAAATTAATAATTGTCAGATGAATTACACGTCTAACGCAAAACACTCGTGTAAGAGAGAAAGAATAGCAGAGGCTTACCCAAGTCAGGTGAAGTGTTGCATCCAACTGCAGGTCATACATACACTGAGTG
Source organism: Okamejei kenojei (assembly GCA_035221665.1). NCBI lineage: Eukaryota > Metazoa > Chordata > Chondrichthyes > Rajiformes > Rajidae > Okamejei > Okamejei kenojei. Next base: position 40,918,452 of record CM069146.1, read on the forward strand.
AAAACTGCTCGCACGGTGAATGGAGGGGGCACTCGGTAGGGGCTTGTGTGCAGTCACAGTGAAAGACTCATTGAGTTAATTGCAAGCAGCCCCACAGTCCTCTCTCGGTTCTCGGGATTTCAGCACAATTTCCTCCCATCGGCGTTCAGCTGGAAGCTTCAAATTCACGAACGACGCGCTCGCTGCCTGTAGAAACGATCTCCCACACCCCCTTCTTCTCCCTCCCACCCCCTTCTTCTCCCTCCCACCCCCTTCTTCTCCCTCCCTCCCCCCTCCCGGCTGCAACAACACGCGAGTTAGCCTTGCAGCTGGGAGGATGACAGCGAGTCAAGGCAGGCTCTCTCTCTCCTCTCCACTGCCTCTGTTAGCGAGCACCTGGGACTATATAATACAGCAGTCGGATGACTCCTAGCGCTTGATTGGTGCTTGCCCGCCGCCTATCAAAGAACACAGTCAAGCAGAAACCCATCTGCAAAGCCGGTCGAGGATACAAAAGAGGCGCTTTGAGTGGGGAGAAGTTACCGTGAGAACAAGGGAGAGTTGGGGCTTGGGGAAGCCGGCGTAGTTAGGGATGCCCTCCAGCATTATTCTCCCTGAGCGTTACTTAAAGGCGTCCGACCAAACGCTACAGCCCTCTGTGGTACAATGTGCAGGAAGGAACTACAGATGCTGGTTTAAAGCGAAGATAGACACATACAAAAAAGCTGGGGAAACTCAGCGGGTCAGGCAGCATCCCTGGAGAGAAGGAATGGGTGACGATTTGAGTCGAGACCCTTCTTCAGACTCCCTTGTTACAATACTGAGCGAGTATGTAGGGAGGAATTGCAGATGTTGGTTTACACCGAAGATAGACACAAAATGCTGGATAGAAAGAATGGATGTCGTTTCGGGTCGAGACCCTTCTTCAGGCTGACAGTTCTGTCTGAAGTCTTTCCGCCGTGTTTTAAAACTCCCAAGTGAGGACCGCTGGCGTCCAAGAAGATAAGGGGGCAACTCATTTGATAAGATGCCCAGTTAGTTTTACTGTATGTACTGCTTTAGAACACATCTAGCCTCAGTTTTCTTTTGCACTGCAGTGCCGAAATCCTAACGCTGATTTTTTTTTTTGGCCAAATGTCACCCTCGGCATGAAAGGAGAAATGAGGGTCAGAATCCGTCTTTTAATGCTGCCGCTTCAATTAATAATTTTATTTTTATGGCTTGAAGCAGCCATTGTGCAAATTAAAGCTACTACAGTGCAACTTACAAAGTCGTGATCTCTTTAAAATGGGTCATCCGTGCATGTATTTGTCCTTTTAGGTGTTTAAAAAAAAACAAGATATACATGAGCGAGGAAATAAATACTTTTGTCCTGCTGTAGCTGGGAATGCACGATATGCTTTCTGGTATAATTGGACTTATTAGTAAATTTTCTTGAAGATTAAATTAATGATCTCTGGTAGTTTTGATGGTTTCCGTAAGACTGAAAACATGCGTGACAATGGATTTATCAGTTTGAATGTGGAAGATATCCAGATCTTCTCCTTCTTCTAATTACTTTCTGCCCTTCTATTTTCTTTCCATTTCCACACATGGCTACCGACACTTATATTCTTGTGGCTGCTGAGACGTGACTCCCGCCTCCGGTATCTCCATGAATATGGTGAAGGTCAAACGGAGCGTCACTGACAAAGCGAAATGTGCTTTTGCATTCCTGCAGTTTTATTTTTAGTATTTTCTTTCTTATTTCCTTTCTCCTTGAGATAAAGGTAGAGCGGTCAGTACTTGCAAAGGAGGGTTGGCATCGTTACATGGGCAGTAAGCCATTCGGGAATAATTCTGATACCTCATAGAGCTAAAAATTAAATTATTGGTTAACGCCCTGGTCAATATAAGGATGGGCGAGGGGAGCTTATAGGGCATTGAAATTGTTAATTTTGTGGGGTTTTCTTTATTTTTGGAAACTTCAGTTCATTAGTTGTTTACATGGTGGAGAAGGAGAACATGTCATGAGAATTGCAATCCCAGTGTGGAGATTGGGCAATTATATTATTATTTAAATAGATCTGAGGTTAACGACTGCATCAGTAACTACAGCAGGAAACTAACAAATTATATTTCAAAGTTTTCATGTCCGTATTTAGCGAAAATAAAATCTGCCAGGGTCACCTAGTCTGGCCTTTATGTGACCTCAGACTAACACCAGTTATTAGACACAAAATGCTGGTGTAACTCAACAGGACAGGTTGCATCACTGGATAGGAGGAATGGTTGAGACCCAAAACTTTACTTATTCCTTCTATCCAGAGATGCTGCCTGTCCCCCTGAGTAACTCCAGAATTTTGTGTATATCTTTGGTGTAAACCAGCATCTGCAGTTCCTTCCTACACATCAGAGCCATTAACTTGTAACTATCCTTGGATGCAGCCAAAGACTCCTACATTGCAACAAGGACAGACCACCCAGCATTGACCTCAGCATTGAGTGTAGGCACTGAAAAAGATGAACATAGCCTATTTGCTATGTGAAGTCCTCCTCGTTAATGTCAGGGAATATATCCTAAATTATAGTTATCCCCAAATCCAACCCAGCGGGTTTAGTTTAGTTTAGAGATACAGCATGGAAACAGGCCCTTTGGCCCTCCGAGTCCACGCCAACCAGCAATCCTGGTACACTAGCACTATCCTCTCCACTAGGAACAATTTTACTGAAGCCAATTAGCCCAGGAACCTTAACTTTGGAATGTGGGAGGAAACCAGAGCACCCAGAGAAAACCCATGCAGTCACAGGGAGATTGTACAAACTCCGTACAGACAAGCACCCATAGTCAGGATCGAGCCCAGATCTCTGGCATGTAAAGCAGCTGCTCCACTGCCACATCACTGCTCCACCCCTGAGTGCCGAGCTCATAGTTTCCATCATAATCCCTGAGGATGTCCCTGTTCTATTGACATTGACCGTTGAATAGTGCTGTCAGCACTGTGCTCCACACATGGAAGGAAGTGGGCATAACAGTCTCTGACATTGTTCCTGAACCCTCTGGAGCTGCATGATGTCAACCCAATATTAACACTGCAACCTCCTGCTGATGTCCACTTCCTCCATATGGACAGTAGGTAATGAGAGAACCAACATGAGCAGCTCCTTTTTACCAATCAACGTGCTGCAGGCACACCTGCCCACCAAACAGTGTGAAAACAGGCACTTCAGCCCAACTTGCCCACACCCGCCAACATGTCCCAGCTACACTGGTCCCACCTGCCTGCGATTGGTCCGTATCCCTCCAAACTTGTCCTAGCCATGCATCATTAGCAACAGTAGAATTATATTCTGAGACATTTATTGTCAAGGTCTATCCTTTATTTTACCATTGCCACCTAGCAGGGGACTTACGCAGGTTTAATAAGGAATATAGAAGGGCACGTCAGGGATGGCACCTAAAGATGTGGTGTCAATCTGATGGGCATCTGCACAGTGAAGGCAGTAACATTGCTTAGCTTTGCCAATGGTGTGTTAATGATTGTGGTTGCATGCCATTGACAATGCCAAGTGATTCCACAGCCAATAGACAATACACAATGGACAATAGGTGCAGGAGTAGGCTATTCAGCCCTTCGAGCCAGCACCACCATTCAATGTGACCATGACCGACAGATCCGATCAAAGTTTTGTTGTACTACCACATGGGGTCATGGATGGTGTGGACTTGACAATACTAATTGCCATCCACGAACCTCAATGAGGGGAGAACCTGACACTTGTGCTTAAATACAAGGTTACATTGACCCAGAACAAACCATTTGCCTGACAACATTCAATCCACACTACTTTAACTATTTATTCCCTTCAGCACTGAGGCTGCATCATAAACCAACTACAGGTTACTCTGCAACAACTTGTCAGGGCGTCCTCCTGTGTGTGCTCTTCCCTTGCACAGCACTGACATGCAAACATACCATCGATAGCTTTCTCTGCAGGTCACACACCAGCCTCACTCCCCACGTATTAGTCTGCCCATGTATTTGACACTGAGGTAAAATCCTGTGAATGCCCAACCTGCCTTCCTACCACAGATTGCAGCTGTTCGAGAAGAGGGCAGGAATGGTGGAGCAACGGTAGAGTTGCTGTCTTACAGCGCCAGAGTCCTGGGTTCAATCTTGACTACGGTTGCTGTCTGTATAGAGTTTGAACATTCTCCCCGAGATCTGTGTGGGTTTTCTCTGGGTGCTCTGGTTTCCTCCCACTCTCCAAAGACATACAGGTTTTGCAGGTTAATTGACTTGGTATAATTGTAAATTGTCCCCAGTGTGTGTAGCATAACATTAGTGTGTGGGGATCACAGGTCATCACGGAGGCAGTGGGCCGAAGGGCATCAGTACTGTGTCTCTAAATTAAACAAGTTCAACTAAGAGGGCTCGCCTTCTCAGGGCTGATTAGAATGCATAAGCAGCCCAGGCAAACAGCTGACACCCACCTGTCATGAATAAATATTAAATGTAAAAACCTACAAGAATATAAGCTGTCAAGTTGATGAACAAAGCATTATTAGCTTAGACACAGGAATGAGACAGTTGGTAGGTTCTCTTGGTGATTCTCGTCCGTTGCGGGTAAATAATTGGGTACTATTCAGAATCTTTCGGTACCTGAGATTGGAAACCCATTATTTGAGTAAAGTTCATTGTATTTTATTAGATATTACACAGTCTTAAGGTACATTTTCCAATGAACAAGGTAGGTTTAAAAGGAGCATGGGATCTGGGATCCAGGTACACGGAAAGGAAGTGTAAGAACTAGGATCCCAGTTAGCGGAAAGGAAGGCAGATACCAAACCATCAGGATTTCTGTATGATCCAATAATAGATTATTAGAGTTTTGATAGGACTTGAACTCTATTCCAGAAAGAAAGAGAGTGATTTATTTTCCCCACTTTCACCTCCTTTTATATGTGAAATTTTGTGTCTTTCTTTTTCCCGTTTGACTAGGATCACCCAGTTTGAATCCATTGAGTTTCAACTTGAACATTAATCCCAGCCACCAATCTGACCTGAGAAATTCATTGGAGATTCTCCCAATAAATATCTTGAGAAAGATCTTTTGGAGGAAAGCTAGGGTGAGGATCAACACTGGACCAAAGCCCTTAATCTAGAATAAGAGTAGAAAGCAGTCTGTCCCTAGCATTAAGTGTGAGAGAGGGTGTCTAAAATTGGGAATATAATCCTAGGAATGGAAGAAAAGAAAGATAAAAGTGACATCTTTTGGTAACACAGATCAGGCTCAGTAGATGCACACCTCAATAAGATTTCCATTTCCACTATTTTGTTTGAAATTGATTGAAAGATACAGCCATTTGGTCCATTGATTCCAGGCTGAACATCGATCACCCTTTCACACTAGTCATATGTCATCCCATTAGCAGCAATGTACAGAGGCCAATTAACCCTCAAAGCCGCACGTCCTTGGGGTGTGGGAGGAAACAGGAGCACCCTGAGAAGCTCTAGTGCTCTGAGTCAGCAGGTCTACCTGTTGTGCCACTGTGCCACCATTCCATGGATGTTGTGCTTCAGAAAGTGAAGTTTTATTATCAGGGACCAGTCATCAAGCACACTCACAAGGAAAAACAACACAGGGGATTGTTAAAGTCTGACTAAAGTTAATGGAAAGAAAAGCAGATGGAAAGTGTAATGGGTCTGTTTACTTCAAGCCTCACTGAAGTCAATATAACACTATCTGGTGACATTTAAATTATTTTAATTTTTTTTCATCATAACATCCACATATAAAGAAGGATTGAGAAGAATGGATGACTGACGGTGACAAATATATTTTCCATTTTGAAATTCTAATGTTATTTTAAATGTTAGACAACCAAATGTCAACCATTTGAATTTCAAAATGGAACCTATTAAATCCTTCACAAACAATGGAAAAATAGATAATAACACCTTATTCCATGCACTCAATGTTATCCATAATATGAACAATCGCAGTCTAATCATCAAAATATGTTTAATAGAATGGTTGCTTGCTCAAAAGATTGCAGTTGTGATTTTTGGCAGTTAATCATCTCTGCTTCAGGACTTCACAGTGGAAATGTCCTTGGGCAGTCCTGGACTCAACTTCCTTCAGTAACTTGATCAATATCAAATGGTGGTAACCAATAGGTACAATATTATCCCCCGTCATCAATCTGAAGAAGCGTCTCCGTCGGAAACATCGCCCATTCCTTCTCTCCATAGTAGCTGCCTCACCCGCTGAGTTTCTCCCGACTTTTTGTCTTCCTTTGATTTTTCCAGCACCTGCAGTTCTTTCTTAAACGATACAATATTATTTGTATGTTTAAGACATTTATTGAGGTGTCACATCATGTTTTATTACATAAAATAAAGATCATGAAATTGGAAGTTCTACATTAGTAAGAATAAAGGGGTAGTTATCCAGTGAGCTGGAATAAAGGAGGCAATTTTTGGGTTGGAACGCTTTCACTAGAGTGGCGGCACAGTGGAACAGTGGTGGTACTGCTAATTGCAACATCAGAGACCCCTGTTCGATCCTGACTATGAGTGCTGTCTGTACAGAGTTTGTACATTCTACCTGTGACTGCGTGGGTTTTCTCCAGGTGCTCCAGTTTCCTCCCACACTCCAAATACATGCAGGTTTGTAGGCTAATTGGCTTCTTCAAAATAAAAATTGTCCCTTGCGTGTAGGATGGTGCTAGAGTATGGGATGATCTCTGGTTGGTAGTGTGACGACTCGGTGGGGCGAAGGGCCTGTTTCCATGCTCTAACTCTAAATTAAACTGAACTAGAGGGTCGTCACAAGAATCAGTACATTTACAATTCACCATGAACAATGTTTATGAAGGGACAGAGTGAATGTAATCAAGTTATAGTGACACAAGGCCAAATTGGAAACTAAACTTGTGATGAGGATGCAAGCCATCTACAGAGCATTTTAGGTGGGTCAGGTGAGTGGACAAGAGGTGGCAGATGATGTATTCTGCAGTAAAACTAGGCCCTTTATTTAGATGGGTACTATAGCAAAACATAATATTTGTTAACTGGTGAGGAAATATTTGTGAATGGGTAGCAAAGTGGTGCAAAAGTAGAAAAGACTGTGCCAGAGACCCTGGTTCGAACCCGTCTACGGGTGGTGTCTAAACGGAGTATGTACGTTCTCCCTGTGACCAGGTTTTCTCCGGGTGCTCCAGCTCCCACCAAAGTTCCAAAGACAAGCAGGTTTGTAGATTAATTGGCATCTGTAAATTGTCTCTAGTGCGTAGGATAGAACTATTGTACGGGTGATCGTTGGTCAGCGCAGAATCGGTGGGCCAAAGGGCCTGTTTCCACGCTGTATCTTCAAAACTAAAAACTGAAACAAAATAGTAAATGGTGATGTATCTGGTAAATGGATCTGGTTCACACATTACAATAGTTAACATGCTAAGGAAAGCTGCAGCTTAAATTATTAAACAATTTGGCCAGTTTTGTTATATTTTCTGCTGGATAATTTGCTGTTTATTTAAATATAATCTGATTGGTCATTTATGAGGTTGAATGGTAGCTTTTGCAACTTGCAAATGCATCTCCTTTGTTTGATTCACATTCAGTTAATTAATTTTTTGAGCTAATTAACAGATTTAACTTAATAGGCAGTGACAGGTTTGGTAAATTTCCAACAAGAGACAATATAATTACCTTCTCATGACATCCAATTGCATAAGCACTATCTAATCCCCTACAGTCTGAAGAAGGGTTTAGACCAAAAATGTCACCTATTCCCTCTCTCCAAAGATGCTGCCTTTCCCGCTGAGTTACTCCAGCATTTTGTGTCTATCTTTGGTTTAAACCAGCATCTGCAGTTCCTTCCCACACATCTAATCCCCACTTTCAACATCCTTGGTATCACCACTAACTGAATCAAGCAGTCACATAACAGTGGCTACAGAAACAGATCAGAGGGTGGGTATTCTGTATGGAGTGCTGATCAAAATCTACAAAACAAAACTAGAATACTGTGCACTTGCCAGTGATCAAAAAGCAGATTACCTTCTAAGAAATGTTAGTTTAGTTTAGTTTATTGTCATGTGTACCAAGGCAGAGTGAAAAGCTTTTTTGTTGCATGCTATCCAGTAGGCGGAAAGACAATACATGGTTACAATCTCACTGTCCTCAGTGCACTGATACAGGATAAAGGGAATCATCAGTCCGGTAAAGTCCAATTAAGTAGTCTGAGGGTCTCCAATGAGGTTGATGGTAGCTCAGGACTGCTCTGTACTCAGTGACAGAGTGATTCAGTTACCTGATAATAGCAGGGAGGAAATTGCCCCCTGGTGTGGAGGTATGTGTTTTCACACTTCTATACCTCTTGATTGATTGGAGTGGGGAGAAGAGGGAGTGACCGGGGTGAGACTTGTTCTTCATTATGCTGGTGGCTTTGCTGAGGCAGAGTGAAGAGAGATGGGGTCAATGGAAGGGAGGTTGGTTTGCGTGATGGTCTGGACTTTGTCCACAATTCTCTGCAATTTCTTGCGCCTTGGATGGAGCTGTTCCCGAACCGTGCTGTGATGCATCCCGATAAAATGCTTTATGCAGCGCAACTGTAGAAGTTGGTGAGAGTAGTTGGGGACATGTCAAACTTCCTAAGCCTTCTAAGGAAGTAGAGGTGTTGGTGGGTTTTCTTGGTCATTGCTTCTACCTTATTGAATAGCCTACGTAGTATAGCCATCATTCTAAAATTTATTTAGTAAATATTGCTGCTTACTAATGTGCAGTGAACGCATAGTGATGTGTACTCTCTAAGGATGGACTGTTGTAATTTGCCTTCAACATTTCCTCCCAAGCACATGACCTCTACCAGCTGGAAAGACCAAAGCAACAAGTGTATCGGAACAACATTACTTGCAAGTCCCTTTCCAATTTGCACAACATCCAAACTTGGAAGTGTACTCTCATCCACTCACTGACACAATGCTGGAGGCCTAACCTAATACCACTGTGTGCACCACAAAGACTGCAGGAGTTTAAGAAGATGACACAGCCTCACCTTATTAATGGAAATTGGGGTTGGGAATTAAATGCTGGCACCAATCCCTGCATCCTGTTTATTATAAAGAGAAAATCAAATTGTCCCGAGGTAATAAAAGAGGAGATTCAGACATATCTTTTCACCAATTACTGACTTATAAATAGTAAGTCAGTAAAATAGACTGATAAAATCCACTGTGAATACTGGACTTTTACTGGACTTTATCTTGCACTAAACATTATTCACGTTATTTCCTTTATCATGTATCTGTACACAATGGATGGCTCGATTGTAATTATGCATTATCTTTTCGCTGACTGATTAACACGCAACTAAAGCTTTTCACTGTACCTCGACCCACGTGACAATAAACTAAACTAGTAAGATTAAATGAGAACTTACCAGTTTGAAGTTTGATCTTTATTTTATGAAGAGTTACGATGAGCGATTTCGTGAAGAAACCCGCCAGCCCGCATGCGCGTCAATCTTCAAAGCAGCGGTGTGAAATCACAGATAACAGTAGTTGAAGAGACATAGTAAGATTAGAGAAGACTAGAACTACCAGATGACCTTTATGATACGAGGGTTGAGAGTGGAGGGCTCATCATAACTCCTCATAAAATAAAGATCAAACTTCAAACTGGTAAGTTCTCATTTAATCTTACTATTTTACTTCGGAGTCACGTGAGTGATTCCGTGAAGATTTCAAAGCTCTGTGATTTCATGCCATGGATAAGAGTCCAGGCTCTTGGTGACCTTGATATACTGCTGTAAGTGCGTAACTACACACAACCGAAGGTCCATGGGGTATGCCATAAAAATAAGTTTTAGCCCTGATGCCCCGGGTCTGCTCTGCTTAATTAAATAATAAACATAAAACGTTATGTTATTTACAGATGAAACCATCCTGTCCAGTCGCAGCTTATGCAACGCCTGGACCCGTTGCGCTGAAAGCAGCGCCATGAGCATGACCACTTTGAGAGTGAGTTTGGGCAAAGACAGGGATGTAGCTGGAGCCCACTGGCAAAGCAGCGTGAGTACCACGCTCACATCCCAAATCTCCGAGTACCTGGGCCTTGGGGGATTAGAGTTAAAAATACCCTTCATGAAGCTGGATATTAAAGGGTGAGACCCAATAGAGTGTTGTCCCGATCCCAGCCATAAGTATGATGATAAGGCACTCCTGGCACTGTTGACGGCACTATAACTCAGTCGCTCATCAAAATATAGTTTTGAGAGGAATTCCAACACATCCGATATGTGTGACGTGTGATATGATATGTTCAACTGTAAGCAGAACACCTCCCATTTCTTGATATGAGAGATGTACTGTTTTTTGGTACTATCCCTCCAGGCCGCAGTGATCATATCCACCATACGTTCTGATCGTCCAAGCCCCAGGGACGGTCTCCTCAGAATCTGCAAACCAATAGATTAATTCGGTCATGTAGTGGATGGTTCTCCCCAGTCACAGGGTGAACCAGCAGGTTACTGCATTTGGGGACAGCCTTAAGAGGCTGTGTTATTATCCCCAGAACGAGGGGGAACCATGGCTGTGTAAGCCAGTCGGGTACTACCAAAATGCCTGAGGCGGAGTCCTGCTTGATCTTGAGCAAGCACCGACTGATGAGGCAAAATGGGGGAAAGACATATAAAAACATTCCACCCCAGTGTAGCGAGAATGCATCTACCGCTGCTGCCCCTGGGTCTGGTTCCCATGAAACATACTTTGGTAACTGGTGATTGAGTCTGGATGCAAACAAATCGATATCTTGTACGCCACATATTCATGAATTTTCGTGACCTGGTGTCCGCCACCATGTTGAATCTACCTGGTAAGAAGATAGCTGAAACCCAGATGTTTCTTGTAATACACCAGTGCCAAATAAGATTAGCCAATTTATCACCGGATACCGACTTGATTCCACCCATGTAATTAACGTATGCCACCACTGCAGTATTGTCAATCTGAAGCTGAACATGCAAGTGATGCATACTATTACAATAAGCCTTTAGGTTATAGAGTGCTCCCAACAACTTTAAATAGTTAATACCATGTGATTGAAGAATTAATGCCTCATGCATATTCCATCTGCCTCCGCAGCTAGAGATTGTATCAGTAGCTCCCCATCCTAGAGCATAACATCAGTTTATAAAATAACTAAAGGTTTATCAATCAGAATTTTACTGGAGCAATGCCAAATATTCGCTATCCACCACTATAACTCAGCAAAGGCTTCAACTAGTAACCGCATGGGTCTATTGAAGTGACCGGCATGTATTTTGAGTGCCTGCTCCTTTGCACATTGTAAATTTTGATAATGTAAAGGCCCAAACTGTGCAGCGTCAAAAGCAGCCACTAATTAGCCAATTATACTAGCTACATGTCGAAGCTCCTCAACAACAAGATTGTTATAGGCTTCTAATCTCTTACCCCTAGGCAGAGTCACAGACATATGAGTTGAGTTAATGGTGAATCTCCAATAATCAATAAACAGTATCAATTTGGATTTAACTGGATGGATGAGAAACCCCAATCTCTCAAATATGAGTTTAGTAGCTGAAACAGATAATTCAGCTGATTTCAGAGTTTTTCCTATGATTAGGATATCATCCAAATAAGCCATTACAATATGATTCTGAGTCTGGTGTAGCCCCAACACTGGTTTTAACAATTTTGTATATAATCTAGGGGCCGAATTTAGCCCATTAGTCAATGCTTTAAACTGCCAGAGTTGCCTCATCCAGCTGAACTTAAAATATCTCCGGCGATCGCAATGAATGGGCACTGAATAGTATGCATCTTTAAGATCTATGCATGGCACATAACATCCTTTGTAAACCAGTTGTTTGGCAGTAACAAAAGTTTCCATTTTGAAATGTTTATACTGCACAAAGGAGTTAAGTCGAGTCAAATCAAGGATGATTCGGCATCCACAATTCTTCTTTTGCCTAGGAAATATATTAGACACACATTGGTGAGATTGATGAAATGACTTCTCAATTACCCATTTTTTGTATAATGTTTCAATTTCAGCTTGTACATCCAAACACTCTTTTTGTGAAAAAAACAATGTCCGGCTCGGTGTATGCTGTGTGGGTGGACGCAAACTGAGAAGGAATTCGATTCGGAACCCTTGTATACTGTGCAGTATAAACGGATCTAATGTTATCCAACACCATTCATTCAAAAACAAGTGTCATCTCCCACCTACTTGTAACTGATCCATATGTTCTGAAAAGAACCAGACCCAACTACCTCCATGGTTACCGGTGGATATTTCTGCCCCCGAACCAGTTTCAGCGAACCGGTTGAAGGGGTGCTGCCGCTGAAGTGAAGTTTTGCTATTCGACAGGACTTTCATGAGCCCGATCGTTTTTGCCTTGTCGTCCAGCTCCCTGACCTGCTTTGACAGATCTTCACTGAACATGAGATTCTGTGGTTATACATTGCAGAATTTGCACAGTGCCGCGAACTTGGGGTGCAGAGTAGGACAGATGGCATTGTTTCGTAGGCAGTTTATTTCAAAATGTGCATTGCACATTAGGGCCAGGGCATCCTGCTTCACATCAGACAGGGGCCCTCCATCCACCGACCTGACAAAAGCTGTGATGCCTGATGCGAGCAACTTCAGTATCTTCCGGAGCTTCACCTCCAGGGCTCTGATACCCCCACCCATGTAACCCCAGATGGAGTGGTTAACAGCCAGCACTTTCAACGAGACACAGTTAGCAGGTGTTTCATATTTCCTGGAAGTTTCTTCCATTGTGTGCTCTTGGAGCTGGTGTGAGGCCAGGTAATTTATACTCATGGCCAAGTCTTCATCCAGGGGTTCCATTGTTTTGGTCGGGATTGTAAATTGTGATGCAATAACTGGTACCTCTGGTTTGCACCCTTCATGCCTTGATGTGTGCCCCCCGGCTATACCTCTGAACTCAGAGTCAGAACAAAACTGACCCCGAATGCTCTCCTCCTCCGAGAGGGAGACATTATGCAGCCCTGAAACAGGTGCCGCTGCCGCGGGCCCCCGAAGAGATCTGCGCTGATATAACTCCTCTTGTTGGAGCATATCATGATGGAGCATTCTCTCCATCAGGAGCTCCATCCTGGACAAACGTTCGAAGACGCTCTCCATTGTAGGAGGGGAACCCTCCTATCCCGACTCGTCCGAGTCAGCGGGCCTCACAGACTTCTTTGTGGCTTTCCGTCCCAACGGAGTAGCCAAGGTGCTCTCAAGCGGCACCAAGACTGAAGCCACTGGCCATGCCGCCAGCGATTCGGAAGGTGAGATAGACGGCCGCCCGCTACCCGCACTCACGCGGTCTTCCGTAGCTGCTCTCCCGACGGCCCGCCTGGACTCCACCTTAGACATTTTCTCCATCGGCTCGTACTTGTCCTGTAACAAGAATTATCGACCCAAGAAAACGACCTCAGACTAAGTTTTAAACACTTACCTGAGGGTTTTTAAACTTACCACTGGAGGAGCACACACCTGCCAGCCAGTCGTTGCGCCATGCGTCAGACATAATGACGCTCGTGCGGGCTGGCGGGCTTCTTCACGGAATCACTCACGTGACTCTGAAGTAAAGTAAACTGAACCAAACTAATCTAAACTACTGGAGACAAAAGTTGTTTGAGCAGGTATCACTTCTCAAAAGGAATGGCTGAGGCAGTTGTATATATATGAAGCCAAGGATATTACAGAGCACTGGAGAAAGATAGGCCAGTGAAATAAGATTTATATTATTCCAGGAAAGAGTCGCCAGACATAAAATGGTTTCCTTCTTTACAACGGGGCCGATGGAAAAATAATCCAAACGAGTGCTCTTATGGAACTCAGGGAATATTTTGTATTGAAGCAACCTTCTCCCTCAAGCGTATATCAAAGCATTTACTAAGTGATAACCTTTAACAACCTGGCAAGAAGTAACATGCTGAAGGAAGTCATGTCACACTTGAGCACCATGGTCTGTCCTTAGTGATAAGCAGTAGTACAGCCTAGCTAAAGTGTGTAATGCGGACACTAATACATATGCTAAGAAATGCCTGCATTTCAATATTTATTAATCTTCAGTGAATGCCAGTAAGCATTAGGATGGATCCTCTGCTCAATGCAATACAACATGGCTCCAGGATAGTACAGAAAGTTCTCATTTTCTTTTTGCATGGCTACAACATCATCTATTGATTTACATGGTTCCTAAAATAAAAATGAAACAATGGTGGGAAATTTCTCACATCGATTTTCAGTCCATCAGTATTATTTTGCCAGAATGTGATGAATGCTTCACTTCCATGCTATTTGTCAGGTCTCGCATTTAATCCAGGTTCTGTTCCTTATTGGTTTTCAGTATTTGAGTTTGCATTCTTGTTTTATTTTGGTGCCTCATCATCTCTTGTTTCAGGTGCCATTTCCTGTCGGGTCGTTTACCCTCATGTGATTGTTGACCCTGCCCTGATGTGTTTCACCTGTGTCTCGTTATCCCCTGTTAAGTCTGTATTTAAGTCTTTGTGTTTTTAGGTTTCTTTGCCAGTTCATTGTGTATGTTACCTGGTATCACCATGTTCCAGCTCTAGAAATATTGTGACTTTGTGTACTTGACTACTGCCTGTTTTTTGACCACTGGTTTTTGCCTGCTCCTAGATTACTGTTGCTTCAGTGTTTGCTCACCTGTGTACCGACTTGGACCGATTAAACTCTGAATACGGATCTGCCCTATGTCTGAGCCTGCATTTGTGTCCTCCTCATTCAGTTCTGACAGTACGAACTGGCCAGCAATGGACTCAGTGGGCTCTGATCCTTTTCGTGCAGTGCTCCAGAAGCAAGAGGAGTGCATCTTGTATCACGAGGGTCAACTCACTTCGATCGTCGCTGGGTTCTGGGATCTTGGCGAGCATCAACAGGGGTTCCAGGCGGACATCGGTTCACAGGTGAACACTTTAAGTTCTCGGTTTGAACACCTGGCTACTCAGCTGAATTATTTGTTTCCTGCTGCGGCTCCTGTGCCTGCCGGGTCTGTTTCCTTGTCTGTGTCTCCAGGGGCTCCGATGGCCATGGCTGCCGCAGCGTCTCCGTTCGTCCAGCTGGCAAGACCGGAACGCTTTTCAGGGGAAGCGGAGAAGTGTAGACCTTTCTTGATTCAGTGTGGGCTGCATTTCAAACTTCAAGCGGCTTCCTTTCCATCACAACACTCAAAGGTAGCCTTTATCATCACGCACCTGTTGGGTAGAGCGGAGGCTTGGGCCACAGCAGAATGGTCTCGGAATTCTCCTGGTTGCCAGACGTCGGTCCTGTTCATGGAAGCTCTGTCCTGCATGTTTGATCACTCCAATCCTGGCCGAGAGGCTTCACAGAACCTGGTCTCCATGAAACAAGGTAATCGCTCAGTTATGCATTTTGCTATTGAATTTCGAACTGTTGCTGCTAAGAGTGGATGGAATGAGTCTGCTTTGTTGGATGCTTTTCGCAATGGGCTGCCTGAAGCTATCAAGGATCAGTTGGCTCCACTAACCCTGCCTTCCGACTTCGAGTCTATGATTTCCCTGGCTGTCCAGATTGGCGCTAGGCTGAGAGTGAGAGAGGAGATCGGCGGCAGTTCAGTCCTCCTCCCAACAGTGGCTGCAGCGTCGCCCTTTGCCTTCCGGTCAGAACTTTGTCCCTCTCGGCCGGTCCAGTCAGCCTACAGCGCCACCTGTCTCTTCGGAGGAGCCCATGCAGATGGGATGAGCCAAACTCAGCCCGGAGGAACGGCAGCGCTGCCTAAGGGAGAGAAGGTGTTTGTACTGTGGGGAGCTGGGACATTTGTTGAACAGCTGTTCAGTAAAAGACAAGGCTCACCAATGAAAGAGGACATTGGTGAGCTGTACCACTCCTATGAGCCGTTCCTCTCGTCAACTTACTACTGTACAATTGTTGGTGGATTCCCAGTGGCACTCCCTGCAGGCTTTGATTGATTCTGGGGCAGATGAGAACTTCATGGACATTCGCTTGGCTGATGAATTGAAGTTGGAATGTGAACAGCTTCAAGATCCTCTGGAGGCTAGTGCACTGGATGGGCGCCTAATGTACAGGGTGATTCACCAAACTCAACCTGTTCAACTCATCGTGGCAGGTAATCACTTGGAGACCATCAGTTTTCATCTCCTTGACTGTTCTCTTCATCCTCTGGTTTTGGGGCTCCCTTGGCTGTCTTACCATAATCCTCACATGAACTGGGGTACTGGGGAAGAAATTTCTTGGGGAAATAACTATAAACTCATCTATCTACATGATTCCTCTCCTGAGTCTATGAAGGATCTATCAAGGAGCAGTTTGCTGGGATCTTCCAGGACCACCCTCCAGCAGCCTCCCCGTTCTAAGGAGGGGGATTTTCCAGATCTCACCAGGGTTCGCTCATATTATCTAGACCTAAAGGAGGTGTTCAACAAGGTCAAGGCCACCTCTCTTCCGCCGCATAGACCATATGACTGCTGCATTGACCTTCTGCCAGGTACAGCGCCTCCTAAGGGTCGTCTTTATTCCTTGTCTTCACCTGAGTGGCTCGCCATGGAAACGTACATTGACGACACCCTTGCTGCTGGGATCATCAGACCTTGCTCTTCACCTGCAGGAGCTGGATTCTTCTTTGTGGATAAGAAGGATGGAACACTTCGGCCCTGCATTGACTACAGAGGACTCAATGACATTACTGTTAAGAACAGATACCCTCTTCCTCTTATCTCCTCTGCATTTGAGCTGTTAAAAGACGCTAAAATATTCACTAAATTAGATCTTAGAAATGCTTATCATCTGGTAAGGATAAGGGAGGGAGATGAATGGAAGACTGTGTTTAACGCACCCAGTGGTTATTATGAATATCGGGTCATGCCGTTTAGTCTTACTAATGCTCCAGCCGTTTTTCAAGGCATGGTGAACGATGTATTACGGGACATACTGAACAAATTTGTGTTTGTGTACCTTGATGACATTTTGTTTTTTTCTCCAGATGAAACTTCCCATGTGCAGCATGTACACCAGGTGCAGGAACATTTGCTCTTGAATGCTCTGTTTGTGAAAGTTGAAAAATGTGAATTTCATGTTAACACTGTTCAATTCCTTGGTTATGTTGTGTTACCTGATTGGATACAGATGGACCTGGGCAAGGTCAGTGCTGTCGCCACCTGGCCTACACCCTCCAGTAGTAAGCGACTTCAGGGGTTCCTTGCATTTGCTAATTTTTATAGGAAGTTTATCCGGAACTTTAGTGTTATTGCTGCACCACTCCATGCTCTCACCTCACCCCACGTGCCTTTCTCTTGGTCCCCTCAAGCAGACACTGCATTTATGAGACTCAAGAGGAGCTTCTCCTCGGCCCCCATCCTGGTTCACCTTGACCCGTCACTCCAGTTTGTAGTTGAGGTGGATGCCTCGGGTGTGGGCATCGGGGCCGTACTCTCCCAGAGATCCTCCACAGATGGTCGACTACATCCCTGCGCTTTCCTCTCAAGAAAGTTTTCTCCTGCTGAGAGAAATTACGATGTGGGTAACCGTGAACTGTTAGCGGTTAAAGCAGCCTTGGAGGAATGGTGACTTTGGTTGGAGGGTACCAAGCAGCCGTTTCTAGTTTGGACAGACCACAAGAACCTGGAATGCATCAAGTCAGCCAAATGCCTCAACTCGCGCCACGCTAGGTGGGTTCTCTTCTTTAATCTATTTGATTTTGTACTGTCTTACTGTCCTGGTGCCAAGAATGGCAAACCTGATGCTCTCTCCAGACAGTTTGATCCTGACCCGTCCCCTAAGGTTTCAACTCCCATTCTGCCTGCTTAATGTTTTGTTGGGGCGGTTACTTGGGAGATTGAGATGAGAGTTTCCGAGGCTACTGCTGGTGTTCAGTCTCTGTTAGGGTGTCCTTCTAATTGTCTGTTTGTTCCCAAGTCTCTTCGTTCACCGGTGATTCACTGGGCTCGTACGTCTCGGATCTCCTGTCATCCAGGTGTCCGTCAAACCCTGTTTGTGGCCAAACAGCGGTTTTGGTGGCCTTCCATGGAGAAGGGGATTAAGGAGTACGTCGCCGCCTGCAGTATTTGTGCTCAGAACAAGACCTCGCATCGGCCTGCCTTTGGCCTCTTGAGTCCGCTGCCTGTCCCCTCACCCCCCTGGTCAGAGATCTCCGTGGACTTTGTCACGGGCCTGCCCTCTACTGAAGGTAACATCACAGTCATGACTGTGGTGGACAGATTTTCTAAGATGGTCCATTACATTCCGTTGCACAAGCTTCCCTCCGCCAGGAAGACGGCAGAGGTAATGTTGTCTCATGTTTTTCGAATTCATGGATTTCTCAGAGACATTGTGTCTGACAGGGGGCCTCAGTTCGTGTCCAGGTTTTGGAAGGAGTTTTGTTCTCTGTTGGACGCCACGGTCAGCCTTGCATCTGGTTATCACCCGGAATCCAATGGACAAACTGAACGCCTTAACCCGGAAATGGAGACAGGACTGCGGTGCTTGGTGGCACAGAATCCTTCAACTTGGAGCAAACTCCTTATTTGGGTGGAGTATGCACACAACACACTTCCTTGCTCATCCTCTGGTCTCTCTCCATTCCAGTGTGCCTATGGTTATCAACCGCCATTGTTCCCTGCTGTGGAGGAGTCCCAGTGTGCCCTCCGCTCAGGCTCTCATCCGTCGCTGTCGCAAGGTTTGGAATGGGGCTCGTCAGATGCTGTTGCGCAGTTCTGTGCGTTACAAGAGGATGGCTGATCGTGGAAGAACGCCGGCTCCAGTATACTCGCCGGGCCAAAAGGTGTGGCTCTCCACTCGAGACTTACCTCTGAGGATGGAATCCCGGAAGCTGGCTCCTCGTTTTGTTGGTCCTTTCCCGATCTCGAAGGTCATCAATCCTGTGGCGGTTTGTCTCAGACTCCCCCGTGCCATGAGGGTGCACCCCACTTTCCATGTCTCCCAACTGAAGCCAGTTAAGGAGAGTTATTTGGTCCCTGCCTCCACACCCCCTCCGCCCCCCCCCGGTTCCTTGATGGGGGTCAAGTGTTTATGGTCAGCTGGTTGCTGTGGATGAGCCATCGCGGTTGTCAGTATCTTGTGGGTTGGGAGGGTTATGGACCTGGGGAGCAGTCTTGGGTGCCGGCTCGCAACATATGCGACCCAGAATATATCGGGGGGGGGGTGGGGGGTACTGTCAGGTCCCGCGTTTAATCTAGGTTCTGTTCCTTATTGGTTTTCAGTATTTGAGTTTGCATTCTTGTTTTATTTTACCGACTTGGACCAATTAAACTCTGAATACGGATCAGCCCTATGTCTGAGCCTGCATTTGTGTCCTCCTCGTTCAGTTCTGACACTGTTTTGGTTTAGTTTAACGATATAGCGTGGTAATAGCCCTTTGGCCCACCAGGAACTAGCCAACCAGTGATCCCCGAATATTAATACTATCCTTTACACTACGGACATTTTTTACATACACAAAGCCAATTTACCTACATACCTGTACGTCTTTGGAGTGTGGGAGGAAACCGAAGATCTTGGAGAAAGCCCATGCAGGTCACAGGGAAAATGTACAAAATCCGTACAGACAGCACCCATAGTCAGGATCGAACCAGAGTCTCCAGCGCTGTAAAGCTGCAACTCTCCTGCCGCGCCACCATGCTGCCCAAATCAAATTGTGCCGCCCAACTTGTTCTTCCACTCAAGCAATGCTGAGAGAGCAGCATCAGATACAGGGGTCTGCTGGTCAGTGATGTGGTGCATGGTATACATGGTGACTCGCCAGTCACATTAGCTAAGTTGGTGGAGACGAGGAGCTTACACTAAATGTTTTTCATGTTATTCCCTTTATCATGTACACTGTGAATGACTTGATTGCAATCATGTATTCCGTTTCTGCTGACTGGTTAGCACACAACCAAAGCTTTTCACTGTACTGAGGTACACTTGACAATACACTAAACTAAATCAAACTAAACTAAGTGAACTACAGACTTGGTGGTCTGTTGGATTGGAACATTTACCCTGTACATCTCTGCAATTGTTTAGTTGACTTTCATTTTACAATCACATCTCTCGAATAAAATATTGTCATTTTCATCTTAATGACATGGATCGGATTTCTGTAGGAAGAGCTGATTTGTTACACTAATAAGTCATGAAATTAATAATTAATCAAAGCAATTTTCATTTATTGACAGTACAATAAATTCAAAAGGAAATTGTGTTGTGAGGGATATCTCCTTCTCCAGGAAGAAAATTCCTTTTAGCAATCGTTTGGATTTGGTATTTTGTATTAGTTTAAGATGTGATTCAGTTTGAATGTTTATACTACATATTTCTTAACATTTCATTTTGGTAGGATGTACATTTATCGTACATCAGAGCAAAGAATGAAAAGCCCTTTATTTGTGCATTCTGCATGTATTTTTACTTGTTCATTTGTCAAGATCTGTGTTCCATTGGCAAGGCCAGCATACAGTATGCTGCCTTTCCTAAACTCCCTTGAAATGAATAGCTTGATACATCTTTTCACAGTTAACTATATAGATATGCAAGAGTAAACACATGTCCTCACTTCAACTACATTAGTGAACAGGATGGAGTTTGCAATAGTCCATAAGTTTGGTTTTCATTGTTTCTTATGACCACCTTTGATTTTAATTTTGGATTATTAACTGAATTTAAATTCCTTTGGTGGGGGATTGAACTGGATTTTTAGTTCATATCTGTGGATTATCTGTCTGCTACTTTAATGTCTGCACCACCACTACATACTATTGCTCTTTCCATCCTCCCCCACCAGTTACCATCATCTCAAGCATAAATAATTACATGGAAATGTGCGTTAAAGACATAGTTGTTTCCATTTTTTGGTTCCATTTTGCAGAATAAACAATGAAGTGCAGATGATTATGAAATGTCTGTCATCAACCAGTTTGAAGCCTTTTCTGAAAGGTTAATATAAACACATTCACAGTGGAAGCCTATTGGTCTCATTATATCCTGTTGTGATCAAGGAGTTCTTGAAAGCGAGGACGAGTTGGGCGAATGATACATGCTCTTGTTTTTTTTTTTTAAATTAACATTGTCTAAATTGTAATTATCGCTCCTACGATTCTCTCATTTGTTGGATACAAATTGAAATTTTAAGAAATAAATTATATAAATGTTAAATAAAGGAAAGGTCTGGTGTGCAATATGTGCATCAAGTTGGTCTCACACTTGTCTTCTTCGGGTCTATGTTGCAGGAATGAAACCAGGCTTGAAAGAAAGGCTTTGTAGGGCGGCACGGTGGCGCAGCAGTGGAGTTGCTACATTACGGCGCTTACAGTGCCAGAGACCCGGGTTCGATCCTGACTACGGGTGCTGTCTGTATGGAGTTTGTATATTCTCGCCGTGACTGAGTTTTCGCCGAGATCTTTGGTTTCATCCCATGCATTAAAGACGTACAGGTTTGTAGGTTAATTGGCTTGGTATAAATGTAAATTGTTCCTAGCGTGTGTAGGACAGTGTTAGTGTGCGGGGATCGCTGCTTGGTGCGGACTTGGTAGGCCAAAGGGTCTGTTCCCGCATTGTACCTCTAAACTAAACTGAACTAAAAATAAATAAAACAAATGTTAGATAAAGGAAAGGTCTGGTGTGCAATGCATGCATCAAGATATGCCTCACAGTAGATCTTATGTCAGCCTTGCTTTCTCAGGGTCCATGTTTAAGTACATAATAGGTTGCAGAAATGAGAACAGGCTTGAGACTCAGAATGTTCTGATAGTATATACAAACATAAAAGGATCCTATGTACACTGCAGGTGGGGCCCTGTTCATGTGAAAGCAGATGAGATCTGAATCTCAAAGGTTCAGCACCGCAGTCTGTCCCTACTGATAAGCAGCTTTTGGATGATTAAAAAATAATTGCTCTGATGTTTTCCTTTGCCTGCAAATTGCAAACATGATGTGACTTCCTTTAGCAAGCCCATGATCGTCTATTTCTGGGCTTCACCCTCAGGAGTCAGTCCTACGGGCAGCTATTGCAAAGGATGGCACCTGACTTAATTTGTTCATTGTGCAACAGGTTGACGAATCCCTAAATTAATCAAATTCCAGAAGGTGTTTATATTATGTAGTGACTGATTCTAAATCTAAATTACATCTACAGCATCATTCAATGTACCCTGCTTTCTGTAACCTGCTGTTAACTGGCTGTTGATTTACAGTGGACAGAATGGAGCAGATAAGATCTTTTCCACTGCAGCACAGTCACAGCCGGTAGAGCTACTGCCTCACAGCACCAGAGACCTGGGATCGATCCTGATCTCCGGTGCTTTTACTGTATAGTTTGTCCGTTCTCTTTGTGACCATGTGGGTTCCTCTGGGTTCTCCCGTTTCCTCCCACGTCCCATAGATGTGCAGGTTTGAAGGTCAATTGTCCTCTAGTAAATTACCCCAAGTGTGCAGAGAGTGGATGAGAAAGTGGAATAACATAGAACTAGTGTAAACAGGTGGGCCGAAGGATCTGTTTCCATGCTGTATCGCTAAACTAAACATTTATTTCATTAATTTGTTCTATGTACCTTCTATATCTCATGTTTCCCTCTCCCCTGATTCTCAGTCTGAAGATGTGTCTCGATCCAAAACGTCACCTATTCCGTTTCTCCAGAGATGCTGCCTGACCCGCTGAGTTTCTCCAGCCTTTTGTGTAAACCAGTACCTGCTTGGGTGTAAACAGGATCTGCAGTTCCTTCCTAAACATTTGATTACATCTGATAGTCAAAGTTTCACATTCTGATTAAAGAAACACCGCCTCTGGTGTCAGAGACACCCCACTCAGTCAGTGGGTCAAACGGACAACACTGTCACGTACTCTATAGATTGCTAACTTTTGTTACATTTCAGGCTGATGGTCACATAAATGGGATAAGAAAGATTTAGCAGTACCTTTCATGATTTCATTTCACCTGTCAAACATTTCACTCGGCCAAAGAAGCAATTTTATTTCGGAGTCACGTGAGTGATTACGTGAAGAAGCCAGTGCGCATGCTTGTCATTACGTCAGACGCATTGGCAAGCACCGGACTGTCAGGGCAACGCTCCTGCCGGCAGTAAGTTTCAATCTAGAAGGTAAGTGTTGTTTGTTCGAGCAGGAGCCTCTCTTCACAGAGGTTTCCGGCCGGATTTATCCGAAGTCCGATGCCTAAGCCAGCTATGGGCTGCGGGGGAACCCCGGTCCTAACCGCTGAAGCGGATAGCCGGCAAAGATCGGGTTTTGAGATAACAGCCTGCGGGGATGCTGTTTAAATAATGCTAGAGTCGCTGACAGTAGGTCAACGACTCACAGACACGTTATCCCCAGACATGGAGTAAAATTGGAGGGAGGGAGAGAGAACTTGTGCAGCCCTATTGGGACTCGGGTGAGTCGGACTGCAAGGGTTCCTCTCCGATAATAAGGTTATTTTCGCCCTTCACAAGTCCACATTACCAAATTAGTGAGACTACACTATAATAGCGCGGGCCTATGGGACAGGCCGCGCCAGCAGCGCCTGGAACAGGGCTGCTTCCTGTGTCAAAGCACCGGCCTACAGGAGAGCCGCGCCAGCAGCGCCTAGGACAGTGCTGCTTCATGTGAAAAAGCGCCAGCAATGCCTAGGACTGGGTTGCTCAAGGTCTCCCTGCTGGAGGGGAAGACCAGGATGGGTCAGTGTACTACTGACGCCGAATCTATCACAGAGCTGGCCTATGGGAGAGCGGGCTAGCAGTGCCTAGGACAGGGCTGCTTCTTGTAAAAATGTACCGGCCTCTACGAGTGGCGGCGCCGGCAATGCCTGGGACAGGGTTGCTCAAGGTATCCCCGCTGGAAGGGGAGACCAGGACGGGTCAGTGTACTACTGACGCTGATCACAGAGCTGGCCTATGGGAGAGCCGCGCTAGCAGCGCCTAGGATAGGGCTGCTTCATGTGTGAAAATGCCGGCCTACGGGAGAGCCGTGCCAGCAGCGCCTAGGATAGGGCTGTTCAAGGTCTCCCTGTTGCAAAGGGCAGACCAGTTCGGGTCAATAGATTGCTGACACTGAACTTGTCACAGCGCTGGCCTACGGGAGAGCCATGCCAGCAGCACCAGTTGACAGGGCTGTGTGTGTGTGACCTCCCGTAAGCAGGAGCCGGGAGAGCCAGGGCAGTATAAATCTGACCCTGAAGTGATGACCTCCCGAGAGCATCAGCCGGGAGAGCCAGGACATGGGGACCCAGCACAGCAGCACCTCGTTAAGGCTGTGTGTGTGACCTCCCATGAGCATGACCCAGGAGAGCTAAAAACCCTCTGTTTAAACCCTCAATTATAGATAAAGGATTTATACAATGAGAAAGAGCAGGAATTAAAACTTTGGGAGATTTGTATGAAACGGGAAAACTACTATCATTTAAACAATTACAACTAAAATACAATCTGGGTAACAATCAGTATTTTAAATATTTCCAAATGTGATTATCTGAAAAAACATGCACAAGACTTACTAGATGAAGCACTGAATACAAAGGCGGAATCAGCAAATTTAAAATTTAAATTTTGTGTATAAAATACTAAATGCAGTAATACCAACAACAGAAGGTATTAGACGAGAGTGGGAAAACGAATTAAGCATAAAAATTTCCAATGAAAGGTGGAAAGAGTACTTATTAAATGTGCATAAATGCTCAATTAACATAAGACACACTTTAATACAATTTAAATTTTTACACAGATTATACTACAAAAACTAAATTTAATACATTTTCCCAATCTCACCAATTTGTGATAAATGCCAGTTTCAAGAAGCTACTAATTCATCTTTTGTACAAAAATTCGAAGGTTTCGGACTGAAATCTTTGAAATCGCCACAAAACTGTTTAAAATAAAAAAGACACCAAAGCCAGAATGGATTATTTTCGGAATGTCAGAAGGTAGTTCGGAATTAAATGTATATCAGGAAAATCTATTTGATTAGCTTTTTTCCTATTATTAAGTGATAATCTTAAAATTCTGGAAAAATGCCCCCATACCAACATTAAATATGTGGATTTCAACTATGTTTGAAACGCTACATCTGGAAGATACGAGGCTCCGCCTGGCAGGAGTATCAGATTGTTTCTATCAGATATGGTCTGCATTTATAGAATTGCTACAAAGATAGGGTGCAAGAGAACCTCGGGCCTTAGTCAAGGGGGATGAAAAACTATTGAGTTGGTAAATTCCTTTGGCGTGATATATATAATATAGTAACTGGCTTTTTATTTCTCTCTTTTTCTTTTCTAGGGTCTATCTCTTAATCCCCTTTCTCTAACTCTTTGACCAAGGGTTTTTTTTTTCTCCCCTTTGGCATGCTCTTTCACTTTCACAACTCTTTTCACCTACTTCACTCTCTTCGTTTCTATTCATTTTCTTTAAAAGCCATAAAATTATAGGGTACAATGATTGTTACTATATATAATATATATATATGATGTACACTGATGTATTTACCTCTATTAAATAAAAATATTTAAAATAAATAAATAAAAAATAAAGTTTGGGGACCCAGCACACCAGCACCTCATTTAGGGCTGTGTGTGACCTCCCGTGAGCATCAGCCGGGAGAGTCAGGGCAGGAGGAAGCTGATCCTGAAGTTAGTGTCACTCTTATGTGCATACACAAAAGCACATGAGCCATGCTCCAGGTGTGCCAGTTGTGGTCAGCAATTTACCATTCCGGTGGGAACTATTGAAGCCAGGGATGACAATCTGGCCAACAAATTAATGGCCTCTCACCAGTTCCAGGACTTCAAAATGGAAGAAACTTCACATATCAAACACCTGTTAACTGTGCATCGCTCTAAAAGAGCGCATCATGAGGGTGCATGAATTATGGGAATTAAACCTAAAAAACTGGTTGAAGCAGGAAGAATGGCGTTTGATATGGACCCTGCTGTGTAATGCCCATTTGTTAGTTTAATATTTACGAATAACTATCCAGCCTACGCTCAACCCACGGTTCTCAGCCTTGCGCAGATCCTCTAGTACCCAGGGGAAGACCTGGACGATGAGACAAAAACTGAGACCAGGATGCCACCTCAAAAACCATATCCTTTCAGATTAGGAAGAGGTAAGTGAATATTGGACTGTATCCGGGGATCTTGAATAGGTATCTCGGTGGTACATCCACCCGTACAAAATACACATAGTTGGGTATTGGGGTTCAATACCACTAACTCTACAGGTGGATGATGCATATCAGCCTTAACAATTGTGTCCAATTCCCCAGCCAAAAGAACAATGGTGGGTGTCGAGTCATTTTGGGTCGAAACATACTTAACCCTTAAGGTCCATTATAAAAGATTTTAGTTTCAGTATTGTAACTGGGGAAAAAAATGGTGTTATATGGCAGCCATAGATCTGAAAGATAATATTCAGCTACCACACACCTGTTGAGAGGTTAGGTCCTCACCCATCTCATTAAACTTAGTGGAGTAGACCGTAGGGGGTCATTCTTCAGAGAGTCATCACAAATGGCCTCATTCTTCAGAGAGTCATCACAAATGGCCTCATTCTTCAGAGAACGGGGATTCCCCTCCCCACTATTGATGAGGCTCGCACCAGGGTCTCCTCCATACCCCGCAACACTGCCCTCGCTCCCCATTCCCCCACTAGCAAACAGGGCAGAGTCCCCCTGGTCCTCACCTTTCACCCCACCAGCCGGCAAATACAACATATAGTCCTCCGCCAGTTTCGCCACCTCCAACATGACCCCTCCACCCGCCACATCTTCCCATCTCCCCCCCTGTCTGCCTTCCGCAAAGACCGCTCCCTCCGCAACTCCCTTGTCCATTCTTCCCTCCCCTCCCACTCTACCCCTTCCCCGGGCACTTTCCCTTGCAACCGCAAGAAATGCAACACTTGTCCCTTCACCTCCCCCCTCCACTCCTTTCAGGGACCCAAGCAGTCCTTCCAGGTCCGACAGAGGTTCACCTGCACCTCCTCCAACCTCATCTACTGCATCCGCTGCTCCAGATGCCAGATGATCTATATCGGTGAAACCAAGCGGAGGCTTGGCGATCGCTTCGCCGAACACCTCCGCTCGGTCCGCAATAACCAACCCGATCTCCCGGTGGCTCAGCACTTCAATTCCCCCTCCCATTCCACATCCGACCTCTCGGTCCTGGGCCTCCTCCACGGCCAGAGTGAGCAACACCGCAAGCTGGAGGAACAGCACCTCATATTCCGCTTGGGGAGTCTGCATCCTTTGGGCTTGAATATTGAATTTTCTCAATTCTGTTAACCCTTGCTGTCTCCTCCCCTCCCACCTCTCCCTCAGCCCTCGGGCCCTGGCATTCCCTCCATCTCCATCTCCCTCCCCCACCCCAGTCGCACCAGCTTCTCATTTTCACACCACAAACAGCTTACAATGGCTTGTTCCCTTTATCACCGATACTTCTTTGCATATCTTTCACTCATTGTTCCTTATCTCTCCACATCACCGTCTATATCTCTCGTTTCCCTGATCCCTGACCAGTCTGAAGAAGGGTCTCGACCCGAAACGTCGCCTATCTCCTTCGCTCCTTAGATGCTGCTGCACCCGCTGAGTTTCTCCAGCTTTTTGTGTACCCTCATTAAACTTAGAATTGTACCATTTAGAATGATTGGCTATTTGAGGTCATCATTGGTTAATTAACATGGTAGTACTTTGCCCATGGCCAAAATTGTAACTAATTTCTCGCGATGTACTAAAGACATTCTGACTCAATAACTTTTAGTTTACAAACTGATGTGAGCTTCAGGATGAGGAGCCACTGATATCAAGTCTGGCTGTGGCGGCAGATAAAATGTGAAAGAAGCATTAGCCCTGCACAGGCATGGGGTAAACTGCGTAGAATTGCTGGGTGCATTCTAGGGCCTAAAGAATTCTGCTCAACAATGCATGATTTGCATGTGCAGCTTCAGATTGATAATACCACAGCTGGAGCATATCAATCACATGGGTAGAATGAGGTCATTATTCTGTGGCAATCTGCCTAGCCTCATCTGGCACTACATTACAAGGAACATCAGGGTCTCAGATATCTACCTATCAGGTAGAGATAATGCAAAAGTTGCAGACACCAGGTCATGTAAATTCCATGACAAACAAAAAATGAATGATGAATCCAAAAGTTTCAAAATGCCGGTATGGATTGCCAGACATAGATCTGCTGCATCTGGGTTAAATTACCAGTACCTATATTCGGCATGGGAACTAAATGTAGGGGCAGTAGCGGAGGATACATTCTCGCTACATTGGGGACATACGTTCTTAAGCTTTCCCCATTTCCGCCTCATTTAATCAGTGTCTCACCAAATAGAGTACAACTACACTTGGACGTTTGGTAGTTCCTAAACTGGTCCACACAGCATGGTCCCATTGGTTCTGAGACGGATGACATAGCATTCATGATCATCGCAATTACAGCAACTTGTTGGTTCACACTGGGACGGAGGAAAGTTCCTCTTTACATGAGCGTATTAATCTATTGATTTGTATCTTCTTAGCAGACTGCTCCAGGGACTCGGACTATTGAGTAGGACCGTCGATGTGATTACGATGGCCTGGAGAGATAGTACTAAAAAATGATATGTATCTCATAGAAACATAGAAAATAGGTGCAGGAGGAGGCCATTCGGCACTTCAAGCCAGCACCGCCTTTTAATATGATCATGGCTGATCGTCTGCTATCAATAACCTGTGCCTGCCTTCTCCCCATATCCCTTGACTCCAGTAGCCCCTAGAGCTCTATCCAACTCTCTCTTAAATACATCCAGTGATTTGGCCTTCACTGCCCTCTGTGGTAGGGAATTCCATAAATTCACAACTCTCTGGATAAAGTTTTTTCTCAGCTCAGTCTTAAATGACCTCCCCTTTATTCTAAGACTGTGGCCCCTGGTTCTGGACTCACCCAACATTGGGAATATTTTTCCTGCATCTAGCTTGTCCAGTCCTTTTATAATTGTATATGGTTCTATAAGATCCCCCCTCATCCTTCTAAACTCCAGTGAATACAAGCCAAGTCTTTTCAATCTTTCCTCATATGACAGTCCCGCCATCCCAGGGATCAATCTCGTGACCTTACACCACACTGCCTCAATCACAAGGATGTCCTTCCTCATTTAGGAGACCAAAACTGTACACAATACTCCAGATGTGGTCTCACCAGAGCCCTATACAACTGCAGAAGAACCTCTCTACTCCTGTACTGAAATCTTCTTGTTATGAACGCCAACATTCCATTAGCTTTCTTCACTGCCTGCTGTACCTGCACGCCAACTTTCAGACCGGTGTACAAGGACACCCAGGTCTCGCTGTACCTCCCCCTAACCTAACCCCATTGAGATAATAATCTGCCCCCGTGTTTTTGCCGCCAAAGTGGATAACCTCACATTTATCTATATTATACTGCATCTGCTACGCATCTGCCCACTCACTCAACCTGTCCAGGTCCCCCTCATCCTCCTAACATCCTCTTCACAGTTCACACTGCCACCCAGCTTTGTATCATCCGCAAACTTGCTAGTGTTGCTCCTAATTATCCTCTTCCAAATCATTCATATATATATCTATCTATATATATATATATATATATATATATATATATATATATATATATATATATATATATATATATATATATATATATATATATATATTATATATATATATATATATATATATATATATATATATATATTATATATATATATATATATATATATATATATATATATATATATATATATATATATATATATATTATATATATATATATATATATATATATATATATATATATATATATATATATATATATATATATATATATATATATATATATATATATATATATATATATATATATATATATATATATATATATGGTAAGCAATTGCGGCCACAACACCGAGCCTTACGGCACTCCACTCGCCACTGCCTGCTATTATGGAAAGGACCTGTTCACTCCTATGCTTTGCTTCCGGTCTGCCAACCAATTTTATATTCATGTCAACACCCTACCCCCAATACCATGTGCTCTAATTTTAGTCACCAGTCTCCCATGCGGGACCTTATCAAAGGCTTTCTGAAAGTCTAGATACATTACATCCACTGGCACCCCTTCATCCATTTTACTTGTCACATCCTCAAAAAATTCCAGAAGATTAGTCAAGCATGATTTCCCTTTCATAAATCCATGTTGACTTGGACTAATCCTTTTACTGCTATCCAAATGCTCCATTATTACCTCTTTAATCATTGACTCCAGCATCTTTCCCACCACCGAAGTCAGGCTAACTAGTCTGTAATTCCCCTGTTAATATCATATTAAGAAATGGGAGATGTCCTGTTTACAATCAAATATATCTATCATAAGTTGCAGGCATACATTGCTGTTCCTGGCTACATTGGATTTTGACGAGCAGTTAAGCTATAGTGCCATTTATAGTGCTAGAAGTACTTTGTCCTCCTACTTAGGGCAAGGGTCCGGACAACACTCTGTCGGATCTCATCTATTGGTGGCCCGATTCATAGGAAGTATTTTTAGCAAAACCCTCCCAGACGTACATATTCAGAAATCTGGGATGTGAGCATAGTTCTCACACTGCTTTGGCAATGTGCTCCAATTACATCTCTGCCTTTCCAGAAGTTAACGCTCAAAGTGGTCATGTTCATGGTGCTAGTGGCAGCATTATGGGTCATAATATTGCAAAAGTTATGACTGGACAGCATGCATTCTTCTGTAGATGATATTGTGTTTTATTCATATGATCTAATCAAACAGAGCAGGCCAGGGATGGCTGGAACCAAAATAAGCTTAAAATATACCCATTGATCTAAGACTATATGTAATTACGCATCTGAGCTAATAATATCAAGGTCATCAAGAATCTCAGAGGCTCTGAAACAGCGATGGTCATCAGCCACATAAAACCTCATACAAAGGTGTCAGTACAAGCTATTTCTAGATGACCGAAACAGGTTTGCATTTTGCTGGAGTAGACACTGATGTGTTTAATCACCCCACCAGGGCGGCGTCGACGTACGTAGCAAAGGCACAGGACGTGCCATTGGACCAAATCCTCACCACAGGATAGTCCAGTTAAGGAACCTTTTAGGGTTTATGACAAACCTGTCCTCGCAATGCAAAGCTGTTTTGGTTTCTGTTTGAGTTCTTTGTAATTTCCCCTGCAATAGAGGGGTTATTACTGTTATTTTATTGTTTAAGACATTCATTGTATAATTTAAACAATGTTTGATACATTATTTGGTTATCCTGTGTCAACCAAGGCAGTGTGTCGTATGGAACTGTATCTACGGCATGAAATCACAGAGCTTTGAAATCTTCACGTAGTCACTCACGTGACTCTGAAGTAAAAGAGTAAGATTAAATGAGAACTTACCAGTTTGAAGTTTGATATTTATTTTATGAGGAGTTACGATGAGGGATTACGTGCCCTCTGCTCCCGACCCTCATAATCGCAAAGATCATCTGGTAGTTCTAGTCTTCTGAGGCTTACTATATCACTTTGACTGTAGTTACTGTGATTTCACATCGCTGCTTTGAAGATTGATGAGCATGCGCACTGGCGGGGCTTATTCATGTAATCCCTCATCGTAACTCCTCATAAAATAACAATCAAACTTCAAACTGGTTAGTTCTCATTTAATCTTACTATTAAAATGTACAGTTACTTCATGCTGTAAGAAATACAGTAGTCTATTTTCAGACTTCCCAGTCCCATAAGCAGTTTTGTTTCATTGTTCTAGGTTTAGACCTAAATGCCAGGGTGTGCAATATAGAATTTTCTGCTCTATTTTCATCCTGTAAAACACGAATGTAGAACAGATTCAGTTAATCATTTATTAAGTACTTTACTAGAGTGGCAGTCTGGATTAAGGGAGCCTGAATTATTCTAGTTTAGTTTAGTTCAGAGATACAGCACAGAAACAGGCCCTTCGGCCCACTGAGTCTGCGCCGTCCAGCGGTCCATATACACTAACACTATCCAACACACACGAGGGAAAAAATTCACAATTTGACCAAACCAATTAGCCTACAAACCTGCACGGCTTTGGAGTGTGGGAGAAAACCAGAGCTCGCAGAGAAAACCCACACAGGTCACGGGGAGAACCCATAGTTGGGATGGAACCGGGGTTTCTAGTGCTGTAAAGCAGCTACTCTACCTCTGAACCACTGTGACATTCTAGTATTAGCATGTCATAGTCAATGGTTACCTGTGGATCGCGAAAAGTGTGAGGAGGTTGAACCGGACAACCGCACAACCTAATCCCTTCCTCCCCGTGTGGATTGCTGCATTTGATGATGTGGGCGGCTGGAAATATGTTAAGTTAAACAGAATTGGATTTACAACCTATGTCCCATTCACTCACATCACTCTGCCGTCGATCATTAACCCATTGGAGTTTCTGTTGCTTGGAAACAGTTGAATAGCGATTGTGGCACATTGCAAGACGGGGCCTCTATTCTTTTTCTTTCGGCCGAATCTGTACTGGACACAGACGCCAATATGCAGCAAATACTTCTCCAGGACAAATACAATGTACTGATTGTGTAACTGTTGATAGAAAGATAATCACGACCCAATCAGCGCAACCTCACTTTTGAAGAATATTATAAAATAGGGGTAAACAGAAAGCATTGATGTGAACCTGCAGCAATGACAAGTATTTTCAGGTATCAGGAACCAACTTATTTTCAAACCTTACTGCGGTAATTTTTATCCTGTCGGAAATTGGAAATCCAACATGGCAACATCCATTTTAGAAACAGTTTTGAGTACCAAACTGGTACCGTTACATAAATGTACACTTGAGGTCTGGGAGTAGTGTTGTATGCTATATTGTTAAGAGTATTAGCGTGAGCATCTGACGGCACTGGGCCTGTACTCACTGGAGTTTAGAAGGATGAGGGGACACCTCATTGAAACTTATTGAATAGTGAAAGGATTGCATAAAGTGGAAGTGGAGGGGATGTTTCCACTAGTGGGACAGTCTGGGACCAGTGATCATAGCCTCAGAATTTAAAGATGTTCCTTTAGGAAGGCGATGAGGTGGAATTTCTTTAGTCAGAAGGTGGTGAATCTATGGAATTCTTTGGCAAAAAGGGCTGTGGAGGCCAGGGCAATGGATATTTTTAAGGCAGAGATAGATAGAATATTGATTAGTACGGGTGTCAATGGTTATAGAAACATAAAAAAATAGGTGCAGGAGTAGGCCATTCAGCCCTTTGAGCCTGCGCCGCCATTCAATATGATCATGGCTGATCATCCAACTCAGTATCCTGTACCTGCCTTCTCTCCGTACCCCCTGATCCCTTTAGCCACAAGGGCCACATCTAACTCCCTCTTAAATATAGCCAATGAACTGGCCTCAACTACCTTCTGTGGAAGAGAATTCCAGAACTTCACCACTCTCTGTGTGAAAAATGTTTTTCTCATCTCGGTCCTAAAAGATTTCCCCCTTATCCTTAAACTGTGACCCCTTGTACTGGACTTCCCCAACATCGGGAACAATCTTCCTGCATCTAGCCTCTCCAACCCCTTAAGAATTTTATGGGGAGAATACAGGAGAATGGGGTTAGGATGGAGAGATAGATCAGCCATGAATGAATGGCAGAGTAGACTTGATGGGCCAATTGGCCTAATTTTGCTCCTATCACTTAAGATCTTTTGATCTCATGACTACACTCAACACCTACCAGAAGACCATATACTTGTCTAATCATGATGTCTTTCAGCATATTCCAATGCCACTTAATACCATCTTTTAATCTCATATGCCCAAAGAAATGTTAAAAGAGGACTCTCCCAACATTATCTAAAGGGATCTTGCGTCTTCCTGAGCCAAATTAGTGGTCAATTTCTTCAGACTATTACTACTGTCCTCTAAGTATTTGATGCTTTCTATAGCGGTTTCCCAGGTCCGGTAACATGTTTTGTTAAGGTTTTTAAGGTTTCTATACAACCACCACCTTCATCTATTGCACTCGGTGTTCTTGATGGGGGCCTCCTCGACGTTGGTGAGACCAAAAGCAGACAAGATAACTGTGAGCTCTGTCTCGGCCTTCTGGATCTCTCAGTTGCCAGCCATTTTAATTCCCCTTCCATTCCTATATTGTCTATTGTAGAAACAAGGAACTGCAGATGCCGGTTTACAAAAAAAAAAACACAAAATGGTGGAGTAACTCAACAGGGCAGGTAGCATCCCTGGAGAACATGGATGGGTGACATTTTTGGTTGGACCCTTCTGTCTGAAGAAGGTCATTCCCTTCATGGTCATTCCCTGCCTCAGTGGTCATGGTCTACATTGTTTCCTAGCCATGTAGCAATGCTCCAATGCTGTAGCAGTGATGTTGACCATGCATTGTGTGCTGACCAACATCACTGCATTATATCATTTGTGTATCTGTTCAGTGTGCAAGTAAAGCATGTGCTTCACAGATGCTTCATGCATTATCCTTGCAGTTAGGCAAACTCAATAGATTTTACTTCTCATAGAAGCCGTGCACTATGTGCTTGATTTCCCAGCCCACAATCATTGAACATTTCTAACAGAGGTTGCTCATTAAGAAAGGGTATTGGCATCATTAAATCAAAGAGCTTATGCAGTGTTTGTAGCTGGTTTCCCTTTCATCGCGTGTCATTGTTATAGCCACTCTAAAATAAATCAAATGTCTGGGTTCAAACATTGCCACCCATAACAAACATGATACGTGACTGATGAAATCAATACATAAACCAGCACAGCTTGGTTTCTCTGCTTTAGCCATGCTTGAGTCGGAAAGTTGTGTTGTTAATTCCCATTCCAGGCACTTGATCACATTGACTGAAGTGAGGGAATGCAGCGGTGCTTCATACACCATCCTTCAGATGAGATGATAAGTCAATGCCCCGGCTGCCATCTTAACTTCAATGACACATTTTAAGGAGAAGTCATAAAATCATGAGAGGAATAGATCGTGTAGATGCACAGAGCCTCTTGCCCAGAGTAGGTGAATCGAGGACCAGAGGACATAGTGTAGTTTTAAGGTGAAGGGGAAAAGATTTAATAGGAATCTGAGGGGTAACCCTTTCACACAAAGGGGGTGGGTGTATGGAACAAGTTGCCAGAGAAGGTAGTTGAAGCTGGGACTATCCCAACATTTAAGAACCTGTTAGACTTGTACATGGATAGGACATGTTTGGAGGGATATGGACCAAATGCAGGCAGGTGGGACTAGTGTAGCTGGGATATGTTGGCTCGTGTGGGCGAGTTGGGCCATAGGGTTTCCACACAGTATCACTCTGTGACTCGATGAGAAGCAATGATATGGCCAGAACTTTGTACCCAACTAAATGTTTACAAATCAATTATGCGGGATCATGCTGTGCAGTGATCTATTGCCTTACAACAGTGATTACCCCTGAAACATGCTTACACATCTATAATGGCGTTTAGGGGATCATCTGGCTGCCCTTTCAAATGACAGCCATTCCAATGAAAATAATCTTTCTTGATTATTATTGGTACCAGTATAATCACATTTTTATGTGATTATGCTAGTACCAATAATAATCAAGAAAGCTATCACATAAAATCCCAATAAAATCCATTTACGTTTGTGGTTGTAAATGTGGAAAAGTTCAAGGGGTATGAAAACTTTTGCAAGCCACTGCATATGGTGCAGAACATTGTTTTGGGTTTAAATTGTTCTTACCTAGATTAACCTGAATCTGGAACTGTTGGGGAAATGGGGTGGAGGATTGAGAAGGGGGCTTAAGCCAGGTGTAGAATCCATTTGAGGATGGGCAGTTCTCACAAATATTGGAACACATTACCTAAATACTTTGGAATGATAAGCAATAAAATAAATGTCCAAAGTAGAGCAACATTATAAGTAAAGCTTAATCATGCCTTTTATTATATTTTTCCTTCCATGCATATAGTTGGTTTGTACAATGCAAGGCTGGGAGATGAGTTATGCCTGTATGATGTCCCCAATTCTGATAGCTCTGCCTGCCAATCGTACACACTAATGATTCGAATAGCACAAAATCCCCCATTATTGCAATTGAAATAAACATCATCTCCACTAATCACCTTCCTTCATTTGCTTTCCAGTGAACAGCTTGTTAAATGATCATTTATCTGATAAATGATATAATACAGTCACTGAGTGTGTTAGATACACATTTGCAATCAGTGTATCCAATCATAAGATCATCAAGAAAAGATGATAAGAAACAATGCAAGTCTCAATATAGCCGAATTGAATAAATCCCTCATTTCCTGTTCATTCCGGATGCTGTTCCTCTTTTATAATCTCTTCCCAGCTGTTTTACCTCATACATTTTCTAGTGAGTACTTCAACTAAAACTCGTAAGCTCCCAAGCAATTGAATTTCCTGTCTGAAGAAGGCCCTCGACCTGAAACGTCACCCATTCCTTCTCTCTAGAGATGTTGCCTGTCCCACTGAGTTACTCCAGCATTTTGTGTCTATCTTCAATTGAATTTCCTGCCTATTTAAAAACCCTTATTTTTCAGAGCTCTGCTGTTGTTCCTTCCTCCTTCTGCTTTCTGCTTCTTGTCAGCACCTTTCCCTGGCTTTTGTCTCTGGCTCCCTCAGTGTTTCCTTAATGGGTAATTTCCATGGCGCGTCAAGATAAATGGAAGTCATCACTTTCCTATTAAACACCGCCATCAGTTGAGTGCTCTCAGTTGGTCCTGAGTGGGCTCTGATGAAGGGAAGGGCTGCTAGCGAACTGCCTGAACGCTTTGCAACAAAATAAGGATAAAAATCTATTGTGTAAGAATGAACTGCAGATGCTGGTTTAAACTTAAGATAGACACAGAAAGCTGGAGTAACTCAGCAGGACAGGCAGCATCTCTGGAGAGAAGGAATGGGTGATGTTTTGGGTCTATACCCTTCTTCAGACTCCCTTGTTACAATACTAAAAATGTGCAGGAAGGAACCATGGATGCTGGTTTGGGACACCCATCGCCTCATCCACCATTCAATATAATCATATTATTGTTTAGTTTACTTTACTTTAGTTCAGTTTAGTTTTAGAGATACAGAGCGGAAACAGGCCCTTTGGCCCACTGAGTCTGTGCCGACCAGCGATCCTCGTACACTAACACTATCCTACATACACTAGGGACAATTTACAATTTTACAAAAGCCAATTAACCTGCAAGCCTGTATGTCTTATGAGTGTGGGCGGGAACCCGAGCACCCGGAGAAAACACACGTAGGTCATGGAATGTACAAACTCCATACAGGCAGCACCCGTAGTCAGGATCGAAGCGTTGCTGCCTTACAGTGCAAGAAAGCGGCAACTCTACCGCTACTCCACCATGCCACCACTGAGGTATATTTTTCACCTCAGCGTCACTTTCTTGCCCTAACTATACATTCCTTGGTTCCTTAATATCCACAAATCGAGTCTTGATCAGATCAATTGTATACTCTAACCCCAAAATCAAATATGTAATCTTAAGTTGAATCCCCTGCTTACTTCTGCTGATGCATTCAACAGCAGATCGCTTGTTGAGTTTTATAAAGAAGCTAAGATGTTGCTTTAAAGCCAAGACAGATATTGCAATTCAAGTTTCAATTAAAGAGCAACAGAGTGGGATTCCAGAAAATAAATTGTGGGTGTACATGGAATTAATAAGCTAGCAAAAAAGTTCAACATAAAAAATAAACACAAATTAAAATTTTAATGGATAAAACAAGTAAGCAGTAAAAAAAAACAAGCGAGTAAATAACTAACAAATAGATTTTTTATAGAAGGCATTTGTGCCTATCAAAGATAATTGTAGTTTAAGTCAGAAGTTAATGTACTAATATGTTAGTTTGTTCATTCCCTTGTTTTTCATGCTGCTGAACTTCAAAATGT
Organism: Okamejei kenojei; assembly: GCA_035221665.1. Lineage (NCBI taxonomy): Eukaryota > Metazoa > Chordata > Chondrichthyes > Rajiformes > Rajidae > Okamejei > Okamejei kenojei. The sequence goes on from CM069146.1 coordinate 40,956,362, forward strand.
ATTTGTTTGAAGCAGGGCAACTTTAATCTTTATCAGGAGCTTCAACAACTAGGCAACTCGCCCTCAAACAAAACAAACCCAGATTCTAGTTGAAAGATGTTGATGAATTCACTGGATTTTTTAATGACAATCAGTTCCGTTGTCTATGCAGTTAAGCAGTATATGGAACCATGATTCATACATGTACCCTTTTAAAAGCACACTTAGGTATTGGTTTTATAGGATTAAGACCAAGGCATGCATGCATGGACAAAATTGCAGTTTGCATTACTGGATTTTTATTTGGTTCCGTGGATTAGTTATGCTTCACTTTAATTGTAACTCCTGAAAAACATTTATGTAAAGCAATTTTTCTGGTACATTTTCTGCACTGCTCCTGCTGTGCACAAACCTCACTTATCAACACTGATAAAGGTATAATGCAATTAGAAGCACAGACAACGATATATATAATAGATAGGTAATAATTATTTTAGACTATGATGTCGAGTGCAGAATTGCATTAAATTTGCACAGCCACGATTTGGTTGCCGTATTTTACAGCGCACTGGATTTGACTCATTCCCTACAGGTCTGAAAGCAGCAGAAAATGAATGTCACTAGTTTGAAACTTTCATCAAAAATAGATGAGAGAGCAGTGTATGATGTTCGAAATGACGGTGAAACCTTGGAATCAGATGGAATTTGACAAACTCAGTCACCATAAACCATTGGTTCAAATTATAAATAGATAAAATTGTAGAACATGGTTTGATAAACACACATGCAATAAAAAATATAATATTCACCATAGGAGTGCAGCCAATTGCAAGTAAAATGTGAACTCCAAAGATCTTCTGATTCTATAATTCTGGAAAAATGTGTAAATGAAGATCTATAATAGCCATCAGGCTATTAAACTCAACTCAAACAAAACTCTGAACATTAATAGCCCATTGCACTTATCTGTTTATTTATGTGTGTATATATATATATATATTCAATGGTATATGGTCACACTGATCTGCTCTGTATTTATTTATGCCGACTATATTCTGTTGTGCTGAAGCAAAGCAAGAATTTCATTGTCCTATCTGGGACACATGACAATTAAACTCTCTTGAATCTTGAAATTCTGTAGTCAACCTATTTAAACCTTAATATGAAGATGTGAGTGAAGATGGTAATAAAGTGAAGAAGGTAATAAAGAATTGTAAGGGGATCTTAATCAGATGGGCACGTGGACCAAGTATTGGCAAATGGAGGTTAATTCAGGTAAGTATTTTGGTTTCGGTAATAGAACCAGGTCAGGACCTTCACAATGAATGGTAGAGATCTGGGTAGCGCTGTCGAGCAGAGGGATCTAACAATACAAATACATGGTTCCCAGAAAGTGGCATTGCAGATAGATAGGGTGATGACTAAAGGGCCTGTCCCACTTACGTGTCCTTGGCATGCAAATTACGCGACCTCATGGTCGCGTTGAGGCGCACGGGCATCGTGTGGTCGCACGGGGCCGGTCCCACTGAGAAGCGCGGAGGGGTATGTAGTTGTGCGTGATATTACACGGGGCTCCGAAATTTTTGTAGCGGAACTGATGGCCAAAGTGGGACAGGCCCAAGACCCTGGTGCGATGCAATGTCTCACCTCCAACAGCAGCAGAAGTAGGCAAACGATCGCCGAGTTCAGCCTGGGGCTCACGGCCATTGCGGTCCGGTTCCGCCCACACTTCTACTCCCAGAGCGGGGCCAAGAAAATTGAAGATAGAAACAAAATGCTGGAGTAACTCAGCGGGACCACAGCATCTCTGGAGAGAAGGAATGGATGACGTTTCGGGTCAAGACCCTTCTTTCAGACTGAAGAAGAGTCTCGACACGAAACGTCACCCATTCCTTCTCTCCAGAGATGCTGCCGGTCCCGCTGAGTTACTCCTGCATTTTGAGCCCATCTTCAAATGACGTCACGCGCTCCAGACGGCTGTGTGGTTGAATGAAGTTGCACGCGACCTTCGCGGGACCGTCACGGCTCATGGGACCACGAGGTCGCGTAATTAGCGTGCCAAGGACACGTAAGTGGGACAGGGCCTTCAGGCGTTTGGCATACTAGTCTTCTTTGTCAAGGCAATGAGTACAGATACTGGGGTATTATGTTATAGTTGTATTAGATGTTTATGATGTGTGTTTGGAGAATCGTGTTCAGTTCTGGTCAGCCTGACAGGAAAGATGCCATTAACTTTGGTATTGAGACTAAATTCATTAAGTTAGGAGTTAATATTCTAATGTACCCACTATGCGACCTGTTTAATTTGTCCTTCTCAACGTACCCTCCCTTCCCATGGAAGTGTGCCAATGTTACTCCACTGCATAAGGGAGGCGACCCACACGATATTAACAATTACTGCCCCATCTCAATTATCAACTCGGTGGCTAAAATCCTCGAGAAACTAGTGTTCAACCAGCTATCACATTATGTCTCAACTTTCAACATTCTATCTCCATGCCAGTCTGGGTTCAGACCTAATCCCTCCACAACTACAGCTCTGTTAAAACTCACCAGCGATGTGTTCACTGCTTCTGACGATGGTAAACTCACCGGTGCCATCTTTCTTGATTTAACCAAGGCCTTTGATGTTGTTGACCACTACCTACGGCTTGATAAACTTTACTCAATTGGTCTTTCTCAAAACAATCTACTGTGGTTTAACTCATACCTTCATAACAGACGCCAATGTGTTACCTTTAATGGAAGTCAATCCAATTCCTTAATTGTTGAGAAGGGGGTCCTGCAAGGTCCGTCTTTGGGACCACTCCTTTTCTCTATTTTCATAAACGACCTCCCTAATATTTGTTCTGACTGTCAAACACAACTATATGCTGATGATGCAGTGCTATATACATCTAGTACTAACAAGTCTGAAATTGAAAGATCCCTTCAATCAGATCTTACTCCTGTTCAGAAATGGCTATTATTTAACAAATTAATTGTAAATAAAAATAAATCATGCAGTATGTTATTTGGTACCAGACAAGGCCTTGGTAATTCTGTAGATCTGACTATATCATTTAATGAAGGATCGCCATTGGAACAAGTATTGAACTTCAAATATCTTGGTGTTTGGCTCGACCCAACGCTTTCATTTACGCAGCATAGTGAGACGATTACTAAAAAACGTAGCTGTAATCTAGCTATTCTTTACCGCCATATAAATTGTTTTACCTTTCAGATGAGAAAAATAATTGTCTCTCAACTACTATTACCAACTCTGGATTATGCTGATATTGTCTATCAGAATACATTTGATACACATCTTCAACCCCTCAATGTAGTTTATAATAGTCTCTGCAGATTTATTTTAAGGTGTCCATATCTAACTCACCTCTGTTCTATGTACGAAACTCTAAACTGGTTATCCCCCCCACGGTTGAAGATGCTAACACTGGTTTCAGTTCATCTTTAAATGCATCCATCTCAATTACCCTTCTTATTTAAAACAAGACCTATTACCATACACACCCTCATATTCACTAAGACATATTCAGCAACCCTTCTTTCTCATTCCAAGAACTAACAAAGAAATTGGGAGACGTGCATTTAAATTCAAAGCTCCTTCTGACTGGAACACTCTGCCTAGTACCATAAGAACTATTAGCTCATTTCGTCTATTTAAAAATACACTTTTACCCTTCCTTATAAAATCATGTACCTGTTTCTAGTATTAGAGTCTTCGAGCTCCTTTATCTAGCTTGCTCTGTGTGTGATCATTTGGCATAGCTATTATATATGCATTGCCATTACACTTATGTATTATTGTATTGCATAGTGTAACAATATTATGTCACAATACTATGAAATAATATATCATGTGATAATGTTGGACCCCCTCGAAAACGAGGGGGTCCAGCGTACCACCTAACGTACGATGTATGATAGGTGGTATATGGTATTATGCATCAACATTATGCTGTAACACATAACTTATTATTATTGGATATATAAAGTCAATTAACAATTGTCATAAACTATAACAAGTGGGGATGGAGGGGTTTTGGGATTGGTGTTGTGGGTAGGTGTGTCAATGAGAGCCTCTATGTATGTTATGTCTTGTGCTGTATGTTCTATGTTGGACCCCCTCGAAAACGAGATGACTGTTCACGAGATGACTCTCAAGGGGTTATCCATGAATAAACTTGTTTCAAAATTGAAACAGTAAAGATAAGATTTACAAGGATGCTGTCGGTACTCGAGAGTTTGAGCTAAAGGGAGAGGTAGGGCAGGCTTGGACTGAGGCAGTGTTCTTATGAGGGGCATGGATAGGGTGAATGCACTGAGTCTTTTTCCCATGGTAGGGAGATCAAGAACTAGTGGACATAAGTTTAAGGTGAGGGGGGGAGAGATTTAATAGGAAACTATGACCTGATGAATGTCTTTTAATCTTACCATGCATTCATACTCATTAAGTGAATGGGTTTTTGGATTCTCTGCCAACTCAGACCTTAAGTAGGGCCACAAGACCCCATCAAGTTCATCGGGGACTTTTGAACAAAGGATTAAGAGGCGAAAGGAAAGAAAACTTACTTTTTGAAAAGGATTTTGCTTTACTTCAATGTGTTTATTTATTTGTGTTTTTTTTTTAACTTTTTAGTATTTTATTTTCAAGAAACAATTTCCAATTTTCTGAATGATTACTTCAGTCTTAATAATTTTAAGATATTTCTGAATGTCAGAAACATTCTCAATGGATAATAACATAGCCAGTTCATAGAGCAGCAGCCAGTTCATAGAGGGCTGGAGGCAGGGCTTCACCAGCTGTGAAAGGCTGTCAGGGGCTGTAGGATTTGTTGCGAAACAGGTTTAGTGGAGTAGTTTATTGTCAAGTGTACTGAGGTACAGTGAAAGCTTTTTTGTTGTGTGTTATCCAGTCAGCGAAAAGACTCTACATGATTACAATCGAGCTGTCCACAGTGTACAGATACAGAATAAAGAGAAGATAAAGGGGAAGATAAAGTCCAATAAAGTGCGATTAAAGGTAGTCTGAGTGTCAGGACCATTCTCCAGTTGGTGTTAGGATGGTTCAATAACCTGATAACAGCTTGGAAGAAACTGTCCCTGAATCTGGAGGTCATCAATTTGAAAGTAATAAGCATTATTACCTGGAGAACATGGACATGTGACATTTCAGATTGCGACCCAGGTCACGACACGCTACGTCACCCATCCATGTTCTCTAAAGATGCTGCCCGCTAAGTTACTCCAGCACTTTGTATCTTTTTTTGTGAACCAGCATTTGCAGTTCTTTGTTTCCACTTTCTTCAGCATTATTTTCTGATCAAATGTCCATGTGATCCAGTTTCATGTGGGCTGTATCATATAGTTAAAGGCTGAGTGATCAAATATATTGTGACCACTATCCCAAGAGCATGTCAAAACAGAATTGGAAATAATTTTCTGGGATGGGAAATGAGCACAAGACCTTCTGACCCAGAAAAAGAGGTCTGTTCACCATGATGACTAAAAAACAATGGCTAATTGCTAAAATCAGGCACCAGACATAAAGGCTTAATTAAAATGCAATTTGAATTATTTCCAATCAAAAATAAGTTATATCTCACAGGATGTACTCTGCCAGAGATGTGTCCCTGGTTGAGGAAGTGGAAGTATGTGATGGTGCAAGTGTAATTTAGCCCTGAAGAGAAGCCAGGATGTTTTGAAGTAAATTGAAAAGTTCCTGAGAGGAGATTTCCTTCAGTGCTCTCATTGCCTTGATGACATCATCCATTCATTACCAGGGAGCCAAGAGCTGGTTTAATTGCAGTACCTTTGAAGTCAAAGAATTACTTTTCCTAATCTCCTTTCATATCATTTCCTTAAATATCTCCAGATGGTGTATGTCCTGTTCAATTAATAAGCAAACAAAACATCAGGTATTCCTCAAAGGCCAAACCATTCAGAAGAGTAAATATTCTATTCACGTAGCTACATGATTCATGCTAGTAATGGGCTGCCACTGATCTGGGACACAGATAGGAATATCAATGTATCCCAAATTAAAGTTTAAAAATGTCTAAAAGACAAACATGTAGGATGCTGAGGGTTGAGTGAAGATCATCTAAATATCTGCCTTGTGCTTAGTTTAATTTAGTTTAGGTTTGAGATACAGTGCGGAAAACAGGTGATCCGGCCACACCGAGTCCGGGCCGACCAGTGATGCCCGCACATTAACACTATCCTACACACACCAGGAACAATTTACAATTATACCAAACTAATTAACCCTCAACGGGCTACAATATTACTGTTTCCTCTTTATTCCCAGCATATTTATGAATACATTTTTGTTTAAACCTCTGAGAATCAGCATTAGTTTTCCCCATAAGAAATATTGGGCATGAAAATCTGATCGAGAGGGAGTGGAGTTTACAAAAATACTTGTACCATAACCTTGATAATTGCAACGCCTGATTAATGGACATAGCATAGATTACATCAAAGGTGGACGGGGTCATGATTAAGGCTTTTAGGTCACTGGCCTTTATCAGTTAGGGCATTCAGTTTAGTTGGGATGTTATGTTTTTGGGGTGGTGCTGCACTTGGGACTATTATGTTCAGTTTGATCACCCTGATTTGAAATGCCCACCAAATCCATACTGACTACCAACCACTCATTTTTCATTTATCCCACTTTGTTCTCTCCGTATTCCTATCAACTCCCCCCAAATTTGACCACTCACCCACACGTTATCACAGGGCAATTTACAGAGATTTTTTTCCAGGGATTCAAATCAAGAACTAGACGGCATAGATTTAAGCTAAGAGGGGAAAATATTAATCAGGACCCGTTGGGCAACTTTTTCACACAGAAGGTGACACGTATATAGAACACGCAGCCAGAGGAGGAGCTTGAGGCAGATACAATAACAAACTTTAAAGAACATTTGGGCTTATGCATGGATTGGAAAGGTTTAGAGGGATATGGGCCAAATGTGAACACGTGCAACTAGCTGAGATGGGCACCAGGGGCAGTATGATTAGAGTTGGTCCAAAGGGTTTTTTTCTGATATATGACTCTTTGATTGAATGCTGCAGATATTTCATTGTTATTTTTAAAGCTACTTCATCTGCTGGATGAAAATATTCATCTAAATGAACTGCAAGGTTTCTCCAACTCTGCCAACTAAATGGCTAAGGAAAGCATTAGTGGATTATTTGCCGAGCATCGGAAAATGACTGGCATACAACGCTACACCCTTTGAAAAATTAATGTGCGGATCTGGTTTGAAGTACTTTGGAACTTCACCTCTAGCATTATAAATACATTACAGTTTATTACCATTATGAGTCTGCCTGAAGAACTTAAAACATTTATATATTTACAGGCTTTTCATGTCTTGAGGGTCTCAAGCAATGAAGTCATTCTTTGCTCTCACACAGTTAACTTAGGAATCTTTCAAAGGTTCTCCGCTCTGCCCTGTCTTCCCTCCTATCTGTCTGTTACAACCTGGTAACAATATCCAATCACATAGCAGAGGATCCACTGGGACTCGACACAGAACCTCTCTGTCCCTCTTCTCAACTCCTCAATTGGTTTTGTGTTGTCAACCTACATGTCTGATGTTCAGATTCAGATAAACAATCATTTCTTCCCATTAATCTTTGAGAAGACCAAAGCCAGCATTTCAAATCAGACAAGGAAGTATACATGGGTTAGTTAATAGGTTTGCAGATGACACCAAAATTGGTGGAGTTGCAGTCAATGAGGATGGCTGTTAAAGTACATAGCAGGACACAGGTGAGCTACATAAATGTGCGGAGAAATAACAGATGGAATTTCATCAGAGCAAGGGTGAGTTGTTGCACTTTGGGAGGTGGGGTGTTAGGTGAAAGTATACAGTTAATGGCAAAACCTTAAACAATAGTGAAGTACAGAGAGATCTTGAGATCCAAGTCCATAGCTCCCTGAAAGTGGCAACATAAGTAGATACAATGGGAAAGAAGGCATACGGGTTGACTGCCTTTGACAGTTGAGGCATAGAGGATAAGAGTTTGGAATTCATCTTGGAACTTTATAGGAGTTCGGCGACATTTGGCACATTGTGTGCAGTTCTGGTTGCAGCATTAAAGGGTGGATGTGGAGGCTTTGGAGAGCAGACTGGATCAGACGGGTATTATTTATAAGGAGAGTTTGGGCAGACTTGGATTGCTTCCACTGGTGTGTCAGAGACTGAGGAGTGACCTGATAGAAATATATAAAATTATGAGAGGCAATGATAGAGCTATACATAGAGATTGTGTACAACCAGGGCCTTTTTCCTTGGAGTGGAAATGTCAAAGATTGGATGGCATGGCTTTAAGGAGAGAGAAAAAAATGTAAAGGATATGACTGGGGGAAATTATTTTTACATAGGGTGTGACGGGTGCCTGGAACACACTGCCTGGGGTGGTGGTAGAGGCAGATACGATTATGGCATATAAGAGGCTTTCAGATAGGCACATGGAATTGCAGGGAATGGAGAGATATGGATTGTGGGTAGACAGAGAAGAGTTTAACCTGACATAATTTGCGGCACAGACGTGGGACAAAGGGCTTGTACAGTTCTATGCTCTACGTTCTTAAGCCATAAATTCTACCCCTCTCCATGTCACAGCCAAGGCTACAGTGACCAGCATTCTAGTGGACCAGAAATTGAGCTCTTAGCCCTGTATCCTTCTCAGCAAAAAAAGTCACTCACTTCCAGTACAGTAACATTGGTAATTTTGACCCCTATTTCAGCCAGTTGAATTACATCCATCATTTTATCCTCTCCGCACGTACAGTTTCCTTTTCCTTGACAGCCTCCCATCTTCCGAATCCATAAACCTGGATATATCCAAACTTTGGGGCAGCACGCATGGGCAGCCAAGAGATCTGTTCCTGCTTCTATTTTTCACATTCGTTTTTTAATATTCTGTGCAGGCCATATCTTCCTCTATACCAATACATGCTCACTCCCCTGCTCCCATAACTCCTGATCGCTTCATACATTCAATTTAGAATTTTCATTATTCTGTTCAAACCACTTTAAGATCCCATCTAATACCAGGCTATGCAACTCTGGAGGAACACTGTAGTATTCACCTTTACACCTCCATACCTTCAGATATTCGCACCTTCTATTCGAGATTCCCTTTTTTAAATCTACTGTATCTGCATCTTCTCTAATCTTTGGTTCAGTGTCAATATTTGATGAATTATATTTGTGCGAGACACATTGGGACATTCTTCTACTTTAAAAGGACAACTAATGCAAATATTTCTTATAATGTCAGGGCTGTGAGGTTTCCATGTTTGTGGCTGACTTTACATAGAAAATACTATCCAAATGCCCCTTTTGATTTTGATACATATGAATCAAATGCTTTCTCTCTGCTGTGCTATTCTCTGTAAAGATTAAAAATCAATAAGTGCAAGGACAATATAATAAATTATTTCAATGGCATAATCTACGTTAGTGGACTAGATGTGTACATTGAATGCACATGAATGGGTTAGTCTAGCCCAACACAGAATACGGAAATGGGCTTCATTATAAAAGTTTGATCTTATTCCGCTAACTCTGCGGTTGACAATACAGTAACAATAAGGGGAAAAAATGAATGCTTGTTAAATCATAGCAGCAACTGCCAGCCCAATTATGTCTTTGATACCATTTAATGTATTACTTTAAGAAAAGTGAACTTGGATCACAGGTCATTATACATCTGAAAATGGGACCAGAGTTCTCAAAGTTGTAGCTGTACAATGAAAGACAGGGTTGCGTAAATAGAATTGCATGAACAATTTTGTTTCTATCACCATCTTCGAGATACTGTAAATAATTTCTCTTTTGGACAAATGAGGTGCAAATTTGGCTTCTTCATCAGATCTTTTATTCACACATCTGATCATTCCACTGATTTGGATTTCTGTTTTACCAGCATCACCATCCTCAACACAGTTTGCAATGTGTAGGTGTGTGAGGATGAAGTTATAAAGTCAACAGATAAAATATAACAGCACAAGATATCCACAGCCAATAATGGAATCTCTCCTTCCCTCCCCCACCCTAGTTGTCCTGATAGTTGCACTGTTCATACCCCTTATATATCACCTCCACAGCCAATAATGGACCATTGTGAGCTCCTTGGACCATTGCTGGCTCTGATTGGCTTTTTACTTTTTCATACCTCTAGTTTCCCTCTCCCCTGACTCTCAGTCTGAAGAAGGATCTCAACCCAAAACATCACCCATTCCTTCATCCAGAGATGCTACCTGACCCGCTCAGAGACTCCTGCATTTAGTGTCTATCATTTGCAGCATACCAGCATCTGCAGTTCCTTCCTACACATGCTACCTGACCCGCTGAGTTACCCCAGCATTTTGTGCCTATCTTCGGAGTAAACCAGTATCTACAGTTCCTTCCTACACAAAAGATCACAAGAACTCTACAAGAGCTCCTGAATTTTTTTTTCAATAAAGAGTATTTTAAAAATAAATGATAATATAACAATACATAAAACAAGACCAACCTAGGAAACTACCATCTGTCTCAAAGTGATGAGGAAGTAATAACTGGCATAGGATGTAAAACTCATACTGGGATTCTGGAAAGTTAGCAAATGCGTGGTTGGGTCATTCTGGGTCATTGACAACTTTCTTGCATGCAGAACCTAATGCAGAGTTTCACTGTACCTCAGTATATTTCAAAAAGCAAGCATCATCTTGGGCTCCAAGTAAAGCAGATGTGGTATGAAACTTCATGTTTTTTAACGGTGCTTACTTTGAGAAGGTGATCTGTCACCCTCAGTGAAGCATCTGACATCTGATTTAGAACGCAATATATAATAGAGCTGAGCTCCGCAATATTACCATCAGGGGTGTGAAATATGCCAGAAACATGCAAGGCAGGAACAGCTGTTACATTTTCTAAAGCAAGCCGAGCTGTACTGGTTGCAGAATCCGTTTTGAATTTAACTAACAGAGACCTTGAGGGAACATTTATTGCATACGCCGTGCATCAAAATCGGAAACAAATTATTTATCAAATGCCTTAGGACTTCGCTCCTCCAAATTTGGTTTTAGATCCTAAATATATATAAACATCGATGGCTGGGGAGGTTTAATCTGATGCACCCTTTATAGGCGGCTGCTCTCCAACAATTATATTTACTTCCTCTGCAAACCCATTATTTCTGAGGATATACAGTAAGCTCTGCCACTTCCTCTGTTTTACTGGAGCAATCTGCACAGTGGACAAATTATGACCTACTTTAATGTGGTGACTATGTACTCATAAATGGCACATAAAGCTGGACTGAAAAGTTCAATGGAAGCATGTGAGGCGAGGTAATACCTTTAATTATTAATGTATGATCCCCAAACTGCTTTGTCTCTCTATATCATTAAAACTAACATCTTTGATTACGTATATATGGTTACCTATTCTAAATTCATTGATGAGATTTTTATGTCAACATAGAACATAGAACAGCACAGGAACAGGAACAGGCCCTTCAGCCCACAATGTCCCTGTGGAACATGATGCCAAGTTAAACTAATCTCCTCTGCCTGCACACAATCCATAGTCACCCATCCATGCAATTCCATGTGCCTGTCAAAAAGTCTCTTAAATGCCACAATCATATCTGCCTCCATCACCACCATCCCTGGCAGCACTTTCCAGGCACCCACCCACCCCTTGACATTTCCACCCTGAGAAGAATATTCTGATTGTCTATCCAATCTATGTCTCTGATAATTTTACATTTTACCATCAGTATCAAATTATTTCTGATAATGTGCCTGAGAGCTTGGAAGTTATCATAAGTTAAGGGGACTATATGATTGTAAGATCTAGTTATATTTCTACAACCTTAATTACATATCATAATCATACTTTATTAGCCGTGTGTTTTGCAACATAAAAGGAATTTGATTTGCCATACAGTCATACCAAAAAGCAACAGAACACACAAAATCCATTTGAATGTAAACATCCACCACAGTGACTCCTCCACATTCCTCACTGTGATGGAAGGTGAAAAACATTTCAATCTCTCCCTTCTTTGACCTCCAGCGGTCAGGGGCCTCTAACATTCCGTTAACGGGACGACCTTATTCCCTTAGCTTGCGGCGGGCCTCCTCGTCGGGGCGAGGACATAAATATATGGAAGAAAATTAAATCCAATATATGCAAACAATTCAATGCATTGATGTTTAAAGAGATCTTAGACAATGTCTTTATGAGCACTAGTTACCAAATGGAACTTCCCTACAGTAGAGAGTCTTCAAATGTGAGGGTAACAGCCACTGATTGCGTTTCTGATTAATAAATAAAAGAGTGATAACCACCATCTTGAGGTATGGAATGTCAATATCCACACAATGCATGCGTATATACTTCCACTTTAGATTTTAGAGGTAGAGCATGGAAACAGGCCTTTCGGCTCACCGAGTCTGTGCCGACCAGCAATCACCCCGTACACTAGCACTATCCCACACACTAGGGGCAATTTACAATTTACAGAAATCAATTTACCTTCAAACCTTTGGAGTGTGAGAGGAAACCTGAGCACCAGGAGAAATCCCACGTCGTCACAGAGTGAACATACAAACTCTGTACAGACAACACTCGTGGTCAGAATCGAACCTGTGTCGCTGTTGCTATAAGGCAGCAACTTTACCCTGCGCCACTGGGCCGCCCTGACTCTTGTTCATTTGGTAGCATAGAAACATAGCAAATAGGTGGAGGAGGAGGCCATTTGACCCTTTGCGCCAGCACTGCCATTCATTGTGATCATGGCTAATCATCCACAATCAGTAACCCGTGTCTACCTTCACCCCATATCCCTTGATTCCGCTAGCCCCTTAGACCTCTATCTAACTCTCTTTTAAATTAATCTGGGTGAATTGGCCTCCACTGCCCTCTGTGGCAGAGAATTGCACAAATTCACAACTCACTGGGTGAAAACATTTTTTCTCATCTCAGTTTTAATTGACCTCCCCTTTATTCTTAGACCGTGGCCCCTGGTTCTGGACTCCCCCAACCTTGGGAACATTTTTCCTGCATCTAGCTTGTCCAGTCCTTTCATAATGTTATATGTTTCTATAAGATCCCCTCTCATCCTAAATTCCAGTGAATACAAGCCCATTCTTTCCAATATTTCCTCATAAGACTGTATGATAGCACAGTAAAAGAAAAAGTGCCAGGAGTTTTCTGATCTCTTAGGGCACTTTATCTCCTTGCTACTAAACATAGTAGTAGATGCAGTGGTAGATGCTTATCAGGTAAATATATTTACATGACATTTATTTAGTTGCCCTGTAGGTGTGAGACATTTGCCACCAAAATAATGCATTTGAATGATATAATCTGCCCTAATATAGCCTGTATCGACAAAATCTATTGGACAACAGTAGCATATCCTTTATGGCTGCGGGTTATTACTGTAAAGACAAATTCTGTATATATCCAAAAACTTAGCAGAGGTTTTGAGTTCTTGCACTAAACAATATTCCCTTATCATGTATCTGTACAGTGAATGGCTTGGTTATAATCATGTATTGTCTTTCCACTGACTGGCTAGCACGCAACAAAAGCTTTTCACTGTCCCTCGGTACACGTGACAACAAACTAAACTGAAACGGAAACGGAAACTAATACCCAGTATGTGCACCTACCTTCCTATCTAGAGCACAAAGCAGTTATATTGCCACACTGCAACCTGCTAGCTCAGCACACATGACCACCGAACCTAGGATCTCACAAAGTTCCTTGGTGATGAGTGCCTTACTGTGTAATCTGCTGAGATATGGGAGGAATAGTAGTCCTTTAGCAGTTAACGTGAGTCAGGCAGCCTGCCATTGCCAGCACAATGTAGGACAACTATATGGCAGCTGGGAAAGCGCTTTGCACAAGAAATGAGAGAAAAGGCAGAAGAGAAACCCTTCAGAAGGAATGGTGACACAAAATAAAAATTAGATTATGTTAAAGCAAATACGCAAAACTCAGAAATAGAAAGACAGAAATATTAGATGAATGTTTAAATAAACATCCGAATACAGAAAAAATGATTTCATATATATATAACATCTTATTGGAAGGTGATGTTCCATCAACAGAAATACATAGACAATCTTGGGAAAATGAATTATGCCAAACCATTAGACCAGAAGTATGGGATGATAGTTTACAACATATACATCATTGTTCGCTAAATGCTAAACACTCTCTTATACAGTTTAAAATACTACATAGACTATATTATTCAAAATCCAAATTACATAACATGTTTCCAAAAGTATCTCCTATATGTGATAAATGTCAACAGTTAGAAGCCAATTTGTCACACTCATTTACAAACTGTATAAAAATTACAAAATTTTGGACTGAAATATTTAGGATAATTTTGAATGTTGTTAACATAACTTTGACACCTGATTCAAAGCTAATAATACTAAGAATACTGGAAACAGAACAATTAGTAACAACGAATCAAAAATTTTTTATTGATGTTATGGGTTAATAATTGGGAAAAAATTAACATTAAAATTTTGGAAAGGCCCTACATCCCCTACAATCAAAATGTGGAATACAGAAATGTCGGAGACTCTTCATCTGGAGAGGTTGAGGCTTGTCCTAATGGACAGGTTAGATCTCTTCAGAGGGATATGGTCTCCATATATTGAATATTTACAGAGTCATAATGGCTCGGTACGAGGGCTTGACTGAGGCCTGAATATTAGAATGGATGAAGGCACTACCCAGCAATACTGGAATGAAGTTCTATTAATTGAATTGCTTTGGAAATATTCCTTGCAATACTAGGGAGCGATAACTAGACACAGCTTTGTTAATACAGTGGAAAATGTGTTATCACATAAAAAGGGATAATTAATCAAGGTCTAGTCTAGTACCTGTGAGACCTTAATATTAAATGATTGGTAAAAAGTCGTTCACAGGATATGTTAGGGTGAAATAGTCAATTTCATAGTAGATTAAGCTTTAAAAGGGCCTATTGCTCATCCTGCATCTGGAAGAGTTTAATTTAAGAGTCTCTTTTAAGGCGTGCACAAAAGGTGCAATTAACAGAAGCCTGGTGATGAACTCTGAGGAGGTTGTGAGGGGGTTTGGAGTGGGATGTGATGGTTAGAGCATTTAGGAGGTTTGGTGGCCTGGGCTAATTTCCAACAAGGTGCATCTCGGACAGGTGGACAAGACTTGAAACCTGTCTCACACAAGACGTGACTTACATGAATTAACTCGATTGTTGCATCTGTGAGGTATATTCTGTGTGGTGCGTACTCCACAGAATTGAAGGACGTAATGTAGTGAAGGAGGTAATCCACAGAGTTTATAAACTGGAAGTTTTTAGCATTTAAAACAAAAGCCACCTGCTTGATGAATCTAAGACATATGAGACACAATTACAGAATGGATTAAATAATCAATGCGTAAGCCTAAAGATAAAAAGGCGCAGTATGGTAGTTCAGCGGTAGAGTTGCTGCCTCACAGCGCCAGACCTGTGTTCAATCCTAACTACAAGTGCTGTCTGTATGGAGATTGCACATTTTCCTGTGACCACATGGATTTTCCCCAGGTGCTCAGGTTTCCTCCCACACTCCAAAGACGAACAGGTTTGTAGGTTAATTTGGCTTTGGTAAAAATTGTAAATTGTCCCGTGTGCGTAGGATACTGCTAGTGTACAGGGATCGCTGGTCGGCACGGACTCGGTGGGCCGAAGGGCCTGTTTCAATGCTGTATCTCTAATATAATTATAAAGAATTGGTATGGATAATTTGAGCAAACAAACTGATGGTCTGGATTTTTGTTCCAACTAAAGGCAGATTAATTGCACACTGATGCTCAGACCTCAAGGTTGTGGAGCACTCTAAATTGGGATTTAGCTGCTGTTTAATGGAAGCGAGGCACGTGGAAAATTAATTGAAAATAGAAAGAATGGTGAAACTGGGAGAGGTGAAATGCAAATCAGCATCTTAACAGATGGCAGTGTTGTGCTGAGAGCAATGGTTCGAGAATTCTATCACTGGCCAGTGAAGTAAATACCCAATGTTATAAATGAATGAGAAAATCTGTCTTTACTTTTATTTAATCATATATTTGCTGACATCAGCTTCACAGCATGAGTTTGCTGACTGAAGACAAAGGAGTTAGTGAATTACTTCAGGAAGCAAAGTGGTACAGAGGCAGCCGCATAGTAGAGTTTTTAGGGGTAAATATCACCAGCAACCTGTCCTGGACCAAACATATCAAGGCAATGGCTAAGAAAGCACACCAACACCTCTACTTCCATAGATGGCTCGGGAAGTTCGGCATGTCCCCAACAAGTCTCACCAACTTCTACAGATGCACAGTAGAAAGCATTCTATCAGGATACATCACAGCATTGTTTGGGGACAGCTCCGTCCAAGATCACAAGAAATCGCAGAGAGTTGCGGACATAACCCAGACCTTCACGCAAACCAACCTCCCTCCATTAATGAGTCTCACCATGGTCACTCACTCTTCTCCCCTCTCTCATCAGGTAAGAGGAATAGAACTGTGAAAATGCATACATCCACGTTCAGGAACAGTTTCTTTGCAGCTATTATCTGGCAACTGAACCATCCTACCCACAACTAGAAAGCAGTCCTAACCTACCATCTACCTCATTGGAGACCCACAGACTATCTTTAATTGGAATTTACTGGACTTTATCTTGAACTAAATAGTACTCCCTTCATCTTGTATCTGTACACTGTGGA
Organism: Okamejei kenojei; assembly: GCA_035221665.1. Taxonomy (NCBI): domain Eukaryota; kingdom Metazoa; phylum Chordata; class Chondrichthyes; order Rajiformes; family Rajidae; genus Okamejei; species Okamejei kenojei. The sequence continues at coordinate 40,973,118 of CM069146.1, forward strand.
TAGCTTGATTGTAATCATATAGTATATTATCTTTTCGCTGACTGGGGAACATGGTTCGGCAATGAATTGGGTCAGGATCCTTTCTCAGACTGATTGGAGTTGGGTGGGTGGGGGGCTGTGGGGGGGGGGGGGGGGGGTGGGGGGTGGGGGAGAAAAGAGGAGAGAGGTGGAGGAAGGACAACGTTTGGCAAGTGATAAGTGGACACTGATGAGGAGGGGTGTGATTGCCAGATGGTTGGACATAGGCCAAGTGCGAGGTAAGAAGATAAGGATGAAGAGGTATGAATTGTGAAGACAGAGGAAGAAATATAGGTGGAAGAGGTCAGGGGAGGGGCAAGGGGAGAAATGGATGTAAATCAGGTGGGGTACAGAGGAGAGAATGGGGATAACAAATATGGGGATAGAGGGGGTGGGGCATTTGTAGGTTGGTGGTTGCCTAAAATTGGATAATTGAATGCTCATACTGTTAGGTTCTCAGCTACCCAAGTGGAATATCTGTCCCTCCAGTTTGCATGTGGCAATGGAAGAGGCCTAGGACAGAAAGGGTAGATAGGTAGATAGGTAGATACTTTATTATCACATACAACATTTCACAGTGAAATTCTTTATTTTACATACAATACACAAGGTATGCAAAGCGTTGTCACATATAGGGCACCAACAAAGTTACAAAGTATTCATTACTGTCCCCAATGGTCCCTCTTTGTTCTCCCCATGTCAGGTTCCCTTTCATGAAAACCTCAAAACTAAATCAAACTTACCATTATACCAGCTGCAGAACTCAAATATAGCCTGAGTATATCATAGCTTAGGCTTTGACTTAAAACAATAGGATGTGGTACAGCATTGTACTTAGGAGTACAAGCTGACAAGTGGTTGGAATGACAGGTTGCTGAGTGGGTAACATTCTCCAACAATGGAAAAAAAATCACCTCTGGGGAGAAATGGAACAAGCAGACATTTAAAAGAAAGGGCGGATATTCTAGATTTACTTCAGTCTGCATTGCCATGTTATTACCTCTCAGGATAAATTTGCACACACAAATCACAAAGAAGAAAGAAACTGATGCACATCAATAGCTTCACATACAGGGCTTAAGGATTACTGCTGTTCCTCCAGCTTTTATTCCAGAGTCTGATTTGTACAGAAGCTAAGAAGATGCAATGTGACGTCCTTCAGGTCAAATCTCATGAGGAAAATGAATGATGTATTTATTAATTACTATTATTTGTTTTTTGAGGTATGGTTGCCTCAACACACACTCAACTTTTTTTAATCGTTTATTATATTGTTTATGGTGTACTATGTTTACATATTCTGTTATGCTGCTGCAAGTAAGAATGTAATTGTTGTATCTGGGTCATATGTCAATAAAACACTCTTGATTCTTTACTCGTGACTATTGAAGTTGTCCACTTTTTTTTTGAACTCCACATTTATTGACATAACAAAATACACATACAGGCAATACAAAGAGACACACAAAAGACAATCGCAAAATGACAAAATACAAATCATCTAACCTCTATTTGCATCACATCGGATCCTCTTAACATTCTATCATAGAAGCATCTTATTCACAGGCACCATAGCAAGCTCATCCATTCATATCCTTAATCAATCTTGGCATTTGTAATAGTACCGGTTTCCATATAATATTAAAGGCCTTGGTCCTCAACTGGAGCTTTGCAGTTATACTTTCCATCAAGTATACATTTTTCAATCTTTCCCTCCACTGTTGAACATTTGGTGGCATTTCCTTTCTTCATAGCACTGTTATCATCTTTTTAGCAATCAACAGTATCACCGCAAGCAAATAATTCTGATTTTGAATATCTGTTGCTGCCGGAGGATCTCCTAATACAAAACAAGCCTGTTCCAAAGGTAGATCCACTACCATAATTAATTTAATCTCTACCTGGATGTCTCTCCAGTATTGGTACATTTTGGGACAGTCCCAAAAAATATGTGTGTGATCACCAATCTTCCCACATTGTCTCCAGCATAAATTTGAGGTGTTACTGTATCTTGCCAACACTAAAGGGGTCCTAAATACTCTCATTTTAATTTTCCAGTCGAACTCCCTCCAAGAGGGGCTGCTTGTCAGCTTATGGCCCAAGAGACATGTCCTTTCCCATGTTTCATCAGTAATAATAATGTTCATTTCCAATTCCCATTTCTGTTTTGTTTCTATAGTATTTCCTTTTATATAGTCTTGAAGTCCTTGATATAAATGCGATATCAAATTATTTTGTAACACTCCCTCTATAGTCATCAAGAAAGTATTTTCCAAATTTGAAGGTAGCCTACATACCTGCTCCCATCTAATGTCCACTTTTGAGGATGATGGGAACAAATGCACTGTGATTCTGTCCAGTGAGGTAAAACATGTAGAGGTGGTACTGTTCTCGAGTGCTGGGATGCACAAATTTGCCTCATTAACCAAATGATCTGTTACCTATGTGGGCTGCTGCCTGGTGGTCTAGTGGTGATGATTCCACCACAATGGGTCAAACTTCCATTAGGTGAGTATTTCTTTCTTGGAGGGGGCCTGATCACCACCCAACCCCAGCTATGTACAATGATTCAGAAAGCAAATGTGTACATAAACCTTCAAGGCCACTTAAGGCAATTATACTCCAAATCAATAGAAGGGGTGTCAACATGGGAACCACCATGAGCACCTGCTATAATGGAAGGCCCTGGAGGTAGTCTTGATTTTGGACTTACCGCATAGCTTGTGCACACAAAGTAACAAAGGCTTGCACAAGGTGCACGAAGGCTCTTTGGTGCCCACCCAAAGGCTCATCGAACGGCATAAATGGAGAGAGCTGGAGACGTCAGGCACGTGGAGTGGGCCAGTAGGAGGGTGAACCAGGGTAAAACCTTCCAGAGCTTTCAAGGTCGACTGCAGGAGGCACTCCCGGGACACAAAGGTGGTCAGGTGAGGAGAGGAGAGGGACGTCGGTTTGCGGGAACTGCTTCCGTACATCGAGCATGCAGGCCAACCAGACTTTGGACTTTGAATAATGGTGCCAGAAATGGCGATGTCCGCATTATATTATATACAAAAGGAATTTTACTGTGCAGTTGCATATGTGACAAATAAAGACTATGATAAGACTATTGAACCATTGAACCTCTGATTAGTAGGTTAATTGGCTACTGTAATTATTCCTCATTTCGGCAGATAATAGGAGAATCAGTGAGAGTTGATGGGAATGTGAGAAAGAGTTAGATGTTGGAAAATAACTGAGGCAATGGGACTGATAGGAATGCTCTGAGAGACAGCACAGACTCGATGGGCTGAATATATGTCATATAAAATAAATATTATAATGCTCATGAAGCTTTACACTTTGTGCGCATTATAATATTTGCCGCCAGCCATCTTGCATAGAACTGACACAGGTTCTGAACACAGTGCGACTTCTATGCAGATTCCCCTATCATGATGCATTACTAGGCCGTGGGCTTTAATCCAGACCAGCTGGGTGGAATAACTGAAACTGGAGTCAATCCCGCAGACATTTTACAATGGGCTACTCCAAAATATTACTTGTTCGTGATTCAAAGAAAATATATCCTGCGGCAGAATTTTTTAAATCAAAATGCTTACAGTTCCAATTAGTAATTGCTAATGAAGTAACATCATTTCTAAATCAGCGTTAATGTGCAGCATGAATTTTGCCGATTGTGAATTCATTGCCAAAATAAAATTATTCTCTTTTAACTTCCTCTTCATCATGACTGCCTTCTCTAACTCCCTTTTATTACCTTATCTCATTGAAAGTGATTGTGCTAGCCATGGTTTAAAATTACCTCTTCTACTTTCAATTTATATAGCATCTGCTTCAGTATTCATCACTAAAATAAATGCAATTATCAGGAAAAGTCAGCTGCTTTGTGTGCAGGCCAGCATTTCATGGACTGATTGGTATCAGTCAGCAATAAATTATGTCATACATATTTTAATTTGAAAGCCCAAATCTAGATAGGACTAATTCACAGTATAATGTACAGCAACCAACCAAATAGCCTTGAAGTCATTGCACAGAAAGGTATCTCATATTCTTTCCTTTGGGGTTAGACTATGAAATCGATGACAACAAAATTGATTTTCCGTTTCACAAATCACATGTACAAACAACATATTTGCGTTCCAGGTCAGAATTTTGTTGCAGTAAAACTCAGATAATCTGCTATCCCATTTTTTAAAAACTCCCATGGATTGGCATCTGGTTAGAAACATAGAAACATAGAAATTAGGTGCAGGAGTAAGCCATTCGGCCCTTCATAGAAACATAGAAACATAGAAATTAGGTGCAGGAGTAGGCCATTCAGCCCTTCGAGCCTGCACCGCCATTCAATATGATCATGGCTGATCATCCAACTCAGTATCCCGTACTTGCCTTCTCTCCATACCCTCTGATCCCCTTAGCCACAAGGGCCACATCTAACTCCCTCTTAAATATAGCCAATGAACTGGCCTCAACTACCCTCTGTGGCAGAGAGTTCCAGAGACTCACCAATCTCTGTGTGAAAAAAAGTCTTTCTCATCTCGGTCTTAAAGGATTTCTCCCTTAACCCTTAAGCTGTGACCCCTTGTCCTGGACCTCCCCAACATCGGGAACAATCTTCCTGCATTAGCCTGTCCAGAACCCTTAAGAATTTTATGTTTGTATAAGATCCCCTCTCAATCTCCTAAATTCTAGAGAGTATAAACCGAGTATCCAGTCTTTCTTCATAAGACAGTGCTGACATCCAGAATCAGTCTGGGTGAACCTTCTCTGCACTCCCTCTATGGCAATAATGTCCTTCCTCAGATTTGGAGACCAGAACTGTGTGCAATACCCCAGGTGTGGTCTCACCAAGACCCTATACAACTGAAGTAGAACCTCCCTGCTCCTATACTCAAATCCTTTTTGCTATGAAAGCTAACATACCATTCGCTTTCTTCACTGCCTGCTGCACCTGCATATCTACTTTCAATGACTGGTGTACCATGACACCCAGGTATCGCTGCATCTCCACTTTTCCTAATCGGCCACCATTTAGATAATAGTCTGCTTTCCTGTTTTTGCCACCAAAGTGGATAACCTCACATTTATCCACATTATACTGCATCTGCCAAAGATTTGCCCACTCACCCAGCCTATCCAAGTCACCTTGCAGTCTCCTAGCATCCTCCTCACAGCTAACACTACCCCCCAGCTTAGTGTCATCCGCAAACTTGGAGATATTGCCTTCAATTCCTCATCCAGATCATTAATATATATTGTAAATAGCTGGGGTCCCAGCATTGAGCCTTGCAGTACCCCACTAGTCACTGTCTGCCATTGTGAAAAGGACCCGTTTACTCCTACTCTTGCTTCCGTTTAACCAGCCTGTTCTCTATCCACATCAATACTGAACCCCCAATGCCGTATGCTTTACGTTTGTATACTAATCTCTTATGTGGGACCTTGTCGAAAGCCTTCTGGAAGTCCAGATACACCACATCCACTGGTTCTCCCTATCCACGCTACTAGTTACATCCTCGAAAAATTCCACAAGATTCGTCAGACATGATTTACCTTTCGTAAATCCATGCTGACTTTGTCCAATTATTTCACCACTTTCCAAATGTTGCTGCTATTCCCATCGTTTAAATAACTGACTCTAACCAGTTTCCCCCCACTACCGATGTTAGGCTAATTGGTCTGTAAATTACGCCCCCGTTTTCTCTCTCCCTCCCTTCTTAAAGTTACGTTTGCTACCTGCCAATCCACAGGAACTCCAGAATCTAAAGAGTTTTGAAAGATTATCACTAATGCATCCACTATTTCCCAGAGCTACTTCCTTAAGTACTCTGGGATGCAGCCTATCTGGCCCTGCAGGGATTTATCGGCCTTTAATCCATTCAATTACCCCAACACCACCTTCCCGACTAACCTGGATTTCACTCAATTCCTCCTTTGACCCCGCGGTCCCCTGCTATTTCCGGCAGATTATTTTATGTCTTCCTTAGTGAAGACGGAACTAAAGTAGTTATTCAATTGGTGCCGCCATATCCTTGTTCCCATGATCAACTCACCTGTTTTCTGACGTGCAAGGGACCTACATTTGTTTTTAACTAATCTCTTTCTCTTCACATATCTATAAAAACTTTTGCAATCAGTTTTTATGTTCCCTGCCAGTTTTCTTTCATAATCTATTTTTCCTTTCCCAATTAAGCCCTTTGTCCTCCTCTGCTGGTCTCTGAATTTCTCCCAGTCCTCTGGTATGCTGCTTTTTCTGGCTTTTTTGTATGCATCATCCTTTGCTTTGATACTATCGCTGATTTCCCCTTGGTTATCCACGGATGCACTATCTTCCCTGATTTATTCTTTTGCCAAACTGGGATGAACAATTTTTGTTCACAAGACCCTGTCACTGCGTTTTGCTTGAACTCAACCAAGACTCTATTTCCCTTTAAGTCACTGGAGCCCAGTTCCTGCATTCCACAAAGTCAAAATGTGCAGGAAGCAACTGCAGATGCTGGTTTATATCAAAGATAAGACACAGAATGCTGGAGCAATTCAGTGGGACTGGCAGCATCTCTGGAGAGAAGGAATGGGTGACATTTCAGGTTGAGACCCTTCTTCAGATTGAAGAGATGCTGCCTGTCCCGCTGAGTTACTCCAGCATTTTGTGTCTGTCTTCCACTTGTCGTTGGGGCCCAATTCCTGCATTTTCCTTACACTAAAAGAGGCTTTGCCTTTCATTCTCCCTTTAAATTTCCCCCATTCACTGGAAGATTTATTGCACAACTGTGCAACATCTAATAACATGAACTTAAAGTATGTTGATATATTAATAGGAGGAACATGCAACAGTAAAGAAAATCTGCCAGTCCAAATCCTGAGAGTGCCGCTTTATCAGAATTTAACTGTACTGTGTTCTATTCTGGTCTTTCCTGGGGCTCTGTGATTCAAGCATGGTATGTTGATTACGTTATAAATTAACACCGGTGTCAAACTTATGAGATGGATCATCAACTATTCATTGTCATTAAAGCCTTTTCCACACAGAGAGTGAAGAATAAACCTGCACTTATACTTTCATGACCTATGGTGTTTCATTCTGAATGATAGTTGTTGCTGTCAGGTAGCAAAATGAATGATCCAATTTATCCACAGCTATGTCCTAAAACAACAATGGGATTACTGCTGGGTATACTTTATTGACATTTGTTGGGAAGGTAAAAATATAGAACAGCATATCATGCAAACATTTGTGCCAATTATCCTCAGTGGAAGATTTGTTGGAGTGTGGTCAAGCTAAATCAAACAATTACTAGTTAACTCTGCCCACTGTCGTGGAACTAGGGAAATGTACACTGGTTCTACATTTGTAATGCCAGCTCTTCTCAAATAAACTTTTAACTGACGTTTCCTTTCATTAATCAGGCTGGGCAATAGAAAGGATAGTAACAATTATATTGATCACTTGTATCATTATTGAATGAAGTGAAAGCAAAGCATTCAGGTGTCTGTAATGGGACATACAATGAAAGTACTCCAGCTACGCAAACACCTCAAACAACCCCTGTTCTGATAAAGATCATCAGCTTGAAGAAGACTTGAGTGCTCGAGTCGCTCAGTGGGTCAGGGCAGCATCTCAGGAGAATAGGTGGGCGACACAGTGGCGAAGAAGTAGAGTTGCACCCTTAAGGACCTTGCGCGACCCTGGCTCGCAAATTACGCAACCTCGTGGTCGCTTGAGGCGTATGGCATGGTATGGCCGCGCGGGGCCGGTCCTACTTAGAAGCACGGAGTTGTGCGGGGCTGGTCCCGACATCGCGCGGGGCTCCGAAATTCTGGCAGTGGCCGAAATCTTCGCGCGCCAACGGCCTGTCGGCACACAGGCGTATTGCGGTCATACGCAGCGTCTGGACGGTGTGCATGCAGTGTCACTTGCCCGACGCCGTGTGACGCCCAAATTCAGTCGGCCTGCCTCCTGCCCAGCTGATTGGTAAGCATGACGCAAATGACGTCATGCGCGAACGTAGCGCGTACTTAGCGCGAACGTCACGTGAACTCCGCTTCCGTTTGGTCGCACCAAACGCACGCAAGTGCATGCAAGTGGGACAGGCCTTTTACGGCGCCAGCGTGGGATGGCCCAGTGACTAGGGGTGAATACAGTCAGATGAATGCTTTGTGGAACAGCCCAGAGTAGTTGGATGTGCATGGTCAGTTTCATGCATTGTGAGATACCCCAGGAGGGACAAAATAGGAAAGGGATATTGTGGGATGTCTAGGGACTAGGGGTAGACATGGTCAGGAAGGATAAAGGTCTATTTGGGTCTAAGACTTCAGAGCTACAGCGCTGAAACAGGCCCTTTGGCCCACAGAGTAAGAACTGACCAGCGATCACCCCATTCGCTAACACTGTCCCACACACTAGGGATAATTTACAATTATCAGAGATCAATTACCCTTCATGTTTTTGGAATGTGGAGGAAACCAGAGCATTCAGAGGAAGACCATAGGGTCACAGGGAGAAAGTGCAAACATCCACACAGACAGTACCCCGAGGTGAGGATCAAAACCCATGTTTCTGGTGGTGTGAGGCAGCAGCTCTACCAACTGCACCACTGTGCAGCTTATTCAATGTAAAAACTATAAGACATGGGGTACTTAAACTAGAACATGACGAAGTAATGCTCCAAGGCCTCAGTATTAATTTTATAGGATAGAATTTGAAAGCTCTGATGCGACCCGATTTATTTTTTAATGTCGCAAAAGAGAATAGGAGTTTGTAGCGAAATGATGCAGGTTCTCATTTGTTACAGAGTTGCATAGTTTTCAGTCAGTTATTGAGTTGTAGGAAATTTGTCTTCCTCAAGTCAAGTTATTGAAGGTCTCTGAAAAGCATTAATGAGCTATTGTTGAAGGCTTCAACCCAGTCAACTCTCTTGCTCCATAATGCATTTTAATGGCATTCCTTGTGCGTTTTGTGCTATAACAAGTTCTGTAACTACAGTTTAATGAATAGAGTTACATGGTTCATACATAATGGAAAAGAGATTTTTGGCTTTTCCAGTCTTTGTGGGTGTTTGTGATAAACTAGAGGCCTCGGCTGCATTCACATATAGTCAAATTAACTGTTTGCTCCTAGCTCCCTCATGACATTGCCATTTCATCCCTTCAGCTCCCTGGTTCCCTCTCACATCCCACGGATGCACTGGTTAGTAGGTTACCTGGATACTTTGAGTTACCTCTTAGTGCAGGTAAATGTCAAAAGAATCAACCAGGAGTTGATGATAATGTGGGAGAGAGAATACGCAAACCACGTTTTTCATTGTATCTCGGTACACGTGATAACAGTAATACACCAAACCAAACCAAACCAAACCAAACCAACCAAACCAAATGTTGCAGGGTTAATGGGAAATAAGAGGAGAGGGGGTTAGGACTGATGGCATTTTTTCTTTTAGGAGCTGGCTTGATTTCAATGGGTTGAAAGGCCTCTTATGCGATGTAATAAGGTATATCTCCACATCTGTATGACATGTAGTACAGGGTTCACCTGTACTTATGAAGGCAATGAAATCTCAACTATGGCAAATCTTTACCATTACAACCCTTCTACTTGAGAGGTTCTTGCACTGTGTGAACTCTGCTGCTGTAGTTGGACAGTGTGCTGGTGTGATCAACCAGGGTGTAAAGGGTAGCTCTCATTCCCCTGGTTCGTGCTGTTCAAGTGTGCTTTCTGATTTCTCCCCTTCACCGAGCGCCACAACACACCTCACCTGCACTGCAGCTCGTAATCTCCTGCCTTACACAACCATTCTGGTATTGACAATTTCAGGCAAAGAAACAATCCCTGTGTCCTTTCATGTTGCCTTGTCTACATTATCCCATTTTACCCACATTTGTTTTACAGCCTTCTGCAACATAGATGTATTTTGCTCTGGGAATAATATCCTTCACGCCAGGATGGTGGATATAGAATGAGCTACAAGAGGAGGCAGTTGAGGCAGGTACTATCACAACATTTAAATACATTTGGATAGAAGTTTGAAGTTCTAGAACCAAGGGGGACCTGATAGGGTCCCTTCCCCTCTCTGAGGGGGCGCCAGAGAGGGAGGGCCCCTCCCTCTCAACTCCCACCTCCCTCTTCACCTTACCCCCACCCCCCTCGCCACCTCACTAACCCCCCTCATCTGCCCCCCTCTCTCCCCCCCCTCTCTCTCTTCTTTTCTGCCTCGGGGAGGGGGGTAGAGGGAGGGTGTAGAGCAGCACCTACCCGGTTTAGAGCAGATTGTATCCTCTCCCACCAGTCCAGGCACCAGGCCCCATCAGCCCAGCGTGGACCAGAGCGAGGCCCGGAGGGATCTGAATGGTAAGTTCCGCAAGAGCTGGACCAGCGGGCGGGGGAGACGGAGAGGAGGTCATCTCCTGTGACCGTCGCCATGGCTGCACATTTGCGCTAACGACTGCCATAGAACTTCAAGGGAGCCAGAACCCTGGGGAGGGGGGGTGCGAGGGCGTTTGGGCCACGTAACTCGCAGCTCGTGAAAAACAGTGGGGCTGCGCTTTGGAAATTCTGCGCAGCTTGCCGCGAGGAGCAGAGGAATTGTGACGTCATCCTGCTCGCTTCAGCACATTAGATTTAAAAAATGTCAAATTGGTGAACAATTTGAGTAGAAAACTCAGGATATGTGGAATCAAATTTTCAGATGAGGTGATATTTGAAATCATGAGGTAAATCTCTACCGGACTATGTAAAAATTTCAACTTTACCACGTCGGGTTTTCGAGGAGATGTGAATCAAAGAAAAAAATTCAAGCAAACAAACACACAAGTAAACATCCAAGATCAGAGTTTTATAATAATAATAATAATAATAATAATAATAATAATAATAATAATAATAATAATAATAATAATAATAATAATAATAATAATAATAATAATAATAATAAAGATGGGCCATACACAGGCAGGTAGGTAGATGTTGATAGTGTAGATGGGGCAATCTTTTGTCAGCAAATGGCAATGTAGGGCCAAAGGGCCTGTTTTCCTTGCTGTATGACTCTCTAGGACTCATTTCTCACCAAATAGCACAGAGAGGTGGCGCTGGTTCGATTTAGATAACCATTGTGCAAATCAAAAGAATCATGATAATCAAATCAACCTTTGCATGACCACGGCTCGACCAGTCCATTTTATCTCTATCGGTAATTCCTCCAAATGGAGCCCCAAATGGCAGTTAATTCTCAGTGATCAGATGCAAAATGAATCACAGTACTGCAGGCTCCTTGTACTCTCCCTTTCCATTAACCAAATGTCACAGATAATTAATGACTACACATCTAAAGCAAAAGTACTCCGCCTTCACTTCAACAGGAAGATGCCGAAGTGGATGTTTCTCCAGGGTGACCGCATGTTCAACATAACAGTCCCTGTAATCCAATTCTGATCGTTTAGCATAAGCTTGCACTAGAAATGAGTAAAATATAACTTAACACTGCTGCAGCAGCAGATATTGCAACTAGTGCCAATAAGGTCACTGGGATGTGAAGGGTTTGAACTCTGGATTTAATTAAAAAATAGATAATCAACTTGTACTAAAATGCAGCACAGTATGTGTCATTCGGTATTGTCCTGCACAGCATGTGTGTGTCAGGCTCTTTCTGAATTCTGAATATGACACCAACACAATTGTTGCGCCGTCCTCTTCTTTTCGACATTTGTGATATCGAGAAGCCCACCATGCTCATTATTCTCTGTCATACAAATTGGCTTTATTCCAGTTCTATCTCAGCATCTAGTCATCACTGTGCATCTGCTGCTATTGAGGTTGAACTGCCCATTATTCTCTCTGCGTTCTGCATTGCGATGCTAACCCAGGCTCACGCACCTCATACTGAGCTTATCAGCGCTTTGTCTCCCCTCCTTTTGTCTATTCATCAGTTTGTTTCACCGTAGATCATGCCAGCAGACCCAGCTGGTATGTTCACAATGACAGTTAAACTAACAGGTTGACATTAAAACTAGAAAAAAGGAATTGCAGATGCTGGCTTACAAAAAAAGATAAAGTGCTGGAGTAACAGCAGCTCAGACTGCACCTCTGGAAACATGGAAAGGTGGCGATTCGGATCGGGAACCTTCTTCATACTGAGGCGACAGAGTGGCACAGAAGTAGTGTTGCTGCTTTATAGCACCTGTGATCTGGGTTCGATCATGACTACGGGGTGCTGTCTGTATGGAATTTGTACATTCTGTTTATGACCCCGCGTGCATTTTTCTCTGGGTGCCCTGGGTTTCTCCCACACTCCAGAAACATACAGGGGTTTGTAGGTTAATTGGCTTCAGTCAAAATTGTAAATTGTCCCTAAGTGTGTAAGATAGTGTTAGTGTACGGGGTGATTGCTGGTTAGCGCAGACTTGGTGGTCCGAAGGGCCTGTTTTCCGAGGTGTATCACTAAAGTTTAAAGTCTAAAGAGCTGCATGATCAGCTGAGTTATTCCAGCACTTTATGTCTTTCCTCAGTCCAAGGCAAACAATGAAACCAGTCATCACGTCATTTAGATGTACAGTATCCAAGGTGCGTTGGCCAACTTTAAGCAATCTGATAGACCTCCCTAATGGGTTATATGTCACACTTTGTTTCTTCCTAATCAATAATATGCTGCATTATATTGTTCTTCCATTGGCACTGCCGCGCTTACACAACTATTGCAATAAGCAAGCTAATTCAAGCAAGAAATGCAATTTATGGTTTGTAAAATCGTAGTTTAATGACTAAACGGACATAATTGTTTCTTGAAAAAAAGAAGTTAATAGGAAGCTCCAAAACTAATGCTCTTTTGTATATTATACCTTACAACAACTGTTTTTATTTTATGGCAATTAAGATTTAATTTAAAAAAATGTTTTTGGCAGAGTGCAATGACTATTTACAACACAACAGTAGTTTTAGTGAAAATTGATTATATTCAACACTCTGTGCATATAGTGTGCATTAAGAAATTGTGCCATGGACCACTGCTGCCATGATGCATCCATAGATCGAGGCTACAGATCATTCTGCAATGATTCAATATTCATCAGCTGGGTGTGCACAATTGCAAACTTGTATTACAAGTGCAAATTAAATGGATCTCAATAGCAAGAGCAGGACCTCAATTGGAAATCTTCTTACTTTTAGCTTTAGACTTTAGACCTTAAAGATACAGCGCGGGTACAGGCTCTTCGGCCCACTGAGTCCATGACGACCAGCGGTCACCCTGTATTAGCATTATCCTCCAAACCAGTCGAGACAAGTCAAGAGAGTTTATTGTCATGTGTCCCAGATAGGACAATGAAATTCTTGCTTGCTGCAGCACAACAGAATATTGTAGGCATAAATACAGATCAGATCAGTGTGTCCATATCCATATAGAATAATATATATATACACATAAATAAACAGCTTAAAGTGCAATAGGCTGTTATGGTTCAGATTTTGTTTGAAGTTGTGGTTTAATAGTCCAGATGGCTGTGGGGAAGAAGCTGTTTCTTGAACCTGGATGTTGCAAGATTTCAGACTCCTGCACTTCTAACTGATGGCTGTGGAGAGATGAGCGTGTGGCCAGGATGGTGTGGGTCCTTGATGATGCTGCCAGCCTTTTTGAGGCAGCGACTGCGTTAGATCTCCTCGATGGTAGGGAGGTCAGAGCCCATGATGGCCTGAGTGTTTTACAACAATTTGCAGCCCTTTCCACTCCTGGACGCTCAAGTTGCTGAACCAAGCCACAATGCAACCGGTCAGCATGCTCTCTACTGTGCACCTGTAGAAGTCAAGTGAGTCCTCCTTGACATACCAACTCTCCAAATCTTCTCAGGAAGTAGAGGCGCTGATGTTGCTTTCTTTATGATTACATCAGTGTTCTGGGACCAAAGAGATCTTCGAAATATGCACGTCCAGGAATTTGAAGTTCTTGACCCTTTCCACCATAGGCCTGTTGATATAAACGTGACTGTGAGTCCCCATCCTACTCCTTCCGAAGTCCACAATCGTTCCATGGTTTTGCCTGGTTGTTGAGCCAGGTTATCTTGCTGGCACTATTTGGTCAATCGGTCGATCATCTCACTTCTATACTCTGACTCATCGCCATTAATAATACGTCCCACACAACAGGACTAGGCACAACTATGAACAATTTACAATTTACAGAAGCCAATTAAACCTTCAAACCTGTACGTCTTTGAATGTGTGGTGAAAACCGGAGCACTTGGGAGAAAATCCAGGAGGTCACAGGGAGAACGTACAAACTCCTGTCCGGGGGGGACCGCAACCGTAGTCATGATCAAACCTGGCGGGTCTCTGGTGTTGCACAGGCAGCAACTCTCTACTACTGTGCCACTGTGACGTCCCCTGTGTATTAGCTGTGAGTTAATTCCACTCCCTGGATAGTCTGGACATCATTTGGTGAATCTTGAGCCCTTATCCCCCGTTACTGCTGAGGCACCCAACCTACTAGATTCCTGCAAACTTCCAAAGGCCAGGGATAGCGACAAATTTACAGGTGTCCCTTACAGAGATTTATGAATCATTCTTAGACGTGGGTGAAGTGCCGAAGACTGGAGGGTGGCTAATGTTGTGCCTCTAATTGAGAAAGGCCGCATGGAAATGCCTGTAGAGCTATCAACCAGTGAGCCCTAATGTGTTGTAGGGTCAATTACTGGAGAGGATTCAGAGGGATAAGATAAGATATTTGGATAGGCCAGGACTGATTCAGACAAATATATGGATAGAAAGGTTTAAAGAGATCTAGGCCAAACATAGGCAGGTGAACTCGTGTAGGATAGATGGGTACCCCTGTGTTGGCATGGGCCAAGTTGGGCAAAAAGGGCCCACTTCTGTACTGTATGACCTCATGACTCTATGCATCTATCTTTAATAATCAGAGCCATTAATGCCTATTCCCATACCCACATGCAACCTGAGGGAAAATCTGACCCACTGTTGCAGTGATATGCTGCCAAGGCCTGTATTGTGGCAGGAAGTGAGACTGTTCATGCTTCTTGTGTGACTTCACTTCCAACCTGTTTTTCATGTGTGCTCATGTGAAGAAGGCCCAGTTTGTGTTTTGTAATCCTACGATGTATTGCGGCACACAAGAGTTAAAGCTCCTTAATGGCGTTGACCGAATTGGGCGCACACCCACAGAGCAATTCTGCCTCAAACTACTGAAACATTTTCCATCAGACAAAGTTTCAATGTTAAAAAAACTCTGCCTTTTAGATTAACATTAACTTTTAACAGCCTCCACTCCTTGAGGAGTAGTCTTGAGAGACTGTATATCTAGGCTGTGTAGAACACACACAGGTAGGGAGGTGGGTATAGGGACTGAGCTGCCAGAGGGGCTGTAGCTTGAGGACAAGTACTATGACAGCATTTAAGACATTTTTTTTTTGGGCAGATAGATGGGAACGATTTAGAAGGATATGGTCCAACCTGCAGGAAGATTATTCCCGATGTTGGGGAAGTCCAGGACAAGGGGGTCACAGCTTAAGGATAAGGGGGAAATCCTTTAAGACCGAGATGAGAAAGACTTTTTTCACACAGAGAGTGGTGAGTCTCTGGAACTCTCTGCCAACAGAGGGTAGTTGAGGCCAGTTCTTGGCTATATTTTAAGAGTGATTGGATGTGGCCCTTGTGGCTAAGGGATCAGAGGTATGGAGAGAAGGCAGGTACGGGATACTGAGTTGGATGATCAGACCATGATCCATATTGCAATGGCGGTGCAGGCTCGAAGGGCATGAATGGCCTACTCTGCACCTAATTTCTATGTTTCTATTTTTCTAATGCAGGCAGGTGGACTAGCGCAGATGGGGCATCTTGATCGGCATGGGCAAGTTGGGCCAAAGGGCCTGTTCCCTTGCTGCATGACTCTATAACCACGAATTTGGTGACTTGTTAAAACCTGAGCAATAATGCCCGGAGCCCAGTGACTATCACAAGGCAGATTCCCCAGCTTCGCTATGTAAATAGAGTCATAAAGCTATGCAGCATGGAAGCAAGCTTTGGGCCAACCTGTCCATGCCGACCAAGTTGGCATTTGGGGCTAAGTCCCATTTGCCTGCATTTGATTCATATCCCAAAAACCCCTTCCTGATCCACATATCTATCAAAAATATAAGAAGATAGACACATACAGCTGGAGTAACTCAGCGGGACAGGCAGCATCTCTGAGAGAATAAATGGGTAACATTCGGGTCAAGACCCTTCTCAGGCTGGTAGGGAAAAGGGGAATTAGAGATATAGACATTGATGTAGAGAGATAAAGAACAATGAATGAAAGTTATGCAAATAAGTAACAATGATAAAAGAAAGCAGGCCATTGTTAGCTGTTTTTTGTTGGGGAAAATTAATAAAAGGTGCAACTTGGGTGGGGGAGGGATAGAGAGAGAGAGAGAGAGAGAGAGAGAGAGAGAGGTAATGCCAGGGTTATCTGAAGTTAGAGAAATTAATATACAAACCACTGGGTTGTAAGCTGCCCAAGCGAAAATATGAGATGCTTCCACCAATTTGCATTTAGCCTCACTCTGACAATGGGGGAGACCTAGGACAGAAAGGGTTTTGTGTGGGAATGGGAAGGAGAATTAAAGTGTCTAGCAACAGGCTAAATATATTTTGAAAGTTGCATTTCTATCTGCTTCTACAGCATCCTCTGGTAGTCCGTTCCAAATTCTGAAGACTATCTCAGGTGAAAAAGGTGCTGCTGAGGTCCCTGTTACATTACTCCACTCTCACCAATTATTTTTTTAGAATAATCTACCTGATTAAAAGACTGTGGCGGTCACTTTTATTCATGTTTTTAACACTTCTCATTGTTCAGCCTCCTGTGCTTGAAAGAAAATGTCAGTCCATCCAGCCTCTCCCTATAAATAGAAATGCCCGCAGTATATATAGAGTCATAGAGCATGGCAGTAAATAATGTATCGGACCCAGCAACATGTTGCAGACACAGCATGTCATTGCATTTTCTACATGGAGGCTCATGCTTGCTATGAAACTGAACAGCACCTTACACACAAGGGAAAATACAACACTTACTGCATATCATTGCTGACTCCATTCGTGATTTATCTGACTAAATGGTTTGAATGATGCCACACGGACATTATTGCTATTCAAAAACTGAACCATGAGCGGAGATTACTGATGGTAACCCTGCCAGATACAGCAAGCAGGACAAAGCAGACTAGGTTTCAGAGGTTTGATTTAGCTGTGGGCCAGAAAGTGCTATATTAAGTCGTCCGAGGAAAACCTAGGACAGCTGCACACATTTTGGACCCCTCCCACTGGCTGTGAATTTGCTGCAAACCCCCAATGATCCACTTGCTTAAACTAGGAACCATTGCAGTTGTCCAGTCAGCAACACTTTGATAACTATTTCGGTGATTTTGGTTGGGAAGCAGATACGCAGTAATACTAACAAAGCTCAAATGTTAATGTTAGCAGACCATCCATTTACTAAAAAAGGGTTCTGACCCAAAATGTCACCGTATCCTTTTCCTCCAGAGGTGCTGCCCTGACCCGCAAAGTTACGCCAGCACTTTTTGTTTATCCTCCCATTTACTAACTTTATGACTTTCCTATGTTCTTGGCCAGGAGCTAAAATTAAACCAGTGGTGGGTGCCTGATGGATTTTTCTGAATATAATCCTTACACCTGTGAAGCAATTCAGCTGTGATACAGAAAGTCGGCCTCCATCAACAATGGGGGGTATCAATCACCAATGATAACAGTCATATGTGAATACTCTCTTTACCAGCCCAATTCAGACATGAATGACTCATTGGCTATTGAAGCAGCACAGCACAATTCTCGCTGAAACCACACATGAATTCAAACCGCCCCAATGTTCATGAGCCACAAAGAGCAAAGAGGAGAATGACCGGCTGTAATGATATATATGCAGGATTCAAGGATTCGGATCAATGAATGAATACGTTTATTTGGCCAAGTATTCACATACAAGGAATTTGCCTTGGTGCTCTGCCACAAGTGACATGACATACAGTGACAGTTAAGAACAATACATAAAACATTAAACATTAATAATAAAACATTATTGATTAAACATGTGAATTAAATACAATACCAGAGCAAAAGGAGGCTACAGATTTTGGTTGTTGAGTAAAACTACTACTCTGGAAAAAAAGCTGTTTTATGTCAGGGCTGTGGCAGCTTTGACAGTCCGGAGTCGCCTTCCAGAGGGAAAGTGATTCAAAGAGATTTGTGGCCAGGGCCTTTCAAGGATCTTCATGACTACAGAGGTCAGTGCGACAGCCTGTAGTCATTAAGACCAGTCATTCTTGCTTTTTTGGGTACAGGGACAATAGTGGAGATTTTGAAGCAGGCAGGGACAGTACATGTTTGCAGGGACTGGTTGAAAATGTCTGTGTAGACCGTTGCCAGTTATTCGGCACAGAGCTTGAGAAGTAGAGGGGAAAACATTATCTGGTCCTGGAAATTTCCGGCTTTTTCTGTCTTCTGAAAAGCCTCTCCACCTCCTCTATTTTTATTGTTGATGATGGAGAAGTGAAGTTGTGCAACACGGGAGGGCGTTGGTAATTGGGGTGTGAAGTGGGTGATTGGAGAGGGGTGAGTGGGAAAGGGTCCAGTCTTTTCAGACTGGAGTCTTGCTTTCAGTAGGTGTGAAGTGGTGAATGGGAGGAGTGGGTGTAGAAGGGACCAGTCTTGCAGACTGGGGTCATGCTGTGAGTGGGTGTGAAGTGTTGGTTGGGTGGGAAAGGGTCCAGTCTTTTCAGACTGGAATCTGCTTTTAAGTAGGTGTGAAGTGGTGAATGGCGATGATTGTGGGTGCAGAAGGGTCCATTCTTTACAGACTGGGATCTGGCTGTGTTGGTTGGGGAGGGGGGGGGGGAGGCGGTAACCAGGGTTTACGTTTCTGCTTGTCAAACCTGCAGTAGAACTCATTCAGGTCGTTGGTCAGCTGAACGATTGTCCAAAGAGCAGGGGGCTTTCCTCTTGTAGCTGGTAATTTCTTGCAAGCCCTTCCAAACTGAAGAAGAGTCTCAGGCTGAGAACTTGCTCCTCAACTTCTCAGAGTACCTTTCCTTGGCAGCTCTGATTCCTCTTCTCAGCTTTGTACTTGGCCTGCCTGTAGAGGTCTGCATCCCTGCTCCTGTAGGCCTCCTCTTTAGACTGTCAGAGCCGTCTGAGTTCTGCAATAAACCTGGGGCTTGTTGTTGTTGATTATTGATTAAAGTTTATTTAAATAGGGACAGATACAAAAACATAGATACACTTGAAACAGTCATCTGATTTATGCATCATAGTGTTTTTAGCCAAAGCTAATTCGCAACACTTGTCCCTAGTAGGGCTTTTGGTTAAAAATGATATTACAGAATTAACATTATTAAAAATAGAAAATGGAAATGAGAAACAAAATGGAAAAGAGAAAAAGACATACAGAGAGAGCACAGTGTAAAAACTAAATATGAAACAAGATTGTTGTTGAATTAGCCACAATTTTGTGCTTTCTTTTGAATGTGACATATGTAGGTATACATTTTCAAGTGGTCTGGCAGTGAGTTTCCATAATTTTGCCCCTTTTACTGAAAAAGGCAGTTTGAGCAAAAAAGTTCTGTAGAAGGGATACTACAATTGCCTTTTGACGCTGCTCGGGTGGTGGATCTGGTACCACTTGCAGTCTTGTTATTGTTTTGGCACAGCAGCTGGGGAGCAGCGCCATTTAGGCACCTGAAGAACCAATTTAAACTAAATGTAAGGAAATAAAGTTAGCAAAACTTAGGATCTTATATTTTGCTTAGAAATTTTGACAGTGATGATACCTATTCTTTTTTTGTCCTGGTTTTTCAAGGCTCGGTTATAGAGGACACTCTATGGCCTTAATTGATGACTGGTGAGCCTGGGACCATGTGGTTAAGCCATAAGATATATGTGAGAGAATCATAGAATTCATGAAAAGAAAAGCACAGTTAAAAGTCAAACAGTTTCTTATAATCATAAAACAGCCCTAGTTTGCCTTAATGGTTTTTACACATTTTCTTAATATGACTTTTAAAGTTCAACTGATTGTCTATAATTATTCCCAGATACTTTACTTCAGGTACTTGTTCAATGAGCTCACCATTGGTTTTATATTGAGGAGGTTTGTTAGGGGTAGTTTTTTGATGGAGAAGCAGACGAGAGTTGTCTTTTTAGTGTTTAATGTTAAACAAGATGAGGCCAGCCAAGATGATATTTTTGTCTAAGTTGGCATTTAGTTTCTCAGCCACAAAAGTACAGGTTTTACCAGATGCATATACAACTGTGTCATCTGCATACATCTGTAGACCTATATCTGGGCATACATCTGGCAGATCGTTGATGTAGAGGCTGAAGAGTATAGGTCCCCAAGTCAGTGCCCTGAGGGATCCCGTTACAATTTTGAGAAAAGTGGATCTCACACTATTAATTGTAACACATTGTTCACGGCCCTTTAAGTATGATTCAAACCAGGACAATGACTTGAACCAGGTCCGGGTCCTAGTTGGAATGCAACTGTCCTCACAAAAGCTGACATCTGACGATACAGTGTTCTGTATACTCATCGAGGCTTGTGGTTGCTTCCCTGAACACATTCAATCTGTCCAGATCAAAGCAGGATTGTAGGTTTTCAGTGCCTTTGCTTGTCCACCTTTTTCGTTGTTCTGACCACAGGCTTTAGCAAATTTTAGTTTCTGCCTGTAGGTGGAATAAGGTGAACTGGACAATGATCAGAGAGACCCAGACCCACCCGGGGAACAGAGCGATATGCGTTCTGATTGACGTGTAACAGTGGTCAAGTGTTTCTCTTTCCTCTCGGGGCAGGTAACATGAAGATGTAAATTGCTCAAAGCTTTCCCCCAGTCTAGTTTCAGTCAAAAAAACACTGAATCAAGCACTTGATCAACTAATCTTTATTTCAACAAATCACAATTACAGTTCCAACTACTGTACCTAACCACCATGGGTTCGATCCTCATATCTGCATGTTCAAGCCCTCTAAGCCTCACTCAAACAGAGACACTCCAAAGTCACGCAGTCCTAATGCTCTCCCAGAAGATTGACGCAGGACCTCGTGGCAGCGGACCTTTATAGGACCCCCGACCTTGAGGGACTGAAACACATGGGGGTGGTCTCTTTACAATCCAATTGCAGATAATCGATTAACCCCATGCAATAACAGACATTTCCCTAACCCAATAATACAGCATCTAATACATTTTATGCAAACAGGGTTCTCAAGAAAGCAAACATAGCAACTTTACCCTGAATCTGCAAGGCTCAAATACCTCATCCAATCACATTTGGCAAAGTGAAACTCTGCAACATTAGAAACAATTATTTACAATGTGTAATGTCTGGTTTGCAGCCACCCTATGAAATTTTGCACCTAATTGACAGTGTCTGCATGATGTTCTTATTCTTTTTGTGCAGCTTGGATCTATGCTCTAGACAAACTGGCACCACTCTCCAGCTTGTCCCAGTTCCACATGAGAGCATTTTCAAATTGACCAAATATCCCAGCAGCTCTGAAGCCTTCACCCAATTTTAAAGTCTTAACCCCTCCAATCTGGCCAGGATTAACAAAGTCTGTACTTTGGAAGGTCACGGGTTAGCTTTGTTAAAGTCCCCCAAAACAATGACCATGGGAGTCCGGGAAGTCACTCTCTACCCTCATTATCTGGTCAGCGAGTTGCATTTGCACCTCACGTACACAGGCATGAGGGGGGATGTAAACACCAGTGAGAATAAAGGAGTTGAATTCCCTCGGAGAGTAGAAGGGTTTGCAGTTTGTAAAGAAGGATTCTAGGTTGGGAGAGCAGAAATTTGACAGTATCGTGATGTCGCTGCAGCAGTCCTGGTTGGTATAGAAGCATATTCTGCTGCCTCTTGATTTCCCCGCCTGCCTTCACTTCAACGGTCCGCTCTGTGAAGTTGGAAGCCAGCCCAGTTTTACAGCGTGCTGTCCGGGTCGACTCACACAGCCAGGTCTCGATGAAGCACAGGGCAGCGGCTCAAGAGAAGTCCTTGTTTGTCCAGCGCAGGAGTTGCAGTTTGTCCACTTTGTTATTGAGAGAACATATGTTTGCCAGGAATATGCTCGGGAGGGAACACTTACCCGACTCCGGAATATCCTCGTCGCCGGAGTCGGGTAAGTGTTCCAGAGCGCTTCCCACGGGTCCTCCTCCGTCTCAAGGCCTTGAACACAGCCACAGCCCCGCCAACGAGTACGTCCAAATAATCCAGCAAGTGAGAGAAATCCGGAACGATGTTTGGAGGTACTGTATGCCCGATGTTTATGAGTACCTCTCTCGTGAAAGTAATCTTTGTGGGGTTTTCACAGACAAAACAAACAAACAAACACATACAAAACAGCAAGGAACAGTACACTGTGGCAGCCATGGTCGGCGCCCGCAGCAACAAGCAGCAGTAGCTACACTGAATGGAGGAAGCATATGGTGAAGAGCACAAACAACTATTTATTCAAGCAAAATACAAGTAAAACACCGAAAAACTATCAACTATCAATGGGGAAACAATACAAAATAACTCTCAGTCCCTCTGCGTGTTCGCGTCTCCTGTCTTCTTGTCACCAAGCGCTCGCTCTCTCTATCTCTCTCTCTCTCCCTCTCCCTCTCCCCTCCCTCAACCCTCTCCCTCTCCCTCTCCCTCTCCCTCTCCCTCTCCCTCTCCCTCTCCCTCTCCCTCTCCCTCTCCCTCTCCCTCTCCCTCTCCCCTCTCCCTCTCCCTCTCCTCTCTCCCTCTCCCTCTCCCTCTCCCTCTCCTCTCTCCCTCTCCCTCTCCCTCATCTCTCTCTCTCTCTCTCATCTCTCTCCCTCTCTCTCTCTCTCTCTCTCTCTCTCTCTCTCTCTCTTTTTCTTTCTTTCTTTCCTTGGTGAAGCTCTTTCCTCTCCCCAAAAATGAAGCTCATGCTCTCATGGTAAAAGCAGGTATTTATATAATAATTGTTATCTCTAGTGATGATGTGTCAAACTAGCTATCCTCCTTGGTAACATAATGGTGTGTGTTATGTGGTCCTATCAGACACCAAGCTAGTCTTGGATGTCTCTGGGGAGAGAAAAGCTTATCTTAGTGACCTTGCAGGTGTTCTCGTGATATACTGGTCCATTTGAATTAGCCCAGGCATTGTTCAAAAGACATCTACTTGTTTTTCTAAGCAAGGTTTGAAATGTGGTGCTGCCAGTTTAGCTGACAACTGCATTTTAGCTCACAATTGTTTAACCCTTACATTACACAGGCTAATTTCCTCTTGTTTTCAATTATGTTCACAGTGACCAAGGCACTGTGTGAGCACATTATTTTCTTCGTGTAGCATGCAAGATCTAAATTGTCTCCTCGTGAATGCCTGGAACAGATGGTGAAGTAGATTAATGCCTCACATGAAGGATAACAACTTTAATAGTAAGATTAAACGAGAACTTACCAAGTTTGAAGGTTGATCTGTTGAGGAGTTGCGGTGAGGATTTCGTGAAGACCCCGCCAGCACGCATGCGCGACATCCTTCAAAGCAGCGGTGTGGAATCACAGCACGCACCATGACTGAAAATAGTAAGATGAAGAACGTAGAACATACCAGTTCACCTTATGATAGATGGTGGGAGCGGAGGGCACAAAATCCCTCACCACAACTCCTCATAAAATAAAGATCAACCTTCGAACTTGGTAAGTTTCTCGTTTAATCTTACTATTTTTATTTCGGAGTCACATGAGTGACTTTGTGAAGATTTCAAAGCTCTGTGATTTCACACCCTGGACAATGTCCATGCTATCACACTGCCACAATCCTGATGGAGGAAGGCTGTTAATGCAGTTCAGTCGGAACAGGCTGAAAAATAATGCATATTTATTGCACAAATAAACAAATAACCCCGAACCCGGAGACAAACATTCACTGAGCGGCTCCCAGCACGGCCTCTGCGCATGTTTCGGGGGTGACCAGTGTTTGTTGTAGAGCATCTGGAAGGTTGCTTCACTAGTCCAGCCCGCAGTGGCGAGGATGTGGTCCATGGGCACCTCTATGGCCCTCGCCGCTGATGTGGATGCAGCCCTAGTAGAGTGAGATTTTAAAATGTTAGTAGCGACTCCTGCTGCAACCAACACCGCCCTGAGCCTCCTGGCGATAGTCTGCACAGTCACCCGGTGATGCGGAGGTTTGTGGCTGATGAGGAACCCCTGTTCCATCTTCCTGATGGTTCATGTAATGCGGATGTAGAGGTGGAGATGGGTGACTATGCAGAGGGTGGCATCAGTGGGGTACGCCCGAAACTCCAACTGCAGCCCATGAGCCCCAGGTCTGTGCTGCCTCAATAGGTCCTGGACAAAGAAAGTCACCTGTGTAGGGGTGGAGACCATGCTATCCAGCCACAGCTTTTGTAATGCCTGGACTCGTTGAGCTGTAGTCAGTGCCATCAGCATCACCAATTTGAGGGTGAGCTGTTTTGAGTGGTAAACTTGGTCATTGGAGACCAGCTCCTCAGTAGGGTCAGAACGATCCCTATGTCCCAGGTGAAGTTTTATCTGGGCCGTGGAGGGTTGGTGTTAAACACTCCCCTCATGAATTTAGACACCAGGTGGTTGGAGCCTATACCTAAGTCCAGGTACGAGCACAGTGCACTCATGGCGCTGTTGATGGCACCGTAGCTAAGGCCAGAATCGAAATGAAGGCCCGCTAGGAATTCCAGGACATCAGGGATTGTTGTCGAGTTGGAAGTCATGTTGGTACAGGAGCAGAATGCCTCCCACTTCTTGATCTGTGTGAGGTACTGCCTCCTGGTTGATACTCGGCATGATGCTGAGATCGTGGTGTCCATGGCTCGTGGTGAGATGCCGGCCTTGACGAGCGGCCTTTTTAGAACCTGCAGGCCAACATGTTTAGGTGACCATGGCATGGGTGACTGTCCCCCGTAATGGGGTTAGTAATTAATTTGGGGTGTTTACCAATCAGAAGCCATGAATGTTTCAAGATTTTGAGGACTATCGGGTACCATGGCTGTGTAGGCCAGTCGGGAATGATCAATATGCCAGTTGCAGAATCCAGTTTAATTTTCTGCAATACCCAACTGATGAGGCAGAATGGGGGAAATGTGTAGCAAAACCATTTCACCCAATGGATTGAAAAGACATCCATAGCTATTGCCCCAGGGTCTGGTTCCCAAGACACATACGTTGGTATCTGATGGTTCAACCTGGATGCAAAGAAGTCAATATCTGGTGTCCCATAGTGAGCTATAATCTCAGCAAAATTTTGGGGGGTTCAACATCCACTCGATGTTGTCATTGAACACTCGTGACCTGGTGTCCGCCACTGTAATTGAGCTTCCCTGGCAAATAGGTCGCTGTAATCCAAATATTTCTCTCGATGCACCAGTGCCAAATTGTGTTTGCCAATTCATCACAAGATAACGACCTGATACCACCCATATGATTGATATAAGCCACCACCGTTGTGTTATCTATTTGGAGGCGGACATGTAAGTCCCGTGAGTTAGTACAGTAAGCCCGTAGTCCATGGAAAGCCCCTAACATCTCCAGATAATTTATCCCTTGTGACTGGAGGAGGGTAGACTCGTGAGAGTCCCATCTGCCACCACAACTGGACATGGTGTCAGTTGCACCCCGGCCTTGTGCGCTTGCGTCAGTCTGTAGCACGACGGATGGGTTGCTAACAATGATGGGTCTGTGACACTCACTAATATTGTCAATCCACCATTGTGGCTCAGCTCTAGCCTGTTGTGGCAACCGGATTGGTCGATCAAAGTGCCCAGCATTTGCTTTTAATGCTGCGATCTTTGTTCTTTGTAAATTCTGGTAATGTAACGGGCCGAATTGCGCAGCCGAGAATGTAGCTACCAGCTTCCCAATCACCTTTGCCGTTTGCCAGATAGTCGGAACCCTGGCGCAAGCAAGGCTGTGGCACGCTTCTTTTATGGCGATAGCTTTGTTGGTTGGATAGTGATCATCATTAAGGTTGTGTCAAGGGTGAAACCCAGGTAATCCATAATTTGAGAGGGGTGCAGTTTGGATTTGTCTGGATGGGTTACAAACCCTAGCTTCTCGAATAAAGATTTGGTCGCTGTAACTGCCTGTGTAGCCAATTGGAGGGTCTGACCCACGATAAGGATATCATCTAAATACGGCATGACAATATAATTTTGTTGTCGGAGGAGGGCCAATATAGGTTTCACTAATTTGGTAAATAGTCTGGGGGCTGTGGTGAGCCCATTGGGTAATGCTTTGTATTGCCACAACTGTCCCTTCCAGACAAATTTCAGACACTTTCTGTGCGATTCAGTGATGGGCACTGTATAGTATGCATCTTTTAAATCGATACAGGCCATGAAGTACCCCGCATAAAGCATCTGCTTAGCTGTTTCGAAGGTATCCATTTTAAAGTGGGTATATTGTACAAAAGTGTTCAACTCGGTTAGGTCTATGATAATCCGACACCCCCCCCCCCCCCCCCGCCATCTTTTTTGGTTTTTGTGAAGATGTTGGACACAAACTCAAGGGGTTCGTGCGTTGTTTTGCCAATCACCCCTTTGGCTGCGAGCCGCAAGATTTCAGCATGTCCTGCCTCAATCTCATTTTGAGAGAGTGTAAATTTTCGATGAGATGCATGCTCGGTAGGGGGAAGTTGACCATCAATGAATACTATGACATAACCTTGAACACTTTGTAGAATAAACGCGTCAGTGGTGATAGTATCCCAAGCTCCCCTAAATGCCCGCAACCGTCCCCCAACTTGTGCAGGAAGAAATGCTACTGCCTGGGAGGAACCAGACCCCCTTACCTCCATGGTTAACGGCGGGTCCTGGCGTATGGCGTCTTGGGGGGAACGTTGCGGTGGTTGTCGGGATGGCGTCCGCATCTTCCATGCGGGCCGCTGCAGGCCTTGCCCTAAAAAAGGCCGCTGCGGTTGGGGAAGTGGAGGGGGATAGGTCCCTTGCGTCCTATCCAGCTGGTGCTGCTTCCAAGTAGTGTGTGGTTGTTGATGGTGATATGGGTGGGGTTTAGCCGGAGGAGGTTTCATAAGGCCCACTGTTTTGGCCTCCTCGTCGAGTTCTTTGACTTGTTTGGAGAGATCTTTTCCAAACAGTTGATGAGGTGGTGGAGCGGTGGAGGGACGGCACAACCTGCAAATTTCGGGTTGAGAGTGGGCCGGATGGAGCTCTTGTGCAGGCAGTTTATTTCAAACTGGGTGTTGCATAGAAGTGCCAGGGCATCCTGCTGCTCGCTGGACACATTGTCGCCATCGAGGGTCCTGGCATACGCCGTAATGCCCGTCGAGAGGAGCTTCAGGAACCACTGGAGACGGACGTCCTGCATCTTGGTGGTCGTGCTCAAGTGTCCCCAGATCTGGGCATTAACCGTAGGAACACTGAGATTGATGCAGTTCTCAGGCGGTTTGAATTTATCCATGGTCTCATTAAGTACCTGACCCTGAAGTTGGTGAGTGGTCAGGTAATTAATGGTGCCCGCCAGTTTGTGGTGCAGGGGCTCCCCAGTGTGTGTGGCCGTGGCAAATTTGCCCACCACGTCCAGCATGTCCTCATCGTGCTCTGGCTCTGCGGTCTCCGGCAGTCCCGGGTCGTCTTCGAAGGCAGCAGCCGGACAACTGCTGGCACTCCTGGCTGGGGAAGACGAGAGGCTGAGTGGGCTCCTGGCATGGCTAGTAGAGGCCCGAGAGTCCCGTTCATCCCGGTCCCTGTCCCGCTGGAGGAGTTGCTCCACCAAGAGCTCCAACCGCTCAATGCGACCGTCCCCGCTACTCGCGGCGGACAAGCCGACTTCCCCAGGCCCTGCAAATTCTCTGGGGCTTCCGCCAACGGACCACACCTCCGTAAGATGCAGACTAGGGTCCGAAGGCAGGTTGTCGTGGCCTACCGCCCCTGTAGGCTCATACGACTCCCGCACGGACTCTCCGCTAGTCGGCCTTCGAGCAGACTGTGGCGGCCCACCTGCCTGGTAGGAAGGCAGGGGAGATGAATCGGCGCCGGCCCCCGGAACCTGGCTCCCCAGAGTCCGTGCAGGCTTACCTCCACTGTCGCCCAATGTTCTGCGTGGAGGTGCATGGTCGGCAGCTGCCAGAGCTAAGCTAACCGACCGTCTACTGCTGCCACCGGCGCCCTTGACCGCAGCCTGACGAGGTGTTATGCCGGCAGCACCTGCTCCTGCAGGGCTGCTCGACGCAGCAGTAGCTCTGCCAGACTGCCCTACGGCAGATATCCCCTGGCAGTTTACGTGGCGGAATGCGGCTGCTGGGCTCCCCTGTAGCGCAGCCGTTCCCCGGCCCGGTCCCCATGGATCCACTGCAACTCGAGGTGAGGTCGCTGGTGGTGAGCGAGGCACCTGTCCACGTATCTGTCTGCTCCCCCGCTTCTTGGGGGATGGGGGCACGAAGTCTGGGTCGGCAGTATCCAGCTCCTGTGCGGTCAGCCATTCGGGTGATAAGTCGGGCGCTGGTGTAACGGAAGCGCCCGACTTCCGCACTCTTACCCCCGACCGTCCCGATTCTGCCGGTGGTGCTCGCAGCTCCGGTGACAAAGGCCGCTGGCTTGTCGATGCCCCGCGGCTCCTGGAGAGTTGCCTTTGGTGTCCATCCTGTTGGAAGTGAAGGGCAGTGGACTTACCTGACGGCCTTTTCAAGGAGCTGGTGGAGAGAGCGCACTCCCCCCCCCCCAGCTTGTCAAGGCAAATGCGAGCGAAGATATGTCGCGCATGCGTGCTGGCGGGGTCTTCACGAAGTCACTCACGTGACTCCGAAATAAAATAATGAAACTCTCCATGGATGCTTAACTTTGATTATTGCTAAGACTATATGCTCAGGTCCTTGTGTGGGACTTTATTTCTCAACATGCCTTGGTGTGCCACACATGCTCGTTGGGGAAAATAGTTCCCTGCTAAAGAATAAGCTTCCATTTACACTGGCAAGTTAGGTAAATAATTATGTTTATTTTCATGTGTGCTGAGGTATAATTAAAAGCTTTTTGTTGCATGCTATCCAGTCAGTGGAAAGACTATACATGATTACAATTGAGCCGTCCACAGTGTACGGATAAAGGATATAGGGAATAACATATAATACAAGATAAAGTCCAGTAAAATCCAATTAAAGAGAGTCCGAGAGTCTCCAATGAAGTAGACGGTAGCTCAGGACCGCTCTCTTGTTGGTGTTGATGTTCATTCTTCACTTCACAATCATGATGGATATGCATTATTAAGCCATTCAAAACTTACCAAATATTTACACAAAATTTAGCAGCAAAGATTTATTGTTGATGTTCCAATTTTAGTTTTGCACATGAGAAATATATGGATGTGTTGTCCATGACAATATTTACTCTCTGCAATCCTGAAACATTTGATTCAGCATTAATGTTTCAAAGCAATGAGGATCCACCTTCTTTTAATTTGTTTTTATGCATCAGTAACTTGGGTTATGTTCTCTCCATGACTGATTTAATGTTAGTCAGGACTCTATTTCCAGTAAAAAACTGCTAACATTGTTTACAATGGCCTAGCTTCAAGCAGCATGTAACTTATTATCAAAGTAGGCCACATGCAATTCATAAGTGTAGGAAGGATCTACTACTGATGCTGGTTTACACAGAATATATACACAAAAAGCTGGAGTAACTTAGCAGGACTCCACTTTTTTGTGTCTATCTTCAGTGTAAACCAGCATCTGTAGTACCTTCCTACACATTTTGTCTGCTCCATTGCGAAATCTCCTCAAGTTATGCCTATTTTGAAGAAGTTCTCTTTCTATCTCCGACTAGAGTTCTGCAACATCCTCTCTCGCTGCTCCCACTTTGTGATTCCTCCTGCTCTCCAACTTTCCTTGAACACTCATCTTTGATGTCCCGTTTTCACACCTTACTATCCTTATCTCTGTGTCCCTCTCCCCTGACTCTCAGTCTGAAGAAGGGTCTCGACCCAAAAGGTCACCCATGCAATTCACAAGTCCACTGGCACATTGCCTCTCACACCAAGGCGGACCTGTAGCCTCAATAATTTGCCCTGGGTGAGATAACATTAGGTTTTGGATAGTGGGGAGCTGCAGGAAGATGATTGAGGTGGCTTGTTGAAAAATGTCCTGCAAAGCACAGCATCTACAAGTGGGTGTTAACACTGTAATATTCCCCAAATAAATGTCAGTACTAATTTGAAATTGTGAAAGATCAACCAGACATAATTGTCTTGTAATTCTTCAGAATATATATTGCAAATTTTGCCATGGAACATTAGGTTGATTTCTGAAATAAAATGAGTTAAAGCCTGTTAGTGTGTTGTTATAATTATACAACAACAATTGAAAGTGTTATTAGATTTATGCTTCTAAATGCCAAGAAGCAACATGATTAAAATATCTCAACACAAATAAAACATGCGATTCACAATTAAAACTTATTCGTGCATCTTTCCTTGCATCTTTGTACAACCCTAAAGATGTACATAAAACATTTACATAAATGTTAAAAATCAAATATATGCAGGTTAAGAAGCACATTTATTGTATTAAAAAAATAGCAGGAGTGGGAGAGTTTAATGATGCAGATAGATCATGATTATGAAAATGTCAACTATTATCTTGCTTATATGAACAGTGATAGTTTCCTTACAGAAAAGAGCCATGTATGGTAGGTTGCAGTCGGTCATGTGTAGAGTTCACTTTAGATCTAACATCATTAATAGCCCTGTCCCACAGTACGAGTTAATTCCAAGAGCTCTACCGAGTTAAAAGAAAATCAAACTCGTGGTAAACACGGAGAATTGAACGTAGCGGGTACGTCGGAGCTCGGGGACGTCTCTTAGCGCTAACGGCAGATACTCGGGAAGACTCGCTAACGGCAGGTAAGCTTGGGAAGACTCGTGAAGATTTTTCAACATGTTGAAAAATGTCCATGAAAGCCCCGAGTACCGACGAGTGGCCATTACCGTAAATCTCCGAGTTCGAATCAGGGCAAACTCATTAGCGGGAGAGCTCTTGGAATGAACTCGTACCGTGGGACAAGCCCATCAGGCACAACATATATTGCAACAGGGAGAGAGAGAGAGGCATTTTATTGCATTACTTATTTTCCGTAAACTTTTCTTCAAAGCTACAAATGCTGTATCATTGGGACGTGTGCATTAATGTCCTTATAAGAGGGTAATTTATAGACCACTATATTTTACAGGCTTATTGAACTCACTGAAGTATACTGCGTGTTGAGCAATGCAATATTTATATTATCTGCTCTTGCTGCAATAATTTTGCAATAATGAACTGAAATCCCAGTTGATTATTTCACCAACTATGAATTAATGTGGGCTACCACCACTTTTATTTGCAGCTGACAAGATAAATGAAAACTGATGAATCTGAAGATTATTTCAATAACAACAGCATCTATTTCACGGGTTCCAGACAGTTATTAATTTCTGCCCAGAGATAACAGGAAAGGGTGGTTCTTTCTTTACTTGTATCTAGTGTTTGAGCATAGGCTTGGCTGAGTCAAACAGCTGTAAAATCCATTGTTTAGTTGCTGTTCAAAGTGCTGATATTGACTTTCACTTCTACAGACGCTCAGGCTGCTCACATTCCCATCCGATGTTATCTCACCAGCTGCCACACAATGGAAGATTAAACCTCCCAGACTTCAAATATCCACCTTGCTTCAAGTGGTGAATGATGCGCAAATTAGCTTCTACTGATGATAAATGCATGGCAATTGATGCAAATGCCGATATTTGCTATCCTACACTACTGGGAAGCACAGAATAAAGGCACAACACAAGCAGCAACTCTTGAAATTGCATTTTGTAATCAGTATTATACTCCTTTGTGGACAACAGTTTTATGTACATGTGCGAGCTTTACTTAAGAGGTATTCATTTTAGTAGCAGACATTGGTCAGACATTGTCAAGGTCATATATTTACTAAGAAGAAATAGGTTTTGAAGAACCAATTCAGTGAAATGATTCCTTCATTTAAGTGTGATAATCGACTTCTCTGTATTTAGCATCAAATATACTTTTATACCGTTGCAAACACGCTAAAATTGTTCCAGAGGGTGTCGCATGTGGCTGGAGGTATCACGGCTTGCAGGGGAAACCGCCAAGCCATAGGATTGTAAGGTCACAAGTGATAGGAGCAGAATTAAGCCATTCAGCCCATCAAGTCTGCTCTGTCATTCATGGCTGATCTATCTCTCTCTTCTAACACCATTCTCCTGCCCTCTCCCCATAACCCCTGACACTCGTACTAATCAAGAATCTATCTATCTCTGCCTTAAAAATATGCATTGACTTTGCCTCCACAGCCTTCTGTGGCAAAGAATTCCACTGATACACCACCCTCTGACTAAAGAAATTCCTCCTCATCTCCTTCCTAAAGGAACTTTAATTCTGAGGCTATGACCTCTAGTCCTGGACTCTCCCAGTTGTGGAAACTTCCTCTCCACATCCACTCTATTCAAGCCTTTCTCCATTTGGTAAGTTTCAATGAGGTCCCCCCCTCATCCTTCTAAACTCCAGCGAGTACAGGCCCAGTGCTGTCAAACGCTGCAGACTGTGGCAGAATGCAAGACCAGGCAGACTGCAGTGACCGTAAGCCCTGGGGCTCTGTGGCCTGCAGGGGATAGCCGGCGAGCCGGCCCATGCTTGGATGACCTTGCAGACCCTGGCGTGGAACCCGTCGGGCCTGGGAGTGGAACTTTCCGAGCCACCCCTGCGCGTCTCGAGACGAGCAGGGGTGGCTCGGAGGGTTCCACTTCCTGACCCACCTTGCGTATGGTGTGCAAAACAATGAATTTCACTGTGACATGTCACACGTGATAATAAAGTATCAATCAATTAATTAATCAATAAAGCACCATTAAACCATTCTGCATCTATACCAGCAGCAAAGTCTTTGAGCGGCAAGAAATTGCAGTGAGGTCTTATCCAAACTGAACATTTCATCCAAAAGAACAGACTCGCTGAACAAGAAGACAATAGTTGAATGCATAGTTCCTTAAACAAAGCTTTGAAGTCTGCAGAGGGAAATAAAGTATATATTTCCAACGGACACACTTTGCGTTCTCTGTGCTGTCTCTTTGTCCATGACATTTAAACTGAGTCTGGGCAAATTATATTGACATGTACATCAATGATCTGGATGATGGGGTGGAAAATTGGATAAGTAAGTATGCAGATGATACTAAGATAGGTGGTATTGTGGATAATGAAGTAGATTCTCAAAGTCTACAGAGAGATTTGGGCCATTTGGAAAAGTGGGCTGAAAGATGGCAGATGGAGTTTAATGCTGATAAGTGTGAAGTGCTACATCTTGGCAGGACAAATCAAAATAGGACGTACATGGTAAATGGTAGGGAATTGAGGAATGCTGTGGAACAGAGGGATCTAGGAATAACTGTGCATAGTTCCCTGAAGGTGGAATCGCATGTAGATAGGGTGGTAAAGAAAGCCTTTGGTGTGCAGGCCTTTATAAATCAGAGCATTGAATATAGGAGTAGGGAAGTAATGTTAAAATTGTACAAGGCATTGGTAAGACCAATTCTGGAGTATGGTGTACAATTTTGGTCGCCTAGTTATAGGAAGGATGTCAACAAAATAGAGAGAGTACAGAGGAGATTTACTAGAATGTTGCCAGGGTTCCAGCAACTATGTTACAGAGAAAGGTTGAACAAGTTAGGTCTTTATTCTTTGGAGCGCAGAAGGTTAAGGGGGGACTTGATTGAGGTCTTTAAAATGATGAAAGGGATAGACAGAGTTGACGTGGATAAGCTTTTCCCATTGAGGGTAGGGAAGATTCAAACAAGAGGGCATGACATGAGAATTAAGGGACAGAAGTTTAGGGGTAACGTGAGGGGGAACTTCTTTACTCAGAGGGTGGTGGTTGTGTGGAATGAGCTTCCAGCAGAAGTGGTGGAGGCAGGATCGATTTTAACATTTAAGAGTAAAGTGGATAGGTATATGGACGTGAAGGGAATGGAGGGGTATGGTCTGAGTGCAGGTAGATGGGACTAGGGAAAACAAATGGTCGGCACGGACTGGAAGGGCCGAGAGGGCCTGTCTCCGTGCTGTAATTGTTGTTATATGGTATATGACATCTAAAACATAGCCAGTGCACTCAGACTTCCTTTTGTAACTCAAGGGGAAAGACAAAACTTCTGGGCCAGAAATTCTTTGCTGCAGCATCTGGTTTTCAGGCCCCTCTTAAATGCTTTACTGCACCAGTGCATTTGCTTCCTGTGAACAGTGCATTTGGCATGTAATGCGACACTTGCTGATCCTCCTGCATGAGTGACAGTGCAACAGCATTTAGCTCATCGGGTACCTTCAATCCCTCAGCAACCCTGCAACTGGAACTCTGCGGAGACCATCTTTCTCATTGTGTCTTGAATTTGTTTACCTGCAGCCTTTTGCTTTGCACTATCTTGCAGAATTTAGCAGTAATTTGAGTATCATTTCTGTTTTTGTGTGTTATCTGCGTTTACATGCCTGAGATGCAGCTGCAAGCAAGATTTTAATCGTCCCTGCACCTCATCATCATTAATTGTGCACATATTTTAGGAAGTGATCAATGCCTCTCCAACAACATTCAGTGCCATTTTAACTTGTGTTATTAAAAGAAAAGAATAAATCAGGGGTACACAAAAGGCTGGAGAAACTCAGCGGGTGCAGCAGCATCTAAGGAGCGAAGGAGATAGGCAACGTTTCGGGTCGAGACCCTTCTTCAGACTGGTCAGGGATCAGGGAAACGAGAGATATAGACGGTGATGTGGAGAGATAAAGAACAATGAATGAAAGATATGCAAAAAAGTATAGATGATAAAGGGAACAAGCCATTGTAAGCTGTTTGTGGTGTGAAAATGAGAAGCTAGTGCGACTAGGGTGGGGGAGAGAGATAGAGAGAGAGGGAATGCCAGGGCCCGAGGGCTGAGGGAGAGGTGGGAAGGGGAGGAGACAGCAAGGGTTAACAGAATTGAGAAAATTCAATGTTCAAGCCCAGAGGATGCAGACTCCCCAAGCGGAATATGAGGTGCTGTTCCTCCAACTTGCGGTGTTGCTCACTCTGGCCGTGGAGGAGGCCCAGGACCGAGAGGTCGGATACGGAATGGGAGGGGGAGTTGAAGTGCTGAGCCACCGGGAGGTCGGCTTGGTTATTGCGGACCGAGCGGCGGTGTTCGGCGAAACGATCGCCAAGCCTCCGCTTAGCCTCACCGATATGCCCCACCGAACACATTTCCACATACCTTGACGCCATCCTATCCCCCTTTGTTAAATCCCT
The DNA here is from genome assembly GCA_035221665.1 of Okamejei kenojei. Classification (NCBI taxonomy): domain Eukaryota; kingdom Metazoa; phylum Chordata; class Chondrichthyes; order Rajiformes; family Rajidae; genus Okamejei; species Okamejei kenojei. The sequence continues at coordinate 41,008,455 of CM069146.1, forward strand.
CCCCACCTATGTTCAAGACACCTCAGACACTCTCCGTCGGCTCCGCGCATTCCATTCTCCAGGCCCTCATTCTCTCATCTTTACCATGGACATCCAGTCACTCTACACCTCCATCCCCCACCAGGACAGTCTTAAAGCCCTCCGGTTCTTCCTCAACCAGAGGAGCAATCCATACCCGTCCACTGACACCCTCCTCCGCCTAGCGGAGTTGGTCCTCATCCTCAATAACTTCTCTTTTGACTCCTCCCATTTCCTCCAAACACAAGGCGTAGCTATGGGCACACGCATGGGCCCCAGCTACGCTTGCCTCTTTGTCGGGTACGTCGAACAATCCTTGTTCTCGGCGTACCAGGGCCCCATCCCCGAACTCTAACTCTGTTACATCAACGACTGCTTTGGTGTCACCTCCTGCACCCACACACAACTGACTGACTTCATCCATTTCACCACCAACTTCCATCCGGCACTCAAATACACTTGGACCATTTCCGACATTTCCCTACCATTCCTTGACCTCACCATCTCTATTGCAGGTGATATACTCCTGACCGACATCCACTACAAACCAACTGACTCCCACAGCTATCTGGACTACTCTTCCTCCCACCCTGCTTCCTGTAAGGACTCCATCCCCTATTCCCAATTCCTCCGTCTACGTCGCATCTGCTCCCAGGATGGAGTGTTCCACACCAGGTCATCACAAATGGCCTAATTCTTCAGAGAACGGGGATTCCCCTCCCCCACTATAGATGAGGCTCGCACCAGGGTCTCCAAACCCCGCAACACTGCCCTCTCTCCCCATTCCCCCACTCGCAAACAGGGCAGAGTCCCCCTGGTCCTCACCTTTCCCCCACCAGCCGGCAATTGCAACACATAGTCCTCCGCCAGTTTCGCCACCTCCAACGTGACCCCTCCACTCGTCACATCTTCCCATCTCCCCCCCGTCTGCCTTCCGCAAAGACCGCACCCTCCGCAACTCCCTTGTCAATTCTTCCCTTCCCTCCCGCTCTACCCCTTCCCCGGGCACTTTCCCTTGCAACCGCAAGAAATGCTACACTTGTCCCTTCACCTCCCCCCTCCACTCCTTTCAGGGACCCAAGCAGTCCTTCCAGGTCCAACAGAGGTTCACCTGCACCTCCTCCAACCTCATCTACTGCATCCGCTGCTCCAGATGCCGGATGATCTATATCGGTGAGACTAAGCGGAGGCTTGGCGATCGTTTCGCCGAACACCTCCGCTCGATCCGCAATAACCAAACCGACCTCCCGGTGGCTCAGCATTTCAACTCCCCCTCCCATTCTGTATCCGACCTCTCTGTCCTGGGCCTCCCCCACCGCCAGAGTGAGCAACACCGCAAGTTGGAGGAACAGCACCTCATATTCCGCTTGGGGAGTCTGCATCCTCTGGGCTTGAACATTGAATTTTCTCAATTCTGTTAACCCTTGCTGTCTCCTCCCCTTCCCACCTCTCCCTCAGCCCTCGGGCCCTGGCAATCCCTCTCTCTCTATCTCCCTCCCCCACCCTAGTCGCACCAGCTTCTCATTTTCACACCACAAACAGCTTACAATGGCTTGTTCCCTTTATCATCTATACTTTTTTGCATATCTTTCATTCATTTTTCTTTATCTCTCCACATCACCGTCTATATCTCTCGTTTCCCTGATTCCTGACCAGTCTGAAGAAGGGTCTCGACCTGAAACATCGCCTATCTCCTTCGCTCCTTAGATGCTGCTGCACCCGCTGAGTTTCTCCAGCCTTTTGTGTACCCTCAAATCTGCAGTTCCTTCTTTAACAGAATAAATCAGCCCTTGTTTATTTTTTTGCAGTGTTCCTGTAGACCATGTTATTGAATGTCAAGTTTAGAACAGTGAGTTATGCTTTCTTCCACCCATATGAAATCAAGAGAAAGATTTTCTCACTAATCTTTGCCAACGCACATCGAATGCCTTGGACCCTTTCTGCGTAATGATAGACATGATAGATGGAGGAATTCTGAGCTAGGGCAGTAATGAAAAGTCATTACAAGCATTAGTTGCTGGCCCTGTGTCTTTTCACTCATCTTTATCCCATTAGTAGCCTTTTCTGATAGTGCAGCACACAAGGAGCGTGTAACCATGCTTCCTGCTTCAGAGTAGTTTGTAGGGTCGCTGCTGATTTCAGAATGACAGACAAACCTTAAAGTTGTTTGACACAATATATAGCTGAGTAGCTTAACAGCCACAGAGATTCCCTTAAAAAGCATTCCAAATAGCATTGATGGGTGTATTCTCAAAACTCATTTTTAAGAGTATAAACAGAAGGGCTAAGGCATAATATACTTGTTCCCTATTCAGTATGAAGGCACTTCTATTACCTCCTCCTCTTCTTTAGTTTAATTGTAGTTTTCAAATACAGCGTGGAAACAGTCCCTTTGACCTACCCTCTACACATCAAGGGCTAATTTTTCAGAGTCCAATTAACCTACAGACCCACTCCTGTGGGATGTGGGAGGAAACCGGAGCACCCAGATCGAAACCACCTGGTCACAAGGAGAATGTGCAACCTCCACACAGACGGCATCTGAAGTCAAGATCGAAGCTAGGTCTCTGGCACTGCAAGGGAGCATCTCTACCAGCTGTCCCACTGTGTTGCCCTTCTCACCGCTCTCACCCCATATGCTCATCACATCTAACAGCTACCGATCTCAGTGTGGACTAGACCCTAAGACCTAATTTCCCACAACATTTGGAGCAGAACAATCCAAAGATTCATAATTCTCTGTGTATATCAATTCTTCTTTATTTCAGGCCTATATGTCAGACGTTTTTTCTAGGTTCCATGCCTTCTCGTTTTGGGCTTGTCATCAAAGAAAGAGGCACTGAGCAATTAACCTGTCAATTCCTATCACAATATTCAATGAAATCAATAGACATGCTTCGGCTCTCATTCTGATGAAGGGTTCAGGCCACAATATGTCATCTGTTTCTCTTTCTAGTATTTTCTGTATCTGTAGATTTCCAGCATCTGTACTGTTTTTGATTTTTGAGTACTTAAAAGCTGATAAGTTCAAGATTGGTGATATTTTTAAAGAATGCCCCACAGATCAGGTCTACACCATTATAAATGTTTTTTTTTTAATTTGTCGGTTTGATTTGGTTTGTGTGCTAACATGACATGGCTTTACATAGGCTGAACAAAGATTTGAGGACTTATCAAAATTATATTTCAATATTCTTTTTCCTATAAGTAGAGAAGAAGTAGTGCAGCTGTGGAGCCAGAGACCCAGATTTGATCCTGACCACAGGAGTGCTGTCTGTGCAGAGTTTGTATGTTCTCCCTGTGACTTTGTGGGATTTCTCCGAGATCTTCGATTTCCTCCCACACTCCAAAGACGTACAGGCTTGTAGGTTAATTGGCTTGGTGTATGTGTAAATTGTCCCTAGTGTGTGTAGGATATTGTTAATGTGCGGGGATCACTGGTTGGTGCAGACTCGATGGGCCGAAGGGCCTGTTTTGGCACTATCTCTAAACTAAACCAAACTAAATGTGCAGGTTTGTAGGTTAATTAGCTTCTGTAAAACTGCCTCAACTGTGGAAGACAAATAATTAGTTTGTGGGTGATTGATGGTCGGTAGGACTTGATGGGCCGAAGAGCCTATTTCCACGCAGTACCTCTAAACTAAACTCTGAACTAAGAGGTGCCTAGCCCGTTTTTGCATCCGAATGGGTGCAACTGGAAAGTTAGAACAACTTTTAATGGGGGGCATGACTCAATGAAGTTAACGATCAATAGAGCCTCGTAGGTGCTGGCCTCAACTGCATTTGACATTTTGTAATCTTATCTCACCATTCACAATGAATTAATATTGGATCATTTGACTATTGATTTATAATAAATTAGAAACTGAGTCGGCTGGGACTGCTGATCAATAGATTCCTCGGCATTAAGAAAATCGAGGAATATAAGATAATCGGAAAATGCTGATGTACTGGAAGATTTGCTATGATCTTGTTAAATAGTAGAGCAAGCTCCAAGGGTCAATTGGCTTACTCCTGGTCCTGTTTCTTATGCCCCCTATACTCTTGTTGCTGCATTATATCCAGAATGACATAGAATAGTTCATTGCCAAACTCGAATGAAGAAAAGTCAAATCATTCCAATTGTTTCTCAGAGATGTTGCATCGAGTCACAGCAAGTAATAATGAATTATTAATCACTGCTTCCTTAATATGTACAACAACAGATGGATCTGAAAACAACGGATTTCCATGATGAAGGCTTGAGGCCATGTAGAATATCAAGGAATTGCAATAGTTACATCTCCAAGTGGAAAAGGTGTTCATAAATTAGTAATTAACAGACATACACAATGAAACATTTGTGTTGAATTCCTTTCAAATATCAAAGCATAATATGTAACCCGTTCCTGTCATACTGGAGCTCCTTGTAGTTTAGCTCTTTGATAACTGGAATTGGCATTTGCACCTTGGTACCACATTGTCTGCTAAATTTACCGTCTGTGCTTCTCCAAGTTTGTTATAGAAAGTAGCAGATCCAACTGGGATGTGAAGATAAGTTCCACCCATGCTCTCTGCAACACTTCTGTGGTGCAAGATCTCATTGACTTTAGTCTTTACATTAGACTTTAGAGATCCAGCACGGAAACAGGCCCTTCGGCCCACCGAGTCCACGCTGACCAGCGATCACTCCCGTACACTACCATTATCCAACACGCTTGGGACAATTTACAGAAGCCACTTAACCTACAAACCCATATGTCTTTGGAGTGTGGGAGGAAACCGGAGCACCCGGAGAAAACCCATGTGGTCACTGGAAGAATGCACAAACTCTGAAAAGACAGCATCCGTAGTCAGGATCGAACTGTAAGGTGCTGTTTGGGTCACGGAAGTTGACCCATGGGAGAACCCCAGTTCACCATTTTCTCATCCACTCTCTGCACACTTGGGGTAATTCACTGGAGGACAATTGACCTACAAACCTGCACATCTATAGGACATGGGAGGAAATGGGAGCACCCAGTGGAAGCCCACATGGTCATAAAGAGAACGGGCAAACTATATATTAAAAGCACCCAAGATCAGGATCATCCCCAGATTTCTGGTGTTGAAAGGCAGCAACTCTACCACTGTGCCATTGTGTCGCCCCATTACATTGTGAAGTAAGGTTCTGACCTTACTTGATAGAAGATGTACATCTATTAAAATACATTAGCATGGTCAAATTATCTGACTTTTTGACCTTCCATACCATCTCCATCTGAAAACATTGCTCTTACAAGAGCTTCCTCACAAGCCCTTGTAGAGAATTGTGCCACCGTTCCTTACAAGGGCTAAATGAAATAAAGTCAAATTAGTAAAACTAGATCAAGTGTTCCAGTTTGCAATCACCATTAGTATACCTAATGCGTCTACATCCTCAGGGAGTCCACACTGCAGGATGGTTTTGGTGGTTGACAATGCCCAGTATAAACCTTGGGGAACAAGGGCTAGCTTTTACTCACAATTGGCTCATCTCAACTTGGTTTCCAACCTCAGTAGATGAGTGCAAATCAAATGCCATGGGAGTATCTGCATTGCCGTGAAAATGTCGCCATGAAGGTTAAATTCTGGTAGCTGCTTCAATTGGTCCCTGTGGGACAAACCACCCCAGGCTGGATACTTCACTGTGCTGTACCATCTGACGAGCAGCTGCTAACAGAAGAGCAGCAGCGAGGAAACCAGAATCACAAAGGTGATGGTGCTCAGTCTAAAGAGTAGCACACAGCAAGAGGAGCAGAGGACAAGGAAGATAGACACAAAGTTTCTATCTTGAGTCCAGGCAGCATCTCTGGAGAAAAGGAATAGTTGACGTTTTGAGTCGAGGCCCTTCTTCAGAGGACAAGGAAGTTGACCCATGGGAAAACCCCAGTTCAACATCCAAAGCTTTGTCTACTAGTTGAGTGAGTTCAGAATTTAGATATGCGGCGTGGAAACAGGCCCACCAAGTCCATGCTGATGAGTGATCACCCTGTACACCAGCACTATCCTACTCACGAGGGACAATTTATAATGTTTTACACAAGCTAATTAACCTGTAGCAACGGAACAAATAAATATACTAATAAATGATCAGTTAATGTTATTAACCTACAAATCTGTACCTCTTTGGCATATGGGAGGGAACCAAAGCACCCGGAGAAATCCCATAAGGCCACAGGGAGAACGTACAAACTCCATACTGACGACACCCATTGTCAGGATTGTACGCGGGTCTCTGGTGCTGAGAGGCAACAACTCTCCTGCTCCACCACCTTCCCGCCCGTGGGAATAGTCAGAATCATCTGCACAGACTATAAGAGAGTTTCTGAAGAAGGAACACTTTTCACAAGGTACGTGAAAATCCTAAGCAATCCATACACTCCAATTGCTAACATGACATATCAATGAGCAGACAGCAGGGCCCAGGTGACACATTAAATTCCCTCACGCATTTGTTTACATCTAGACATGAACTGACTATAAATACATCAATGAATGCATCCCTGATCTCATTGCTACAATACATACCCCTGTAGTTCCTGGCGAGAAGTGCCTACTTAAGTAAAAACTCCAATCACCACCTTCATCACAAGACATACCATCTGCATTTGAAAACATTGTTCAAGAGCTTAATCCTTCGGGCAGCTGTTCAACATGAAAGATGGCTATTGACCATTGTCGCCAATGTCACAGAGGGTGACCTGCATCACAACGTATTGAACCGGTTGCACCATAATTTAATACAATGAAGTCCACACTCAGTCAGCAATGAAAAATTCCTCAAGGAACGCTGGGTGAACCTCACTCGCAGTCATTGAACTGATTGACACTTCAAGGAAGGCAATGGGGGCCTGAACAATGAAGTTTCACTGGGAAAGGCGATATATTCCACTCTTTTGGTAGATATAACATGCTGGAGTAACTCAACGGGACAGGCAACATCTCTGAAGAGAAGGAATGGGTGACCTTCTTCAGATGGTATAAACCAGCATCTGCCATTCATTCCTACACTGTTTCACTCTTATATTTGCTGATGACATGGAAGAAAGGCGCTCAGTTCACAATAACAGGATGTGCTTGCTGTAGCACCATGCTTTCCAGCACAGGCAATCATTTTACATCAATGGCCTCTCACCTAAATTCCTTTACAGAAAAAGAGGCACGTTGCCATTAAGGATCTTTTTTATCTCACTCATAGTTCTCAACCTATCATCTCCATTGTTCCCAGCCTTATTATGTATTCTTAGAACATACCAAGGAGAGAAGATTCAGTTTGGATGTTACATGTAATCAGTGCCAGAGTAATGTGGCATATAAGATAGACACAAAAAGATGGAGTAACTCAGCAGGTCAGGCAGCATCTATGGAGCAAAGGAATAGGTGACGTTTCGGGTCAAGACCCTTCTTCAGCTATATTTGCCAATCACATAATTTCTCAATCAACAGCTTCATTGCAGTGAGCTGATTATTTTAATTGAAAAGCATCACTTACTGTCTAGCAGCAATCATAGTTTTGCATGAACACGTTCATAGGATCACAGGACATGGAATAAAATTAGACCACTCGGCCCATTCGCTCATGGCTGATCTAGTTTCCCCTCTTAACCCTATTCTCCTGCCTTCTCCACGTAACATTTGACTAATCAAGAACCTATTAACATCTCTGTTGACATGAAATGCATGAAATAAGCAAACGTTCCCAGTTAACATATTCGAGTTTGCAGCAATGCTAGCAGCTGCGAGACCAATGTGTCTTATCTGTGTGCACTGAGGTATGTTATGTGTGAATTTAAACTGTGTATTGCTTTGAAATTTATATCAAAGCAAAATGAAATGATACACTTGGAATTCATTCATTGACCATTAGCTTAAATCCCACTTGTTTGCCATTTGACAATCTGTCAATTGGTAATGGTGGACAACCATGAATCATGAGTCTTCACAAATGTCCTTGCTTTGCCGTGGGAAGTGCTTGCTTCTTCATCTTTAAGTTTAGTTTAGTTTAGAGATCCAGCGCGGGAAACAGGCCCTTCGGCCCACCGGGTCCGCATCGACCAACGATCCCCACACATTAACACTAACATTTAAACCTGTACACCTTTGGAGAGCGAGAGAAAACAGAAGACCTCAGAGAAAACCCACGTGGTCAAGGGGAGAACATACAAACTCCGTACAGACAAGCACCCGTGGTCAGGATCGAACCGGGGACTCCGGCGCTGTAAGGCAGCAACTCTACTGCTGCACCAATGTGCCGCTCATTCCTTCTGCTCCTCTGCTTGCTATTTTGGTGCTGTGCTGAGGGAGGAAAGAGTGAGGCCCCCTCCTTATGCCCGACAAAGGAAAACAGGACTTGCAATTATAGACTGTTCCTAGAACGTCATCTCAGTGATTTCATGTTACACGTGGTTACCAAGTGGGTGCAGAAAATACAATAAAAATCTGTTAGAAAGTCTACTGCAGACTTTGTTTAAGATGTAATCAGCACCGTTGTGACACCTTGGTCCATGAGGAGGAGAATACTTTGCTCAGGTTTGGACCGATACTGCCCTTGCAAGGTTACCTCCTGCACACCTTCCCCTCCTCACTATTTCCAGCCTAAATGAGGGAGATGCAAAACAATGAGTGACATTTTCATTATCATAGACATATAAGATAGAGCCTTGGAGCATGGAAACAGCCCCTTTGGTCCAACCTGTCCACACCAATCAAGATGGTATTCTTAGCTAGTCCCATTTGCCTGCATTTGGTCTATATCCCTCTACACCCATCCTATCCATATACCTTTTCAAATGCCTTTTGAAAATCATGATTGTATCGGGTTCTGTAGCTTCCTCTGGCAACCAGTTCAAGTTCAAGGTCCTCTGAGTGAAAGAGTTACCCTCAGGGTCCCTTGTAAATCACCCTCTTCCTTAAGCCTATGTTCTCTAGTGTTAAAATTCTCACTCCAGGAAAAAAAGACCATTCACTTTTTCTATACCACTCATTATTTTCTACACTTCAATAAGGTCACCCCTCATCCTTCTGCGCTCCAAAGAAAAATATCCCAGCTTATCCAACCTCTCCCTCTAATGCAGCCAACAAATCCAGGTAACCTACGGGTGAATCTTTCCTGCTCCCTTTCCAACTTAATGACATCCTTCCTATAGATGGGTGACCAGATCTGCATGCAACACACTAAGTGTGTACAACTCAATTATGGTGTCCCAATTTTTGGACTCAATACCCTTCCCAATGAAGACAAGTGTGCCAGACATGGAGGAACAAACACAGACAGGGGAGATGGAGAGAATGGGCGTGTGGGGGGGTGTTTAGTTTAGTTTAGTTTAGAGATACAATGTGGAAAAAGGCCCTTCGGCCCACTGAGTCCAGGCTGGCCATCGATCACCCGTACATCCCTATACACTAGGGACAATTTATAGAAGCCAATTAGCCTACAGACCTGCATGTCTTTGGAATGTGGAGGAAACAGGAGCACCCGGAGAAAACACATGCCATCATAGGGAAAACGTAGAAACTCAGTACAGTACAGACAATACCCGTCGTCAGGACCGAACCCAGATCTCCGGTACTCTAAGGCAGGAATTCTACTGCGGTGCAACTGTACAAGTGAACCTTGGTGGATTAGCGGTTTATGCGCATGTGGGTGTAGGTATATATGTGTGTGTTTGTGCACATGTATGTGTGCATATTTGTTTGTGATTGTGTTCGTATGCACATTTGTGCATGTGTCTGGATGCATCTGCATGCATATGTGTGTGCATCAATGTGCGTGAGTGTGTGGCCTCTATGTGTGTGTGCACGTGTACCCATATGCATGAATGAATAAATGCATGTCTGTGTGAGTGTATGTTGCAGGTGTGTTTGTTTACGTGCATGTGTGCATATATGCGAGTGTGGATGTGTGTCTGAGAGAGACGTACCTCTGATGATGTGCTGCTTACTTTTGGTATTTCTTGTCTGATTTCTTCCATCGTCGCTTCACTGTGTGGCCATTCCCACCTCTGGAGGAAACAGCGCTCGCCACATCTTGGCAGGTCTCTTGCCTCATTCAGCACACAGAACTACCCTGACCAAAGAGTGGTTAAGCTCTCTCCCTCTCTTTCTCGCCCTCTCTCTCACTCACTCTTTCACTCTCTCTCTCTCTCTCTCTCTCTCTTTCTTTCTCTCTCTCTCCCTCTCCTCCTCTCCCTCCCTCTCTCGCTCTCTCTCTCTCTTTCTCGTTCTCATTCTCTCTCTCTCTCTCTCTCTCTCTCTCTCTCTCTCTCTCTCTCCCTCTCCCTCTCTCTCTCTTCCCAACAGCCAGCGTGCATTCTACTTCTGTTGTGTTGTCATGGGAAGTGTGCCTTTATGTGCTGATACCCTTCTGTGAGGCTGCAGAACAAAGTGTTGGCAATTGTTCTGCATTGAGCCTGGTTCCATTGGAAAACAGGCAGATTCTGTTTTCGCACTTGTTTCTGCATATAAGCACCCTAAATTGTTTTCGCAGACTTGGTTTTTGACCAATTTTGCACGGATGGGGACTGCAAGACGAAACAATGCACCAAAAATAGGTGAAAATTAGTTTCTGGGAACTAACATCAGTTGGCCCTGAATGAAAGCACGATTAGATTGCAGGAAGAATCTGGTAAAAATTGCTGAAGAATTAGGCTGGAACTTGCGTAATATATATGAGAGGGCACATCTCACATCACAGGAACCAGAAGGTTCAATGAATGAGTCACAGAGATACAGCATAGAAAAAGGTTTGCCAGACTTCAAGTCTACGCTGACCATTATGCATCTATTTTTATAGTAATCTTACTGTGACCATTTTATTTTCTTCAACTTCCCTCATATGTCACCACTACCTTGCACACTGATTAAACCGCCAGCCGAGAACTCTCACGATGTTTAATATCTTTTACATGACCCCTTGAAGCACCAAGGCACTAAAGGCGATGTTCCAAGCGCTGGTAAGTTAGATTAGTACTGATGGGTACTTCAGCATGGACGTGGTGGGCTGAGGGGCATTCTTCTGTGCTGTATGAGATTATGGGAACTTCTATAACCCCCATAATTTGGGGATGTGGGAGGAAACTGCAGCAATCCCTCACGCTGTCACAGAGAGAACATACAAACTCCACACAGACAACACTGGAGGTTAGAATGGAGGTTAGAATGGACATTTCTTTAGCCAGAGTGTGGTGAATCTATGGAATTAATTGCCACACACAGCTGTAGAGGCCAAGACCAAGAGGCCAGCTTTTTTGTTTACCTGTGAAGGTATCTAATGTCAGGCGACTGGCCTATGATTAGTTAGGCTCCGAAATTGTAAGGGACCAAATGAGAAGAGATCTGATGGGAACATGTGCAAGTGCAAATGTTAATTTATCCTCACTTATCATGTGAAACCACACTTGCAGGGCAGAGAAGGCAGATACAAGTTAATTTTAAATCTGATCTAATGCATCTGACATTAAATACAATACGAGAGAAAACTTCACTCTCAGAGGTGCTGTCTTCAGGATGAGACTCAACTGAGGTCCTAACAATTCTCTCAGCTGAATGAGAACAATCCCATTGCAAGAAAGATCTTCTTGGCCTCCTTTGACCACGTTTGGGGTTTCATATAACATTTGATAGAAATTATCTGATCATTTAATTCAATGCTTCTTAAAATTAACGACCATGTTGTCTACATTACAACAGTTAGCCACATCAAAAGCATTTGATTTTTTGTAAAGCGCTTGAAATATTGGTCTATTATTAAAGACTGCATTTAAATGCATTTCAATCCAAGTTGATGAATGGAGTCATGTTTTTCTCCACAAAGGATGATTAAAGTCTGATTGGGCTCCAATTGGGGAGTGGGTGGAAAGGTATCAGGAGCCTTTAATGTGGGTTTGAAGGTTTCCATGGATCAGTGGCTTAAATCATTATTTCATCTCTGATCTCTGTGATGTCTCCCCTTAGATCAATTTCAGAAGTTATAAATTATATTTATCAGAGTGAGCAGTTTGCATTTCATAAGGCAAGGCAGCCAGGTTTCACAAATAATTGCAATGCAGGGCATACAAACTTTATATTTGGTTTCACAATCACTCATTAGACAAAACCCAAAGCAAAATATGCATTTACACATATGTATACAGGTTATATGTAACCCACATGTTTGTGTACCTATGAAGTTTGAATGTTGCTAAGGAAATTCTACATTGCTGTTCATAGGAACAAAAAGGATTCCCCACAGTTTAATTTGCATTCAAAATGATCTGGAAGGAAGGGCATTTCATTTGAATCGTTAACTCTCCTTCTCCATAAAGGCTCTCTAGCCAGCTGAGTATTTGCAGCATTTGCTGTTCTCATTTCAGTTTTTCAGAATTTGCAGATCCCAATTCTTATTTCTGCCAGGCATGCATACAGGCTTAAGAAGTGTCCTAACCCCAAATGTCAAGTTCTCCAGAAATGCCACTGAGTTACTCCAACACTTTGTGCTGTTTTTATCCATACCTTTTCCCTTTGCAGGTCTTCACTTAAAATAACCAAAAGATCCAAGCATATTCATTATAATCAGACCCATATATCTAACAATGAAAACAAATGTTACTCCAGCTTTTTGTGTCTATCTTCGGTTTAAACCATCATCTGCAGTTCCTTCTTACACATTACAGACTTCTAGTCAATGTTTGCCTTACTTCTTGAAGAATAGCACTCAATGAGAATAAATGTGGTTAAGTCCCCTGGGCCATGGGGAACTGCGTGTTCTTCCAGGAATGAAGGAGGTTGCGGAGAGTGGTGGACAATACCACGTCCCCACCATCAAAGGGTTTAACAGGAAACACTCCCGAGAAAGACCCACATCACTTTGTCCGTGCTCTCATTTCACTGCTACCATCGGGAAAAAGGTACAGGAGTTTTGAGAGCTGTTAATTCCAGAATAGCTTCTTCCCTACAACCATCAGGCTCTTGAACCATCCTGTACAACCCTAACCACCATTTTACCTAAGCAGTGAACTACTTTATGATAAGGTTACACTACATACTTTGGCTTGCATTATCATGGTCTGGTTTACCTAGAATAGTTGATAATTTATTTGTATCTGTATTTGTTCTGTTGCGTTTAATGTGCGTGTAAAGCTGTAGCAGGTCAAAATTTCATTGCTCCAGTCCCGGGCATATGACAATTAAACACTCTTGTCTCCCTTATCTGCTCCCAGGATGAGGTGTTCCACACCAGGTCATCACAAATGGCCTCATTCTTCAGAGAACGGGGATTCCCCTCCCCCACTATTGATGAGGCTCGCACCAGGGTCTCCTCCATACACCGCAACACTGCCCTCGCTCCCCATTCCCCCACTCGCAACCAGGGCAGAGTCCCCCTGGTCCTCACCTTTCACCCCACCAGCCGGCAAATACAACATATAGTCCTCCGCCAGTTTCGCCACCTCCAACGTGACCCCTCCACCCGCCACATCTTCCCATCTCCCCCCCTGTCTGCCTTCCGCAAAGACCACTCCCTCCGCAACTCCCTTGTCAATTCTTCCCTCCCCTCCCACTCTACCCCTTCCCCGGGCACTTTCCCTTGCAACCGCAAGAAATGCAACACTTGTCCCTTCACCTCCCCCCTCCACTCCTTTCAGGGACCCAAGCAGTCCTTCCAGGTCTGACAGAGGTTCACCTGCACCTCCTCCAACCTCATCTACTGCATCCGCTGCTCCAGATGCCGGATGATCTATATCGGTGAGACCAAGCGGAGGCTTGGCGATCGCTTCGCCGAACACCTCCGCTCGGTCCGCAATAACCAACCCGACCTCCCGGTGGCTCAGCACTTCAACTCCCCCTCCCATTCCACATCCGACCTCTCGGTCCTGGGCCTCCTCCACGGCCAGAGTGAGCAACACCGCAAGCTGGAGGAACAGCACCTCATATTCCGCTTGGGGAGTCTGCATCCTTTGGGCTTGAATATTGAATTTTCTCAATTCTGTTAACCCTTGCTGTCTCCTCCCCTTCCCACCTCTCCCTCAGCCCTCAGGCCCTGGCATTCCCTCTATCTCTATCTCCCTCCCCCACCCCAGTCGCACCAGCTTCTCATTTTCACACCACAAACAGCTTACAATGGCTTGTTCCCTTTATCACCGATACTTTTTTGCATATCTTTCACTCATTGTTCCTTATCTCTCCACATCACCGTCTATATCTCTCGTTTCCCTGATCCCTGACCAGTCTGAAGAAGGGTCTCGACCCGAAACGTCGCCTATCTCCTTTGCTCCTTAGATGCTGCTGCACCCGCTGAGTTTCTCCAGCTTTTTGTGTACCCTCGATTCTCCAGCATCTGCAGTTCCTTCTTTAAAACTCTTGTCTCATGACTTGATTCCCTTCTCACTGTGTTTGCTGAATAGGTAGGTTTAAATGGAAACAGCCTTTAACAAACAGATAAAGGCATATAGTATCCGTATTTCTGGTAGAATGGTCCCTTAACCAATATTATTAATCCAAAGATATAGAACAGAATAGAATGAGCATATGTTGCATGCACCTCAGTTATTTGAAATGTTTTCATATACATTTAGCATAAAAACGTGCAATACATTTGGTTTTCTACAACCCCATTGAAGGCCCTGTATAACATAAAGGGGCCTCATTTTAATTTTCCCTTTTGAAAATTGATGAGATTGTGTCTGAGATCTACTTTTGACATACTAAATATTTGGGTGGAGCTGACCCAAGTTCTAGAGCCTGTAGCACTGGAAGTTTGTACATTGAGTTTCTGCAGGACATCAACTACAATTTAAATTAGATAGACTTACAGTAGATGTGTATATCTGCAAGAAATAAAATTGTGAGATGCCAAAGAAATGCCGGCAAAACTATTATAGAGATAGTTTACAACTATCAAGAAATAATTTTTAGAAACCAGGAACAAGGATGCTAGTTAACAAACAAATAGACACAACGCGTGGCACAGTGGTGCAATGGTAGAGTTGCTGCCTTATAGTGCCAGAGCGCTGTGTTCGATCCTGATCTCGGGTGCTGCCCGAGTGGAGTTTGCATGTTCGCCCTGTGACCGCATGAGTTCTATGTTTGATGTTCCAATCATCCTCTTCCCAAGTGTAATGCTCTTGGGTTACCCATATTACAAACTTACCTAACTTTCTTATAATCTCCAGAAATTCCTGCATCAGGCAGCAGATACAAAACTTGAAAGAACATACGACCTGATTCAGAAATAGCTTCTTCCCCGCTGTTATCTCTAGTACTTGTGCTGTGCATGACTTGATTTTACTCATGTATAGTGTGATTTGACACGTTTGGCACGTGAGGCAAAGTGTGTAGTCATGCATTTTGTTAGTAGGAATAAAGGCATAGATTATTTTCTAAATGAGGAGAGAATCCAGAAATCAGATATGCAAAGGGAATTGGGAGTGCTGGTGCAGGATTCCCCAAAAGTTAATTTGCAAGTCGAATCGGTAGTAAAGAAAGCAAATGCAATGTTAGCCTTTATTTCAAGAGGGTTTGTATACAAAAACAGGGACGTACTGGCTCTGGAGAGCGTCCAGAGGAGTTTCACAAGAATGATTTAAGGAATGAGTAGGTTAACAACAGGTATGATGAGCGTTTGATGGCACTTGCGCTGTACTCGCTGAAGTTTTGAAGACATAGAAACATAGAAAATAGGTGCAAGAGTAGGCCATTTGGCCCTTCGAGCCTGCACCGCCATTCAATATGATCAAGGCTGATCATCCAACTCGGTATCCTGTACCTGCCTTCTCGCCATACCCCCTGATCCCTTTAGCCACAAGGGTCACATCTAACTCCCTCTTAAATATAGCCAATGAACTAGCCTCAACTACCTTCTGTGGCAGAGAATTCCACAGATTCACCACTCTGTGTGAAAAATGATTTTCTCATCTCGGTCCTAAAAGACTTCCCCCTTATCCTTAAACTGTGAGCCCTTGTTCTGGAGTTCCCCAACATCGGGAACAATCTTCCTGCATCTAGCCTGTCCAACCCCTTAAGAATTTTGTAAGTCTCTAAAAGATCCCCCCTCAATCTTCTAAATTCCAGCGAGTACAAGCCAAGTCTATCCAGTCTTTCTTCATATGGAAGTCCTGCCATCCCAGGAATCAGTGTGGTGAACCTGCTCTGTACTCCCTCTATGGCAAGAATGTATTTTCTCAGATTAGAAGACCAAAACTGTACGCAATACTCCAGGTGTGGCCTCACCAAGACCCTGTACAACTGCAGTAGAACCTCCCTGCTCTTGTACTCAAATCCTTTTGCTATGAATGCCAACATACCATTCGCTTTCTTCACAGTCTGCTGCACCTGAATGCCTACTTTCAATGACTGGTGTATCGTGAAACCCAGGTCTCGTTGCATCTCCCCTTTTCCTAATCTGCCACCATTCAGATAATAGTCTACCCTCCTGTTTTTGCCACCAAAGTGGATAACCTCACATTTAGACACAAGAGTGAGCGGGGACCTCATTGAAATATATAGAATAATGAAAGGCTCAGACATAGTTGATGTTGAGAGGATGTTTCCGCTAATGGGAGAGTCTAGGACTAGGGGTCATAGCCCCAGAATTAAATGATGTTCTTTTAGGAAGGAGATGAGGAAGATTTTTTTTAGTCAGAGGGTGGTGAATCTGTGGAATTCTTTGCCACAGAAGGCTGTGGAGGCAAAGTCAGTGGATATATTTAAGGTAGAGATAGATAGATTCTTGATTAGCATGAGTATCAGAGGTTATGGGGAGAAGGCAGGAGAATGGGATTAGGAAGGAGATATCGATCAGCCATGATTGAATGTTGGGATAGACTTGATGGGCCGAATTATCTAATTCTGCTCCTATCACTTTTGAACTTGTATGATTTCCCATTTTACACCACCTATTGTATTCATGTATGGTACGATTGTATTCATGTATGGTAAGATTTGCCTGATTAACACGCAAAGGTGGGGCACAGTGATGCAGCGGGTAGAGCTGCTGCCTCACAGTGCCAGAGGCCCCTGTTTGATCATGGAGTTTGCATGTTCTCCCTATGACTGCATGTGTTTCCTCTGGGTTCTCGATTTCCTCCTACATCCCAAAGACATGTGGGTTCATAGGTCTTTACATAATATTAGCAAATCCAAATTCCTGAGCATTATGGTTGGAACTCCTTCTTTTAGTTCAAATCATGTGAAGGCACACCAGGGTGATGAAAGAGAATTTAAAAATTCAACAGGAGAATGCATAGGTTAATTGGCCTTGTAAATTGCCCCTAATGTATTGGAGTGAATGAGAAAGTCTGATAACATAGAGCTAGTGTGAATGGGTCGATGTGGACTTGGTGGAACAAAGGGCCTACAGTATTTCTGGGCTGTAGCTTTAAAAAAAAAACAATTTCACTCTATCTTGCTACACTTGACAATAATAAACTGATACAAATACAATAGGATACATAACAGACATCAAAGCACTAGATTGAATTCTGCAATGTCTCTGACACAATATAAAACCAATGGGAATGTTTATTTTGTACTAGATAGGGATTTTCATCAAATGCGAACAAATCATTCTATGAGATATTAAAGCAGCTGAATTTAAAGTCTACATTAAAATATAATATATTTGGAAAAATATTAAATCATTAGACTAGTAAACCAATGTGGCAATGCACTTGACAGACTGTCCATCGTGAGAGAGTGTGCTTCAAATTTACTAATATCAGGACGGGGAAATTTAACATGAAGACACAGCAAAAATGATTTTGGTGAAAAACTTGGGAGGAATTTGTACTTTACTTCATGATCTGATTCAAGCTGTTTAACACATGTCACTGAACACCGTTTGAATTACCAGTGGTTGTGTGAAAATACAATTATAGCACCAAAAGGTGATGCAGTGCAGGCTGTGATCAAAGGCCTTCTTTTGAGCCTTCAATCCATTGATTTTGTGGCAGATATTGATTAAGCTGTGCATTCTCCTGTTGAATTTTTAAATTCTCTTTCATCACCCTGGTGTGCCTTCACATGATCTGAACTAAAAGAAGGAGTTCCAACCATAATGCTCAGGAATTTGGATTTGCTAATATTATGTAAAGACACAAGATAGTCAGTTCAACATTACTACCATATGTGATTAAGTTAACAATTATGTTTGGGAATGTTGATGGGGGAAATATCTTCATCTCTCAGAGACTAAATGTTGTTGGCCATAAACTTGAAACTCAATGTTTTACCCATGATCAGCTAAATGTAAGTTGCTCCAAGTAAAGTTATACATTATACATAAAGTATAAGGCCGCTTCTCGGCCTTTTGGCTAAGATCAAGTGTAGTATCTGTTCTTATCAGTGAAAGAGACTATCTGTTCTTATTAGAACAGTTCTGGCGGTTCCTTGGGGACAAGGGCCGTGGATTGCGGAGCGAAATCGTTGAGGAGTCGGTCGGCTGCAGGCTTAGAGGTGGATCCATGCTGGTTGGGAAACCAACCTAACACCTTTTTTTTTTTTAAAGAAGGAACTGCAGATGCTGGAGAATCGAGGGTACACAAAAAGCTGGAGAAACTCAGCGGGTGCAGCAGCATCTAAGGAGCGAAGGAGATAGGCGACGTTTCGGGTCGAGACCCTTCTTCAGACTGGTCAGGGGATCAGGGAAACGAGAGATATAGACGGTGATGTGGAGAGATAAGGAACAATGAGTGAAAGATATGCAAAAAAGTATCGGTGATAAAGGGAACAAGCCATTGTAAGCTGTTTGTGGTGTGAAAATGAGAAGCTGGTGCGACTGGGGTGGGGGGGCGAGATAGAGATAGAGGGAATGCCAGGGCCCGAGGGCTGAGGGAGAGGTGGGAAGGAGACAGCAAGGGTTAACAGAATTGAGAAAATTCAATATTCAAGCCCAAAGGATGCAGACTCCCCAAGCGGAATATGAGGTGCTGCTCCTCCAGCTTGCGGTGTTGCTCACTCTGGCCGTGGATGAGGCCCAGAACCGAGAGGTCGGATGTGGAATGGGAGGGGGAGTTGAAGTGCTGAGCCACCGGGAGGTCGGGTTGGTTATTGCGGACCGAGCGGAGGTGTTCGGCGAAGCGATCGCTAAGCCTCCGCTTGGTCTCACCGATATAGATCATCTGGCATCTGGAGCAGCGGATGCAGTAGATGAGGTTGGAGGAGGTGCAGGTGAACCTCTGTCGGACCTGGAAGGACTGCTTGGGTCCCTGAAAGGAGTGGAGGGGGGAGGTGAAGGGACAAGTGTTGCATTTCTTGCGGTTGCAAGGGAAAGTGCCCGGGGAAGGGGTAGAGTGGGAGGGGATGGAGGATATTGACAAGGGAGTTGCGGAGGGAGCGGTCTTTGCGGAAGGCAGACAGGGGGGGAGATGGGAAGATGTGGAGGGTGGAGGGGTCACGTTGGAGGTGGCGAAACTGGCGGAGGACTATATGTTGTATTTGCCGGCTGAAAGGTGAGGACCAGGGGACTCTGCCCTGTTTGCGAGTGGGGGAATGGGGAGCGAGGGCAGTGTTTGCGGGTATGGAGGAGACCCTGGTGCGAGCCTCATCAATAGTGGGGGAGGGGAATCCCCGTTCTCTGAAGAATGAGGCCATTTGTGATGATGAATGACAACCTAACACCTTATTCAGCCACAAATGTCAGCAGGAGCAGGAGCAGGAGCAGGAGTGCAGGGTATTCGGAATACCCTCAGAATAAGTGTCAAGGACCTCAGCAAGGGGACCCCCTTCTCACGAGACCTGTTCGTGAAGAAGGTCTTGCTAGAGGCCTGCAAATTTGAGGCCAAGGACATCTACTGCCTCCAGGATTTTCCGGGTAACAGATATTTTGACGTTACCTTCAAGTATCCAACGGAATGGCAGAAGGTGATGGAAGTCTTCCGGGAGAGGGGAAATGAAGCTCCGCTGTCGCTGCTGAAAGTGCAGCCGCTCTTCACCCTCCCCACCCAGAAGGAAAGGTTCATTACGGTGCACATGTTTAACCCACATGTGCCCGTAGTGGATGTCCTCACCTTCCTTGCTCGCTACGTTGAGGAAACAGGAGACTGTGTGGACGTGAAGGACATGCACGGGATTTGGACCAGCAAGCGGCAGGTTAAGGTAAAGCTGAGGGTGGACAAGGATGGAGAAATCGTCCACCCCCCCTCGGTTTTCGCGATTGGAGGAAACCGAAGATACTTGAGCTATGTAGGGCAACCCAGGCTGTGCAGGAAATGCAACAAGCCTGGGCATGTGATGGCCCAATGCACTGCAGTTGTCTGCAAAAACTGCAAGATGGAGGGCCATGAGACAAAGGACTGTCAGGCCAGCAAGAACTGCAACCTGTGCGGGGAGGCAGGCCACCACCTTGCCCTAAAGAGCCTGCATCTACGCACAGGCAACAAGAGGAGCTGCTGCCAGCACCCCAAAGGAGGGCGAGGCACCACCCACCACTGCCAAGACCCCAGCAGAAAGAGGGAACACGGATGAGGACAGCCCGACCACCTTGAGGCCCCAAGTGCCAGAAGGAGACGCCCAGCATCCTGCCCAGGAGGGAGAGTCGATGGAGGAGGGAGAACAGCAGGAGAAATGGACAATGGTGAAGTATAAGAAGAGGGGTCATCCCAAAGAGCCGAGGCTGGAAAGGAGTGGTAAGTCCAAAAGAAAATCACAAAAAAGGTGTTTTTCTCTTACAGAAGGCAGCAACCTCTCCTCCTCGTCGGAGGATGAGGCGACCGGGAAGTCCCAACGAGGGAGGCAGAGGAAGAAAACGGGGAGGAAAAGGAGACCGAGAGCAGAGAAGTGGCCGAGGGGCTCCAGCCCCAGGACATCGGGAGCAGCGCAGTGGTTGAGGGGCTCCAGCCCCTGGAGACAGGAATCATCACAACGGCAAGTGGACCCCAGCTCCAGGGGACTGGGAGCAGTGCAACGGCCGCCCCATGGGCCCCAGCTCCGGGCGACCGGGAGCATTGCAGCGGCCCATGGGCCCCAGCTCCGGGCGACCGGGAGCAGCGCAGAGGCCATTGGGCCCCAGCTACAGAAGACAAAGGAAGCGGCATGCCCAAAGGGGGGTGGAACGAGAAGGCCCCCCCAATGACAACTTTGGTTACGCCACCTGATACTCACCTCACCGCTGGATTCCTGAGCCCAGGAAAGCTGAGGCAATTCACCGAAGCGGTGGGAATGAGGGGACATGGAAATGGTCAGTGACTCTAAAGACAATGGAGCTCAAACTGGCATCTTTAAACGTGCGCAGTATAAAGAGCACTGCGCGATGTGTTAATGCCTTACAGTACCTGGCCAAGGTCAAGGCAGATGTGACTTTTCTTCAGGAGTGTGGGCTGCCACACCTCCGCTGCTATCGGAGGTGGTCGCGATGGTGGCCCCAACGGACTGTCTGTGTGGTCGGGGGGAAATGACTGTCGTGCTTCCGGCCTGGGGATTTTGCTGCGGGGGAGGAACTTCACCATCACTGAGGTTAAGGAAGTGGTTGGAGGGCGTCTCCTCGTGGTGGATGTTATGTACCGTGGCTCTCCGCTCCAGCTGATAAATGTGTATGCCTCACCCACGCAGAGCGAGCGGCTGGCCGTTCTCCAGCAGCTCCCAGTGCTGCTGGCCACGTCCCGGCAGCTCGTTCTGGCCGGTGACTTCAACTGCATCATTGATGCGGCTGGACGATCCGGCAGTGCCGACAGCAGACTGGACAGCACGTCCAAGTTCCTGATGGAGATGGTAAAAGACGCAAAGCTGCGCGACGCCTTCAGCGACCCTGCAGGCGGGTCCCAGCCGCAGTTCACTTGGTCGAGATCGGACGGTTTAGCCCGATCTCGGATAGACTTTGTCTTCACGACGAAGGCCGTCACGGTGAGACACACTGACCTCACGCCAGTGTTCTTCTCCGACCACTGCCTCCTTCAGGCTTCCTGTCACCTACGGAAGGACCAGAAGGCAGGCAGAGGGACGTGGAAGTTAAACACAAAACTGTTGACCCCAGAGAATGTCGAGGAGCTAAAGAGGGACTAGGCATGTTGGAGAACGGTGAGGCCCCTCTTTGACTCCCCCACACTCTGGTGGGAAGCAACCAAGGAGAACATTAAGAGGTTCTTCATAATTAAAGGGGTTCAGAGAGCAAGACAGAGTCAGAGGGAATTGTGCCAACTCCAGACAGATTTGCAACAACTGCTCCTTCTGCAATCGAGAGGGGTGGATGTGAGGGAGGAACTTAGAGAGGTGAAGGACCGGCAAGCTCAGCTCTTCACCTCTGAATCCTCCAAGATCATCTTCCGATCAAGGGTCCGCCATGTGGAGCAGGATGAGACGTGCTCACGTTTCTTCTTCCATAAGGTTCACAGGGGGAGCTCTGTGATGAACAGCCTTAGGGAGGAGGACGGCACGGTAGCATCCGCACAGACAGACGTGCTGAGGATCTGCAAATCCTTTTACACAGATTTGTATGACCAAAAGACCACAGACAGTACCTCCTCCCAGAACTTCCTGTCCTCAATCACGGAGGTCTTGGAGGACAGCAAGCGGGAGAGTCTGGACCAACCGCTGACCCTAGAGGAGCTGACTGGCTCCATCCGTTCCTTTGACTCGAATAAAACTCCCGGAAGCGATGGCTTACCGGCCGAGTTGTATTCGGCTCTGTGGGACTGGATGGGCCCGGACCTGCTAGAAGTGTACAACGACATGCTTCTAGCTGGTAGCATGTCAGACTCCATGAGGAAGGGCAACATCACCCTAATCTACAAGCAGAAGGGGGAGATGAAGGACATAAAGAATTGGAGACCCATAACAATCTTGAATGTAGACTACAAGATCCTGTCCAAGGCCATCGCCAACCGGGTCAAGTCTGCTCTGGGACAGGTGATCCACCCGGACCAAACCTGTGCTGTACCTGGCAGGAAAATCTCAGACAGCCTAGCGCTGCTGAGAGATACCATCGCCTACGTGCAGGACAGACGGGTGGATGCCTGCCTAGTCAGCTTGGACCAGGAGAAGGCCTTCGACAGGATTTCGCACACGTACATGAGGGACGTGCTCTCCAAAATGGATTTTGGGGAGGGAATCAGAAATTGGATCAAACTGCTCTACACCAACATCCGTAGTGCAGTCCAAATCAATGGGTGGGAATCAGACAGTGGAGGGACAGAATCAGCCTGTCCCTCCATCATACGCCACAGGGATCACCCGGGCCATCTTCCAGTTCATCTGGGGGTCGAGGATGGACCGGGTGCGATGGGCCACAATGTACAAGTCAGCAGACAACGGGGGTAAAAGCGTTCCCAACGTCGCCCTCATTCTGATGGCCATCTTTGTGTGTGGCTGCATCAGGCGGAGTGTAGAGCCAAGGCACGTGGGCACCAAGTGTCACTACCTGCTGAGGAACTACCTGACCCCGGTGTTGAGAAGGATGGGCCTGGCGCAGGTGCCACGCAATGTGCCAGTCAGCTGGACATTGCCGCCCCATCTGTCGTCGGTGGAAGGGTTCTTCTGGACCAACACCTTTGACCACATGTCCATTGGGCAGTGGTCAGCACAGAATGTCCTGCAGGCACTGCAGGGAAAGGACTCTATGGACCCGGTGGCGTGGTTCCCTGAGCAGACTGCCCAGCTTGTCTGGCAAAATGCCTCATCACCAGAACTCACCAACAAGCACCAAGACCTGGCTTGGCTGGCGGTGAGGGGAGCCCTCCCAGTCAGATCCTTCCTGCACCGTCGGAACCTCACTGCCAGCGCACGCTGCCCTCGGGACGGCTGCTATGGCGAGGAGACTGTTGCCCACCTCTTCACAGAGTGTGGGTTTGCTAAAAGAGTCTGGAGAAAAATGCAAGGGTCCCTGGTACGCTTTATCCCGAACAGCTCCGTCACAGAGGACTCGGTGATTTACGGACGGTTCCCAGGGACACATTCAGAGGCTGACATCGAGTGCTGCTGGAGGGTCATCAACTCGGTAAAAGACGCCCTTTGGTCTGCCCGAGCATTGTTCACCACCCAGCAGAGCGAGACGTCCGTCAGGGAATGTTGCCGACTGGCCCGCTGCAGACTGCAGGAGTACGTGCTGAGGGACGCACTGAAGCTCGGTGCAGCCAACGCCAAGGCTCGGTGGAGGAGGGCCACAGTCTAAGGCCCTTCCGCTGCTGGACATGGGGGGTACGGTATGGTGGAGACGCCCCTCAATATAAGGGAAGGTATCCCACGCCATTGTGGCATGAGTGGGGGACTGATTTGTGGAAATTTGGGGGAAAGAAATGTCTAAACTGTATTGATCTATTGTACAGCCTCCGAAAATGTCGGATGGATTTTCCGCAAGGTTAATGTATTGTATATATTTATCATTTGAATAAAGTATATTTTGAAATTTAAAAAAAAAATACATCAGTATATACCTACTTGAAGTAGATTCCTATATTGAATGTAATCTATGTACAGGCATATATATTTATTTTCAATATGTATGTTTTGATTGGGAACTAGTTCAACCACATAATTTTAAACCCTGACGCTTTATTCATGGAGTAATTATATGTTTAAATTATTTTTTATTTCATTTGCAAGGAGTGTTATAAAACCCTTTTTGTGTGGAAATATATGCAAATATAATGATTGCCGGCATATTAACAGACTACACTGGAATAACAGCCAGTCATCCATCCATAAAATGAAAATAAAATTTTGGAACTGCATTGGTCGTCAATGTTCATGTGCATCTGAAGAAGTGGTGGTAAGCTATAAACAAGATGGTCACTGTCACAATGGCATATGCAAAATATATTTGGGTTGCCGCATCTTTTAATTCATGCTAGCATTTCATGTCCCTTTAGGGTGGCATGGCCGGGATCGATGCGACTACGGGTGCTGCCTGTACGGAATTTGTATGTTACCCTGTGCGCACATTGATTTCCTCCCGGTGCCTATGTATCTATGTATCTTCAGTAAAATTGTAAATTGTCCCTAGTGTCTTTACGGAGTAATTGGTGGTTGGAGCGGACGCGCTGTATCTCGAGAATCTAAAGGCTAGTGTTAGACACTAAACACACCCTGACACATGCCATCCAATTCAGCTGCTTCACCCAAACCCATGCCTTCCCATTCTCTGCTTGATGTGTTCAAGAGAGACTTAGATATAGCTCTTAGGGATAACGGAATCAAGGAATATGGGGAGAAAGCAGGAACGGGGTACTAGAAACATAGATACATAGAAATTAGGTGCAGGAGTAGGCCATTCGGCCCTTCGAGCCTGCACCGCCATTCAATATGATCATGGCTGATCATCCAACTCAGTATCCCGTATCTGCCTTCTCTCCATACCCTCTACTCCCCCAAGCCACAAGGGCCACATCTAACTCCCTCTTAAATATAGCAAGATACAGCAAAAAACTCTACTGATTTTGGATGATCAGTCATGATCATATTGAATGGTTTGAAGGGTCGAATGGCCTACTCCTGCACCTATATTCCATGTTTCTATGTTTCTACCAGGGCATCCCAATTCACCTTATTCTCCAATCCCCATCCACTCCCTCATCTCACCCTGGTAACAATTTTGCTGGGAAACCCACACATCAGCCTATCCTTTAAAATCAAATGCAAAGTGTTGGCATAACTCATCGGGTCAGGCAACATCCCCGGAGAAAATGGTTAGGCAATGTTTCGATTTGGGACCCTTCTTCAGCGTCTGAAGAAGGGTCCCAACCCGAAACATCACCTATCCATGTTCTCCAGGGATGCTGCCTGACCCAATGAGTTACTCCAGCACCTTGTGTCTATTTTTTTGTTAATCAGCAGCTACAGTTCCTTGTGTATTCTTTTAAATTTGAATTTGCTGGTTCAATCAATGTTTCTACTTTGTGACGTTTATTTTATTGTGAGAGCCCACTTTAAACCAAACTATCGACTTTCAGAATTATTCTCTTTTATGGTCAGTGGTTGTGTTTCACATTTGAAGTTTGTACAACTTTACGTTCCCGTACAACTGAAATAAAATAGTAAGATTAAACAAGAACTTACCAGTTCGAAGTTTGATCGTTATTTTATGAGGAGTTACGATGAGGGATTACGTGAAGACCCCGCCTCACGCTGGCAACGGCATACTTCAAAGCAGCGGCATGAAAAACACAGAACACCAAAAGCCGGAGTAACATAGTAAGGCTCATAAAAGACTCAGAACTACCATTTGATCATTTATTTTATGAGGGTGGGAGCGGAGGGCACGTAATCCCTCATCGTAACTCCTCATAAAATAACGATCAAACTTCGAACTGGTAAGTTCTTGTTTAATCTTACTATTTTTACTTCGGAGTCACGTGAGTGACTACGTGAAGATTTTAAAGCTTTCTGTGTCTTTTATGTCGTAGAATCAATCCGTACGACAGTCCGGCTAAGTAAACACATACATGAGAAACCAGACCAATGTTAGATCATTTCACAATTAACTTTTTAATGGTTTAAAGACCATATAATAACCCTCCTTATATCTGAGGGAAAAAGATTACAAGTGATAAAAGATAGAAGTGACTACACCATTGATTATAGCAATTAATAGTAAACAAAGCAGGTGATTATAGTGCTCCCAACACCGCGTGTCCAAAGCTTGTCATAGTGTGAACAGGTTTATTGTAGAACTTTGAGAAAGTTTCTTCTTTACTCCACCCTGCGACTTTTAAAATATGCTCGAGGGGTACGTCCCGCCCCTTCGCCGCGGACGTAGCTGCCGCCCTGGTGGAGTGAGATTTGAACACATCAGTGTCTACTCCCGCTAAAACCAACACCTGTTTCAACCATTTTGAGATAGTTTGAACTGAAGCTTTTGTGTGTGGTTTTTTGTGCGTAACCATTAACGCTTTTTCATTTCCTCGAAGGGTGTCAGTAACTTTAATATATTCGTTCAAATGTTTAACCACACACAAAGTAGGATCAATATGATAAGCTTGAAAGGTTACCTTTGTTCCAGATCTCCCTGGTCTGCTTTGTTTGATTAACTCGTAAACATAGAACACAACATTATCTGTAGTCACATGCATACAGTCTAAACGCAACATTTGTAAAGTTTGCACTCTTTGAGCTGAGACCAGTGACATTAACATGACTAATTTCAATGTCAATCTTTCCAATGTCAACCCTTCAATTGGAGTCCATTGTCTAAGTAGCGTAAGTACAATGCTCACATCCCAAATCTCTGTGTATCTTGGTTTGGGTGGATTAATATTAAAGATTCCTTTCATGAATCTAGATATTAATGGATGCGACCCAATTGATCTCTGATCAGTCATAAGCCCTAAATAGGACGACAAAGCACTGCGTGCAGTGTTAATGGCACTGTAACTTAAATGTTGCTGAAAATGCAAATTGGCAAGGAATTCCAAAACATTTACAATATTTACAGTATCATAAGAAATATTTGACTGTGTGCAAAAGTCTTCCCATTTCTTAATATGTGTCATATATTGCTTTTGTGTGCTATTGCGCCATGATGCAACCATAACTTTCATAGTTTGGTCCGACAATCCCAGCTCCTGTAGTGGTCTGGTCAAAACCTGCAGATTAACAAATTCATATATGCATACAATGGGTAAATCTCTTTAGTTACCGGATTAGTCAAGATATCACTACAGTTAGGAATCGACATATATGGTTCTTTAATCATATTCAGCATTACTGGGAACCAAGGTTGAGTTGGCCAATTTGGTACTACCAACAATCCAGAAGCAGAATCTTGTTCTATCTTCTTCAAGCATCTCTGAATCAAAGCAAATGGTGGAAAAGCATAAAAAAGAACATCTTGCCCCAGTGTAATGAAAAAGCATCTACTGCTACTGCATCTGGATCATGTTCCCAAGACACATAAGTAGGCAACTGATGATTAAGCCTAGATGCAAACAAATCTATTTCTGGCAACCCAAATTGGTTTACAATATTCTTAAATATTGCTGGCTTAAGCATCCATTCCGTATTATCTTTAAAAATCCTGGACCTTTCATCTGCTACCACATTGTCCTTACCCGGAATGTAGCTTGCTGAAATCCATATTTGGCGACCAATACACCATTGCCATATCTCATTGGCCAGAGAATCACATGATACTGACCTAACTCCCCCCATGTGATTAATGTATGCAACAGCCGTTTTATTGTCTAACTGTATTAACACATGTAGACCCTGTTTAGCACAACAATATGCTTTAAGTCCATAAAAAGCACCCAATAACTCCAAATAGTTAATACCATAAACTTGAAGAAACGCTTCTTCTTGAGCTTTCCATCTACCTCCACAACTGGAGGACGAATCTGTAGCCCCCCATCCGAGAGCACTAGCATCCGTTTGTAAAACCATTTCAGGTTGTTTAATCATGATATTTTTAGCAGCTTGTGGGACATTTTCAACCCACCATTGTAATTCCAACACGGCTTCTTTTGTTAATTGCATAGGCCTGTCAAAGTGCCCTGCCTTCTCCTTAAGAGCCCTTGTTTTGTCCCTTTGAAGATTTTGATAATGTAATGGACCAAATTCCACTGCCGGAAATGCTGCTACAAGTTTCCCAATGGTTTTTGCCACTTCTCGGATGGAGGGATAAGGTTTGTGAATGAGGTAATTACAAGTCATCAAGATGTCATTGACCTTCTCTGTTTGGCAAAGTAGCTAACATAGTCACTGAGTTAATTACAAACCCCAAAAAGTTAATTGATTGTGCTGGCTGCAGCTGGGACTTAATTGGATGAATCAAAAACCCTAGCTTTTCAAACAAAGCTTTAGTAACTGAAACTGAGTGCTCAGCTGACTCTTGAGTATCACTAATGATCAGAATATCATCCAGATAAGCCATAACAATGTGTTTCTGTGCTCTTAATTGGGCTAAAAACTGGTTTCAACAGTTTTGTAAAGAGTCTAGGAGCCGAACTCAATCCATTTGGTAAAGCTTTAAACTGCCATAATTGTCCCAGCCAATAAATTTTAAATACCTCCTGAAGCATTGATGAATTGCTACAGAATAATAGGCATCCTTCAAATCAATCTTAGCCATATAACACCCTGCTGAAATAAGATATTTTGCAGTACTGAATGTCTCCATCTTAAAATGTTTGTATTCTACAAACTTATTCAGATCTGTAAGGTCCAGAATAATTCTGCAACCACCATCTTTTTTATCTCTTCGAAATATATTAGAGACAAATTGATGCTTATGTTCATAAGTCTTTTCAATTACGCCTTTTCCAGATAATTTGTCAATTTCCACATTAATCTCCATTCTTTCCTCTGCAGAAAACACATAAGCATAAGCAGGTCTATTCTGTACAGGAGGATTAACCCCTTCTTTAAAAATAATAATGGCTCCCGAAACTGCTTGTAATACATATCGATCAGAAGTAATGTTAAGCCAGGCATTATAAAACTTTTGCAATCTCCCTCCAACTGGAGAGTCATCCACAGTTTCTTTAAGTACATAAGTCTTTAATACCTCTGCGTATGAGCGTGGTGGTCTCCTTCTTCCCGAATACAGGGAAGCACTTGCCTGCACAGCACGATAGTATTTTCGTGTCAAACTTCTGCTTCTATAACGGAAATCGAAACCCCTTCGGGTCGAAAAACCCCTTCTTTGTCCAAAAACAAAAGGTTTAACATTGCTAAAATATTTAGCTTCTTCATCCAACTCTTTCAGCTGTTTCGGCAGATTTTCTCCAAACAAATACCCAGGAGCTTGAACTCCACTTTCTTGACACAGGCTTGCAAATCTAGGGTGAAATATGGGCCGAATCGCCGTTTTCCTCATGCAATTAATTTCATAGAATGAATTACATAATAAGCCCAAAGTATCCTTTTGAATCTTTTCCATTTCCAGATTCTCCATTTGCCTGCCATAGGCCGTAATGGCGGCAGAAATTAATTGAGCACCTTTTGAAACTTCACTTCTAGGGCTCTCATACTTGGAGTCATAGACGTCCATATCATCGGATTCACCGTAGGTACTTCCAATGAGGCACAATTTCTTGGAGCTTTATACAATTCTGATGTTTCATTCATCACAGAACTGTGAAGTTGGTGAGATACCATATAATTTATGTTTGCAGCTAGGATTTCTTCCATAGCCTCACCACTTCCTTCAGGTATAGCAAAATCTTGTGCTATCCCAGGCACATTTGGCCTTTTCTTTTTACTTTGTGGTGTGCTTTCAAAAGCCATATAGCCACCAGCAGGGACTGCCTTCTGCAGCCCTAAATCAATTGGGATATCATCCCATGAGACTTCTTCCAGCCCAAATCCTGGGTCCGGAGTATCATATTCCCAACTTGGCCCACAGCCATATTCATCATATTCAAACCCCTCAGGGATTTTTTGGGATTCATCTGGGTACTCTGACCCTTGTCTCATTATTGTTTGGAGAACTTTCTCCATATGCTCCATTTTTAGCCACATAGTTTTATTGTCTGGAGGTCTTTCAATATCAGAGTCATCAGAAACCACGGGCCTCTCAGATTTCTTTTTGCATTTTTTAGGAACATTTTCCTCCGTGGTCATTATTTCTGGAGAATCTGGAAACTCACTATCGGGTACATCAGCGGCCAACGGTATCGGAACCGGGTCCGCACTAACTTCGCGTCCCGTATTTTTACTTTCACCCCGGGAACATCTTTTTACCCGCGAAAACTTCTTTCCCGATTTCTCCATTTTTCTTTAATAATCAGTGCTCAATCAGCACGTTAACGTGGCTCTAAATTTTCTTTAGTTTCGTTTTGCTGGAGCCACCCAGCGTAACCTAAAAAACGCCCCGGTGTAACTTCACTTACCTGCGGGCCGTTCCGACCGCTGCCGAGGAGCTGCTCCTTACTGCAGCTCCTCCTCGCGCCGTCAGCGTTGACGTCATGCCGTTGCCAGCGTGAGGCGGGGTCTTCACGTAGTCACTCACGTGACTCCGAAGTAAAATAGGCTGATGTGGAGCTTTATCAGCAACACCCAAGCAAAAAGCAGGATAATGATTGATTGAGCTGAATTGTTCAGTGAATTTCAGTGATTTTAAATCAGGGTACAGTGTATATTTTAAAGGCAGAAAATAAGAAATAGATTCTGTTATGCTGGTTTGAATTACAAACTTGCAAATGTTGTTTACCCAACATTTGAATATAATCAAACCAGTCAAATTTCGAGAGAATTTCTGTTGAGATTTTCCAATTTCAGCCAATGTGGACACTTTAATTGGTAGAATCATTTGCCTAATAACTTTTAAGAATCTATAGTATGTTTGATATTAAGCTAATAATGCATAAGATTATACTCTCTAACTATTAAACATCGATTAATTGCATTAACGAACCAATATTTTACAATAGCTTCGAATTCAGATTTGCTGATTATATCAGTATTTCTATCTCGTGATTTCTTCAATGTTGATAGGTTGTATTAAACCAAAAAATTGGCTTTCCGAACTATTCTGAACTATCCCCAGGTATAGTCTTCTTCTTCTTTCGTGTCGTGTGCACAGCCTAAAGTTGTTGGACAACTTGTTCTATTTGATCTTCCGTTTGTGCACGTCGAGTTGATTGCATTAGTCGAAACAGGGCGGACCACGTGAAGGTTGCAATCTTCCAACCCAGGTATAGTCTGTGAGCTACTGAATTGTGTTCCATGTTTGAAGTTTGCAAAATCTTATGTTCCTGTGCAACCTAAACAAAATAGGCTGATGTAGACCTTTACCAGCATGATTGTTACTGGCAGGGATGATGCTACATGGGGGTTGGAGAGTGAGTTGGATGGCTGTTGGGTGGAGCGTGACAGAGCATAGTTTGGGCTGGTGTGGGCTGAATTGAATGGTGAGTTGGTGATGCATTAGTTGGGATGGGTGTTGTTTGGGGTTGGGTTGAATTGGGTTGGGATGAGCTGTTAATTTGAGGATTACAGGATAAATTGCGTTAGGATGGGCTGAGTTGGTTAAAGGTGGGTAGTCAATTGGCTGGGTGGAGTGATTGGGTGTGGCATGCCAGTAGTTTACATTAGTGATACAGCATGGAAACAAGCCCTTCGTCCTACTGAGTCCAAGCCAAACCATCGCTCACCCGTTCACACTTGTTCTATGTTATAAGTTCCACTACTCCTTTCCCACCGTGTAGTGGATGGTCTGAGCTATTGGGTAAAGAGTTAGGTTGTGCTATGATAGGATATTGGGTGGGGAGAGGGAGTGAGTCAGCTGTTAGGTTGGGGGTAGTGGTGACCTACGTTGGGTAGAGGTACAATGAAGGGAGGTGGGTCCAGATGGATTTGCAAACAGTTTAGCTATACCGCATTTTATCAATTTGAATACGCAATTGTATGGTTTGGTGCAGGAGATTATATTGCTTAGTGTCATAGAATCATACAGCATGGAACCAGGCCCTTTGGCCCAACTTCCCAACACCGACCAACATAACCCATCTACATTAGTCCCACCAACATGCGTTTAGCGCATATCCCTCTAAACCTCTCCTATTCATGTATCTGTCTAAATGTTTCTTAAACATTGCGATAGTACCTGCCTCAACTACCTCCTCCGGCAGTTCATTCCAAACACCCACCATGCCTTCCATACACCTACCACATATTTACTAATAAATTGAATAAAATTCCCCATGACATTCAATGTTAACAAAATTTGGAATACAACTTATAAATTGTGATATTAAATCCATATCATCTTATGTCATATTATGCCACTCTACCAGCTGGTGAAGGCATACACATTGCCAACCACTTATCCCTGAACAATTGAAAAACAGCATGCTTTTTGCCACAACGTTTGAAATAAGAGCAGAAAATAGCTGCAGATTGTAGGAGGAATGTTTAGTGCTAACTATGAAACAAACATAGATGCATTGTCAAATGAGGCAACAGATACAAGAAGTACATTTTGCCATCATTCACCATCTGTTTTATTTTAAAATTCTGACATTTCAGCTCTGTGCTGTAATCTTATATCATTTGTTAATTTCACACCATCAACTGTGAAATAGCAGATCCATTCATTTTCACAGTGAGCATATGAAATAAACCCTGTGGAGGAGAAATTAAATACATGTCTATGTATAGCACAATCTGGTCCAGTTATTGAATCAGCCAACATTAGGAAGTTTCCATGAGACCGGATATGAAAAATATGGCAATCAGTGAAGCCTAATGATGCCAAGTACATACTGTACATTCACTCCTCTACTGCTGTGAAGGTTTCACTGGTTTCAAATTAAAGCTGCAATATTTTACAGTAAAAACTGTGTCCAATTTTCATCTCAAGTAAGACTGGTCAGGACGAAAAAGAAGAGTTGAATGAGAATAGTTTTAAATATCTTCTTGTATTTCACCTTACATCCTTAGTGTTAATTTTAGATGATGGGACACTTTATTGAGCAGCATTTTGTCTCGATGGCTGAACATGCAGGGAGTAATTTAGCAGGTGAATTGTACAGTACATGCACAGCAGAAAGAGACCTTATGGCCCAATCAGCCCATCACAACCACATCAGTGGGTCCTCTTGAGCTTCCATTATTAAACTACTAGCGTGTTGTGTGCCAACCATGTGAACCATCTCATGTTGTTTTCCTCAGGTTCCAACTCTGCATCGCTTTAGAATATTTGCATTGCCATGTTTTTCCATCATTCTTTTGTTCCAAAGATTAACAATGATACAAATTTAGAAATTTTAAAAATCAAGTCTGCAATTTATCCCATCAGATAAAGCATAAAAAGAAGTTAAATTTGACACCCAATTCACTTTCATATCTTCAGTATTGGAAAAGTTATGGCCATTTTCATACTCGGAAATTAGCATCTTGTTCCCTGTTGCTTTTCCATTGACTTAACACAAAAGTTGTGATCAAAGACAATCAAAAGCCCATAACTTTCTTAAAAATTAAGAGAACTGAAAGAAATTTTCAGTTATTATGGAGTGAAGCATTCAGGAACAAATATGAAACAATCTTACTTGGATGACATGAAATTAAAGCAAATAATTAGTTAGTTACCCAATTCGATCTAATTACAAAATTCAATTACTAGATCTAAACATCTATCCATTTCTTAAGAAAATATTAACATTTTTTAAAAAGCCCAAGTGTCCAAATAACATTCACACAAGAATTCACAATATAACATGATTTTTAAATCTCATTGTAATGAATTTATAGGCCAAATTGAAGGAATTTAGTGTTTTATTCCCGTAAATTAATGGCCATTTAAATCAACTTGGGAGTGGGATTTTCTGTCACGCGATGGATTAGAAGGTTGCGGTTGCGGTGAATTTAAACACCATATCGGCAGGATAAATCACCATTTCGCAACATAAAATGTTGATTAAGGTCATCTTAACAAACAAGTTTATATGTAAAAATAAACTGATTTTCTTTACCTGTCCCCTACGTAAAATCCGTCCCCGTTGTCGGCGTTCACGGCATTAGAAGCTAATTTTATTTTACTCCAGCGCTGAAAGAGTCGGGCGATTAAAAAAAACATTTCACAGACCGGCAGTCTTCGACGAATCTTCAGAAAAAGCTCGCACCCCGAGAAAATATAACTCCGGAAGGCAGGGGAAAACTGCACTTTAACCCCCCCCCCCCCCCCCCTCAAAGGCGCCAGTTGTGCACACGGCCAGTGACAGAACTGCAGCGCTGCTAAAAGTAAGTTAACCATTGGGTTGTAAGCTGCCCAAGCGAAATATGGGGTGCTGTTCCTCCAATTTGTATTGGGCCTCACTCTGACAGTGGAGGAGGCCAAGGGCAGAAAGGTCAGTGTGGGATTGGGAGGGGGAGTTAAAGTCTGTTCCACATGGGTGGTATTCTTGGATTCATTTTATGCCACAAAGAGAACGAAACGTCACCCAATTCTTCTCTCCAGTGATGCTGCCTGTCCTACTGAGTTACTCCAGCTTTTTGTGTCTATCTTCGATTTAAACCAGCATCTGCGGTTCCTTCCTACATAAATAATTAACATTTCTGCCTTGCAAAGTTCTGAAAAAGACTCTTGGCTTTTTTTTAATTTCCCTGATGGAAAACAAACAAATCCAGGATGTGTATCACAGTAAACAACACAATATGATTTTGATTTTATTGGAGAAAAAACAATTTAAGGTTTGACGCAGGTTTCCCTAGTTACAGATCCTACTGGTCAAGCGGTCTCATAACCTTCAAGAATCAATTTCCCACATTTCTTCATTTCTTTTCCGAGTTCAGTGAGTGTTTCTGAATCAGTTTGCTTTATAGGTTTGCTTTACGGGTGCAAAAGAGAATGACCAGAATTCTGCCTGAATTAGAGGGTATTAGCTACAGGGAGAGATCGGACAAACGGATTGTTTTCTCTGCAGTGTCCGAGGTTGACGAGAGACCTGATAGCAGTACATAGCATCATGAGAGGAATAGACAGGATAGACTGTCAGAATTGTTTTTTCCAGGGTGGAAAGGAAATGTCAAAAACTAGAAAACATAATTTTAAAATCAGAGGGAGAGAATGTAAAGGAGAAGATGTATGAGGCAAGTTTTTTTTACACCGAATGTGGTGTGGGCCTGGTTGAGCTGCCAGGAGTGGTGGTGGAAGTGGTGTTTCAGAAGGTTTTAGCTAGGTACATGGAGATGTATGGAAGGGAGGGACATGGATCACATGTTCGGCACAGAGGTTGTGTTCCTGTGATGTACTAGTTCTATGTTCTAAGTACTGTTCTAAGTTCCACGTCGTTATGGCTTGCTGGCTATTTAGGCCCGCAGTATTGAAGGTGAATAAAAGACTATTTAAGTGCACTCAGAATTCATGGTACCTGGGAATAATATATTTGTTTATGTTTATGTTTGGAGACACAGTGTGGAAACAGGCCCTTCGGCCCACTGAGTCTGCATTGACCAGCGATCTCTACACGTTAACACTATCCTACACACAATAGGGGCAATTTACACTTACACCAACTCAATTAACCTAGAAACCTGTACTTCTCTGGAATGTGGCACGAAACCTGAAGATCTCGGAGAAAACCCACGCGGTCACAGGGAGAATAAACAAACTCCGTATAGACAGCATCCGTAGTCAGGATCAAACCCGGGTCTTCAGCACTGCAAGTACTGTAAGGCAGCAACTCTATCACTGCGCAACTGTGTCTCAACACAGTGTGTACTTCACAACAACATGGAGTATCCACAGAATGCAATGCCCACAGAATGAACTTGGGTGAGTACGATCGTGAGTTCATTTAAAATACTTATTTGCTTAATTTAGCTTTATAATCAGATTTTATTGGCCTTGAAGATTACATTTGCAGTACTCGATAGGTATTCTGTAGTCTGCCAATCTCCCCATTAAGTAAGAATACGGCCGGGTGTGGTTAACTGAATTCAGCTGAATCAGAACTACAGGACCTGAAAACAAAAGCATTTATTTCTGCAAAGGAACAGCAGGATTTAGCACAGAGTGCACTGCCAGCTAAATACAATGTCTATTGATGTGCTCTCCAGTGAGTTAAGGGAACGTGAGAAACTTTATATCTTAAAAGGTACATTTAATGAATTATTTAATTAAGATAGTCCCAGCAGGGAAGATGATGTGCTGCAGCACTGGAATGTGGGAACTGCTGAAACCATTGCAATCTATGATGGCCACATCAGTGAGCTGTTTTGCAGCTTAATTGTTTTGCAGCTCAATTGTTTTGCAGCTTAATGTGTAGGAAGGAACGGCGGATGCCGGGTTACAACGAAGATCGACACCAAATGCTGGAGTAACTCAAAGGGCCAGGCAGCATCTCTGGAGAGAAGGAATAGGTGATGTTTGGGGTCAAGACCCTTCTTCAGACTGAGGGGAGAGGTAAACTGGAGACATAGAAGGGTACAAAGGGAATGCAAGGTGTGAAAAGGACAGATCAAAGCAGACGCTGTTCAAAGGAAAAGTGCAATGGTTCATTGATGGCTGAGGGGAAGGTGACAACGAGGCATTCAAACTAACAATAATCAGGAGGTCAGTGAAATAGTCGGAACTAGGGTGGGGGAGGAACGGAGAGAGAGGGAAAGCAAGGGATACTAGAAGTTAGAGAAATCAATATTCATACCGCTGGGTTGTAAGCTGCCCAAGCAAAATATGAGGTACTGGTCCTCAAATTTATATTTTGCCTTACTCTGACAGTGGAAGAGGCCCAGGATGGAAAGGTGGTTTATGAACCTGAGCTCAGACATGATGACCTGGAAACTAAGATTGAAATACGCTCATGCTTTAGAGAGGGGGAACATTTACCTGGAACTTTGTTTCAGATGGTTGTAGTGGTCAGTTAAGTGGAATAATAGATGGTTGTACTGTTGGATCCATTAGGTAGTGCTGGAGTAGTCTTAGCCAAACACCCGTTAGAATGCTGGAGCATGTCCAAGATGAGGAGGAATAGAATTTAATATATACAGTATTTTTAAAAATAATTTAAAATAGAATTGAAGGGTCCCAACCCAAAATGTCACCTATCCATTTTTTTCCAGAGATGCTGCCTGACCCGCTGAGTTGCTCCAGCACTTTGTGCCTATCCTGAGCACTCAGCCATTGCAATTCTCCAACATGTACAGGATGTTGCAGCCTTTGAGGATACAAGTGGAGGCGGTAAGGAGAATGTGCAAAGTGATCACAATGCTGTAGTACCATGTTGGGGAAGTGAAACAAAATGTAGTAGTGATGGGAAGCAGCTGGTTGTGCCTGCCCTTTTTCAGGGTTATGTGCACCTTCTCAGGGTTGGAGGAAAAGGAGAAGATCCAATTTCCATGGTCTACTTTAGTTGAGTTGAGATTAGTTTAGCATGGAAACAGGCATTGAGTCCATGTCGACCATCGATCAGCCATTCACACTAGTTCCATGTTATCCCACTTTCTCTTCCACTCCTTTTCATGAGTGGAAATTTTACAAAGGCCATTCAATTAGCAAACCTGGGTAGAATTACATCTCCGAACAAAGATTTGAACATTTTCTTTTTTAAGGGTCTTTTTCTCCTATTTCTACTTTTTCTTTTCTTATATACACACTTCACGTTTTTCTATTTTCCACTATCTATTTTTCCTCTTTTTCTTCTCTCTATTTCTTGTCTTTTTTTAATTTTCTTTTCAAAAACATAAAACTAGAGGTTGTACATAGAATGTATTACGTTATGACATAGTTGGCACCTAAAATTAGGTGCCACTGTATTGTCTTGTACTCTATTAACTTCTAATAAAATAAACAAACAAAAAAAAAAAAATTAGCAAACCTACATGTCTTTGGGATGTGGGAAGAAACCCGAGACCCGGAGGAAACCCCACGTGGTCACAGGGAGAACATTCCAACTCCACACTGACAGTGGTCAGGATCAAACTCGGCTGCAGCTCTACCAGCTGTGCCACTGTGCCGACTAATGTGTGACTCAACATCATAAATAGGATCGAGAAGGGTTTCTGCTGAAGAAGTACAAATAATTCATGTCCAAATTAGAAATAGCTCTATAAATAATCTCTTAATTACTACCTGAGCCACAGACAATGGCACTGGGTACCAAAGATCAGAAAGTGAAATTGATAGAATATAGAACATAGAACAGTACAGTACAGGAATAGGCCCTTTGGCCCACGAATATCTGTACGAAACATGATCCCTCTTCAAACTAATCCCTTCAGTCTGCACTGAATCCATATCCCTCCATTTCCTCCATTCCATGTCCGGTCTAAAAGCCTCCTAAATGCCACTGTCATATCTGCATCCACTACCAAACTTGGAAGTCCATTCCAGGCACTCACCACTCTCTGTGTAAAATTTCCCTTCTGCCCCTGCATCCTCTTTAAACTTGTCCTCTCTCATCGGCTAAAAGTTTGCTGTGAATAAAATGTGGTTACATTCCTGCAGCACTGGTGCCAGCTATTCTGGACAAAGAAGTTGTTCCTTTGCAACAGACTGGGCCAGCGCCCAAGCAATCACATAACTAGGATGTTGTCGATAAGGCTTTAAATGAAACCTTCGGTGCTGGTGATAACTTAGAAAGTTAAGGAAGCAAATCACTTTTGATAACCAGAGCTTGTCAGGAAGGGACAGAGCATACAAATATAAAAGTACACCTCTACCTACACTCAAAGCAAGGAAAAGTAGTGAGAGGACAAAAGTGTTGACAACAAGGCAGGTGAATTAATGGGACAAATAGAGATAAATAGGTATGATCCAAAAATCATTAATGACTCATAGTTGCAAAGTGACCAAAATTAAGAACTGAATAAGCCAGGATAATTAACATTTAGAAAACATGTAAATGTCGGAGAATTAGCCCTGAAAATAAAGAAAGGGATAAAGGCTGCAGATAGATTGAATCACAACTTTAAAAAAATCAGTAAGGTGGAAAGATGTGGGCAGAGCCAAGAAATAGCAAGAAAATAGAAAACATTGGTCTACGTTGTAAATATGTCCCCAAACGGTAATGGTAATGTAGGGCATTGTATAAATCACAACATTACAAATGCTTTTAAAAGGCAATACAATAATCATGATGTACTTTAATCCATGTATAGGCCAGGTAAAGCAAGGCAACAGTAATACTCTGGAGCATAAATTTATGAAGTGTATAGAAGATGGTTTTCTAGAGCAGTATGTTGATGTGATCAAGGAGAGAATAAGTTTCATTAGATCTAGTTTCATGCAATGGAAAGGATTCATTTATAACTTGGTTGTTACAGTGACATTAATGAATAGTGTTCATAAATATCAAAGATCTTTATTTAAAGAGTTTTAGTTTAATCTGTAATCATTGTGTCTTAAATATAAACAAAAAATGACATCATTCTGAGGTTGAGTTGACAATGGTGGACTATATTTGGGAAGGACTTTTTTGGGAACTGCATTAAAAGACATGACAGTAAATAGGCAATTAAAGTGTTAGCACATGATTTAAAACCCCTATATATCCCAGAGTGCACCCACTTCTCCCCCTATTCTCACCTCCCCAATCACCCTTCTCTGAACCAGAACGTTGCCTGACCCTTCCCTTCATAGATGCTGCCTGACTCGCAGAGTTCCTCCGGCACTTTTTATTTTGGTCAAGATTCCAGCACTTGCAGTTCTTTGTCTCACCAATATATATCCCTTTACAGAACAAAAAAGAGGTAGCCCAGCTGTTGCTGAAAAGTGAAGTGCAAGACTATATTTGATTAAAGGTTTATACCATTGTTAATAGAAGGATAGCAATCCTAAGTATTGGGGACATTTCAGAATTTTGGATGAACAAAAACTAATAAGGGAAAACAAACACAAGAGGATCTTAGCAAGAAACATGAGAACAATCTACAAAGTATTTTATAGACATACAAAAAGGAAAACATTACTAAGTGTGCATCCTTTACAGATTGAGACAGGAGAAATTATATTGGAGAACAAGGAAAAAAACGGAGAAACTAAATGAATCTTTTGTGCCGTGATCTCAGAATACAGATGCACAGTTTCCTGGATGTGGTGACACAGGTAGACACGGCAGTGAAGATGGCAGTAGGCACCCTTACCTTCTTTGGTGAAGACATTGAGTATTGGAGTTGGGACACCATGTTACAGCTATATAAGACCACATTTGGAGTACTGTATGCAGTTCTCGACACCCTGCTATGGGAAGGATGTCATTAAGCTGGAAAGAGTGTAGAGATGGTTTCTTCCAATAAAAGTGCTGGACTGTGATTGGCACAGACATTGCGGGCTGAAAGGCCTGTTCTGTTCTATGTTCTGTGACCCGTATCCTATGTTCTATGTTCTATGTTCTAACTCAGCAGGTCAGCAGCACCTCTGTAGAACATTGGTAGGTAAATATTGGGTTGGCACCCTTCTTCAGACTGGTTTAGTTAAGTTTATTATTGCCATGTGAAAAGGTTTTTTGTTGTGTGCTATCCAGTCAGCGAAAAGACTACACATGATTACAATCAAACCATCCACAGTCAGAAACAAGATAAAGTCTGAAGAAGGATCCTGGCCTGTAACATCATCTATCCATGTTCTGCAGAGATGCTACCGGACATACTACAGCACTTTATGTAATTTTTTGTAAACCATCATCTGCAGTTCCTTTGTCTCCTTGTTTCTTCTGATATCCGATATAAATGTCTTGTGCAGAGAAGGACTTGGCTTTTCGCACTAATTGGACAATTGTTCTCTGAAGAAATTTCTAAACTGCAATTTGATAGCTTCCTCTGGCAGGGAACATTTTCTTTAAATGTAGCTTTTATGCAAACCAGAGAGTGGAGATAAACATAATTCATTTCCCATCACTATGTTCGGTTTTAATGTGAATATGTGCATTTTTATTTCGGCTTCCAGAGTAAAACTGCAAAGCAAAGGTTATTTAAATCTGGCATTGATTTGACAAACTTAAATTACAAATTTGAGTTTGTCAAATAGTTCCATTATCTTTTATTCTGGTATTAACTCTTCAGAGATTAAGGTTCCAATAAATTGGGCCCAAATTTTATTTAATATCAACAGTGAGGCAAACACAGCTCATAATCTCTTCAACACTAGTAGGAGAGCATAGATTTATAGTTATACAGCATGGAAACAGGCCCTTCAGCCCAACTCATCCATGCTAAGCAAGATGTCCAGCTATACTAATGGGCCTGTCCCACATAGGCGACTGTAGGAGACTATGCAGTGCCACATGGTCGCCATATGTTCGCAGATGGTTGCCGGGGAGTCGCCTTCAAGGTCGCGAGCAGTTCCCGCATTCTGGGAACTAGTCGCGGCCTCTTTTGGTCGCCGTGAATTTTTCAACATGTTGAAAAATTAGCGGCGATGAGAATGAAGCCGTCATGGAGAGTAGCGAGAATTCTCGAGCTGTGGGTGGGTCGCCAGGAGGTTCTAATGGGTTGCCAGGAGGTCGAAGGTTCTCGGAGGTTCTCGTAGGTTATAGCCGGTGCTGACCAGTGAATTTCACTGGCTCATTGGGTAAAAAAAGGTGAGTAGTTTTCAGAACCAAGGATAACCATCCGGTAATGTTAGTTCTGGCTTCTTAAAAGTAGTCTCCACTCCTTCTCCCCCCCTTCTCCCCTCTTTTAAAGGACTTACTGTACGCTGTGATTTAGCCGTCTTTTTACAGCGCCAACCTTCCTGTTCATCGCGGTGTGTGTCTGTTTCACCTTGGCTTTGCACCGTGTGAACGTTTTAGACAACGCTCCCCCCGCTAGCCCTGTCCCCCGCCTGCATAACGGGCTGGTGAAGGAAGTGATGTGTTTGTGTGTGTGTTTCACTCTGACAGTCGCCGTTCCAGTTGCCGGCTTTTCAAGCGACTGCCGGCAACTTGACAGTCGCCGGCAGTCCGCTGAATAATCACCTAAGTGGGACAGGCCCATAACCCTCTTTGCATCTGTTGGGCCCATATCTCTCTGAACCTTTCCTATCCATGTACTTGTCCAAATGTCTTTTAAAATTTCAAATTGTATCTGCCTCAACCATCTCCTCCATCAGCTTTTTCCATTTTACCTATCTGTGTGAAAAACCTGCTCCACAGATTCACTTTAAATATTTCCCCTCTAATCCAAACCTTATGCCCTCTA
This sequence comes from Okamejei kenojei, assembly GCA_035221665.1. Taxonomy (NCBI): domain Eukaryota; kingdom Metazoa; phylum Chordata; class Chondrichthyes; order Rajiformes; family Rajidae; genus Okamejei; species Okamejei kenojei. Next base: position 41,050,926 of record CM069146.1, read on the forward strand.
GTTTGTCGCCGTAACCTCTGGTGATGTCTGTGTGACTTTTGTAGTTAACCCTGTGATTGCATGGATTTCCACTCTCAATCCACTCACATTCCACGTCCCACATTCCAAACATTGTGGGTTTGTAGGTTAATTGGCCTCGGTAAATTACCCCTAATTTGTAGAGAGTTGAGGTAACAAGTGGGATAACATAGATTTAGTGTAAATATGTGATCAATGCTCAGCATGCACTCAGTGGGCCAAAGGACCTTTTTTATATGCTGGATGTTTCAATTTAGTTTAATTCAATTCTTACATTTCTTGATTTGGACTATGTTGTTTGCTAACACCTTTCAGATTGACCACAGCCTTCCATATACACACTGATCCCAGGAGCATGTGGAGGATCTATACCATTTATAACTCTAACTGATAGAAAATTCCAATTGAAAAGATCACAGATATTAAATCACGAGATGAATTGTGACAAATGGTTATCCTGCTCGTTCATCAGCTTGAGTAAAATCTGATCAGTTGCTTCCCATTTCTAATGCAAGTCTGCACAAGTATTTACCATACACGATAAATGTTGCATATACCACCAGTGACAGCTTTGACTTCAAGCTATTTTTAATAGAAGATAGATAGCAGAGCCACAAGAGGTAGCTCTTAAAAGAATAGTCCCTTCACATCTGCTGGTGATCTATTGATAAGCTGTTTAATGTTATTTTTAGGTGAATTTTCGTTGCCAAATAAACCATCTCTGACAAATACCTGAATCAAATCATTCTAACAATGTCCAGAAAATATTTCAATTTGGAATGGTTCGATATGTCTGCAGTTGATAAAAATACCTTTGGTTTGTATTTCAAGTTAGATGAGGGTTGGAAGAGACATGCTTAGCTCAAGGGATAGCAGATCATGAGATAATAATATTCGCATCAAATGATATCCTGCCTTCCGTTATCTCAATAGGCAGGAGAGAATTAAATCTCTTAAAACTTCCTGCTGAACCCTTGCCAGGCTTATGCTTTGGCCACAATACTTGGTGCTCCCTAGTCCTTTCATGAGTTTCTTCGCTTTGATCCGAGAGGCATCTCAATCAGGCTTTGGAAAGGGTGCAGAGCAGGTTACCAGAATGACGCCTGGATTAGGGGGCATTAGCTACAGGGAAAGGGTTGGACAGAGTTATATTGTTTTCTCTGGAACACAGGAGGTAGCAGGAAAGATGATAGAAGTACTTAAAATTATGTGAGGCATAGATATGATAGACAGTCAGAATCTTTCTCCCAGGATGGAAAAATCAAATACTACAGGCCATAGCTTTGAGATGCAAACTTTAAAGGAAATGTGTGGGGCATCAGACTGGTCTTTATCCTAATCTCATGAGATTTTTGAAGCTTTTTGTCCCAAAGGTAGGAGTGTGGGAATTTTGTCCCTAAATATAGGAGTGTGGGACTAAGTTTTTACTATTCATGGACAACCATCGAGGGGCATAGATAGTCAGATTATTTCCCAAGGTGGAGGAGTTTAATATTATTACGCATAGGTCTAAGTTAAGAGAGGAGAAATTTAAAGGAGATCTGAAGGGCAATATGGTGGGTATAAGGAGACAGTTACCAGAAGTAGAGGCAGATACATTTACAATCCTTAATCACATGAAATCTGGAAATGGTAAAGGGAAATAATATGATACTTTTCTTCTCGATTACACAATGGAGTAATCAGAGTCAGGTTCACACAAGATCGTTTATTTGAAAGAGTTCTGTTCATCCAAGATTTTTAATTGCACATAGCAAGATTTCAGTTCCCAAATACACAAGGGTAGAGCTGATTAGAGCTTCTTTTCTGTGGGGTGATGTACAAAGACACCATCCAAATCAGCAGTGAAAAACAACATTCTTCTAATTATTTGAATATTTCCGTTTTATAGCTTACTGTTATAGATATCTCTATTTTATTAGGCTACGCAATAATGAAACATTTTGAAGCCAACGCAATAATGAAACATTTTGAAGCCGACTGCTTCTCAAATAATTTCAACAAGATCTCATTTGGGAATACAAGTACCTTTGAGGAGCTAACTATCTTCTAAATTTCTTTTAAGAAAGAAATATCTCAAACAGTGCAAGCATATGTAAAATAATATTTCACTACCTATTCATTATATGTGAAGCAAATCTGTGTGGGTGTGGACTTGAACACTCAACTCTTAATATCTTTAATTTTGGCTAACAAACCACTTGGCAAAAACTTCAGTGTGAAAAAAAACACTTTTCAAACAATGAGTTGTTATAGTTATTAATTAGTTTAAGAAGGAACTGCAGATGCTGGAATTATTAATTATACGCATGTGATATCACCTGGGAAAAGTTAATTTGTTGGTCAGAGTTCAACAAACATAATTTGTTTCTATGTTTTATTGAAAGGACCATATTATAAGAAAATAGTTTTCAGAATTCATACCTATTATCAAACACGATGATGCCTGAAGATGTGGCGCAAACAAGTCATTGTCTGTATAACTCGTTATCACCTGGGCCACAGCCAACAATGGACCATTGTGGGCTCCAGCTTTCCTTGATCATCATTACTTTTTTTGCATTTCTTTCATTCATTTGTCCTATATCTCTCTATATCACCATCTATGTCGCTTGTTCCCTTTCACCAGACACTCAGTCTGAAGAAAACCCAAAATGTCACCTGTTCCTTTTCTGTAGAGATGCTGCCTGACCCGGTGAGTTACTCCAGCGATTTGTGTCTATCTTTTGTTTAATCCAGCGTCTGCAGTTCCTTCTTACACATAGTCTGAGTCTTGTTAGGTTCAATGTGCCAGCACCCAAATACTTGTTATACTGGGTGAGACAGTAATTATCATAACAAAGCACAGTTCTGCATAATGTATTCTGAGCGCCGCTAAAAATTGACCTGGTCAAACAAGCACTCTGTCACTCACACAAAAATTGATGATCCCCTTAAGAAAATCAATAAATCGCAGAAAAGATGTTTAATTTTCCAACTATTAACTCAAAGAGGGGGTGGGGAGTTGGAAAAACTAAATAAATCCACTGCAGATTGGAACACTTAACACAATGTCTAAGGTCAAATCAATTCTTTATCTTTCCCAATTTTCCCACTTACCACTTTTTTTTTTGGTGCTGGGAAAATGGTGGTGGGGGGTGGTGGGGGGGGGGGGGGGGGGGGGGGGGGAATAATAATTCTGATATACATTTTAGAGCAACCATTTCATATAATAAATAAATTCACCTAAATGATCTGCCACGGATCATTAAGAATTAAAGGAATTACTTAGGAATGCGATAATAAGAATTACTTAGGAATGCGATAAAAAGAATGGATTTTAAATATTTTCAACATTGTGAGATGCAGGACAAAAAGTCACTGGTATATTGGAGCAAGTTTGGGACTTCTGAGTATGTGTAGTCAAATGTGTAAGTTGGGAACCTATTAACACATACTGAGGCACATGCAGCCACATGATTCACGGCTGAGTTCCCCAAGGATTCTTGTAGCATAACTCATGCTTACTGAGATACCAGCATTCATGATGTGAAATGTGAAAGGATGTTCTTTTAGGAAGGAGATGAAGTGAAATGTCTTTAGAGGGTGGCGAATCTGTGGAATTCTATGCCACAGAAGTGCTGTGGAGGCTTGAGAGGCCTGTCCCACTATGGCGACCTTATTTGCGAGTTTATGAGAATTTGCGCTGGCCACAAGCTCGCAGCATGGTCGACACATGGTCGTAGATGGTCTCTGGTAAGTTTCCTTCATGGTAGAGAAGAGTTCCCGCATAGTGGTTACTATTCGCGGCCTCAGTTTGGTCGCGGAAAATGTTTCAACAAGCTGAAACATTTTCTGCGAGTAAAAATTGGTCGGCATGGAGAAAATCAATACTTTTGAACTCGTAGTGCAGTGGTAGTGGGGTTGCCATGTTGTTGTAGGTAGTCGAGGTAGCCATAGGTAATCTCCTTTGCTGACCAGGCACTTTAATTGGCTCATTGGGGAGAAAAAAACGTAAGCACGAGGTTTCAGAACCAAGGAAAGCCGAACGGTAATGTTTAATGCCCGCTAAACTTCACAGCTGTGTATTTCTGGCTTATTAAATGTTAGCTGGCTTCTTAAATGTGTCTCCACTCCTTCTCCACCCCCTTCACCCCCTTCTCTCCCCTTCTCCCCTTTTCCACTCCCCCCGCTCCCCGCTTTTTTAAAGGACTTATCGTACACTGTGCCAGCCATCTTTAACCTTCCTGTTCATCACGGGTATCCAGCTTGCGGTGTTTCAGGCGAGTGCCCCCGAGTTTGAAGGTCGCAGACAGTTTTCTGAAAAGTCACATAAGTGGGACAGGCCCTTAAGTCAGTGGATATTTTAAAGGCAGAGATAGATAGATACTTGATTAGTACAGGTGTCAGAGGTTATGGGGAGAAGGCAGGAGAATGGGGTTAGGAGGGAGAGATAGATCAGCCATGATTGAATGGCGGAGTAGACTTGATGGGCCAAATGGCCTAATTCTACTCCTATCCCTTATGACTTTATGATCTTATGAAACCATGTTCATCAGTTATTTGGAGCAGAATTAGGCCATTCAGCCCATCAAGTCTACTCCACCATTCAACCGTGGCTAATCTATCTTTCCCTCTCAACCCCATTCTCTTGCCGTCTCCCCATAACCACTGACACCCACTGATCAAGAATCTGTCAATCTCCACCTTAAAAATATCTATTCACTTGGCCTCCACAGCCTCCTGGGACAATGAACTCCACAGATTCACCAACTGAAGAAATGCCACCTTATTTGCAGTATTCATGATGTGAATCAAACCAGTGTCAAGTCTAACCCCATGCTGCACCTGCAACTGCAATGATCTCAATGAGCTACTGTATGTAAGGCTGTGAAAAAAAAACTCTTTCAAAAGTCATCGCAGTTTACTCTAATTTTCCAGTTATCTAGTTTATTTAAAATATATATTTACAAAGTAAAATTAAAGTATTAAAAAATGTTCTCTTCGATTTTAAGTGTTTCTTAGATTTACAAACCCATAGGTCATTGACAGCCAGCAGAGTCAGGGGCAGGTCTCAACATTTCATGGAGTTTCATGGCTGTACTCTGTTTTCCGTCAGATACCCTTGAGCCATGATATTCAGGGATACTTACAGGTAAACCGGGTCCTTTATGTCCAGATGAGGTTAGTTTGGATCTTGGATGTTCATGGGCAGCGGCCACATACCAGCATGAAGTGGAACTTTTCTCAAAAACATCTCCTATGTTTGTTGTCACTGTTTTAAATCATTAGAACTTTACCATTGTTTGAATTTAGCAATAACTCAGCTATAAACAAGTGAAGCGTAGGAATCCCATTTATTTTTTAGACTCACTTTGAGGAATCAAATAATTAGTCTCTTTACAATGACGATGTTAAACATATTTGTCGACTATGCTTTTGCTGGTTTGGATACACACCATATTGTCCAGCACAGCAACTTTCTCCATATATTTGATTATATCTCATTAGAAGTACAAGCTATTTTTAATCTGATTGGTAACAAATTTACTTGTTTTCTTTTTCCCTAGGTTAGCATATTTCCATATTTATCTATTTATGGGACAAGGCCCACATTAATTACCCTTGTGAAATAGCGGTGAGCCATCTGAAGCAGTGCAGTCCTTCTGCTGAAGATATTCCCAGAGTATTCATGGATAGAGAGATCCTGGAGTTAGATCTGGCAGCAACAACAAGCCGATGATATATTTCCAAATCAGGGTGTTATGCAACTTGGAGGGGAGCTTACAACTGATGGAAGTTCAAAGTGGTGGGTGTATGGATCAAGCTGCCAGAGGAGGTAGTTGAAGCTGCGACTATCCCATCGTTTAAGAAACAGCTAGACAGGTACATGGATAGGACAGGTTTGGAGGTATATGGAGCAAGCGCAGGCAAGTGGGACTAGTGTAGCTGGGACATTATTGGCCGGTAGACAAAAGTGCTGGAGAAACTCAGCGGGTGCAGCAGCATCTATGGAGCAAAGGAAATAGAAACGTTGCCTATTTCCTTCGCTCCATAGATGCTGCTGCACCCGCTGAGTTTCTCCAGTACTTTTGTCTACCTTCGATTTCCCAGCATCTGCAGTTCCTTCTTAAACACATTGTTGGCCAGTGTGGACAAGTTGGGCGGAAGGGCCTGTTTCCACACTGTATCACTCCATGACTCTATGACTCCAAGTGTTGTCCGAATACTTTAAGTGAACAAGTGCAAATGATGCACAATATAGTGGCAGGGTACCAGGGACAATCAAACTCTTTAATGTAGTAAAAATCATTTAAACCTCAGAACCATTAGTGAAATCAAAGGTGAACAGAAAGTCATACTAATACAAATGCAATTATACAGTGGAAAATGTTGCCCATTTAATTTAGTTCTTAATGTACATAATAGCGTAAATTTAAATTTTCCATGATCCTTGAGGCTACGGATTTAATATTGGTGTGTATTACAATATTTTTGTAAAATGGTCGAACAATTACAACTATATTAAAGTTTTGATATGTGTTGCAAACCATCAAAATGTCGCTGTTGAAATAGAACAAATTACTTTTATAGATTAATGGCTAACGATAAAATATGTTAAAATGGAACATATAAGAGAACTGAAAACAGTTTGAGAACAGAAAGATATACATAAACATTATGAAGCAGCATTGATCAGGTTGATGAGTAGTTCAGTTGGAAAACTGAATTTAGTATCGTCAGGAAGGGAAAGCTAAAAAGAAAGACAAAAAAAGCCAACTTGGATTCTGAAACAAAGGTAAAAAGGACAGAAAGTAAAAGGTATTTCTTAAAATCCATGGAAATAAGGCTCCACGCTTACAAAGTTAAATTTTTGTGTCAAAGAGGCAATGGATCAGGTTAATTATAATTGTCCAAATATTACGCATAGTAATAGTTTAATAGGAGACTCATATTGAAGACACAAGGAACTGTAGATGCTGATTTTCAAAAATGGCACAAATTACTGGAGTAACAGTGGGCCAGGAAGCATCTCTGAAGAACATGTATGGGTGACGTTTCGGGTCAGGACCCTACCTGGAACAAGAAATGCCCCAATTGAAATGTCACTAATCATGTTCTCCAGAACTGATGCCTGACCTGATGAAATACTCCAACACTTTGTGTCTTTTTTTGGATATTCATCTTGTTTGGTTTTAGTGGGATAACATGGTGGACATTTTGCCTACACAATGACAATAAACACACCACTGTTTCTGGACCCTAGAGATGTTTTAAGGTACCTTTTACAACCAAATAAGCTAACAAAAAAAGGGCACTGAACATAGAATGCCACATTGCTCAATGGTTGACTGCCTATTTTTCTAGCTTGCTTGGGAGATATAGAAAGGAGAAAATAAAATAGAATTATACAGATGTCCATTTTATGGGATAACATTATTCTGTGGTCAATATATTATGGTAATTTGCGGAATCAAGGAGTATGCAGAGAAGGCAGGCACGGGTTATTGATTATGGATGATCAGCCACGATCACAATGAATGGCAATGCTGGCTCAAAGGGCCGAATGGCCTCCTCCTGCTCCTATTTTCTATATTTTCTATGTAATTACTCTTTCCATTTCAATTTTCATTAGTTTATTGAATGACCTATTTTACACAATTCCTTCTCAGTTACTTCGTAACATTTGCATGTTACTTCCTTAGCTTGTACTTTACCAGATATGAAGAACTCAGAGCATTCTGAAAAAGATTTACAAAGCTATATTTTTGTATTAGGGATTTTAAAAGTTAGCATAAGTCATGAGGATGATGCTCAGGCAGGTTGTCAGCTCAACTGAGGTAATTTATTTTCAAATTAGTTGATGGACATTTAATATTTCCTATGCTTTCTCAGTTGTTAATCTTTTTTTTGATAGGAGCCTAGTTCTGATGATGTGGGTTTGAAACAAATGATGTTAGCTTGAAGATTAACAGTGGAAAATGCACCATTTTACAATGGACAGATAACAGCTAAAATATACACAATATCTGGTTCAATAATCTGCTGTATTTTATTAAGTGTGCTCTGCATAACAGTACTTTTCCAAACCAGTTCAGATAATCCAACAAAGGCGAAACCAGAAACAAAAATACATCACATGTCTTGCTGAGCTGTAAGATAATTCAGGGACCTCACAGCTGACAGTTAGGGAGCAGTCATTAATCTTTACTTGTCAATTCCTTCAGGCTATTATCTGCTGGAGCAAATGTTATAAAATGAGCAAAACGATGAGGCCATACTGTATGTTGCTCAGTAGTAAAGACTGTTGTGTAAAGATTGGGCTGGAGGTGTTGGTGGGCACAAAACATTGTCCACTTGGAAATGTGGATGGATGAAATATAGTCAGGGAGCTTGCATCAGAACCGAAAGGAAACTTGTCATAAGTATTTGTAATGTCTTATGCAATGCCAAATTTGTATTACTTTAGTTTACTTCTTGACTAAAATTATTTTTCCATTGAAGATAGACACAAAATGCTGGCTAACTCAGCGGGTCAGGCAGCATATCTGGAGAAAAGGAAATAGATGACGTTTTTGGTCAAGCATGTGAGTGTTAAGGAAAAGCTGAAGCCTTCAGAACCACGTTCTGCCAGAATTGTCAAATATATGACCCATCCCAGCTTCCTCCTGAGATCTGCATATTCACAGAAACCTGTGTCCACTTAGTCAGTGCTTGCCACACGATATGAAGAAATGCCTGAGGACACTGGAATGGCAATAATCCAGCTGTGTGCGGGAAGCTTGCCCCAAGTGCCCAGATATGCCCTGTTCATGAAAATGGGCAAATCTATTCTGTCTAAGGGTGGCACAGTGGTGCAGCTGGTAGAGCTGCTGCCTCGACGCCAGAGACCTGGGTTTGATCTTGATTTCAGTTGCTGCCTGCGTGGAGTTTGCATTTTCCCCCTGAGACCATATGTGTTTCCTGCAGGTACTCTGGTTTCCTCTCACATCCCAAAGACGTGCGGGTTTGTAGGTTAATTAGCCTCTGTAAATTGTCCCGAGTGTGTGAGGAGAGTGTACGAAAGTGGGATAACACAGAATTGGTGTGAATTTGTGTGCATGCAACAAAAGCGTTTCACTGTAGGTGCACGTGACAATAAACTAAACTAAACTAAAATAAAAAGAATGAGTGATCGATGGACGGCGTGGACCCATTGGGCTGAAGGACCTGCTTTCTTGAAGATAGACACAAAATGTTGGAATAAATCAGCGGGACAGACAGCGTCTCTGGAAAGAAGGAGTGGGTGACGTTTCGGGTCGAGACCTTTCTTCAGACTGACTTCAAACGTCACCTATTCCTTCTCTCCAGAGATACTGCCTCTCCCGCTGAGTTACTCCTGCATTTTCTGTCTATCTTCAATTTAAACCAGCATCTGCAGTTCCTTCCTACACCCTTTGCCAAAGGCACATACTCTTTGCGTTTCAGATTCCTCCCACCTACCAGCCAGGTGCACCAGCATTTCCAGTTGCCCACCACTAGCCTCAAAGCTGCAGAAACAATCACTGAAGTTGAATACCCGACCCCAGCCATTCCTTTCTGGTGAGCTCGCATTTCCATGAGGCGTGGGGTAAAACTAGAGGCTGTCTCTCGCATCTTATCTTATAACTGGCTGTTTTAAGGTTCTGTGCAACAGCTGACTTGCCGCAAAATGCTTCAGGGCACGGAAACAGATGTAGATTCTTTCCCCAAAATAACACCCTCCTCAGGAACAGCTGCATGAATCTCACAGGAATCTCGGTCTTTGCACCAAGGCACATTTTACGATAAGCCTTTCATTATTTAGATATCATTGGAACAGGTCTTACTCGTGGACGGTTGTGATCCATCACCGATTTAATGAAAACTGAATAACTACAAGGCTAATCCATCATCTATATTTACTCTTTGACAATATCTTGGAAGGTGGCTTCTGTTTTTATACGTAAATCGATGTTGGAAAGGAAAATGCAATTAAAATACCATCTCAGGATATCTTTCAGCTGCTGCATTGAAAACAGGGTCAAAAGTGGTCAAACTTTACGACAAGAATTCTTATCGTGGAGCTTTCTGGTGTGTGAAACATTCAGCTCCTGACACCATGGTTAGGTGTATTGATGTGAATGAGATGTGAGGGTCAACATCTGCAGGACAATGAATGCTCTGATACAGGCAGGTGTACAAAGATCGTCCTTTGAGACTTCACTGTAAAAGGGCAAATGTCAGAGTGCTGTGCTGGCATGTCGCAATCAATATTCTCATCCCACTGTTTAACAGCGTTGAATTCTTACTTCACAGCTTGGCCATTGGAAAGAAGGATGCTGCCCGCATTGAATGCTGGCCACCCTAAGCTGTTAAACAAACTAGAAGCAAAGAACTGCAGATGCAGATTAACACACAAGACACACAGCAATGGACTAACTCAGCGGGTCAAGCAGCTTCTCTGGAGAACATACATAGGTGACGTTTCGCATCGAGACCCATTTTCAGAACTAATCAACCTAGCCACAGAAGCCAACCTCCCTTCCATTGACTCCATTTACATTTCACGCTGCCTCGGCAAATCCACCAGCATGATGAAGGATGAGTCTTGCCCCGGTCACTCCCTCTTCTCCCCTCTCCCCTCAGGCAAGAGGTATAGAAGTGTGAAAGGGCACAACTCCAGATTCAGGGACAGTTTCTTCCCAGCTGTTATCAGTTAACTGAACCACACTGTCAACAACTAGAGTCCAGCCCTGAATTGCTATCTACCTCATTGGAGACCCTCGGACTATCTTTAATCAGATTTTATTGGTCTTTGTCTTTCAACTAAATTATTTCCTTTATTATGTATCTATACACTGTGGATGGCTCTATTGTAATCATGTATTGTCTTTCTGTTGACTGGTTAGCACGCAACAAAACCTTTTCAATGTACCTCAGTACATACGACAATAAACTAAACTAAACTAAACTCAAGGATAGAGCCTATGTTCAGGTGTAAGGGTTTTCTGCATTGAGCTTTCGCCTGACCTAAGGTCCCTGTGGTTTGCTCTGGTCCCTCGACCAGGCCGCGCACACTGGTTCCCCGTGAGTGGCTCGACCCACTCACCCCGTACGGTTCTGGACACTGGACTTAGTTGAAGGAGCGTTGATAGTGCAGAAAGTTCAACCAGACCAGATTTGAAGACCAGGGTTTAAACAGGAAAATAACTTTTATTTAGCGGTTGGGACTACGGTACATGAATACTTTGACACAGTTCTATAAGGCGTATGCATAATTACAGTTCCTGTTTCGGGATCATAGACGCAATAACTACGATACAATACTCGAGTGCGGGATGGGGAACATACGGCACATCGTAAAATTTGCCAACACATCTACAGTTACACCCACGTTAATATAACCACCTCCCCCTCCCCTCTACACTAAACTATGTCCAGGATGTGCAGGATCGGGGTACATGCTCACCATGGGGCGATTACTGAGGTTACTGGCTGGTCGTGCTGCTTCCTCCGATTAGGTGGCTGTGGAAGGGTCGTCAGCGGTCGTCTCGGTCTTTCGGGTGGTCCCGGGGGTTCACCTCGCCCAGGAGTCCTACTGCTTTCCTTTTCTTTCCACGTGGCGGGGACTCCAGCCGGAGTGTGTGTCACACTAGACACCGTGTACTTTTTAAGCGCTGTCCTGTCTCCTCTCTCTCTCCGCAAGTCTCCAGATTCATTCAGTGACTCCTTCTGTGTCCCCCTCCTTTTTCTTTTCCCTTCTTAAACCCAAAATCGTGGCCAGTTATTCTAATCCTGATCCATCCTATCTCCCGCCAGATCTCGGGATCTCTTTGCTTACAAGATGGGTTTTCGAACTCTCTTTTTGTTCTGCGTTATGTCCGGGAGTACCAGTGATGGCTAGACGGTCTGTTAATTTCTTTCTCGATAAGAGGTGATGGGTTTAACTGGTTTTCCCACCACCGTCCAGGTAGGTTTCTATGGGCTATTGTGCTCCCATAACGATATTAACTATGTAGATCGGCTTGGGGCATTGTGATGCCTGCTGATGTCAGCGCCCCAGTGTCTGGACTTAGACCTGGTTTTGGGGGTTTCTGCACGGCCAATATCCATCTATGGTTCAGGCCGTGACTTTGCAGAAACCCAGAGACTGGGCTGTGGGGTTTCGCTTTTGTGGCTGGTCACGAGGTCCCGCGGCCATCTTGGGCCCCACTGATTGTGACATCCCTTGTTAAAACTGACCGCAGCTTTTCTCTCTCTCAGTCCCAGTCCCGTATAAAAAAATGTCCAAAATGCAGCTCTTTGGTTTTGTTGATTGGAGGGAAACATTCTCAAATCTTACAGTGTTGCCATGTAGAGGAGGTGGAGAGGTTTTGGGGCGGGGGGGGGGGGGGGGGGGGGGGGGGGGGGGGTGGTTGGGTGTGAGAGGAAGAGAGTGTGGTCATCACCAAGTTCTTGAGCCCACAGTTAGGCATTGGGACAGAGGTCTGCACAAGCAATCCAGGCCAAGGGGTGGTGTTTCTTCATTGGTAATAGAGTTTGGGGAAGGTAATGAAGGGCCCTTCATCTAGAAACAGAGTCTGCTGTCAGATTCACTGAGCATGAACCGTGGGGTGAGCTAATAGGGGTGAAGTAGAACGTAGAACAGTACATCCGGCAGCACCTCTGGAGAAAAAGAATAGGTGATGTTTTTTCAGACTGAAACATTACCTATTCCTTTTCTCCAGAGATGCTGTCTGACCCGCTGAGTTGCTCCAGCATTTTGTGTGTCTTTCCGCTGACTGGTTAGCTGGCAACAAAAGCTTTTCACTCTACCTCAGCACATGTGACAATAAATTCAATTAAATCACAGGAACAGACCCTTCGCCCCACAATATCCATGCCAAAAATGATGCCGTTAAACTAATTTTCCCCGCCAGCACGTCATCCATGCCCCTCAAGTCCCTGCATATCCGAATGCCTATCCAAAAGCTACTTAAATGCAACTATCACATCTTCTTCCATCACCAGCCCTGGCAACGCATTGCAAGCACCCACATTTTGTTGTGTATAAAGACTTGCCTGCACATCTCCTCTACACTTTGCCCCTCTCACCTGAAAGGTATGCCTTCTGGTCTTTGACAATAGCACATTGGGAGAAAGGTTCTGACTGTCTATCTTAACTATTTCCACTGAAGGTCAGGGCCCGGGTCAGTGGGGAAGTGGGCAAGTGCAGACGATCAGGGTCGGGAGACCAAAAGAAAGTACAGCTGGATTTATGATCTGGGTTCAGGAATTATGATTAGTTTAGTGACTGCTGGGTTGTGTAAGGACAGTAGCAGAGTGGGTGCTGGAAACATGGGCGCCTTTTAGAAGCTTCAGGCCAGATTGGGTCAAGGAAAGGTTCGCTAGTGACTGAGAGCCTCAGATTAATGAAGAACCACACTGAGGCCTGTTAGGGCATGGAAACAGATACTCATTGGCACTGGTGGGTGATGATGAACACTGGGGAGCTGGAGTGCCAGGAATTCAGAGAAAAAGGTTTAATGGGTGGAGTTGTTTGTAGGGTCAGAAATGGGATCAGGAGATGGAAGCTCCCATGTGTGGGTGAGAGACTAGAAAGGATCAAGGGTCACAATTTAGGTCCGCATTGATAAAACATGGCTGTAACCAGTGGCAGTCACTCCCAGGTCAAGTACACTAAATTCCCTTGCAGTTCTCTAAAAGAGTGTTCCATGGGGTACGACACCAGATCAGACGGTACCAACGTGAAAGCATTGGGAGAGTCTAGACCTAGAGGTCATAGCCTCAGAATTAAAGGACATTCTTTTAGGAAGAAGATGAGAAATGTCTTTCCTCAGAGGGTGGTGAATCTGTGGAATTCTTTGCCACAGAAGGCTGTAGAAGCCGTCAGTGGATATTTTTAAGCCAGAGATAGGTAGATTCTTGATTAGTACAGGTGTCAAAGTTATGGGGAGAAGGATGGGATTAGGAGGGAGAGATAGATCAGTCATGATTGAATGGCGGAGTAGACTTGATGGGCCGAATGACCTAATCCTACTCCTATTCCTTATGACCTCTCTGGGAGGTGCTTGACAGACAGAAATCGTGAAAATATTCATTCTCTTTTCTTTTACTTTGCATTATACAGAAATATACTATGTTCATAAGTTCTAGAAGCAAAATTAGGCCATCTGGCCTTACTCCACCATTCAATCATGGTTGATGTATCTTTACCTCTCATCCCCAATCTCCTGCCTACTCCCCAGAACCCCCGACACCCATGTTCCATGTCTGGTGATTGCATTTCCTGTCTGTACAAATCGGTATATTCAACACCTTCATGCACTGACCAAAGACACAAAAAAAACAAAAGATTCATCAAATAATTGTTTTGCAGAACAATATGAATAGTTTTTGAATTTAGAATTTATTATTCAGATGGATCTTTGGAGCTCCTGAAGTGTTGTGTTAACACCTACTATAGAGGGCGGCACAATGGCGCAGTGGTAGAGTTGCCATAGACCCGGGTTCCATCCTTACTACGGATGCTGTCTCTATGGAGCTTGCATATTCTCCACGTAACCTGCGTGGGTTTCTTCCAGGTGCTCCGGTTTCCTTCCAGACACCATATATGTGCAGGTTTGTAGGTTAATTGGCTTGGTATAATTGTAAACTGTCCCTAGTGTGCGTAGGGTAGCGTTAGTGTGTGGGGATCGCTGGCCGGCATGGACTCGGTGTGCCGAAGGGCCTGTTACACACTGTAACTCTAAAACTAAAACTGAAGGTGTTAGGTACAGGGAATGCTGAGAGGTTTCATCATCTGACTTTTTACTTTAAAATGATCTGTGCTCACACATACTCTGCTGGATACCTGGCATGTCAATTATCCATGTGTCCTGTGTTCCATCCCTTACTGGAATGCCAATAGATTCTTCAATACCCAACCAAATTGTTCTTGATTCTTAATCAAACAACTTCTTGTTTTCAATTTCCAATAATTTTATGATAAGAGACGTTATCAAAGAAATTGCGAATGTCCCAATGATTACTTTTTTGCTTACTATTACTGCAGGGCCTTCGATTCCTCGAGGCTGATGGACCCTTCAGAAAGTTTGACAATCCTCATGTGGCTGTTGGTTTCTCACACTCAGTAACAGGTACTTTATAAGTAAAAGGCTGCCCCTGATTTCCACAAAACACCTGCCTGGAATACGAAGGAGAACACATTGCCTCTATCGCCATAATGCTATCTGACTTCAAACAGACCAATGCTCTAGATTTTAGTCTTTTTGCTTTTTGCTGTTTTACTGTTTTACTTTAATGTGTCCCTCTCTGAGAGATTTAATCAAATAACTGCTGTGAAGCATGGATCAGAAAATAGAATATACATGGCTATTCAAACAGCAAAACACATGGATGTATAGTGCAAAGGAATAAAGCAGCTCTATGCAAGAATAAAGAAAGGATTATTTAATGTTCATTTTTATGCATAGATTTCACTCTAGTTATTTAACTGGTGGTCAGGTTATATCACTCTAGCCATGGATTCTAGGTGAAACATTAGCCTGTGGGAAATTGGACCAGGATCCAGGTATGTCCATGCACTATTTGTGTTAGCAACTAGGTTGTAGTACAACATTTAGTGCAAGAGGATGTGAGCATCCTCATGAGCAAGAGGATGGGGGAGTCCAGAACCAGGGGTCACAGTCTAAGAATAAGTGGTAGGCACACAAGGGGTAACTTTTTCACCTAAAGTGTTGTGAATCCGTGGAATTCTCTGCCACAGAAAGCAGTGGAGGCCAATTCACTGAATGTTTTCAAAAGACAGTTAGATTTAGCTCTTAGGGCTAAATGAATCAAGAGATATGGGGAGAAAGCAGGAACGGGGCACTGATTTTAGATGATCAGCCATGATCGTATTGAATGGCATTGCTGGCTCGAAGGACGAATGACCTACTCGTGCACCTATTTTTTTCTATGTTTCTATTGTTTCTGTGAGCAGGTTTTGGCCCCATACCTGAGGAAGGACCCGCTGGCATTGGAGACGGTTCAGAGGAGATTTACTAGAATGATCCTGGAGATGATTGGATTAACATATGAGGAGCATTTGAAGACTGAGCCAGTACTCACTGGAGTTTAGAAGGACGGGGGGGGCGGGGTCTCATTGAAGCCGGCTGGATAATGTAAGACTGGGATAGAGTGGCCATAGAAATAATGTTTCCAGTAGTGAAATAATCTAGAACCAGAGGGCATAGCCTCAGAATAAAAGAACATACCATTAGAATGGAGATGAGCAGGAATTTCTTTAGCCAGTGAGTGATGAATCTGTGGAATTAATTGCCACAGATGGCTATCGAGGCCAAGACATTGGGTATTTTTAAAATGGAGGTTGATAAGTTCCTGATTAGTAATGGCATCAAAGTTTATGGGAGAAAGCGGGAGAATGGGGATGAGAGCGAAAAACAAAACTGCCATGATTGAATGTCAGAGTAGACCTGATGGGCCAAATCGCCTAATTTGGCTTTTCACTTATTAGTCTTATGGTCTAAGATATGCATTATTCGTGCTATCATGCATGTTATTTCTCATCCTCCGCCTTATGTAAATTAGAGCTTTGGCTACAATTGCAACCGTCATAGAAGAGTTACTATAAATTAGGATCACATCGAGTGACCTTGTTGCTTTTCCATTATTATAAAAAATGTTCATCTGATTTAGGAGACTGAGAGAGAGACTTAATCACCCACTGTAATGCAGCTATTCAAAGACTCGACTCCACAGAAATGTACCAATCCAAATGATGAAGTTGTTTTCTTCACTCCTTTAAAGTGCTGGTAATATTTCATGACCAGAGGCCTTGACACAGCCATGGGTGGCTTAGGATTGTGTGGATCAGTCAGATGATCATTTTTTGAAGAAGATGCTGGGAAAATCGAAGGTAGACAAAATGTTGGGAGAATAATATAGAGTGAGGCAGCAGCATCTTGGATCGAAGGGAAAAATAAGAGACGTTTCGGGGTCGGACCTTCTTCAGACTGATGTGGGGTTGGGGGGGGGGGGGGGCGGAAGAGAAAAGGAGAGGCAGGAGACAGTGGCTGAGGGCGTGTGGAACAAGGGGAGGGGGGGAAAGAAGGAGAAAGCAGGGACTACCTGAAATTGGAGGTCAATGTTCAATGCTGGGGTGTAAACTACCCAAGTGAAATATGAGGTGCTGCTCCTCCAATGTACGTTGGGCCTCACCCTGGCCATGGAGGAGGCCCAGAACAGAACGGTTGAATACATAAATGGGAGGGGGAGTTGAAGTGCTGAGCCACCAGGAGATCAGGTTGGTTATTGCGAACTGAGTGGAGGTGTTGGGCAAAGCGATCGCAAGCCTACGCTTGGTCTCACCGATGTTGAGCAGCTGACACCTAGAGCAGCGGATGCAATAGATGAGGTTGGAGGAGGTCCAGGTGAACCTCTGCCACAGCTGGAAAGACTGCTTGGGTCCTTGAATGTAGTCAAGGGGGGAGGTAAAGCGACAAGAGTAGCATTTCCTGCAGTTGCAACGGAAAGTGCCAGGAGAGGGGGTGGCTTGGATGTGAAGGGACGAATTGACCAGGAAGTTACGGAGGTAGCGGTCTCTGCGGAAAGCCGAAAGGGGAGGAGATGGGAAGATGTGGCCAGCGGTGGGATCCCGTTGCAGGTGACGAAAATGTCGGAGGATTATTTGTTGTAGGTGATGGCTGGAAGGGTGGAAGGTGAGGACAAGGGGACTCTGCCCCTGTTACGAGTGGGGAGTGAGAGCAAAGTTGCGGGGTATAGAAGGGACCATGGCGAGAGCCTCATCTATAGTAGAAGAGGGGAACCGCCATTCCCTGAAGAATGAGGACATCTCCTAGGTGCAGATGAGGAATTGGGAGTCGGGGATGGTGTCCTTATAGGAAGCATGGTGGGACGAAGTGTAATCCAGATAGCCATGGGGAGTCAGTGGGTTTATATTAGATGTCCGTCAGTAGTCTTGTCACCTGCGAAGGAAATAGTGAGGTCTAGAAATGGTCGGGAGATGTCAGAAATGGTCCAGGTGTATTTGAGTGCCGGATGGAAGTTAGTGGTGAAATGGATGAAGTCAGTGAGTTCTATATGGGTGCAGGAGGTAGCACCAATGCAGTCATCGATGTAGCGGAGGTAGAGTTCAGGGATAGAGCCATGGTCGCCTCGAACAAAGATTGTTCGACATACCCTACAAAGAGGTAGGCATAGCTTGGGCCCATGCGTGTGCCCATAGCTACGCCTTGGATTTGGAGGAAATGGGAGGAGTCAAACAAAAAGTTGTTATGGGTAAGGACAGCTCCGTTAGGTGGAGGAGAGTATCAGTAGTCGGGGATTGGTTGGTTCTGCGGTCGAGGAAGAAACGGAGGGCTTTAAGACCCTCCTGGTGGGGGATGGAGGTGTAGAGTGACTGGCCCACACAACCATGGTACCCGGTGGTCCTCGACATGGTGAAAGAACCATGGGTGCAGGTTCCTAAATGCCCGAATCTAGTGACCCATCCTATAACAGGGGAAAGTCATCCGTGCCATGGTCATCTGAACCTGTTGGCTTGCAGGTTCTGAAGAGGCCATTACTGGGATTCGGGCTGTCATCAAGGACCATGGATATCATTACGGCATCGTGCAGAGAGTCCACGAGGAAGCAGTACCTCACCCACACAAGAAAATGGGAGGCCTTCTGTTCTCGGACCAAGACCACCTAATGGTGAAGATGAGGGAATGGGGGCCAAGAAAACGGAAGTCATGGAGGAGACGATGAGCGTATGAGATGTCTTGGACATAGGTAGGTAGTGATTTAACCAGGGGGGGGTAGGACGGAGTTGAGGTATGTGGAAATAAGTTCGGTGGGACACGAACAGGCAGAAACAATGGACAGACAGGTTTGTGGATTTTGGGGAGAAGGTAAAATCGGGCCATGCGGGGCTGGGGAATTATGAGGTTGGAGGGCAGGGAGCCAGAAGTGATGAAGTCAGTGATAGTGTTAGAGTTAATGGCCTGGTGCTCGTCTGTAGGGTCATGGTCCAAGGATAAGTAGGAAGAGGTGTCTGAGAGTTGGCGTGTGGCGTCAGACTTGCAGAGATCAGCGTGCCAGACTACCACGGCACCTCCCTTGTCGGCAGGTTTGATCACCCAGTCTGGGTTGTTGCAGAGTGAGTGGAGACCCGGCAACGATGACAAAGGAAATGTGGAGCCCACAATGTTCCATTGTTGGTCTATGGAAAAGGTGAAAACAAAGGGATATATGAATATTTGGTCATCATTACCGGCTCTGATTTGTTCTGAACCTGTTCACACTCCTAGTTTCCTTCTTCGGACTGAGGGTCAGGGAGAAGGGTTTTGACCCGAAACATCACCTGTTCCTTTTCTCCAGAAATGCTGCCTGACCACAGTTACTCCAGCATTTTGGGTCCATCTTCAGTGTAAACCAGCATCTGCCACTGCTTCTAATGCAAAATATTAATAGGCTCAGGTTTCAAAGGCCGCCATCACTGAGAGATGTCATTCTGTGGGAAGTCCTTGTGATCAGCTCTCTCCTATGGGGTGCATAGTCATGTTGATTCATAGTTTCTTCACCACAAATAGTCTGTCCAAACTTAGCGTTACATGTCTCTGCCAGTGTCTACCAAATTTGATGACAACAAGCCAGAGATTTTACCCAGGCACAGTATTCACAAAGTAAATTTTTACCGGCAGCCATGGTGAGAGCAGCATGCAGAGCTGCCGCTTCCTCCAGACTATTAGTAACACTGGTTTCAATACTGCCTTAAGAACGCTGTCTATTAAAAGCATATCCTTGTGACCTTGTGGTTTTCCTGGACCCTCTCGGCTCTCCGTACATTTCAACGACAGGTGGGCTAAAATGGTCTAGTTAATTGACAAAATCTAAAATGCCCTGTGTGTGTTGGCGAGTGATAAAAATCAGTAAGGGTTGAGGGGGAAATTTATGGGAATATAGGCTGCATAAAATGAGATTTTAGTAAAATGGACACCTTCGACAGCAGGTCTGGCTTACGGCTGTGGAACCGGACATCACGCTGGGGTTGGCCGAGGCTCGTCTTGCTTGACCCCCAAAGATCAGGACCCGCAAGGAGGGTGGCGGGAGTTGGACGGCAGGCGGCTATGATGGAAAAGGGATGTTTTTCAAGATTGTGGCGGACAGAGGGGAAAGAAACGGTTGGTCTGCCATTACAACGGGCCTCTTTAAAGCCAAAGATCAAAGCTGCATATAATAGACTTTGATACTTGGTGGGCGCCAGTTAGTGTGGCACTCTTTTGAGTAATGTCTCGGTGAAGTTACTATTAACACAATAATCCATAGGACTTTTCGTCCTTACTGTGATTTGTTCTTTCTAGATTATTGATGTTTATGGGTTGTATGCTCAAAAACAAAAGATTTCACTGTACCTAGGTACATAGGGACATGTGACAATAAAGTATCATTGCCATCATAATCAAAGCAGACTAGGTGCATAGGTAGTAACGGACTTCTTCACACTGAGACAGTTTTCATAAGAATCCCCTAATAAATCATAGTTCGCATTGAAGACAATATTACCCTCTCCACACTAAATCCTGAAAACCATCTTGCTTCACTGATAACAGGCAAGAGTGTTCAGTTGGCTCAGTCATCTGAGTGCCCAGTCCTCATTTGCTGGACCAACTGATAGTAACACTTCAGTGAGTAAATCCCTACTGCAATGTTTCAAATGGCGCACTGCAGATGTTTATCCTAACATTGTCTTGAAAACGTACCACACAGAAACGGCCATTCGGCCCACCAATTCCATGCTGCCATCAAACACCCGTTTATATTCATTGCACATTCATCTCCTCACATTCTCATCAACTGCACCCCACCCTCCCCTCCAAGATTTCTCCAGTCACCAACACAGAGGAAACACACGTGGTCTCAGGGGGAATGTGCAAGCTCTCTTTCTGGGCAGGTGGAGCCACGAGGCAACAGCTCTGCTAACTGTGTCACTGTACAAACCATACTCTGTGACGACATGGAATTCACTTTCGCGTTGCTTGAATGATTGTAGACTCTCCTCACTCCTGGACCCACCTCCCATCTGACCCTCTCTATAGTGGCCTTGACGTGTCCTCTTGTCCTCTGAGACATGCAGAACCGCCCGTCTGTCATTTGCCTCACTGACAGGAAGGTCCAGGTCTTCTGCACTAAATCTTGGGCCTGTCGCTCTCTTCCTTTCAGCCTTTCCCTCCTCCACAGCAGTCGAAGCTGCTTGGTTGCCATGGGGAGAGCTCCTCTGAGACCTGACACCCTCCTATGATTGCTGCATGGCAACGAGTCAACAGCTGCACTCAACCTGGTTAGTCTCATTTGGGTGAGCTTCTTGGTGTAAATCACTCCGATGCGATTTCATGTCTCATCTCAAGATCTTTTTTTGTGAAGAAACCGAACAGGTATCAGTTTCACACATCAAAAATGGGGGCAGTTTGGTACTTTGCAATTGCCTAAAATATTGAAGCAGAACCACAAGTGAAGTAATAGGTATACTTGATAAATGGTTGGGTGGCACGGTGGCGCAGTGGTAGAGTTGCTGCCTTACAGCGCCAGAGACCCGGGTTCGATCCTGACTATGGGTGCTGTCTGTATGGAGTTTGTACGTTCTCCCCGTGACCTGCGTGGGTTTTACCTAGGAGTTCCGGTTTCCTCCCACACTCCAAAGATGTACAGGTATATAGGTTAATTGGCTCGGTAATATTGCAAACTGTCCCTAGTGTGTGAAGAATAGTGTTAATGTGCAGGGATCACAGGTCAGTGTGGACACGGTGGGCCGCAGGGACTGTGTCCGTCCTGTATCTCTAAACTAATCTTTAGAAGCTGACTACATTGTCATATTTATTTACTGCAACAATATTATGAGGCTTTAACAGAAAATTCTTAACACATTAGAAATTAAAAAAAAATTTTGTTTGTTTGTTTGGTTGTCAGTAATTCAGAGAATAGTGGCAAGAAAGAAAACATTTATTAGGTCGACTTGAAGTCTTTTGCATAAAAGTGACTTGAATGAGAGCAAAGGACCAAAGACTGGAAGGAGCATTGAACTGACAGCAGATCAGCCGCCTTTTTTTGTTTGTGTGCGGTTTTTATTTTGTTGGTGAACAGATGGCACTTTTCAGCATTAATATTCATGAATTCTTTCCATTATGTCTGTCCCGCCAAGATCCTAACTTAGTTTCTATAAGTCTCCAAGGACATCAAATGAGCAATTGGATGACCACCATCAATGGAGGCGTTGCTGTAGGAATCAAAAGAAGGCAGATAAAAGAGACTGAACTCTCCCCTGCCCTTCCTTCACACAGCACATGGTGTAGCTCCGCATAGTTTTACACACTTTGAAAGAAAAAATGCAGATCCAAACAACGGAAAATGAAGTTAATTAAATTGCACTGTATGTTTCATTGGGAGTTGGGCTTAGCATTGATTTAATATACAAAACTAAAACAGCTGTGCTGGCCAGATGGGGAAAAGGTGGCTTGTAACCCAATCCTGAGGAATATATTTGCTCGCTTCCTGCAAACAACATGGGCGAGTTTCTAGAACCTTTGTGAGTCAGATCTATTGACTGCCCTTCATGAGGATGCAATTCAATCGAGCAGAGGAGATTGATTATATCATTGTTAAGTGTATTGTTGCTGCCCAGGGACATCATAACTAATCGCAATGGAGTAAACATAATGCACCTGGTTGCTGTTCATTTAACATGTTGCAGAATACATTAAAATAATCAGTCTTATAATAAACAACCCCGTGCCACGCAGACGGGTGATTTATTTGTATAGAATATTGCCCCAATATCTTTTTTTTTGGAAGGCAGCAAAACAGTACTCTTGAAGCACACCAAAATTACTATTAAACTCTGCAGGCCGTGAGCATGGAGAAGCTAATCAGGTTTATCGCAGAAGAATACAAAATCAATTGCAAATGAAAAGGGCGGTCACAGTGGTGCTGCGACAGAGTTGCTGCCTTACTTCGAATGCAGCGCCAGAGACGCGGATTCGTTCTGGACTATGGGTGCTGTTGTTAATCCTGGCCAAATTGGAGAGGCTAGGACACTAAAATTGAGTAAATACTTCTGGGTTGCTAGGCCATTTGGTTAATTTAAAAGTGCTTTAGGTAGAAATGGAACAAGCTGCAGAATGGTGCCAGTTTGTCTAGAGCCCAGATCAGAGCTGCAGGAAGATAATGGGAGCATCTGCAGACCCTGACAATTAGGTGCAAAATGCATAGAATGGATTGGAGGAATGCAAACCAGACATACGCATTGTAAATAATGTTGCAAAGCTTTACTTTGCTGGATGTTGATTGGATTAAGCATTGAGCCTTGTCTGGTTTTCTTGCATATCAGGGTGCATGTTGCGATGTCCATTTCCTCTGAGAAACACTGTTTGAATACAATGTATTAGCCACTGTATTATTGGGTTAGGGAAATTTCTGTCATGTATGGGTTAATCAATATCTGTTGTTGGACTGTAAAGAGACCACTCCCATGTGGTTCGGCCCCTCGAGATCTGGGGCCCTATAAAAGTCCGCTACTATGAGGTTCTGTGTCAATCTTCAGGGAGAGCAATGAGGACTGCGTGACCTTCTGGAGTGTCTCTGTTTGAGCGAGGCCAAGAGGGCTTGATCAGGCAGTTACGAGGATCAATCCCACGGTGGTTAGGTACAGTAGTTGGAACTGTAATTGTGTTTTGTCAAAATAAAGTTTAGATGCACAAGTGCTTGACTCAGAGATTTTTGACCGACACTAGACTGGGGGGAAGATTAGAATGAGCAATTTGCACTGTCTGTACAGAGTTTGTATGTTCTCTCTATGACTCACGTGGATTTTCTCCAAGATCTTCGGTTTCATCCCACACTCCAAAGACGTACAGGCTTGTTGGTTTATTGGATTGATAAATGTAAAGACTATCCCTACCGGGTATAGGATTGTGTTAATGTGCGTGGATCACTGGTCGGCGCGGACTCTGTGGGCCGAAGGGCCTGTTTCCGCACTGCATCTCTAAACTAAACTAAAAGTAAAACAAATAGTTGGTAAGTACGTTACAATCATTACATTTTAAAACTAAAGTATCCCTGTGGTAGGCCAAATAAATGAGACTTGATAATTCTGCATAGTATGTATTATGTGTCCCTTGATGTGATGTTCACTACCGTACAGTAATCCCAGGACACCTAATTAATGAATTGCAATGTACCACTTGATAAAACACTGCAATTAGGGTTGCCAACTTTCTCACTCTCAAACAAGGGACAAAAGGGCAAAATAAGGGACAAACTCCCGACGGCAATTCGTTTACCGACTCGGCCGTGGCTGAGTGAATGATGAGTTGGCCCGGGTGCTTGGACTGCACACAAAGCCCAGCCGGCGGGCCAGCTGAGGAGTTTTGGCCTGGACACCGGACTTTGCACGCAACATCGCGAGCAAAGTCAGGCACCCCATCCAACTCATAACCGATGATTGGCTCTGAGAAGGAGGGGTGTTGGTTGTAAGCGAAGCCCGAAGGTCGGACAGCAGGCCACGCTACCAACAGACAGGGCCACAGGCGAGGTACTGCTGCTGCTGTGCTCCATGCGCTGCACTACGTTGGGACGGGTGAAGCGTGGCCGGACGCGGCGTTCCGACCCAACAGTCCCCTCGGCCCGAGTCGTAGCAGTCAAATACGGGACAAACCAATTTAGCGGTGTATCGGCTAATAAGGGAAGTACAGGATGTACTGGCTAATACGGGAC
Organism: Okamejei kenojei; assembly: GCA_035221665.1. Lineage (NCBI taxonomy): Eukaryota > Metazoa > Chordata > Chondrichthyes > Rajiformes > Rajidae > Okamejei > Okamejei kenojei. Next base: position 41,075,697 of record CM069146.1, read on the forward strand.
AGTTGGCCACCCTAACTGCAATGCATGTATTAATCACACGTTGATGGTAGGAGTGCATGGACACCACCTGTAAAATATATGTGTGTGTGTGTTTGTGTATGCATAATGTATATATACTGAGAAGCTCTTAAATGTACCCAGTAGTGACCTTGGAACACCATGGTGATTAATTCAGTATTGGACCAGCAGTTGGCTGCATTTTATACACACACACACACACACACATACATACATACATACATACATATATACACACACACACACATATATATACACATACACACACATATGCACATATATATACATATACATATATTTATACATATACATATATATGTGTGTGTATGTAAATGTGTGTGTATATGTCAGGCAGAATCTCTGGAGAGAAGGTGTGCGTGTGTGTATATCTCCTCTAGGTATGTCTACTTTGAAGAAGTTCTCCTCCACTCTCTCCTTCTCTCCAGAGATGCTGCCTGACCCACTGAGTTACCCATTTTGTACCTATCTATATATACACGTGTACATGTACATACCTATTTACTAACAGCCTGATTACCATGCACCCCTATAACAAAATCAATCTTTATTTTATATGTAATTCAAAATTTTATAATTCACCAGAAATAGAATGGACAGTTTTAACAGTTTGATTAAAATGTCTGTCCAAAATTCCAAATGTAAGTTAGCACGTTCAAGGAATGATAAGAAACATCCCTGAGCTAACTTGTCAAGAAATTCAGAGAAAAGTATTCAATGGAAACAAATTTAGCATTCGTAGAACATAGAACAGTACAGCACAGGAACAAGTCCTCGGGCCCACAGTGTTTGTGGCGAACGTGATGCCAAGTTAAACTGCCTGAACATGATCCATATCTCTCTATTTCTTGCATTTTCCAGTGCCTATCTAAAAGCCTGTTAAACGTCACTGCCATATACTGTATGTCTTCACCACCAACACTTGCGATGTGTTCCAGGTCTCCACCACTCTGTTAAAACTTGCCCTGCATATCTCCATTAAACATTCCCCCTCTCACCTTATTGCTGAGCCCTCTAGTGCTGGACATTTCCACCCTTAGAGAAAGATTCTGACTGTCTACCCAATCTAAGTCTCTCATAATTTTATATACTTCTATCAAGTCTCCCCTCAATCTCCAAAGTTCCAGAGAAAACCGTCCAAGATTATCCAACCTCACCTTGTAGCTGAAACCCTCTAATATAGCTTGTGTACTAAAGCACAGATAACAGGAAATCTGCTGACTTATGTTTCATAGATACATAGAAAATAGATACAGGAGGAGGCCATTCGGCCCTTCGAGCCAGCACTGCCATTTATTGTGATCATGGCTGATCGTACCCAATCAATAACCCATGCCTAACTTCTCCCCATATAAGATAAGATGCATTTATTTGTCACATGTGCCAATTGGCACAGCAAATTAAATCACCATACAGCCATACATTAAAAATAAAGAACACTACATGGAGTAGATAGGATTCAACATAAAACATCCCCCCACAGCAGGATCAAAATTTCCCACTGTGAGGGAAGGGACCAATGTCAGTCTCTTCCCCTGATGTTCCCCCGAGGTCGGGGCCACCCCGAGCCCTCTGCAGTCGCCGCTACGGGCGGCCCGATGTTCAGGCCCACTCCCCGGGGTGATGTAAGTCCGACGTCGGGGCTGGAGGACGTCCTCAGCGGCCTGGCCCCCTCCTACTGGGGTCCGCGGCTCCCAAAGTCCACTGGCCGCGCCGGGTGGAGATAAAACGTTGGAGGCCATCGGCAAAGGGCCCCAAGACTCCAGGAAGTTGTTCAGCGCCGCCCGCGTTGGGAGCTCTCCAAACCAGAGCTCCACGATGTTGGAGCAGTGGCCCAACGCTCCGGAGCTCCAACGGTGACACAGGTAGGCATCGCCCGCTCCGTGGTGACTCCAGCGTCGCCGCCGCTGTTGTAGCTCTGGTCCGGTTCCCGGTCCCCGGCAGGAAAGGCCACTTGGATCCAGGTGGTAGGCCGCGAGGTGGGGGGCGAGGACGCGACTTGGAAAATTGTCGCGTCCCCGCCAGGAAGCGACTGGGAGTTAGTTTCCCCCTTACCCTGCCCCCCTCCCCCACATATAAAAGTTAAAGATTCCCCTAAAAACACACTTTTAACAGACTAAAAATAAAAAAAAGATGGAAAGACAAACGGGCTGCAGGCAGGGGCTGCTGGCAGTCCCTTGATATCCCTTGATTCCACTAGACCCTAGAGCTCTATCTAACTCTCTCTTATATCCATCCAGTGATTTGGCCTCCACTGCCCTCTGTGGCAGGGAATTCCACAAATTCACAACTCTCTGGGTGAAAAAGTTTTTTCTCACCTCAGTCTTAAATGGCCTCCCCTTTATTCTAAGACTGTGGCCCCTGGTTCTGGACTCTCCCAACATTGGGAACATTTTTCCTGCATCTAGCTTTGTCCAGTCCTTTTATGATTTTATATGTTTCTATAAGGTACCCCCTCATCCTTCTAAACTCCAGTGAATACAAACCTAGTCTTTTCAATCTTTTCTCATATGACAGTCCCGCCATCCCAACGTTCAATCTTGTGAATCTACGCTGCACTGCCTCAATCACAATGATATCCATCCTCAAATTAGGAGACCAAAACTGTACGCAATACCTCAGATGTGGTTTTACCAGAGCCCTATACAACTTCTGAAGAACCTCTCTATTCCTATACTGAAATCCTCTTGTTATAAAGGACAACATTCCATTAGCTTTCTTCACTGCCTGCTGTACCTGCACGCCAACTTTCAGTGACCGGTGTACAAGGACACCCAGGTTTCACTGTACCTCCCCCTTACCTAACCTAACCCCATTGAGATAATAATCTGCCCCCTTGTTTTTGCCTCCAAAGTGGATAACCTCACATTTATCAATATTATACGGCATCTGCCACGCATCTGCCCACTCACTCAACCTGTCCAGATCCCCCTGCAACCTCCTAACATCCGCTTCACAGTTCACACTGCCACCCAGCTTTGTGTCATCTGCAAACTTGCTAGTGTTAATATATATGGTAAACAGTTGTGGCCCCAACACCGAGCCTTGCGCCACTCCACTCGCCACTGCCTGCCATTCTCAAAAGGACCCGTTCACTCCTACTCTTTGTTTCCTATCTGTCAACCAATTTTCTATCCACGTCAACACCCTATCCCCAATACCATGTGCTCTAATTTTAGTCACCAGTCTCCCGTGCGGGACCTTATCAAAGGCTTTCTGAAAGTCTAGATACACTACAGCCACTGGCTTCCCTTCATCCATTTTACTTGTCACATCCTCAAAAAATTCCAGAAGATAAAATTCCACAAGCATGATTTCCCTTTCATAAATCCATGTTGACTTGGACTAATCCTTTTACTGCTATCCAAATGACCATCATTACCTCTTTAATAATTGACTCCAGCATCTTTCCCACCGCCGAAGTCAGGCTAACTGGTCTGTAATCCCCCATTTACTCTCTCGCTCCTTTTTGAAAAGTGGGATAACATTAGCTATACTCCAATCCAGAGGAACTGATCCTGAATCTATTGAACATTGGAAAATGATTCTGATGATTATGTTTGGGAGGGGTCATTATAAACCAACATTACGTCTTGCAAAGTATCTCACAAAAAATTTACATTGCAAAACTTATGCTTAGCATGGAAACAGGCCCTTCGACCCGCCGATTCCGCACCGACCAGCGCTCCCCGCATACTTGTACTATCCTACACATTATAGGGACTATTTACAATTTTACCAAGCCAATATCGTACAAACCTGTATGTCTTTGGTGTGTGGGAGCAAACCGGAGATACTGGAGAAAACCCATGAAGGTCATGGGGAAAACGTAGAAAATCCGTACAGACAGCACCCGCAATCAGGATCGAACCCAGGTCTCTAGCGCTGTAAGGCAGCAACTCTACCGCTGCGCCACCCTGCAGTCCTCTAGGAATTTGAAGGCATCCGCAGGAGAGATTCTAGTTGTGCTTTCACGTCACAAAATGCAACATTCACTGCTACCAACCATAAAGCCAGTTCTGTATCCAATGGTTCAATAGTTCAATGATGCTTTTATTGTCAGGTGTGTAAAGCGCTAACACAGTGAAATTCCACGTACAAAACTATTCTACCTATCCCTAATCAACCCGTCTATCCAAATGTATGTATATCTTATCCCTCATAATCATCACCAGTTACTTTCCCACCACATATTTTAATCTTACTGTTTGATCGTTCTCAGATTTTTCTTTGCAATAGCATTTTTCTTTAAGTAGAAGCACAACAGTGGCCACCCTACAGTCTTTGGCACCTCACCCGGTGTCTAACAATGAGTCATATATCTCAGCTAGGTCTCCTGCAATTTCCTCTCTAGCTTCTTAGAGTGTCCTCTGATCAGGCCTGGGAAATGTATCTACTTTCAAACATTTTAGGACTTCCAGCAAATCCTCTACTGTAATATATTTGGTCTTCAAGATGTCACCATTTACTGTCCCAAGATCTCTGGTCCATATGTCTTTCTCTATGGTAAAAACAGAAGAGAAATATTTATTGAGGACTCTGCCCATCTTCTGCAACTCCACACATAGATGAACACTTTGGTTTATGAGGTGCACTATTCTTGCTACAGTTATTTCCTTGACAAGGTTAGTAACATTCTCTTTAATTTTATCTGCCAGAGCTATCGTACCCATTTTTGCCCTTCTGCTTTCCTTCTTAAATATGCTTCTCAATCTGCTATACTTCTCCAGGAACACACTTGATCCAAACTGCTTGTCACATGTATCCTTTTTCCTGACCAGAGCCTCAATTTCTCCTGTCATTCAGGGTTCCTTATTCCCACCTACCTTGCTCTTCACTCTAACAGGAACATGCACATATTGAACTCTCACTATCATACTTTTAAACACATCCTACTTTCTCATGCCTGCAAAGAACCTACTCTAATCAACTTTTGTAAAGTCTTGCCAGTGTGCCAGAATGTACTCAGGTTTGATCCTAACCATGGTGCTGCCTGTGTGGAGTTTGCATGTACTTCCTGTGACCGCATGGGTTTCCTCCAGATGCTCCAATTTTTCCCCACATCTCAAAGACGTGTGGGTTTGCAGATTAACTGACCTCTGTAATTTGTCCATAAAGTGTAAGGAGTGGATGCAAAAGTGGGTTAACAAAGAACAAGTGCAAACGTGGGTTAACAAATTGATGATTGATGGTTGGCATGGACTTGATGGTCCAAATGGCCTGTTTCCATATGGTGCCTTTCAATCAACTAATGCAATGACAAAATGGTGAAATGTGATTGCTTTATACAGAATACAGTGTACCAGTAAGTATATGCAGTGCAAACATAACATAGTGTTCTTATGCAAATAGAATAGATCTGTTAATTCTCGCTGTACATTGATTATCTGTCACATCTTCCCACACTTCTGAACACCTCAAGACTATCCAGAAATCACAGGTGAATCTATTCCATCAATTCAAATCTCTCTATGTCTTTTTCTTTGCCTAACTGTCTTGATATTGAGGCTTTGTTTCTAACAATACTCCAAAATGATCCCAGCGTGATGATATTAGCCTCCAGCACATCTCAATTTTTGAATTTGATAGAGCATAATATATAAAATGAAAATATCTTAATAAGTTTTAAAACATGAAAATGTGTTCTTCAGCTTATTACTTATACATTGTGTCAGTCTCAATGTGCATTATTCTGTTCCAATTATCCTTTAGAAACCAGCTTAGAATGCCATTCACGATGCACCGAAGGTTTAGTGCATCATTTCGAGATTGTCACAATATACAGCAACGGGCCGTGGTCATATTTTAGTGCCAAACACACTGCTTAGTGCAATGTAACTGAAGCACAAGACAAATTCAAATGTACTCTGTCTGATCATGTAGATGCCTAGTCAATGGGAGGAACCAGCTTGCTGCAATGCATGGGTCACTGCATTCCTGACATCCGCAGCTGCACTTTGCAACGGAGAGGTTAGGAATGCATCAAATGCTGATGCATTAGAATTTCAGCTTCAGCACGGGAAGTATGCATTGAGTCAAGCTGCAAAGTTCAGTCACATCAAGTGGGGTCCAGATACACTCTGTGTCCTCTTCTTGGTTTAATATGTGGAATGGCTGACTCCTCATATTACATTTCTGATGAATTTGCTTATATAGAACCTATATTGAAAATGATGAGAGCTGCTTTTCTTTACTTTAAAGAATTATCTTAATGTTGTTAGTTACTTCCCATTTATGAAACATTTGTTTAAATAAATGTATTATTCTTTATTGTTTAAATTGCCTTCAAAATATTTAAATAGTTACTGTTTTTAAAGGTCTTTTGGAAATAACCTCTGACAAAATAAGCTGTCAAAGTATTATTAGGGTATTTTAGGACGGGTGAACCCTTGTTACCAAAGGCTGACCTGGCTATACCAGGAGCACTGAGGAGAGGAAGGAGGCTGGAATTTTAACGTGAATTAAGATTGCAAGGACTTGTGAATCACTTCAAACTTTAGACTCCCTGGAGAAAGTACTTTTATTTCCATGCGTTCAATCAAGGAAGACTGAATGAATGAATCTTTATCATCACATGTGACAAGTCACACTGATATTCTTTGTTTTGCATACCCAAGGTATGCAAAGAGGCGCCACTTAAAGGGCGCAGACGAAGTTGCAAAGTATTCCATTTTACATGCAGCCTGAGTGCACAAAATATGGATTTCATACAGTTTTGAGATGAATAATTGTGATATTTGCTTAAAAGAAACGTGAGCATTTTGGTGATAATTTGTTTTATGCTATTTGTTTCAATCAGTGATTATGTTTTCTTTATTTCCATAAGTGAAGATTCCATGGTATTGAGTGAAATATGGCTTTCTTTGTCTGGACCTTTGTTGGAGGGGATTGTGTGTTTAAACTTGTATCCTGAATCTGGATTCACATAGTGTGCAGTTACCCTCTTAATTACGGTTCAGAACAGGAGAGACACAAAGGCAATCTTGTGGAGCAGTGGAGAGTTTCTCAACCAAGTCAGTTTACTCAAGGCCTTAACAGTGCGCATTGAGAAACACTCTGAGAGTACCCAAAGTGTTTCAATGATTCCCAGCACCCACAGCCTCTTATATTCTGTGTTATAGATTTGTGAAGAGAATGAGATTAGATAAAACAAATGTAGGTCCCTTGCAGTCAGAAACAGGTGAATTGATCATGGGGACAAGGACATGGCAGACCAAGTGAATAACTACTTTGGTTCTGTCTTCACTAAGGAAGACATAAATAATCTGCCGGAAATAGCAGGGGACCGGGGTTCAAATAAGGTGGAGGAACTGAGTGAAATCCAGGTTAGCCGGGAAGTGGTGTTAGGTAAATTGAATGGATTAAAGGCCGATAAATCCCCAGGGCCAGATAGTCTGCATCCCAGAATACTCAAGGAAGTAGCCACAGAAATAGTGGATGCATTAGTGATAATTTTTCAAAACTCCTTAGATTCTGGAGTAGTTCCTGAGGATTGGAGGGTAGCTAATGTAAGCCTACTTTTTAAAAAAGGAGGGAGTGAGAAAACGGGGAATTACAGACCAGTTAGTCTAACATCGGTAGTGGGGAAACAGCTAGAGTCAGTTATTAAAGATGGGATAGCAGTACATTTGGAAAGTGGTGAAATCATTAGACAAAGTCAGCATGGATTTACAAAAGGTAAATCATGTCTGACGAATCTTATAGAATTTTTCGAGGAGGTAACTAGTAGAGTGGATAAGGGAGAACCAGTGGATGTGTTATATCTAGACTTTCAGAAGGCTTTCGACAAGGTCCCACGTAAGAGATTAGTATACAAAACTTAAAGCACACGGTATTGGGGGTTCAGTATTGATGTGGATAGAGAACAGGCTGGCAGACAGGAAGCAAAGGGTAGGAGTACACAAAAAGCTGGAGAAACTCAGCGGGTGCAGCAGCATCTAAGGAGCGAAGGAGATAGGCGACGTTTCGGTTCGAGACCCTTCTTCAGACTGAAGAACTTACAAAATTCTTAAGGGGTTGGATAGGCTAGATGCAGGAAGATTGTTCCCGCACAAGGGGTCACATTCTAAGGATAAGGGGGAATTCCTTTAGGACCGAGATGAGAAAAACATTTTTCACACAGAGAGTGGTGAGTCTCTGGAATTCTCTGCCACAGAAGGTAGTTGAGGCCAGTTCAATGGCTATATTTAAGAGGGAGTTAGATGTGGCCCTTGTGGCTAAAGGGATCAGGGGGTATGGTGAGAAGGCAGGTACAGGATACTGAGTTGGATGATCAGCCATGATCATATTGAATGGCGGTGCAGGCTCGAAGGGCCGAATGGCCTACTCCTGCACCTATTTTCTACGTTTCTATGTTTCAATGGTTACATGCGGATTTTACATCTTTAAATTAATTCATCAGTTGTCAACGTTTTTATAAAATCGTGTTTTTTGTTATCTCTCTCTTCGTGTAAATTTCAACTTTCTGTTCACTCTTAATTAATTAAAAACTATCTTCCCATTTGCCTGACAAATGGGTGTAATAAAGAACCCTTAGCCTCGTTTACAGTATTCTATGTTTAGCTTTACTCCAGCTAGGTATACCTTGTAATCTAAATACTTCCTAAATCTATTTATTGCCTCTCTGAACATGATCTTTATGCTCCCTTCACTATGATGGTTTATTTTCCCATCGCGTTTCCCTTGTATGTAAGCTCTTGGGTTAACATATTACAAACTTGCCCAATGGTCTAATTTCCTGAATCAGTCTCCATGCTTTAAACTTACAAAGATATTGCATGAAGTGATAGGTTTGTCATATTCCCATGTTAGTGCACCACTGCTGAACAGTTAATCAATTATTTTTTAGTAATTGTACCAAACAAAACACAATTTGCCAATTTTTTTAACTCGAAACGTTGCCCATTTCCTTCGCTCCACAGATGCCGCCTCACCCTCTGAGTTTCTCCAACACTTTTGTCTACTATCACCAATTAATACCTTCTCATAAAACTGACCATGTCAGCTTCAGGAATAAATGAAAATGGTAATTGGAGAAACTGGAACAAAAGGATGGCATTAGCACTGAATTAGGTTGCGTTTTGTGTGGAGGATAACAAAAAATATTTACTGATTGAAATCAATATTCCGTCTTGGCACTGCATTTTCTGTGTAATACTTTGGTCCTTTTGAAATTAACATCTTGTTTAATTAAATTAACAGGAAACCTAATAAGAGAAAAGTACAGAACAAAATCTCTCAATTAGCTGTCCTTATTATTCAAAAGCACGAAGTGATTAAAAAAAAAAATGCTTTCCCAGTTGTTTCATCATAACACCAAGATCTTCTTGGTAATTAGAAGCTTTTAACTTACTTCCATGATCATTTCATTAACAAACAGAACTTACTCCCTAAATATTCTGCAGTGTTATGATTACATCCACATCCTGGAGCAATCAACCTGATCAGAAATTCCAAAGAAACAGTCAGATACATCCTGCAGTTTCCAGCTCAATTTTTGTCTCGGGAAAGCAGCAACATGTTTTAGTTTAGTTTAGTTTATTATTGTCACTTTATTAAGGTACAGTGCAAAACATTCTGTTGTGTGCTATCCAGTCAACAAAAATACAGCAAAAAGGTATTGTGTTTTGAGAAGTCTAACTAGGGAAGGACCTACACAGTGAAGGGTAGGGTTCTGGGGAGGTTTGTGGACCAACAGGAATCTAGGAGTGCAGGTACATAATTCATTGAAAGTGGTATCATAGGAAGAAACTGTTGGCAAGAAGGCCTTCAGCGCATTGGCTTTCATCAATCAATGGAATGAGTATAGAATTTGGGAGGTCGTGTTACAGTTGTACAATTCCACATTGATGAGGCCACATTTAGAGTATTGTGTTCAGTTTTGGTTACCCTGTTATAGGAAGGATGTTGTTACACTGGAAAAGATGCAGGGAAGATTTACAAGGTTGTTGCCAGGTCTCGTGGGCCTGAGTTTCAGGGAGCTATGAGCTAGGACTTTATTCTTTGGAGCATAGGAGGATGAGGGGTGATCTTATGTAGGTTTATAAGATCATGTGTGTAATAGATAGGGGAAAGTGCAGAGTTGGGAAACAAGAACCAGAGGATATAGGTTTAAGATGAAGGGGAAAGATTTAATAGGAAACTGAGGAGCAACTTTTTTTTTTACACAAAGGGTTGTAGGTATATGGAATGAGCTGCCACAGGAGGTAGTTGAGGCAGGTACTATCATTACACTTAAAATAAAAATTGGACAGGTACATGGATAGGATAGTTGTAGAGGAATACGCAGCAAACGCAGCAGGTGAGACTAGTGTGGATGGGGTATTTGGTCGGCGTGTTTCCACGTTCATGACTCTTTGACTATAGATGATTACTATCAAGCGGTCCATAGTGTACAGATATAGGAGAAAGGGTATAACGTTTAGTGCAAGGTAAAGTACAGTAAACTCTAATGAAGGACCACCTACACCCAATCACTCCCTTCCCCCCCCCACCCCTCCCACCAGGCCAAAGTTACAAAAGCTTGAAAGCATGTGCCAGGGGTCAGGGGTTAATGGGAGAAGGCAGGACAATGGGGTTAAGAGGGAAAGATGGATCAGCCATGATTGAATGGCAGAGTAGAATTAACGGGCCAGATGTCCTAATTCTGCTCCTATCACTTATTAACCTAAGAATTTATGTATCGCCTGATTCAAAACAGGCTCTTGACCAAACCTTTCATAAACAAAGGATACATTTCAGATCTCCCAGTCTACCTTGTTGCAGTCCTCGAACATTTTATCTCTGCACTTCTCCTGTGCAGTAACACTATATTCTGCGCCATTTCCTTTCTCTTTCTGTTATTCTGTTTTACCTTAGAGGATCAAGCTGAAGCAAGCTCCAAACATTGGTCCCAGCAGCCTGTGCCCGACTCAGACTGGTCCCCTTTAATCAATGACCAGGCATGTCTTGCACTCACTGCAAAGACCTGCTTCCGCATAAGTGACCTGCACTGACCCCCATTGAACAGCTCTGTACGAGTCTGGCTGCCTCCATGATATGCATATCACAGGCTTGGCAGTTCTAGAGTGAAAATTATGGAATTTATGACTTGTGACAATTCCCTTATTTCCTTTAATGACAGCTTTTCATTAAAATTATGCTTCAGTTTCGCTCAGCGATAGAATTTATGCCCCTGGGAGAAGAATGATTTGAAATGCTGCACTATTATTGAGCCTACATTAGTATTTGAATAAAGTTTCCATCTTGCAACCTCTTTCTGCAGAGCAGAGATCCCCCCCAGTCCAGGGGTGGGGAACCTGCGGCCTTCTAGGCCATTAAGTGCGACCTCTTGAATGAATCCAAATTTTGTAGAACAAATCCTTTTACTTTTATTAATATGTTATTGTTTGTCTTTTATTATTTCGTTTAGTCTTAAAATGAACATATTTAAAATACCAAAGAGTAAAAGAAGATACAATTAAATAACCTTTCTTTGCAATGTAAAACTAAGTCTATATATGATATGTGACAAAAAATTCAAGCATTTTGAAAAAGGCTACCTTTTTCAAAACTCTTCTTCTTCAAAATGAAATTTTGGATGGACATTTTCCCCAGTTAGCAAAGGTCATTGATGAGCAGGAGGATTCATGCGAATCATTTGAACAATACGTAGCTGTTATAGACTTATTAATTAAAGAATACAATGAAAGACTCACTGACATTTAGAACCATTACATCACACACAAATTAGCATTTCAACCTCACCTAGTTGATGTCTCCAAGGCTCCTAAAGAACTACAGATGGAATTGATTGAGCTCTCAGAAGATGACATTTTAAAGTCCTTATTTGACGCGAAGAAAGATCCGATTGAGAAATGGAAAAATGCAACAGAATACCCACGTCTTCAGCAACATGCACGAAAAATGCTTTCTTGCTTTTCAACCACTTATTGCTGCAAATCTACATTCTCCTAACTGCCCTTAAGGTCACAAATGACGGAACCCATCTAGGAGGAGATCAGCTGAAACTGCGTACCTCCATGTTGCAACCCAATATTCAAATGCTTTCCCGCAAAAAGCAGTCACAACAAACTCATTAAAGGGTTAGTTAACTTTAGAATTAACAATTTGTTTTCATTTTCTCGAAGTTGGTACATAGTAGTTAGATTTTTACAAAATAATGTACAATTTGAAGTATATCTAATTGAAGTTTCTTGGATGCCGCCTTATTAGATTACAGCTAACTTAATGCGGCATTCCAACATGAAAAGGTTCCCACCCCTGTCCCAGACCATCAACACCTCCCACTATCATCATCTAACGCTGGTGCCAACTCACTCCCCTCTGCCAGGTAACAGTGGTGGAATCAGCATTTGAGCATCCTTAAATTGAATGGATTTGATTGAGTTGTAAGATACAGCATGGAAACAGGCCCTTTAGCCCATCAAGTCCATCGGACTATCAATCACCCATTCACACTAGCTCTAAGTTATCCCATTTTCTCTGACACTTTTCATTATAACCAAACAAGGCCACACACAAGATACTAATATGCATAATTAGGGCACATGGTATTGGGTGTAGGGCATTGATGTGGAGCACATGGTATTGGGTGTAGGGTATTGAACTGGTTGGCAGACAGGAAGCAAAGAGAAGGAATTATCAGATCCTTTTCAGAATAGCAGGCAGTAACTCGTGGGGTGTCGCAAGGCTTAGTGCTGGAACATCAGTTATTTACAATATATATATAAACAATTTAGACCAGGTAACTAAAACTAACGTTTCCAAGTTTGTGGATGACATAAAGTTGGGTGGCAGGAGGATGCTATGAGGCTGCAACATAACTTGGATACGTATGTTGGGTGAGTGGGCCAATGCATGGCAGATGCAGCATAATGTGGATAAATGTGAGATTATTATCTGAATGGTGTCCGATTAGGAAAAGGGGAGGTGCAACGAGATCTGGGTTTCCCTGTACAACAGTCACTGAAAGTATGCATGCAAGTACTGCAGGCAGTGAAGAAAGCAAAAGGCATGTTGGCCTTCATAGCGAAAGGATTTGAGTATAGGAGCAAAGAGGTCCTAATGCAGTTGTACAGGGCCCTGGTGTGACCACACCTGGAGTATTGTGTGCAGTTTTGGTCTCCTAATTTGAGGAAGGACATTCTTGCTAATCAGGGAGTGCAGCAGACGTTATTTCCTGGGATGGCTGGACTGACATATGATGAAAGAATTGGCTGGTTGGGCTAGGATTGACTGGTCTTTTGAAGGATGAGAGGGGATCTTATAGAAAAATATACAATTCTTAAAGGATTAGACAGGCTAGAAGCAGGAAAAATGTTCCTGATGTTGGGGGACTCCAGACACAGTTTAAGAAGAAGGAGTAGGTCATTAAGGACTGAGATGAGGAAAAACGTTTTCACCCAGAGAGCTGTGAATCTGTGGAATGCTCTGCCACAGAAAGCAGTGGAGGCCAATTTACTGGATGTTTTCAAGAGAGAGTTATGGGCCTGTCCCACTCAGACAATTATTTTCGGCGACTCCCGGCGACTGTCATAGCCATAGCAGGTCGCCGAAAAACCGGCGACTGGACCCCTCTACGACAATGTCTACAACAACCTACCTCCTAGTCAACGTCAAGCTACGGCAAGCTACGGACAATCAGCGACCCATTTGAACGTCCACCTACGACCACACCTACGACAATCCATGTCCACCCGCAACAAGCTACGACAAGGTAAGACAATTCAGTCGCCGGCACCGTTCGCTGGTTGACGTAGGTAGTCGCCAATGGAATTCACCGAAGTCAGCACCAGTGACAACCTACGTCATCCTGGCAACAGCACGTACATCAGGCTACGATCGTTGGCGTCAAGCCCACAGGCGCCGACTGTCGGCAAAAAGTTTGGAACATTTCAAAGTCTAGCGGCGATCGGAAAAAAGGTACGACTCTTTGGGCGAGTGAGGTGATCCTACAGATGGTACCCCGGCGACCATGTGGCGACAGCCTAGTCGCCTGTAGTTGCCTAAAAAAATCGTCTAAGTGGGACAGGCCCATTTGATACAGTATAACTCTTAGGACTAACAGAATCAAGGGATATGGGGAAAAATTAGGAACAGGGTACCGATTTTGGATGATCATCCATGATCATATTAAATGGTGGTTCTGGCTGGAAGGGCCAAATGGCCTACTCCTGCACCTATTTTCTATGTTTCTACTGCGATCAGCCTGAAGAAGGGTCCTGACCCTAAATGTCGCTTATCCATGTCCTCCAGAGAAGCTGCCTAACCCGCTGAGCTACTGCAGCACTTTGTATTCTACATGTCGTCACTCATATCATTGGTACACAACACGTATTTCTTGCTCCAAGTCTGACCTTTGTCTTATGGAAGCCTAGTTACTGTATATTTCAGTGATTGTTATGAAATTTAAAAAATATACTGAATCCAAGACCAATACTAGGGCCCAGAGCAATGTACGTGAGAAGGCATGGAACAGATACTCTTGAATCTTAATGGATGATGTGGCTTGGTGTAAACTTTCTTCTAAGATCGAGTGATTTTGGCAGGATCTTGCCCACAGCCCCTGCAATCTGAAAATCATAGGAGGGCTACCTCCAAACTTTTGTCAATAATTTCAATGGACAGATTATCAAAGAAAATGTACTAAACATTCTCTGATAATTCATGACTAATGTTCAGTCTTGTTCAACACTGTTTGGTCTTTTAAACTCTACCTCCGAGTACAGTCACTTGAGTTTTAATTCACATTAAACCGCAAAACACAATCTTACAATTAAATAAAACACAGAAAATGTTGGAAACACTCAGCAAGTCTGGTGTGTCTGTGGGGAAAAATGGAATTAATGTTTAGTTCAGTTTTGTTTAGTTTAGAGAATCAGCGCGGAAACAGGCCTTTTGGCCCACCGCGTCTGCGCCGACCAGCGATCACCCCGTATACGAACACTATCCTACACACTAGGGACGATTTACCATTTTTACCAAAGCCCATTAACCTACAAACCTGTTCGTATTTTGAGTTTGGGAGGAAACCAGAGCATCTGGAGAAAACCCATGTGGTCTCCGGAAGAACATACAAACTCCGTACAGACAGCATATGTGGTCAGGGTCGAACTCGGGTTTCTGAAGCTAGAAGTCAGCAACTCTACCGCTGCACCACTGTGCACCTAAAAATTAGTTAAGAAAGAAAACCCTTTATCAGTACTGGTAAAAAAAGATACAATTATAGGTCATTTTAAGTTACAGAGAACATGAAAAAGTGATAGATGGATAGATTAAAAAGGAATATTGTGGCTTATTGAGCATGTCCCACAGCCTTACTATTACCAAAACATAATAAAGATAAAGAAGCATTATCAGTTTCTAACGGCCCCACATGACTGGGTTTCACCCCCTATCCGAGATATTCCTTTGTCCTATCCTTTCATCAACCATCTTCACTGCAACGTAAAATTGCCATCCTTAGCTCTCTTTTTTTTTTTAATTGTTGTTTTGACAAAGGGTCTGGCACATGACTCTGTTTCTCGTTCCACATATGTTGCTTCACCTCCTGAGTATTGTCAACATTTACTTTTCTCAGATTCCTAGCACCTGCAGTTTTGGGATTTTTAACCATCATCAAACATGGATGAGAAAAAAGGTTAACCAAAATAATATTGAATGTCAAAACAAGTTTTACACCGTGTATCTCTCAATTTCTTATGTTTTCATTTTCTGCTAATACCAAGAGTTTTAAGTCCTGGAATAAAAAAAACTTTCTGATTTGAGGCCACAGATGAAAATGATCAAAGAGATTGTCCTTCTGATAAAAATCAGCACAGATCTATAGCGAATCACAAAGTGCTGGAAGAGCTCAGCAGGTCGGACAGCATCTTGGGAGGAAATGGAAGGGAATGCCATGGACTCCAGTTTGAAGAAGGGTCCTGACTCAAAACATTGCCTGCTCATTCTCTCCCGAGATGTTGTCTAACTCGCTGAGTTCCTCCAGCACTTTGAGCTTTACTCAAGATTCCAGCATCTGCAGTTTTTATTTTGTTTCCAACTCCGATTGATAATTGCTGCAAAGGTAGTTTCTTGTAATTTAAAATCACTTGGCTTTTAGCAAAGCCTTTGACAAGGTCTCCTGTGGAAAATAGACACAAAAATGCTGGAGTGACTCAGCGGGACAGGCAGCATCTCTGGAGAGAAGGAATGGGTGATGTTTTGGGCTGAGACCCTTCTTCAGACAGATGTCAGGGGAGTGGCAGGTACACAGATGAGGAAATGTATAGATAAGGAAATGTAAGATGTGAAAACAGGACAAAGGGAATGAAGATCAAGGAAAATGTAGAATAGATCATTGTTAGTTGGGAGAAGGTAACAATAAAGCAAACAAAGATAAAATGTAGTTGGAGACAGTAAGACTGGTCGGAGAACTGGGAAAAGGGAGGGGATGGAGAGAGAGAGGAAAAGCAAGGGTTACTTGAAGTTATAAAAGTCAATGTTCATACCACTAGGGTGTTAAGGGCCTTTCCCACTTAGTTTTAATTAATCCCCTTTGCTGACTGGGCATTTTCATTATCCCCAGGAAAGGTATTTTAAGACTGGAAATTAGCTTGTATTCTATTTAAGAAAGGCAATAGAGACGTATGGTTCCAAGCTACTGAGGCAAAAAATAGTAATAGGGGATATATTAGAGAAAATTCTAATGGACAAATTCTGGTTTAATTTGGAAAAGCAGGGACTGATTAGGAATTGGTCAACATGGCTTTGAGAGGGCAATCCTGTGTCTCTAATTAGTTTTTTTAGAAAAAGGGAACCAAAGAGTTTGTTAAAGGCAAGATGATGGATGATGTCCATATAGACTTCAGTAAAGGGCCTGTCCCACTATACGAGTTTACCCAAGAGCTCTCCCGAGTTTAAAAAATATCAAACTCGTGGTAATGTAGAATGTACGTAGTGAGTACGTCGGAGCTCGGGACTTCTCTTAGCAGCTCGTAACGCTAATGGCAGGTACTCGGGAAACGTGGTAAGCTTGTGAAGATTTTTCAACATGTTGAAAAATGTCCACAAGAGCCCCGAGTACTCCGAGCGGCTATTACTGCAATTCTCCAAGTTCAAATCAGGAGAAACTCGGGAGAACTCTCGAATTACCACGTACAGTGGGACAGGCCCTTAAGGCAGCAGAACTAGTTTATAACGTGGTTAAAAGATCACAAGGACTAATTTCAGTAATTAGTTGAGGCATCAAATTTTTGAGCAGGGTTTTGATAGAAAATGGAATGCAGTTCTGGTCACTGCATTACATAGAAACATAGAAAATAGGTGCAGGAGTAGGCCATTCGACCCTTCGAGCCTGCACCTCCATTCAATATGATCATGGCTGATCATCCAACTCAGTATCCTGTACCTGCCTTCTCTCCATACCCCCTGATCGCTTTAGCCACAAGGGCCACATCTAACTCCCTCTTAAATATAGCCAATTAACTGACCTCAACTACTTTCTGTGGCAGAGAATACCACAGATTCACCACTCTCTATGTGAAAATGCACTGGGAAATGTTAGTCATCAGGAAAGTTTTGACAATCTAGGGTTTATTCCTTTGGAACAGAAGAGGAGAATTAATCAAAGCATATTAAATGATGAGAGACCTAGGCCTAGACAAAGTAACCATGAAAGACACAAAGTCTTAGAGTAAAGCCCCTGTCCAACTTAGGCGCTTTTTTTGGCGACTACAGGCGACTAGGCTGTCGCTACATGGTCACGGGGTGATGCCTGTATGGTCGTGTGTAGTCTCCTCAAGTCGCCTAAAGAGTCGTAACGTTTTTCTGGTCGCCGCTGGATTTTGAAATGTTCAAAACTTTTCGGAGACTTCTGCACTTGATGTAGCTTGTCTTCTCCTGTCGTAGGTGCTGTTGTAGGTTGTTGCCAGGATGACGCAGGTTGTCGCCAGGTGACGTTGGTTGTCGCCGTGTGCTGACTGGTGAATTCCATTGGTGACTACCTCCATCAACCGGCAACAGGTACCGACGACTGAATTGTCTTTAGTTGTCTTCAGTTATCGCTAACAGGGTCATTGCTTGTCGTAGCTTGTTGTGGGTGGACGTAGATTGACTTTGGTTGTCAAAGGTTGTTGCCTGTGTGGTCGTAGGTTGTCACAGGTGTGGTCGTAGGTGGGACGTCCTAATGGGTCGCCGGTTGTCAGTAGCTTGCCATAGCTTCACGTCGACTTAGTGGTTGGTTGTCATAGCTTGTCGTAGACATTGTCGTGGGGGGGGGGGGGGGGTACAGTCACCGCTTTTTCAGCGACCTGCTATGACTGTGACAGTCTCCGGCAGTCGCCAAAAAAATTTGCCTTAGTGGGACAGGCCCTTAACTCAGCAGGTCAGGCAGCATCTGTGGAGGCGATGGAGACATTTTGAGTCAGGACCCTTCAAATTGATTGAAGTAGCGGGGAGGAAGCTGGAAAAGAGAGATGGTGGCTGGACAAGAAGTGGTGGGGGGGGTGGGAAGGATAGTGGGAGAAATGGGTGTGTTATTTGTGAAATGGGTGGAGGCACAGGAAAGGGAGAGTGGGTGCATTTTCCCTTAGTTGACAGTCAAAAGTGGCATAAGTTACTAAATGATAGAGTTTTAAATATACAAGGAAAAAGGGTAATGGCTCCCATTCCTGTGGCAATATTTTGATTTATATTCCGCTGAAATAGTACTCTGGTTTCACTGTTCCCTTGTCATTTAAAAGCAGCGTTCAATTTTCAGGTACTGTTGTGCTGTAAAACGTTCAAACAGAAAGAGGTATGACCTCTTACAAACGCTGGTTCAGCTACTTTGGATGCTTCATGGAAACAGCATGCCAGGGGGATTTGGAGATCTGCCCTGACCACAGCTAAAACGGACTCCCTCTGCCTCTGCATGTCCACTTATAATTGGGGCAGTGGGAGGGAAGGCGAGTTAAGAAATAAAGTGCATGACAGCTCTGGGAGGTCAAGGTGGACCAGGACAGCACAGTGAGACAGTCCAGCCCGAGGCCCGGAGCATTTCTGCTCCAGAGATTAATTATTTACCGCATGAAGGGTTTCCACTGAATTCCCATTTCTTTCTCACCTAATAATGTTCACATCTTATTGTTCTGCAGGGTCGATTTCAATTCCCTTGCCTGTCACAGAGGACACTGTGGTGGGGGGGGGGGGGGGGGGGGGGGGGGGGGGGGGGGGGGGGGGGGGGTGGGACAGTTAAAATGGAGCAAGTGCTCTGACTACTGCTGTGAGGGAAGTAACTGCAGGTGCGGGTTTAAACTGAAGGTGGACACAAAAAGCTGGTGTAACTCAGTGGGTCAAGCAGCATCTCTGGAGAAAAGGAATAGATGACCTTTCAGGTCGAGACCCTTCTTCAGACCTACTGCTTGCCTGCCTCAGTCTGATGATCTTTCCGCTCACTTGAATCTGGCAGATGTTTAGGTTGCAGGTGGAAGAGAGAGGGTCTGAAGAAGGGTCTTGATGTGAAACGTCGCCTAATCCTTTTCTCCAGAGATGCTGCCTGACCCGCTGGGCTACTCCAGCCTTTTGTGCCTATCTTCAATGTAAATCAGCATCAGCAGTTCCTTCCTACACAGTCCTCTTTACATTGTTCCTTTACTTCCGTAATACCGAGTGTTAACCCTTTTTTAAGGAAAATTGTGTCAGGCCACAGCAAGACCTGCAACTCAGTATTTCCATTTACCGGAAGGGACACTTGAATGACACCAGCGTTGCAGCTTTTGGTTGGCATGTGCAATGTTCAGCTTTGTAGAGGTCATTTTAGTTTAGAAAATGGTGGATGTTTCAGCAGTTTTAAAAAAAAGGTCAAAATAAGCAATGTTTATTGAATGGCTGATGGACATAATATACCAAAAATAACTTTTGCTTACCATAATTCACAGCGAGTTACACAGAAAATTGAATTATTGCTGAAAAAGTAGGCAAAAAGCAAAAAGCATGTAAAGTTCAAAAAGAATAGAAGACTCCAGGAATGACTCATTTTCTAAACCTATTATGCTACGTTAATGACTGACAGTGAGACTATCATTCAACACCATCTCTGGCAAACAGCTCTACAAACTTACCTTGAAGAGTTATATTAGTGGCCTTTAGTTCCATGTAAAACTCTTCACGATTAACTAATTAAAGGGCCTGTCCTACCAGCATCCAACTCCATGCGGTGAGCGCGACCAAACTGGAAGCGGGGGCCGCGCGGAGGTCAAGTGATCCCTGTACAGGGCCGATCCCACCAGCATGCGCCTGCATGCGGCGAGCGCGACCAAACCGGCAGCGGGGGGCCGCGCGGAGGTCGGGTGAGTGGCGCGACGCAGCCACTCACCTGACACGGTCATTTTTTCTGAGGCCCGCGCGATGTCAGGACCAGCTCCGCACAACTCCGCACGGCTCCGGCGATCGAAGTGGGACCGACCTCGCGAGGCCGGACGGCTCAAGCGACCACGTTATGTCGCACTCACCGCATGGAGTTGCATGCTGGTAGGACAAGCCCTTAAGGCAGTGAATAGCAGATTCGCAGAGTTCCTGTGACTCCAAGATATCCATTCCCTGTGTGGGTGCAGAGGCAGTGAATCTGCACAAACCACATGAAAGCCCCATGTGAGTCCAAAACTGTGCCAATATAGATTGTGCATGCAAGATCTGTCCCATTCCATAAAGATTCTTTGTTTTCATTTCCTCCTGGATGTTAAATAGCTTTACCTCATTGGTCATTTCTCAGGAGGCGCTGCTTCATATTCCCCACTATCTGCCACTTTAATAATTACGAGAGGATTTTAACCCAGTGTGCATTCCCAGACCATCTGGCAGGTCATGCTGGTTTTCACCTCATTTAATCTTGCTTGTTTACCACCACCAGGAAAGTGAACTGGAAAGTGTTTGCTGCCAGGAAATATTTCACCATCCAAAGGTCTATTAAGTTTAGATATACAGCACGGAAGCAGGCACCACCCCCTCTTCACACCAATTACCTCATCTTCCACCCTCCCTCTTCCATCCCTCCTCTCCCCTTTTACCCTTCCCTCCCCCTTCGGCTGAGCGGGTCTGCGCCGACCAGCGATCGCCGCATATTAGCACTATCCTACACCCACTAGGGACATCTTTTACATTTACCACTAACCTACAAACCTGTACGTCTTTGGAGTGTGGGAGGAAACCAAAGATCTCGGAGAAAAGCCACGCAGGTCACGGGGAGAATGTACAAACTCCGGACAGACAGTACCCGTAGTCGGGATCGAACCGGGGTCTCAAGTGTTGCATTCGCTGTAAGGCAGCAACTCTACCGCTGCACCACCATGACCACGGCATAGAGGCAAGGAGTCATTCAGCGGGGAAACAGGCCCTTCAGCCCTACTTGCCCACGTCAATCAACATGTCCCATCTACACTAGTGACACTGGCCTGCATTGCATTTGCTCCATATCCCGCTAAACCTATCGTATCTATGTATCTGTCTAAATGTCTCTTAAATGTTGCGATAGTACCTGCCTCAACTATCACCTCCAGCAGCGCGTTCCATACACCCACCAACCTTAGAGCAAAAAAGATACCCCTCAGATTCCCATTTAATTTTTCCTTCCTCACCTTAAACTATATCCTCTGGCTCTCGATTCCACTACTCTTGGCAAGGGACACTCATGATTTTGTACAACTCTTTAAATTCATCCCTATTCCCTTCTGTGTTCCAAGGAATAATGTCCTTCACTTTGGCATGAAGACAAATTAGAAAAATTCTGCTCAGGGAGGAGTGTGGACAAAGAAGAGAATTTCTGTATGGGAATGGTTTCTTCTAGATCTTTTAGCCTTTAAAGGAATGTTTTACAGTGACAACATTTAAGTGTCAGAGTACAATTAGCATTGTACAATATTCCAAAGTACGTATCGGAGCAGTCCTCAAAGCCAACATTTCACACCAAGATGCACGAAGGTTGCACGGCTGGTTCCTAGAAACTTGATTAAGAAAATAACTGAAAGTTGGAGAGGAAGGGAAAAGGGGAGATCTGCAAAGCGATTTCCAGTACGGGAATAAGTATAAAAGAAGTAGGAGAGACCACAATGGGGTGAGCACAGATACCCAGTCAGAACCTCTGGATACACTGTGTTTAGATTTACAGAAGGAGGGTTTCGAACTTTGCCACTGATCCAAAAATTAGTGGAAGCACATGTTGTGATCAGTGAATAAGTGAGCAAATATGTTTATTGGCCAAGTATGTACACATACAAGGAATTTGCCTTGGTGCTCCACTCGCAAGTAACAACACAACATACAGTAACAATTAACAATGACACATATAACATTAAACATTAATAATAACATTACCGTTTAAACATGTGAATGAAATAAAATACCAGAGCAAAATTAGGCTGCAGGCTTTTGGTTATTGAGTAGAGCTACTACTCGTGGAATAAAAGCTGTTTTTATGTGTGGCAGTGGCGGCTTTGACAGTCCGGAGTCGCCTTCCAGAGGGAGGTGCTTCAAAGAGTTTGTGGCCAAGGTGAGAGGGGTCAGAGATGATCTTTCCCGCTCGCTTCCTGGCCCTTGCAGTGTACAGTTCGCCAATGGGGGGGGAGAAGGTTGCGGCCAACAACCTTCTCAGCTGATCGGACGATTCACAGCAGCCTCCGGATGTCGTACTTGGTGGCTGACAATACTGTGATATGATATCAAGATATAGACAGACTGGGTGAGTGGGCAAAAGATTGACAAATTAAGATGAATGTGTATGAGGTCATGCACTTTGGCTAGAGAAATCAAAAGACAGATTATTATCTAAATGGAGAGAGACTGCAAGTGAGTGAGGTACGGGGGGATCCATGTGTTTAGACTTTAGAGATACACCGCAGAAGCAGGCCTTTTGACACTGAGTCCGCGCCAACCGGCAATAACCCATTGACTTTGTCCAGCATTATGTTTTTGCTCAAGATTTCAGCATCTGCGGTTTCTAGTGCCTCCATTAAACCCTTGTGCAGTCCAGTGTTATAGCTCAATGTTGTTGCAGCATTCTCAATTTTTTTTCAACGTGCATCTCATGGATCAGGGAGATATGATTTTCAGGTATTGTCTCAGTGGGCAGGTGAACATTTCAGGTAGGTGACCTTTCACCACAGACATCGTTATCCTTTGAACCACCTCCAGTAGGATTTCAGAATTTTTCATAATGATGATCATAATCATAACACTACTTTATTAGTCAAGTACGTTTTGCAACATATGAGGGATTTGCTTTGCCATACAGTCATTCCAATAAAGAGCAACAAGACACCCAAATAAAATGTTAACATGAACATCCACCACTGTGACTCCTCCACAAAAAGTTCAATCTCTTCCCTTCTTTGTTCTCCCGCGGTCATGGCACTTAAACCTTCTGTTGTCGGGGCAATCTTGGCCCCCGTAGCCGGCAGTTGAGCCCTCTGCATCGGTGCGATCAAGCTCCCGCATTGGGAGGATCTCAGCTTCCCCCCCCCCCCCCCACCCCCGCGATCGGACCCCGAGTCGGGGCTGGTCAAACCTTCTGCGACTTGGGGCTTCCCAACATCAGTCTCTACCCAAGACTGCGAGCTCCTCGATGGTGAAATCCGATGTTGAAATCCGTTGGAGCGCCGATCCCAGGCAAGGGATCGCAGGCTGCAATGGTAAGTCCAAGGTCCCGAGGTGGGGCTCAAAGTCAGTCTCGAGCAAGGCCACCAGCTCCATGATGTTAGGCTGCAGAGCGACCAGAGATACGATCCGGAAAACAATCGCATCTCTGGCAAGGTAAGAGATTGAAAAAAAGTTTATCCCGACCCCCCCCACATAAAACAAATCAAAGAACATTAACACATACTTTTAAAACACACAATGTAAAGAAAACACAAAAAGGCAGACAGAACATTGGCGAGGCTGCCATTGCTGACGCGCCACCCTTTACCACTTACCCCCTTGTTGGATTGATGGTCTTCATGCCTGGCACTAGACCTTGCAATTATATCTAATATGTATTTCACATAAACACAAGAATGCAAAAAAAACATCTGTATTTTGGTCCAGACTAGGAAAGGAGGATATCAACAACAATAATATCAACTTTCACTATGGTATTCCCAAATAAATTGCTCATCTTCCCATATGGCTGAAGAAGGGCCCAACCCAAAGTATTTTTTAGATATGCTGCCTGACCTATTGAGTTACTCCAGCATTTTATGTCCTTTTATTTTGTAAACCAGCAGTTCCTTGCATCTCCCATATGCTCACCTATAGCACCCCACCACTCTGAACTCCCATCAGTGGCTACAACCTTTAATGCTGCCTGCTGCCAGCCTTTCAGTAGGGTACTTGTGTTCATAAGTCAATATGTTGGGTTGACTACAACTCCTGAACGTTCTGTGATTTCCCCCTGTAATCTTATTTTGAAAGACTTTGTTCAGAAATGGAAAGATGGGATCATACAGCACTGATGGAGGCTGTTCCTTCCAGCAGGCCCATGGTGTGGATCTGGAAGCATTATTCATATAATCCCACTCTCCTGCTCTCTCCCCATTGCCCCGTAACCCTGTTTATTTTATTTTAAATCCTCACTGACATCTCCCTCTTTCCTTCCCTTCAAATGCACAATTTAAAACATGAATGTTATTCCTCGGGAGATTCAATACAGGGCTTGAAGTGCAAAAACGTAGAGCTGAATTTAAATACTTTCATAAAGTAGGTCATTCACATTAGCACTAGAAAGAATAAATCTGTGAAGATTATTTTTAAATTCCCTGTCAGCATCAAAATGCACAGTAAAATATATTCAGGACATTTTGTAGAAATTTTGCTTATTCTGGTCATTACACTTCTATGTGTCAGCGAAATCTTTCATTTTCACTTGGATTTTTATCTTAAGTTACAATTTTTTTTTATTCATTCTGGAGGTTTAGCTTATCTTTTCTCAGTGCTGCAAAATGGTTTTATCACTACGGTTTCCTACAGCATTTTAACGTTAGATCAAGAGCAAGTATTTTAAAAAGGCAATGTAAAACATCCAACACTGTGTGATGGATTCTGACGGATGGCAATGATATTGTTCACATTGTCTGTGTTCTAGATTTCCTGTCATACATGCCTTCCTTCTCTCCTGAGCACTTGCCACTGTCTGGTACTTTAGCCAAGCGCCTGTTATTCTCAGAGAATTGGTAATGACTGGAGGGAAGAAGACCTAATTCCATCTATAAAAAAACCCAGAAGTTGTTACTTCCCTGAGGAGCTTTCGCAACACAGATAGCAATGTTGCAAATCATTGGCTGACCTGCAGTTAAAATAAACGGTTGTACTTTAAAGTACAGATGCAAGGGACCAGATCGCTCAAGGAAATCCCTTAGGAAAATGCAATGTGTCCGGCAATAAGATGTGTATCTCTAGGAAAGGGATAAAGAAGCCAGCTGCTGACACAAAGTAGACATAAGTTCATAAGTTTGAAAGTCATAGGAGCAGAATTAGGCTATTTGGCCCATGCAGTCGACTCTGCCGTTCAATCATGGCTTTATCTAAGATCTTTCCCTTTCAAACCCATTCTCCTGCCTTCTCCCCATAACCTTTGTCACCCTTACTAATCAAGAACCTATGACTCCCCTTTAAAAAAATACCAAATGATTTAGCCTCCACAGCCGTCTGCAGCAATGAATTTCACAGATTCACCACTGTGACTAAAGACATACCTCCTCATTTCCTTTCTAAAGATATGTCCTTTTATTTTGAGACTGTGTACTCTGGTCTGAGACTCTCCAATGAGTGGAAAAATCCTCTCCTCATCCACCCTATCCAGGACTTTCACTATTGGGTATGTTTCGACGTGGTTCTCCCCTCATCCCAGAGCGTCAAATGCTCATCCCAGAGCGTCAAATGCTCATCCCAATCATCCCCGGGGTCATTGTCGTAAACCTCCTCTGGACCATCTCCAACACCAGCACATCCTTCCTCAGGTACCGAGCCCAAAAGCCTCGGCATCATATCTCTATTTTTTATATTTTCGTCCTCTTAAAATAAATGCTAACATTGCATTTGCCTTCCATACTACTGATTCAACTTGCAAATTAACCTTTTGTGAATCATTCATCAGCACTCCCCAATCAACTTCGAACCTCCGATTTCTGAATCCTCCCCCCATTTAGAAAATAGTTTATCCCTTTATTCTTACTACCAAAATGCATGATTCCACTCTTTGGTACTGTGTTCCATTTGCCACTTCATAGCTCACTCTGCCAACCTGTCCATGCCATGTTTAGAGATGGCCTGGGAATGTGGTACTGTATTTCCGGCCCCAATTTAATGTAGAGCTTCAATAATCTCAGCAGGTCAGACCATTGTAACGGTGCCATTTCCTCTTGTGCATTTTACCCTGACCCCTCACTCTTCCTTTCAATACTCCCCACACTGATGTAATTTACAGGTGCACTCGCCCCTCTCTGCACCTCTTCACATTCTCATCCACCCATCCATCAACAACAATCATCCTCATTCTTATGTAAATTAATGCCTACAATAGATTTTTGCCACTCATCCATTCAAAACATGCCATCTCTCTCCGAGTCTCTTCTTTCCTTGCAGCAGAAGAGGGTGTGCAATAGGGAGAGGCAGAAATGAGGAGCTGGTGGAGATGTTGCGCTTGTCCATGGTACTGATTTTTACTTTAGAGATACAGCCCCGGAAACAGTACATTTCGGCCCACCTTGTGAATGCCGACCAGCGATCACCATACCCCGTACACTACTCCTACATGCCAGATACATTTATAATTATTTCATCCAGGAAGAATTACCAGAGCCAATTAATCGTCAAACCTGTACGTCCTTGGAGTGTTTGAGGAAACCGGAGCACCTGAAGGAAACCCACGCGGTCATGGCGAGAATGTACAAGCTGCGTACAGACAGCACTAGTAGCCAAGATCGAACCCGAGTCCCTGGAGCTGTAAGGCAGCAACTCTACCGCTGCACCACTGTGCCGCCCGTTAATGCCTGGTAACAGAATTAAATATCAGAAAGTCAACTATCACACTACACTCAATCACATTGACTTGATGATGACAGCAAGCAAAGCATCATTCCGTGTATAATGACAACCTTCATACTTCAATAAGGCCTATTCATTTTATTTTCTCTTCCACAAGGTCTTGGCAAGTACATCAGAGATTGATTTACGCAGCATCTCATATTTCACAAGTAAGCATGAGCAGCAAAATGCAAAAAAGCATTGGAGTAACTCAATGGGTCAGGCATCATCTTTGGAGAACATGGATAGATGGAGTTTTGGGTCGGGCCTATCTTCAGACACAATGGATTCAGCGAGAATAAAGTAAAGTTGAGGTCCATTGCAGGTCTAGGTGAATGAGGCCCGGAGCCATGGAGAGACAGAGGAAGGGGCTGCTGGTGTCAGCATATGATGTAGAGTGTAGAGTGCAGGGCATGGAAAGATAATTTTTGTAAGAAATGGTGGGTTGACTGTGGGTACATGACATCCTGGTTAAGCCTAAACAGGAAGGCCTGAAAATGCAGTTGGAAGCCACATGACACAGGAAAGTGTTGATGAAACACACATGGCCCGTGAGTCCGGGTCAGAAAATGGCCATGGAGCAGGAGAACAACAGGAATCACAGAGGGGCATTAGTGAGTGAGGGTCTCACAAAACTTTCAATGGAGAGAGGAGAACCTCTTCAAAGTAGGCATACCTTGAGAAGATTTTGTAATGGAGCAGTAAAATCTAAAAACCAGGACCTGCAGATATTGGTTTAAATAAAAGACACAAAGTGCTGGAGTCATTGGACCAGGCGTCATCTCTGGAGAACATGGATAGGTGACATTTTGGGTTGGGAACCTTCTTCACACATGCCTTCATCTTACATCTTCATCACCCTTATGTCTGCATCTTTCCACTAGATTTTTAATATTGCAAGAGCATCACAGTCACCAAACATACTGTTTATATCAAGCAGAGCAAAGGGCCTATCCCATTTGGGCGTCACGCAGATGGCGCGCGGAGATTTTGAACATCCCAAAATCCTGGAGTGCCGCGGCGACTGCTCGTCACTGCCTATGTCACCACGCACCATGCACTCGTAGTGCGCACCATGCGCGTGTCGTGACGCGTAAATGATGTTGTGTACATTACGCGCAAATGATGCCCAAGTGGGACAGGCCCTTTACTCTCCATTCACTTCAGGAATTTACCTCAGATACAAGGTCTGGAGTAGATTGGTCATATCGGAAAACTGAGCAATAGTTTGAAGTTTGATGAGTGGGAAGGTCAACAGGGAGTAAACTTTACATAATAACACAGTTGATGTTACCATTTCTTGTTTTACTAATGATTGAGGGTTGGCTGAGATGTGTGGGGAAGGGAGGGTTTCAATTTGTCCCACATCATGGACAGGTCTGAACTACAAAATCTTCCATACAGTTGGTAGCTGTATTGGAACAGCTCGATGTGAGGCATGGTTAATTCTGTAGCAGAAACCTTCAGCATTGTCAAGCATAATAGTAAGATTAAATGAGAACTTACCAGTTTGAAGTTTGATCGTTATTTTATGAGTTACAATGACGGATTACGTGAAGAAGACCCCGCCTGGCGCATGCTCGGCATACTTCAAAGCAGCGGCGTGAAAAACACAGAACCAATAGTGGGAGTAAGATAGTAAGGCTTACATAGACTAGAACTACCAGATAATCATTTATTTTATGAGGGTTGGGAGTGGAGGGCACGTAATCCCTCATCGTAACTCCTCATAAAATAATGATCAAACTTCAAACTGGTAAGTTCTCATTTAATCTTACTATTTTACTTCGGAGTCACGTGAGTGACTATGTGAAGATTTTGAAGCTCTGTGATTTTCATGCCGTAGATCATTCCATACGACACACTGCCTGAGTTTACAGTAGTGAGTAAATACTATATATTGCTTGAAATTATGCAATAAATATATTAATATTTTAATAATAATAAAAAGAAAAGTAATAACCCCTCTACCCCTGGGGATTACCACAAATGATATGCAACAAAGCAAACAATTTGAACAGAACCCAACACAGCATGTGCAACCCTGGCACTGTGACAACAGATTTATCATTAAATCTAAAAAAGCTCCTCTTTAGACCATCCTGCGATCCCCAGAATTTGGTCGAGCGGCATGTCCTGCACCTTTGCCGCGGACATTGATACCGCCCTTATGGAGTGAGATTTAAACACATCAGTGTCTACTCCAGTTAGTCCAGAACCTGTTTATCCATCTAGAAATAGTTTGTACTGTCTCTTTTTTATATGTTTCTTGTGGGTAATGAACATTGGCATCTCACAATCTCGGAGACTCTTAATTCAATATATATTAAATCAGATACTTAACCACACACAATGTTTAGTTGACAGAGTATGTCTTAAAGATTACATTGGTTTCAGCCTTTCTTGGCTTGCTTTGCCTGCTTAGATTATTGACATAAAACGTCATTTTATCTACAGACAACTGCATACACTGTAACCGTAACATTTGTAATGTTTGTACTCATTGTGCTGATATTACTGTCATCAGTTATAACCACTTTAAATATTAACTTCTGAAAAGACAGTGACGTAATTGGAGTCCATTGCCGAAGCAATGTGAGAACTATACTGACATCCCAGATTTCTGTATAACTGGGTTTGGTAGGATTTTATTAAAATTCCTCTCATAAATCGGGATATTAACGATGAGGACCCGATAAATTGTCGTTCTGAAAATTGTCCTAAATAGGAGGACAAAGCACACTCCGAGCTCCATTAATGGTACTATAACTCAGGTGCAACATAGCAAGGAACTCCAATACATCCTGATATGTTTGCAGTATGATAAAATATATCTGACTGTATACAAAAGATTTCCTATTCTTATATGAAACATATATTGTTTCTTAGTGCTATATCTCCAAGCTGCAGTTATGACATCCATGGTCCTATCCAATTCCATCAGAACATGCAGATTAACAATTAATACGGTCCATGTAATGGATGACTTCTGCTGTTACTGGATGTACCAACAATTACTGCACCTTTGATTTGTCATGAATGGCACCAATGGGAACAATGGCTGTGTAGTAATGGTCTCTAGATAAGGGACGTATCAGATATTAAACTGATAAGAACAGATACTACACTTGATCTTAGCCAAAAGGCCGAGAAGCAATACTATTTTGGAACTACCAAACGCCTGCGGCGGAGACTTGCTCTATTTTGGTGACGCATTGCCTAATCAGCAAAAATGGCGAAAACATAAAAGACTATACTTCCCCAATGTAGGAGAATGCATCCACCGCTAAAGCTCCTGGGTCTGGCTCCCATTAGAGACCACATTTAGACCACTGGAGATTTAATCCAAACACAACAGATCAACATTTGGTACTCATACTGTCTGACAATCTTTTTTTAACTTTTTTAATTTTAACATTCATTCTGTATTGTCATTGAACTTTCGTGATCTGTTGTCTTACCACAATATTGTCTTCTCCCACAGCTGTGGTATTGTCTACTCGTAATTGAACATGTATTTGGAGAATTAAATCATCTTGGACAGTCCATCGACCACCACAACTGGTGTCGCTGTCCTTGGCTCCCCATCCAAGAGCACTCCCATCAGTCTACTGAAGACTACTAAACAAGCACATTTTTACTTCTAGTAACTTGTGCAACATTGAGAATCCATCATTGCAATTCAGCTCAACCTTGTTAGTTGGCAACTGCTTGGACCTAATCAATGACCTGCACACTTTTTACACTTATTCTCTGGTCTTTGCAGACTTTGATCACTTTACTTTACCACTATCACTTTACCAGTAACCATAGCTACCTCTTGGATGGTGGGATAATGTTTTTTACCAAGACAAGTACAGGCATTTGTAACATCCCCAACCTTAATTGTTGGTAAAGTTACTGACATATCAACTGTATTAATGACAAACCCCAAATAATCAATTGTTTGGGATGCCTGTAACTTACATGTTGTTTGGATGTACTGAACCTTAGCCTTTCAATAGGCTTATGTTTGCTGAACCCAGTTCTTCAGCTGTCTCCCATTTACAATTAACATATCCTCTAGATAAGTCATTGCAATGTGATTCTGAGCCCTCATTAACACCAGTGCTGGTTTCAATAATTGTGTGAGCAATCTGAGGGCTAAATTTAACCCATTGGGCAATTCCTTCAGCTGACCCATCTAATTAATTTAAGTACCTGAATAATAAGGCATCTTTTTTAGGTCTAATAATAGCCATATAGCAGCCTTGTGATAACAACTTTGTTACAGTGTTGAAGTGTTTTTTTTTTTTGAAAATGCCTATACTGAACTATAAATTTAAGTTTGTGAGTCCCAGAATGACTCTGCACCCCCCATACTTGTGTCTGGATATATTATCTCTACCTGACGAGTTCCTGGTACATTCAAACACCAAGCCGATCAGATTTAATGCAGAATTACAAACAATTGTAATCTTACAACCAACCAGAGGTTGTTTCCCAGAAATTCCATGTGTGATGGAATGACGTTTCTGTACTTCCGGAAATGAACCAGAAGATCTCCTTCTCTTAATATAGGGGTTCGTTTTCAACCTGTTTGTTTTCTCAAAGCAGGATGAGAAGTTTTAATAAGGCAAATATCCTTAATTGTTTGGGCAGTTTTTCATCAATCATAAATCTGGTTATAGCTTGCCCACATAATCCTACATTTTTTGGGTATAATGTTAGCCAAATGGCAATTTTCATCATACAATTGATTTTGAATATGCATTGCAGAGTAACGCAAGCATGTCTTAAAAGTATTGGACATTATCGACCCATGTATGTCTTCCCCAAATGCAGTGATGCCAACTGAATATCAGCTAGAGGACATGCTGGAACACATTTCCTGTCCTCGCATCGTTACACTCATGGGTGCCCAATTACTGAGTTACTGTTGCACCCTGAGCGAGGCACAATAGACGGGTGTTTTATATATTTTTTACTGTTTCAGTCATAACAGTTTCTTGGAGTAGGTGAGAAACCAAATAATGTTGGCCGCCAGGTTCATCCATAGCCTCACCAGTCCATACCGATATAGCAAACTTGGTGCTACATCGGGATCCCGGAGCGTTTCTATTGTGCTCAGGTGTATACCCATAAGTAGGGACATCAGCTTCAGGGTCAGTTTCATCCTGCCTAGGTACTCCCGAGTCTTTGCTCTAGGAGACTTCATCCAGACAACCTAATTCTCATTTTTTCATAGGCACTGGTGAATGCCTTAGAATCTCATTAAAACCCTTAATTGTTTGAGCATTTTATCTTGCTCTAAACACTTCATCCAGACCTATGTAAGGCACTGGTGAATGAGATTCTCATTCTTTATAGGCACCATACTCAGTGTATGGAAACTCCTTCAGAGCCTGCCTTAGAATCTCATGGGTCCTTAGAACCCTTGACCGATTAGAATTTGGAGCATTTTATTCTTGCTCTAGTGATCTAATCCAGATCTAACCAAGGTACTGGAGAATCAGAATCCCATTTTCATAGGCACCAAACTCAGCGTATGGAAAATCCTTTGAAGCCTGCCTTACAGAAGACATACCTGGGTCAAGAACCCTTGACTGTCAAGTGTGGAGCATTTTCTCCATTTCCAGCCTCCCCCACATTCTTGTCCTCCTTGGAGGAGAGTTATTTCTTTATGTTTTTGTATTTGTGCATAACCATATATGTTTAAAATTGTAATGGTGTAATGGTAAAGAGAGTAATGGTGGATGCTGTTTGTCAGGTTGGAAGCGGTGACCAGTGGGGTGCCTCAGGGATCTGTGTTGGGTCCACTGTGTTTGTCATGTACATCAATGATCATGGAAAATTGGATAAGTAAGTATGCAGATGATACTAAGATAGGTGGTGTTGTGGATAATGAAGTAGATTTTCAAAGTCTACAGAGAGATTTGGGCCATTTGGAAAGTGGGCTGAAAGATGGCGATGGAGTTTAATGCTGTTAAGTGTGAAGTGCTACATCTTGGCAGGACAAATCAAAATAGGAAGTACATGGTAAATGGTAGGAATTGAGAAATGCTGTGGAACAGAGGGATTAGGAATATTGTGCATAGTTCCCTGAAGGTGGAATCCATGTAGATAGGGTGGTAAAGAAAGCCTTTTGGTGTGCTGGCCTTTTATAAATCAGAGCATTGAATATAGGAGTAGGGAAGTAATGTTAAAATTGACAAGGCATTGGTAAACCAATTCTGGAGTATGGTGGTACAATTTTGTCGCCTATATAGGAAGGATGTCAACCCAAAATAGAGAGAGAGTACAGAGGAGATTATACTAGAATGTTGCCAGGGTTCCAGCAACTATGTTACAGAGAAAGGTTGAACAAGTTAGTCTTTATTCTTTGGAGTGCAGAAGGTTAAGTGGGGACTTGATTGAGGTCTTTAAAATGTTGGAATGGGATAGACAGAGTTGACGTGGATACGTTTTCTTATTGAGGTGTAGGGAAGATTCAAACAAGAGGGCATGACATGAGAATTAAGGGACAGAAGTTTAGGGGTAACGTGAGGGGGAACTTCTTTACTGAGAGGGTGGTGGCTGTGTGGAATGATCTTCCACAGAATGGTGGAGCAGGATGATTTTAACATTTAAGAGTAAAGTGGATAGGTGTATGGACGTGAAGGGAATGGAGGGGTACAGTGCAGGTAGATGGGACTAGGGGAAAACAAATGGTCTGCACGGACTGGAAGGGCCCGAGAGGGGCCTGTAGGGCCTGTTTCCGTGCTGTAATTGTTATATGGTTATTTGGTTAATGGTTGTAATTCTGACAGGCACATTCTGCTTGCATGAATATTTGTATTAACCTCAGTATCACACAGGGTTATATACATTTCCATAAAGAATACTGCATCTGGTAACATATACTCAGAGCAGACTTTATTTTATAATTACTGGGTATTTGGAGCCGGCATTTAGCGTAGCCGTTATCTCCAAACCTGATCTAAATAGCGGTAAATTGCGGGAGCCGGCTTTTAAAGCAGCCCTTATCTCCCGATCCGATCTAAATCGGAAACTGCGGTTCCAGCGCGTTCTATTCAATTACCGCAGTTTAAAAATACATTCACTCTAGCTGGCTCCATATTTCGAGCCAGAGTTAAAATGTTTTAAAAAAAATTTCAAAATACATCAGCACTCTAGCTGGCTCTGCAGTCTTACAGAGTTTAAACCCACTAGCAAGAAAGTTCAACAGCGACTTACCTGCGGGTTAAACTTACGCTGGTGGGATCTGCGCTCTCCACCCTGTCGGAGCTTCACATGCTTCGACGTAATGCCGAGCATGCGCCAGGCGGGGTCTTCTTCACGTAGTCACTCACGTGACTCCGAAGTAAAATAGTATTTGATAAGTCTGAAGATGTATTCTCGACCCGAAACGTCGCCCATCCCTTCACGGCAGAGATGCTGCCTGTCCCTCTGAGTTATTCCAGCATTTTGTGTCTATCTTCGGTGCAAACCAGCATCTGCAGTTCCTTCCCACACATAGTATTTTATGTGTTCCATATACGGAACTGTTTCTTGGTGTTGTATAATTCTGCATATTCAAATGAATCCTATCCCATACTCTCCCTGCAAGATTATCCAGATAAACCTTTCTCTTTATGTCCCTTCTAATTTGTGTTCTTTTCAGTCAAATTTAGTTTGGAATTAGAAATATTGGCAACATCCCTCATTCTAACCAATTCTCAACAGAAAATACTTTATTCTTATTTTCTCCAATCAGTTTGCTTTATTCATTCCCTCTTACATCATCCCAATTAAGTTTTTCAAGGCCATATCGCTATTCATTCCTTTGATATTTCTGACTTCTAAATCATGTTGATCATTATGGAATGCTGTTCCTTCAATTTCCGAGTTTTCGTTCTGGCTATGTATGTCTGAAGATCAAGTCACTGTAAACACTTTACTAACCTTGGTGTCGTCAGTCATAAAACAGCTATACATTTCATTTAGAAAGTTGCGAGGCCTTTCCAAATTCATAATTAGTTGATTAAAGTTTTCCATTAAAATAACAATCCTGTTGTCATATATCCCGTTCTTTAATATGCTGGCCTGCTTTTCTGCTTCATATTAATGTTTGCCTTGATTTTGTTTCATCTTGCATTGTAACAAGCCTCAGGAAAAATCTGTCGAGCCAACTGAGGATTTGGTCCTTATATTTCGTTATGACAGAGAAGGAGGCCATTCGGGCGCTAAATCAATGCCAGCTCTCAGAGTAATGCTCATTGTTCCGTCCCCCACACTTGTTACCATGCAGCATGTCCTCTCCTGCGTGCCCATCGTCTCCACCGATACCTCTGGCCACCCACCTGCACCAAGGGTGATTTATAGTCACCCATTAACCCGTCTTTGGGATGTTGGGAGAAAACCGGGGGCATCCTGGCGAGTCCCACACAATGACGGTGAGAACATACCAAACCTGACGCCAACAACACTGAAGGTCAAGGTCAAGGAGAAGTCTCCGAGCTGTGCAGCAACTGCTCTGACTGCTGTACCACTGAATAAATTAATCTATTTTAATTCAAACATATTTTGGGAATAGAATACAAGAAGGATGCATCCCGATTTAGCCCCAGGCCTTTAGAATATATAACAGCAATTTGCAGATGATTCACAGAGAGCTAAGGAAGCAAAATGAACTGAGCCAAAGAAAGAGACAGCAAATGATAACCATTGAGGTGATGCAGATTGGGTCCAGCTGGCAACATCTTAAGGCAGCATTTAAAGTTGAATCAGTCCACTTCCTAAAACTTAATATAATTTGAAGTACTGGGTCTGGCAATGACTTGGAGAGAACAAGATGTTCAGAAGATAGACACAAAATGCTGGAGTGATGTTTCGGGATTGGTCAGGGGAGAGGGAGTTACAGAGATAAGGAAGTGTAAGGTGTGAAAACAAAGGGGATGAATATCAAGGAAAATGTTGAATAGATCATTGTTAATAGACAATAGATGCAGGAGGAGGCCATTCGGCCTTTCGAGCCAGCACCGCCATTCAATGTGATCATGGCTGATCATTCCCAATCAGTACCCCGTTCCTGCCTTCTCCCCATATCCCCTGACTCCACTATTTTTAAGAGCCCTATCTAGCTCTCTCTTGAAAGCATCCAGAAAACCGGCCTCCACCACCCCCTGAGGCAGAGAATTCCACAGACTCACAACTCTCTGTGAGAAAAAGTGTTTCCTTGTCTCCGTTCTAAATGGCTTACTCCTTATTCTTAAACTGTGGCCCCTGGTTCTGGACTCCCCCAACATCGGGAACATGTTCCCTGCCTCTAGCGTGTCCAAACCCTTAACAATCTTATATGTTTCAATGAGATCCCCTCTCATCCTTCTAAACTCCAGAGTGTACAAGCCGAGCTGCTCCATTCTCTCAGCATATGACAGTCCCGCTATCCCGGGAATTAACCTTGTAAACCTACGCTGCACTCCCTCAATAGCAAGAATGTCCTTCCTCAAATTAGGGGACCAAAACTGCACACAATACTCCAGGTGTGGTCTCACTAGGGCTCTGTACAACTGCAGAAAGAGCTCTTTGCTCCTATATTCGATTCCTCTTGTTATAAAGTCAAACGTGCCATTCGCTTTCTTCACTGCCTGCTGTACCTGCATGCTTACTTTCATAGACTGATGAACAAGGACCCCCAAATCCCGTTGTACTTCCCTTTTTCCCAACTTGACGCCACTTAGATTCTAATCTGCCTTCCTGTTTTTGCTACCAAAGTGGATAACCTCACATTTATAGTGGATAACCTCACATTAACTGGGAGAAGAAAACAGAAAGCAAAAAGAGATAAAATGTACTTGAAGACAGTCAGACTGGTCAGAGAACTGGGAAGGGGGAGGGATTGAGAGAGGGGGAAAAGCAAGGGTTACTTAAAGTTAGAGAATACCGCTGGGGTGTAAGCTGCCCAAGCAAAATATGAGTTGCTGTTCCTCGAATTTGCACGATGGAGGAGGTCCAGGACAGAAAGGTCAGTGTGGGAATCGGAGGGTGAAGTTAAAGCTTTTAGCAACCAATAGACAATAGACAATAGGTGCAGGAGTAGGCCATTCGGCCCTTGGAGCCAGCACCGCCAATCAATGTGATCATGGCTGATCATCCCCAATAGGTACCCCGTTCCTGCCTTCTCCCCATATCCCCTGACTCCGCTATCTTTAAGAGCCCTATCTAGCTCTCTCTTGAAAGTATCCAGAGAGCCGGCCTCCACCGCCCTCTGAGGCAGAGAATTCTACACTCACAACTCTCTGTGAGAAAAAGTGTTTCCTCGTCTCCGTTCTAAATGGCTTACCCCTTATTCTTAAACAGAGGTAAACCTGGTTCTGGACTCCCCCAACATCGGGAACATGTTTCCAGCCTCTAGCGTGTCCAAACCCTTAACAATTTTATATGTTTCAATAAGTTCCCCTCTCAACCAGGAGATCAAGTAGGTTTAGGCGGACTGAGCAGAGGTGTTCAGTGAAACGATCGCTGAGCCTGCACTTGGTCTCGCCGATATACAGGAGTCCACACCTGAAACAGCAGATACAGTAGATGAGGTTAGAGAAGGTGCAAGTGAACCTCTGCCTCACATGAAAAGACTGTCTGGGTCCTTGGGCAGAGTCAAGGGGAAGGTGTAGGGACGGATGTTGTATCTCCTGTGGTTGTAGGGGAAAGTACCTGTGGAGGGGGTGGTTTCGATGGGAAGGGACAAGTTGACCAGGGAGTTGCGGAAGGAACTGTCCACAATCCATTTGCTGCCGTCTAACAATCACACAACTGAATTGCCCAATTCTCCAGTTAATAAATAAAACAACAGACCTAGTTCAGACCACATGTTAAATTTGTCTAAAGAGAACTGTGAGTTGTCAATCACTTGACTATTTGACAAGCAACTGTTCCTTCACCATGAAGAAAAAACAAATCTTAAAATACAAAATAACTTTTTAAAATGACAGCTGCTGTACCTTTTGATGGCGAATGCAGACTGCCTACATTAAACTTACAATTTTGAAAAAGTCAATCTTCAATCTTCTTTCACGTTTCAATCTTTAATCTGTTCTCATTCCCAATATTGTTTTTTTTCTTGAGAATGCAATTATAAATTAACTTCAAAAAATTGGTCAGCAATACATGAGGAAAATCAATAGCTTTCCATTTGAGAACCAGACGTCGGTGTTGATTATGATAGAGTGAAGTAAGTTGTGATTCCCATCTCCATAACTAGCCATGTCCATCACCAGGATCAGATGAGCTTCCCCAGGTAGCTCCTGACATTCTGTGATGATGCAAAGTACATGACAGCAAGATGACAACTCTCTCCCAATGAAAAACCGGGGAAGGATCAAAGCAAATTTCTGCCTTGCTATCACCTGCTCCACAAATCACACTAAAGTCAGACCTTTACTTCATGGATTTCAAGAAAGGCCACGAGCGAAGGCTTGCTTTCCTTTTGCCTGCT
Organism: Okamejei kenojei; assembly: GCA_035221665.1. Classification (NCBI taxonomy): domain Eukaryota; kingdom Metazoa; phylum Chordata; class Chondrichthyes; order Rajiformes; family Rajidae; genus Okamejei; species Okamejei kenojei. The sequence continues at coordinate 41,114,197 of CM069146.1, forward strand.
GTGCTGTCAAAACGGTCAGTCAGTGTCATCGACATTTTACTGAACTCTGCTCTATTCAACCCTTCCTTTCTCCCTCCTGTATGTACGACCTTAGACATAAGCTGCTTCAGCAGGTGCCACAGGGAAAGTCAGGCAGTCCAAATCTAAATGACTCCGTATATCCGTACATCCAGCCGCTAAAGTGGATCGATATGAACAAGTTCATAATACAGAATGTGCAATCTTCCAGACTCTGCTTAGAAACCTCTCTACCAACTTCACTTCAGAGCTATAACAACTTAACTTGCTTAATCACTTGCCAATTGCCTTGGAGAGGTCAATACTCATTTGACTCCTCTGATGCCAAATATGCAAAGTCTTTGTAAAATTAGTCGATGCTGAAAAACAATCTCAGCGTACATACCGACACTACTGCCATTTACATTTTGATATGTAATTGCATTTCACCATTGTCCTATTTGCTAAGCAGAAATAAGTGTCAGGAATCGAAATTTTGACCCTCTTGCCATCTCACTCTTTAAACTTTACTTTAGATTTTAGAGATACTGCGCATAAACAGGCCCTTTGGTCCACCGAGTTTGTGCCAACCACGGATCATCCCGTACACTAGTTCCATTCGACACACTAGGTTTAATTTACAGAAGCCAATTAACCAACAAAGCTGCACGTCTTTGGAATTTGGGAGGAAACCAGGGCACCTGGAGGAAACTCATGCAGTCACAGGGAGAAGGTACAAACTCCATACAAACAGCACCTGCAGTCAGAATCGATCCCAGGTCTCCGGTGCTGGAAGGCAGCAACTCTACCACTGTGCCACTGTGCCGCCTCTTGGTGACAGATTATTTTGCTTTAACCCTCTAACCCTACAAAGTTTGACAATTGAGAAATTAAGTGTTTATATTTGCTTGCTTGAGAAAAAAAAATTCATTTGCAGCTTCAAATTATATGATTTTCTGTCATAAGAATAGATCAAACCTTGTTAAATGAATTAGGGAGGTTGGTAAATAAACACTGTTTTGAGCACCTAACCGCAGGCATGCATTGACTGGACTGAGGAACAATAGAGACCAAAACATTGATATCCCATAGTTGATAAAGCACACAATCTGGATTAAATTCAATACTAATCTGAAATACACAATTTGATATTTGTGATAGTTCATGAATTATTTCTATAATAATGATGTAAACAATTAATAAATACCATTTTAATATGAAATATTTACACAATTGAAATTAACTCCATACCACTAGTCGCAATCTAGTTATTGGTAACATGGTTAACGACAATTTTTAGTTAACTGAATCAGTGAATAAGTTAACATAATTTAGGTCTAGAAACGTAACTGGATTTACCATGTAAATAATGTGACTGCAAATGAAGATCAGATACCTGGTAGTCTGAAGCAAATGTCCAAACATCTGTTCCCACAAATCGTCTCAAACCATCATAAAGCACAAGTCAGTATGGAGGTTGAGAATTTCTGCTTTCATGGATGAGTGCTGATCCAGTCAAGGTTATGTGTAGAAAGGAATATATCGAAGACTGAATTGAATTAAATACTTTATTGTCGTATGTGACAAGTCACAATGAAATTATTTGCTTGCATACCCAAGGTATGTAAATAGTCGCCCATGAAGGGCGCTTACAAAGTTACAATTTCCCCTCCCCACCCGCGCCAGTTCCCTCTTTGTTCTTCCGCCCCTCCCCCCTCCTTCACGGTGGTCCCTGCACGCAGAGTCCTCCATTGTCCATTGTTCTAGTCCCCCACCCCCTCACTTTTGGTGGTCCCCCACATACTGGGTCCCCGTTCTTAGCGCTGGTGCCTCAATACAAAGTGACGGATTTTCCAGTGTTATGAGCCAGTGTGTGGATATGAGTGTTTTGATCCTGTGTGTGTTTGGCCAGTACAGTGATCCAGTGTGTGATTATCCAGTGTTTAAGAAGGAACTGCAGATACTGGAAAATCGAAGGTAGACAAAAATGCTGGAGAAACTCAATGGGTGAGGCAGCATCTATGGAGCGAAGGAAATGGGCAACGTTTTCGGTCTGATGAAGGGTCTCGACCCAAAACGTTGCCTATTTCCTTCGCTCCAGAGATGCTGCCTCACGTGCTGATTATCTCCAGCATTTTTGTCTACCTGTGGTTATCCAGTGGTGTGATCCAGTGTGTAGTCCAATGTTGTGATCCAGTGTGTGGTTGTCCAGTGTCGTGATCCAGTGTATGGTTGGCCAGTGTTGTGATCCAGTGTATGTTTGGCCAGTGTTGTGATCCAGTGTATGGTTGACCAGTGGTGTGATCCAGTGTGCAGTTGTCCAGTGCTGTGATCCAGTGTATGGTTGACCAGTGGTGTGATCCAGTGTGTGGCTGGCCAGTGGTGTGATCCAGTGTGTGGTTGGCCAGTGGTGTGATCCAGTGTGTGGTTGTCCAATGTGATGATGTGGAAGGTGGCGGTACAGGTCTAGCTTAGCAAATGACACCAACCCCCCCCCCCCCCCCACTACCCACCCTGCTCCTTTTCCATCATTTGTACACTCATCGCCCCTCTTTCCCCTCCCCTCCGTCCCTTTCCACCGATATCCGATCCTCTGCCTTTATGTTTCACTCCTCCTCTTCTTTCTTTATCTAGACACCATTTTGTCTCCTTTTCACCTCTAGCCTTTGTCGCTTACACCATCCACCTGCAAATCAAACTCCCCTCACTTATATCCACCAACAGCTTGCCAGGCTTTGTCCCAGCCTCATCTTTGTTATCCGGCTTTCTTCCAATTACTACAACCAGTCTTAAGAAGGGGCCCTGCCAAAATTTCACCTGTCCATTCCCTCCACAGATGCTGCTTGACCCGCTGAGTTCCTTGAGCACGTTGTGTTTAGCTTAGCAAATGGAGTGGGAGATTGTAACCTTCACGTGGTCCGCCCTGTTTCGAAGAATGCAATCAACCTGGCGTGCACAATCAAATAAGATCAAAGGAAACAGGCTGTGCACGCCATACGCAAGAAGCTTAGCAAATGTTGCTATGAGACATAGCTGTCAGTGTAATGTTTTTAACAGTATATCAAAGTATTTTACTTTACTTAGATTTGAATAACCTCTTTGAACTAAAACTGTTCCGCACACCAATCGACCAGCATTAAATGATCCATTTTATTTAATTGTGCTGCAATTTCCTTGACCGCTAAACCACAAGGTGGACAGAAAAATTAGCTACCAGTTATCCCGAGGGTGCTCTTAGACACTTTCTCATAGAGAAATCACCCAATTATTCTTGTGTCATTAGTGCAGAACTAGAAAATACATTGGTAGAGGACAATATGTGAAAGTTATTTTCATACTGTTGTAAAAGAAGCAGGTCATCAAATAAGACAGCAATTAAGAAAATAATTAACATGAGAAGTAACATGAGAAGGGCGGCATGGTGGCACAGCGGTTGAGTTGCTGCTTTACACTACTTACAGCACAGAGACCCGGGTTCGATCCTGGCTATGGGTGCTTGTGAGTCACAGAGAGTGGTGAGTCTGTGGAATTCTCTGCCTCAGAGGGCGGTGGAGGCGGGTTCTCTGGATGCTTTCAAGAGAGAGCTAGATAGGGCTCTTAAAAATAGCGGAGTCAGGGGATATGGGGAGAAGGCAGGTACGGGGTACTGATTGGGGATGATCAGCCATGATCACATTGAATGGCGGCGCTGACTTGAAGGGTCGAATGGCCTCCTCCTGCACCTATTGTCTATTGGCTGTACAGAATGTGTACGTTCTCCCCACGACCTGCGTGGGTTTTCTCCGAGACCTTCCGTTTCCTGCCACACGCCAAAGGCATACAGGTTTGTAGGTTAATTGATTTGGTATAATATTAAAAAAATGTCCCTGGTGTAGGACAGCATTAATGTGCGGAGATCGCTGATTGGTGCAGACTCGATGGGCCGAAGGGCCTGTTTCCCTGCCGTATCTCTAAACTAAACTAAACAGGGGAACGGTTTCTGTTTTCAAACTGTCTGCATGAGATAGTGTTCAATTAAGTTTTGCTGAAACCTACTTTATCTGCTTCAAATGTGTTAGCAATGCCTCTTATCATTTCACAGATGTTAGTGACCTGTCCATGTTGTTGGTAATAGCAGGCAGTCAAAAAAAGGTGCAAGGAGACAGTGCTGCTCTGGTTTTGTAGAGTGAAGTGCAGCAGGTGCAGAATATTTAAGTGGAAGAGTCCTGGGAATGAGTATCAACGTATTTAGAGTGGCAATGGAATAGTAGAAATGTTAAAATGCATAACTGGACAATGTTGAGAAAAGATTTGACCCAGGTGGATTGGAATCAAGTATTTATATGTAAAACAGTAAATAAGAAGGCCTTCAGGGTAGAGAGAGAGTTTAAATGCAGACAACTCTCTCATGAGGGCAAAGGATTGCTTATATTCTACCACATTAACCATGCATTTTTTCTATCTACTGATCAAACACACAGCAGTCTCATCAGATCATCTGGCATTTGTGTGAGTAGAGAATGCATCTGTTGATCTCCTTAACTAACCAGATGAAACAAACATTAATGGAACTGTGAATTCTAATCCAGGATGTGTGAATTAGAATATTCAATTTAATATGAAAAGATTGAGAAAGCAAATTAAAGAACAAAAGGGATGACGTTGTCAGTGAGCAACGTAAAAATTCAGAAAGAAATAGTAAAAAATGCTTTATTTAAATTTACATGTCCCCCCCGCCGCCCCCCCCCCCCCATTTTTTGTAATCCGGATTTTAAAACTCGGTGAAATCTCCGCTTTCCGCGAGACTGTGGAGGTGGGACTGATGATCGAGGGCGCCGATTGGACAAGAGAGAGGTCGGTCAGCAAGCAATGGGTGCGGGATACGATAATTCAGCTCGCTGATTGGAGGAGGGAGGTGTCGGTCAGAGGCCGAAATCATGAGAGGAATAGATCGGGTCTCAGAGTACTCCGAGTCTTTTACCCAGAGTAGGGAAATCGAGGACCAGAGGACATAGGTTCAAGGGGAAAGATTGAATAGGAATTCGAGAAGTAACTTTTTCACACAGAGAGTGGTGGATGTATGGAACAACCTGCCAGAGGAGGGAGTTGAGGCTGGGCCTATCCCATCATTAAAGAAACAGTTGGACAGATTTATGGATAGGACAGGTTTGGAGGGGTATGGACCAAGCACAGGCAAGTGGGACTAGTGTAGCTGGGACATTTGTTGGCCGGTATGGGCGAGTTGGGCCTGTTTCCACATTTTATTAATCTATGACTCTTTGACTCCTAGCAATGAACCTCCCATAAAATTCAGCCCGAAACGTTGCCTACCTCCTTCGCTCCTTAGATACTGCTGCACCCGCTGAGTTTCTCCAGCCTTTTGTGTACCCTCGATTTTCCAGCATCTGCAGTTCCTTCTTTAACACAACTGCTTGTCATGCTAGTTGTTACAATACTGTGGTTACCATGTTGTTTTCTTTCCAACTTATGGACAAAATCAACTTAAGGACAGTTGTAAAACTGAACCTGTTCATTACATGGGAACTCACCAAGAAAGGTGACATTTTAAAATATACCTTTAGCTCATTGCCTTTTTCTTAAATAATCTCTATAATAAACAGGAAGAAATAATGCCTGCAGCTTTATTCATTATACATATTGGGGCACATGTATATAATTTAAAGGGCACTGGTGACTTTCAAATTAATTCAGACCAATTTGTTAATAATTTCACTTGTGAGAAAATGGATGTAGCACAGTAAGCTAAAGGCCAAATGGATAAGTGAGATAAACATAAAGAGGGAAGGGAAACATCAAGGAGGAGATCTATAACACACTGACAATGAGAAAATTCAGGGCACTAAGATGTGACCTTGGCTGTTATTCATTGACCATAACTCAACAACATCTCAAAGGGATTGCTGCAAGACTGACTGTAATAAGGATGATGCACACACAATTCATCATTGAGAATGTGTATACGTGTCCTGTTTCCAAAGATGGATGGGCTAGGTGTGGTTTAAAAGAGAATTCTGCTCAAGGAAATAATTATCATAGGGTATAGTCAAGAAAAAAGGAAAGATCATATATATATTTTTTTAATTATCAACCAAAAAACAATTTGTAGCCAATTTAGTATTTTCGCAGTTTTGTTCATCAAGCACAATGATAAATTTCCACTTCCATCTTTAAAACAGGAAAGCTGGCAAAGAAATTGGTGCTGGAATACACTATAATAGTTCATGAATAAAACTTTTTTTTTTTTTTTAAAAGGAAGTAGGTTTCAAAGTGTGCCACGCTGGTGACCAGAAAGGTCGACCTTTAGAAGGGAATTTCAGACTTAAAAATACAGTTCAACGTATCAAAGTACTGGAGGAGAGTGTACACCCCACATTGATTACTTGTGTAGTATTACTGAACACTTACATCACAAGCCAGACCATTCAACTCACCAGCCTATAACAGGCTATATACTTTGTGTGAGCCACCTCCCATTTTGCCTCATCTCAGCGCATGAGTGTGTAACTCAGTGGGGAGGCAGCATATCTGAAGAACATGGATAGGTGGCATTTTGTGTTGAGACCCTATTTTAGACTGCAGGGGGAGAGAAGAAAGATGGAAAAGGGGAGAGGGAGGACTCTTCTTGAGACAAGGGATATGCATTCGCTACACATGACTTCTTTATCTATATATTTTTTATCCTGCACCTCACTATTTTCTGGGGATTGCCTTTACAAAATGACTCTCAAATTAAGAGAACGCAAGTCAATGTTCCAAATAGTCTGAAACTTAACTTGTCTATTTTCTGACTTTCATCCTCATCACCTTTCAAATATTTGAAAGTAACTGAATCAAAGATACACACACACCAAGAGAATGACCTAATTATGCAACCGCTTCAAGTCACACTCACTGAAATCCTATCAAACCCAACACAAAAAAGGAAATTCTTGTACCTCCAAAACCAATTCCCTTTGATCAAAAATGTTTCATCACAGGCAATAACAGTAAGGCTTCTTTGTTGTACGTAATCTCTCCAGAACTAATTTATTTATTAAAGTCTAAGAAAAATGCAAATCTTCAATGAGTTCCTTTCGCGGATTTGGTGTAAACAGTATTCACACACATGCAACTTAAATCAATTAATTTATGCCTTGTATTTTATCCTTGCAGTAATAAAAATCTCCACTGGCTGGCCCTGTATCGGGTCTTAAAATCATAGAGTCATACATTTATACAGCAAGAACACAGGCCCTTTGGCCCAATTCGTCCATGTGATGCTCCATTTACTTCAGCCCATGTCCCTCTAACCCTTTCCTATCCATGTACCTGTCTATCCAAATGCAAGGTTTGAGAGCGCATAATGGGAAATAGCAGAGCTGTTTTGGGGCAAGATTTTGCATTTATGCGCTGAAAGTGACCATCACAGGAAATTACAGTATTTATTGTCCATCACTTGCTACCCCTGAAATAAGAAGACAATTGAAAGTCAAGCACATGAGTGAGTCTGAAATTCTACATAGGCCAGTATATGAGGAAGGCCAAGAGTTCCATCCCTGAAGAAAACTAGTGAATGAGATGGAAAATCAGATATCACCATTATATTTTTGTTTAAATTATGCACTTCATTACTAATTTATATTCTCCAGTTGCCAAGTGGGATTCAAACACACATATTTTGTACAATGATTCAAAATGTTGATTGCTAGTCCAATATCTTACCTCCTATGCAAACATAGGCTGCTTCCGTGTGTTGTAGAGATGGCAAGAATATGGCATGACTCATCCCCTGTAAATAATGATACATCATACCTCCCAAGGCAAGGTTCAGATTGGTCTCATCTTTACACACCCTGCCAAAGTAAATGAGTTTGCGGACAGCTGAAAGACATTGGGATTATGTGCAATGATTCCAGGCTTAGTTTCACTGCCAGAATCACTGACGGTGGCCAAGTGTAACTCATGCTGAAACAATCCTCCACCCTTCAATGTCAGCCCTGCATCACCGGCTGATTTGGCATCTCTGCTGAGCAACCAATGCTTTCTGGAGTTAACAATCATCTTTAACCAGTTGCTTTCAGATAAAAAAAAATTGCATTATGTGAACACAAGAATCAGGAGCAAACGTAATCCACCTGTCCTTTCAAACCTGCTCCGTCATTCAACAAAATCATGGGCACTCTTCTACCTCAATACTACTCAACAGCACGGCGGAGCAGCGGTAGAGTTGTTGCCTTACAGCGCTTGCGGCGCCGGAGACCCGGCTTCATTCCCGACTACGGGTGCTGTCTGTACGGAGTTTGTACGTTCTCCCCGTGACCTGCGTGGCTTTTCTCCGAGATCTTCGGTTTTCTTCCACACTCCAAAGATGTACAGGTTTGAGGGTTAATTAGCTTGGGTTTGTATACTTGGTATAAGTAAATTGCCTGTAGTATGTGGAGGATAGTGTTACGGGGATCGTTGGTCGGTGCGGTGGGCCTGTTTCCTGATTCCCTTAATATCCAGGATTCTATTGAATGCTTTAAATGAACCAAGTGACCAAGTCTCCGCAGCCCCGGAGAGGTGAACATTAGAAAAAACTTACCACCCACACGGCCATCTTCTTCTCAGAAGGCACAAGGCTCTTGAATAACACTGCATAACACTAACCTCAACAACTATGATCTGCCATAGACTGTATCTGCACTACAGACTTGCACCATTATGGTACTTAGTATTACAGTTATTAATGTATTGTATTTTTGATCATTACACATTATGTGTGTTATTACATTTAAAGTCCTGTTAAGTACAACAAGTAAGAATGTCATTGTTCTGTTGTTAGTACATAAGACAATGAAACACTCTTGACTGTTGACTTTGAATTGAGTTTTATAGCTCTCTTTCTAAATCGAGGCTGGAGTACATAACCTTATGATTTAAACACGTGGGTATTACCCATTAAGCCACAATTGAAATAAAGGTTATGTAAATTGGCGCACAATGAAAATGTTACATATAAAAAAATACATCAATTGTATCCTAGTTGCATGACAGCAGAATGAAAACGAACCACAATGACATTTGTGTACGAAGGAACTGCAGATGCTGGTTTACACTGAAGATAGACACAAAATGCTGGAAAAACTCAGCGGAACGGGCAGTATCTCCGGAGAAAAGGAATACGTGGCGTTTTTCGGTCGAGACCCTTCTTTAGGAAATATATCCACAAATTCAGTCTGCATCCAGAGATATTTTGACGTTCATTTTCTTAGTCGTTCCCTTTCATTTTAATGTATTTTCTGGCCATTTAGTTTAACAGTTGGACTCTCTCTAACTTCTACAGGTGCACAGTAGAGAGCATGCTGACCGCTGGCATCGTTGCTTGGTTCTGCAGCTTGAGCACCCTGGAGGGGAAAAGACTACAAAAAGTAGTAAGCACTGCCCAGACCATCATCGGCTCTGATCTCCCTTCCATCGAGGGAATCTATCACAGTCGCTGCTTCAAAAAGGCTGGCAGTATCATCAAGGACCAACACCATCCTGGCCACACACTCATCTCTCTGCTACCTTCAGGTAGAAGGTACAGGAGCCTGAAGACTGCAACGACCAGGTTCAGGAATAGCTACTTCCTCACAGCCATCAGGCTATTAAACTTGGCTCGGATAAAACTCTGAACATTAATAGTAAGATTAACGGAGAACTTACCAGTTTGAAGTTTAATCTTTATTTTATGAGGAGTTACGTTGAGGGATTACGTGAAGACCCTGTCAGCACGCATGCACGACATTCTTCAAAGCAGCGGCGGTGTGAAATCACAGATAACAGGATGACTAAATATAGTAAGATAAGAGAACTAGGATACCAGTTGACCTTTATAATAGAGGGTTGGGATTAGAGGGCACGAAATCCCTCAACGTAACTCCTCATAAAATAAAGATCAAACTTCTAACTGGTAAGCTCGTTTAATCTTACTATTTTACTTCGGAGTCACGTGAGTGACTACGTGAGGATTTCAAAGCTCTGTAATTTCATGCCGTGGAACGAGTCCATGCTCACACACTGCCATAATGACCAATGGAGGAAGTATGTTAACTTATTCAGACATGAATCGGTTGCTGAAAAAACAATGATGTATTTATTAACAAATAATAATAACCCCTAATTCGGGGTAAAATCATAATACAGAACTCAAAATCGTTGCTGCAAATGTCTCAGGTCTGGCAACGGGTTTATTATAAAACCGTTGGAAGGTTATTTCGTTAGACCATCCCGCCATTGCAAGGATGTGGACCATGGGAACTTCCAACATTCTTGCTGCCGATGTAGCTGCAGCCCTAGTGGAATGAGATTTAAAGACATCAGTGTCCACCCCTGATGCACCTAATACCTGTCCAAGCCATCGTGAAATCGTCTGCACGGTCACTCTTTTATGAGGATGTTTATGACTTATTAATAAAGCCATTTCCGTGCCTCTTAGGCTTTTGGTGACCTCTAGGTAATGTAATAGATGGGTCACTATACATAGACGAAGGTCTATAGGGTATGCCAGGAACTCCAATTTGAGGCCAGACGATCCAGGCCTGTTCTGTTTAAGTGACTCAAATATATAGAAAGTTATTTTATTCTTGGATGTTACCATAGCGTCCAGTCTTAATTTGTGCAGTAACTGGACCCTTTGTGCCGTTACTAGTGCCATCAGCATCACTATTTTATATGTTAATTTCGCTAGTGTTAGGGACGTAGCTGGTGCCCAACCACTGAGCAGGGTTAACACAAAACCAATATCCCAGGTCTGGGAGTACCTAGGCCTGGGCGGATTAGAGTTGAAAATACCCTTCATTAGTTTTGATACTAGAGGGTGAGATCCAAACCCATGGTGTCATAAACCCTGCCCCAGGTATGATGATAGGGCACTCCTAGCACAGTTGATGGCACTGTAGCTCAATCCTTCATCAAAGTGTAGGCTCGCCAAGAATTCCAGCACATTCGTTATAGTAGTCGTATGGTAAGTGATGTTCATCCTGATACAGAATATCTCCCATTTTCTGATATATGAGAGGTATTGTTTCCTGGTGGACTCTCTGCAGGCTGCCGTGAAGATGTTCATGGTTCAGTCTGACAGTCCAAATTCCAGGAGTGGCCTTTTTAGATCCTGCAAATCAACAGGTTTATTCTGCCAAGGCACGGGTGACTTTCGCATGTAACAGGATGAACCAATAAACTCGGGCGTTTGCTGATGGATATACATGGTTCCGAGACCATGTCGAGTACCACAGGAAACCATGGCTGAGTAGGCCAGTCAGATACTACCAAGATACCCGACGCGGAGTCTTGTTGTATTTTCCGCAAGACCCGACTGATGAGGGAGAAGGGGGGAAATGCATAGAAAAACAAATTCCCCCCAGTGTAGCGAGATAGCGTCCATCGCTACTGCCCCAGGGTCTGGTTCCCATGCAACATATGTTGGTAATTGGTGATTAAGCTTGGATGCGAATAGATCGATATCTGGTGTTCTGTACGGAGTTACAATGTCAGTAAATACTTGGTGGTCCTACATCCATTCGGTGTTGTCATTGAATTTGCGTGACCTGGTGTCCGCCACTGTATTGAGCTTACCTGGAAGGTAAGTAGCTGATATTCAGATATTTCTTTTGATGCACCAGTGCCAGATTGTATTGACCAATTCATCACAAGATATCGACTTAATTCCACCCATATGATTGATATATGCCACCTCGATGGTATTATTTGTAGGCGAACAAGCAGATGGTGCATGTCCAAACAGTAAGCCCGAAGTCCGTGGAACGCTCCCAACATCTCTAGATGATTAATACCCAGTGCCTGAAGTAAAGTTAACTCATGTGCATTCCATCTACCACCGCAACTGGAGGTGGTATTGGTTGCTCCCCAGCCGTGAGCGTTGCCGTCAGTTTGTAACACAACTGAAGGATTGCTGATTATGATGGGATTAGAGCAATGTCGAGTGTTGTCAATCCACCATAGCAACTCCAAAACTGCTTTGGCTGGTAACTGAATTGGCCTGTCAAAATAGCCAGCATGGTATTTGAGTGCTTCAATCTTGGCTCTCTGTAAATTTTGGTAATGCAAAGGTCCAAATTGTGTGGCTGGGAATGCAGCCACAAGCTTCCCAATTACCCTGGCTACTTGTCAAATAGATGGTTGATTGACACGAACAAGGCTGTTGCATGCCTCTATTAAGTCTGTTGCTTTGTCCTTTGGCAAAGTCACAGACATGTGAACAGAGTCAATTGTGAACCCCAAGTAGTCTATTGTCATAGAAGGCGTTAACTTGGATTTATCATGGATGATAAACCCCAACTTTTAAAATAAGAGCTTGGTGGCTGAAACAGCCAATTTGGCCAACTCCAGAGTTTTTCCCACAATTAAGATGTCATCCAGATATGCCATGACGATATGTTTCTGTTTTTGGAGGAACGCCAAGGCTGGTTTCAATATTTTGGTAAATAGTCTGGGGGCTGATGTTAACCCATTAGGCAGCGCTTTGTACTGCCAGAGCTGCCCCATCCAGTTAAATTTCAGATATCTACGGTGACCCTTCTCTATTGGTACTGAATGCATCTTTTAGATCGATGCAAGCCATGAAGTATCTTTTGGAAACTAATTGTTTGGCAGTAATAAAAGTTTCCATTTTGAAGTGGGTATACTGCACAAAAGTGTTCAGCTGTGTCAAATCAATGATGATGTGACATCCACCTTCCTTTTTGTTTTTTGTGAAAATATTTGACACAAACTTAAGAGATTCGTGTTTGGATTTCTCAATTACACCTTTTGTATGTAATTGAGAAATCCAAGGGGTAACGTGAGGGGGAACCTCTTTACTCAGAGGGTGGTGGCTGTGTGGAATGTTTCCGTGCTGTAATTGTTATATGGTTATATGGTTATGTAGCCTCAAAAGTTCTGCATGACCTTCCAATTTTTCATTTTGTGAAAGCACGAACGTTTGGCTAGGTGCATGCTGAACCGGAGGGAGGAATTTGTGAATGAATTCAATTTTGTATCCCTGGATACTTTGCAGTATAAAAGGATCAGAAGTTATGGAACTCCATGCATTTCTAAACAAGTGTAACCTTCCCCCAGTTTATGGATAACTTACACATGCTATGTTCCGGAAGAAACCAGACCCACCTACCTCCATGGTTACCGGTGGTGCTGTGTTGGTTTCTTCCGTCCTTGTCTCTTGGGGTTTGGAGGCACTGGGGTGTGGGGTTGGCGCATCTTCCATGAAGGCCGTTCTGGGCTTTGGTCTAAAAAAGACCTCTGTACTGAACGTATGGTCGATGCGTAGGGGTGCTGCCGCCGGGGATACCAGATCTTGGCAGTGGACGGCGCTTTCATTAGGCCGACGGCTTTTGCCTCCTCGTCAAGGTCTTTAACCTGCTTCGGCAGGTTGTCCCCGAACAGTAAAGTAGGCGGCTGCGTGCTGCTGGTCTTGCACAATCCCGCAAAGTTGGGGTTTAAGGCAGGTCGGATAACACTCTTCCTAAAAGTTTATTTCAAACTGTGTGTTGCAGAAGAGTGCCAGGGTGTCTTGTTGTTCTTCCGACGTGTCCTTGCCATCCACTGACCTGGCAAATGCTGTTATTCCAGAAGCCAGTAGTTTAGGGATCTGCTGTATCTTTATTTCCTGGGTTTTGATGCCAGCACCGATGTTTCCCCAGATCGGGTTGTTCACCGCAGGAACATTGAGGGAAACACAGTTCTCTGGTGCTAAATATTTAGCAGCTGTGTCACTCATGGCCTGTTCCTGCAGCTGGTTTGTGGTGAGGTAGTTGATGCTGGCTGCCACGGCTGTAAAACGGCTGTCCCTTTTGTGTAGGCATCGTTAATTTGGAGACCATGCCGAGCAGCTCCTGTTGTTCCTGCACCCCTAGCACGCTGGAAGTGTCTTCAGCCAAACCCCCATCTTCAGAGTCAGCCCAGTATTGACTCCTTATGCTCCCCTCCAAGGAGAGGGAGACATTTGGCAGCCCTGGTAAAGGTGCTGCTGTGGGTGTCCGAGGAGACCCACAGTGACCAGACTCCGTTTGTTGGAGTAGGTCACGTTGGAGCAGTTGCTCCATCAACCGCTCCATGCATGATAAACGGCCACTGTCGTTATCCGTAGGCGGTGAATCTTCCAGTCCGGACCCTGCCGAGTCTCCGGGCCTATCCGACTTTTGGGTTGCTTTACCGCCAGTCCGAGGTACACCTACGGGCTGTAGTGGTGCCAAGTCGGGGGCTGCTGGCCGTACGGTTAGCAGCTCAGGTGAAGTCGGCCACTGCTGACTGCCTGCATTCCCGCGGTCCTCCGCAGTCAGTTTAGTCGTGGTCCGTTTGGACTTCGTCCTAGAGTTGTCCATAGGTGTTTATGCTCTATAAAAGAAGTTATACAGAGCGGCCAAAAATCGACCTCAGAATAGTAAAAACTTACCTGCAGGTCCGTTTTAAACCTGCCGCTAGAGGAGCAACGCTCCTCCTGCCTGTCGCTGCGCATTGCGTTGGATGATATGTCGCGCATGCGTGCTGGCGGGATCTTCACGTAGTCACTCACGTGACTCTGAAGTAAAATAGTCCATTATCTGTTATTTGCACTTTATCAGTTTATTTATTCATGTTTGTATATATTTATATAATGGTATATGGACACACTGATCTGTTTTGTTGTCAATGCCTACTATGTTCTGTTGTGCTGAAGCAAAGCAAGAATTTCATTGTCCTATCAGGAACACATGACAATAAACTATCTTGAATCGCTTGAATCTTGAACAGGTAACAATGTATTCTGAGGGGTTCGGAAGAGATTTGTGTAAAGAGGGATATGGGCAAACAAGGGAAAACAGGACTAGCTTAGATGAGGCATCTTGGTTGACATGGATAGGTTGGGACAAAAGGCGACGGTTAGCATTCTATATGACTATAGGAGTGCTCTGGCTAAATGCCTGGTGGAGCTAGTTTTGATGTGGATTCACATCTTCCACTAGTCCACGATCAGCTTGGCCAACCTTGTCATGAGTCAAGCTTCCTTGTTCTATGGAGCTGCCTCACCACAGTTCAGTAAGAGGCAACAAATTAAACATTATTTTGTATTATTCTTTAACCCTGAGTTGCAAAACGTAGAGAGTTCTTGTATAAAGTCCACTTTATATGGTGTGATTTACTGTATACAGCTATTGGTTAAAAACAGTGAGACTTTGCAAAGTAAACTTTGTATCTCAATTCCTCCATTTTAGACAATGTAGAATCGCTGCATCGTGGTAGCTGGAGTAAGCCAAGTAACCTACAAACGTCTTTGGAATGTGGGTGAAAACCGGAGCACCCGAAGAAAACCCACATGGTCACGGGGAGAACGCACAAACTCAACACAGACAGCACCCAAGATCAGGATCGAACCCAGGTGTCTGGTGCTGAATGGCAGCAACTCGGCCGCGATTCCATCAATCAGCCTGTGGAGGAACAGCTAAAGGTTCTTTAACTTGCAATAAATCAATGTATAATTCACTAAGAATAATAATGAAGGTGCATTTTAAAACTGCATAAGGTAATCGGTCTTCCTGAGTTAAATCACAATAAGTGGAACTGCACGGAATGATCAAAAAGGGAGCAATCCTTTGCCTGCAGCACCTTAGATGTTTTATGCCATTTCAGAGGAAGCGTATAACCTTTCACAAATCTTCAACTGCACGTCAATGTGACTCACGTTTAAACTAAATTTGATTTGTTTAATTTTACAGCCATGAAGAAATTGAGGCATATATTATGTCTTCTGTTAGAAGGGAGTTCTGTCTTGGCTCTTGCAGCAGATAATAGTATTTTTGATGAATGCATATGAGAATTATAAGCTTTTATTATGAAAGCTTACATTTTTTATGAGGTATGAAGTACTGTCAGTTTAAATAGAATATCATTGGTTTTAATTCTATGTCTGTCGTGGGCAAGATTCTGCAAACGGCTTCAGCAGAAGAGATAAAAAGTCACCAACTAATTTTGTAATGACACTTTTCCGTTGAATTAAAAAGTTCCACAGCAAAATAAACCACTCTGCAAAATGAGAGGTTCAAATATGCACGCAATGCACAGCATCCCATTCTTCACTGACGGTTTGTCCAGCACCATGAACAGTATTGGGCCAGGAACACCCATGAATTGGTGTTGATGATACTTTTTTCATTTTAACCTGTTCACTGCCAGGTTTTTTTTTACTATTGGCCATGAATATACTCAAGGGTGGCAACCGAATAGGTTAACGAGATTCTGAGGACACCTATGAAGCATTTTCTCGTCTTCTGGAAACATTCGCCATGATGGAGCAGGCAACAAAGTAATTCTTTTGAAGGTGAGAGGAGGAAGATTTAATGGGAACCTGATGGGCAACTTTTTCACACAGTGGGTGGGGGTATATGGAACGAGCTGCCGGAGGAGGTAGTTGAGGCAGCAACTACCACAATGTTTAAAAATGATTTGGACTGGTGCATGGATAGGAAAGGTTTAGAATAATATTGGCCAAACACAGGCAAATGGAACGAGTTGGTCTGCATGGGCACGTTGGGCCAAAGGCCTTTTTCCATGCTGAATGACTTTTTGACTCCATGTATCTGGCGTGAGAAATTAGAACTCATTGTAAATAGTGGAGCAGGATCAAATGTATAGAACATAGAACAGTACAGCATAGGAACAGGCCCTTCAGCCCACAATGTCTAAACAGAACATAATGCCAAGACTATCATTTATCCACGTACACATAACCGATATCACTCCATTCCCTGTATATCCATATGCCTATCTAAAAGTCTTCTAAATGCCACTAGCGTATATTTGTAAGCGCCCATTATGGGCGACAATTTGCATACCTTGGGTATACAAGAAAACAATTTCACTGTGACGTGTCACATGTGACAATAAAGCATTTATTCATTCATTCAACCATCACCCCTGGCAGTGCATTCTCGGCACACACTCACCACCCTCTGTGTAAAAAAACATTTTCCACATCTCCTTAAACTGTGCCCCTCTTACCTTAAAGCTCTGTCCTCTAGTATTTAATTGTTCCTAACAGGAAAAATATTCTGACTGTCTGCCTATCTATGACTATGCCTATATTTTACATGTTATTATAAAATCCCTGACTTATTATACATGTAACAATAATTTGGAAAAAAAGGCTAATACAAAACCACTGGTTTGGCAGAATGAGCAGATATTTTGATTAATAGTTTGGAGGAAGATCATTGAGCTGTCTTATTTCACACGTCAAAGAATGTATCTATAGTTTCCACTCATATCTCATCACATCATATGATTGTCTGGTAACTGGAGTTCTTGATTTTTCTATACTAATGCGAAATCTATCCCATGCTTTGAACCCTCTTTGTGTAACTTAGAGACTGCTAACACATTCCTAAATCTACCTTCCATATGTTTGATCACTTATTCTGTCATGGTTTGGATTAATCTACTATTACGATGCTTAGACTTGCGATATTTCGACTTTACGATCGGCAAACGCTTGGCAACGGCAGAGAGCCACACGTCACTTCCGGTCATGTCATCGCAATGTATTAAATGCATTTTCGACTTGCGATATTTTCGGTTTAAGATGGGTTTATCGGAACGTCGTAGGTTGAAGAATAGCTGTACTTTGTAATGTTCTTAAGAATCTAATAGGAGTAGGTGTAGGCCTTCCATCCTCACATCATGTCATTTAAGGTCATGGCAGATATGATCTTCACATCAACTCCAATTTCCTTCCCTCCATACCTACCAATATCTATTGATGTACTGTAAGAAGCTTCTATTGCAGTTTGGTTTGGGAGCAGCTCTACCCAAGATCACAAGAAATTGCAGAGAGTTGTGGATTTAGCCCAGTCCATCACATAAGAAGACTAGAATACAAAACAGGGATGTAATGCTGATGCTCTATACTGTGCTGGTCAGTCCGCATTTTGGGTCCCTTATCTGAGGAAGGATGTACTGGTGCTGGAGAAGGTCCAGAGGAGGTTTACAAGAATGATCCCAGGAATGAGTGGGATAGCATATGATGAGTGTCCAATGGCACTGGGCCACTACTCACTGGAGTTTAGAAGGATGAGGGGGGACCTCATTGAAACTTACTGAATAATGAACGGCTTGGATAGAGTGAATGGGAGAAGATGTTTCCACTAGTGGAAATAGTGCCAGTCCAGAGGCTATAGCCTCCGAATTAAAGGACTTTCCTTCAAGAAGGTGATGATGAATTTCTTTAGTCAGAGGGTGGTGAATCTGTGGAGGAAATGGGTATTTTTAAGGCAGAGATAGATAGCTTTGTACGGGTGCCATGGGTTATGGGGAGACGGCAGGAAAATAGGGTTAGGAGGGAGAGATAGATGGGCCATGATTGAATGGCAGAGTAGACTATTTTGGGCTGAAATGCGTAATTCTCCTCTTATCACATGAACATGAACAAACCAATCTACCCACCATTGACTCCATCAACATTTCATGCTACCTTGAGACGGCAGCCAACATAGTCAAGGACTTTTCACCCTTGTCATTCCCTCTTCTCCTTGCCCTCGTCGGGCAGCAGATCCAACATTTTAAAAGCATTCATGACCTGACTCAGGAACATCTTCTTCCCTTCTGAATGGTTCTTTCATAAGCTACGATATTGTCCCAATCTTCCAACCTACCTCATACAGACGTGGGACTTTTCTCTGTATCTGTAACACTAATGCTGAAAACTATATATTGTACTCTGGTATTTTTCTCTTTGCTCTACCTATTACACTGTGCATGGCTTGATCGTATTCATCTATAGTATTGCCACATTCCATTTATATGGCTATATAACAGGCAAGCAGATTGGATTTAAAAAATATATACAATAAATAAAGTACTGAGAGAATATGCACACCAATTAATAAATGGTATAGTATACTTTTTTTAAACATGTTCAGTGATTCTTAATTCAAATTAATTACAAATAAAGGACCGAGCATATAATAAAAATATTTTTGCCTCTGGCACTTTTTCAACAGTATTAATAAATCTAGCATTCTTAAATACTCAGGAAATATTGTAATGGAAAGAAAGGTGGACCAGTTCTATTCTATGGTATTGCCATATAGTTCATGGAAGGTTTTACATTAATGATAATTTCAATTAATGTTAGCACAATTTTTAAGTGTACACCGAGCTGCACAATTTAATTTGCATTTTTTTGCAAAGGAACCAAAAGTTGGCTGACCGGCTTTGAACCAAACTCTCCAATTATTTTATTTCAATAGGCAGTATTTTGCTGGCTTACTGCATGTGTTGTCACTGTCTTTCAGCAGGTCTGTTTCAATTCAGCAGTTACAGGTGTGTTGAAAATATTGATATGGTTTGGCAAATTGAAATCTTTTCAAGCTACACTCAGAAGTCAATACCTGGGGAATTACAAAATATCAAGTGAATTGTAGTGTTCCTAACCAAGGAACTGTTGAATCAATCAAACCATATACCAGAGAATTTTCCCTGACAGCCATTGTTATGTCTTCCATTGTCTGTTTGTTTATCAATTGATTAATTTAGCATTTAGCTTTATAATTAAAGAATTCACAGAATTCTGATCCAAATCATTTCAGACCGTGCCTTAGCATTTCTCTGCTGTGCAAAACTTGCATTTATCGTTGCAAAGCACTTTGATGGTTAACATAGAAAAAAATCCAAAGATTAACACAAAATGCTGGAGCAAGCGGGACAGGCAGCATCTCTGGAGAGAACGAATGAAGTGTCCAGGAGCAGAATTAATCCATTTGGCCCATCAAGTCTCCTCTGCCATTCAATCATGACTGATCTATCATTCCCTCTCAACCCCATTCCCCTGTCTTCTCCCCATAACCCCTAACACCCTTACTAATCCAGATTCTGTCAATCTCTGCCTTAAAATATCCATTGACAGCCTCCACAGCCTTCTGTGATAATGAATTCCACAGATTCACCACCCTCTGACTAAAGAAATTCCTTCTTATCTCCTTTTGCCACATTCTATGTCCTCTGGTCCTAGACTCTCCAACTAGTGGAAACATCCTCTCCACATCCAATCTATCTAGGCCTTTCACCATTCAGTAAGTTTCAAGAGGTCCCCTTCATCATCTAAACTCCTGTTCTGTAGGTGTTCCTACCGAATTAAGTGTTCCTCATTGTTGTGCACTTCAGGACAGCATGTCTGACCTGCACAGCACTCTTAAGGATGCTTATCGGTAAAAAAATTACATACCATTATCCTTGGCATTCCTTTATTCCTGTTCCCACCCCTTCTCCACTGTTCCCAGCAGTTCCCCACTCTCAGATCGTTTCCCATGTTGCTCCCCTCTCATTCTGCAATATCCCTCTGAACTCATAAACATCCCAATGAGACCCAGTCCCAGTGAACCCCCCTTCCTGCCCATGGCACCACCCACTCCTGGGTATCCACTTTTGATTTTACTCTCTCCCTAGCCACGCACCCAAAAGGCATTCACTTCATGAACCTGAGTGCCAAAATGACCCAATTGGACTTCCTGTGCAAGTGTCAAAAATGAGTTTCAAGTAAAGCATCTTTAACTCCAAAAAATGGGCATTGGCCAGTCTTTAATTTAGACTTCAGAGTTACAGTGTGAAAATAGGCCCTTTGGCCCATCGAGTCTGTGACAATTAACAACCCCATACACGAGCACTATCCTAGGGGCAACTTACAATTTACAGAAGCCAATTAACCTATAAACAGACAAACTTGTATGTCTTTGTATGTCATTGGAGGAAACCAGAGCACCTGGGGAAAACCCCAACGGTCGCAGGGAGAACGTATAAACTCCATACAGATGGCACCTGCGGTCAATATTGATCCGCTATGAGGTAGTAACTCTACCGCTGCACCGCTGTGCTGCCCCTTGCAGTCTCTTGCTGGTCACGTGCAAGTGAGACTGCCAATGGAAGGCCAACAAACAAAATGGTCAAATGTGCTGGAAGAAACTACAGATGCTGGTGTACATCAAAGATAGACACAAAGTGCTGGAGTAACTCAGCGGGTCAGGCAGCATCTCTGGAGAGAAAGAATAGGTGACATTTTGGGTCAAAACCCTTCTTCGGAATGAGTCAGGTTAGAGGGATGTAAAATGGAATGACAGGAGAACCTAATACATGGGATGCGGCTGTAAATGGATTCAGTTTTCTTGAAGAAGGGTCTCAACCCGAAATGTCACTCATGCCTTCTCTCCAGAAGTGCTGCCTGTCCCACTGAGTTACTCCAGCTTTTTGTGTTTATCTTCATACTTCTTGACATGGTTTAGCCACATAAGTGTTTCCTGCTTGCCACTTGGCACAGTGCTTCTGTTGCTCATCTCACCAAGCACCACTGGTTACACCCCCTTCCTGGCAGCAGTAGATTTATTTCTCTTGTGTGCAGAGAAAAGCATACGCTCCACCTGAAAACATAATTTCTGTGAGGTGTCATTAAACCTGATTGCAGCCTTTGCTTAAACCTCCTGTTTTTAACACTTGCCTTCCCTCACTTTACATTTTTGTTTAGTTTTGTTTAAGGGCCTGTCCCACTTGGGCGTCATTTACGCGACATCATTTACGAGTCACGACACCTGCGTGAAGTTCACATGACGCCCAAGTGGGACAGGCCCTTTGGAGATACAGCACGGGAACAGGCCCTTTGGTCCACCGAGTTCCCCGCACACTAACACAATCCTACACAGGCTAGGGACAGAGAAACATAGTAAATAGGTACAGGAGTAGGCCATTCGGCCATTCAAGCCAGCACCGCCATTTAATGGCTGATCATCCAAAATCAGTACCACCGTTCCTGCTTTCTCCCATATCCCTTAATTCTGTTTACAATTGGTACAATTTACCTATTATACCAAGCCAATTAACCTACAAACTTGTATGTCTTAGGGGGAGGAAACCGGTGATCTCAGAGAAAATCCATGCAGGTCAAAGGGAGAACGTACAAACTCCATACAGACAAGCACCAGCAGTCAGGATCAAACCAGAGTCTCTGGCACTGTAAGGCAGCAACTCTACTGCTGCATCACTGTGCTGAGATTTGTCAGTTGTGTGAGGAGGGTGATGGTAAGTGTGAAAGAGAGGGTTATCTTTATACCCCTTGGTGATGGACCAGGTCAAGCAGTTCCCCTTTAAGGACTAGATTTTAGATTTTGTGAAGGCTTGCAGCAGTCACCCCTCAGCCTTGCAGGTGCAGCTGAATCTGGAAGATACTGTTAAAACAAGTGTTGCATGCTGCTTGACACCAGCACGCACATCCAGCAGTCTCCATGCTCATGTGAGGTGTTGCACAGAGGACCCGGAACTCAAATGGCAACCCATGCAACACATGCACTGCGTGCTCAACCTTCAAAGTAAATATAATCACGCAACGAGCAAAAAAAACATTAAATTCACCGGTCAGAAGTCTTGGTAACTGCGATCCACAATCCAGCTCATAGAAAAGTTCTGGCCCGAAACATCACCTATTCCTTTTCTCCAGAGATGCTGCCTGACCTGCTGAATTACTCCAGCATTTTGTGTCTATCTTCTTCCTCCATCAATGGATCACCTTCACTGTCTTTTGCCTTTATCTGCAAAGTGCAATCTCCTTGCAATTCAGGTTTAGATTAAAGCTGCAGGATTGTGATATCCTTTGCACAAACAACACTGCCAAATTTCCATTGAGAAGAAAGAGAGAGTCGTTTCAATTGCACATCTAAGCTGAGTTAGTTAACCATGTCACAGAGCATTTGGAATTTTATTATAGGTACGCTGCTTCCCTGAAGACGAACAAGTAAGAAACCCCAGTTCCAATTGGATTGGGCTTTGCTGAAATATTTTACATTTTGTAAGCGGCTCTACGGCTAATACTGTAAATAGATGAACTGAGCTCTGGGTATCCCCAAGGTTTTATTTTGATTTTGTTGCTTTATGAAAATACTTAGTTGATCTGCAACAGAGCTGATACTCTCTCTCTCTCCCAATCTGCAGAATGCCAAAAAGCAGCTCTGGTAAAAGAAGGGGTTACAGGCTATAGATTCAATCTTTCAATCTTTCGGTGGCTGAGGTGAAGGTCAAGTACAATCATCATAGCATTATGAAGCATCAGTACTGAGCAATCCAATTCTTACGGATCATCCGAAGGCTCTCTAAATCTTATTATCCTTTTCTGATTTCCCTGCCGGAGGCAAAATATTTTTATCTGTTTGCTTAAAGAGTGTTTGGGTTCAATTGTAATTATTAAAAGAACTGCTGTCTGACTTTTGGTTTACCTTTTACTTTACATGCTCTTGTTACGACCAAGAGGAAAACAATCACCAGGATTATAACTACTCAACAGAATGGCAAGGGGAGGGGGTAAGCTAGGGAATGGCGGACCTGAAATGTTCTATATTGCGCCCATTATCAATCAAAGGTTTCTCAACTCAATAGTATTTTATTAATTCCAACTCTCCTGAATTCAGCTAAGTAGGTATCAAATGTTATAAATTTATAAATTCATAGGTGATAGGAGCAGAATTAGGCCATTCAGCCCGTCAAGTCTACTCCGCCATTCAATCATGGGTGATCTATCTCTTCCTTTTCACCCCATTTTCCTGCCTTCACCCCATAACCCCTGGCACCCTGGTCATCCAAGCTCATTAACACCATGATAAATCTTGAGTCAATTTGCATCCACAGAATCCATTGACAAGGCAGGCTGCGATGGGTAAAGCCACATAGACTTGTAGTGAGGACTATAGGGGTTAACAAGGAAATGCTTTTCTATAATACTGGGAAGATGAAGCTATCAGTAGGTCAAAGAGGTTGCCATAGAATTCAGTAGAGGAATGCAGTCACTCTTTCCTGGACATTCGCCACTTATGGTTTAATGACTTCCTCAGGACAGAAAAAGTGAAGACAGGAAGTAATTCACCAATACACTGATGTATCTTTGATTGCAACCTTCTCAATAAAGCTCCTGCGGTGGAAGATTGCAACCTTCACATGGTCCGCCCTGTTTCGACTAATGCAATCAACTCGACGTGCACAAATGTAAGATCAAATAGAACAAGTTGTCCTACAACTTTAGGCTGTGCACGCCACACGAAAGAAGAGTAAAGCTCCTTAATTACAACACATCACTCCTCGCACCTTATAAG
The DNA here is from genome assembly GCA_035221665.1 of Okamejei kenojei. NCBI lineage: Eukaryota > Metazoa > Chordata > Chondrichthyes > Rajiformes > Rajidae > Okamejei > Okamejei kenojei. The sequence continues at coordinate 41,138,307 of CM069146.1, forward strand.
TATATTCATCTCGGTCTTGCTCTCCAACACTGCCCTGGGATTTGGATTCAGGGAGCTGAATTGTTAGCTCAGGCTTTTGGACGAGAGAAGATCAGAGAGAGACAAAGAGGTGGTAACGACCATCCAGCCATCAGCTTATTGACATCAGACGAGAAGACTCAAGAGAAAACAAAATGTTTGAGAAAGGGAGATGGGTACCTTCCAGTCACTTGCAGGCAGTAATCTATCACGTCCAAATCCACACACAGCACTCCCTCAAGTCGGCAGTGAGTGATAAAGGATCATTTGCGCAGTACGACCTTCTCAGCTCTAATTAATGCCATTTATCTAATACAAGTTGCTCACACCTTAATCAGCGTTTGTGCAGCAGGAGGATGGCAATAGAACACAGAGAAGCAATCCACTCATTCGGAAGCTGCACCAGCAGACAAGTCCTACCTCCTGCACATCAGTTCATATAATCATAGAATCAACAGGCCCTTCGGCCTAACCCATCCATGCCAACTCAAATGCCCCGTCAATGCTAGTCCCATTAACGCAAATTAGACCCAGATCCCTCTTGACCTTTGCTATTCAATTAACTGTCCAAATATCTTTTAAATATTTAGCAAGAAACTGCAGTTGCTGGTTTAAACTGAAGATAGACACAAAAAACTGGAGTAATTCAACAGGTCAGACAGCATCTCTGGTGAAAAGGAATAGATGATGTTTCGGGTCGAGACCCTTCAGACGTTTTCTGACCTGCTGAGTTGCTCCAGCTTTTTGTGCTTGTCGTTAACATGTTGTCATTGTACAAAAATATGGGTTAAATGGGGCAAGCATATATGGGGATCTTGGTCAGCATGGACAAGTTGGGCTGAAGGGCCTGTTTCAGTGATGTACGATTTTATGACTTAATCTCATTCGCCAATACCAGAAGATCCTGGGCGTGCATTCCTGTGTAAGAATCAAACTTTCACAAACAATAATCTAGATGAAGAATCAATCAGTGTTCAGTCTTATTGATCAATCATTGCCTTTTACTGCTGAGTGCCCAGTGTGATCCACTTCAACAATCTGGCCTCCATAACATACACATGCACTTTATCCATGCCGAGGCTTTCAAAACCTGTCCTAAGACTTACCATGTTCCTTGTTAAAGGTAGTTGATCGATTTACGTGTCATATGTACCTTTCCCCTTAATGGCCTTTATCTGATTAATCTGCACCTCCACTGGTGCTTCTGTTAATAATGACTGTGAATTGAAAATCCTGTCATCTCACACTACAGCTGCTTGTAACATGTATACTATACAAAGTGAATTCAATATCACCTGCGGTACTTTTTAATATTTTATGGATTCACTTCTGGTGCTTACTTTTGAGAAGTTTATTTCTCCCATCCTGATACTGTACTTGAAACATTGTCTAGCATTTTGTTTTGCAAGCTCTGGCAATGCGTTCACTTTTCCAATTCCATTAGAGGTTAGATACTACCAACAGAACAGTGAAATGAAGAATGACTAAGTATATCTGTAGGAGTGACTTGTGTTACATGCAGTCACGGGATGTTGTCCATGTTTCTGGGCCAAACCTTTGGGGGTTGCAGATGACCATTGATTACTATTGCATCACATTTTGTTGCTGACTCAGAGCATAGTTCTTGGCCGACATCTCTTTGGAAGTTGTAGCGTCAGATGTCAAATCCAATAAAATTGCATTCAGTTAGTTTGCATCCTTTCATCACATAGTCATCTATCTTTAGCCACAAAGTGACACATCTGTGGAATTCATTGCATAGATTGTAATTAATACGGGTGTCCGGGGTTATGGGATAAGGCAGGAGAATGGGGTTAGGAGGGAGAGGTAGATAAGCCATGATTGAATGGTGGAGTAGACTTGATGGGCTGAATGGCCTAATTCTGCTCCTATCACTTATGTCCTTATGACCTTATGACAGCTGTGGAGGCCAAGTCAGTGGATATTTTTATGGCAGAGATTGACAGATTCTTGATTAGTACGGGTGTCAGGGGTTATGGGAGAAGGCAGGAGAGTGGTGTTGAGAGGGAAGGATGGGTCAGCCATGATTGAATGGCAGAATAGCCTTGATCTCGCTGATCTGCATGCAAAAAATAATCTCACTGCACCTTGGTACACATGGCAATAAAGGAACCATTGAACCATCGAACCTCAAATACATCTCATGATCCAGCTTCCATCGTCCACTAGAGCAGAGAATTCCTGAGAGAAAGATTTTTTCTCTGAGAGATGACATTTCTACCCATCTCAGTTTTAAATGTCTGCCCCCTTAACATATAACTGAGGCCCATTTTTAATGTTTAATGCCCCACCACTGAAATATCCACTGTTTTTCCACATCCCCAATGCAGTATTCAATAACTGTACATTTTCAGAGATACAGTACCTTCAAGCAAGGAGATTATTGGGCACAACTAAATCACTGACCTCTCCATATAGGAATCTAATTATACACAAACCTAACTGCAAATCCTCAGCTGCCAATGAAGCCTCTTTGCACTGCACCCTAGTATCTTTATTGTCCGCACAATACCACAGTATTCACAGCTTAATTTTAGTTTAGGTTAGTTTAGTTTAGTTTAGAGTTATAATGCAGAAACAGGCCATTCAGCCCATCAAGTCCTCACCGACCTGTGATCCCCGCACATTAACACTACCCAACCTACACTAGGGACAATTTTACATTTATAGCCAAGCCAATTAACCTACTAACTTGTGCGTCTTTGGAGTGTGGAGAGGAAACTGAAGATCTCGGAAAAAACCCACGCAGGTCATGGGGAGAACGTACAATCTCCGTACAGACAAGCACCCGTATTCAGGATTAAACCCAGGTCTCTAGCGATGTAAGGCAGTAGATCTACCGAGATGCCACTGTTCCATTCCCTTGCATTCAGCTGTGTATGCAATTTCTTGCACAGCGCCTTTCATTGTTTTCCTTGACTTAATTTGTTTTAGAATCAGTTGTGTGTCTACTATTGAGCTCTTCCGCCAGACGGGCAAACACAATTATTTATTTCCTCCCTGTCCCTATCACTAACAATAATAGCAAGGGTGCACAGCTGCACAGTGCTAGGGTCGCTGCCTAACATCACCAGAGACCCGGGTTCGATCCTGACTATTGGTGCTCTCTGTATGTAGTTTGCATGTTCTCTGTGTGACCACGTGGGTTTTCTCCAGTTGCTCCGATTTCCTCCCACATTCCAAAGACATGCAGGTTGATTGGCTTCTGTAAATTGTCCCTCAGGTGTAGTATTGAACTAGTGTACAGGTTGGTCGCCATGGACTCAGTGGATCGAATGGCCTGTTGCCATGCCATATCTCTAAACTAAACTAAACTATGCAAGGATGAAACATCAACTTTCTTTCCCACTCCACACAGGCTACCAAACCTGCTGAGTATCCCCAGATTTGTCCGTTTTTTATTGTCAAATTCTAACATCTGCATGGTGTTGCTTTTTGAAGAGCAAGTAGCTCGCTTCACATGTCAGCCACGTCATCAAATAAAAGTGATGAGGACTCTGCAGCTACTTACAGCAAGACATTTACATGATTATATACAATCACATCACATTTAGGATAATTGAACACTGGGTGATTTTGGGGTGACATAAGAGTGCACCTTATTACGTAGACTAAAATGGAAGCCATCTGCAGCCACGGGCCCAAATGTTGATGAAGCCATCATTCCAGATGCTTTTCTGAGTGACCAACTTAATTATCCTATGTCTTCGGCATAACTTTGGAAAGATCCTGAAACATAAGCATTGAGAGTGGTGCTCAGTTTTATAGCATTTGCATGCTCCACACCCTGTTGTACTAGGACACTGTCAAGATCTCCTATCATCTGAAGAAGGTTCTCAACACTAAACAACACCTGTACACGTTCTCCAGGGATGCGGCCTGATCCGCTGAGTTATTCCAGCACTTTGTGCCAATCTCCCATCACCTGTTGTGTTCATTTGAACCTCCTCAGAAGAGTCCGACTTACACAGTCTCTGCTTGTTGGAACCCCATCGTGATCTCCTCCCTTAGTCAAAGCCAAAAGAAGGCATCAAGGAGATTGGCCCTGACAATACTTCTCTCATTGTGTGTTAAAATCCTGCTCTGGCTGTTAGGATCTAACTGACGGAGCTACATTTGACATTTCTGCGGAGAAACGCAAAGTGTAATGGGCAAGTTAGAACAATGCACAGCAGTGAAACTGAAAAGCAATATGAACAAAGTCAGAACTGATTTCACAAAATCTCTCTCTAAGCTTCCCAGGGAAATAGTTCACAAAATTCTTCCAAGAGAACAACTTTCACAGAGACCTGTGAGGATACTCTGCTGGCAAATGTGTTTGTCAACTCTCCTGCTCCTGTCCAATGCTTTCATCGTCCAGTCACAGGAGGGTTCCAGTTGAGGAAAAAATCCAAAATGCCTGTTAGTATTGAGATTAGTGAATTCTGAATGGATTTCTTGATCAGAAGCAGACTCCAGAAGGATAAGCCATGAAGTTAGGGATGTGGCGGTGCAGCCCGAAGGGCATGGCCTAAGCACCTATTTTCTGAAGACCCAGTTTAGAATTTTCTACTGTTTTGCTTGCAATGGAAAATTATTTTGCTGACAAATTCAGCTTCTGTTGCCATGTTGCATTTCTATGCCTTGGAGTGACAATTAACATGCATTTTGCTTTTTATCAAAAGATACTATCTAAACCTTTTTTATTCCTTGTAATACCTTGAAGCAGAAAATAAAGCTGCCTCTTATATTCAGCCTTTTTATCAATTTGTTCTTGATTAAATTTAACAACAATGAAAATAGTGGATGTAAATTCCTTTCATTTATTTCTAAGTTAACTGGGTGATCAAACAGAAGTTAGTCAGCGAGATCTGGAAAGGATGTGAAGAGGAAAGATAAGGCTGTGAGCAGCGATAAATATATGGTTTACTCGTGCTATCTCTTTATTAGCAAGACACAAGGGACTGCAAATGCTGGATTTTTTTTTATTCTGCAGAAGAGTCCCAACCCGTAAAGTTCTCTATCCATGTCCTCCAGTGATGCTGTCTGACAAGCCGATATACACCTGCACTTTTGTTCAACTATCTCTATATAACCTCCCAGCACAGAGTCTGCAACTGAAGATGTCCATGCTATTTTTCAATCTTAAAACCATAAACTTCATCCTTTTATTCTCTTTAAGAGATCTATTTGACTGATATTGTATATATTATTAAATTAGTAATTTATAGGTGCTGTCTGTGTGGAGTTTACATGTTCTCCCTGGGACCGTTTGGGTTTTTCCAATTTTCCTCCCACATCCCAAAGATATGGAGGTTTATAGGTTAATTGGCCTCTGCAAAGGAAAATAGTAAGATTAAACGAGAACTTACCAGTTTGAGGTTTGATCTTTATTTTTGAGGAGTTACGATGAGGGATTACGTGAAGAAGCCCCGCCAGGCGCATGCACATCATACTTCAAAGCAGTGGCGTGAAAACACAGTAAAGTGATAGTCAAAGTGATATAATAAGACTCAGAAGACTAGAACTACCAGATGATGTTTGCGATTATGAGGGTCGGGAGCGGAGGGCACGTAATCCCTCATTGTAACTCCTCATAAAATAAAGATCAAACCTCAAACTGGTAATTCTCATTTAATCTTACTATTTTATTTCAGAGTCACGTGAGTGACGACGTGAAGATTTCAAAGCTCTGTGATTTCATGCTATAGATCCATTCCATATGACACACTGCTTCAGTTGACACAGGAGTGAACAAATAACGTATTGATCATTGCTCAAATTATTCAATAAACATTTTTTAATAATAAACAAAACAGTAATAACCCCTCTATCCCAGGGGGAAATTACAAATTAAATTTACAAAAGAAATCAAACAGAAACCAAAACAGCATGCCCAAAACTTTGCCCTGCCAGGACAGGTTTGTCATAAAACTTGGAGAAGGTCGCCTCTCTAGACCATCCTGCGGCCCCGAGGATTTGATCTAGATGTACATCCTGTGTCTTCGCTGCGGATGTTGATGCCGCTCTGGTGGAGTGAGAGTTAAAGACATGAGTGTCCACTCCAGCACAATCTGTTTCAACCATGTAGAAATAGTTTGTACTGACACCTTTTTATGAAGTTTTTTGTGGCTGATGAGCATTGCTGTTTCAGAGCCTCTGAGACTCTTAGTTACCTCGATATATTGACTCGGGTGCGTAACTACACATAGCCTTTGGTCAACGGGGTATGCTTTGAAGCTTACTTTGGCTCCGGCCATACCTGGCCTGCTTTGTTTGATTAAATCGTATACATAAAACGTCATGTTATCTACAGAAGAATACATGCTATCCAGCCGTAGCTTTTGCAATGTTTGAACCCATTGTGCTGATACTAGCGTCATGAGCATAACGACTTTAAGTGTTAACTTCTGAAAAGTTAGTGATGTGATTGGAGCCCATTGCCGAAGCAGTGTGAGAACTATACTCACATCCCAGATTTCTGTATATCTAGGCTTAGAAGGGTTTTTGTTAAAGATACCTCTCATAAATCGGGACACTAGCGGATGAGACCTGATAGATTGTTGTTCTGAAAATTGCCCTAAATAGGAGGACAAAGCACTCCGAGCACTATTAATGACACTGTAGCTCAACTGTTCATCAAAATGCAATGTAGCAAGAAACTCCAATGCATCCGGTATGCTTGCAGTATGATAAGATATATCTGACTGCAAGCATTTCTCCCATTTCTTAATATGAGACACATATTGTATTTTAGTGCTATCTCTCCAAGCCGCAGTAATCACATCTACGTTCCTACTCGACAGTCCAAGCCCTTGGAACGGTCTGGTCAGAATCTGCAGATTAAAAGATTAATATGGTCATGTAAAGGATGACTTTCTCCTGTTACTGGATGAACCAACAAATTACTGCACTTGGGGACAGTCGTGAATGGCTAAGTCCTCATTCTCAGGATCAATGGGAACCATGGCTGTGTAGGACAGTCAGTAACCACCAGAACGCCTGAGGCGGAGTCATGAGGCAGAATGGGGGGAAAACGTAAAAGAACGTACGTCCCCAATGTAGCTAGAATGCATCCACCGCTACTGCTCCTGAATCTGGTTCCCACGGAAAGTAATTAGGCAACTGGTGATTTAGCCTGGATGCAAACAAATCTATGTCTGGAAAACCATACCTGCTGACAGTCATTTAAAAAACATGAGGATTTAGCATCCACTCTATGTTGTCATTAAACTTCCGTGACCTGGTGTCCTCCACCACATTATCTCTACCTGGTAGGTAGATAGCTGAGACACAGATATTTCTGGAAATGCACCAGTCCCAAATGAGATTAGCAAGATTATCACATTATACTGACCTAATTCCTCCCATGTGATTGATATAAGCTGAACAATATGCTTTTAACCATAGAATGCACCCAGCAATTTATACCATGCCTCTGCAGGATTAATTCCTCTTGCACACTCCACCTACCACTACAGCTAGTCTCGCTATCCGTGGCTCCCCATCCCAAAGCACTTACATCTGTTTGTAAAATCACTGAAGGTTGTTGAGTCAAAATGTTTTTGGTACTTCGTGCGATATTGATTATCCACCATTGTTATTCGGCGATGGCTTAGGCTGGCAACTGCATTGGTCTGTCAAAATGACCTGCATGTTCTTTAAGTGCTTGTTCTCTAGCTCGTTGCAAACTTTGATAGAGCAGAGGCCCAAACTGCACTGCAGGGAAAGCTGCCACTAATTTACCAATAACACTGGCTACATGCCGAATGGAGGGTTGTTGCTCCTCTATGAAACTGCTACAGACCTCCATGATTTCAACAGCCTTGGCCATAGGCAAAGTCACGGACACATCAACTGAATCAATTACAAACCCCAAATAGTTAATTATTTGGGATGGTACTAGCTTGGATTTTGTTGGATGGATGAGGAAACCTAATCTCTGAAATAGGTGGTTGGTTGCTGAAACCGACACCTCAGCTGTTTCCTGAATGTTGCTTACAATTAAAATATCATCTAAATAAGCCATCACAATGTGATTCTGGGCACGAAGTAGCGCCAGAACTGGTTACAACAATTTTGCAAACAACCTAGGAGCTGAGGTTAATTCATTGGGCAACGCTTTAAATTGCCACAGCTGTCCCATCCAACTAAATTTCAAGTATCTACGGTACTGATGATGAATTGGTACAGAATAATATGCATCTTTTAGATCTATGGTTGCCATATAACAACCTTTTCAAAACAACTGCTTAGCAGTACTGAAAGTATCCATTTTAAAATGCCTATATTGGACATAGGAATTTAACTGGGTTAGGTCCAGAATGACTCCACACCCACCATCTTTTTTCTGCCTGGGGAATATATTGGACACAAATTGTTGAGGATGATATACCGTCTTTTCAATTGGCCATTTTTGGAATAAAACTCCAATTTCATCATTCACCTGTAGAGTTTCTGGTCCTGAAAAAACCAATACCCGACTAGGCATATTTTGTGCAGGTGGATGTATTCCTGACATAAACTCAATTCGAGACCCTGAGACACTGTCCACAGTATAAACAGATCGGATGTTATGCAGCACCATTCATCATAAAACAATTGCAACCTACCCCCAACCGGAGGTTGTTCCCCAGAGTATTTATCCTGGACGGAATCAGTTACCCATACCTCCATAGCTGACCTCAAATTTCTCAATCTTCTGGCCATGTTGGGGTTGTAGTTGGGGTACGCAGGTGCATATGGACGGTGCACAACTGGCAACCCTCTACTTGGGCCTGCTTCAGCATTTGAAGCCCGTCTGATTGGAAAAGACCTGCGAGGTGGTATCCTGGCCGTGGGCGTCTTCATGAGGCTAATGGTTTTGGCCTCTTCCTCTAGGTCTTTAACCTGTTTCATCAGGTCTTCGCCGAATAAGAAATTTGGCGCCTGGATGTTAGAGGACTTACAGAGAGCTGAGAAACGTGGATTTAATGTTGGTTTGATGGCGATCTTCCGGATACAATTTATCTTGAAATGAGCATTGCACAGCAGGGTCAACATATCCTGCTGTGTTCTCGACATTGGCGCTCCTTGGACCATTTGCCCAAATGCCGTGATCCCCGCCCCCACCAATTTGAGGACTCTCTGGAAACGGAGCTCCTGCCCCCTCATAGATGCGCTCATTTGTGCCCAGATAGCCGAGTTCACGGTGGGCACCTTGAGCGACGCACAGTTAACAGGTGTCTGGTAATGAGTTGTTGTCTGTTCCATGATTGTCCTGAGTCCTGGAGCTGGTGAGAGGCCATATAGTTTATATTACAGGTTTTCCTCCATGGCTTCACCAGTCCCCTCTGGAATGGCAAAATTTCTAGCCACATCCGGGATACCTGGAGCATGGCTCATGTTCCTTGGTGTATGCACAAAAGCAGTGACACCAACCTCAGGGTCAGAATCCTCCTGCCCTGGCTTTGCCGAGTCTTGCTCTAGGGAGGTCTTGACCAGCCCTAAACAAGGTGCTGGTGAGGGTGATTCTCATTGGAACTCATAGGCGTGCTGGAATTCCTCCTCACCATACGGGCCTCTGACTGAGGCTGTTGCAGGAAGTTGTTGGGGAATCCTGGGGGTTTGCGACCTCGATTGGAACACTTCATGGTTCATCATTGTTTGAATCATCTGCTCCATTTTATCTCGACGTCCCCAGACCTTCTTGTTGGAAGGAGGGGAGTCTTCTTGGTCAGATTCGTCAGAATAAATGGGCCTGACTGACTTCCGTTTAGCCTTTCACTGGAGTGGCCACAGCGCCCTGAGGCACCGGAGTTAATGGAGGCAGTTGAGCTGCCGGCGGTTCTGCAGTTGGCGTCGGAACCGGCATTACCGCAGCCGGTATTTCCCTACCTGACCTACGTGCACTAACCGCGGTCCCGCGATTAAGGCTCTTACTACGAACGGCAGCACTCTTTTTTACAACTCTCTCCATTTTAAGAGTACTCCCGCTGGCTCCTGAACCAGTCTTACAGAGTTTAAATACCCGCAGAAAGTTGTTAAAATCACTTACCTGCCGGTTTATTACTTACCGCTGGTGGAGCTGCACTCTCCAGCCCATCGGTGCGCCATGTGTCGGACGTAATGACGCGCATGCGCCTGGCGGGGCTTCTTCACATAGTCACTCATGTGACTACGAAGTAAAATTGCCTCTAGCATGTAGGGGGTGGCTGAGAAAGTGTGATAACATGCAAGTAGTGTGAACAGATGATCGGCATGGACTCAGTGGGCCAAAAGGCCTGTTGCCATGGTGTCTCTCTGAATTAAATTAAACTAAACTAAACTAGCAGTGGTTTCAGGAGGGGATAGGGTTTTGGGAGAAGAGGAATGTCAAATGACGCGCTGGTGCTTAACATGTTGATAAAGTCTGATTAAAGATAGTCCGTGGGTCTCCAATGAGGTAGAGTGTAGGTCGGGACCACATTCTAGTTGGTGATAGGATGTTTCAGTTGCCTGATAACAACTGGGAAGAAACTCTCCCTGAATCTGGTGGTTTTTCTCACTTCTGTACCTGTTGCCTGATGGGAGAGGGGAGAGGGAAGAAAGGGAGTGTCCAGGGTGCTTGATTTATGCTGCTGGCCTTGCCAAGGCAGCGTGAGGTATAAATTGAGTTAATGAAAGGGAGGTTGGTTTGCATGATGGTCTGGGCTGGGTGATGTTCCACATTTCTCTGCAATTTCTTGCGGTCCGGGATAGAGTTGTTCCCAAACCATGCTGTTTTGCATCCCGAAAAAATGCTTTCTACAGCGCATCTGTAGAAGTTGATGGGAGTTGTTGGGGACATGGCGAACTTCCTAATCTTTCTAAGAAAGTAGAGGCGTTGGCGTGCTTTCTTGGCCATTACTTTGATATTGCTGGTCCAGGGCAAGATATTGGTGATATTTATCCTTTAATTTTTATTTTGCCATTAATATACATCACGGGGTAATTTATAAAAGTAATTCAACCTACCTACTGTTCAATATGGAGAGGGAACTGGGGAGAATGCGTGAACTCAGCACAGAGATCGTCCGAGGTCAGGCGTGAGACAACAGCATAAACTGTGTTGTTCTTTGTCATTGGTGTTGGATATATCAGGACTCAAAGGATAATGAGAGCTTTTACTTTAGTTTAGAGATATAGCATGGAAACAGGCCCTTCAGCCCACCGAGTCCATGCTGACCATCGATCACCCATACACTAGTTCTATTCTACACGTGAGGGACAATTTACAGATGCCAATTAAAAGTTTTAATGAACCAATTGAAAGTTTTTGGGTGGTGGAAGGAAACCGGAGTACCCGGAGGAAACCCACATGGTCACAGGGAGAACGTACAAACTCTGTACAACCAGAATTGAAGCAGGTCTCTGGCGCTGTGAGGCAGCAACTCTACTGCTGTGCCATTATGCCACTCGAGAGCCCTCATTTATCTTGTGAGTGGAACTAGTGAAAAGATTTCCAGAAGGGAATGGATATTGCCAATACCCTGGAGAAGACACAAAATAGAGAAGCAGTGCTGATGCTAGGGCTAGTTATGGTATGTTGGAAAGTCAGCAAATCCCACAGACTACTGATTATTCTATTGTGAGAACCTAGAATTTTTTAATCTACCACTGTCGGAGAATTTTGAGAGCTGCAACGTTGTCATGTGCAGCCAGTGGGAGCAGATACTAAATGAGTGGTCAGGCTGAAGTTACTGGCAAACAGGTATAATGTCCAGACTTTCTCTTTACAGATCAGGATGAGAGAATTCAAGCATACCTATTTGATATGTCGGACCTAAATTTCAAGCATTCATGCAGGATGGCAACTGACACTTAAGAAAGTGAGGCAGTTTCACTTGTTCTGTAAGTTCTAAATGAAGATGGACTAGAAGTGAAAATTCACAGCAAGTGGAACCCAAGCCAAGTAAAAATTGTGATTATGTGGCAAGTCCAATTTGATGGTACCATCATCAGTAAGATTTTCAGTTAAAACTATCTCTGTCTAATCACTTATTATAACACACCAGAAATAATATAATCCCATAAACAAGATATTAATTTCGAAGGTAGACACAAAATGTTGGTGTAACTCTGTGGGTCAGGCTACATTTCTGGAGAAAAATAATAGGTGGTGTTTCAGGTCAGAACCCTTACCCAAAATGTAATCTATCTGCCTGACCCGCTGAGTGACACCAGCATTTTGTGTCTATCTTAGGTAGTTCCTTCTTTAATGGCAATTTCAAACTATTCCAAGCTTCAGCTTTCCATTGCCGTTACTACACAAGCAGGTTGGAGTGATCATACGCAGAAGATAACTCCGGAAGTGGCGGCGCTGCCTGGCAGCTGCGGCTCACCTGCAGTCCGTCTGTTTTTTTCTTTTCTTTTTGTCTTCTTGTGTTTGTTTTAGTTAGAATTTTGGTTTATTAGGCTGTGTATGTGTGTGTGTGGGGTGGGGGGAGGGGGGGGAGAGAAACAGGGTTTTAGTCTCTCCCTTTGGGGGGATGTGACTTTTCTTGTCGTGTCCCCCGTCACCGTCTCCATCTGTGCTGAGGCCTATTGGCGGAGCTTGCGGCCTCTGAGCTATGGCGGCATTCCAGCTTCCAGCAGCAGCGGCGGCCTGGCTTCAGAGCTGCGGTGCTCCAGCGGCGGCGCGGCTTCAGAGCTGCGGTGCTCCAGCGGAGGCGCGGCTTCAGAGCTGCGGTGCTCTTGTGTGTTTTGTTTTTTGTTATATGTTATGACTGCAAGGTAACAAAATTTCGTTCAGACCGAAAGGTCTGGATGACAATAAAGGATACTTTACTTTATAAAGTAAACTGATCCTCCAATCATTCTTTCTAGTTTAATTGATTCTTTATTGAAGTAGTTGTGCAAACAAAGAAGTGAACTTACCAGATCCTCTTTATCCTTATACAAATCATAGCTTTCTGTTCTTACTATCTGATCTGGTAAAAACTGTACTCTTTCTCCCGTGCTTGCTCCAGTCTGATCTAGCCACTCCCTGTGATTACACTATATGTAACGTTCATCTATGTATCAAAAGCCCACCCCCAAGCTCCAAAATAATACTACTAGAAATATCTAGACAAAATAATAAAATATGCTAACCATAACTAGCCTAAGCATGAATGGCTCCTACACACCGGCCCCTAATTGTTCTATATATATATAAAACGATGATAGTATCTGTACTATCATCTGTAGTTCCTTCCTACATAAGATGTTAATTTTATGCTTCCCTCTCTTTATCACGCCAGGATCAGCACATTATTGAACTGAATGCCTCCACAACTGATAGGTTCAGTCAATTCTTCTCAACAAACCACAGTAGTTTTTGTAGTGATTATCATGCTGGTCAGTTAATTTCATATGAAGGTGCCTCTTGCCAAAGATTAGTTATAAGTCTCTTTCACACTATGTTCACCTGAGTTATTAGTTGTCAGAATGCCACAAGCGTTGCTTTACAATTACTTTAGCCCAAGTAATTTCTCACAAATAATCCCAGGCAGATGACTATTCCATGGTTTAAGCTTCACTAAAATTCCAGGTATTCAAGTATCTTTTACTTTCTATTTTTTTGTCTCTACATACATTAGAAAAAAAGAAGTATCATTCAGGATTGGTGTCAATAAATGGGAAAAAGTAAAAATATCTACAGAGGGAGAAACAGGTGGCATTAACAGGAAACATTACTCCCAATCGGCTGAGAGTAAAGAACAGTAGCTGAAAATCTTGGATCAAATCTGTGAAGGCAAAACATATTTGTTGATGTTTCAGAGCGAGAACCTACATCAGGACTGAGGTAAGAAGAGGTAAGATAGCAAGAGTTAAGTAGTAAAGGGAGGGGTAGGACTAGCTGATAGATGGAACCAGGTAGGGAATTGGATGGGAAAGGTAATTAGAGGGAGAAGAAAACTAAGTGAACAGGTGTGTTTGAGTGTATGCATGTGTGTGCGCATGCATGCATGTGTGTGTGTGTGTGTGTGTGTGTGTGCAGAACACACGGATGAGGTACCCGAAATTGGAAACTTCAATGTTCATATTATTACGTTGTAATCTACCCAAGTGAATTTCATATCTTTGGGTCGTAAGTTACCCAAGTGAAATTTCTACCGTTAGGTTGTCAGCTACCAAAGCCAGCTGCAACTAGCTGAGAATGGGCTTCAAGGACAGATCACAGGCCAGGGTGGCACAGTGACACAGCTAATAGAACTGCAACCTTACCAGTCCAGTGACCTGGGTTCAATCGGTGACCTCAGGTTCTTTTGTGGAATTTGGATGTTCTCCCTTTGTCCATGTGGGTTTCCCCAAGGTGCTTTAGACGCCTTCCACATCCCACCAATATGTAGGTTACTAGCTAAATTATAAATTGTATACATCTTTGGCTTTTATAAGTGTAGGTGAGTGATAGCATGTGGGAGGGAGCTATTGGGAATTTAGGGACAGTAAAATGGAAGCGGTGCAGGATTAAAGTCAAATGGATGATTGGTTAGTGTTTACTTGATGGGCCAAAGGGTTTGTTTCTACACTGTGTGACTCCATGCACAATGACTGACTTGCATACAGGGTAACTAATTATTCTGACTAAAAATGATTCCATTTAGTGTGTTTAAATCAATGTGATGTGTTTTCAAACGAAATAATCGCTGTCTTTCAATTTCCTTACAGGATTCACTATCAATGTTCTACACCACAGATTTTAATAGTTATCTCTCCAGCTCAAAGCCAATCAAAGATTTCTTTGCTACACATCTCCCCTGTAAAGGATTACCAGCTACAGAAATCATGAGCCTAGAAATGTTAAAATAATATAAACATGGCGTTAGAGATACAATCTATTCCCGCTTCCATCTCAGCTAATATAATTAGAGTTATTCAACGAAAATTACTTACCAGGGTGTTTGAGAAAGTGTGCTGCCCATTTGAGATAGAATTTGTATCAAAAAGGCACCCGGAATTAGCAAGTCAATAAATGTATTGAATAAAATTACACGTTCAATGGTTCCCTTCACCTGGAAGCAGATGCTCATTTTAAATCCATTGAGCCAACGATTTATCTTCTACTCATCATGATTCAGTAATAGAATGAGAAATAAGTTACAGGAAGATTGACCAGGAATTTCCATCCATTTGTTTTAATATTAGATTTGCACAGAAAATGGAGCTGCTCCCTCACAGTGCTAGAAATATGGGTCCAACCCTGACCTCAGGTGCTATCAGTGGAGGTGGCAGGTTCTCCCCATGATCGTGTGGGTTTTCTTCAGGTGTTCTGGTTTCCTGTCACCTTTCCATGACATGCTGGTTGGCAGTTCAATTTGTGGAAGAGAGAGTGGATGGGGAATGTTTTCGGAGAATAGGATACAGGGAAAATTAATGACGGTCACGCTGAGAGTTGGCATAGACTCAATGGGCTGAATGGCTTCCGTCTAAGTAATTTGGAAGTATGGAATTGCAAGCGACACAAGAAACAGGAGCAGGGGTTGGTTTATTTGGCAAGACAACGCTTTTACTCTTCCTCCCCAGATCTATATCTTTTGTAGTTTGAATATCGATCAACCTCCAACTGGACTAACTTCAACTTCAATGGCTCACCCCTGCAGGACCTTGACATGAAGAATTGCAAAGTTTCATGAGCTCTGAAAGAAGACACTGCTCTTCATCCCACCCTGAAATCACTGCCCTTCTTACTTAGAAACTAAACGCCCTGGTGTGAGAAACCCCAGCCAGGGAAACATCAGCAGCCACCTATCAGTCCCTCTCTGAATTTGACACGTGTCTGCAATATCACCCCTGCCTAATAATGTAATTTGCGCTGTCCCAATTTAGTACTTTCTCAAAAGGTTCAGAATTATCCTTATATGTAACTACATTACAACTTAAGGAGCTATGACCACTATCCCTGAAGGTTTTCCAAATGAAATGCCAGTCACCTGGCCAGGCTCATTTCCCAATACAAGATTCAGAATGGCCCTTTCTCTAGTTGGACTATCCACATATTGTTTCAATATTAGGAAAGTTAAAGTAATCCACTACGACAATCCTGCAGCTTTTACATCTTTCCATAATCTCTCTCCATATCTGTTCCTGCATCTCCCTCTGGCTATTAGGAAGTCTATTATATAATCCCATCAGAGTGATTGCAGTTTTCCTATTTTTGAGCACTGCCTATATTGACTTGGTGTGTGAGTGACGCTGTGACATTCGTTCTGAGTGGTAATACAACTCTTCCACATCTTTTACTCCTCTCTCCATCTATCACATCTGAAATCTAGAAACCCAGGAACTATCAGATGAATTTTCAGTTCTGTCAACCATGTCTCTGTAATGGCTCAAATATCATAGTTCCATGCATCAACTAAGGCTCTAAGTTCATCAGCTTTGCATTGAAATTAAATCAATTCAGCCCATCAGCCTCACCATGTTCATGGGCCAGACTCTGTTTGTCCTTTCTTTCAGTCTTTCTCTACCTTCCCATTAGCCCCTCTACTTGATGCCTTGTTGATCTGGTTCCTACCCCTACCTCATCCCTCCCCTCTATTCTTGTTTAAAACTCTGCTGAGTAGCAATAGTCCTGCTGGACAAGTCCCACCTGCCCTGGAAAGAGAGCGCAATGGTCCATATATCTGAAGCCTCCCTCCTGTACCAGCTCCATAACCACATTTTGCTGTACTAGTCTTCTGTCTCATGCCTTACTAGCATGTTCTTTTCAAATCTTTACAAATGAGCACTCATCTGAAGTATTATTACTGCATTTAATTATGCACTTGCAGTCGGATGAAGAAAGAACAGTCTTCAATATATGATGACTTCAATGGAATGCGGAATCATTGCTAAAAATGATATTATAATTCATTGATTTTTTTCTGATTATCTTCAATATTTTTGACCCATTGACTGTGAATAATTGACTTCATGCTAATTATTCCAGATTAATTATTTCTCACATATATGAAATGAAAGGAAGCTTTTCATCCCATTGAGGCTGTGATAGCTCTCTGAACAATCCCATTGATCTAAACACTTTAACTTCCCCTCCCATTCCCAAACTGATCTTTCTGTCCTGGGCCTTCTCCACTATCAGAATGAGGTCCAAAGCAAATTGGAGGAACACCTCATATTGCGCTTGAGCAGCTTACAACCCAAGGTCAAGGTCAAGGTCAAGTTCACATTTATTGTCACATGCACCAATAGGTGGAATTTGAGTTACCATACAGCCATACAGATAAGACGAACACAATGCACAATAGAGTTTAACATAAACATCCACCACTTAAGTGTAACAATGCACACATCTTTACGATGTGGGAGGAAAGCTGATCACCCGAGGTAAGCCAATGCAGTCACGGGGAGATGTGCAAACTACACACAAACAGCACCGGAGGTCAGAATCAGATCAGATCATTGGGGCTGTGAGTCGGAGCTATATTTCAGGCTCAGCAGAAAATTTGCTACAGATTCTTATGAACAAATATTGACAAGAATGGAATCAAAATTCCATAATACACACTTGAATGGTCAAAAATATTAAAGGTCATCAGAAAACTCATTGAGCTAAAAGATTTTTTTAAGCATGAATTCCTCATGCCAATGAAATCATCGTCTACCATGTTATTAATCTTTCTGAGTTTTGCTGTGCAATACAATGACGCATTATGCTTGCTCTGACCACTCATCTGTGATTTGATGAGGAAATTATATTGACTGTGATTGATGGATCAGATTTGGTCTTTGCTCACTCCCAAAACAGATTAAAAGTGTTATTTGTTAAGTCCAAATCATGCATGTCATCAATACTTTGGCATGACCTTGTGGGGTACGATCCCAAAATCAAAGCGAGAAGCCAGGTGTAGTGGGAAGCACCTTTTATTTTGTCCTTCCGCCACAACCTCATCATTCTAGCTAAGTCTACACTGAGAGTTGCTGCAGTATTCTCATAACCTGAAGCATTCAATATTTCCTTGAGCTTTTTTTCCAAGAGCAGTAAGAATCAAATTCAACAAATATTCAACAAGGTGTATAAAATCATGAGAGGAATAGATCGGGTAGATGCACACAGTCTCTTGCCCAGAGTAGGTGCATCTAGGGCCAAAGGACATAGGTTTAAGGTGAAAGCGAAAAGATTTAATAGGAATCTGAGGGGTAACATTTCCACACAAAGGGTGGTGGGTGTATGGAACAAGCTGTCAGAGGAGGTAGTTGAGGCTGGGATTATTCCATTTAAGATGCAGTTGGACATGGATAGGACAGGTTTGGAAGGGTGTGGACCAAATGCAGGCAGTTGGGACTAGTGTAGCCTGCAAGTTGGGCCAAAGGGCCTGTTTCCACTCTGTATCACTCTATGAAATAGTCCAAGAACATTGACATCAGACATACTGTAGGTTAAAAGCAAAGTTTGGAAAGGGGAACTTTTCAATTTAAAGGCCGGTCGCCATGGAAACAATACAAATAGTTTCAAGAAACAATTTGACTTTCAGGGAATTGAATGATGTGATGGGTTGTTGTGACTGAAATCCATTAACAAACAATTGTTTCATTCAATATCATTTTCTTGGTATTATTAAGATTTATGATGCACTCAGGAAATCCAAGCACTTTAGCACTTCCATGTGGCCCCATAGTTTTTAAAAGGATTACTTGTAAGGCCATTACATATATTTGCAATTCTTTTTTTATGTTGACTTTTTTTTTAATGCCCCCTTAATCGTGTTAGACATTGTGCCCATTTTTTCTTCCTGAAATGACATTTTTTTGCATGGAAACCAATTTATGAACAAATATTTTCTCTTAATAGGATATTAGATATTTAGTAATGGAAGGATTTATTTTGAGATACAACCATCACGAAAATATTTGAAACTAATGACTAATAATAACAATTAACACAAATGTACATTTTTGAAGATAGAAACATAGAAACATAGAAATTAGGTGCAGGAGCAGGCCATTCGGCCCTTCGAGCCTGCACCGCCATTCAATATGATCATGGCTGATCATCCAACTCAGTATCCTGTACCTGCCTTCTCTCCATACCCCCTGATCCCTTCAGCCACAAGGGCCACATCCAACTCCCTCTTAAATATGGCCAATGAACTGGCCTCAACTACCTTCTGTGGCAGAGAATTCCACAGATGATGCCAGGATTCGAGAAACAAGGACTGGTAATGTGGAGGCTGTCCTCCAAAACCTCCCTTTTGCCCTCCCAAAGCTGTCAAAGCTATCATGACTATGAACAGTTAATAAATGCCTCCTCAACAGTGAGGTAACTTTAAAAAGGAGTAAAAATTAATAAGGACCTATAAAAATATAATATTTTTAAAACCATATAAAATCATTTGGAAATAATCGAATAAAATAATATCTATATTACTAAAAGTCTGATTAACCACTTCCTTTTGTTCTGTATATTGATTTTAGAAAAAACGCTGCCACTTACGGCTGTGATTTTTGACCATCTTACTCAGAGTCCCCCTCTGTTATGCAGGACAAGAGGATTTTTCCCATCGATGAAAAATAAAAGAGTTATTAGTGGAGGGACTATAAAACCCGGAAGTATTGAGTGCCTCAGTCAGTCTCTGCAAGATGGGGGTGCGAGAGGGTCATGTCTCTCAGTCTGAGCTGTGAATAACACTGAACACATTGTCTACTAAACTTGTGGTTTTACTGACCTGTCAGTGCCCTTAACGTGGTTTGAAAGTATTGTTTGGAAATGCTAAAGCTGTGTTGCCTTTGGTTTGGAAATGCTAAAGCTGTGTTGCCTTTGGTTTGGAAGTGCTGAAGCTGTGTTGCCTTTGGTTTGGAAATGCTGAAGCTGTGTTGCCTAATTAAAGTTGCCTTGCCTAATTAAAGTTGCATTGCCTAATTAAAGTTGCCATGCCTAATTAAAGTTGCCTTGCCTTCTATATAATTAAAAGTCTAATCTTGACCACTTCCTGTTTGTGCTTTATATTGATTTTAGAAAAAACGCTACCATGTACGGCTGTAACCTTTGGCCATCTTACTCAGAATCCCCCTTCGCCCATCAGGTGCTGAGGATTTTTCCAATGGATGAAAAATAAAAGAGTTATTAGTGTTTAAAAAATGTTGAGATTCTCTCTACTGTCAATCATACCATGAAGGCCACGCCCCTTCTGGTGGGTGGGGGGAACTATAAAACCCAGAAGTGTGGGGGGCGTGGCTCAGTCTCTGCAAGATGGAGGAGGGAGAGGTCACGACTTGCTGTCTTTAGTGGCCTTGCACCCTGCTTGAAATGGTATGAGACTACACTTGAATTGGGTGGCCTTGCACCCTGCTTGAAGTGGTAACAAACTGCACTTGAATTTGGTGGCTTTGCACCCTGCTTGAAATGGAATTTATAGGAATAGCCGTTAGTCAACTGGCAGATCACTCACTCACGGCTGGTGGGCTGCCAGCCGTGAGTGAGTGATCTGCCAGCACAGCATGCTTGAGTGACTGAGCCACCAGCCCAATAATCCATTCATCCCACAATGTCCATAACTAGACCTCTGGAAACCAGTCCCTTCAGCCCACAACACCCATACTAGCGCTACAGAAAGCCCCCCCCCCCTCCTCACTGGCCACCAATATTGAAATTGGTGATGAGGTGGAATATTATGTTGGGGGACCAGCCTTCCCATGTGATGCTGGGACCCAACGGGTCCCAATTAGTCTAGTATATTTTAAAATTGCCTCGCATTTTCTTTCCAAAATGCAGATGTAAAATATGCATTGAAGCTGGAGGTTTCAACAAGATTGGGCCCACAAGATTGCAGAGATTTCAGACCAAGCGGTTGAGACAAACATTGTTTTTTTTTTACTGTATTACAGTAAACAATAAGTAATTAATACAACCGGTTTTCCGTTTAGATTGAAGAATTCCACGGCTTCCTTCTTGGTTATGGGATTCTAAAAGTCGAGGAACAATTTGAAAGTAGCATACACAGCCTTTGTATGATACACTGCTGAGATCTTTTACACTTCCCTCGGCTCATCATTAATCTTCCTGCCAAGCCAATACCAAGTTAACAACTCAAGTCAACCAACTGACCTAAGATTTTCAATCTCCATTTCTATCTTATAGGCTATTACTGTTCTTCTTAAATCTGTAGGCAATCTCAAATCATCTTCAGCCTTCCTTTCTGCCTTGTCAATTCCATATCCTGAAGGGCTTAACATCATTTTGATGATATGTTGTAAAAGAACATAGAAACTGGAAGGAAAACGGGCTTCTTAAATCTGTTATTCAATATAATAAAATTATGGCATATTGGACTGTAGCCTTAATTAAGCATTCTTACCTACCTCCAGTAAACCTCTACCCTCCACCCTCCCTCCTGATAAACAAAAATTAAAAATATTCAAACATTTACAACCCCCTGAAAAATAAATCACCATCTCCATTTTAAATGGGTAACCATTTATTTTTAAACAGTGCCTCCAAGTCCCCACTAAAAGCATCATTACCTTTCCGATCCACCCTGGCAAGACACCTTAGGATCTTATGTGGGATGTTGAGGGTAATCTAGGTGTGAAGGTATAGAATATGAGTGAGGTCTTAGATGAACATCTCATCGATATTCACTGGAGAGAAGGATGTGGAGGCTGGAGAGTTAAGGGAGGGCTAGGCTGAGATTTTGAATCTTCTGAATGCATCTGTATTAGGGAGGACGAGTTGCTGGAAACATTGGAGCGCATGAGGGTGGATAAAGCTCCAGGGCAAGATGCGAGCTGTGGCAGAATCCTGAGGCAAGCAATGGAGGAGATTGCTGGGGCTGATAGAGATGCGTGCCCCTTCGTGAGCCACAGGTGAGGTGCCAGAAGACTGGAGGATGTAATGTTGCCCTGTTATTGAAAAAGAGCGGTAGAGAAAACCCTGGAAACTACAAGGCTGTCAAGGCTTACATCAGTGATAGTGAACGTTTTTGGAAAACATTCAATACAGGGTCAGGGTTTATGTTCATGTGGAAGAGACTGGGGCTGATTAAGGGGCATCATGGTTTAATGCAGGGCACATTATGACCTCTCAACTCTAAACACCTCTCAATTTTTTGAGAAAGTAACTAAGAAAATTGACTTCTAAGTTAGTAGTAGACTTGGTTTATATGGACTTCAGTAAGGCTTTTCACAAGGACCCACGTGATCTGCTGGCCTAGAATGTCAAGGCACAAGGGATACGTTGACAAACTGAACCCCAAAATTGGCTGGATGATAGGACAACAAGGAGATAGGTGGATTTTTTTTTTACTATGTCTGCACCAAGCAGTGTATTGCCAGAATTAGCTGCAAGATCTTAATTGTTTTGTGATATGATAAATAAGTTCAATGAGAATGTACGTGGTCTGATTAATTGGTTTGAAGAAAACATGACAATTGGTGTAGTCAGAGATAGCAAAGCAAAGAAGGTTGGATGCAATTGGAAAGCTGATCGAAGTAGTAGCAGATAGAACAAATGAGTTATTAAGTGAGTTTGTACTGTAATAACATTTAAAAACATTTGGAAATTTACATGGACTGGAAAGGTTCAGATGGGACAGGAGGGACTAGAGAAGATGGGGCATCTTATTCAGCATGAATGTTGGGTCAAAGGGCCTGTTGTATCCAAGGTGACTTGGATAGGTTGGGTGAGTGGGCAAATGCATGGCAGATGCAGTATAATGTGGATAAATGTGAGATTATCCACTTTGGTGGCAAAAACTGGAAAGTAGACTATTTTCTGAATGGTGGCTGATTAGGAAAAGGGGAGATGTAACGAGACCTGGGTGTCATGGTACACCAGTCATTGAAAGTAGGCATGCAGGTGCAGCAGACAGTGAAGAAAGCGAATGGTATGTTAGCATTCATAGCAAAAGGATTTGAGTATAGGAGCAGGGAGGTTCTACTGCAGTTGTACAGGGCCTTTGTGAGACCACACCTGGAGTATTGTGTACAGTTTTGGTCTCCTAATCTGTGGAAAGACATTCTTGCCATAGAGGGAGTACAGAGAAGGTTCACCAGACTGATTCCTGGGATGGCAGGACTTTCATATGAAGAAAGACTGGATAGACTTGGCTTGTACTCCCTAGAATTTGGAAGATTGAGGGGGGATCTTATAGAAACTTACAAAATTCTTAAGGGGTTGGACAGGCTAGATGCAGGAAGATTGTTCCCAATGTTGGGGAAGTCCAGAACAAGGAGTCACAGTTTAAGGATAAGGGGGAAGTCTTTTAGGACCGAGATGAGAAAAACATTTTTCACACAGTGGTGAATCTGCCACAGACGGTAGTTGAGGCCAGTTCATTGGCTATATTTAAGAGGGAGTAAGATGTGGCCCTTGTGGCTAAAGGGATCAGGGGGTATGGAGAGAAGGCAGGTACAGGATACCAAGTTGGATGATCAGCCATGAAGGGATCAGGGGGTATGGAGAGAAGGCAGGTACAGGATACCAAGTTGGATGATCAGCCATGATCATATTGAATGGCAGTGCAGGCTCGAAGGGGCGAATGGTCTACTCCTGCACCTATTTTCTATGTTTCTATGTATGGCTCGATGACTCTAAGACTTTGCTAAGTCAAGTTCTGGTAGAACATTTGGAGTAAATGTTAGGGATGTTAGGAGCGTTGAGGTACTAGATTGGGGTACTAGTACATAACCCTATGAAAATGATAATACAGGCAGGCACAAAATGCTGGAGTAATTCAGCGGTACAGGCAGTTTCTCTGGAGAGAAGGAATGGGTGATATTTTGGGTCGACACTCTTCTTCAGTTCTTCAGGATCTCCACCAGACATGTCATCCATTCCTTCTCTCCAGAGATGCTGCCTGTCTCACTGAGTTACTCCAGCATTTTGTGTCTACCTTTGATTTAAACCAGCATCTGCAGTTCTTTCATACACATAATACCGGCAGGTTGGATTGTGAAGAAGACATCTGGTAAGCTTGTCTTCATAGTCTGAGACATTGGATGCACCTCTTACAACGCCAGAGACCCGGGTTTGATCCCGACTACGGATGTTGTTTGTACGTTCTTCCCGTGACCGCGTGGGTTTTCTCTGAGATCTTCGGTTTCCTCCCACACTCCAAAGACGTACAGGATTATAGGATAATTGGCAGTGTATAAATGTAAAGTGTCCCTAGTGTGTGTAGGATAGTGTTAATGTGCAGGGATCGCTGGTCGGTGCGGACTCGTTGGGCCAAAGGACCCGTTTCTGCACTGTATCTAAACTAAACTAATACCCAAATAACTCCGCATCTCATAGCTCTGTAATTTTTCACCATTTAGATAACATGTTTTTTTATTATTTTCCCTGTCAAAATGAATAATTGCACACTCTTCCTCTTTATAATCCGACCCATATCTTTGCCCATTCATTCAACTTATCTTTATCCCTTCATTGCTCATAATGAACTCTTCACAGCTTACTTTCCCACCTTTCTTTGTGCTTTCAGCTAATTTAACAACTATATTTTCAATGCATTTCACTGCTTCTTTTCATAATCCATTATAAAAAGTTGAGCCCCAACACCAATCCCTTGTGCCACACTGTATATTTTTATCTGAGATATCTATCCATGGTTCTTGAAGATATATCTGTCACACGCAAAACACTGTGGAAAGCACTGACGTCGATAACTCTGCATGTTCAGCATTGATTCTTAAAATATTTGTTCTTAGTTTTATTATTTTCTGGGGGCTCAGAATGGTATTTGAGCAGATTATAGATTAGCCATCGATGAAAGGTCAGCAACAGCAGTCAATTTGGTGATGCTGTATTTTGCTATCCCATTGTTGTTGTGCAGTAAACAACATTGGAAATCTTAGCAGGATTTTCATCTATCCAGTCACATTAACCATTGCTCTAGGAAGCCCTTCATATTTTTATTATTAATCCATGTTCATGTCTCCCACAATAATTCATAGGCGTTGAGGTATAGAAGTGTGAAAACACACACCTCCTAGTTTCAGGGACAGCTTCTTCCCCACTGTTAGCAGGCAACTGAATCATCCTACCACGACCAGAGAGACCAATACGATCCACCTCATTGGTGACCCTCGGACTATCCTCGATTGAACTTTGCTGGCTTTACCTTGCACTAAATGTTATTCTGTTACCGTGTATCTATACACTCTAAGTGGCTTAATTTTCCATCTAAGTGGCTGTATTTTTCTGACAGCTGTTCTCCCGTTTTGTTTCCTCCCAACATTTGATGTAAGTCCATTGACAATTAAGGAGCCATTATTACAACGTGGATGAAAAAGCTGTAATTTCTATTGTTCATAATTATCCATCCACAATTTGGTGGAATGTAAATACTTATGATAGGGGAAGGTTTTGTGCTTGTCTGAAGAACTCAAAGGAGTATTTGCAAAAACACACTCGTGTCTTTGGAAAAAGGTGCTGAATGGAAGAAAATGACTTTTCATCATTTTTGCAAAGTTTTCCATCAAGTTGACAATGAAGTTGTTAACTTTGACAGTGAATATATGAGGTTGTTTTTACTGATGGTTCCGTGACCTTTACAGGCAATGTCAGCCCTGTGGTAGTGGGTGTTGTTAAACTGTATCCTGCCAGAAGTTGGAACTGTATTGCTGTCTCATAGAGTCAAACAGCAGGGAAACAGGCCCTTTGGACCAACTTGCCTACACCGACCAAGATGCCCCACCTACATGTCCTATCTACCTGCATTTGGCCCATATCCTTCTAAACCTTTCTTATACATGTACCTGCCCAAATGTAATTTAAATGTCGTTATGGTACTCGTATCAACTACCTCCTCCGTGTACCCACTACCCTCTGTGTCAAAAGGTTTGTCTTCAGGTTCCTATCCAATCATTCCCCTCTCATCTTAAATCTGTGCCCACTTGCTCTTGATTCCCCTAATCTGGTTAAAAGACTATGTATTTTGTAAGACTATGTAAGACCATGACTATGTATTTACCCTATCTATTTACCTCATGATTTTATAAACCTCTATATGATCACCCCGCATCCTCCGACACTGCAAGGAATAAAGCCCAAGCCTGCTCAACCTCTCCCTACAGCTCATGCTCTTGAGTTCTGGCAGCATCCTCAAAAATCTGCACCCTTTCAATCCGATAACAGGGTGATGAAAATTGAACAATATACTCCAAATATGACCTATTATGTATAGATGATGGAGATCAATGTGCCAAAAACCTTCTTGACCACCCTATCTCTCTGTGATCCACTTTCGTGGAACTATATACTTGCAGTTCTAGATCCCTCTGCTCTAAGCAAGACTCAATTAGACAGGAACAGGCACAGGAACGGCCCTGGACAAGGCCATTGGGCCAACATGACTAGACCAACCATAATGCCAATCTAACTAAAAGAATGAGTTTTTCACTGAATATTCAAAAGACAATTTTGATCCTCTTGGATACCTGGAACCAGAGGCATTATGTGGTCACCATCAAATTGCATTAGTAATTGCATCCTCTGTTCAACATTTGTCTCTTTCAATTCTAAGACATTCTTTCTGTTGGCTGCATCACCTCTCCACTCTTTCACTTAAAACACAATATATTCATATTTCTCCATTCTGATGAATGGCCACTGGCCCGAAATGTAAAGAAATGAACTGCAGATGCTGGTTTACACTGAAATGCTGGAGTAACTCTGCTGGACAGGCAGCATCTCTGGAGAAAAGGAATAGGTTACGTTTCGGGTCGGGACCCTTCGTCAGACTGAGAATCAGCAGAGAGGAATATTTCGCTTGGGCAGCTTACAGCCTTCCAATTCATAACGCTTTCAACTGGGACCTGTGTGACTTCGCCCACTGGAGATAATAATTCATAACGCTTTGTTATAAGCTGCCCAGTCACCCATTCCTTTTCTCTAGATATGCTGCCTGACCCATTGAGTTACTTCAGCATTTTGTGTCCAAGCTCACCCAGATATGTAAATGCTGTTTCTCCCTCCACAAATGCTGTCTGACCAGGTGATTACCCCAGTCATTTTGTTTTAATTACGGCATAATCAAAACATTATCACCAAGAAAATCTTAGAACATAGAACTGTTAGAACATAGTACAAGCAGCAAGTCTAGGCAAGTTACTTTCTAAAAGGCCAGAAGGCTTCCATAACTCATTTAATGTTGGTGAACTAAATGTCGAGCTGTGCATATTTTGATGGTGTTATTATCATCATTTTAAATGTATGAAGGCCCTCTGGCAACAGAATGTGTTGAAGCTTTTCAGAGTCAATATGAAAGTAATTTGTTTCAAGGTCAGCAGGATGGAGATTCTCACCCTGAATATTCAAAGTCTTCCCAATTCCTTCTTCCATTGGGGCCTGCATGAAGTCCTAGATAGAAAATGATATTCAACTGCACCAACGCTATATGCCGACACCATGCTCCAGCTTTCAAATGGTGCTGTTTAGCATTTGGGTGACAGAAGAGACTGCACCTAAAGGGCGGAAAAGGAATTGTCACTGTTTTGGATTGAGATCCTGCTACATAACTGATTTTTAGGAGTTTTCTATCCAGTAAAAGATTGCATTCAAATCTGTCCTCGGAACAACTGCATGGGTGACATTTTATACCTGCCCTTGATTTGACCTCAAAATATCCCTGCATTCTTCAACTGGCAAGTAAGCATCCATCATTGGTAACTTCACTTGTACACCTCCTAGATAAATCATGTGCATAAAAATAAACACATCTGAAGAATTCTGCACATCTGCTTAACGGCTTCAATTTCTAATTAATTCAAAAGCTTGGCTTTATGAAGTGATACCCACACCTGTGGCAATCTTCTATCACAAGTTGGCCTTGTAAACAGCATGTGTAGATGTCATCTCTCCCTTCAATATCTTGGATTTAGGGAATCCATGCTCCAAAATTGGATGTCAGCCATTTACGTGCACTGATCTTTTGCTATGTCGGGTTAGTATCCAACAGAATCACTTTTTTTTAAAAAGTGAAATTATCCGAAAATATGTAAAACGATGTTACAGTAAATGACACTCTCAACTGGGACCTGTGTGACTTCGCCCACTGGAGATAATAATTAAGCTCACAGCTGCTGCTCTCATTGCAGGAAAGGATGCATGCACCCGTGTGTGTTCATGGGTGCATGCACGCTTGTGCAGCCAGAGGATCAAGTCAAATCCTGCAAATAGCCCCTTGCCACTGTGAGGATCAGGTTGGTCAAGGGGGCAGAAATTCACATCTGATCTGCATGGTATAAAACAGCATCCAATTTGTGACAGTGCAGAAATGAGATTATAATTGTGAGACTGGGCAATGCAATATAAAAGTGTAGGAAAGAACTGCAAATGCTGGTTTAAATCGAAGGTAGACACAAAATGCTGGAGTAACTCAGCGGGACAGGCAGCATCTCTGGAGAGAAGGAATGGGTGACGTTTCTGGTCTAGACCCTTCTTCAGACTGATGTCAGGTGAGTGGGACCCAGTTGCTCAACACTCCCCCTCCCATTCCCAATCTTACCTTTCTGGTCTGGGCCTCCTCCATTGTCAGCGTGAGGCTCAGCACAAATTAGAGGAACAACAACTCATACTTTGCTTGGGTAGCTTATACCCAAGCGGTATGACCATTGACTTCTCTAACTTCAAATACTGTAGCCCTTGCTTTCCCTCTCTCTCCACCCCCTCCCCTTCCCAGCTCTCCCACCAGTCTTACTGTCTCCGACTATCTTCTATTTCTGTCCCGCCCACTCCCCTGACATCAGTCTGAAGAAGGGTCTCAACCTGAAACATCACCCTTTCCTTCTCTCAAGAGATGCTGCCTGTCCCGCTGAATTACTCTTGCATTTTTTGTCTATCCTTTATTTGATCTCTTGTTAGTGATGTCATTACAAAGTGCTCTTAGGTTTTTTTTCTGAGAGTTCCATGAATGTCATATGTTGCACCATAAACTTTTAATTATGTCTGTAATGGAGGAATTTAGTTGTAGAAAACAGACACTAAAGAATCCAACCTCTAGTCCCTGATTTCCTTTTCAGTGTTAGGTTTTGGTATAAATATTGGCTTAAGTTACTGATGGTTACCTGGGTGATCAATGTAACTAGACATTCAATTGACTCTACTATAGTCACTAACATAAGAAATATGTAATCCACAATTATCTGAAATTCTTGTGAGCCTTGGGTAAAGCTGTTGCCAAACCAAGTTTTGATGCATCCTAATAGCAGGCCTTCTCCTGTGTATCTGTGGAAGATGATAAGAGTCAATGGAGGTATGCTGAACTTTTGGATAAGTGTATGGATAGGATAGTTTTAGTAGCATATGGGCCAAACGCAGGGTGTATTTGTTGGCATGGGCATGTTGGGCCAAAGGGCCTGTTACCACATGACTCTGACACAACAAATCTTGGAACTCACTGAACAACAATACTGTGAGAGTACCCTATCAGGATTACAGCAGTTCATGATGGTGACTCATCTACACACCCTCTAGGGCAAGTTGGGATGGGAAATAGACAATGGTGTCATCTGCTTTTTCCATATCCCAATAAATTAGTACATTTATTAAAAAAATTGATCCATGTAGAACATTTAATCCAGGAAAACATACCAGGGCTCAACACAGCAGTAATATCATATTAACAGCATTAATATTGAGAGGCTTGGATAGAGTGGATGTGGAGAGGATGTTTCCACTAGTGGGAGAGTTAAGGACCAGAGGTCATAACCTCAGAAATAAAGGACATTCCTTTAGGAAGAAGATGAGGAGGAATTTCTTTAGTCAGGGGGTGGTGAATCTGTGGAATTCAATGCCACAGAAAACTGTGGAGGCCGAGTCAGTGGATATTTATAAGGTAGAGATAGATAGATTCTTGATTAGTAAGGGTGTCAGGGACTATGGGGAGAAGGTGGGAGAATGTGGTTTGGACGGAGAGATGGATCAGCTATGACTGAATGACGGAATAGACATGACGGGCCGAAAGGCCTAATTCTGCTTCTGTCACTTATAAACATGAATTATGAAACATAATCTGGCACTGAGTCATGCAAAGTGATATCAGGTCATTAGATTGGCTTCAAAGGTTTCAAAGGTCTTTTATTGTCACGTGTACCAATTAAGGTACAGTGATAAGTGAAGGTTTTAAGGAACATTAGGAGGAGGTGGGTGGAGAAATTTAGGAAATGAACCAGATCATCACCACTTGACAAAATATTGGAAGACTATGTCTTCTATATGTTGTGAAGCTGTCTGTGCTGGTCCAATTGAGTCCAGTGGGTATTGATTTTTTTCTAAAATGAAGTTCTCAGCATTGATTGCTGTTTCCATGTATAAGGGCTAAAGAAGCGGAGGGACATTTCATTGCTGAATGTAATGCCACAGTTGATGGAAATTTGGTTTTCAAAGTAACCCGAGGAGTATTTAATGATTTTGTTTAATAATTTACACTTGAATTGAGCTATTCGGTTATGTGCAGTTTTGGAACACTTTCACTTTACTTTCAAATTAGAATTAAATTATGCAGAGCAAAAGGTGCTCCTAGTTATTCTTTAATCCAATAGTAACTACAGTCGTTACTACAAATTCAAGCACATAATGAAGAAAGAAAGATTTCAATTGCAAAAGAACCCTCTGTGATCTGAAAACATCCCAAAGCACTTTACGCCAATGAAGTGCCTTTGAAGTGGAGTTACCATTGCATAGGAATAACATCATCCAATTTGGAGAGAGTAAGCTCACATAAACATATTAATAACCAGATAATTTGTTTTATTTGATGTGTATGAAGGAACTAATAATTGTCCATGATACTCCTTCTTCCAAATAAAATAAAATGATCTTGTACTTCCAGCCGGGAGTACAAATAAGACCTTGATTTAATATCCCATCTAAAATTTAATAGTTTATTTGATGGTGAACACTTCCGGCATTAAAGTCTCAGTTCAGATTTTTGTGTTTGATGCCATTTAATGTTTGAATGCACATTTCTGATCCAGAGACACAAATATTACAACAAAGTATTGACTTGAAGTTGGGAGGTCTCGTTGGTGAAGCCAATGTCTCAACAACGTGAGACGTGTTCAGTTTTGGGATTGTATTCAGTGTTATAGGAAATATGTTGTCAAGCATGAACGGGTGCAGGGAAGATTTGTGAGAATGTTGTCAGGATTCGAGGGCCTGAGCTATTGGGAGAGGTTGAGCAAGCTAGGACTTTATTCCTCGGAGGGCAGGAAGATGAGGGGCAGTCTTATAAAGGTGTGCAAAATCACAAGAGGAATAGATGGGGTAAATGCGCAGAGTTTCTTGCCCAGAGTAGGGGAATCATGAACCAAAGGTCACAGGTTTAAGGTGAGGGGGGAATGTTTTAATAGGAACCTGAGGGGTAACTTTCTTACACAAAGGGGGGTGGATGTATGGAACAAGCTGCTGTTTAAGAAACATTTAGACAGGTGCATAGATAGAATACGTTTTGAGTGATATGGGCAAAATGCAAGCTGGTGGGACTAGTATAGATGGGCCATGTTGGTTGGTATGGGCAGGTTGGGCCAAAGGGCCTGCTTCCATGCTGTATGACTCTATTCTGCTTCAGTCATAGAATAGCTGAATGCACCTGTTACAGCCAGAAGGCACCTTCTCTTTAAGAGGCACCAGCTGGCTTTAGGCAATGCTCTGACTTTCAATTGCCACTTACAAAATTGGACCCCTTAGGAGGCAATAAGCCAATGAAAAGCGTGGTTAGAGCTGGCCACATAAAGCAATCAGGCAAAGTGCCATCCGTACAAAGCAATCATGTAAATTATCAGGCAGAATGAATTTGGCAAGCAACCTGCTTCAGAAAGAACAGGTGCAGAAGTCTAATGCAATGTGATCTCCGTGCTTGCTTTTCACACTATTCAATTTAGCTCCACATGTTGCATAGAGGCAGTCGACAAAAAACGTGAGTTACAACCCAATCCTCGATCATGAGGTTTGGGTTAAGAGTAAGGATTTAGAATTGTGTTTCTCCAAACTGAAAGTGGCATAAACAACCTTCATAATGCAGTTTAAAAAACACTTTAACAAAATACTGCAAAATCCCTGAGTGCCTTTTGCAAAACCATGTTAAACGGCCATTTCCTATAATGCTGCTCCCTCTCAAGTATAACAGGCATTAGAGGTTGAATCTCCCTTGTTAGTATCACATTTCTTTGCAAGTCTGATCTCAGGAAGTCCCCCAACTATGCAACCAGCTCTCTTAGACTGGTGGGGATTGTTGACAAGGAATGAGTTGCAATGAGTTACAAGTTACAATGATGGGTTGCAGGTGTCAACATTCTCCGTGGTGGGCCTTACCCAGACATCTAAAGAAACGTTATTGCAGGAAGCTGCCTTCTTGTACCAAGGAGACTTATGGGAGGAAGTTTAATTTAGTTTAGAGATACAGTGCGGAAGTAGGCCCTTCGGCCCACTGAGTCCGCGATACCCATACACCAGTTCTGTCCTGCAAACTTGGGACAATTTACAGAAGCTAATTAACCCACAAACCCGCACGAATGCGGGAGGAAACCGGAGCACCTGGAAAAATCCCACATGGTAACAGGGAAAAATTGCCAACTCAGTTCTGACAACACCCTTAGTCAGGATCAAACCTGGGTCTTTGGCGCTGGAAGGCAGCAACTCTACCGCTGTGCCACAATGTTGCCCTTTAAAGGAGGACTCTATAAGCACACGAATGTCTGTACATTTGGCAGCAGCCTAGGTTCCAACACAATGTAGAACCAAATCATGTCAGATATGATTTTTTTGGGTGCTGCACAACTGCCAACATTAACTGGATGAGTGAGGAGCCAAATAAAAGTGCCAGAGTACACGGATTTCCCACACCTTTTACAAATGACCTTGAATTATTCACCAAAGTGCATAAACGTCCCTTGGCATGAATTCCGTCTGCACAGTGGTGTTTTGTTCAGGTGTTTCACAGTCAAACTACTTGCCAAGATCTGCAGGGCAGTGGGAAAGTAAGGTTGTAAAAGGCCTGTTATTAAAAGGAACAATGCTTTCTTCTATCCCCATGGAAAATTGGCCGCTCTGTACAAAATAATTTTTTCCAATATTTTAACCAGTGAAACCTATCAAATAATCTTGCAGTCAAGACACATTCCCAGCTACTGTTACTTTTCTGGTTGTCTAATATATTCACTGGCTTCTGAGCAGTCACTGTGACATTTTTGGAAAAGATACAAGACATCTGGGTTCTCTGAATACAAGCACAGAACCATTCACCTGCTGAATCAAACTTAATTACCTAGATTAGCTAAAAATTTGAACGTTAATAAAAGGTTTCAGTCAGGCGTGCTTGCAGCAAGCGGCCTCATTTGTGTGTCCTTCACCAACATTCATGTGGTTATCTGGTCTCAGCCCAAAACTGGAGAAAAGTTCAGGTTGAATAGATATCGTAAGAGCTATATCTTGTTATACTAGTCTTGTTATTGAGTGTATGATAGAATTGCTGCTTGTCAAAGCAGTGGGAAAAGTATGGTTTAATATTTACTGCTTGACAATGCTGATGATTCAGATTTAGACTTTAGACTTTAGAGTTTATGACTCCATGAAGAAACAGGCCCTTCGGCCCACCGAGTCCACGTCAACCAGTGATCACACTAATATTATCCTATACACACTTGGGAGAATTTGCAATGTCTTTGGAGTGTGTAAGGAAACCGCAGCACCCAGGGGAAATCCATGGAGTCATAGGGAGAACGTACCAACTCCGTAAAGACAACACCCATGTTCAGGATCGAGCCCGGTCTCCGGCGCTGTAAGGCAGCAACTTTCCCGCTGCACCACTGTGCTGCTCCTCTGATGTGACGTTGTTTTCTTGTTTTCCATACATTTCCTGTTATAAGTGATTTTCTACTCTGCCGTGAATAAAACATTATGGGTAAACTTTTATTAATCACGTGGTGTAGCTGGGAGTGCAATATCTTCAGAGATGAAAAGAAAAGTATTTTTATTTTCTGCTAATTTAATAAACTAACTTTTATTAAAGAGGCCCACAGGAGCCGTTGGAAGAAGAGGAGGAGGGGGAGGAGCGACACCCGACCGGTAAGGTTTAAAATCAAGCGCGGGGCTTGTTTTTTCAGAGGCCCACAGGAGCCGTTGGAAGAGGAGGAGGGGGAGGAGCGACACCCGACCGGTAAGGTTTAAAATCCAGCGCGGGGCTTGTTTTTACCTAAATCCATAACATTCCATTTGGGAAGTGGGTTTTTTTTTTTTTTTTTGAGGAAGCCGCTGATTGGTGGGAAGTGGACTAGGGAAAGCAGCTGATTGGCAGTCAGATTCCAGCAGTTTGTTGTGTACTTTGTATTGTGTTGCTATTGTATCCTGTGTAAGGGGGCAGTATGAAGGCCAGGGCAGTGTACTGTTCTGGATGTCAGATGTGGGAGGTCAGGGAATCTGATAGCCCTCCAGACATCCACATCTGCGCCAGGTGTGTTGAGATGGGGCTCCTAAAGGACTGTGTTAGGAACCTGCAGCAGCTCGATGACCTCCGTCTGGTCAGGGAGAGTGAGGAGGTAATAGAGAGGAGCTACAGGGAGGTAGTCACTCCCAAACCACAGGAGGCAGACAGGTGGGTCACAGTTAGGAAGGGCAAGGGGCAGAGGCAGGGGCTAGAGAGTACCCCTGTGACCGTGCACCTGGAAAATAGGTACTCGGGTTTGAGTATGATTGGAGGGGACAGCCTAGCTGGGGGCAGCAACAGCGGCCGTGCCTCCGGCACAGAGACCGGCCCTAATGCTCAGAAGGGTAGCAAAAAGAGGAGGGCAATTGTAATAGGGGACTTTATAGTTAGGGGGTCGGATAGGCGATTCTGTGGACGCAGTCGGGAGACCCGGATGGTAGTTTGCCTCCCTGGTGCCAGGGTCTCGCATGTGTCAGAACGTGTCCAAAAGATTCTGATAAGGGAGGGAGAGGAGCCTGATGTTGTGGTACACATAGGTACCAATGACATAGGCAGAAAAAGTGACGAGGTCCTGAAGGGAGAATTTAGGGAGTTGGGGGGGAAAGTTAAGGAGAAGGACCAAAAGGGTAACGATTTCAGGATTACTGCCTGTGCCGCGTGACAGTGAGAGTAGGAATGGAATGAGGTGGAGGATAAATGCGCGGCTGAGGGACTGGTGCAGTGGGCAGGGATTCAAGTTCCTTGATCACTGGGACCTCTTTTGGGGAAGGCGTGATCTGTACACAAAGGATGGGTTGCACTTGAACCCGAGGGGGACCAACATCCTGGCAGGGAGATTTGCAAAGGCTACTGGGGAGACTTTAAACTAGAAAGGCTGGGGGGAGGGACTCGGGTAGAGGGGGCTAGGGGTCAGGGTGTGGGGCAAGAGGCAGAGAAGGGAAGCACTCGGATCCAAAATGTAGGCGAGAAAGATGAAAAAGATAATAGACAGAGAATAAGGGATGGTGGGTTTCTAAAATGTGTATATTTTAATGCTAGGAGCATTGTAAGTAAGGTGGATGAACTTAGAGCCTGGATTGACACCTGGAAATATGATGTTGTGGCAATCAGTGAAACATGGTTGCAGGAGGGCTGTGATTGGAAACTAAATATTCCAGGATTTCGTTGCTTCAGGTGTGATAGAATTGGAGGGACCAGAGGGGGAGGTGTTGCATTGCTTGTCAGAGAGGATATTACAGCAGTGCTTTGGCAGGATAGATTAGAGGGCTCGTCTAGGGAGGCTATTTGGGTGGAACTGAGAAGTGGGAACGGTGTAGCAACACTTTTAGGGGTGTATTATAGACCACCAAATGGGGAGCGAGAATTGGAAGAGCAAATATGTAAGGAGATAGCAGATATTAGTAGTAAGCACAAGGTAGTGATTGTGGGAGATTTCAATGTTCCAAAAATAGACTGGGAAACACATTCTGTAAATGGGCTGGATGGTTTGGAGTTTGTAAAATGTGTGCAAGATAGTTTTTTGCAGCAGTACATAGAGGTATCGACCAGAGAAGGGGCAGTGCTGGACCTCCTGTTAGGAAATGAGGCAGGTCAGGTGACGGAAGTATGCGTTGGTGAGCACTTCGGGACCAGTGATCACAATACCATTAGTTTCAATATAATTATGGAGAGAGTCAGAATTGGACCTAGGGTGGAGATTTTTGATTGGAGAAAGGCTAACTTTGAGGGAATGCGAAAGGATTTTAAAGGAGTGAATTGGGACACTTTGTTTCATGGGAAGGATGTAGAAGAGAAATGGAGGACATTTAAAGGGGAAATTGTAAGAGTACAGAATCTTTATGTCCCTGTTAGGTTGAAAGGAAATAGTAAAAATTGGAAAGAGCCATGGTTTTCAAGGGAAATTGGATACGTTTCGAAAAAAGAGAGATATCTACAATAATTATAGGAGGCATGGAGTAAATGAGGTGCTAGAGGAGTATAAAGAATGTAAAAATAATCTTAAGAAAGAAATTAGGAAGGCTAAAAGAAGATATGAGGTTGCTTTGGCAAGAAAGGTGAAAGTAAACCCAAAGGGTTTCTACAGCTATATTAATAGCAAAAGGATAACGAGGGATAAAATTGGACCATTAGAGAACCAGAATGGACAGCTATCTGCAGAGCCAAAAGAGATGGGGGAGATATTGAACAATTTCTTTTCTTCGGTATTCACCAAGTAGAAGGATATTGAGCTCTGTGAGTTAAGGGGAAAAAGTAGAATAGCTATGGAAACTATGAGATTCAAAGAGGAGGAAGTACTGACACTTTTGAAAAATATAAACGTGGATAAGTATCCATGTCCTGACAGGATATTCCCTAGGATATTGAGGGAAGTTAGTGTAGAAATAGCAGGAGCTATGACAGAAATATTTCAAATGGCATTAGAAACGGGAATAGTGCCGGAGGATTGGCGTACTGCGCATGTTGTTCCATTGTTTAAAAAGGGTTCAAAGAATAAACCTAGCAATTGTAGACCTATTAGTTTGACGTCAGTGGTGGGCAAATTAATGGAAAGGATACTTAGAGATAATATATATAAGCATCTGGATAAACAGGGTCTGATCAGGAAAGGTCAACATGGATTTGTGCCTGGAAGGTCATGTTTGACAAACCTTCTTGAATTTTTTGAAACGGTAACTAGGGAAATTGATGAGGGTAAAGCAGTGGATGTTGTCTATATGGATTTCAGTAAGGCCTTTGACAAGGTTCCGCATGGAAGGTTGGTTAAGAAGGTTCAATCTTTGGGTGTTAATGGCGGAGTAGCAAGATGGATTCAACAGTGGCTGAATGGGAGATGTCAGAGAGTAATGGTGGATGGCTGTTTGTCAGGTTGGAAGCCGGTGAGCAGTGGGGTGCCTCAGGGATCTGTGTTGGGTCCACTGTTGTTTGTCATGTACATCAATGATCTGGATGATGGGGTGGAAAATTGGATAAGTAAGTATGCAGATGATACTAAGATAGGTGGTGTTGTGGATAATGAAGTAGATTTTCAAAGTCTACAGAGAGATTTGGGCCATTTGGAAAAGTGGGCTGAAAGATGGCAGATGGAGTTTAATGCTGTTAAGTGTGAAGTGCTACATCTTGGCAGGACAAATCAAAATAGGACGTACATGGTAAATGGTAGGGAATTGAGGAATGCTGTGGAACAGAGGGATCTAGGAATAACTGTGCATAGTTCCCTGAAGGTGGAATCGCATGTAGATAGGGTGGTAAAGAAAGCCTTTGGTGTGCTGGCCTTTATAAATCAGAGCATTGAATATAGGAGTAGGGAAGTAATGTTAAAATTGTACAAGGCATTGGTAAGACCAATTCTGGAGTATGGTGTACAATTTTGGTCGCCTAGTTATAGGAAGGATGTCAACAAAATAGAGAGAGTACAGAGGAGATTTACTAGAATGTTGCCAGGGTTCCAGCAACTATGTTACAGAGAAAGGTTGAACAAGTTAGGTCTTTATTCTTTGGAGCTCAGAAGGTTAAGGGGGGACTTGATTGATGAAAGGGATAGACATAGTTAACGTGGTTACGTTTTTCCCATTGAGGGTAGGGAAGATTCAAACAAGAGGGCATGACATGAGAATCACGGGACAGAAGTTTCGGGGTAACGTGAGGGGGAACTTCTTTACTCAGAGGGTGGTGGCTGTGTGGAATGAGCTTCCAGCAGAAGTGGTGGAGGCTGGATCGATTTTAACATTTAAGAGTAAAGTGGATAGGTATATGGACGTGAAGGGAATGGAGGGGTATGGTCTGAGTGCAGGTAGATGGGACTAGGGGAAAACAAATGGTCGGCACGGACTGGAAGGGCCGAGAGGGCCTGTTTCCGTGCTGTAATTGTTATATGGTTATATGGTTAACTTGGTGTAAAAATAGCATTGTGTTTTACAAATTAAAAATGTAATCACATTTCAATGTTTTTTGTGTTAAGTGAATGTGTTAAGGACAATTGATGCTTGTCAAACTGCACTCTGGAGTTACAAAATACATCAAAATTATAAAATAGTGAGCAATTTTGTTTTGATTATTTCAGAATCATTGGCTTTAATGGCTTGTTTAATAGATTTCTCAACAAAAGAGAAAATTGAGTGGAACTTAATACCATTTTGGATACTGTTGGATGGAGTGGCCCCTCAGGGGAGAGCAACAGCAACAGTCAGATAATATATATATATATATATATATATATATATATATATATATATATATATATATATATATATATATATATATATATATATATATATATATACACACACACATATATATATATACATATATACACACACACATATATATACATATATATATATATACACACATATACACATACATATATATATATATATATACACTCACACACCGATATACACACATACATATACATAAATTCATATACATATACACATATATATATACACACATATATATATATATATATATATATATATATATATATATATATATATATATATATATATATACGCGCACACAAATGTGTGTGTATGAATGTGTGTATGTATGGATGTATATATCTATATTACTAAAAGTCTGATCTTGACCACTTTTGGTCCACTGTGCTGCGATTTCCAAGAGAACGCCGCCACCTACGGCTGTCATTTTTGGCCACTTCGCTCTGAGCCCCCCTCCGCCTTCCTGGACCAGATGATTTTTCCCATCGATGAAAAAACAGAGATATTAATGTTTTTTTTTTAATTTGCCATTCTCTTTGCTGCCCCAGCTGGTGGGAGGGGGAACGACTATAAAACTCGGAAGTGGTGTGCCTCACTCAGTCTCTGCAAGATGGAGGAAGCCAGAGGCATCACGTCTCTCTGAGCTCTGAATACCACTGAACACATGTCTACTCAACTGTGAGTGCCCTTAATGTGGTTTGAAAATGAAAATATGGTTGGTTTGAAGTAAAAAGGCACTGCTGCAAATGGTTGTTTGGGGGGTTTGGGTTGAAGTTAAAAGGCACTACTGCAAATGGTGGCTTGGGTGCTTTGGCTTGAAGTGAAAAGGCACTACTGCAAATGGTGGCTTGGGTGCTTTGGGTAACTTCCTGTTTGCACTGTATATTGATTTTAGATAAAACGCTACCACTTACGGCTGTGATTTTTGGCCATCTTACTCAGCCCCCCTCCGCTCAGCAGGTGCAGAGGATTCTTCACATCAATGAAAAATAAAAGTGTTAATAATGTAGAATCTCCTGTCAATCACGCCATGAAGGCCACACCTTTTCCGGTGGGAGGGGAATGGGTTATAAAACCCGGAAGTGTGGGTGTGGCTCAGTCTCTGCATGATGGGGGAGGGAGAGGTCACGATTCTGTCAGAACTGTGAATCAACTGAACACACTGAAGTCTACTGAACTGTGAGTTTGGTGTTTTGTGTGGTTTTATGGTGGTTTTACCCTGCTTGAAATGGTATGAAACTGCATTTGAATGTGGTGGCGTTGCACCCTGCATGAAATGGTATGAAGCTGCATGAAGCACATCAGGCTGAGGGACTGAGCTGCCACCCCAAGAACCCATATCAGCGCTCCGGAAAGCCCCCCCACTGGCCACCAATATTGGAATTGGTGGAGAGGTGGAAAATTGCATCGGGGGACCAGCCCTTCCGCGTGAACATGGGACCCAACGGGTCCCACTTAGTCTAGTATGTATATATATACAGTTCAGTATATATACTGCTGCTAGTAAGAAATTTGTTGTTTTATTTCGGTAGTGGGCCCACCTCGGTCATGGCTGACCATGGGTGATGCAACCTTTCGGATTCAAGCCTGGGCGATGTCATATGGAGGACAGGCTGTTGCCCATACAGCACATCCCCCCCTCTCCACATCGCTGATCAATCCAAAGGAACAGCAGGGCCATTACAGTTTGGCACCAGCGCTGTCGCAGGAGCTGCCAGAGCGAGGTTGTAGACAACGACGAACTGCCTTAGGGGCTCCGACTCCGGATTTTCTTGAGGTTTACTCCAAGAGCCTTTTCCTTGACTTGATATGGCCACAAAGAAGTGGAGGTTTTAAATCAGGGTTTTCCCTCTCCTAGATGGACTGCCTAGATTCCCAGGCTGACGAGCCCCATCTGCCCGAGACTCGTGGGGACAAAAAACACTCTTGTTTCTTGACTCTTTAGTAGTTTCCGCACAATGATCATACTTTCAAGCTACCAAGGAACAACAGAATATAATGTGCATCAAACCTTCTGAACCTTGCGAACTTTGTAGTGGGCAGGGCAGTACTCTGCATATCGCCAACTTGGACAATTTAACATTTTTATCATGTCAGTTAAATAAGCCAATTAACCTAAAAACCTGTATGTCTTTGGAGTGTGGGTGGAAACGAGAAAACGCACGCAGATCACAGGGAGAACGTACAAATTCCATGCAGACAGCACCCGTAGTCGGGATCAAACCCGGGTCTCTGGCGCTGCAGTTTGCTGTAAGGCAACAACTCTACCACTGTGCCACCGTGACTGCTCATAAGCATTCTTGTAAAAACTCATCAAAGCAATGGTTTTAAGGGATGAAGCATCCTGAAGCAATGTGAAATATTGCTCAAAAAAAAATTAACATACTAATAGAAGTTAAATATTAAATATTAACATGGAGATGTTATTTCCTTCGCACACCAAATAATTTGGAGTTCAGCTAATTGCAAAGATCTCACTCCTCTTTAATTACCATTATCCTCTGGTCTTTAACCCCATTAGCTTCAGCCACTTGCTCCTATTAATAATTGGAAATCGGTCAGCAGTGATGGGAGAAATAAGTAGAAACCCACTGAAGGAGATGATGGAGGTACAATTTGAAACAATGAAAGATAATAAATGGCATGAATTTCCAAAAGGAAAATGTGGCCTAACCAACCTT
Organism: Okamejei kenojei; assembly: GCA_035221665.1. Taxonomy (NCBI): domain Eukaryota; kingdom Metazoa; phylum Chordata; class Chondrichthyes; order Rajiformes; family Rajidae; genus Okamejei; species Okamejei kenojei. The sequence goes on from CM069146.1 coordinate 41,179,572, forward strand.
ATTGAATTTTTTTGTGGAGTTAACATGAGAGCAGACAATTGTAATATAGTGGATCTAATTCATCTGCATCTTCAGAAGATGTTCAATTGCCCATAATAAACTAATGAATCAGGTAGAAAATGCAGACTGATAGACAAGTAGCAGCATAGATTGTTCGCTGGCTTCACAGCAGGTAGTAATTACTTGGATTTTGTGTTCCACAAGAATTGATGCGAAATTGCTGCTATTCGCAATTTTAATTAACATTTTAGACTACCGCATGCAAAGCAGGATATCCAAATGTGATGCTAACTTATTGAGTAGTTCTGGGGATGGGTGGGGGAAGGGAGCAAAGTGTCAATTTTGAGGAAGAGTACAACAAATGACCAGAGGAGGTTAATAAACTTGCAGCATAGGAAAATAATTGGCAGGTGAAGTTCACCGGAGATAATATTTGCAGAAGAGAAAGTCACTCGTTAGTTGGAAGATGTGAGTCAGGGTGCAGAAGCAGTATTCAATTCAATTCAATTCAATTCAAATTTAATGTCATTGCACAGATACAAGTATGGGTACAACGAAATGCAGTTTAGTGTCAGTACGTAGTGATAGCAATGTTTAGATAAATACAGATAAATAAATACAGATGTGGGAGTCTATCGGCGGGACTCCGAGTTCAGCAGTGCGATGGTGTTATTGTAGAAGCTGCTCCTCATCCTACTGGTGCGGGACCTGAGGCTAGGATGGTAGGAGGGCAAACAGTCCATGGTTAGGGTGGGAGGGGTCCTTGATGATCTTCCCAGCCCGTCTCGGACACCGTTTTCGGTGGAGGGCATCCAAAGCAGGGAGCGGGGCACCGATGATGTGCTGGGCGGTTTTTACCACCCGTTGTAGTGCCTTCCTGTCTGCTACGGTGCAACTGCTGTACCATACCGTAAAGCAGGTGGTCAGGATGCTTTCGATGGTACAGCGGTAGAAGTTGGTCAGGATCAGGGGGGACAGGTGGGCTTTTTTGAGCCTCCTCAGGAAGTAAAGGCGCTGCTGCGCCTTTTTGACCAGCTTGGAGGTGTTGAGGGACCAGGACAGATCCGCCGAGATGTGCACCCCGAGGAATTTGTAGTTGGAGACCCGCTCCACCTCAGTCCCGTTTATATGGATGGGGGGTGTGTCTGCCCCCTCTGTTCTTCCTGAAGTCGACAATGATCTCCTTCATCTTTTGGGAGTTGAGGACGAGGTTGTTATTGGCACACCAGGTTGTCAGGTGCTGGACCTCCTCCCTGTAGGCTGACTTGTCGTTATCGCTGATCAGTCCTACCACCGTGGTGTCGTCGGCAAATTTTATGATGGCGTTGGAGCTAAACTTAGGGATGCAGTCATGGGTGAAGAGAGAGTAGAGGAGAGGACTGAGCACACAGCCCTGTGGCACGCCAGTGTTCAGCGTTATAGTGGAGGAGGTGAGGTTGTTGATCCTAACAGACTGGGGTCTGTTAGTGAGGAAATCCAGTGTCCAATTGCAGAGGGAAGTGGAGATGCCAAGATCGCTGAGTTTGGTGATCAAGCTAGCGGGTATGACAGTGTTAAAGGCGGAACTGAAGTCGATGAACAGCAGCCTGATGTAGGTGTTATTGCTGTCCAGGTGGGTCAGGGCAGACTGTAGGGCCGCACAGTAGAGGCATGCTTGATGAGTAGTATTGGAAAATCATTCTAAACCTGCCACAAACCTTGTTGTGACCACACTTATACCCCTGCCCACTGCCCAGGTACATTGAAACATTTTAAACTCGTTTATAACGTGGTATCCCGTGCGTTTACCTTAGTGATTCGTGAGTCTACCGTGGGAACTCTTTTAACTCAGCAGTCAGGCAGCATCTCTGGAGAGAAGGAATGGGTGACGGGATGACATTTCCAAATTTCTCCAGCCCCATGTGTTCACTTTTTTCAACTAGCATCTGCACACACACACACACACACACACACACACACACACACACACACACACACACACACACACACACACACACACACACACACACACACACACACACACACACACACACACACACACACACACACACACACACACACACACACACACACACAATGCTGGGGTCACACACACACACACAATGCTGCAGTAACTCGCACACACACTCACACACACACAATGTTGGAGTAACTCACACACACAATGTTGGAGTAACTCACACACACAATGTTGGAGTAACTCACACACACTGCTAAGGTAACTCACACACACATACACACAATGCTGGAGTAACTCACACACACATGAACAATGCTGGAGTAACTCTCACACACACAATGCTAGAGTAACTCAGCGGTACAGGCAGCATCTCCGGAGAGAAGGAATAATGATGTATCGGGTCGAGACCCTTCCTTAGACCACTACCCAGAGATGCTGCCTGTCCCGCTGAGTTACTCCAGCATTGCGTCTATCTTTAAACCAGCATCTGGACTTCCTTCCCACACAATAACCAATGAGATTCCCCACTAAACTTCCGTGTCCTCATTGTTCCCCTCTCTGTCTTCCCCAGACCTCGGCTGCAATGTCACCGCTGGCAAATCCGTTCATTCTCGTTCCACTGCACCCGCTCCTCGGTGAAGCGGCTAACTTCATTCAAAAAATTGGAATGTCACATTGGCGGCGCAGCAGTAGAGTTGCTGCCTCACAGCGCCAGAGTTCAATCCTGACGACTGGTGCTGTCCGCATGGAGTTTGCACGTTCTCCCAGTGACCTAGAAACACACCTGTCCAACTCGCCCGGAGTTTCGTTCGGGCGAGTTGGCTGTTGTGCTCGGGGAGAGATTTGCTCTTTAAAACATTTGAATCGAAATTCTACTTATAGTGAACTACACACGTGAAAGGGATAAGATGGTATAGTGTCTGAAGAACCGACCCAAAACCTCACCTATTTCTTTTCTCCAGAGATGCTGCCTGAGCCGCTGTGTTACTCCAGCTTTTTGTGTCTATCTTCATTGTAAACCAGCATCTGCAGTTCCCTACCCGCACAATATAGTATGAACGTCGGGTTTCTAATCTGATACACATTAGATAGGGCACCATCCTCTGGCCAACCTGGTGTCAGGCTGTAGGAAGCAGCTGCAGATGCTGCTTTAAACCGAAGATAGCCGCAAAATGCTGGAGTCACTCAGCGGGACAGGCTGCTGTCGTCCATATTCTAGTGACACGCAACACATTGGTGTTCCCGTGCAGCTCTACACCAGAACAAAACACTGAAGAAGGGTCTCGACCCGAACTGTCACCCATTCCTTCTCTCCAGAGATGCTGCCTGTCCCGCTGAGTTACTGTCACCTAGTCGCATCTACCTGCACTCAGACCGGAGCGTGGCAAGTGGGTTACTGACCCCAATCCCCTCCTTCACAACGCCAGACTCCCCAAACACTGTGAACAGAGCTCTCCCCCCACCCCGGGAAATACAGTATTTAAAAACATAAAGCACCAAGAAAGGCACTTACCATGTTATTGGTTACTGGAGGGTGCGCATTTTCCCTTTGTAGGTCATATCAATAGATGCGGCCGCGCTGAAATAACTCAAAGCCACAGGATGAAGATGTCTTCTTTAACATTGTTGCTTTATTAAAACATACCTTCATTCACGAGTAACGGGAGAGGACTTGGTAACTCGGGAGAGGAAGTTGGAACATCGCAGGAATGACATACTCGTGGGAACTAGGTTAAACACTTGATCATAAACTTGAAGTCTCGTACACAACCACGAGTCTTTCACTCGGGGTACCTCGTGGGTCAATTCGCACCGTGAGACAGGGCCATTAGAATACTCCATCATCTCGCAGAATGGTGGCACAGTGGTGCAGTGGTAGAGTTGCAGTCTCACAGCATCAGAGAAGTGGGTTCGATCCTGACTTTGGGTGCTGTCTGTACAGAGTTTATACGTTCTCCCTGTGACCGCGTGGGATTTTCTGGGAGTCTATGTACTTTACTCCAAACCCAAAGAATGTTGAGAATGCAGAACTACATAACAGGGACAGGTTGAAGTAAATATTATAGTGAGGCCGAATAAGAGTGTGAGAGGGGAATAGAGGGATACTACGGGCATAGTTGCTGGCACGGACGTTTGGGGCTGAATGGCCTATTTCAGAGTTGTCCATACAATGTAATTCAATGGTATCCCATCCAATGAACTTCAGTTCCATATGTCAACCACAAACTCTTTTCTAAAATACAAAGATAATCTGTTGAGAATACTCAACTGGACAACTAGCATCTGTGAAGGTAGAATTAGCATTTTAGATGAATGACTTCCGATTAGAACATTTGAGCCTATGCATACATGTTCCTTACATCTTTATTAATCCCATTATCATTCCCTTCTGGAGTGCTCCACTAACTCTTTCCATCCCTGAGGTAGTTTGAGACCAATTGTTCTAGCTTTCTTTTCCAGTCATGACGAGGGAAATGTTGACCCTGCTTCTCTCTCCACAGACTGGCATTCCCAACACATGTTTTGTTTATTATTTTGTATCCATAGTAGTTTATGTTCAACTGTGTTTAGTTTAGTTCAGAGATACAGGGTGGAAACAGGTCCTTTGGCCCACCAATTTCATGCTGACCATTGAACACCCGGTTTATTTGCAATTTACAGAGGGCCAATTCACCTACAAACCTGCACGTTTTTGGAATGTGGGAGGAAACCAGAGCACCTCAAGAGAACTTATGCAACCATGTAAACTCCATACAGACAGTACCCGTAGTTAGGATCGAACTCATGTCGCTGGCGCGTAAGGCAGCAAGTCTTGCTCTTCTGTCTGGTTCAGCTAGATTTTCATATTGACACATCTCCGAGAGCACATCTGAGGAAATAGCAGTGGAGGAGGCTGACTCTGCGATCATTGAAATGACCATATTCCAGTTTCTTTCCTCCAGACAGCTTAGAACTTGATAGCTGTAAGGACCCTTCCCAGCCATAGCAGGTGGCCAGACGGAAAGGAATTTACAAGCTGTTTTGAAATGTCACTGTAGCTCAATGACACAGATCTGCAGGGGGCATTGGATATCTGAAAGAGAAAGCAAATTATTTGGATTGTGTGCAGCAAAAAGGTAGCCTTTAATAAATCACAATTAAACCTAAAAAAATGATTCACCCCCAATTCCTGCTCCAGTGTTCAGGGTGATTTCTGCCTCCAATTTAAATTCCACAATAATTGACATTATTTCTATTGTAGATCGAGATTCGAGGTTACAAGGTGATCCGTGTGTATTTGATCTTGTTGTCCACAATGTACTTGTCAGAACAAATATTGATCATCAACCGTTGTGTCAGCAACACAAATGTCATATGGGGATAGGGCAGAATTCTCTTCACTGTTATCGAGTGTTGAGAGAAGGTTAATTACATTGTGTATTTCTGTTCAAACTCCAACTGGACCCTGACCTCCACACAATGTCAGATCATCCGACAGTTAGACATGGATGTGAAAGCAAATTACATGCAGTAATACCTCATGATCGTTACAGTAATATCAAAAAACATCATCAAAAAACAATTGTTGCAAAGACATTGATTGCAAGTCACAAGATATAGCACATTTTTCCCTCATTAAAGTGCTGCCCAGTCCTTTCTGTACGAAGGAACTGCAGATGCTGGTTTATACCAAAGATAGATATAAAATGCTGGAGTAACTCAACGGGTCATGCAGCATCTCTGGGGTAAAAGAATATGTGATGTTTTGGGTCGGGACCCTTCTGGCAGCATCTCTGGGGAAAATGTCACCCATCCCTTTTCTCCAGAGATGCTGCCTGACCCGCCGAGTAACTCAAGCACTTTGTGTCCATCTTTGGTATAAACCAGCATCTGTAGTTCTTTGTTTCTATATCAGAACACCAGTTCTTCGGAAGAATGTATTTGTCTTTAAGGAGCTGCAACCTTGGACTTGCAGGGTTGACTTACAATGAATATATTTATTAGGAATGAATTCCCTGGAATATAGAGGTCTAAATGGTGACACATAATTTTCAAGATATTAAGTAGCGTAGATTAATTAATTTATTTTTTGAAAATTGCTGTGTTAGAATTAGGAGCTCCCTTCAGAGAAAAATTAGAATCTATTTGGAAGAGTTGGGAAAAACCGTTTCATACATAGTGGGAAGTTTGGAATTCTCTTCCATAAATTGCAATTAATATTTGGCCAATTGTTAATTTTAAGTCTGAGATTGTTAGATTTCTGTGATAGTTTAAAAAATTAAGTAAGTGATTTGGGCCAAAGTGGAACATTTGGAGTTCAATCTCATTGAATCTTGAGGAATTCCCTTCTTGGAAAGATTTGGATTAGTAAGGGCAGACAAATTGGCCAAATCTTTACACCAGTCATTGAAAATGTTGTTCCAGGTGAGCAGTCGAATGGAGCTTTCAGCAAAAAGATTACGTTTTTAGTATTGCGTCAGTTTTGCACAATTAGAGGAGTGCAGAGAAAGGTTACTGATTCTGGGAGTCAGGACTGTCTTATGAAGAAAACTGGATAGACTCGGTTTATAATCTTATAGAAACTTACTGGACAGGCTAGATGCTTGAGGAATTCACAGCCCTTTCTTCACACAGAGAGTGGTGAGTCTCTTGGAACTCTCTGCCACAGAGGGTAGTTCATTGGCTATATATATTTGGCCCTTTCATGTAATGGAGAAGAAGGCAGGTCGGGATAGTGAGTTGGATGATCAGCCATGATCTTATTGAATGGCGGTGCAGGGTCTACTCCTCTCCCATGTTTCTAGTTCCATCTGTCATTTTGCAACAACCACTACCATACCAAGAAGTGTTGGTTTTGTTTAAAGATATGGAGAACAGTTTGCACTCCATGGAATTACGTTATCATATTATCGTTTAACTAAATATTTGCTGCAGTTAGTCCAAGATTCTCCAATGTAAATCAAAATGAGGTGCTTTCCTTGCCATCAGACTAATCGTCCTCTTAATTGCATCTTAATAACTCTCTTATAATAAGTATTATCATCTGCCATTAACATTAAGAGAAGATCCTGAACTGCTGATAATTGTAGCATAACATATTTACAAACAGTACATTTACCATTCACGTCAAAAGCAACATACCTACTTTGCGAATAAATACTACATGCAGAATTTTGCTGTGCAGCCTTGCAAATTGTTCACTAATAGCTCTGAGATAAGATTGTCATATACATTAATCTGTATCACATCCCAGATCAGAATTACTCTGACAAGCTTGCATCTAAATAAAAATGGAATATAAAACATGTTCAAAATTAAAGCTGAACATGATTACAGTCAGTAATTAGGCCCAGGAATAGTTTCACATCTACCGTCTAAATTAAGGCTGGTGAAGATGCAAGACAATTTTGATCTCACATAATAGTTTGATTAATAAAAAGCTGAATAATTAAAATACACCTTAATAGACAGAGGGATCAACCTGGCAATTGCAGATTATTCTATCTGTTTGCAGAGGTAGTGAGCCATAGGAAGACTATAATTTGGGAGAAAATTATTGGCACGCAAAAGAATTAAGATATGCAAATCATTCAGCAGTTTGTGACAATTCACATCTCATGGTGCATTTTTCCTTTGAAAGTGCTGGTGCTTTTAGACTGGTAGCATGAGTGCTGAGACTTGTGTTAGTATTTAGCAACTGAAATCTAAAAATTTAACTAAGGGGAGGAGCAAGGGTTAGGATTAAAAATAAAACTTTAGTTTAGTTTAGTTTAATTTAGTTTAGTTTAGTTCAAGATTCAAGATTCAATTTAATTGTCACATGTACCAATTAAGGTACAGTGACATTTGAGTTACCATACAGGCATAATAAGTAAAAAGCAAAAATACACACAGCACATAAAATAAAGTTTAACATAAACATCCACCACAGTTCCATTCCTCACTGTGATGGAAGGCAATAAAGTTCAGTCATCTTCCTTCTGTTTTCATCTGAGGTCAGGGCCTTTGAACAGGGCAATTGCTGATGGTCCGCTGTTCAAGCCCTCTCGTCGGGATGATCGAAACTCCGGCGTCGGGACGGATCGGAACACTCATGGAGCTCCTGAGTTGGCCGCTTCTTACCGGTTAAAGTCCACAGGCCCCGTGGTCGGTGCTCTAACACTGGCGATCCTTGGCAAAAGATCCCAGGCTCTGTGATGGTAAGTCCACTCCGCACCCATGGCTTGAAGCTCCGGGCCAGTCTCCAGGAATGGCCGCACCATTCCATGTTGTAGGCCGCAGGGGGCTACGGAGATGCGACACAGAGAAAAATCACATCTCCATCGAGGTGAGTGACTGGAAAAAGTTTCCCTCAATCCCCCCTCACCCCCCCCCCCCCCCCCACATCCCCCACATAAAACATACCAAGAGACATTAATACAAACATGCAAGACATACTTAAAATAATAAAAAAGAAAGAAGGGACAACACAGACTGCTGGCGAGGCAGCCATTACTGGCGCCAACCGGTGGATGAGAGATACAGCGCGGAAACAGGCACACTGAGTCTGCGCTGACCAGCGATCACCCCAATACCAACTCAATCCTACACACTCGGGCCAATTTACAATTCTTATCAAAACCACTTAACCTACAAACCTGTACATCTTTGGAATGCGGGAGGTAAACCGGAGCACTCAGAGGAAACCCAAGCCGTCACGGGGAGAACATACAAATGCCATACAGACAGCACCCACAGTGAGGATCAAACCCTGGTCTCTGGTGCTGTAAGGCAGCAACTTTATCGATGCCACCGGGCCGCTCAGGCTTTAAGGGCCTGGAAACCAAAAATAAAAAAAGATTTCTTCAAATTCTGCTAAATTTAAGAATGTGCAATCTTTAGAATCTACATTTGGGCATGAGTTTCCCAGATTAAGAGTCTGCTTGACATCACAATCACAATCAATCACACAATCACAATAATACTTTAAGCCGAGTATGTTTTGCAACATACGTGGAATTTAATTTGTCAAGTCAGCCATACAAATAAAAAGCAATGGAACACATTTTAACATAAACATCCACCACAATGATTCCTCCACATTCCTCACTGTGATGGAAGACGAAAAAAAAAGTTCAAATCTCTTCCCTTAGCTCTCCCGCAGTCGGGGACCTCAAGCCCTCCGTTGACGGAACTATCTTGACTTCCGTAGCTGGTGGCGTTTGGGCCCTCCGTATCGGGGTGATCAGCTCATGCATCAGGGGGATGTCAGCTCCCCCACGCCGACGATCGACCAGCCCCTATGTCGGGGCTGGTCGAACCTTTCGCGTTGTTGATGCTCCCAACTAGGCCTCTCCCGGGATTGCGAGCTCAAGATGGTAAAGTTCCCAGGCAAGGGATCGACTCCGATGTTAAGTCCACACACACGGTGGGGCTCAAGGTCAGTCCGAGGAGGGCTCCTGCTCCATCGATAGTAGGCCGCAGGGCGACTGGAGATGCGATCCGGAAAGTAATCGCATCTCCGACAAGTTAGGAAACGGTAAAAAAAGTTTCCCCGACCCCCACCCCCTCCCCCCACAGAAAACAAACTGGAAAACAGTTACACAAACTTTTAATGCACACTAAAAATACAAAAAAAAGGACGAAGAAACAGACAGACTGTTGGCGGGGCTGCCAATCGTGCAGTGCCCCTGGTGGTAGATGAGGAAAAGGGGGAGAGAGGGCAAGGGCCAAGGACTGGGGGAATACCTGTAGTAACTGAGCATCAGACATAATCCCCACCAACTAAAGCTAAAGGGTGGATTTACCCATTCTGTTTCAAAGAACATCAGAGAAATTTCCTTGGATCTCCTTTCCTGCAACCAAGGCTATGCAAAATACTTCTGTCTGAAACTCTGTTTATGCATGTCTTACCATTATGGAACGAGCACAGATTATTTACAACTTCCTCAGCCACTATCATGAAGTGTAACATTTCCCCAGACAGTGATGGAGGATGTGATTATGTTAGCTATGTCTAACCTTCACTCATAAAACAGATAACATAGCACCCCATGGTGAATTTCAGTTAAAGAACAACCATATTCAGATTTTTATAGATCTGTTATAAGCAACCAGATTGTAAAAATGAAAAAAAGCCAACTGAACTGACATTGTTCAGAGCAGTATCAGAAATATCTGTCGATCCATGTGGTACGTACACTAAATATACTTACAGTAAATCGTGATATTCTTGAATGAATTTGTCTATAATTAAATCTGTACATGGTATCTGTGTGCTCTTCTTCTTCTTCTTTCGTGTGGCGTGCACAGCCTAAAGTTGTTGGACAACTTGTTCTGTTTGATCTTCCGTTTGTGGACGTCGAGTTGATTACATTAGTCGAAACAGGGCGGACCATGAGAAGGCTGCAATCTTACACCCCTGTGTGCTCTAAGGATTTAGTATAATTTAGTTTAGATATACAGCACAGAAACAGGCCCGTCGATCCATCGATCCCACACCGACCAGCGATCCCTGCACATTAACACTATCCCACACTCACTAGGGACAATTTTACATTTATACCAAGCCAATTAACCTACATACCTGTACATCTTTGGAGTGTGGGAAGAAACCAAAGATCTCTGAGAAAACCCATGGGGAGGTCATGGGGAGAACGTAGAAACTCAATATAGACAAGCACAAGGTCAAGCTCTGAATATTTCCTCCGTCCTTCGATGCAGAGAGATTTCCACAATATATAATACAAATGTAGCAATATAACACTTGATTTATTATTTTCCTCTTATTTAAAAGACGCCCTTCTCCCTCCTTAGTTTATGAGTTCAAAAAGCAGCACTTTGCCATACCAATATGTAAGGTCAAATAGAAATGTGCATTCAAGTCTGGCTTTATATGAAATGTCCTTGAGTTCTGAATTGGATATTGTGTTGCTGGATTTGCAAGTGTCACAAATGGAAAACCCACACTTTTTTGGAACATACGTAGTCATAGGATATATTATGAGGCTGTAGCTACAGTCATCTGTGCTTACATTTGTATGCTGCAATACGTAACTGCAATGCCGTAGCTAATAGAGCCAAAGAGTCATAGAGTCATACAGCATGGAAACATGATCTTTGAGCCAACTCGTACATGTCTGGTCTATGCCTGGTCTATGCCTGGCCTATGCCTGGCCTATGCCTGGCCTATGCCTGGCCTATGCCTGGCCTTTATTCCTCTAAATCTTCCCATCCATGTACAGGTCCAAATTTCTTCAAAAGGCTGTTATTGTATCTGCTCCAACTGATTGATAGGTGGCATTTCGGTTCAGGACCCATCTGAAGAAGGGCCCCAACCCAAAAACGTCACCGATCTATGTTCTCCAGAAATGTGACTGACCCACTGGGTTACTCTACCACTAGGCGTCTTTTCCTGGCTAAAAGGTTATTTTGTATGGTTTGCCAGGAAGATCAGGTGTACGTCATATTTCAATGGGTAGCTTATAACCCAATGGTATGAACACTGAATTTTCTGATTTTAAGTAAAACGTCTCCCTCTTTCTTCCCCCATGCCCCCCACTCTCCCCTCCCACATCTGCCCTGTGCCCCACTGAGACATACACCTCTTTCTACCCTCCCCATCCCCTTCCACCTATATTTCTTCTTCTAGCTTCCACATTTGCAACTCTTCAATCCTTTTGTCTCACACCTGTCTTTTCATCTCTGGCCTTTGTCCAACCACCTTCCATCAAAAAACCTCCTTGCTTGTATTCAGCTATTACCAGCCGAGCTTTGTGTGGTCTCTCCTTTCTGCCAGCTTTCTTCCCCCCTTTGCAATCAATTTGAAGAAGGGTCCTGATCCGAAACGTTACCTATCCTTGTCCTCCAGAGATGCTGCCTGATCCTCTGAGTTATTCCAGCAATTTGTGTCATTTATTTGAAAACCAGCTTCTGCAGTTCTTTGTTTCTACCTGATTAGCATTTTGTTGCTCATTGGACCTGTAGTATGTATGATTTTGCCCTTCACTTCATAATTCCCATTAGGTTTCTGGTATAGAACATAAAGCAGTATAATACAGGAACATGCCCTTCAACACATAATATTTGCGCCAAAGATGATGCCAAATTAAACTAATCTCCTCTGCAAGCATGTGATCTATATCTGTGATTCCTTGCATATCAATACGCCTAGTGGTAGAGTAACCCAGCGGCTCAGTCACATTTCTGGAGAACATTGATAGGTGGCATTTCGGTTCGGGACCCATCTGAAGAAGGGCCCCAACCCAAAAACGTCACCGATCTATGTTCTCCAGAAATGTGACTGACCCACTGGGTTACTCTACCACTAGGCGTCTTTTCCTGGCTAAAAGGTTATTTTGTATGGTTTGCCAGGAAGATAATTTGTGGGACTTCTTCCATTCAAAAATAAACAAAAACAGTTCCATTTAGTGGCACAACCTGGTGGGTATGTCCTCAGTGGTAAAATGCTCCACCTAGTGGAGCTGTTGGGAGAGATGAACTTTTAAGATAGACTTTGTTTGATGGGTGCTCTGACCTGAAGAAATCTTGGCCTCTAGGGATGGGTGAGGTGGGAGCAGATGAGGAGAACTGCCAACATGGTTACTTCAGGCTTTAACAGAAATGTTAATCCCAGATCGACCCAGAAATGTTCAATGCCAGAACAAAACCAGGGTAAAACTATGTAAGCATTAATAAAATGATTGTGTTAAAGAAGGAACTGCTGGAAAATCGAGGGTACACAAAAAGCTGGAGAAACTCAGCGGGTGCAGCAGCATCTAAGGAGTGACATTTTGTACACATTTTGTGTACCCCCAATAAAATGATTGTGATGGTTACTTGCAAGCTCCATTAAACTCCTCAGGACACACTGTTGAGTTATTTTTAAGTTGGTTGCAAGTTAAATTTGTTTGTTTTGTCAAAATGTCTGGGGAAACGGAAGTAACCTTAAGTATTTTTCAGCTAGGTCCCGTTCTATTGCCCATCTCTGTGTGGCAATCCTGACTCTCGGTTTAAAGAAGGGTCTCGACCCGAAACTTCACCTATTCCTTTTTCTCCAGAGAAGCTGTTTGACCCACTGGGTCACTCCAGCATTAAATCTTCGGTTTAAAATAACATCAGCAGTTCCTTCTTACGCTCTAAATGGCAATTGTTTGGCAGTTTTTGTGCTAACTCCAAAGAACTTGCATTGGGTGTGAGGCATCACATCAGAGAAAATGCTGCTTCCTATGGGGATATGTTGACATCCACACAGGAGGAAGAGGGGCATGAGGAGGGGAACCGTCCACTCACAACAAGGCAGGAACTCGGCCTTTTTAATACTTCAGAAGAGCAATACTCCACAGGCTGCTGATCTCACATCAGGAATGGTTGTGTATTCTGAAGATAGACACAAAAAGCTGGAGTAACCCAGTGGGACAGGCAACATCTCTGGAGAGAAGGAATGGGTGACGTTTCGGGTCGTGACCCTTCTTCAGATTGGTTCACTAGTAAGCTGGAAGCCATGCTTTGCTAGAAACTACAAGCAATCCACCGATTCCTTCAACTATTTTGGCCTCTATAAATTCCAAAAATCTAAATTTTTACAACGTCTTAAAAATCTTATCTCTAAAACTAAAACTAAAATGGGTGATCAAAGGTCGACATGGACTCGGTAGGCCAAAGGGTCTGTTTCTATGCCGTGTCTCTAAACTAAACCATTTTCTTCTAAAACTGTCACTGGACCTCTGTAAAAGATTCCTGTTGCAGGACCAGCAAAGTGAGAGTCTAAGGACTGTCATGTGAATCACTACAACATATCAAACAGGGTTTCAGGTGGCAATGCTCCACTTCAGTGCTTATGTACGTGATTGCACTCTGCACTGCTCCACATGCAAACAGCATAATTGCTGGGAATGACAAAAAGTTTCATTGTTTATTGTGGAGGAGGCAGATCAGGAAGATGATGATGTTGGACCACCTATCAATAGACCGACTGCTTAGGGTGTTTCCCAACAATGCCAGGATCTCCTGACATCATTGTGTCTTGCTTGACGTATCAAATAACAAATGGAATTCCTACCCCTCGCTCACTTTAGACTAGAGATACAGCACAGAAACAGGCCCTTCAGCCCACCGAGCCCACGCTGATCAGGGATCACTTGTACACTAGCATTATCCTACACACTAGGGACAATTTTACAAATTTATCAAAGCTAATTGACCTACAAACCTGTACGTCTTTGGAATGTGGAAGGAAAACGGAGCACCTGGGGAAAACCCACGCAGATCACGGGGAGAACATTCAAACTCGGTACAGACAGCACCTGAGGTCAGGTTCGAACCCGGGTCTCTGGCGCTGTGAGGCAGCAACTCTACCGCTGCGCCACCGTGCAACATTTCACACCATGTGGCTTGAAATCTCTGCATACACCTACTGTAAATTTGCCTAATAGGCCTTGTCTTAAATCTACTCTCAAGAAGGAGGTAGCTATTGGACGAAAGGTCATAGATGAAGCAGCTGAAAATGTTGAAGCATAACATATTGCCTCTAAGAACTCAAGCAATGACACGCTGGGACTGAGGTGCTTGATAACTACCATTCTCCTTTGTGCAAGATGTGAAATGGAATGTGTAGGAAGGAACAGCAGATGCTGGTTTAAACCAAAGATAGACACAAAAATGCTGGATCAACAGTGGGTCAGGCAATACCTCCGGAGAAAAGGAATAGGTGACGTTTCGAGTTGAAACCCTTCTTCAGACTGAGAGTCAGGGGAGAGGATGTAAAATGGGATGACAGGGGAACCTAATACATTGGATGTGGCTGTAAATGGATTCATATTTCTTAACATGGTTTAGCCACATGTGGAGACGTTTCCTGCTTGCCAACTTGGCACAGTGCTTCTGTTGCTCATCTCTTCAGGCACCACTGGTTACATCCCCTTGCTGGCAGCAGTAGATTTATTTCTCCCATATGCAGTGAAAAGCATACCCTTCTCCTGAAAAAATAATATCAGTGAGGCGTCATTAAACCTGATTGTTACCTTTGCTTAAGTCTCCTGTACAACATTTGCACTCCCTCACTTGCCATTTTAGTTTAGTTTAGTTTAGAGATACAACGTGGAAACCAAGCCAATTAGCCTACAAACCTGTACGTCTTTGGAGTATTGGAGGAGACCGGAGATCCCGGATGAAACCAACGCAGGTCACGGGGAGAATGTACAAACTCCATACAGACAGCATCTGAGGTCAGGATCGAACCCAGGTCTCTGGCGCTGTAAGGCAGCAAATCTACCTCTGCAGTTGTGGACTGCCCCTTTAAATGTAGCTGAACTCACATCACACATGTGTTTGCATCAGTCTTTTTGCGCTGCTCGGAGATGCAAAATAGATAGCCACAATGGATTGGGAGAATTAAATCACAATCACAAATTGCAATTCGTACAGTTAATTTCTGGGTTTATCTGTGCAGTTCCACAGTGCACTGTATTCAGACCTAATCCCAGATCTACTAATAGTTCGTACTGAAATGACATTTACTAAACAGCAGTAGCTGAAACGTTCTGACCTTTGCATTAAAGCCACTATTTTTAGGTGGAAATACCAACTAAACTACAAGATGTAAACTGAATAAATTTAGTTACTGAGTATCAAATGTGGCATAATTCATACCATCATAGTTTTGCAATTTGCAAACATAATTTGGAAAACAGTAATGTGCTGTGGCTGATATTCAGCTCTGAATTCTATTTTCTTCGAACCAGGGTAAATCCAATCTCTCTTGTCATTGCTGCCAGGCCAGCTGATAGCGTTGTGCATATTTACGTGACATCTTTGTAAACAGAGGATTATATTATCTCTCTCCACCAGTTCTACCAACAGTAGAATTCTAGGATAATTTACTGAGAGTTACTATCCATCCAAGCTGGCAAATGTTCCCACTCGTGGAGGGAATCAAACATGAGGTTATGGCCTCCTGTCCGAAAGCACTGGATAAAATGGAACTACTGTAATGTAGTTCTTATTATCCATACACCACAATCAAACCGTGCGCTTACCACATTGATCATGACAGAAGCCGCCTCGTGGAGATCCCTGGAAGTGACGACGCGATGCACTCTGTGATGCATCGGGCAAGAATTCTGTCAACATGTTGAGACAACGACAGAAGCCAACAGCGAGCTACATCATCTGACACACGAGCGAACAAATGCGAACAAACGAACCCCATTGACTGAGAGTAGCGAAAAGGGAAAGAAGATTGGAACTTTCTCTGCCCAATCTTATTTTATATTGTAACTGATTACAACAATAATATTTGTAGAAAAATTAAATTAACTAACAGGGTTGTCGATTGCTTCGCATTACCATTTTTTTTAACACGCACAATAGTCCACCCATATCGTGTTTATCTCATTTGTCAGTTTCATTGTGCTTTGGCCAAAGATACAGCCCTGAAGAAACAGTAGGGGTATGTGTGGTTTAGTTTTAGGACAGAGATACAGTGCGGAAACAGGCCCTTCAGGATACTGTGTAGGAAGGAACTACAAATGTTGCTTTCCAGATCCAACAAATGCTGGATACAGGCCCTTCGGCACACTGAGTCTATACTGAACCACGATCGCTCTGGTTCTATGTCATGCTACTTCCTCATCTACTCTCTACACATTATAGAGAGGCCAATCAACCTGCAAACTCACACATGTTTGGGATGTGGGATGAAACCGGAGCACCCGGAAGAAAGCCATGAGGTCACAGGGAGAACGTGCAAACTCCACACAGACAGCACCCAAGGTTCAGCTCTACCTGTTATGCCACTGTGCCAACAACCTTGAAACCGATGGTGCAGGCATACGAAGGGCTGTTCTCAAATCTTAGGGGACTTTGGCCAGGAGGAAATGGATGGAAGTGGGCAAATAAATCAAAAACATGTTTTACATTTGTGGATTAGCTATAAGTTGTTGATCTAAAAAAATAATGGAATTACTGCTGTAATGATCAAATTTGCTTGATTGCTTGATTTTCTGATGTAATTTCCTCCATTGTGAAGAAGATAATTTTCTGCCATATAAATGAGCCTAAATTGTGACAAAATTAATTGCACTTTTATCCAAGGAAGACAAAGAAGTTGGAACAAGGCAAATGGTTAAATATTAACGTAAGTTCACAGACGTCTGAATAGGAGTCCAACTGAATACAATAATTCCCCGTGCAAGTCTGTGTAGATAGTAAGCTTTCCATTGAATCCCCCAATACGGCACTGACACATCCCTGGGTACTAATCATTACATACACCATTATTACATCAATATTAATTGATTGATTAATACACGCGACATGTCACAGTGAAATTCTTCGTTTTACATATGATACACATAGAGTCGCCACATAAACCATATAACCATATAACAATTACAGCACGGAAACAGGCCCTCTCGGCCCTTCCAGTCCGTGCCGACCATTTGATTTCCTCTAGTCCCATCTACCTGCACTCAGACCATATCCCTCCATTCCCTTCACGTCCATATACCTATCCACTTTACTCTTAAATGTTAAAATCGATCCTGCCTCCAGCACTTCTGCTGGAAGCTCATTCCACAGAGCCACCACCCTCTGAGTAAAGACGTTCCCCCTCACGTTACCCCGAAACTTCTGTCCCTTAATTCTCATGTCATGCCCTCTTGTTTGAATCTTCCCTACCCTCAATGGGAAAAACGTATCCATTAACTCTGTCTATCCCTTTCATCATTTTAAAGACCTCAATCAAGTACCCCCCTTAACCTTCTGAGCTCCAAAGAATAAAGACCGAACTTGTTCAACCTTTCTCTGTAACATAGTTGCTGGAACCCTGGCAACATTCTAGTAAATCTCCTCTGTACTCTCTCTATTTTGTTGACATCCTTCCTGTAACTAGGCGACCAAAATTGTACACCATACTCCAGAATTGGTCTTACCAATGTCTTGTACAATTTTAACATTACTTCCCTACTCCTATATTCAATGCTCTGATTTATAAAGGCCAGCACACCAAAGGCTTTCTTTACCATCCTATCTACATGCGATTCCACCTTCAGGGAACTATGCACAGTTATTCCTAGATCCCTCTGTTCCACAGCATTCCTCAATTCCCTACCATTTACCATGTACGTCCTATTTTGATTTGTCCTGCCAAGATGTAGTTCACACTTAACAGCATTAAGCTCCATCTGCCATCTTTCAGCCCACTTTTCCAAATGGCCCAAATCTCCCTGTAGACTTTGAAAATCTACTTCATTATCCACAACACCACCTATCTTAGTATCATCTGCATACTTACTTACAATTTTCCACCATCCAGATCATTGATACATGACAAACAACAGTGGACCCAACACAGATCCCTGAGCACCCCATCACGGCTTCCAACCTACAAACAGCCATCCACCATTACTCTTGACATCTATTCAGCCACTGTTGAATCCATCTTGCTACTCCGCCATTAACACCCAAAGATTGAACCTTCTTAACCAACCTTCCATGGGGAACCTTGTCAAAGGCCTTACTGAAATCCATATAGACAACATCCACTGCTTTACCCTCATCAATTTCCCTAGTTACCGCTTCAAAAAATTCAAGAAGGTTTGTCAAACATGACCTTCCAGGCACAAATCCATGTTGACTGTTCCTGATCAGACCCTGTTTATCCCGATGCTTATATATATTATCTCTAAGTATCCTTTCCATTAATTTGCCCACCACTGACGTCAAACTAATAGGCCTATAATTGCTAGGTTTATGAAGGGTGCCATCAAACTTACAAAATATTAATTATAGACCCAATGGTCCCTCTGTTCTCGGTGGTCCCCCCACACTGGGCCCGTCTTTGTTCTCGGCGCCTCGCCTCCCCTCTCCTTCCCACCCTTCCCCACGCTGGGTCCCTCATTGTTCTCGATGATATGTTGGCCTTTATTCTCTCCTCAATTCAAGGGGCTGTCCCACTGCGGTGATCTAATTCACGAGTTCAGACAAGTTTGCCCTTGACTCATACTCGCAGTGGGTTGACACGAGGTCGTAGGAGATCTTTGTAATGGCCCTGTCTCACGGTGCGAGTCCACCCACGAGTGACCCCAAGTGAAAGAAAAAAAAACAGACTCGTGGTTATATACGAGATTACAAGTTTATGTTTAAGTGTTTACCGAGTTCCCTAGGGTATGTCATTTCTGCGATGTTGGAAGTTCCTCTCCCGAGTTACCAAGTTCCTCTCCCGTTACTCTTGAGCCAACCGTGAATGAAGGCTTTTAGTTCAATGGGTTGATTATTCCTCGCGGACATAAATTGGCCCTGTTTTAAAGCCGATCAGAAAATAGACGCGAGAAAGCAACAAGTGAAATGACAACTAACCGCTGACTGACATTTGCAGAGGATCGGCGATTGGCGCGACTGGAAAAACTAAACATCTATCTGAAATGAGATTTATAGTATTATGACAGATGTTCGTTTTGACAACAGAAACTCCTACTTTTTTTGTGGCTCGGCCAATATGTTGCAATGCGCTGAAGCATGTTTCCCCTTTACCGCCGATAGCCAGCCTCGCAAAACTATTCCGGACAATTCATCTAAATTGCTGCTGAGAAGGAATGCAGCCTTTAAGTTAACTCGACTTACAAGATGTGCATCAGCTTTTTTATGTTAATAAAAGTATGAATTATTGACAATGCAAGCGTATTAAATATACAAAGCTCCGGGAAAGTTCGCGGTAGTGAAATAAAAAAAAACACGATACGGCCAACATGAAACATAACAGAAACCTAAATGAACAGAGACTTGTGATGCCATGGTAAAGTGACTAAATCAGTCTCATTCTGGTATCTTTAGCGTGCAATGTTCGGAAGGCAGGCTAGACTTGAATTTCCAGCGGCACCTCGCATTGAACTTCGTGAGAATGAGTTTTACGTGGGATTGCAATAAGCGTGCAACGATAAGATCTGCATATGTTCAGTGGGATCCACGTGGAAAAGCTTCATGATACAGCAGCCGCCGACCATACTCTAGTGACACTCAACACATTGGTGTTCTTGTGCAGCTTTACACCAGAATAAAACAACTGGAGTAACTCAGCGGGACAGGCAGCATCTCTGGAGAGAAGGAATGGTGACATTTCAGGTCGAGACCCTTCTTCAGTGTTTTGTTCTGGTGTAGAGCTGCACGGGAACACCAAAGTGTTGAGTGTCACTAGAATATGGACGACGGCAGCCTGTCCCGCTGAGTGACCCCAGCATTTTGCGTCTTTCTTCGGTTTAAAGCAGCATCTGCAGCTGCTTCCTACAGCCTGACACCAGGTTGGCCCGAGGATGGTGCCCTATCTATTGTGTATCAGATTAGAAACCCGACGTTCATACTATATTGTGCGGGAAGGGAACTGCAGATGTTGGTTTACACTGAAGATAGACACAAAAAGCTGGAGTAACACAGCGGCTCAGGCAGCATCTCTGGAGAAAAGAAATAGGTGAGGTTTCGGGTCGGTTCTTCAGACACTATACCGCCTTATCCCTTTCATGTGTGTAGTTCATGTAGTTCAGACACTATACCGTCTTATCCCTTTCATGTGTGTAGTTCATGTAGTTCAGACACTATACCGTCTTATCCCTTTCATGTGTGACTCGTGTCTCTGGCGCTGTGAGGCAGCAGCTCTACTGCTGCGCCACCAATGTGACATTCCAATTTTGTGAATGAAGTTAGCCGCTTCACCGAGGAGCGGGTGCAGTAGAACGAGAATGAACGGATTTGCCAGCGGTGACATTGCAGCCGAGGTCTGGGGAAGACAGAGAGGGGAACAGTTACTCCAGCATTGTTCGTGTGTGCGTGAGAGAGTTACTCCAGCATTGTGTGTGTGTGTGTGTGTGTGTGTGTGTGTGTGTGTGTGTGTGTGTGTGTGTGTGTGTGTGTGTGTGTGTGAGTTACCCCAGCATTGTGTGTGTGTGTGTGCGAGTTACCCCAGCATTGTGTGTGTGCGAGTTACCCCAGCATTGTGTGTGTCACCCCAGCATTGTGTGTGTGTGTGCGAGTTACTCCAGCATTGTGTGTGTGCGAGTTACTCCAGCATTGTGTGTGTGCGTGTGTGAGTTACCCCAGCATTGTGTGTGTGTGTGTGTGTGTGTGTGTGTGTGTGTGTGTGTGTGTGTGTGTGTGTGAGTTACTCCAGCATTGTGTGTGTGTGTGTGTGTGAGTTACTCCAGCATTGTGTGTGTGTGTGTGTGTGTGTGTGTGTGTGTGTGTGTGTGTGAGTTACCCCAGCATTGCGCGTGTGTGTGTGAGTTACCCCAGCATTGTGTGTGTGTGTGTGTGTGTGTGTGTGTGTGTGTGTGTGTGTGTGTGTGTGTGTGACCCCAGCATTGTGTGTGTGTGAATCACAAATTGCCAAGACACAAGGCACTGTAGATACAAATAATGTCATACACAAGAAAGGGCAGATGCTAGTTGAAATAAGTGAACACATGGGGCTGGAGAAATTTGGAAATGTCATCCCGTCACCCATTCCTTCCCTCCAGAGATGTTGCCTGCCCGCTGAGTTAAAAGAGTTCCCACGGTAGACTCACAAATCACTTAAGGTAAACGCACGGGCCACCACGTTATAAATGAGTTTAAAATGTTTCAATTTTTAACTTGAACTGTAAATTTGACTTGTGGAAAAAAAAAATCAAACATTTTTCACGAATTACCAAGTTCCACGGGCACCTGCCGTTAGCGCCACGAGTCGCTAAGTTGCTCGCAGGAGTTCCGACGTTCCCGCTACGTTTAGTGTACGTGATTACCGCGAGTGACAACTCGGGGTCACTCATGCGTCAACTCGCACCATGAGACAGGGGTTTAACTCTCCTTCATGCTCGAGAGTAGGTCCCATGTACTCGAGGCCTCAGCGAGTCGTGGCGCATTTTTCAACATGCTGAAAAATGCCCGCGAGTAAAAAAAGGTCGTCATGGAGAAAATCTATAATTTATTACTCGTGGGTTTAGTCGAGGTAGGTCGTAGTAGGTCATAATATTATTTGTAGGTAGTCGAAGTCAATTGAAGTTAATCGAAGGTAGTCGAAGGTAAAGCTTGTTGAGAAAAAAAAGGTAAAGGGGCTGTCCCACTGCGGCGACCTAATTGCCGAGTTTAGAAGAGTTTAGGAGAGTTTGAAAAAGTGTCATGTTGAAGACCTCCTTCGACTATGTTGAAGACTAGCTTTGACTAGCTTCGGGAAAATTGGACACCAAATAGTGGAGAGTGAAGGTGACCTCCTTCGATCTCCTTCGACTATGTTGAAGACTATCTACAACTACCTTCGATTACCTCCAACTACCCTCGATTACCTATGAATAACATGCCGACATACTACGACCTACTTCCACTAAACCTTCGAGTAAAAAAAATATAGAATTTTTCCATGGCGACCTTTTTTTACTCACGGGCATTTTTTAGCATGTTGAAAAATACGCAGCGACCTAGCTGAGGCCTCGAGTACACGGGGATTACTCTCGAGCATGAAGGAGAGTTATAAAGACCTCCTAGGACCTCGTGTCAACCATTCTGCGAGTATGAGTCGAGGGCAAACTCTTCTAAACTCGCCAATTAGGTCACCGCAGTGGGACAGCCCCTTCAGGAGCCATTAAGGATGAACAATTGCCAAGGTATTGCCAAGGTAGTCTGCACCCAATTAATTAATATAAAAAAATTATCTTGTAAATTGTTATTGAAGAGGTTATAATGCAATATTCACAAAATGAATGCACTTAAATGCAACGGATAATTTATCTAGTATTTATCAACATCTATCATAGTAATAATTTATGAATAACTCCATTTCAAAAAGAAATTATCTAAAAGGCCAAACACAGCACATGATATTGATCTATATATGATGATGTTATATATTTATAAGTGTCATATTTTTATAGCTATTTTGCTATACATCTGCTTTTTATTCTGTATAAAGTATCCATCCATTCACAGCTGTATTCCACCAGTTTAACACCTTTTCTTATGACATAGGTTTACCATTTTCAATGTCAAGTGGTTTCGTTCTTGGTTCCAGTTACCATAGCAACCTTGCCAGACAAATAACAGATCATCGGAAATTATGAATAATTTCCAAAGCAGTCACCAGCTATGGAATAAGTAAACATAACAGAGAATATTAAGAATACACACAAGATTATTACTTTGCACAATGACAGTGAATAATTAATCGGGCAGTGATGCTCAGAGTATCAATCTTTTTCCTTCAATTTGCGGGATATGGGGATCACAGGCAAGGTTAACTTTTATAGACAATGCTGATTATTCTTGCGAAAGTGGCGTCAAGCCACTTTCTTACAGGTGTACAGTGAACTTGTATGGGTGTACAGTAGAGAAGATATTGACTGGTTGCATCATGACCTGGTTCAGAAAATCAAAGGCCAGGAACAAAGAAGATTGCAAAAAGTAGTGAACACTGCCCAGCCCATCATGGGTACTGACCTCCGCAAATTGTAGGGATCTATGAGAGTCGCTGCTTCAAAAAAAAACAGCCAGTATCATCAGAAACCCACACCACCCTGGCCACACTCTCATTTCACTCCAGTGGAAAGAATCTGTGGGAGTCTGAAAACTGTGACGTCCAGGTTCAGGAGCAACCTCTTCCCTAGTACCATCAGACTAATAAATACATCAATCTCCAAATGGGCTCCAAACAATATACAGTTGACTTGGGGGCATTATTTTTGACTTTGCACTATTATTTTATATTTTTATATATATGCAGTTCGCTCACAGCTGTTCCTTGAAATTCCATTTTAAGCAGAGTGCAGGCCACCACATTCAATTTCATAGCATTTCAAGCAGAATGCAGGCCACCACATTCAATTTCATAGCATTTCAAGCAGAGGGCAGTCCACCACATTCAATTTCATAGCATTTCAAGCAGAGTGCAGGCAACCACATTCAATTTCTTAGCATTTCAAGCAGAGTGCAGGCCACCATATTCAATTTCATAGCATTTCGAGCAGAGTGCAGGTCACCAAATTGCGAAACAACTCATTGCATTGTCATTAAGGGCTAATATATCATTTATTGCAAGTACATTGCAGACTCACAGTTCAGTTGATTCACAGCTTAGAATGACAGTTGTGGACTCTCCCTCGCGATCTTCCAGAGTGACTGAATCACGTCCAGGCATCCAGGGTTTTATAGTCCTGCCGCCCCACCCCCCCCCCCCCCCCGGAAGGGGTGTTACCTTAATCACTGTGATTGACAGGTGAGAGGACCAATCAGCTGATCTCAAGATGTTTTGCACACTCATAACTTATTTATTTTTCATCAATCAGAAAAATCCTCGTGGCTGCATCAGCAGAGGAGGACTGTGAGTAGGATGGCCAAAAATCATAGCAATATAGGGTAGCGTTGTTTCTGAAATCAATATACAGCACAGACAGGAAGTGGTCAAGATGAGACTTTTAGTTATATAGATACTGAACTTTTTTTGTGGTTCATTATGGGTTTTATAGAGTGCTATGTTAATATATCTATCGTGCTGCTGCAAATAAGAATTTAATTGTTCCATTTCAGGACATATGACAATAAAACACTCTTGACTCTTTACCTAAATCATTCCAACCCTTCTGGTGAAGTTAATCCATGGTCCTAACCAAGTGACAATTAAATCAGAATGATGTACAAATTTCAAGAGAGAGCTAGATAGGGCTCTTAAAGATAACGGTCAGGGGATATAGGGAGAAGACAAGAACGGGGTACTGATTGTGGATGATCAGCCATGATCACATTCAATGTTGTAAATAGCTCGTTCTAAGCTCCCCCAGTCTAGTTTCAGTCAACAAAATACTGAGTCAAGCACTTGCGCAACTAAGCTTTATTTTGGAAAACACAATAACAGTTCTCCACTTCTATACCTAACCACCGCAGGTTCGATCCTTGTATCTGCTTGGCCAAGTCCTTCTAGCCTCGTGCAAGCAGAGACACTCCAAAAGGTCACGCAGTCCCAAGCATTCTTCCAGAAGATCGACATCGGACCACGTGGGAGCTACCTTTTATAGGTCCCTGAACCTTGAGGGGCCGAACTATATGGGGATGGTCTCTATACAATCCAATAACAAATATCGATTAACACAGTGCATGATAGACTGTTCCCTAACCCAATAACACAGTAACTAATACAATGTATCTGACAACATTTCTAAATAGAGTTAACACAGATGAATTATTCAACATGTGCCTGGATATTCCAGAAACACAGACAAGGCTCAACACTTAACTCAAAGTAAAGCTTTGCAACATTATTTACAATGTGTATGTCTGGTTTGCATTCACCCAATCCGTTTCATGCAATTTACACCTAATTGTAAGAATCTGCAGATGTCCTATTCTTTCCCTGCAACTCTTATCTGGGCCACAGATAAACTGGCACTATTTAGCAGCTTGTCCCATTTCTGCAAAAGGCACATTTAAATTTAATAAAATGGCCTACCAGCACAGAAGTAGTTACTCAATTTTAATGTCCTGGCAGCTCCAATTTGGCCAAAATTAACATTGTCCGTTGTCTATTGTCTATTGTCTATAAATTGGAGGAAAACATCCGAGTGTTGATGTTCCCATTCGGGTTGCCAACTGTCCTATATTAGCCGGGACATCCTGTATTTTTGGGCTAAATTGGTTTGTCCCATACGGGACACCCTGGTCCCGTAATTGACTGCAACCACTCGGGTCGAGGAGACTGTCGGGTCGGAGCGCTGGGTCCTGCCCCGCCTCACCCGTCCCACGTAGTGCAGCATCAGCGCCTTGCCCGTGGCCCCGTCGGTCTGCAGCCCAGTCAGCTGTCCGACCTTCGCTTACCGCCGACACCCCTCCTTCTCATGGCCGATCATCGGTTCAGGAGTTGGATGGAGTGCCGGACATTGCGCGCGATGTCGCGTGGGCCAAAACTCCTCAGCTGGCCCGCCAGCTAGGCTTTGTATGCAGTCCAGCTCATCATTCACACTGCCATAGCCGAGTCAGTCAACAAATTGCCGTCGGGAATTTGCCCCGTATTTTGACCTTTTGGCCCTTAGTTGGGAGTGAAAAAGTTGGTAACCATAGTTCCCATCCATCTGTCTTTCTTGACAGTAAAGGTACTGTTTGGGATATGCTGCCAGAGTAGCCTAAATGAGTGATTAAGGTGTATTTTGTAGGTGGTACCTTCTACAATGCTAATAGGCCAGTGGTGGAAGGTAGGAATATTGTAGGTTGTGGATAGGGTGCCAAACAAGTGGACTGTACAGTCCTTGATTGCATCAAACTGTAATGTTGGAGCTGCGTCTTTTGAGGCGCATGGAAAGCATTCCATTTGACGTGGTCTGTCTCTTAGATATGATGGATGGGCAGTGAAATTCAGATGAGTAATTTACTGCAGCATAGACATCCCATGACATGCCCTTGCGGTCACAGTATTTATGTAGCTGGCTGAGTAGCCTTTCAAGTCAATGGATGTTGATGGTGATGTACTAGGTAATGGGAATGCTATTGAATATTAAGAAGTAGTGGAGTTAGTCATTGCCTGCTATTCCTATGGCATTAATTTAACTCATTACATTGAGTCCATGTCTGAATGTCATCATCAATGCAAAATGGCTAATAGTTCAAGAAAATAATTTTAAATTTGGATCACTTTCTGAACCTCAGTAACAATTAACTCAAAAATTATTAGAGTTACAAATGTGTTGTACAAAAGATAATGTAAAAGTGAAGCTACATAAGACTTGGAGTCAGTGATGGAATTTGAAATATGTTACTGTGCATGTCATTTAGAGATAACGGAATATTGTCGACATGACAGACAAGTGCGCAAAAAACAAGACTGACTATCTTCTTAGCTTGATCTACGATACCAAATGACAATTTCTTTATGAATTCAAACATTGCAGTCAAAGAATTTGGAACTATATTTTTAAAATTCCAATATGCCATTTATAACATATCCGAATTGTGTATTTATCTCCAAGAAGCAGAAGAAACCTACCCAAATTTTATACAGAGAACCTAAATGTTACAATGCAATTTACACTAAGGCTAAAACATTCCAAAATATCTGTGGAAAATTGATATACTCGGGGCACTTTGAAATATTAACCCAGCAGTCTGCATAAGAGATGTCCATATTTCACCTAATGTAATATCAAGTGACTTTCAAAGTATTAAGTCAATAAAAAGTTGTGTAGTCACTTAAGTCGGCAGTTCAAATACAAAGCTAATTTAAGTTCAATGAGGCAGCAGGTGTACCGCAGGAATAAGAAACCTTCTCATTTAATAGTCTGATGTAAATCTATAGCAGTGCACGGTTGACCATGTGAGTTTGTCCAGCAAAAGAATATCACGTAACTGCCTTGGATCTTTTTTATTTTACTAGACCTACATGACAACTGAAATTATATAACCTTTAACATCAACTTGTTCAACACGTCGTACGAGAAATTTTGCTGAGGTTGGTTTTGTAATTGCAATTCAGAATGGTGCAGAGATCATATTTCTCTGCGTTAAAAAAAAGGATGTGTTCAAACAGCATACCACCTGAACATCTTATACAGATCAATTGTAAAACTAGTCCTCCTTATGTGTAGGGGTTACAATAAAGACACAGGAGAAAAATACAGTAAGGTTACAAGAGCAGAGTAACTGGAAACAGTGCAGCTTCAATAATCAGCATTTAATGATGTCTCATTTTTGCCAACTCAGATTTAGGTGTCAAAAAGGGTCCATACTATTAATTGGAAATAACAACAAAAATGTTTTGAAAATACTCAACTGCCAAATCATCACAAGCACAAACTTGGATTGATTTGCGAACATACTTTAAAACTTAATTTAGTTTAGTTTAGTTTGGAGATACAGTGCAGAAACAAGCCCTTTGGCCCACTGAGTCCACGCCAATGCGAGAATCCCACACACTATGACTATCGAGACAATGCGAGAATCCCACACACAATATTGACTATCCTGCACACACAAGGGATAATTTACAATATTACCAATTAAATTAGCTTACAAACCAGTACGTCTTTGGACTGTTTTTAAAGGCACAAATTGATATTACTCAAATATTTTATATTATTACCCATATCACACATCTGAGCTATGCTTTTACAAAATTGTATTCCCTTCGTTTTGAGTGCCAGCAGGGTTAACAGGGGAATATTTTCTTGTATTCCCCTTTCTTGCGAACGCCTATGGACTTTACGTGTTAAAACAGCGGTAAATATAGTCTTATATTCCCCTGGTCTCACATCCAGGAACTTGGCAATGTGACGCTGCGTGGGAAATTTAGAATTTGTTCTCGACAAAACAAGCAAAATGGCAGCCTCCTGCGAGAAGAGGTTCGCGACTTTTGACAGAAGATTTTCCTCTAGATGTCTGATATGGGTAATAATAACAATATTGACTGTCCTCTTTCGGGGGATACGACATATATTGCCCTCACTAGATCCATATTGCCCTCGTCTTCGACTCGGGCAATATGAATCTACTTCAGGCAATATATGTCGTATCCCCCTCAAGGCCAGTCAATATTCTATTAATATCTCATGAGATCATAATAGACCACATCAAGAAGTATATATAGCCATCATAATATTAATCATTCACAATGTTTGTTTTTTTTTGTATTTAAAATAGCAAAATAAATTCAGATGTGATGATTAATTACTGATGTAAAACGATTTTGTGTTGAGAATTTTATTGCTGAGGTCCTTTTTTTCTGTAACCAGGAATTACAAGACATCAATTTAGATCTCAGCTGGCAGATAATGCAATTCTGGAGTGCTGACATGCATTATAGTTGCAGCGACTTAAACAAAAATCACATTCAAGTATACCAGTGAAAGCAG
The DNA here is from genome assembly GCA_035221665.1 of Okamejei kenojei. Lineage (NCBI taxonomy): Eukaryota > Metazoa > Chordata > Chondrichthyes > Rajiformes > Rajidae > Okamejei > Okamejei kenojei. The sequence goes on from CM069146.1 coordinate 41,208,336, forward strand.
TACAATGTGGAGGGGGCAACATACTTAATTGCTAAAATGTGACAGTGAGTAGATAGATTAAGTGCCTTTAAAATAGTTGCTTGTCACTCAGGAGGCATTGCACTTGGTGACTGTTGACTGAGAAGCGATTAATCTCATTGTAACACATAGACTGTGCCATTGACTGTACTGGGGCCATAAATGAATAGCTAGAATGATATAAAGAAGGGTCTCAACCTGAAAGGTCACCTATTCCTTCTCTCCATAGATGCTGCCTCACCCGCTGAGTTGCTCCAGCATTTATGTCTACTTTTAAAGCAGAAGATGATAGCTTGGAATAATTTTCTATGTTATCCGTAATCAAATGTATGTGCAGGCTTAATCTTAGAACATAGAAAAGAACAAGAACAGGCCTAAGGCCCACAATACCTGTGCTGAACAGGATGCCAAGATACACTAATCTCATCTGCTTGTACATAATTCATATCCCTCTTTTCCCTGATTATCCATGTGCCTATCTGAAAGCCTCTTAAACACCACTCTCGCATCTACCACTACCACCACCTCTGGCAGTATATTGCAGGCCCCCACCACCCTCTGTGCAAAACATTTGTCCCGCACATCTCCTTTAAACTTTGCCTGTCTCACCAATGTCCTCGAGTCTTTGACATTTTCACCCAGGTGAAAAAGTTCTAACAAAAAATCTATCCTATCTAGACCTATCATCATCCCACATATTTCTATCAGATCTCCTCTGAACCTCCAACATTCCAGAGAAAACAATTTAAGACCGCCCGATCTCTCTTCATAGATAAAACCCTATAATCAGTTTTACTTTATTCATCTATTTGAGATCTGAGTATTGCTGGCAATGCCAACATTAAATGCCAATCCCTAATGGCCATAGAGGATCTTCTGGGCCTGCTGCATTCATTCTGGCTAGAGCTGTTCACACTGGCTGCTGTGGAGGCTTCCAAGATTTAGACACTGTGATAACAAACAACCTATGATATTTGTTCAAGTCAGGATTGACTAGGGGTTGGTAAATAACCTACAGATAGTGGTGTTACCATGCAGATGTAGCCCTCGGTGCTGGAATGTGAAAATTTGAGAGATGTTCTCACTTTGATCTCATTATGTCAATCACAAGTGACAGGTAAAAGACAGCATCTGGGTTGAAAGTTTCAGAAGCCAGCAACCCAAATCCCTGAATACTGTGCTTACAATTTCAACTGAACGGTTTGGTAAGGTTGTGGATATTCCTCTGGCATGCTTGATACAGTCAAGAGTCAAGAGTCACAAGTGTTTTTTTTCAAGTATGGCATCATGTTTAAGAAACTCCATGCTAAATTTATCTTGTCATAATAGGCAATAACTGTGGACCTAAAATGGAGAAATTATTCTGTCACCTGGGTATTAATTATTCCTAGATTGCAAGATAAAGTAAATTCCAACAAGAAGGGCTGCGTAACTACTTATCAACCACTTAATTATTTAAATGAAAGGACATTTATGCAGATTATTTTATTAGCAACTTAACTTCGGTGAAGGATCTACATCCCTTTAGCTCCCCAATTAATAACTAAGATCAAGGTTGTGAAGATCTACTTTGGAGCTTTTCAGTGGGGTTTTTTTGTTGAAGAAACATATTTGTAATCCTACCTGATGAGAATGCAATTACTATTGTTGATGTTGACTGCAGGTTTACTGCAATCAATGGCAAAGATATCAGGTTTTCTGTGCTGCATTTCGTCTTTGGGATTATCAGACTGCTGTGTCCCTCATTATAATCCCTCTCCATTGATTCCATCCCTCAACTGGGCCACTGTCGAAACATGAACAATATACTTCAAGTCAAGAGTCACAAGTGTTTATTGCCATATGTCCCAGATAGAACAATGATGTTCTTACTTGCAGCAGCACAACAGAATATGTAAACATAGTACACTGTAAACAATATAATATACGAGAGTGAAAAAAGGTTCACTGCGTGTATCGGAAGGGACTGCAGGTGCTGGTTTACACCAATGATAGACACAAATTGCTGGAGTAACTCAGCAGGACAGGCAGCATTTCTGGATAGAAGGAATTGGTAACATTTCGGGTCGAGACCGACCATTCGGGCCTGAAGAAGGGACTTGACATGAAACATCACCCATTCGTTCTTTCCAGTGATGCTGCCTGTCCTGCTGAGTTACTCCAGCATTTTGTGTCTATAAATGTGTGCATTTATACACACACACATACAGTGGCTTGCAAAAGTTTTCATACCCCTTGAACCTTTCCACATTTTGTCACGTTACAACCACAAACGTAAATGTATTTTATTGGGATTTTATGTGATCGACCAACACAAAGTGACTGGGCCATTCTAACACATGAATATGCTTTGATCTAAACCTTTCCATTGTAGCTCCTGCTGTATGTTTAGGGTTGTTGTCCTGCTGGAAGATGAACCTCCGCCCCAGTCTCAAGTCTTTTGCAGACTCTAACAGGTTTTCTTCCAAGATTGCCCTGTATTTGGCTCCATCCATCTTCCCATCAACTCTGACCAGCTTCCCTGTCCCTGCTGAAGAAAAGCATCCCCATGATGCTGCCACCACCATGTTTCACAGTGGGGATGGTGTGTTCAGGGTGATGTGCAGTGTTAGTTTTTCACCACACATAGCGCTTTGCACTTAGGCCAAAAACTTCCATTTTGGTCTCATCAGACCAGAGCACCTTCCTCCACATTTTTGCTTGTGGCAAACTGCAAACAGGACTTCTTATGGCTTTGTTTCAACAATGGCTTTCTTCTTGCTACTCTTCCATAAAGGCCCAATTTGTGGTGCACGACTAATAGTTGTCCTGTGGACAGATTCTCCCACCTGAGCTGTGGATCTCTGCAGCTCCTCCAGAGTTACGATGGGCCTCTTGGCTGCTTCTCCGATCAATGCTCTCCTTGCCTGGCCTGTCAGTTTAGGTGGACGGCCATGTCTTGGTAGGTTTGCAGTTGTTCCATACTCTTTCCATTTTCGGATGATGGATTGAACAGTGCTTCGTGAGATGTTCAAAGCTTGGGATATTTTTTTATAACCTAACCCTAACTTCTCCACTGACCTGTCTGGTGTGTTCCTTGGGCTTCATGATGCTGTTTTTCTGATTGATAGACTGATTCCAGACTGATTCCTGGGATGTCAGGACTGTCTTATGAAGAAAGACTGGATAGACTTGGTTTATACTCTCTGGAATTTAGGAGATTAAGAGGGGATCTTATAGAAACTTACAAAATTCTTAAGGGGTTGGACAGGCTAGATGCAGGAAGATTGTTCCCGATGTTGGGGAAGTCCAGGACAAGGGGTCACAGCTTAAGGATAAGGGGGAAATCCTTTAAGACCGAGATGAGAAAAGACTTTCTTCACACAGAGAGTGGTGAGTCTCTGGAACTCTCTGCCACAGAGGGTAGTTGAGGCCAGTTCATTGGCTATATTTAAGAGTGAGTTGGATGTGGCCCTTGTGGCTAAGGGATCAGAGGGTATGGAGAGAAGGCAGGTACGGGATACTGAGTTGGATGATCAGCCATGATCATATTGAATGGCGGTGCAGGCTCGAAGGGCTGAATGGCCTACTCCTGCACCTAATTTCTATGTTTCTATGTTTCTATGTTCAATAATGTTCTCTAACAAACCTCTGAGGCCTTCACAGAACAGCTGTATTTATACTGAGATTAGATTACACACAAGTGGACTCTATTTAATAATTAGGTAACTTCTGAAGGCAATTGGTTGCACTGGATTTTATTTAGGGGTATCAGAGTAAAGGGGGCTGAATACTTTTGCACGCCACACTTTTCAGTTTTTTATTCATAAAAAAATTTGGAAACCATGTATCATTTTCCTTCCACTTCACAATTATGCGCCACTTTGTGTTGGTCTATCACATAAAATCCCAATAAAATACATTTACGTTTGTGGTTGTAACGTGACAAAATGTGGAAAGTTTCAAGGGGTATGAAAACTTTTGCAAGCCACTGTATGTATGTATATATATATATATATATATATATATATGTATATATGTAATATATATATAATATATATATATATATATATATATATGTATATATGTATATATGTATATATGTATATATGTATATATATGTATATATATATATGTATATATATATATATATATATATATATAAATATAAATATAAATATATATATTTATATATATATATACATATGTGTATTCATATGTATTTGTACATACATACACATATACACACACACACACACACATATATATATATATATATATACATATATATATATATATATATATATTTTTTTACAGGCACACACGCACACATGTACATAAAAAACAAACAATAATTAGTGCAATAATAACAATGATGGTTTCTATTGTTCAGAGCTTATTTGGAGATTGTAGTTAATAATAGCCTAATGATGTACTTATGAACTATGTTTACAGATTGGATGATTTAGCTGATGGATATGCAATGATACATACTGCACAAATCAAAATCCCGATTAATAAATAGATAAAATAAATAAAACAGAGGATATCTGTGACTGATGAAGGGTCAATATTGGAACAAGGAAAGGTGACAAAAAAACTTGATGAAGCTGTACAAGTTAGATAGCGTAAATACATGGAAGTTATTCCTATTAATATTCAAGGATTGAATAAATATTTGGGGCCAAAATGTAACCAAACGGAGGAAAATCTCTTCCATTCAGAGAACATTTATAATCTGGAATTATCATCTTAAGGGTGTTGGAAACAGAATCAATCAGACCTTTCTGGAATGAATTGGAAAGACAGTACCACGAAGAAAGTGCAAGAGTCTGCATGGACTCAGTGGCCAAAACTGCTTGCTTCCGTACCATCAAAGTTAGAATATAGAACAGAAGCATACAGCACAGGAATTTGTCTTTCAGTGTCCATGCTAAATATGATGCCAGGTTAAATTAATCTTCCTTGCCTGCACTTGACCTCTATCCCTCCATTCTTTGCATATCCATGTGCCTACCTAAAAGTCTCTTAAGAGCCCCTATCATATCTGCCTCAGCCGCTACCCATGGCAGAGTGTTCGAGATACCCACCTCTCTGTGTATGATAGTTAATGTTGGAAAGAAGAAAGCCGACATGAGTCTTGATGGAGCTGTACAGGTTAGATAGCATAAATACACGGAAGCTATTCCTATTAGTATTCAGGGACCAGAGTACGCAGAATTACTCCACTCTCTGTGTGTTATGATCAGTTTCCATTATACATGTGATGCCCGAACCATACAAACTGTCCAGATGCTCAACAGTTAAATCAACTCAGGAAATCAGGGAAATGATTTCCAATAATGTAGCCAAGATCTTACAGGGAATAGGCAGCTTGAATGAATCGCAACAAATTAAGTTCAATTTAGATAAATATTTCCAGTGACAGGGTAAAAGTAAAGCAAATGGATCTTACCAATTGGAGGAATGAATGAGACTGAGCAGGTATTGATTGACTTGTTACCATGTCAAGGCAATTTGCAACGACGATAAACAAAGTGGACAAGCATGCAGCTAAATCAGGTAAATTATAATCTACAGGAGTAAAAACCTGCAGCCGGAGGAATTATCTGGCCTAGTTTGCTGCCTTGCAGGATGACTATCCATGCTTCAAAGTTAAAGTAGAGAAATAATTAAACTGATTCATGAAGTGAATTCCTTTATCACACAGGTGTACAGAGCAAGCAGCCAAAGAATATAGTTACAGCAGGTAGTTTAACAACATTTAAAATACATTAGGACAGGTAAATGGATAGGAATGCTTCAGATGGATAAGGGCCAAACATGGGCCGATAGGACTAGTTTAATGGGGCATCTTGGTCAGCATGGGCTTGTTGGGCTGAAGGGCCTGTTTCTGTGCTGTGTAACTCTTGTATTCTAAGGGAAATACGATATGTATCATGACTGGTAAGTTGTCCTGGAAGGTTGGATCGCATGGCGCCCAGGGATAGCTAGCTACCCGGATAGAGAATTGGTTTTATGGAAGGCAGCAGAAGATGATGGTGGAAGGTTGGTTTTCAGACTGGAGGACTGTGACTAGTGGTGTGCCACAGGGATCAGTGCTGGACCCATTGCTGTTTGTGGTTTCTCTTGACAACTTAGATGAGAATGTGCAAGGCATGCTTTGTAAGTTTGCAGATGATGTGAAAATCGATGGGCTCCAGCTCCAGCTCCAGCTCCGGCTCCGGCTCCGGCTCCAGCTCCGGCTCCAGCTCCGGCTCCAGCTCCGGCTCCAGCTCCGGCCTGACTCCGGGGCTCCGGCTCCGGCTCCAGCTGCAGATTGCTGCCGGTGGACTGTTGGGGTGTCGGGAGCTCGCGGGTCCGGGTGGGAGACCGCTCTCCGGAGCTCCGCAACACAACTTCTCCAGCCCGTGTCGCGGGGTTGGAACGACCCGGAGCGGGGCCGAGCAACGCCTGGCGCGGCTTTAATGGCTGCGGGACATTCCAGCGCCCGCCGGGGGCTCCAACTTTGTGACTTTGGGCCTGGAGCGGAGCCGTACATCACCCGGCGCGGCCTCAATGGACATGGGACTTAACACCGCCCGCCTGGGGCTTCGACATCGGGAGAGAGATGGTGCGGGGGAGAGAGAAGAACTTTGCCTTCCATCACAGTTAGGAGGAGATCCACTGTGATGGATGTTTGTGTGAATTTAATTGTTTGCATGTTTTTCTATGAATTGTTCTGTTTGTTTGTTTGTATGGCTTGTAGAAACGGAGTTTCGTTCGAGCCTCTCTGAGGTTCGAATGACAAGCAATAAAATCAAATCAAATCAAAATCGTAGACAGTGAAGAGGTTTATTAAAACATTACAGTTGGATCTTGATCACCTGGGCAAATGGTCTGAATAATGGCTAATGGTGTTCAATGCAGGTTGGTCAGTCAAACCAGGCAGGACCTTCACAGTAAATGATAGTGTCCTGGGGAGTGTTGCAGAGCAGAGGTATCCAGGAGTACAGGTGCACAGTTCCCTGACAGTGGCACCACAGGTAGAGAGGGTGGTAAAGAAGGCTTTTGGGGCATTGGCCTTCATCAGTCAGGGAACAGAGCATAGTAGTTTAGACATTATGTTACGGTTGTATAATTGTCCATTGTCTATAATTCGTTGATAAGTATTGAACTGCTATAGGAAGGATGTCAATAAGCTGGAAAGAATGCAATGAAAATTTATGAGGATGTTGCAGGACCTGAGGGCCTGAGGTATAGGGAGAGATTGGGCAAGCTAGGGCTTTATTTCTTGGATTGTGTGAGGTTTAGGGGTGATCTTAGAGGTGTATAAAATCATGAGGGGGATTTTACTTCGGAGTCACGTGAGTGACTACGTGAATAGAAGCCCGTACAGCCGTTGGTGCGTCATGACGTCAGACGCTGGTGCAGTCGGGAACGGTTGGAGCAGCAGCGCTCCTCCGAGCGGTAAGTTTAAACAGGCTACACGAAAAGCTGGAGAATTCAGCGGGTGCAGCAGCATCTAAGGAGCGAAGGAGATGGGCGACGTTTCGGGTCGAGACCCTTCTTCAGACTTCACCCACCATTCTCCAGCATCTGCAGTTTTCGTTAACAGGTTTAAACGGAGGTAAGGTTTGTTGAAATACTTTACCACAGGTCATTTTCTGCGACGGTTGGGAGTAGATATGTTGCAGAAAGTGAAGAAGGTGTCGGCGAGGCGCTCCGGGGGTAGAAAGGAGAGTGACCAGGAGAGTGTTGAGGATGGAGGCCCGTCTGGTACACCTGGTCCGGTGCTGGCTACACAGCCAGTGGTTGCGGACCCACTGCCGGGGGGCAGTGGAGGCTTGTCAGTAGGGCGGAAGGCCACTGGCAAGTCTCTGTGGCCCGTAGATGAGTCGGGCCTGGAGGTTATACCCTCCATAGGAAAGTCCGTTTGCTCACGGCTCTCCCACGTCGAGATTCTATTACAAAAGAATGCTCGACAGGGACCAGCTCCGTGGGAGGAGTGGTGCCCAAGCCAGGCTGATGGAGAGCTTGTGCTAGCAGCACCTGTTTCAGGGCTGCAGAACTATCCTGCCTGTGAGGAGGATGTTCCAGCTCCGTGAGGAGGAGTGGTGCCCAAGCCAGGCTGATGGAGAGCTTGTGCTAGCAGCACCTGTTTCAGGGCTGCAGAACTATCCTGCCTGTGAGGAGGATGTTCTATCAGGGCCGTTTGCTGACACTGTTTCTATGCTGGGGGAGAGCAAGGTGTTCGGTTGGAGGTAATTCCGAACATTGCTGGGATGTTTGCTGAGTGTAGAGAGGCAGGAAAGGCGATTGATGTAGAATTGGCCGAAGCCATTCAGTATATGCTCTCCCACCAGTTACAGGAGCTAGCTATGGATGAAGTAGCAAAAAACTATAAAGCTCCTGTTAATTGTGATCTCCTGAAGGTACCGGTGGTTAATCACCAAATTTGCATAGATGGGTTTGCCTGCTAGGGCCCAGGAGATGAAGTTTTAAAAAAGTGCTTAAACTGTTGTAAGCAGGTATTACAGCTGTGGTGAAAGTTATTGATACAAATGATATGGTTGAAGCACACCAGGATGAACTGGGACTCCTTTGTAATGCATTTTGAAATTAATAATGTCGGGAGGGCCGTTATTAGGCCAGTGCTAACCCGAATTTGGCGAGTTGTGCAAACCGACCAGTGTACCACCACGAAATCTGTTGTTTGGTGGTAACCTTGCAAAAAGGGTCAAAGACTGTTATGAGGTTGTTATAACCATGGCCCTCATTAAGCCAGCTGGAAGCAAGGCAAAAAAGGTTCTCTACAAGAAGTCAAGGACAACAAGGCCGCAAGGAAAGATGCTGGTAAGGAATATAACATTTGACAGACGATGAATTAACTGATGTTCCTGTTCAAATTGGGGAAGGTTAAAATTGTTCTCAAACAATGGCAGCAGTTGACATCAGATTTGTTCATACTTAGTGTATTGAAGGGGTGAAAAATTGGATTTTACTATGACAGTCTACCTAATCAACATTTTCCTAGTCGTAAACTTATTTTTCAGATGAGGAAAACGTGCTTATTCAAGCAGAGATTCAGTCGTTACATAAGAAGGGGTAATTGAGCCTTCTGTCTATCAAAGTCAACAATTTCTGTCAAGTATATTTCCCAGATCTAAAAAGACTGGGGGATGTAGAATTATTCTGGATTTATCGAATTTGAACAAATTTGTTTTGTTATAGGCATTTCAAAATGGAGAACTTTACCACGGGCAAACGTCTAGTGTCCAAAGGGTATTATATGGCAACCATTGATTTAAAGAATGCGTATTACGCAGTGTCTATTCATGGTGATGATAGAAGATATTTGAAATTTATTTGGATGACTGAGCTGTGGCAATTCAGGACATTGCCGAATGGATTAACTTCAGCTCCTAGATTATTTACTAAATTGGTAAAACCTGTGTTAGCATTGCTTAGAGCTCAGGGGCATGTGGTAATGGCCTATTTAGATGATTTCTGATTGTTGGAAAGACTCATGCTGAAACTCAATCATCAGTTTCAGTTGTTAAAATCACTTTTGAACAAATGGGATTTGTTATTCACCCAGGTAAATCTAAATTATCACCAGTCCAAATTATTGATTATCTGGGATTTACCATTAATTCCAATCACATGTTGGTAACTTTGCCCAGGGATAAATTGAATCAGTTAATTGAGGACTGTGTTAATCTCGTTGGAGAACAACGGCCTTTGATTAGACAAGTAGCCAGTTTTATTGGGAAGTTGTTGCAGCCTTTCCAGCTGTTGCAGTATTGTCCTCTGCATTATCAACAATTACAACCATCAAAGGAACAGGCACTGAGAATACAAAGGGGCTATTTTTGATAGGCCTATGCAGTTGTCAGCTGGGGCGATTGCTGACATACAATGGTGGATAGTACATGTTTCAAAAAATTTAAGGAAGGTTTCGTGGAATCACCGTCACTGATATTACAGACTGATGTGAGTGCACTGGGTTGGGGTGCAACAGATATGTCTTCTAGTTGTGGAGGCAGATGGAATGTGGATGAGACATCGCTTCCTCAATTAAGAGGGATTGATTATTTAGAGTTGTTGGGCACCTGGTATGGGCTCAAAGCTTATTGTTCTACAAGGAGGGATCTGCATGTGCAGCTCAGATTCACAACACCACAGCAGTGGCATATGTAAACCACATGGGTGGAGTTAAGTCACAGTCTTGTGATAGACTGGCTAACCAGATTTGGAGCTGGTGTATTGACCAAAATATCTGGCTTTCAGCACTTTATTTGCCAGGAAGAGGTCACGTCAGTTAATGACAACATTGAATGGATGTTAAATCAGGATGTGTTTAACCAAATGATTGATCAGTATGCATTGCCAGATATTGACTTGTTTGCATCTCGATTAAATCATCAGTTACCTAGATATGTTTCATGGTAACCAGATACTGGGGCAGTAGCAGTGGATGCATTTTCGCTGCATTGGGGGAGGAATGTTTGTGTATGTATTTCCTTCATTCTGTCTCATCAGCAGATGTTTGCAAAAGATCAAGGAGGACTCCGCTTCAGGGGTATTGGTAGTGCCAGATTGGCCTACACGAGCATGGTTTCCCGTTGTATTACAAATGGCTAGGGAGCCTTACATGCTTATGCCCAAGAATAAAAATCTACTGGTAAATCCAGTCACTGGGGATCAACATCCTTTATAGGATCGTATTGATCTGTTAATTTGCAGATTTTAAAGAGGCCATACCTGGGGAGAGGACTGTCTCATCGGACGGTGGATGTTCTCACGTCAGCCTGCAGGGATAGTACACAGCAGCAATATATCACCTATATAAGGAAGTGGGAGCAATTCTGCCTACAGCCGGATATTGTATATCACACGGCAGGGATCACGGATGTATTGGAGTTTGTCAACTCTTTATTTTGACCAAAAAAAAAAAAAAAAAAAATTAAGTTACAGTGCAATTAATTCAGCCAGAAGTGCTCTGTCTTCTTATTTACCTATGAATGCAGAATTGCATACAGTAGGGACACATCCGTTAGTTCACGATTCATGAAGGGAGTTTTCAATTCTAATCCTCCTAAACTCAGGTATGCCGGTATTTGCAATGTGAGTGAGGTTTTATGCTTCTTCGCCAGTGGGCTCCGGTTACAAGCCTATCTATAGCCAAATTAAACTATGAAGGTGGTCATGCTTCTGGTGTTGGTTTCAGCCCAACGTGTACAAACATTGCAAAAGCTACGGCTAGATAGAATGCATGTGTCGGCTGATGCCATTATATTTTATGTCTATGATTTGTTTAAACATAATAAAAGAGGCATGACAGGATGTAAGATGGTGTTTTCAGCATACCCCGCAGATGATCGCTTCTGTATAGTCTCACATTTATCTCTTTACATTGAGATTACTAAACCTCTGAGAGGAACAGAGTTGGCTTTGTTTATTAGTCACAAGAAACCACACAGTAAGGTGTCGGTGCAAACGATTTCAAGGTCCTCGCGGCCGCAGGATGGTCCAGTGAGCTAACTTTTCAGAGGTTTTTGTCACAAGCCGATTTCAAGGCTCGGGGTGTTTGCGGATTCTGGTGTCAGTACTGTTACATTTTTCCCCTGAGTTAGAGGGGTTTGTTATGATTTGTTTGTAAATAAACTGTTATTTCATTTAACAAATGTATTACTGATGCATGATTGATTGTTAACGACTTTTGAGTTAATCCAGGCAGTGTGAACGTCGGATTTGAGTCTGCGGCGTGAATTCACAGTGCTTTGAAGTCTTCACGTAGTCACTCACGTGACTCCGAAGTAAAATAGTAAGATTAAATGAGAATTTATCAGTTTGAAGTTTGATCTTTATTTTATGAGGAGTTATGATGAGGGATTACTTGCCCTCCCCTCCCGGCCCTCATAATCGCAAAGATCATCTGGTAGTTCTAGTCTTCTAAGCCTTACTATATAATTTTGGCTATTGTTTCTGTGTTTTCACGCCGCTGCTGTGAAGTATGAAGCGCATGCGCCTGGCGGGGCTTCTTCTTCACGTAATCCCTCATTGTAAATCTTCATAAAATATAGATCAAACTTCAAACTGGTAAGTTCAAGTTTAATCTTACTATTAATAGTAAGATTAAACGAGAACTTACCAGTTTGAAGTTTGATCTTTATTTTATGAGGAGTCGAGTTGAGGGACTACGTGAATAGAAGCCCATACAGCCGTTGGTGCGTCAATCTTCAAAGCAGCGGAATGAATTCACAGCTAACAATGACCGAAGTATAACGGTAAGATGATAAAACTATAACTACCAGATGAGATCTATGAGGGTGGGAGCGGAGGGCACGTAGTCCCTCAACTCGACTCCTCATAAAATAAAGATCAAACTTCAAACTGGTAAGTTCTCGTTTAATCTTACTATTTTACTAGTAAAATAGTAAGATTAAACTTGAACTTACCAGTTTGAAGTTTGATCTATATTTTATGAAGATTTACAATGAGGGATTACGTGAAGAAGAAGCCCCGCCAGGCGCATGCGCTTCATACTTCACAGCAGCGGCGTGAAAACACAGAAACAATAGCCAAAATTATATAGTAAGGCTTAGAAGACTAGAACTACCAGATGATCTTTGCGATTATGAGGGCCGGGAGGGGAGGGCAAGTAATCCCTCATCATAACTCCTCATAAAATAAAGATCAAACTTCAAACTGATAAATTCTCATTTAATCTTACTATTTTACTTCGGAGTCACGTGAGTGACTATGTGAAGATTTCAAAGCTCTGTGATTTCATGCCGTAGATCCATTCCATACGACACACTGCTTCAGTTGACACAGTAGTGAATAAATAATGTATTGAACATTGCTTCGAATTATCCAATAATCATTTTTTAAATAACAAAACAGTAATAACTCTCTATCCCAGGGGAAATTACAAATGAAATTTATAAAGACAATGCAAATCAAATCAAACAGACCCAACACAGCATGCCCAAACCCAGGCACTGTCAGGACAGGTTTATCATAAATTTTAGAAATTGTGTTTCCTTAGACCATCCTGCGGCTTTACTGCGGATGTTGATGCCACCCTGGTGGAGTGAGATTTAAACACAAGAGTGTCTACTCCAGCGGAATCCAAAACCTGGTTTACCATCTAGAAATAGTTTATACTGACACCTTTTTATGAGGTTTTTTGTGACTGATGAGCATTGCTGTCTCAGAGACTCTGAGACTCTTAGTTACCTCGATATTGACTCAGGTGCTTAACTACACATAATGTTTGGTCAACAAACTTTATGCTTTAAAACTTACTTTGGTTCCGGACATTCCTGGCTTGCTTTGTTTGATTAAATCATACACATAAAACGTAATGTTATCTGCAGAAGAATACATGCTATCTAGTCGTACCTTTTGCAATGTTTGCACTCTTTGCGCTGATACTAGCGCCATGAGCTTAACCACTTTAAGTGTTAACTTCTGAAAAGACAATGACGTAATTGGAGCCCATTGCTGAAGCAGTGTGAGAACTATACTGACATGCCAGATTTCTGTATATCTAGGTTTAGGAGGATTTTTGTTAAAAATTCCTCTCATGAATCGGGACACTAATGGATGAGACCCTATAGGTTGTTGTTCTGAAACTGCCCTAAATAGGACAAAGCACTCCGAGCACTATTAATGGCACAATAACTCAAGTGTTCATCAAAAATGCAACATAGCAAGGAACTCCAATACATCCGGTATGCTTGCAGTATGATAAGATATACCTGACTGTAAACAAAATATCTCCCATTTCTTAATATGAGACACATATTGTTTCTTAGTGCTATCTCTCCAAGCTGCAGTTATGACATCCATGGTCCTATTCGACAGTCCAAAGCCTTCAAACGGTCTGGTCAGAACCTGCAGATCAACAAATTAATACGATCATATAACAGATGACTTTCTCCTGTTATTGGATGCACCAACAAATTACTGCAGATGGGGACAGTCATGAATGGCTGAGTCATCATTCTGAGCACCAATGGGAACCATGGCTGTGTAGGCAGAATGGGGGAAAAGCATAAAAGATGTACATCCTCAATGTAGCGAGAATACATCCACCGCTACTGCTCCTGGATCCGGTTCCCATGAAACATATTTAGGCAACTGGTGATTTGGTGGAAGCAAACAGATCAATATCTGGCAATCCATAGCGGCTGACAATCATTTTAAAACTTCAGGATTTAATCATCCATTCTATGTTGTCATTGAACTTTCATGACCCGTTGTCTGCCACCACATTGTCTCTACCTGGTAGGTAGATAGCTGAGACCCAGATGTTTCTGGAAATACACCAGTGCCACATGAGGTTAGCCAGATTATCACATGATACTGACCTTATTCCTGCCATGTGATTGATATATGGCACAGCCATGGTATTATCAATCTGGAGTTGAACATGTAAATTATTCATTGTTGAACAATAAGCTTTTAGTCCATAGAATGCATCCAGCAATTCTAAGTAATTTATACCATGTCTGTGCAGGATTAAATCCTCTTGTACACTCCATCTACCACCGCAGCTAGACTCACTGTCCATAGCTCCCCATCCGGCAGCACTCACATCTGTCTGTAAAAGCACTGAAGGTTGCTGAATCAAAATGTTTTTCGTAGTTTGTACAATATTGATAATCCACCATTGTAATTGAGCTATGGCTCTGGTTGGTAACTGCAAAGGTCTATCAAAATGACCTGCATGTTCTTTAAGTGCTAGTTCTCTAGCTTGTAGCAGACTTTGATAGTGCAGTGGTACAAACTGCACTGCAGGGAAAGCTGCCACCAATTTACCAATAACACAGGCTACTTCCTGGATGGAGGAATATTGCTTTTTCAGCGAGACTAGTACAGACCTCTCTGATCTCCTCAGCCTTGGCTGTAGGCAAAGTCACTGACATATCAACTTGAATCAATGACACATCCCAAATAATCAATTTTTTTAGGATGGTTCTAAGTTGGATTTGGTTGGATGGACCTGGAACCCTAACCTTTCAAACAGGTACTTGGTTGCTGAAACCGATTCCTCAGCTCTCTCCTCAGTGTTGCTTATGATCAAAATATCATCTAGATAAACCATTACCATGCAATTCTGGGCCCGAAGTAGCGCCAACAATTTCTTGAACAGCCTAGGAGCTGAGGTTAACTCATTGGGTAATGCTTTAAATAGCCACAGCTGTCCCATCCAACTAAATTTCAAGTATCTCCGATACTGATGATGAATGGTACTGAATAATATGCATCTTTCAGATCTATAGTTGCCATGTAACAGCCTTGTGATAACAGCTGTTTTGCAGTATTGAAGATGTCCATTTTAAAATGCCTATACTGAACATAGGATTTTAATCGGTTTCAGTCCCGAATGACTCTACATCCTCCATCTTTTCTCTGTCTGGGGAATATATTAGACACAAATTGTTGAAGATGGTTTGTCGTCCACTCAATTTACCCCTTTTTCGGGAAAAAAACATAATTTCTTCTTTTACCTGCTGAGTTTGTGGTGCAGAAAAACCCACAATACTCTATTAGACATATTGTGTACAAGCGGATCAATTCCTGACATAAACTCTATTCGAGCCTGACACAGTGTCTAGTATAAACGATGAGATGTTATGCAGCACCATTCATCATACCAATTGCAACCTACCCCCAACAGGAGGTTGTTCCCCAGAAATCTTATCCTGGGCAGAATGAATCAACTGTACCTCTACAGTCGGCCTTGAAGTCTTCCTTCTTCCCATATTGGGGTTGTCACAGGTGAGTAATATCGTCGTCCCACTGGCCCCTCTCTGCTTGGCCCTGCCCCTGGATCCGTCACCTTTCGCGCTGAAGGTGGTATCCTGGCAGAAGGGATGTATGCTTTCATGAGACCAATTGTTTTAGCCTCATCGTCGAGGTCCCTGATTTGCTTGATGAGGTCCACCCCAAATAAATAATCTGCGCTTGAACGTTTGTAGACCTACATAGAGCTGCAAACTTCGAGGTTCAACATCGGTTTGTAGGCTATCTTCCTGATGCGATTGACCTCGAAGTAGGCGTTGCAGAACAGGGCCAGCATATCTTGTTGAGTACCAGACATCGGTGCCCCCTGAACCATTTTCCCAAATGCAGTGATGCCTGCTGCCACCAACTTGAGGACGCGCTGAAATCTTACTTCTTGTCCCCGCATCGTTGCACTCATTTGTGCCCTTGCCGAGTTCACGGTGGGCATTCTGAGTGATGCACAGTTTACAGGTGTTTTGTAATGTGTGGCAGTCTTCATATCCTGGAGCTGGTGAGAAGCCATGTAATTTACATTGGCGGCTAGAGTCTTCTCGATAGCCTCACCAGTCCCTTCCGGGTTTAGCGAAGTTTAACGCTACGTCCGGGACACCTGGAGCATGGCTCGCATGCTCTGGTGTGTGCACAAAAGCAGTGACACCAGCTTCAGGGTCAGACTCCTCCTTCCCTGGTTCTCCCGAGTCATGCTCTAGGGAGGTCTCTTCCAGCCCTAAACAAGGTGCTGGAGAGGATGATTCCCACTGGTATCCATAAGCGATGTTTTCTTCTTTGCTGTATGAACCTCTGCGAGAGGCTGTGTGGGGAATCCTAGGGGCATTCGAACCCTGATTTAATTTTTACATGGCTCTTTAAATTTGGAGCATTTTCCCATTTGGTTGAGCCGTCCCCATACCTTTACATTAAAAGGAGGGGAGTCTTCTATATCATCAGACCCATCAGATAAGATGAGCCTGAGAGTACTTTGCTTTTGCCTTCCTCCCTGGTGGAGTAGCCTCAGTGCCCTAAAACACTGGAAACTGATGGAGGCAGTTGAGCTGCCGGTAGAAACAGTAGCCGGTATTGGAGCCGGCATTAGCGCAGCCGTTATCTCCAAACCCGGTATAAATAGCGTTAATCGCGGAACCGGCTTTAGAGCAGCCGTTATCTCCCGACCCGATCTATAAGCGGTAACCGCGGTCCCTGCGCGTTGCACTCCACTACCGCAGTTTATATTTACAATATATCCAAATTACTAACTCTAGCTGGCTCTGTGAGCCAGACTTACAGAGTTTAAAAAATACTCGCAGGAAAGGCTTAACATTGACTTACCTGTGGGTTACTACTTACCGCTGGTGGAGCTGAGCTCTCCAGCCCGTCGGTGCACCAGGCGTCGGACATAATGACGCGCATGCGCCTGGCAGGGCTTCTTCTTCACGTAGTCACTCACGTGACTCCGAAGTAAAATAGGGTCAATGCACAGTCTTTTACACAGAGTAGGGGAATCAAGAACCGAGAACATAAGGTGAGAGGGGAAACATTTGACAGTAGCCTGAGAGGCAACTTTTTCACCTAAAGAGTGGTGGATATATGGAATGAGCTGTCGATGGAGGTAGTTGAGGCAAGTACAATAACAACATGTAAAATATACTTGGATGGTATAAGGATAGGAAATGTTTGGAGGGATATGGACCAAGTGAGGGCAAATGGGACTAGCTTAGATGGGGCATCTTGATCAGCATGGACAAATTGAAGCAATGGGCTTGTTTCCAATGTGCATTACGCGATTACTTTGATTTTGACTCATTGGTTTTGAAAAGAGGCACTGGATCAATACCTTTACCAATATCTTCACAAGTACCTTTGCCTGGAACAAAACCTGCTGACATAGCAGACAAAGGGCCGGAGAACACTGTTCAAGGGTGGAAAGAGTAAGATTCAGTCAGGTGCAGGCAGGGCCGGCCTTAAGCCGATTGGACCAATTGCTTCCAATTGGGCCCCGCGCCTAAGGGGGCCCCGTGCCAGAGTAATCGACTCTCAGCTCGGGTAGATCTACCCCGGGTGGAGGGGGGAGAGAGGGGTGGAGAGAGAGTAGAGGGGTGGAGGGGGAAGAAAGGGATAGACGGGGAGGAGCTGTGAGAGGGAATGGAGAAGGTGAAGGTGGGTCATTCCCTCACAGTCCCGCGGCAGCGCTCCCGCCCTTCCAGTCGCTGTGCTTCATGCACACAGCCCCGGTTCCACCCCTCTATCTCCCCGAGAAGATGCGGTGAACAATACAGGGAGGGCTGGGCCGGGGGTTGGAGCAACGTTTACAAACCTCGGCCTCAGCTCACACCCGTCCACCCAGACCCCAGCATCCGCTCTCGCCGCCGGCCCTCTCCCTCCCTTCTCTCCTCCCCTTCTATCCCTCCCTTCCCTCCTTCCCTCCCTCCTTCCCTCCCTCCTTCCCACCCTCTCTTCCTTCCCTCCTGCCTCTCTCTCTTTTCCCTTCTCTCCTTCCCTCCCTCCTTTTTTTCTCTCCTTCCTCTCTCTCTTTTCCTTTCTCTACTTCCCTCCCTCCCTTCTTTCTCTACTTCCCTCACTCCCTTCCCTCCTTCTCTCCCTCCCTCCTCTCCTTCCCTCCCACACATGACGCACAGACAACTAACACACACACACAATTAAGTTAGGATGGTGTAGAATACCAAAGGGTAGGATGGGGCTGAAGCCCAAATTTAATGCCTAGACTGATTTTTCGCCAATTGTTATTGGTTTTCCAGGATCCAGTTAATAATATTTTTTTTTTTCATTTCACAATCACTAAAACAAGTGGTATTGTAACTATGTTCTTTTCAGAGGTGATCTACACATTTTGTTTGTTACTTGTAGGCTTACATGTATGAAATTTTATATTAAAATGTAGCTTAGATCCATTTGGTCCATTAACTCGCAGGCACTTTTTAAGCGCACATTTTGATTACTTTCCATTCTACCATAGATAATAATAGACTTTATTTTTATTTCTATGATTCTACAGACCTTGGCTGGGAACCTGGGTCTTACCAAAATTGTTCCCAATTGGGCCCCGCACCTGCTAAGGCCAGCCCTGTGTGCGGGACACATTGCTTTACACAGCAAATTGCTGACAGCTGGAAGTTATTGAAGGAAAGATGATGGAAAAAAAAAGCACATTTCAAACTTAAAGTTCTGTTCTGTCGGGCTGGAGTATGAAATCTGCTGCAGTCATTTTAATGGCTGGCAGAAGGTTTGATTTTTCCAGTGAAAGAAGTGTAAATATCCATCCAGCAAGGTGGCTGTTCACATCGCAGAGCTGACAACCTTTGAGATTGTAACATGATGTTCAAGGCATAAAACAAGTAAAAATCTGGCTCCATGGAGCTTTTGCTCAAATTGTTGTGCTATTCAGTTCAGCCTGGGCTTGGATAATCTCGCAGGTGACATAAGTGTACACAATCATGACGAATAGATCGGGTAGATGCACAGAGCCTCTAGCCCAGAGTAGGGGAACCATAGGTTTAAGGTGACGGGGGGACGATTTAACAGGAATTTAATAGGGTGGTGCAGCGGTAGATTTGCTGCCTTACAGTGCTTGCAGCACTGGGTTCGAAACCCGACTGCGGGTGCTGTCTGTACAGAGTTTGTAAGTTCTCACCATAACCACGTGGGTTTTCTCAGAGATCTTCGGTTTCTTCCCACAATCCAAAGACCTACAGGTTTGCTGGTAAATTGGTTTGGTATAAGTATAAATTGTCCCTAGTGTGTGTAGGATAGTGTTAATGTGTGGGGATCGCTGGTCGGTGCGGACTCGGTGGGCTTAAGGGCTAATTTCCGCTCTGTACCTCTAAAAATGAAAGAAAAAGGAATCTGAGGGGTAACCTTTTCACGCAAAGGGTGGCAGGTGTATGGAACGAGCTGCCGAAGAAGTAGTTGAGGCAGGTACTATAGGTACTATCGCAACTTTTAAGAAACATTTAGATAAGTACATGGATAGGACAAGATTTGCAGGATATGGGCTAAATGCAGGCAGGTGGTACTAGTTGGCCATTGTAGGCAAGTTGGGCCAAAGGGCAAGTTTCCACCTTGTATGACTCTATGATGCTAAGTGCTGCATGTGGAAGTATTTAATTTGGTATCAGTTTCATCAGAACTGTGATAATTGTGATGTTCTCCTCATCAGGACTCTCTGATAGAGATGTAGTGCAGCCTTGTTCTGTTATTAGTTGCTGCCCTTATATTGATGAATGGTGGATTCAAACCACAACCAAATGTATTACTAGGACATGTTAAACTGACACATCAACAAATTAACTGGCCTGCTATAAACTTGGCCAGTGTTTCAATGGTTAAGAAACTTAAAAACTCTTAAAAATATGGCTCGGATTCCTTCAATTGGTACTTCCAATAAATTTCAACCTGTCTCTATTTTGCATTGTTACATAATTCAAAGTATAAAAATATGTACCTGACATGTTTAAGGTATTCTGTTTAAAATACAGGTAATATTCCACAGCATACAATGGGTACCCGATTTACAAGCTTTATAGAAGATGCTACAAATGTCAACATTTCTAATGCAAACAAACATGCAATAGCCAGCTCATGAAGATTGAGATGACTGTTAATGAGAAGAAAATTCTGCAATAATTTGAGTGTAGAACTGCTGATGTGAATTCAGATCAAAGATGCCCAAACCAAGTTTTGATGTCTTCCCCATGCAAAATTAATGCAGTGTTGAGAGCTAGTCAAAGTGAGATTTCTTTAAATTTCACACTCCCTCCAAGTTATACAAAGCAACAGATTCAAAGCTTGCTTTTGAGATTCAGAAATAGAAATTTAGATGAAACATGGCTAAGTTCTCTTTTTTTAATGCAAAAACATTGCAGTAAAATTAAAACTGATAAAGAAACAGCCAAATCTGCATGCTTGATGTAAATAAAATTCCGTCTGAAATAGGAAGCTAATTCACACATACTGTCTCAGCTTCAGAACAATCAGTTGCTTGTAATTTACATAAATACAATCAGTCTGAAAGATATAAACTAAGGCTGAAATTGAAATTATACACCAAAGAACATAAGTGGCTCTCTACTGAAATGAGCAAATTACAACTAATAAGCTTGAAGATCACGGGTTCATTATAGACATTCCCAGCTGGAGTTCAAAGCTGTGTACTTGAAGCTTTTGCCTGCGTTGACATCTGTGTTGGTTCAGTGACTGAAAGCCACACCTTGCGAGACACCGAAGTAAAGGCCAAGGAATATCAAAAGATATACAATTCCATCTTCCCCACCGATCTCAATTACAGCAGAATTGAGAACAATAGTGTGTAAGAAATAATAGCCTCCATCTAGCAGGTACAGTGGAGTACATTAAAATATATTTTTTTTATTCTTGAAGGAATCCTAAAATAAACAGAAAATGTTAGAAAAATGTCAACAAGTCAGCCTTCTTCTGAGGAAAGAGAAACTATTTAGTTTGGTTTTGCTTAGTTTTAGTTTTGTTTAGTTTAGTTTAGTTTAGTTTATTGTCAGGTGTACCGGGGTACAGTGAAAAGCTTTTGTTGCGTGCTAACTAGTCAGTGGAAAGATGATACATGATTACAACCAAGCCATCTGCAGGCTACAGATACATGTTAAAGGGAATAATGTTGAGTGCAAGATAAAGTCAACTAAAGTCCTATTAAAGATACTCCAAGGGTCTTCAATGAGGTAGACAGAAGTAGATTGTAGATAGTAATTAATGCTTAAGGTCCGGGAATATTTAATTGAGTCTGATTTTGATAAATTGCTGCCTGACCTGCTGAGCTCTTCTGGCATTTTTGGTTTTAATGGTAGAATATTCATAATAGCGGGCCCATCAGTTAAAAGTTATTTATTTCCTGCCTTGATTTGATGGCCTAAGTGACATGTTTCTGGTCCACAACAGTTATGTGATTCCTGCAGAATGCCATACCGCACCTTAAACCTATTCATAATAAGATTACGATGGATGTAATCATTGATCTCAGCACTATTTCCCTGTCTGATCCCCATAACACTTGACTCATTTGTCATCCAAACTTGTTTCGACCTCAGCTCTTAATATATGTATGTGGCCTGCATATGTCTCCTAAGTAGATAATTCTAAACATTCACTGCATCATGAGAGATGACATGCCTTATTAATTCTGTTTCAAACAGGCACCCTTTCATACCGAGATGTCTCATCCTAGTTCTATGGTCCTCAATGGGGAAATGTGCTCATGGGCTCTGGAAGGCCAGTTTTCTTCAGAATCTATGCAGTTCAATACGATCACTCCCGATTCGTCTGATCACCAGACATCAATTTTTCCTCATAGGTCAACTCCTTCATTCCAGCATTCAATCTGGCAAATTTGCTCTGTACTGCCTACAGGGCAAAGATATCTTGCCATAAATAAGAAGATCATAACTGTGAACTGGAAGGGAAGAGCACGACAATATTAAGAAACATTTCTCAAACCTGATTGCTATCCTCCACTGACACAGACTAGATTTGAATTCTCTATAATTCTTCCCGCTCCCTCTGATCTTTACGCACACCCACACAAGTTGGGCAAGATCATCACTCAGCCAGGCATCGTGTTCTGACTCATTCATTAAGAGCATTGTTTATGAATAAAAATATGGATTTATCAATCTCCGCTTATTTCAAAGTCTTGCCAAGGGTTCTCCTCCACTGTCAGAGTGAGGCCACATGCAAATTGGATGAACAGTACCTCCATATTTCACTTAGGCAGCTTACAACCTTCAGATAGAGTGGATGTGGAGAGGATATTTCCACCAGTGGGAGAGCCCAGGACTAGACATCATAGCCTTAGAATTAAAGGATGTTCTCTCAGGAAGATGAGGAGGAATTTCTTTACTCAGAGGTGGTGAATGTGTGGAATTATTTGCCACAGAAGGCTGTGGAGGCAGTCAGTGGATATTTTTAAGGCAGAGATAGATAGATTCTTGATTAGTACAGTTGTCAAAGGTTATTGGGAGAAGGGAGAGGACAGGAGAATGGGGTTAGGAGGGAGAGATAGGTCAGCCATGATTGAATGCAGAGTAGACTTGATGGGCCAAATAGCCTAATTCAACTTCTGTCACTTATGATCATATAAACCGAACAGTATGAATATTGATTTCAGTCATTTCAAGTAACCCTTGTCTTCCCTCTCTCTTCGTCCCTCCCCAACCTAGTCATACTGATAGTTTCACTGATGTCCTGCTCGTTTCATTATTCGTATCCTTTCGATATCACCCGTTCCACAGCCAACAGAGGACCATCCTGGCTCTACATTTCCTTCGTCTCTGATTTGTTCTGTATCTTTTCATACCTCCAGTTATCCTCTCCCCTGACTCTCAGTCTGAAGAAGGGTCTTGACCCAAAACACTACCTATTCCCTTTCTCCAGATGCTGCCTGCCTGCTGAATTACTCCAGCATTTTGTGTCTAGTAGCTTTACTGAGGTCTGTACACTCAAGCAGACTTATTGATGAGATCTCACAGCTAACTGCTCAAACACCTGGGAACTATGAGCCTGAGTTTTTGCACTAACATTCATCCCTGTAAAGGTCAACAATGATATTACGTGCATGGGAAGAATGGCTTGATTTTGTTTACCAAAACAAGGAATACCAAAGACATGTGTAGCTATCCATAAATGTTCCAGGTGGGACATTTCACACTATCCCAATAGAAATGGGAGCACAATGATATTCTGGTTGATATAGAATATTTTTGGTGTCATTTTGCTAGGGTTCTATGATTATTGTCTGAAATTATGAAACTTTGGCTTGAATCCACATTGCTAGGATTTGAGTGCATTGTTTGTCTATAGAATTAAACTGATAAAGAATGCATTGCTGGTTGTTCACCTTTTGGAAAATATATGAACACAGAATCTATCCAGTTCAATAATATCACCTCTGCTTTTTCTGAACTCCAGACATCAATTATTCCTCATAGATCAACTCCTTTATTCCAGGAAAGAAGCTGGCAAACCATCTCTGCACTGCCTACATCGGGACAGAGGCAGAAGTGGTCGATGACATGGATAAGTGGTGATAAAGTAATGGCACAAATGCAATATCTCAGATGAGATTGTTAAAGTTCCCAGTGTCTGGAAAAAGGTGCAAAGTCAGTGTCTGGGGAAAAGAGTTCATGGTGTGAACCTAAAGCCACTAATATAGTCTCCTCAATATGTAAGTTGGGTAAATTACTGATTATCCATTTATGGTGTATGAGCCTTGATACTTTATTGTCACACATACCAAGGTGCAGTGAAATTCTTTGTTTTTGCATGCAATCAGGTAAAACCATACAGCAGACCTCACCTGGGCAGGACACAAAGAGTCGCCACGTTTCAGGCGCCAACAAAGTTTCAAAAGTTCCTAGTACACTTTTATCCAGTGTACTGGTCTGGTTTGCAGCGGCAAACCAGACCATCATCGTACGTGGCACATGGCCTCAGGAACCCGCCGGGTCTTTCTTAATTTTCGGCGCCCCCCCCTGCTGGGTCCTTCTTCGTTCTCGGCGGCCCGTCCACAAGGTTGCATTGCTGATTGCCTGTATTGCTTTGGGCGAGAAGTGATGGTGAGCAGCATTTTTGAAGAGATGATTTACTCCCACAACACTAATGGGTAGGCAATTCCAGGATTAGAATCTGTCAATAACAAGATGGTGAAGAAGTTCTACATCTTGCAGGGAAAACTGTAGATGGCAGTATTCCATACACTTGTGCCCTTGTCGTAGATTGATGGGAAGGTACAGTACATTCATGGAATCAGGCCCTTCGGCCCAATGGAACATTATTTGTTCATACTACTTCAATGTTATCTCACTTTCGCATTCCCTTCCTACCCACTGGGGGTAATTTACAGAGGTCAGGGTCAAACCTGGGCCTCTGGCACTTCGAGGCAGCAGGTCTACCAGCTGTGCCAACGTGCTACCCAATGGTAGAGGTAATTTGCAAGTGGCATGCCAGTGCTCACAAATGATTTATTTCCATATTATTTATATTATTATTTTATTATAGCCACTTATGTGCTTGCATCAAATAACATTCCCTTTATAAATATTTCATTTACATAACTAATATACACTATTTTAGCAAGTTCCCTTCTCTGACCTGTTTGGTGCATGATGAAATCTCCTAAAGATTTCATACTTAGAAATCAGGCAATGATATTTTTACAGTTCGGATACGAGTAAAATTTACTTAAGTGCACAAGAAAGAAAAGGTAACATTGCCTCGCATGACATTGTAAGCATCTTAAAATAGTCATATCAAGATTAGGGCTCTGGTCCTTAATTGTTTACTTCATTTCAAATCTTTCTCAGGGCGTTTTGATGGAAAAATTCAAAATCTGAAACTTAAATTTATGTAATGCTTTACATTATCTTGAAATGTCCAAAACATCCTTAAACCCAGACAAATATATCTGCAGGGCAGTCTCTCCAGTGTTTGGAAATGGAGACCTGAAATCCAAACTGCTTGATATTTTGGCAGGTTTGTTTGATCAGGATGAGCGTAGAGAGAGGGAGAGAAATTAATCTTTCACTATTAGATCAAGATGTGTGCAAGGGTATTAACTCCTGGGTAAATTCCGTTGTACAATTCAGTGGTGTCATGGAACAAAATTGCAGTTGAGCGTAAAGTCTGTGGCTGAGACTTACAAATGCATTTACATAGAAACATAGAAACATAGAAAATAGGTGCAGGAATAGGCCATTCGGCCCTTCGAGCCTGCACCGCCATTCAATATGATCATGGCTGATCATCCAACTCAGTATCCTGTACCTGCCTTCTCTCCATACCCCCTGATCCCTTTAGCCACAAGGGCCACATCTAACTCCCTCTTAAATGTAGCCAATGAACTGGCCTCACCTACCTTCTGTGGCAGAGAATTCCAGAGACTCACCACTCTCTGTGTGAAAAATGTTTTCCTCATCTCGGTCCTAAAGGAATTCCCCCTTATCCTTAGACTGTGACCCCTTGTTCTGGACCTCCCCAACATCGGGAACAATCTTCCTGCATCTAGCCTGTCCAACCCCTTAAGAATTTTGTAAATTTATATAAGATCCCCCCTCAATCTTCTAAATTCTAGTGAGTACAAGCCGAGTCTATCCAGTCTTTCCTCATATGAAAGTCCTGACATCCCAGGAATCAGTCTGGTGAACCTTCTCTGTACCCCCTCTATGGCAAGAATGTATTTCCTCAGATTTGGAGACCAAAACTGTACACAATACTCCAGGTGTGGTCTCACCAAAACCCTGTACAACTGCAGTAGAACCTCCCTGCTCCTATACTCAAATCCTTTTGCTATGAATGCCAACATACCATTCGCTTTCTTCACTGCCTGCTGCACCTGCATGCCTACTTTCAATGACTGGTGTACCATGACACCCAGGTCTCATTGCATCTCCCCTTTTCCTAATCTGCCACCATTCAAATAATAGTCTACCCTCCTGTTTTTGCCACCAAAGTGGATAACCTCACATTATACTGCATCTGCCATGCATTTGCCCACTCACCCAGCCTATCCAAGTCACCTTGCAGCCTCCTAGCATCCTCCTCACACCTAACACTAACCCCCAGCTTAGTGTCATCAGCAAACTTGGAGATGTT
This sequence comes from Okamejei kenojei, assembly GCA_035221665.1. Taxonomy (NCBI): domain Eukaryota; kingdom Metazoa; phylum Chordata; class Chondrichthyes; order Rajiformes; family Rajidae; genus Okamejei; species Okamejei kenojei. The sequence goes on from CM069146.1 coordinate 41,234,742, forward strand.
GCATTCAATTCCCTCGTCCAAATCATTAATATATATTGTAAATAGCTGGGGTCCCAGCACTGAGCCTTGCGGTACCCCACTAATCACTGCCTGCCATTCTGAAAAGGACCCGTTTACTCCTACCCTTTGCTTCCTGTCTGCCAGCCAGTTCTCTTTCCACATCAATACTGAACCGCCGGTACCTTGTGCTTTAAGTTTGTATATTAATCTCTTATGTAGGACCTTGTCGAAAGCCTTCTGAAAGTCTAGATATAACACATCAACTGGTTCTCCCTTATCCACTATTAGTTACATCCTCGAAAAATTCTATAAGATTCGTCAGACATGATTTACCTTTCGTATATCCATTTAGTATTAGAAACATAGAAAATAGGTGCAGGAGTAGGCCATTCGGCACTTCGAGTCAGCACCACCATTCAATATGATCATGGCTGATCATCCAAAATCACTACCTCGTTTCTGCTTTTTCCCCCATATCCCTTGATTCATAAGAGCTATATCTAACTCTTTCTTGAAAACATACAGTGAATTGGCCTCCACTGCCTTCTGTGGCAGAGAATTTCACATTTTCACAACTTCGGGTGAAAAGTTTTTCCTCATCTCAGTCCTAAATGGCCTACCCCTTATTCTTATACTGTGACCCCTGGTTCTGGTCTCCCCCAACATCGGGAACATTTTTCTTGTATCTAGCCTGTCCAATCCCTTAAGAATTTTATGTTTCTATAAGATTCCTTTTCATCTAAATTCCAGTGAATACAAGCCTAGTCGATCCATTCTTTCATCATTTGTCAGTCCCACCATCCCGGGAATTAACCTGGTGAACCTACGCTGCACTCACTCAATAGCAAGAATGTTATTCCTCAAATTAGGAGAACAAAACTGCACATGATACCCCAGTCTCACCAGGGCCCTGTACAAATGCAGTTGGTCCTCCTTGCTCCTATACTCAAATCCTCTTGCTATGAACTTGCTAACGAGAATCAGTCTTCTCCCTTGGAATATTTTCAGGCAAAGATTTATTTATATTATTATATTTATTAGTTAAATGTCACTTCTTTTCTCTTGCAACTTACTGGATAGTCATATCATGGAAGTAGTTTTTTTTTTACACCTGCACATAGCATTCTTTATAAATGCACTTGTGTGCTCAGTTCTGAATTGCTGCGATCCTCCAAGGGTTTGTACATAATTAACTATAGAGTTTCCAGCAACAATACAGACTCCAACAGATTATATCTCATCAGTGACTGTGAGTTATTATCTCATACATTTACCATACTGTGCCATTGTTTAAACTTAAATGGGATGCTGCAGAAACAATTATGTTTTGTTCATTCTCTGCACACCTCTGAGAGGGGATCTTAATGCAAGTGAATCCAATTATACAGTCACACTGTGATGAAATGGAACACAAATCATAATTTTTTTAAGACCCTGAATGAATGCATGTCCAAAATGTTACAATACAACCATAATTTAAAGCCAATTACTTTGCCATATATCCTCCACCACCGAGAGTTAAACAGCGGTCAGTTGAAACAATGAATGACATTTCCAAACTAAAACATGATTAACCTGGATTTCAATACATATACAATAAACCCTTAAAAAAAAAATCCTCCAAAGGTAATTCATGGGGATGCAAAGATCTCCCATGCAATTTTCTTCAAATTATAATTCTATTAAATCCTCGAAGAAAAATAATCCTGCTCCAATATTCTCTCAGTGTTAAAGAAGGAACTGCAGATGCTGGAGAATCGAGGGTACACAAAAGGCTGGAGAAACTCTGCGGGTGCAGCAGTATCTAAGGAGTGAAGGAGATAGGCGACGTTTCGGGTCGAGACCCTTCTTCAGACTGGTCAGGGATCAGGGAAACGAGAGATATAGATGGTGATGTGGAGAGATAAAGAACAATGAATGAAAGATATGCAAAAAAGTATCGATGATAAAGGGAACAAGCCATTGTAAGCTGTTTGTGGTGTGAAAATGAGAAGCTGGTGCGACTAGGGTGGGGGAGGGAGATAGAGAGAGAGGGAATGCCAGGGCCCGAGGGCTGAGGGAGAGGTGGGAAGGGGAGGAGACAGCAAGGGTTAACAGAATTGAGAAAAGCAGTCGTCGATGTAACGGAGGTTCTCGGCGTGCCAGGGCCCCATCCCCGACCTCTACCTCCGTTACATCGACAACTGCTTTGGTGTCACCTCCTGCACCCACACACAACTGACTAACTTCATCCATTTCACCACCAATTTCCATCCGGCACTCAAATACACTTGGACCATTTCCGACATTTCCCTACCATTCCTTGACCTCACCATCTCTATTGCAGGTGATACACTCCTGACCGACATCCACTACAAACCAACTGACTCCCACAGCTACCTGGACTTCTCTTCCTCCCACCCTGCTTCCTGTAAGGACTCCATCCCCTATTCCCAATTCCTCCGTCTACGCCGCATCTGCTCCCAGGATGAGGTGTTCCACACCAGGTCATCACAAATGGCCTCATTCTTCAGAGAACGGGGATTCCCCTCCCCCACTATAGATGAGGCTTGCACCAGGGTCTCCTCCATACCCCGCAACACTGCCCTCTCTCCCCATTCCCCCATTCGCAAACAGGCCCTCGTTTCCCTGATCCCTGACCAGTCTGAAGAAGGGTCTCGACCCGAAACGTCGCCTATCTCCTTCGCTCCTTAGATGCTGCTGCACCCGCTGAGTTTCTCCAGCCTTTTGTGTACCCTCGATTCTCCAGCATATGCAGTTCCTTCTTTAACACAGAGTCCCCCTGGTCCTCACCTTTTACCCCACCAGCCGGCAAATACAACACATAGTCCTCCGCCAGTTTCGCCACCTCCAACATGACCCCTCCATTCGCCACATCTTCCCATTTCCCCCCGTCTGCCTTCCGCAAAGACCACTCCCTCCGCAACTCCCTTGTCAATTCTTCCCTTCCCTCCCGCTCTACCCCTTCCCCGGGCACTTTCCCTTGCAACCGCAAGAAATGCTACACTTGTCCCTTCACCTCCCCCCTCCACTCCTTTCAGGGACCCAAGCAGTCCTTCCAGGTCCGTCAGAGGTTCACCTGCACCTCCTCCAACCTCATCTACTGCATCCGCTGCTCCAGATGCCAGATGATCTATATCGGTGAGACCAAGCGGAGGCTTGGCGATTGTTTCGCCGAACACTTCCGCTCGGTCTGCAATAACCAACCCGACCTCCCGGTGGCTCAGCACTTTAACTCCCCCTCCAATTCTGTATCCGACCTCTCGGTCCTGGGCCTCCTCCACGGCCAGAGTGAGCAACACCGCAAGTTGGAGGAACAGCACCTCATATTCCGCTTGGGGAGTCTGCATCCTTTGGGCTTGAACATTGAATTTTCTCAATTCTGTTAACCCTTGCTGTCTCCTCCCCTTCCCACCTCTCCCTCAGCCCTCGGGCCCTGGCATCCCTCTCTCTCTATATCCCTCCCCCACCCTAGTCGCACCAGCTTCTCATTTTCACACCACAAACAGCTTACAATGGCTTGTTCCCTTTATCATCGATACTTTTTTGCATATCTTTCATTCATTGTTCTTTATCTCTCCACATCACCGTCTATATCTCTCGTTTCCCTGATCCCTGACCAGTCTGAAGAAGGGTCACGACCCGAAACGTCGCCTATCTCCTTCGCTCCTTAGATGCTGCTGCACCCGCTGAGTTTCTCCAGCCTTTTGTGTACCCCCAAAATTCTCTCATATTCCTTGAGCTCTCCAACCTAACTTTTTCATGAATATATACAATGATTTATCTCCAATTGTTTTTATCTCAAATTCTATAGGTTTGTCTTTCTGGGGAAAAAATATCTCCTCACCCCAGACTTAAATAGCGTACCATATGTTGTTAGTCATTGGCCTTATGACTTAGGACAATCAGGAACATCCTTCCTGCATCTAATCTACCCAGTCCTGTTAGAAATATGTTTAAGAAGGAACTGCAGATGTTGGAAAATCGAAGGTAGACAAAAGTGCATGAGAAACGCAGCAGGTGCGGCAGCATCTATGGAGCGAAGGAAATAGGCAACATTTCAGGCCGAAAACCTTCTACAATGTTAGAAATATTGTAGGTTTTTTAGGAGATCATCCCGAATTCTATTAAACATAAATCTGCTCTTTTCATATGTCAGCCCTGCGAACCTAGGAAGCAGTCCGATTAATCTTTACTAAACTCTTCCACACAAGAATATTCTCCCTCAGATTAAAAAAAAAGAATGGTGATGAGAAATGTGAAGTTAATGGGGGGGGGGGGGATGGGGTGTGGGGGGCATGGTCCCTCGTCATTTGTGAGCAAGTGAGGAGGCAGGAGCAGTCACAGGTTTGCCCTGGCGGCTCAGTCATAAGGTCATGAGTGATAGGAGTAGAATGAGGCCATTTGGCCCATCAAGTCTACTCCGCCATTCAATCATGACTAATCGATCTCTCCCTTCTAACCCCATTCTCCTGCATTCTCCCCATAATCTCTGACACCTGTACTAATTGAGAATCTATGTATCTCTGCCTTCAAAATATCCACTAACGGCCTCCACAGCCTTCTGTGGCAAAGAATTCCACAGATTCACCACCCTCCGACTAAAGACATTTCTCCTCATCTGCTTCCTAAAAGAACGTCCTTTAATTCTGAGGCGATGACCTCTAGTCCTAAACTCGCCCACTAGTGGAAACATCCTTTCCACATCCATTCTATCCAAGCCTTTCACTATTCTATATGTTTCATTGAGGTCCCCCCTCATTCTTCTAAACTCCAGCGAATAAAGACCCAGTGCCGACAAACGCTCATCATAGGTTAACCTATTCATTCCTAGGATCATTCTTGTAATCCTCCTCTGGACCACCTCCACATCTTTCCTCAGATACGGATATACAGCCTTGCCCCAGGAGGAGGCCTTGGTGATTTCAGGTTTGTCAGTCTGTCTCTCCGTGTGGGAGCACAGTCCCTCATCATCTGTGAACAGGTGAGATGATGCTGGTGGTCCCAGGCATGTCCCGGCCGCTCAGTCTTGACTCAAGTCCACAAAAGGAAGCATAGCTAGTAGGAGGCTCAGTCCACTGCGCTGTTCAGGGTGCTGCTGTTTTCCAGCAAGAAGGCGCTGTCCGTGGTGCTGGTCTTCAGCTCCTCCTAGCCAGTCTGCCGTCAACGGGGATCAGAGCAGCATTGAGGGAGGATGGATGCGTCATCACAGAGCGTAAAGTAGGCGATCTGAGTCTCCATTACATTTTAAAATGTATCTGCATGTGCTGCAGCTTTGCGGTAGGCTACTAACAAGTGAATGGAAATGGAATAGACTGAATATCTCCATTTCAACCAGTATGGACAGAATGAGCCAAGTACCTCTTTCTGTACTATAATTTACTATGATTCTGTTTCATCCAAATGCCTCTTTATTTAGACAGAAACCAGGCTTGGACAACCCAATAAAACTGTTTTATTCATGAGTTAGTGAAAAGTTTGAAGCTAATCACCAATCCAAGTTCAGGGAAATCCTAAGTGGAAAAACATTCTCTCTAAAACAGAAACTCATAAGTACAAACTTAATAAATGTTAAAGACAAGGGTATTCTTCATCAACCATACAGAAGACAGTTCATAAAATAATTAACAAATCGTAGAGTTAAAAGATCCTCCACCTCTCTTTTTCCTGTAATCTTCTTGGGAAAAACTTCCATTCAGTGTTAATTTTCACATTATCTCAATTTTATTGTTACATGTCGCTCTTTATTTTTATTTTTATTTTTATTTCCTACAAAATCTAATGTGTTTAATTCTACCTTGATCAATTTAAAGTTAGTTTCTCGAAATAATACGTTCCAATGCTCTGGTGATCTAAAATGGTGCCTCTTTTTAAAAATCTTTTGAGCCACATTAACCATTTCAACTTGCCCTGTTATTGAGTAACTTACAATGTCTGACCTCACTCGTTGATCCAAATTCATTGCACATTGCCTGCCTCCAAATGCTTTGATTGTTGCCTACATATCATTGGCTGCACATGCCATCCAATAAAAGCGAATAATACAGCCATTATTACTGGGTCCCGAGTTCGATCCTGACCTTAGGTGCTGTCTGTATGGAGTTTGTACATTCTCCCCATGTCCGAGTGGGTTTCCTCCGAGATCTTCGATTTCCTCCCACATTCTAAAGTCGTACAGGTTTGTCGGTTAATTGGCTTGGTATAAGTGCAAATTGTCCATGGTGTGTGTAGGATAGTGTTAATGTGTGGGATCGCTGGTCGGTGCGGACTCGGTGGGCCGAAAGGCCTGTTTCTGCGCTGTATCTCTAAAAAAATCATGGTTGCTCTTTGTGTATTGCCTAGGTGAAGTCTTCTGTATGATTTTACTGGATTTTATCCAAAAACAAAGAACTTCACTGTACTTAGGTACATGTAACAATAAAATATCAATGGATCATTGATTTTCTTGTAATCTTGTCAACAGATTGCTAGGTGGGTGAAGGGTCAGGAGGAAGTTCTTTACTCATCTTTCCTTGTTTGATGTGTTTAATGTGCAACTGTGCTTTTCCTAAAATCCTCACATATAAAAGAGACATGAACATCTCCAAGTTAAGACAACCAATCATTATTATTATTGTCATATTCTTGACTTTTGCTAATTTACTTTACTTTTATCCCAGATTTGTATAACGCTGTGAATAGGAAAGTACTGCAGATGCTGGTTTAAATCGAAGATAGACACAAAATGTTGGAGAAACTCAGCGGGACAGGCAGCATCTCTGGAGAGAAGGAATGGGTGACGTTTCAGGTTCAGACCCTTCTTCAGACTCTGTGAATTGTTCTCAGGGGATTTGTTCAACGTCAACAATAGGAATATAATTTTTGGAAAAATCGCATTTGCCATTGTAATTTTCCTATTGTCATATTTTATCCTCAATGACTTGGTTTTATTCAATCCTACACATCGGGGAACCCTGGGTGTATCTTAAGCTTTGAAAGTAGGAACTGAACACTGAATACTCACAAAGGAAACGCAGAGTAAATCAGTGGGTCAAACAGCATCTCTGAAGAACATGGATTGGTGTTGTTTCATGTCGGGACCCTCTGGAGACTGAAGAAATCTGAAATGTCGCCTATCCATGTCATATAGAGATGCTGCCTGACACACTGAGTTACTCCAGCACTTTATATTCTCTGCAAGATTCCAGCATCTGCAGTTCCTTATGTCTGCAGAGATGTTGCCTGACCTGCCGAGTTTCTCTTGCACTCTAAACCAGCATCTGCAATCCTTTGTCTCTCTATTAAATAGCTGTACTTTATACCATATTATTAACATCTTAAATTGGGCAAATTACGTAGGTGGGCAGAAAAATGTCAAAGTAAATTCTGTCGTAAATCAATCCAATACACCATAAACAATAAAATGCTAAGAATTTTAAAGGATCGTAGGGAGCATGGAATATACGAGCCAATCCCTTAAGATAACATGACAGGTAGGAAAATGCTTAAGAATCCATATGGGATGCATTCCTCTATGAACGGGCATAAAATATATGAGGAGGTTATTCTAAAATTGTATAAAAAACAGCTAGAACAAGGCTACATACCACATACAGTTCTAGCCAACACAACAATTAAATACTATGCTGGAAATGGTACTGTGATCTTAACTTTACTGTGATATCAATGTTCTAACATGGAGTATATCCCCACTTTGAATATCATGTTATCACAAGAGCAACCTTCAAATGTGGAGGAACCATATTGTTCCTGCCATTTCCTTTGGAATACACCAACAAATAATTAATTAAACCCTAAACTTACTTCAAAGATGTTTTTAGTGTTTAATATTTGACAGGAATTGAAGCAGATGCACTTTTCATCAAATTTACATTTGGTCTGCAGTACTTTTATCAGACAGCTGTTCCCTTCATATCTCAAAATTATGTTTGTTATTAATAAGCATGCAACTGCTGAGATCACAGAGTAAGGTGACAAGTTTAGTACTTGCTCTGACTTACATTAACAACAGGGTTCTCATTATCTTTGCACTGGGATCATAAGTCATGAATGACTGCCTGGCGTGATTATGAGGAAATGGTTCTTTTGAATTGAATGGAATTAGAGACATTTTGGTATTATCCAAAATAGCTCTCCACAGGAAAAGCAAAGGCTCTCAAACTTTTTTATGAAAGTAAAAATAAATATTTATTACAAATGTTACCCCATGACTATTGAAACTTGATCTAATCAAATTCTTCTAGGGAATACAATGCCCTGTTCTTGTGAACATTTTTCCATACCAAATGACATGGAAGGAGGCCATGTCAGCTCATCAAATCCAAGCCAGATACAAAAGCATTCTCATTCTTCCACCAGAGTCATATAATCATATCTATGTCAAGGATTATGGGGAGAAGGCAGGAGAATGGGGTTAAGAGGGAGAGATAGATCAGCCATGATTGAATGGCAGAGCAGACATAATGGGCCAAATGGCGTAATTTTGCTCCTATCACTTATGACCGTATTTATAAAACATGAAAGCAGATTCTTCAGCCCAACTTTGACCTCCAAAGTGCAACACCTCACTCTTGCTTGATTATAATCCATTTAACATTTGTTTTGCCTGCAACTGATCTGTATCCTTCTGAATCCTTTAACAACCTTCTTCACTGTCTGCAATTCCATCATTTTTGGTGCCATCTGCAAACGTACTCACTGATCTATGTACATTTTCATCCAAACTTTTTATATATAACACAAATAACAGAGGTTCCAGCACTGATCCCTAAGGAACACCACTGGTTGCAGACCTCCAGCCAGAATGATACCATTCTATTATTACCCTCTATTTTCTATGGGTCACCTAGTTACCATGAATCCTATGCATCTTACTTATTTGGAGCAGACTATCATGAGAAGCGTTATCAACTGCTTTAGTGGCCCATTGGACTGAAGAAAGGTCCTGACCCAAAATTTCACTTATCCATGTTTTTAGAGATGCTACCTTGCCCACTGTTACTCCAGCACTTTGTGCTTTTGTATAAACCAACATCTACAGTTCCTATTTATCCATTTCGACAACATCCAATGTATGACCCAGATTAATTAATTTGTCATCTCTTCAAAAAACGTAATAAAATTTGTAACACATTACCTTCCCCAGACAAAGCCATGCCGACTGTTCCAAATTAGCCAACTTTCCTCATAATGTGAGTAAATCTTATCCCTTAGAATCCTTTACCACTGATGTGAGGCTCACTGGCCTATAATTTCCTGGTTTATACCTATTTCTCATCTTAAATAAAGGAACAACATTGACTACTTCCCAATCCTTCGGAATCTCATCTGTGGCTAGAGATGGTACAAAGATCTTCGTCAAGGTCCCTGCAGTCTTGGCTCGAGCCTCTTTCAAGAACTGGGATAGATCCCGTCTAACCCTGAGGAAGACAATATAAAAAACAAGATAATAGTGCAAAAAACATAATTGGAATACAAATCAAGCCCATGACAGGGCAAGATGTGGACCATAGTATTCAGTTGTCGAGTATTTTAGTATATAGCGTACCACTAACTGATCTTACTATCTTTCCTGTTTCATCAATATTTTTTCTAAAATCCATTCAAAAAACCTAAGGGACAATTCTTAACTACTCTTGAGAAATGGAATAGTCATCAAATATATCTAGTTATTATTAAAAATAAATAACTGTTTCTTACTCATTCAAAGAAAATTACACACAATAGACCATTATATTATGTCTTGATACTTAGCACTTTAAATATTTAGCTCCTAATGTGTGAATTCCTTTTACGTAGTTTATTGGAAAAAAACAACCATTTCTGTGACACGACTCTTCAAAATTAGAGAATTATGGATTGAAACCAACCCAGGTTTGGATAACATTGGGCTTCCAAATCTACACCAACTCTTCAAATCCTGCAGTTCTCCTGATTCCCGACTGTCCCCATCCTTCTAATCCCTGGCTGTCTGAAGAAGGGTCTCGACCCGAAACGTCACCCCTTCCTCTTCTCCAGAGGTGCTGTCTGACCTGCTGAGTTACTCCAGCTTTTTGTGTCTATCCTCTGGTCCTACTCACTCCCAGCTTTCTAGTCCTCCCAATCCCTAACTCCCTCCCGTCACTAGATCCCTGGTGCTTCCATTCCTCAGCTCCCCAACGTCCTTCTGATCCTCAGCATCCAACAGTACACAGGAGCTTCTGCTCCTCCTGTCCTCCCATGTTAAAAATTACAGCAGGCTCTTGATCAGTTGGGCAAGTGGGCTGAGGAATGGCTTATGGAATTCAATGGAAATAAGTGTTGCGGTTTAGTTTTAGTTTAGTTTAGAGATACAGTGCAGAAACAGGCCCTTCAGCCCACCGAGACTGCGCCAATCAATGTACACTAACGCTACCCTACACTTAGTAGAGACAATTTACAATTATACCAAGCTAAGTAACCTACAAAACTATGTCTTTGGAGCATGGGAGGAAACCGGAGATCCCGGAGAAACCCCACGCAGGTCATGCGGACAACGGACACTCTGTTCAGACAGCATCCATAGTCAGGATAGAACCAGGGTCTCTGGCACTGTAGGGGAGCAATTTTACCGCTGCACCACCATATTGTGAGGTAAAACCAGGGCAGAACCTTCACAATGTATTGTAGAGCCCTGGGTAATGTTGTTGAGCAGAGGGATTTACAAGTACAGGTACATAGTTCCCAGAAAGTGGTAGACAGGGTGGTCAAGAAGGCATTTTGATATATTATTCTGCATCAACAGGGTTTTCTGGGTAGACATTATGACATTATGTTACATCTATACAAGACATGGGTAAGGCCACAATTACAGCACTCTGTTTAGTTTTGGTCACCCTGCTGCAAGAAGGATGTCATAAAACTTGAAAGAGTGCAGAGAAGATTTATAACGATGTTGCCAGGACTTGAGGGGCTGGGCTATAGGGAGAGGTTGGGCAAGCTTGGACTTATTCCCTGGAGCGCAGGAGGCTGAGGAGTGTTATGAGGAGTCTTTTACCCAAGGCAGGGGAATTAAAAACAAGAGGACATAAATTTAAGGTGAGAGGGGAAAGATTTAATATGAACCTTAGGGACAATTTGTTCACTCAGAGGGTGCTGGGAATATGGAACGAAGCTGTCAGAGGAGGTAGTTGAGGCAGATACTGTAACAGGATGTAATAAACACTTGGACAGATACATGGATAGGAAATGTTTGGAGGGATACGGGCCAAACGCAGGCAAATGGGCAGCTTAGATGTGACATGTTGGGCAGCATGGGCAAGTTGGGTGAAATACCTGTTTCTGTGCTGCAGGAACTCTATAATTCCCTCTTGCCCCAGTTCTTCAGATTCTCCCCTGATTTACCCTCAGGCTCATCCACATTTTTAATAAATGATTAATAGATAATCATTTATGAAGAGAAGATATAATTTTATGAGTCTCTGGTTTAATTGAGTGAGTATTTTGCTTTAGCAATAATTTAATTAATTTTAAAGAATGTGCCACACAAGCGAGGAATTAAGACATATCCCTTTGCATTGATGCAACTCAGTGAAATTCAGTGTTTAGCTGACAACCAGAAAGGTCTTCAAGAAGACTCAATAATCGGCTGAGGACCAGTCTGTCTGAACACTGCATTGGAAAGTGCAATTCTATGCACTCTACAACTGGTGAACTCAGTTTGCCAGTCATTGGAAGTTCCTGTCCAAGAGCTGACATGAATATTCAGCCACAGTGCAGCTTCATCAGAGATGCTGCTTATCAGAAAAATAGTGAAACAAGGACCTGACCACTGCAAGGAATGCAAGAAATCCCATACGACAGAACGACTGAACTACAATCTACTTCTTTGGTGACCCTCGGACTAATCTTGATCGGACTTTACTGGCTTTATCGTGCATTAAACGTTATTCCCTTAGCATGTATCTATACACTGTAAATGGCTCTATTGTAATCATGGTGGCGGCCAAGTTCGTCTGGCATGGTCTTTGGAAGCAGGTTGTGGGCTGGGCTCGGGCCTGCATTCCCTGCCAAACGTCCAAGATTCAGCGGCATTTATGTGATGTGGTTTCCCCTCGTGGTTCCTGGTTCCCCCTCACAGGTTCGAGCACATTCATGTTGATTTGGTGGGTCCTCTGCCTGCTCACCGTTGTGGACCATTTCACGAGGTGGCCTGAGGCCGTTCCTCTGCGACTTATTTCACGAGGTGGCCTGAGACACCTCCACTGCGACGTGTTTGGGCCCTGGCGGCCCACTGGTTGGCGCGTTTTGGTGGGCCTGCTGGCATCTCCACCGACTGGGGTGCCCAGTTCACCTCCGCCCTGTGGTCGGCCATGGCTCAGCTATACGGGGTGCTGCTGCATCCTACCACCATGTAGCATCCTCAGTACCATCGGCAGCTGAAGTCTGCATCGAAGGCACGGCTCACAGCCCTGGATTGGGTGGACCAGTTGCCTTGGGTGCTGCGGGGGATCTGCACGGCCCCTAAGGCGGACTTGGACACGCCTTCCATGGAGCTGGTGTACGGCTCCCCGCTGCGGGTGCCTGGTGATTTCCTTCCTGCGGTTAGGGGGCTGCAGGAGCCCACTCCGTCTGTGCTGGCGCACCTGCGGGAGAAAGTGGGTGGCCTGGTTCCTGTCCCGACCGCTCGCCATGAGGTTGCTCCTGCTTATGTTCCGCCGGTGCTCAAGGACTGGCTCTTTGTTTTTGTTCGCAGGGACTCACACCGAACTCTGCTGCAGTGGCCTTACGAAGGAGCCTTACCGGTGTTGCGGCCTGGTGTCGCAACTTTTGTGTTGGATGTCGGAGGTCGTTAGGAGATCGTTTTGGTAGCCCAAGCCCGCCCATCTGGATGTCGACAGCCCGGTGGTGGTGGCTCAACCCCGGCGTAGAGGTCATCCACTGGCCGTGCCACTTTCACCGGTTGAACCTGTTGTGCCTGTTCCACTTGTTGTGCCTGTTCCACCTGTTGTGACTGTTCCACCTGTTGTAGCCCTGTTCAACCTGCTAGCCCTGTTCCGCATGTTAGCCCTATACCGCCGGTTATGCCAGTTCCTCCTCTCTCCACTCGGTCTGGCTGTCTCATTCGGACTCCCGCTGGTTTCCTTTCCTCTGGTTCTGGGGGGTGGGGGGGTGTCCTGTAGCGGTACGTAGTGGTGGTTTGCGGAGGCCAGAACCCTCGTCATTGGTTGGCTCAGTCAGGTGACCGCGGGGGTTCGTTCACGGGCATTTTAGTGAGTTCGTCAGGATCCTCCCAGCAACAGGAGCTGTTTTGTGTTAGCTATCCAGGCACGCGTATTGCATGAGTTTTCGTTTAGTTCTTATTTGTTAATCAAAATGACTTCACTCAGCCTGCCTGGTCTCGCTACAGTACTTTGGCAGACCCCGAGGACATGAAATGTGCTCAATGCATTCTGCTTCTTTTCCCTATTTCTTTTATTATTTTGCAAATAACCATTAGGAAATCTCAGAAATGTGGCATTATGCATCTCTCGTGATTCAACTTCATCATTGCTGCAAAGTTGTCATTTCATTCATTTAGATTCAGTCTTTCTTGCTTTCCTCACTAATAACAATGCATACATATTGAACAAAATGCGTTGAGAATATTGATTCTTAATTTTAAAATCTACAGAATTAAAGGCATATATATATGTTCTGATCTGAAGTCTTTGACTTGAATCATTAATTCTGCATCTATTTCCACAGATGCTGCCAGTATTTTCTGTTTTTATTTCAGATTTCCTATTTTTGCTGTTGAAACCTTCTTCTAATCCAGGCAGCATTCTGGTAAACCACCTCCGCACCCCTTCCAAAGCTTCCATATCTTTCCAATGATAGGGCGGCCAGAACTGTGCACAATTTTCCAAAAATGGCCGAACCAAACTCCTAAAGAGTTGCATCATGACTTCCTGACACTTGCACTCAATGCCCCTAGCAATGAAGGCAAGCAATCTGTATGCCTTCTTTACCACCCTATCCACTTGTGTTGCCACCTTTAGTTAGCTATGAATTTGGTCTCCATGATGCCTCTGCACATCCTGTCAGTGGAGTTGGAGTGGGTATGGGGAGAATGTTGTCACCCAGAGAGTTTTATAACCTGGAACACACTGTGACAAAGGCAAAACCTCTAGACCTCCGTTACATCGATTTATCCAAGTGGGTTTCAATGTAGCCGCAAGGTGCAATATACGCCGCATCTGCTCCCAGGATGAGGTGTTCCAACACCAGGTCATCACAAATGGCCTCATTCTTCAGAGAACGGGGAACTATGATGAGGCTCGTAAGGCAGAGTCCCCCTGGTCCTCACCTTTACATATAGTGCAGTTTTGCCACCTCCAACGTGCAGTCCGCACGCTCCCTCCGCAACTCCCTTGAGCGGGCAGCAACGGTAAGAAATGTTGCACAGGGAAGCAGTTTTGCTGATCCAGATGATCTCGAGTTTGCAATAAATCCAACCCGAGCTCTCCACCCAAGTGGAGGAACAGCACCTCATAATCCGCTGGGGAGTCTGCGCCCTGGGCATTCCCTCTATCTTATCTCCCTCCCCCACCCCAGTCGAGATCTTTATCACCGATCTTTTTTTGCATATCTTTCACTCATTGTTCCTTATCTTCCACATCACCGTCTCCCTGATCCTGACCAGTCTGAAGAAGGGTCTCGACCCGAAACGTCGCCTATCTCCTTCGCTCCTTAGATGCTGCTGCACCCGCTGAGTTTCTCCAGCTTTTTGTGTACCCTTGTAGGTTAATTAGTTTGGTAAATGTAAACATTGTCCCCAGTGGGTGTAGCATAGTGTTAATGAACGGGGATCGCCGGTCGGCCAAGGGGCCTGTTTCCGCCCTGTATCTCAAAACTAAACTAAACTAAGATTATTAAGGCCTCAGATTTGTTTGACCTGTAATCATAAGGGGAATAAATACAGCAAGAGACGTTTTTTTTACCCAGCATAGAGCAATCAAAAATTAGATTTATTAGTGATGTAGGAAATTCTGTAATTATGAGAATTCAGCAAGTTTGCAAAGTGTTTAACCCAAGAGTTTAAATGTTGGGGAAGCATGATAGGAAAAGAGCATGATAGGAATAGAGGCCAACATAGTGAATAGAATATAAGGATCATGTTCAGGTGAGGCAATAAATGATTTAGAATATGTTTAGGTTCCAAGCAATAGCTAGCCTAAGTGAAAATAATCATTTGGGGGTGTAAACCAAGTTGGTGGCAATAAAACTGAGCAGGAAATAATGCCTTTTATTGTGCCCCAATTAGACATATGGGAGAATGTTTTTCTAAATTACAGGGAACAGAACAATAACAATCGCTCTGCAGGGGGAGGGGGGGGGGGGATGGATGGGGGGGGGATGGAGGGGGGGAAGGGGGACGGGTCAAAGATGGTAGACTACAGAGACATTGATCAATGATGATTTTTTTTTAAAGTAAAATCCACGTGTGACTATTGTGTCATGAGAATCTAAACATGCTGTGGGTGCTGCGAATCATTGAAACACTTTGTGTTCTCTCAGTGTGTTTCGCAGTGTGTACGGTTAAGGCCTAGAATAAACCGACTTGTTTGAGACACGCACCATTGCTCTACAGGGTGTTCTTTGCAACTGATCCTATCCGAGTTGTAATTAAGAGATCTATTGCGACCCACGTTAAAGCCCGATTCAGGGTACAGGTTAAACACAAAATTCCCCCCAACAGTTGTATCCTGATGGGCATACTTTTCACACAGATGTGGTGGGTATATAGAGCAACCTGCCAGAGGAGGTAGATGAGGCAGTTACTACAATGACTAAAAGCCATTTGGACAGGTACATGGATAAGAATGGTTTAGAGGGATATATGTCAAGTCAAGTCAAGTTTATTCGTCATGTACACATACGGGATGAGCAGTGAAATGAAAAAGTGGCAGTGCTCACGGACTTTGTGCAAGAAAACAAATAAACAAACAACCAACAAACTACAAACAGAATGGAACAGAATCACATGTTCTTTTACATATTGTGGGCGGTATTGTGGTACAGTAAAGTTAGTCCCTGGTGAGATGGGAGTTTACAGTCCTAATGGCCTCTGGGAAGAAACTCCTTCTCAATCTCTCCGTTCTCACAGCATGGCAATGGTGACATTTGCCTGATCGTAGCAGCTGGAACAGTCCATTACAGGGGTGGAAGGGGTCTCCCATTATGCCCACATATGTTAAATGTGCCCACATATGTTAAATGTGGGCAGGTGGGACTAGCATAGATGGGGCATCTTGGTCAGTATGGGCAAGTTGGGCTGCAAGCCTGCTTCCATGCTGTATGACTCCAGGACTGTAATAAATGTGGCTCCCATGGAATATATCATCTGGGAGGAGCCTGTTTTGAATGCAGCATTAGGTGCTCATTGGGTGCGATGTGCCACTATCAAGCCACCATTACTTTCTGGCCCATTTCTCGGCTACTTCATTATGGCCCTTTGCAAATGATTATAGTGTCAAGTTGTATATCCACTGTAGCATACCACTAGTGGGAGGTCATAGTCTCAGAATGAAAGGACGTTCTTTTAGGAAGGAGTTGAGAAGAAATTTATTTAGTCAGATGGTAGTGAACCTGTGGAATCCTTTGCCACAGAAGGCTGTAAGGGCCAAGTCAGTAGATTTTTTTTATGGCAGAGATAGATAGATTTTTGATTAGTACAGGTGTCTGAGGCTATGGGGAGAAGGCAGGAGAATGGGGTTAGGATAGATTAGCCATGATTGAATGGCGGAGTAGACTTGATGGGCCAAATGGCCTAATCCTACTCATATCACATGACCTTATGACCTCATTACCATATGGTTGTATTGTATTAGCATGAGAGGCGGCACGGTGGCGCAGCAATAGAGCTGCTGCCTTACAGCACCAGAGACCTGGGTTCGATCCCGACTATGGGTGCTGTCTGTACGGAGTTTGCATATTCTACCCATGATCGTGTTATATTTCCCCGGGTGCCCAAGTTTCCTCCCACACTCCAAAGATGTACAGGTTTATAGGTTAATTGACTTCAGTAAAGATTATAAATTGCCCCTAATGTAGAGGATAGTGTTTATGGGGATTGTTTATGGGGATCGCTGGTCGGTGCGGACCTAATGTATGAAAAGGGCTGAAGAGTGCTTTTCCTCACTGCATCTCTAAACAAAAAGAAGACAACTCCACTTCAGCTAAAACCTTTAAAGTCACTCTAAAATATTGTGTCAATTGACGGGCAATCGTTCCAAACATAACAACAATTACAAAATTTGACTGGCATCAGTGGTTGTAACATGATATATGAATACCTCAATATGTAAAAACCATCTAAAATATGCATTAGATTACAGGCCATTTGATATTTTTACCAACAAGAACAGTGATGTAGTGGCAGTGCTGCCACCTTAATAGTGGCAGCTATGCACCAGAGCGCCGGGTTCAATCCCGACTACGGGTGTTGCCTGCATGGAGTTGTACGTTCTCACTGTGACCTTTTCTCCCTTTTTCCGTGACCTTTTCTCCGTGTGACAATAGATAATAGGTGCAGTAGGCCATTTGATTCAATGTGATCATGGCTGATCAGCCCCAATCAGTACCCCGTTCCTGCCTTCTCCCCATATCCCCTGACTGCTATTTTTAAGAGCCTATCTAGTTCTCTCTTGAAAGCTCTGGTTTCCTTCCACACTCCATGTTTGTACGTTTTGGTAAAATTGTAAATTGTCACTAGTGTGAAGTATGGAGCTTGTGTACAGGGTGATTGTTGGTCGGCCCAGGCTCAGTGGGTCAAAGGGCCTGTTTCCGTGCTGTATGTCTGAAGTCGAAAGTCTAAAAACCCATCACATTCATAAAAATGTTCATAAACCTTGGTTTTCCACATAGCTTTAGCTAATCTCACTATTTCATTACCATGCTCTAGCTCTCTGCCCATTGAAATACATTTGGCATGTTCTCAATGAACTAACCCTTATATTTTTCTCCATCTACCATTTAGTGTTTCAATTCTCTAGATGTAGTTTTTTTAATCAAAACCATGCGTTGAAGCAAGTCTTCAAGCCAATAATTTCTAAACTGGGATCCTGAACCTTCTGTTTGTTTGCAGGCATCATTGCATGGTATATAATTTACATTTCCAGTTAAATCGGATTAATGTTCTTGGCTATTATCAGTAGTTTTATTTGAATTTGATTAGTCGCTTAATTATGCTTATTATATTATGCCCATTAAAATGCAATTACCGGTGATTTATTCACTAGGTTGTTAAATGTTGCACACCCACCACAAGGTAACATTTATCAGATTCTGATCTCCCCCTCTCTCCCTGCACACAGAAAGAAGTAAATTACCTTGCATTCATCTCCATTGAACTGCTGGATAAATCAGTTCACTTGAAGGCATAAATTCTCAGACAAAACGCCAAACGCATGAACAACATACACAGACAACAGAGTCCAATTTTTTTCACCAGTAACATTTGGCTAAAGGCGAAAAGTAATTAGGGCCTACTCCTCGCCAACATAAATTACTGATCTACTTAAGCAGCACATTGACATGAAACCACTTGATATTTATATTATTTGTTTAGCGCTTGGAGTAGGACTGAAAGATGAACAGTTAACCGATATGATTTATCCCATCACTGGTACAAGCTTATCGCAAATTTCATATTAAGTCGAGTATTGATAGTATCTAATTTTGTATGATAATGTCTGTTGGAAAGATTTTGGTATATTCTGCTGCATTAAAAACGCAATATATAATGAAGGTTATTGTTGTTAAAGACAACATTGCAGTAACACAGTCTGTTCCAGAATAGTCAATTCAATTATTTTGCTTTATTTCCATTCTGTATCAAGCTCATACACGTCATTTTATATCATTCTGCCATACATGAATAAAACACAAAGATTTGCAGTATAGGAAAAACAGATTAACATGGGAATTAATGATTGATGTTTAAAGCTTTTCAAAAGATAATTTATATCATCCAGGTAAATCACTGTGGAATTATGCCTTAATCATTCTTCATTAATTTTCTCTTTAATTGGATAACTACAGTTATACATGCCATGGTCCAATGGACATCCAAGGTGACTATTGGAAACAGCAATACGTTCCAACCTATCAATTTGCAGAGTGATTCAGACTGTCTAATCAGTTGACGGAGCACTAGGATAGATGAGCTCCTGGACTGACAAAAAGCTGCACCGGAATTAACCACCCCATTCAAACACACACCGTTTCAATAAGAAAAAACATTATCTTAAAGCAACTATGTATTTTCGCCTTTACTATGAGTGATAAAGTTATAGTCAGAGAGCCATACAGCACAGAAATAGGCCCTTCAGCCCAGATTGCTTATGCTGGCCCAATTTGCATTTCTTGTGCAACCAAACAGTCCTTCAACACAGTCTTAGCCCAAAACGTCACCCATTCCTTCTCTCTAGAGATTCTCCAGAGTTCTTAAAGACTATATTATTTGAGCTCCATTTTATCTTTTGGAATTACACCAAATTCCTCACTGCGAAGCGCTGCAATTATTGCTCTAGTTGAACTGAACTATTCCCTCTTGAACAGTAATTGACTCTTTAAATTTAAAAGTGTGTAGGTCCTTTGTAATTGGATCATTTATCATGGGTCAAACTTTCATGTGATTGCTTGTACTGGAAGTGTTTCCAATTAAGTTGCTAATCAAGAACAACGACTTAGCAACTTCCACCAATGCAATATATGGGGGTATTATTCTTTAAACATTTGGATTTAAAATTCAGATGGCAGTTGCACTATTGAAACAAAGGTTCACCATCACCACTTACAGATATACACAAGCCCAGAACCTGACATTAATCAGGTGACCACGACACTACCTAATGAAGAACATTGTAGTGCCCTCCAATGCAGCTCACAATATTCCCTTTAGTCTCTGAAATTAGCTTGACCATTTTCATCAGGCATGAAGTAATAATTTGTAGGGAAGAAGGAACAAGAGAGGAGACAAACTCGTTTTGTTCTGTGGTCTACTCATTGAATTGAACTTCCAACAAGCACCGCCCCATTTCCACCTCCAGCAACTGTACATGTCTCACCGTCTCCCTGCAACTCAGTGCCCACTTGACCTCATTGCCAAAATAACAACTACAAAAGATAAACAATCCACAATTTACAATCAAGCCTAAAAGAATACAAACATCAAATCCCCAAAAGATTACATAATGATAAACTCCGCATCTCTAGAGAACATGGATGTGTGACGGTTGGGATCGAGACCCTTCTCGAGAATATGGATGGAGACCCTACATGAACGTTCCACCTTTGGCAAGACACAATATAACTGGGAGCAGGCAGCTAAGGTTCACTGGAGGATAGACACCAAAAGCTGGAATAACTCAGCGGGACAGGCAACATTTCTGGAGAGAAGGAATGGGTGACGTTTTGGGTCAAAACCCTTCTTCAGACCACAGCAGGTAACTTTGGGGTATGACCTCAAGAAGATCTCAGCAAAATCCACCTCATCATGAGGGGCAACAGACTGTGAAAAAGACATGTTTCTAGATATGTATTACTGATTGAATGTCCAATCGTACATCATTAAATGATCAGACGTATAAAATGGGCTGGCTTTTTTAATGGACTTCTTTTACAGTTGCAACTGCGAAAAAAACTGTTAACATTTTTAGTATTTTAGACAGCAATTTAAAATTTACATTATGTTCCTCTTTAAAGTCAGTAAAACTGTCACATTCCATGTTTCAACCTAATTAAACATGCACAGCGCAGACATACATTGACAATCCTGTCAAAATCATTTTAGGCACCAGATTTCTTTCATTCTATTTTCTTTTCCCCACTGAGTGATAGTCACTTCAGAGCAGAGCTTCAGCTTTTCCAAAGTCCATTTCTCAGTGAGCATTCAAACTTTGCTCATTGCCATCCCATCTCAAGACAATCAACGGCTGGAAGAGAAAGTTAGCATAACTTTTTTATGCCCACATTCCCTTGCATGTCTTTGGAGTGTGGGGGGAAACCAGAGCTCCCAGAGAAAACCCACGCCGTCACAGGGAGAACGTACCATCTCCATAAAGACAGCACCTGTAGTCAGCATCAAACCCGGGTCTCTGGTGCAGGTTTACCACTGTGCACCTGTGCCGCCCCACATGATGAAGATACATTATTTATAAAGCACTGAGTCTATAGTGTCGGAAGGAACTGCAGATGCTGGTTTGCGCCGTTGATGGACACAAAATGCTGGAGTAACTCTGCGGGTTCAGCAGCATCTCTGGAGAGAAGGAATAGGTGACATTTCAGGTTTAAACCCTTCTTCAGATTGTACTGAGTCTATAATGTCGGGCTGAAGATTTGGGGGAGGGAGTCTGTTCTGTTAATAAAGAATGCTGAGGAATTACAGTGGCTCAAAGTAGTGTATAAGGTGCAGAATCATTTTGTGTAGAGATGAGAGTAAGGAGTTACCGGGATGAGCATTATTTGGTCTCCTGCAGGATAGAGTATAAGTAAGCGGATACTGGAATGGGTGACATGCGAGAGAGGTACACCAAGAATTATGTGATTTTCTGCATTGTGCAGATTAAATAATGTCAATGGTAAGAATAGTTAAGATGAATTCAATAAGGGCATTCTGGGTAGTTTTGTATTGCATTGAGGAAGGAAGCAGGAAACAGCCTGCTGTTTTAGATCAGGTATTAGGCAATGAGACAGGACTAATTAATGACCAAAGAGCGAAGGAACCATGAGGAAAACATTATCATAACACTGTGTGAAACCAGTGTCCTAAATTTAAATAAGGACAATCACAATGGTACAAGGACAAAGTGGGCCAAAGTGGACCGGGAACACAGATTAATGGGTAAAATGGTAAATCAACAGTGGCAGACTTTTAATGAGATATTTGGTGCATCTCCACAAGGATATGCTCCAGTGAGAACAGAAAGGACCCACGTGAAGTAAGCAGCGTCTGTGTCGACCAGGCAGGTTAGGAATTAGATCAAAATTGACCATGAGGCATGCAATGCTGCATAGTTAAATTCTTAGGAGCCACCTTAAAAATTTATAAAGGAAGACAATTAAAGAAGAATTGCAGAAGTTGGATATCTGAAACAAAAGTAGAAACTGCTGAAAGGACACAGCAGGTCAGGCACCATCTATGGGATGAGAAATAAAGGTCAACATTTCAAGTCAAGGATCCTTTGTTGGACCATTTTATTATTTTCATTTTTTGGAGAGGAGGAAGCATTAGAATAAGTTCATAAATGCATAAGTCTTAGGAGCAGAACTAGGCCATTCAGCCCATCGAGTCTAAGCCGCCATTCAATCATGGCTGATCTATCTTTCCCTCTCAACATTCTCCTGCATTCTCCCCACAGCCATTGACACCCTTACTAATCAAGAATCTGTTGATCTCCACCTTAAAAATATTCAATGACGGACTCCACAGCAGTCTATAACAATGAATTCCACAGATTCAGCACCCTCGGACTAAAGAAAGTCTTCCTCATCTCCTATTTAAAGGTACATCCTATTCTGAGACTATGCCCTCTGGTCCTAGACTCTCCCACTCGTGTAAACATCCTCTCCGCATCCACTCTATCCAGGCCTTCCATTCTTCAAATAAACTATAAATGCATAAATGCTTCTATAAGTATAGAACAAGGGTGAGAACCGTTAAAGTCAACTTTAGTTCTTCATGGATGAAACTGGAAAATTGATAATGGAGTGTAAAGAAATGGATAATATATATCTCTGGAGAAAAAAAGCACAAATGGAGCTAAAAGTCATCACATTCCCTGGACCTAATGACCTACGTTCTCTTGTCTTGAAGGAAGAGACTGCAGAATTCATAAGATATATGAGCAGAGTTATGCCATTACGGCCATCAAGTCTGCTCCACAAAGGCAGTGAATTTGTTGGTTGTAATCTACAAAACTTGGAAATATGGAAAAGCACAGTCAGGGTGACGCAGCAGTAGAGTTGCTGCCTTACAGCGAATGCAGCGCCAGAGGCCCGGGTTCGATCCTGATTACGGGCGCTGTCTGTATGGAGTTTGTACGTTCCCCCTGTGAGCTGCGTGGGTTTTCTCCAAAATATTTGGTTTCCTCCCACATTCCAAAGACGTACAGGTTTGAGGTTAATTGGCTTGGTAAATGTAAAAATTGTCCCTAGTGGGTGTGTGTAGGATAGTATTAATGTGTGGGGATCGCTGGTCGGCATGGACTCAGTGGGCCGAAGGACCTGCTTCCGTGCTTTATCTCTGAAACTAAAAAAACGAAAAACTAAATGTAACATCCCTCCCAAAATGTTAGTTGCCTAAATCCCTGGTCTTTCAACTAATTGAGATGTATTGCCTTGGTGTTCCTACGCCATATATCTGTAACAGCTAGGGAATTACAGCACGTTTTTTGAATTCCACCTCGGAAATCCATATCGTCAGTGGTCAGTAAAACCCAGTGAAGAGCGGGTAACAATTTGCGGGTGTCAATTTTTTAGGAGACCTCAAACTTTCTTGACACTTACAGTGAAACACTATTAGTTTGGCCCAAAAACACTGGCTGCTTGCAATAGGTTCTGAGCCAACTCACACAAAGACCTTGAAAAGCAGATGAATTGTGCTGATTGCTCTGGTCTGCGTACCTTCTTAAGTCGATAACTGTCTGTTTCAACTGAATCGTTTCTTTTGCATGAACATTTAAACAACAATCAGGATGAGATTATCAATATGATTAGCGGTTAATGAAGCCTATTCATTAAAATAAAGAACCAAACTTATTTTTTTCATTTGTTTGAGTGCACATGACATGATGAAACATAATGAAGCAAATTCCATCGACTCATTCTATTCAAACCAACTATCATAGTGCAAAATAAATGTCGTTCTTTTTTCAACAGCCTCCCATAAGTCTGGTAATTCATATCATATCATAATCAAAAGTGTTTGTTATATATACCAGCAATGGACAATTAAAATATGGTCTCCATTTATTGAATATTTAAAGGGTTAAGATGGTCCGGTTCGAGGCCATGACTGAAGCCTGAATGAAGGAATAGATGAAGAATTATACACAATAGATCATGAATATATCTCCAATGAAGAATATCTTGCTTAATATTCCACTCAATTAGTTTATCTCTTTTTTTTTCTCTTTTTCTTTTTACTATCTATCTTTATTTCCTACTGTTATAAAATAAAAAAAATATAGAAGTACAAATAAGATTGATTGTAAATTTTAAAAATATTAAGAATGTATGTGACGATAATAATTTCTTTTTGTTTCTCTTTGACTTTATATTTTTTCTTAATATGTAATTACTTCTAATAAAAATATTTTACAAAAAAAAAACAAAAAAATGTTGTTCTTTTGTCAACAGCCTCCCATAAGTCTGGTAATTCATATCATATCATAATCAAAAGTGTTTGTTATATATACCAGCAATGGACAATTAAATTATTTCTTGCTGCAGCTTTATGGGCCCACTAACGCACTAATACACAAATAAATATACAATAATCAATAATGCCATAACATAATAACCAGTAATATGCTTTGGTGAATTTACAGATGGCATTGGAGCTGTGCCTGGCTACACATTCATGGTTACAGAGAGAATAGAGCAGATTGAACACACAGCCTTATGGTTCCCCTGTGTTGATGGTCATCATGAAGGAATTGTTGTTGCCAATTTGCACTGATTGTGGTTTGCTGGTGAGGTGGTCAATTGCACAAGGATGAGCGTAGAACTAGCTCTCTGAGTCTGATAGTAGGTTTGGAGGAGATGGTGAATGTTGAGCTGCAGTCAATGAACAACCAAATGACGTACATGTACTTGTTAAAGAAGGAACTGCAGATGCTGGAGAATCGAGGGTACACAAAAGGCTGGAGAAACACAGCGGGTGTAGCAGCATCTAAGGAGCGAAGGAGATAGGCGATGTTTCGGGTCGAGACCCTTCTTCAGACTGGCGACGTTTCGGGTCGAGACCCTTCTTCAGACATGTACATGTACTTATTGTCCAAGTGGTTCAGTGCAAAGCGGAGACCCAGCGAGATCGCATCTCCGGTTGACCAGTTGTGGTAGTAGGCAAATTGTAATGGGTCCATGTCCCTACTAAGTCAGGAGTTGATATGCATCATAACCAAACTCTCAAAGCACTTCATCACCATGAACGTCAGTGCCACCGGTCAGTAGTCATTGAGGCAGGTCACCTTGTTCTTCTTGAGTAGGAAGGAATTGCTGGTTTAAACTGAAGATAGACACAAAAATCTGGAATAACTCAGCGGGACAGGCAGCTTCTCTACCTTTGTAGTGAGAGGTTGAAGACATCCACAAATACTCGAGCCAGTCAGTGTGCGGGGATTAAAGAATGCAGCGATCTGTCGGCAATAGCGGCAGGCACTAGAACAAAGGGCCAGTAAGAAGAACCGGGATGCTTACGGTTCACGCTCTCAAGATCGGCTGCGGGAGGCGCCCCCGGGGCACAAGGCTGAAGATGGCCGGGCGACGGTTCGCTGGTGATATGGAATGGAAGCGACGGCTACAACGGGCAGCTGGGATATTGAAAACTGCTTCAAAACCTGGCAACTGTTGCATGCAGACTCGGCGGGTTGTTTCTATGCATTCTACAGTTAATCAAGGATGGTACTCACACATGGCAACAATCTTACTGGACTGAATGCAAAAAAGAATTTCACTGCATCTTGGTACATGTGATAATAAAGAACCATTGAACCATTATGGTTGGACACTCTCTGATGTTTTGCCCTAAGGAAGAATCTCCTGACATCAGCCTTGGTGACTGTCATTACAGCATCATCATGTCCCGAGGAGACCCAGCATTGTACATCAATGTCCTTTCTTTCAAAGTGAGCATAGAAAGCATTGTACAGGTTTAGGTTCATCATTGTATCGTGTACTGAGGGATAGTGAAAGGCTTTGTTTTGCCAGGTATCCAATGAGATCAGATAACATAGCAATGTTGCAACATTTTGAGATTTTAAAAATCAAGTCTGCAATTTATCACATCAGATAAAGCATAAAAAGAAGTTTAATTTGACACCGAATTCACTTTCATATCTTCAGTATTTAAAAAAGTTATGGCCATTTTCATACTCGGAAATTAGCCTCTTGTTCCCCATTGTTTTTCCATTGACTTAACACAAAAGCTGTGATCAAGGACAGTCAAAAGCCCATTACTTTCTTAAAAATTAAGAAAGCTGAAAGAAATGTTCAGTTATTATAGATTGAAGCATTCTGAAACAAATATGAAAGAAATTAAAGCATATAATTAGTTAGTTACCCAATTGTAGCTAATTACAAAATTCAATTACTAGATCTAAACATCTATCTATTTCTTAGGAAATAGATCGATTGGAACGTTGCGGTTGCGGTGAATTTGATTCCCATATCGGCAGGAAAAATACTGCCGGTTCGTATGGGGAATAAATCACGCAACGTAAAATGTGGATTAAAGGCATCTTAAAAAGCACTTTTATACATAAAATAAACGGCTTTCCTTTATCTGTCCCGTACGTAAAATCCGTCCCCGTTGTCGGCGTTGACGGCTTTAGAAACTGATTTTTATTTTACTCCAACCCCCCCCCCCCCCAAAGGCGCCAAAGTCGCGCACACGGCCAGTGGCAGAACTACAGCGCCGCTGAAGGTACGTTTTGTAACATAGCTAGATAACACTTGACATAACTGCAGTCAAGTCAAAATTCAAGTACCATAGGACGAGCAAGGGGGAAGATGCAGGGTGCAGAATATAGTTCTCAGCATTGCAGCGCAACAGTTCATGTATACGCCCGACTAAATAAAATTTCAGTCATGAACTGTCATCTTATTATTGCTGTGACTTTTATGTAGAAAGTCTGACTTTCAAGTGGAATCCTGTAAAAGTACAGCGGACAGCAGTTAAAAAGAGAGAAAAGCTGATGCTGGCATAGGGCAGCTTAGAATCATTGCTTCAATCAGCTCGCACAAGCACAACCATTAGCCACTGGAGCCTATATTTTGTCTAGTGAGTATACAAAGAAGGGTGCATCAGCCAAACTAGAAATTGCAGCTTTGCTTGAGAGAAGGTTACAGGCATTAAACTTTAATATGCAATTTCTTTAAGATCAATGTGGGAGATGAAGTTTAAATCCCCTGATCGAGTCTCTATTCTGAGTATGGCAAATTAGTTTGCACAGGAGCACACATGGTCATAGTGCCACACAGCACAGAAACAGGCCCTTCTGCCCATCACATCTGTGTCGACCATCAAGCATTAATTTACGCTAACTCCATGTTCTCATCACATCCACATCTCCGACTTCTGTCCTACCACGTACACAAGGGTAATATACAGCAACCATTTAACCTACCCACCAATACGTCTCTGAGATGTGAGGGTAAACTGGAGCACTCAAGGGAAACCCATGGTATTGCAGCAGGACGTGCAAACTTCACAAAGGCAGCAGATGAGGTCAGGATCACACCCGGGTCTCGGCAACTGTGAGGCAGCAGCACCAACAGTATAGCTCCTGTTCCAGGGTGAATAGATAGCACCTCTTAAAATGGCAGCTCAACCATTTGGCATCACACCAGGATCCTAGATGTGGCGTTGAATACAAGAGCTGGAAGCTTAAACTCCCACTTTAGAAAACATTGGCCTGATTTCATCTGGAGTGTTGTGGGTAATTCTGGTGACCATGGTGTAGGAAGGATGTGATCGCACTGGAGAGTGTGTGTTAAAGATTCACCAAGATGTTGCTCAGGATGGAGTGGGTCAATTATGAGGAAAAACTGGAGAAACTAGGTCTGTTTCCCTGGAGTGGAGGAGGATAAGAGGAGACGTAGTTGAGGTATGTCAAATTATGAGGAGTTAACTGTGGGGTTGACTGAAGAAAACCTTTCCACTTATCAGAGGTAGTCAACATAGATTTCGGGCGAGGGTGAAAAGACTCAGAGCAGATAATTGTGGGGCATTACAAGCTGTATTTGGAAAGAAGATAATGTTTCAGATCAAAGAATCTCTCTCAGAAGGATTATGTATGGAAACATTTCCTTTGCTTTTTTTTTTTAATGGAAGTTGCTAATCCCAATTCAAGGAATGGATTTCATGAGATGTGCTCTACATCAGCCAAGGCTATGCATGGAATCATAATCATAGTCATACAGCACAGAAACAAGCCCTTTGGCCCAACATGTCTATGCTGGTCAAGATGCCCCATCTATGTTTGTCCCACCTGCCCACATGTAGCTCATATCCCTCTAAACCATTCTTATCCATGTACCTGTCCAATTGTCTTTTCAATGTTCTTATTCTTATAGTGCCTGGCTCAACTATCTCCTCCAGCAGCTCGTTCTATATACCCAATTCCCTCTGTGTGTGAAAAGGTTGCCCCTCAGGTTCCTATTAAATATTTTCCCTCTCACCTTAAACTTATGTCCTCTGGTTCTTGAGTCTCCTACTCTGGATAAAAAAAAACTCTGTATATTCACCCAATCTATCTCCATCATGATAAAAAACACAAAACACCAATAATGTCTTGTAAAAGTATCATCACTCCCACAGGATGTGAGAAAGAAAGAACAAAAAAAAATGAAAGTTAACTTCAATAAAACTGAGGGCGAGACCCTTCTTCAGACAATAAAACTGACTTCAGCTTGTCAGCTATTGTGTTATTTACCCGACTAGCATTATTTTATGTTATTTTACCAATGAATCTGTTCCCATGGTGTTTGTAGTACGAGTTAATGTATGTTACAAAAAATAGAAACATTTCAGTTGCATTTTGGTGGATTTATTAAGGTTCTAGAAAGTCTTGCAAAGTTGAACGTAGGATTATGAGAGATTAGGGCCCTGTGTAAAAAATAAAATGCCAGCAACTATTGCCTGAAATTTCCTTGTACAAAGGCTTATTGAAGGGAAAAGCTTTAGTATCCTAGGCAGCAAATAATTGAATCAACAGCAGACAATTTAAAGGAAATTTAAAAGCATACTCCTACATTTAGTTCAATCATATCAGTTTCAAAGCTCAGAAAGAAAGCTCAGTGCAACACTCCAAGGAAGATAAAGGAAAAGATAATGTAAAGAGATGAAGAAGGTTGCAAAAAAGGTATGATAACTGCAGAGAAACAGAGACGGTACTCACACCACGAGAGAAAATATTGTAAATTTGGTACTGCTGGAGTGAAAGATTTAATTAAATTGATGCTCTGAGCTGAAGCAATGGGCCATGACTGCCATCTTGAATATGGTCCTTGGACCTACATTGCACTGCAAAGGAAGGCATGAGAACATGCACTATTAAATGGTCTAACCAATGTGGACATGACTTCCAACATCGAACATGATAGCAAATCAAACATAGAAACATAGAAAATAGATGCAGGAGTATGCCATTCAGCCCTTTGAGCCATTCAATATGATCATGGCTGATCATCCAAAATCAGTACCCCGTTCCTGCTTTTTCCCCATATCCCTTGATTCCATTAGCCCCAAGAGCTCAATCTAACTTTCTCTTGAAAACCTCCAGTGAATTGGCCTCCACTGCCTTCTGTGGCAGAGAATTCCACAGATTCACAACTCTCTGGGTAAAAAGGCTTTTCCTCATCTCAGCCCTAAATGGCCTACCCCTTATTCGTAAACTGTGATCCCTGGTTCTGGTCAAAATTGCAGTCAATTTCTCATTGGGCTCTCTGACTGCTGCCTCCCTGGCCACCAGTTGAAATGTGCTACTGGGTCCAATGTAGATATCAGTAAAATTGCTGAGATGATCAATGCGTCGAATCACAAGAGACAAAATCTATATATTTGCTGTAGATTTTCAGTAGTTACTGCATTGCCAGACTCTACCTGCCATTAGTTTCTCAGAAACCATCTCAGGTCCTATCATTATCCTTAATTTACTTCAAACAATGGACTTGTGCATGCAACTCCATTGCTCCAGGCATGCCTGTATATCATAATGAACCCAAGCAGTCACCGTGAGCTGGAACATCAGTCAAATGTTGTCAACACATCTCATGTGATGCATGTTTGATAGCGATAGCATCAATCTCTTTGTCTGATAACTCATCACATGAATCATTGACCTTATTTTCAAAATGAAATATGATATGCTCTGTCCTGCTCTTGTGTGGCATTAGAAAAAAATATGGTTAACTGTTAGCACTCCAGCCATAGAGAAGCCTGAAAGTACATTCATTTAATCATTTACTATATATGACGTAACACTCCACGAGCCATGACATTAATTCCCAACCCTCTCTCCACGTCCCCAATTAGCTGACTGCATTGTTCACTGTCCTGTCGAAAGTATCCACACAGAACTGTGATAATCTGGAATTCATAAACTCCACAATCAAAACACACATAGCCGTATTAATATTTCAGGTGGGATTCTTGAACTCAAATTCAATTTTCTGTTGTTGTCTGAAAAACCCAGACTCATTTATATTTATGTTGTTTTATGGAACTGAAGTATATATTTTATTCTATCCAGCTACTTCCAAACAAGTTACACAAAACCTTCCCACTTTGTGGGATTAATGTGCTGTGTGATGAGCATCCTTTAACATGCAAATTATTGTTAATGAAAAGGAATCCTGCAGTTTATTTGAATAATTCAACCTCTGTCAGTGCTGTTTTCAGCTGCAGGAGTGACAATTTTCCAATTAGTTTGTCGATGTTTTCAGCATCGAAAGCCATATAACACCATATAACCATATAACAATTACAGCACGGAAACAGGCCCTCTCGGCCCTTCCAGTCCGTGCCGACCATTTGTTTTCCCCTAGTCCCATCTACCTGCACTCAGATCATACCCCTCCATTCCCTTCACGTCCATATACCTATCCACTTTACTCTTAAATGTTAAAATCGATCCTGCCTCCACCACTTCTGCTGGAAGCTGATTCCACACAGCCACCACCCTCTGAGTAAAGAAGTTCCCCCTCACGTTACCCCGAAACCTCTGTCCCTTAATTCTCATGTCATGCCCTCTTGTTTGAATCTTCCCTACCCTCAATGGGAAAAACGTATCCACGTCAACTCTGTCTATCCCTTTCATCATTTTAAAGACCTCAATCAAGTCCCCCCCTTAACCTTCTGCGCTCCAAAGAATAAAGACCTAACTTGTTCAACCTTTCTCTGTAACATAGTTGCTGGAACCCTGGCAACATTCTAGTAAATCTCCTCTGTACTCTCTCTATTTTGTTGACATCTCTGTACTCTCTCTATTTTGTTGACATAGAGCCATTAGATTTCCCCACAGAAAGATTTGCTGGTATATAATAATAATAAATGCATTGTCAAAAAAACTTGAGGTTTCTTCTTGTCATTCAGTTGTCAAAGTACCACTTTCACGGAGCATGAAGGATTACGAAATTATGTCATTAAAAACACACTCCCAAATATAATTCCAAAATATCATTACAAATATATTTTCTTCAGCTTAGTAAGTATCTCTATACTTATAAAACTCAGATCTTGGATGTGTATGTATTTGTGTGATGTTCGTGTGCGTTTCACATCTCCTCAAAAACACGATGCGCTAACGGTGAAATTTTTACATATTCTGATAGAGATTTATGCTGTGAAGTCAAAATCACATCTTAAAATTTCAAATAACTTAGAAAATAAACGGGCTGATGATGTCACAATGGGTCTGCTCGTGCAGCCTGTACGCACTGATTTCCACGCGCTGCGAGTTACGTCAACTCCCCCAACATTGGTCATTTGGTCGCAGCCCGCCCGCCCACCGCCCACTCGCCGTGGACCCAGCAGCCTGCTCACCGTGGACCCAGCAGCCCGCTCGCCATGGGCCCAGCAGCTCACTCACCGTGAGCTCCACAGCTGCTCGCCGTATGCCCCGCAGCTCATTCCCCATCCCCTCTCCCCCCTCCCCCTTTCTCCCCCTCCACTCTCCCCGCTCCCCCCCTCCTCCTCTCTCCACTCTATTCTCTCTCCCTCCCCCTCCCCCCTCCCATCTAACCCCCTCTCTCCCCTCCCCCTCCCCCTCTAACCCCCTCTCCCCTCCCCCCCCTCTCTCTCCCCCCTCTCTCCCACCTCTCTCTCCCCCCCTCTCTCCCACCTCTCTCTCCCCATTCTGCTCTCTCTCCCCCTCCCTCTCTCTCTCCCCCTCCCCCTCTCTCCCCTTCTCTCTCCCCTTCCCCCTCTCTCTCCCCCTCCTCTCTCCCCCCCTCTCCCCGTCTGCACCTCCTCCACCATCCCCCTCTCCCCTCCTCTTCCCCCTCCCCTCCCCCACCCTTTCCCCCCTCTCCCCCCACCCCCACATCATACAAATATTTTCCTATTAATCCTTTTAGCTAATAGCATTAAACAGCAATTTTAAAGATAAAATCAGAGCATCCTCATTGTAAAATGTAGTAGATTCATCTCATGGATCTCTACATAATATCAAAAAATATGAAGATTATTCTAAAATGATGTATTTTATTAATTCTACTTTAATATAATTGACTGTAATAAAGTCCAAGTGAGCAATACAGATTAGCATAAACCTCACCATAATTTCCCTTCTACATAGTATTCTCTAAACAATAGCAGAATTCATATTTAAACTGCAGAATTGTCAATATTATGTCTCTTGGACTCAAGGAGTCAAAGGACACAAAAGGTAATAATAAAATAAAATGAAGTGCATCCTTTTGCTTCAATATCCACTCTAATGGAAATAAAATAATAACCAATAATCATCTTGCATTTGGGCCCGGTGGAGAAACACTGTAAGCCAGCCAGAAAAGGAAATATTACTGTGAACCTCTCCATGTCCGTTCACTATCAATGGCATAATTTTGGGGAGAGAACACTAGAAGCCTCGGTCAATCATCATAATCAATCATCACAGAGCATAAAGGGTTATGACATAATGCCATTAAATCATGTTGATAAATAAATACTAATTGCATTTCTACAGGCCAGCAAATGTGTCTCATATTAACCGATACCGCAGGTAGTGAAGACAAATTTGAGACAGACGATCATAAAAAGCTCCAACACAGCACCCAACTACTTAGCTTTCTGTTTTTTTCTGTATAAACTGTTATAGCTCACCACCTCCAGGACACACTGGTCAACCTGAGGAGTGCCTTCAGCAACAGACTGGTTCCACCAAGATACAGTACAGAATGCCACAAGAGATCCCTTTTCCCTGTGGCTATCAAACTGTCCAACTCACTCCCCCTCTGTAGTGGGGTAGACTGACTTC
The DNA here is from genome assembly GCA_035221665.1 of Okamejei kenojei. Classification (NCBI taxonomy): domain Eukaryota; kingdom Metazoa; phylum Chordata; class Chondrichthyes; order Rajiformes; family Rajidae; genus Okamejei; species Okamejei kenojei. Next base: position 41,267,945 of record CM069146.1, read on the forward strand.
CCTAACCCCCCCCCCCCCCTTTGTAAGCTAATTCCCAATTCTTTCCACTCGTCATTTTAATTTCATGTTTCATGTATCTTGTGTTTTATGACTGTTGTCAGGCCAATTTCCCTCCTGGGATAAATAAAGTTTTATCGTATCGTACGTACAATCAAATTGATTGAGCAAGCAAATGTATCCTTCTTTATTTGAAAGCCTTGAGCCATTGTAACATCCGGCCCTAATATTCAGGTAAAATGATTGGAAACATGGAACATATAGAATTTTGACGTTTCTGAGCTATGTATTTGCATTGCCGTGGTGACAGCAGTATTCTGCAACATGTTTCTGTGGCCTTAGATTGTATGTTTAAGAATTCTTTTGTCCATAAATGGATTGAACGCCAATTACCAAGTCCAAAATGATTTTCAATAACTATTTTTCTATCAAAAACCTACAACAAAGATTGGATCAGTGAAGGAAGAGGCCAGTGTTTGGAGAACTGGAGAATAGTAGCATTGTGGTGGTGGGAAGAAGCCAATATCTTAGTGCTTGGGGAAAAAACGGTGTTTTGTTGGATAAAAGAAGCCAACCTTTTGGAATTGGAGACCCCAGCTATATCTCGACATTAACATAAGCATCATATTGCAAATCTCCCGATTGACTATGTATTGTCTAAATAAGTGTGCACTGCAAAATAAACAGGTGTGAACAGGCCAACTTTAGTGCATCGTCTTCTGTTAAAATGATAAATTTGCTTCCTATTTGCCGGAAACTGAAGTTGAAGCTATCAATAGGATAAAAGAAGTGGGTCCACTTCTTTAATCCGAATATCATCAGCAGTCTCTGAGCATAAAGCATCTGTTAAATGTCTTTCACTGAATCTATAAATCTAATGGCTAATGGAATTGGCTGAAGTGTTAGAGCTTGTCCTTGGTGAAGCTACTTGAGCATGACATGTAATATTGGATAAAATGGATTATCAATAAGAATGCGATGTTTCTTCATTTGGATTGATAGTGATCTGTGTACTAATCCTTGCCATTATGTCCTCCAAATGTGTGAATGCAAGTTAAAAATAAATGTTCAAAGAGAGGATGTGGAGAGAATGCATTTTTCAAAGAACGGAATGGTGTTCTTGCACTCACAGGTTATTATTGTCCATTATGGTCAACTATGGTTATACAGTTATGCCACCCATCACAATAACAGGGCATTTTTGAACAGCGGGGAAAAGAACCATTTTGGTGCCTAACCACATTCTTTCCAATGCTTATTTTTAACCTGCATTCACACGTTTATATTTGGGGAACATAATAATGAGAATTAGCACATTAAGCCCCACTTTTCCAAATGTAAGAATGTGGATTCCTAGTGATTACCTGTCCAAGCCTTACTATTTGAGCACTGCTAGATATCATGCAAAAGCAGGCTGCCTGAATTTTCTAACTACACTGCGCTAGTTCATCGGGTATAACAAGCAGATGGAGCAGGCAAGAAGCTGGTTAGAGATTGACCCCTATTTAAGCTGTGTCCCAAAAGTTGCTACTAATTCTAAAAATACAATCTTGGAATAATTTTGGTTCACGTTATATAAAATGAGGTGATTATTTTAAGCCACAAAAATAGGTGTGTTTGTGCCGAAGAGAACTTTATAGCTTTCAAATACCAATTTTGAACCCCAATAACACCTCCATCCTGCCTACTGTGGCCTTTCGCAAAGATAGTGGATAAGGTTTGCCCATTGATTTGTCAGCAGGGATAGTTTTCTAAAATGTTTTAAGAAGACTGCATTTCGATATTAACAAACTTAGATTGTTATTACATGTGAAGTAAGTTTTGTTGTCTACCCACAGGCGAGCAGGCTACTTGTCCTTTTGAATATCTTCTTTGCACCTCGTCATATCTCTAGTTTCCCTCTCCCCAGACTCTTAGCCTGATGAAGGGTCTCGACCCGAAACATCACCTATTCCTTTTCTCCAGAGATGCTGCCTGACCCGGTTGAGTTATTCGAGCATTTTGTGTCTGTTTTTGGTGTAAACCAGCATTTGCAGTTCCCTCCTACACATAAATAATCATCTTTGTATCTTTGCAAGAGGATCAAGAGGAACGTTTCCAACGGACCAAATAAGCTCCTCGATGAACATCAATCTATCACCGCTTGTGATTACTTACCCTCTAACATCATAATTAATGTTTATTCATGTTTTCAAGAGAGACTTATGGGCCTGTCCTACTTAGGCGACTTTTTAGGCGACTGCAGGAGACTATGCGGTCACCACAGGTTTCCACATGTTCGCGGGTGGTTGCCAGGGAGTCGCCTTCGTGGTCGTGAAGACCGCATCCTGGGAACAAGTCGCGGCCTCATTATGGTCGCCACGAAAAAATTAGTGGCGAATAGAATGCAACCGTCATGGAGAGTAGCGAGAATTCTCGAGCTGTAGGTGGATCGCCAGGAGGTCCTAATGGGTTTCCAGGAGGTTCTCAGAGGTTCTCGTAGGTTGTAGCCGGTGCTGACCCGTGAATTTCATTGGCTCATTGGAGAAAAAAGGTAAGCAGTACTTTTCAGAACCGACCGGTAATGTTAAATGTCTGCCGTGCTTCAAGATTCAAGATTCAAGAGATTCAAGAGAGTTTATTGTCATGTGTCCCTGATAGGACAATGAAATTCTTGCTTTGCTTCAACACAACAGAACATAGTAGGCATTGACTACAAAAACAGATCAGTGTGTCCATATACCATTATGTAAATATATGCACACATGAATAAATAAACTGATAAAGTGCAAATAACAGATAATGGGCTATAATGTTCAAAGTTTTGTCTGAACCAAGTTTAATAGCCTGATGGCTGTGGGGAAGTAGCTATTCCTGAACCTGGTCATTGCAGTCTTCAGGCTCCTGTACCTTCTACCTGAAGGAAGCAGGGAGATGAGCGTGTGGCCAGGATGGCGTGGGTCCTTGATGATACTGCCAGCCTTTTTCACAGCCATGTATCTCTTAAAAGTTGTCTCCACTCCTTCTCCCCACTTCTCCCCCCTCCACCCCCCTCCCCCCCCTCCTCTCCCCCCCCCCTCTTTTAAAGGACTTACCGTACACTGTGCTTTAGCCATCTTTTTACAGCGCCAACCTTCCTGTTGATCGCGGTGTGTGCCTGTTTCACCTTGGCTTTGCACCGTGTGAATGTTTTAGCAAATTTATCTGCCTAATGTTGACAAAGATATTTCCTGGGCTTTCAAATAAAATGCTTAAATTAAAGGCTCTAGCAATAATTTAATATAATTGTAACTCGGTTGGCTGTCGTCAGTCACAAAGAATGTAAATATACACCTTCATTACCTCGTAGTCAGAGGCACAGCATGCCTTTTAAAATACAATCTCCCCAAAATGCTTAAAAAATGTAAAACATCTATTTCTATTTTTGAGCCAGCTATCTGTTCAATTTCATCATTCAAGAGTTGTAGTTTCCTCGCACAAACAAAGACAAAGCTTTCTTGATAAGGCAATGACCAAAGAATTCTAAAGATACAGCGTGGACAATAGCTGCACTGCAGCCGATGGTCATCTTCAAAGAAGACAGAGAATCCTAATGGACCTCATCAGGCCAGACCAGGCCATGTCAGGGAAGTAAATGTTTCAAGTTGATCTTCAATTAGCACTGTCGGAGAATGGCTCATTGATTAGGACGGCACAGTGGCGCAGCAGTGGAGCCGCTGCCAGAGACCCAGGTTCGGTCCTGACTATGGGTGCTGTCTGTATGGAGTTTGTACGTCCTCCTTGTGACCACATGGGTTTTTCCCGCACTCCAAATACTGAGGGTTAATTGGCTGGTTCAAAATAGTTTTAATTGTCCATGGTGTGTAGGATAATGCTAGTGTAAGGTGTGATCACTGGTCGGCACGGATTCAGTGGACCAATGCGCCTATTACCGTGTTGCATCTCTAAAGTGTAAAGGTTGAAGAAGTATTCATTCTGTTTTTCACTCCACAGGCTCTACCTACTTCCATTTTGGCTTTTGGTCCCATTCTGCCACGCAATAGTTTGTGGCTGGTCCATGACTTAACTCAAATTTGCTATTTTTCCCTTGTTTAACAAAAATCAATCTCAGGATTAAAATTAACAATTGACCTGGCATTAAATGCCATTTGTAGAAGAGTATTCCAACCCGCTTACTTCTATTTAGAGTAAAAGTCTTTCCTATGTTCACCATAACTATGATCTTAGATTCCCAAAACAGTGGGAAGAGATTCAATAGCAACAAAATCTGCTCAACCCTAAACATTCTAGGTGATACAGTCCTGCTCTGTATGAGTTCTCATCATACTGTAACCACTGAAATTCTGGTATCAGTCTAATATGTCTATTTCTTTTAAGGCCAACAAATATTTCTCAAAATGTGGTGCCAAAAAAACGCATGGTACATGACTTGGTACTACCAGGCCTTGTATGGATTTGTACATCTGCAGCATCATTTCTATTGCCTTTTGCTCCTATCTACTAATTGTGATCTATTGGCCCTTTAGATTATTTTTACTTATGAGCCTGTCCCACTTATGCGATTTTTAAGGCGACTACAGGCGACTAGGCTGTTGCCACATGGTGGTCGGTGGTCGCCGGGGTGTTGCCTGTATGGTCGTGAGTAGTCTCCTCTGTCGCCCAAAGAGTCGTAGCGTCTTTCTGGTCGCCGCTGGATTTTCAATATGTGGAACATTTTTCGGCGACAGTGGCAACTGTGGGATTGACACCAATGAGCGTAACTTGACGTAGGTGCTGTCGTAGGTTGTCGCCAGGTTAACGCAGGTTGTCGCCAGGATGTCGTAGGTTGTCGCCAGGTGACGTGGATGGTTACCGGTGCTGACTTCGGTGAATTTTATTGTCATATTCGCCGGCAGCCACCTAAAAAACATCGCCTAACGTTGCCGGATTTCGGATGACCTGCTACGACTATGACAGTCGCCAGCAGTCACCTAAAAATCGCCTATGTGGGACAGGCCCATTAACATGCAATCATGCTACATTCATGGATTCCTATATCTCCTTGGATTTTTCACTGCTCAGAATGTATTTCGTCAATCCTTCTTAATACCAAAATTCATACAAAAAGATAGTGTCACCTCTGTGGAATAATAGGGAGGTTATTAAAAAGCACAAGTGAATATAAATTGATTCAGAATAAGAAATGCCAGTGAAAGGGATGTTACAGGTATGTACCGCAGTGACAATGTTAAATAATTGAGTCTATACTGTATACAGGGTTTAACAATCAAGTTTCTTTCCATTTTGGATTATATTTCTTTTTCCTTCAAGTTCCATGAAAAATAATTAAACATAGTTTTCCTGGTGACAGATGAAAAGGCAGTGATATAACTGAGTGATGGCAAAAGTTTGAGTAGAGTGTCTGAAATAAATTCAACTGTACAAGGCCAGCACAACAAGCCTAGCAAACACACATGAATGTCATGGAAGTATTTATGATAAGCAACTTCAGAATCAAGGCTCTGTAATGGTGACACAGCAGTAGAGTTGCTGCCTTACAGAGCCAGAAACCCGGGTTCGATCTTAACTATCACTGTTTGTCTGCACGTAGTTTGTACATTCTCCCCGTGACCTGTGTGGGATTTCTCCAAGATCTTCAGTTTCTTCCCACACTCCGAAGAAGTACAGGTTTGTAGGTTAATTGACATGGTATAAATGTAAGATGTCCCTAGCGTGTGAGGGATAGCATTGGTGTGCAAGGGCCTGTTTCCACACTGTATCTCTAAATAAACTAAAATTAAACTAAATTAATCAAAGGGCCTTCATCTCAAAACAAATCTCCAATTTGACTGTAGGAATAGTAGGAAGGTCTTCAGAGTGGGAGGTGATGTACAGTAGCGGGGAGAAGCCCCTGTCCCACTGTACAAGGTAATTCACGAGTTCTCCCGAGATTTCCCCTGATTCGAACTCGGAGAATGTCCGTAGCGGGTCCGTAGGAGTTTGTGGATATCTCGTGGCAGCTCGTAATGCTAACAGTAGGGACTCGGGACATCCGGTAAACTCGTGACATTTTTCATCCCTGTAAAAAATGTCCACGAGTAAAAAAATACTCGTGATGAAAAAAATGGTTACTTTTTACTCGTACGAGCCGCTACAAGACATCCACGAACTCCTACGGACCCTCTGGACATTCTCCGAGTTTGAATCAGGGGAAAACTCGGGAGAACTCATGGATTACCTCGTACAGTGGGACAGGGGCTTTAGTACCTTTTAATCTTACATCACAATCTCTCCTTCCCTAATGCACATTTTCTTTAACATAATTGTAATATCATTGCAATTTGTAAATTGCCAAAAAAAAACCCATTAACATCTGTAATATATGAAAATTAATTCATTTAGTTGCCTCCTTGGATAAGAACGGCACAGTGGCGCTGCGGTAGAGTTCCTGCTTTGCGGTGCTATAGATCCAGGTTCTATCCTGACTAGGGGTGGTGTCTGCATGGAGTTTGTACGTTCTCCCTATGACTGCGTGGGTTTTCCCCGGGTGCATCAGGTTCCTCCAACACACCAAAGGCATAGAGTCACTCCAAAACCACAGGAGGCAGAAAAGTGGGTCACGGTTAGGAGAGGCAAGGGGCAGAGGCAGGGACTAGAGAGTACCCCGGTGGCTGTACACCTTGGCAATAAGTACTCCTGTTTGAGTACTGTTGGGGGGCACAGCCTACCTGGGGGTAGCAACAGCGACCGGGCCTCCGGTACAAAGACCAGCCCTGTTGCCCAGAAGGGTAAAGAAAAGAAGAGGAGGGCAGCAGTAATAGGGGACTCAATAGTTAGGTGGTCAGATAGGCGATTCTGTGGACGCAGTCAGGAGACCAGGATGGTAGTTTGCCTCCCTGGTGCCAGGGTCCGGGATGTGACTGAACGTGTCCAAGGTATCTTGAAATGGGAGGGAGAGGAGCCAGAGGTCGTGGTACATATAGGTACCAATGACATAGGTAGAAAAAGAGAGGAGGTCCTGAAAGGAGAATTTAGGGAGTTAGGAAGAGTGTTAAGGAGAAGGACCGCAAAGGTAACAATCTCAGGATTACTGCCTGTGCCACGCAACAGTGAGAGTAGGAATGGAGCAAGGTGGAGGATAAATGCGTGGCTAAAGACCTGGTGCAGAGTGCAGAGATTCAAGTTTCTGGATCATTGGGACCTCTTTTGGGGAAGGTGTGACCTGTACAAAAAGGACGGGTTGCACTTGAACCCGAGGGGAACCAATATCCTGGCGGGGAGATTTGCAAAGGCTACTGGGGAGACTTTAAACTAGATCGGTTGGGGGGAGGGACTCAAATAGAGAAGGCAAGTAGTCCGTTTGTGAGGCAGGAGGCAGAGATGAGAAGCAGTCAGACGCAACACGTAGGGAGGAAAGAAGAAAAAAATAACAAACGGAGAATAAGAAGTGGACGGTTTCATAAATGTGTGAGCAGAGAGACAGAGGGGTGTAGAATGAGAATAGGAGCAATAGGTAGCAAGGTGAAAAGTGGCAGGCAGACAAATCCAGGGCAAAAATCTAAAAGGGCCACTTTTCAACATAATTGTAAAAGGGCCAAGAATGTTGTAAAAACAAGCCTGAATGCTTTGTGTCTCAGTGTGAGGCTCATTCGTAATAAGGTGGATGAGTTGAATGTGCAGATAACTATTAATAATTATGATATAGTTGGGATCACGGAGACATGGCTCCAGGGTGACCAAGGCTGGGAGCTGAACATCCTGGGATATTCAATATTCAGGAGGGATAGACAGAGAGGAAAAGGAGGTGGGGTAGCGTTGCTGGTTAGAGAGGAGATTAATGCAATAGAAAGGAATTACATTAGCTTGGAGGATGTGGAATCGATATGGGTGGAGCTGCGAAACACTAAGGGGCAGAAAACGCTAGTGGGTGTCGTGTACAGGCCACCTTAGTGGAGTTGGGGATGGCATCAAACAGGAAATTAGAAAGGTGTGCAACAAAGGTAAAACCGTTATAATGGGTGACTTCAATCTACATATAGATTGGGTGAATCAAATTGGCAGGGGTGCTGAGGAAGAGGATTTCGTGGAATGTATGCGGGATAGTTTACTAAACCAACATGTGGAGGAACCAACAAGAGAGCAGGCTATTCTAGACTAGATATTGAGTAATGAGGAAGGGTTAGTTAGCAGCCTTGTTGTACGTGGCCCCTTGGGCAAGAGTGACCATAATATGGTTGAGTTCTTCAGTAGGATGGAGAGTGACATTGTTAATTCAGAAACACGGGTCCTGAACTTAAAGAAAGGTAACTTTGAGGGTAAGAGACATGAATTGGCCAAGATGGACTGGCAATTGATTCTTGAAGGGTTGACGGTGGATATGCAATGGAAGGCATTTAAAGACTGCATGGATGAACTACAACAATTGTTCATCCCAGTATGGCAAAAGAATAAATCAGGGAAGGTGGCGCATCCGTGGATAACGAGGGAAATCAGGGATAGTATCAAAGAAAAAGATGAAGCGTACAAATTAGCCAGAAAAAGCAGCCTACCAGGGGACTGGGAGAAATTCAGAGACCAACAGAGGAGGACAAAGGGCTTAATTAGGAAAGGGAAAATGGAGTATGAAAGAAAACTGGCAGGAAACATAAAAACTGACTGCAAAAGTTTTTTATCGATATGTGAAGCGCAAAAGATTAGTTAAACCAAATATAGGTCCCTTGCAGTCAGAAACGGGTGAATTGATCATGGGGAAGAAGGACATGGCAGACCAATTGAATAACTACTTTGATTCTGTCTTCACTAAGGAAGACATAAATAATTTGCCGGAAATAGCAGGGGATCGCGGGTCAAATGAGATGGAGGAAATGAGTGAAATCCAGGTTAGCCGGAAAGTGGTGTTAGGTAAATTGAATGGATTAAAGGCCGATAAATCCCCAGGGCCAGATAGGCTGCATCCCAGGGTACTTAAGGAAGTAGCCCCAGAAATAGCAGATGCCTTAGTGATAATTTTTCAAAACTCTTTAGATTCTGGAGTAGTTCCTGAGGATTGGAGGGTAGCTAATGTAACCCCACTTTTTAAAAAGGGAGGGAGAGAGAAAACGGGGAATTACAGACCAGTTAGTCTAACATCGGTAGTGGGGAAACTGCTAGAATCAGTTATTAAAGATGGGATAGCAGCGCATTTGGAAAGTGGTGAAATCATTGGACAAAGTCAGCATGGATTTACGAAGGGTAACTCATGTCTGACAAATCTTATTTAATTTTTTGAAGATGTAACTAGTAGAGTGGATAAGGGAGAAGCAGTGGATTGTTATATCTGGACTTTCAGAAGGCTTTCAACAAGGTCCCACACAAGAGATTGGTATACAAACTTAAAGCACACGGTATTGGTGGTTCAGCATTGATGTGGATAGAGAACTGGCTCGCAGACAGGATGCAAAGAGTAGGAGTGAACGGGTCCTTTTCAGGATGGCAGGCCGTGACTAGTGGGGTGCCGCAAGGCTCAGTGCTGGGACCCCAGCTATTTACAATATATATTAATGATTTGGATGAGGAAATTAAATGCAACATCTTGAAGTTTGCGGATGACACGAAGCTGGGGGGCAGTGTTAGCTGTGAGGAGGATGCTAGGAGGCTGCAGGATGACTTGGATAGACTGGGTGAGTGGGCAAATACACGGCAGATGCAGTATAATGTGGATAAATGTGATGTTATCCACTTTGGTGGCAAAAACAGGAAGGTAGACTATTATTTGAATGGTGACCGATTAGGAAAAGGGGAGATGCAGCGAGACCTGGGTGTCATGGTACACCAGTCATTGAAAGTAGGCATGCAGGTGCAGCAGGCTGTGAAGAAAGCGAATGGTATGTTGGCATTCATAGCAAAAGGATTTGAGTACAAGAGCAGAGAGGTTCTACTGCAGTTGTACAGGGTCTTGGTGAGGCCACACCTGGAGTATTGCGTACAGTTTTGGTCTCCTAATCTGAGGAAAGACATTCTTGCCATAGAGGGAGTACAGAGAAGGTTCACCAGACTGATTCCTGGGATGGCACGACTTCCATATGAAGAAAGACTGGATAGACTCGGCTTGTACTCGCTAGAATTTAGAAGATTGAGGGGTGATCTCATAGAGACTTATAAAATTCTTAAGGGGTTGGACAGGCTAGATGCAGGAAGATTGTTCCCGATGTTGGGGAAGTCCAGGACATGGGGTCACAGTTTAAGGATAAGGGGGAAGTCTTTTAGGACCGAGATGAGAAAATTGTTTTTCACACAGAGAGTGGTGAATCTGTGGAATTCTCTGCCACAGAAGGTAGTTGAGGCCAGTTTGTTGGCCATATTTAAGAGGGAGTTGGATGTGGCCCTTGTGGCTGAAGGGGGTATGGAGAGATGGCAGGTACAGGATACTGAGTTGGATGATCAGCCATGATCATATTGAATGGCGGTGGAGGCTCGAAGGGCCGAATGGCCTGCTCCTGCACCTAATTTCTATGTTTCTATGTTTTAGAGGTCTGTAGGTTAATTGGCTTTGGTAAAACAAGTATACTGGCCCCAATGTGTACGATAGTACGAGTGTATGGGGTGATCGCTTGACGGCACGGAATCGATGGACCGGCGGGCCTGTATCTCTAAAGTAAAGTCTAAAGAGTTCCTCAAATTGGGGTCTCCGGTCAACTAAAACAATTCAAGTACAGATGTGCCCTTAATAGGATTACAGTCCTCATTTGTCCCATCTGATGATTTATTATTTCAGCTTCATGCATTTATCATAACCATGTGACAAAGCATGAAGGAGTTTTTTTCCCAGTGAGAGGCAACCCAACAAGCCCTAACTAACACATCCAGTCAGAAAAGGGAATACCATGAGTATCTTCTACCTGTTACTCATGAGAGCCTGTCCAATGGCACATTTACAAAGGTTTTGCACTAGCAATCAGGAAATCACAAGTACCAAATGATGATATTCTAACAGAGGGTTCCATCTGCATCTGAATAGATGGTTCGCTGTCATATTATTATATCAATTATATGAATAATAAATAATATATAATATTATTATTATTATATTATTATTATGTAAATCTGCAGTGTTTTGCAGGGAGAGAGTGGTGTTTCACTTCATATTTGTGCTGGAGGTGATCCAAATTAGATACGTAGCTTCAATCTTGAGGAAAATGGAGATGAGATTTGGAAGCAGAACAAGATGTATAACTGCCACTACATTGTGTGATTACTGCTTGTGATCAAGAGCAGATTTCTTACCCAGTTTCATATGGCAGAGATGTCAATCAGCTGTGGACTAAAATCGCTATATCAAGCGATTCATTATATAAAAACGTCAGGGAATTTAGAGTTCATGTTTCAGAATAAATCTAGAATTAAAATGCAAGTGTCACCTATGGTAATCATAAACCCATTTGGTTTAGTCACCAAAGTCACCAGACTAGTTGGCTCTTGCATGCCTCATGAGAATGATCGGGCAACATGGAGTTTAAGTGGCAATAAATGCTGGCTTTGTCAATAGTATGATTTTATAAGTAGAAACATTAAGATTCAGACTGAGTACATGATTAACATACCTGAGAATATCTACACAATTGCTAAAATGGATTGTATAGCCCAAATAAGTGGTTTAGATTGTTGTTTTAATTACAAAATTTTCATTAAAACGTTATACCATTGTTAACTCATTGCCAATTGCCACATATCAGTCCAATTTGCAAATTTCATGAAATTAATGCTTGTTTTATCACAATATTACAGCAAATCATTGTCAAGAACTACTGTATGACATGTATTTAATCATTCATTTGATCTGTTTTTCAGACAATGCTTAATTGGTTCATCTAAATAAAATATGCTAGGATATGCACAGCAATCTTTTTATTCAATAACATCTCTAACTATTCAATCTTAGATTTTAATACCAATCATTCAAAGTACAAATGTTGATATATGAACACTTGGAGATTACAATAACTTGTATTGAGGGAAATGAAGACTTATGGGCTGTCGCAACAGGGTGGTCAAGTTGCAATATTAGAAACTAAAGACTTAGAATAATGATCAAGAGACACAAGTTCAAATCCCACCTTGGCGTCTGGAGATTTAAAACTGAAGTAAATAACTATATCTGGAATAAAAGACTGGTATCAGTAATAATAACAGTTCAATTACTGGCCTTTTGTAAACATTCATGTGGTTTGAATATATACTTCAGGGAAGGAAATCTACATAAAAGTAAAAGTCTGAAATGAAACAGAGAATTTAGAAGTTCAAAGCACTGTTTAAAAAATAGAAATTATCCACTTAAAAAATGAGATGATGTGTTTATTTTTCCTTTTGAGGGTTAAAAGTCTTTAGGACTCTTTCCCTTAAAGGCTGGTGGAAGCAGAGTCTTTGATTATTTTTAAGGCAGAGATGAATACGTTCTTGATAAGCAAGGGGTTGAAAGTTTACCATGAGTGTATAGGCAGGCAGAGCTAAAATTACAGTAAATTTATCACAATCTTATTAGACATGGAGCTGGCTCAATACATAGCCCATTCTAGCTCCTAGTTTATATGTTTGTATCTTTGTGAAATGTTGAAAATACACAACAGACCAGGCAGCATATGTGGAGAGTAAAACGGAGTTAATGACGAGATGATGACCTTTTACTACAATTACTTGGTCTGAACAATATGCAATTTCAAAAGACATAGATTCATAGAGTCATAGAGTGATACAGTGCGGAAACAGGCCTTTTGGCCCAACTTGCCAACACCGGCCAACATGTCCCAGCTGCACTCGTCCCACCTGCCTGCGCTTGATCCATATCCCTCCAAACCTGTCCTATCCATGTACCTGTCTAAATGTTTCTTAAACGTTGGGATAGTCCCAGCCTCAACTACCTCTTCTGGCAGCTTGTTTCATACACCCACCACCCTTTGTGTAAAAAAATTACTCCTGAGATTCCTATTAAATCTTTTCCCCTTCACCTTGAACCCATGTCCTCTGGTCTTCGATTCCCATACTCTGGTCAAGAGACTCTGTGCATCTACCCGATCTATTCCTCTCATGATTTTATACTTCTCTATAAGATCATCCCTCATCCTCCTGCACTCAAAGGAATAGAGACCCAGCCTACTCAACCTCTCCCTATAGCTCACACCCTCTAGTCCTGGCAACAGCCTTGTAAATCTTCTCTGAACTATTTCAAGCTTGAAAATATATTTCCTATAACATAGTGCCCAGAACGGAACACAACATTCTAAATGTGGTCTCACCAACATCTTATACAACTGCAACATGATGTCCCAACTTCTATACTTTATACTCTGACTGATGAAGGCCAATGTGCCAAAAGCCATTTGACCACCTTATCTACAGTACCTGCAACTCGACCTTCAAGGAACCATGCACCCGCACTCCTAGATCCCTCTGCTCTACAACACCTCCCAGAGGCCTACCATTCACGGTGTAGGTCTTGCCCTTGTTAGATGTCCCAAAATACAACACCTCACACTTCTCTGTATTAAATTCCAACAACCATTCCTCAGCCCACCTAGCCAATCGATCCAGATCCTGCTGCAATCTTTCACAACCATCTTCACTATCTGCAAAACCACTCACTTCTGTATCATCAGCAAACTTGCTAATCTTGCCGTATGTTCTCATCCAAATCATTGCTGTAGATGACAAACAGTAACGGGCCCAGCACCGAACCCTGAGGCACACCACTAGTCACAGGCCTCCAGTCCGAAAGTAACCTACCACTATTACACTCTGCTTCTTTCCATGGAGCCAATTTGCTACCCATTCAGCTACCTCGCCTTGGATTCCATGCGATCTACCCTTCCATCACATGCGATCTAACCTTCCACATAGGAGCAGAGTTAGGCCTTTCAGCCAATCGAGTCATCTCTGCCATTCAATCATCACTGATCTATTTCAATCATCACTGATCCCTTTCAACCCCATTCCCTTGCCTTATCCCTGTAACCCTTGGCACCCAGACTGATCAAGAACCCGTTAATCTCCGCTTTAAAAGTACCCAAAGACTTGGCCTCCGCAACCATCTGTGGCAATGAATCCCTCAAATTCAAGATGATTAATTCTTAACCGCCTTCTGATAAGGTCTAGCAATCCATGGAAATTAAGATACCTGGAATTAGCAATAGCTAGCCTTGCGACAATCTGCGTACAAATAGATGAGGAAAAGTGATAAATACTATCCTTTTTTAAATATACTCATAAAATCTTTTGGAGTGATATCAATTAAGACAATTACATTTTTTAATAAAACATTGATGTTTTACATTTGTATTAGTTGTGTAATGTGCAGTGTGCACAGGGCTTGATCTTAGCTAGGAAGCTGCCGCCATGAAGAAGGGTCACAACCCAAAACATCATCCATTCCTTCTCTCCAGAGATGCTGCCTCCCCACTGTGTCTATCTTCGATATTTAGCATTGTATTAGTTGTGTGATGTGCAGCGTGCCCATAGCTAGATAACAGCTAGGAAGCTGCCACATTACTGATCTTTGTTGAGTTTCCCAACGACAATCAAAGCAGAATGACAATGGTACTTGTGATAGTAAATAGTGTTTTATAAATGTGTAGAAAGGAACTGCAGATTGTGCTTTCCACCGAAGATAGACACAAAATGTTGGAGTAACTCAGTGGGACAGGAAGCATTTTTTAGAGAGAAGGAATGGGTGAAATTTTGGCTCAAGACCCTTCTTCAGACTGAGAGACAGGGGAGAGGCCAACTAGAGATATGGGAAATGTGTGAAAACGATGGATCAAGGAAAATGTAGAATGGGTTATTGTTGGCTGAGAGACAGTGACAATGAGACATACAAACTGTAGTATTACTCAGCAGGACAGAGAAACTGGTCAGAGAACTAGGGTGGGGGAAGAACGGAGTGAGAGGGAAAACAAGGATTACTTGGTTAGAGAAATCAATCATCATATCCCTGGATTGTAAGGTTCCCAAGAAAAATATGCTGTTCCTCCAATTTGAATTTAGTCTCACTCTGACAGTGGAGGATGCCCAGGACAGAAAGGGCAGTATGGGAGTGGGAGATGAAGTTAAAGTGTTTCTTCTCTCCAGTGTTTTATGAATGTTAGCTTGCTCTTTATTTATTATAAACAAGGATAGTTACTTTGAAACTAGTTGTCCCTAATCTTGCTTTATTCTTCACTATTTTATCTGAGCATATCTGGAGGATTGATTCCCAGGCTCCCAGTTAAAATGAATGTACTGAATGGAAGGACCTATGCTTCCCCTATGCTTAACATATCCATGCCGTCAATACGTCACATTCAATCCAGCCCACTGCCGAGCACACTGAGTGCGAATCAGTCTAAAACGCTGGTGAGAATGTTTCACTCATTCTTTTGAAAGAAAACCACTTAACCTTTGTTTATTTTGTCTCCTTCATCTTGGTCAAAGTGCATGTCACTGTTCTCCATTTGATATATGGCCAATTAATTGCCTCTTTGCTTCACCTCCTTCAGACCGAAAGGGACTATGACTTTACAACATGTCAGGAGTAAGATATTTGTCAACTGTTGAGGCCAGACACAAGAGTGTTTTATTATTTAAGGACTATGGATAAACAACATCAGGAATAATTTATTTATATCTGAACCATTTTTTCTTTCTGACCATACTTTGGACAATGCATGATTATACTTCATCTTAAAGGCAACTTTATTTAATTATGTTTTATTATCACTGGTATTTACTGGACACCCTTGAATGCTCTGGTCCATCTCAGAGTCAACCACAATGGTAGATGTGTAGCCACATAAACGCTAGACCAAGTAAAGGCAGGTTGCTTCCTCTTCTGAAGGGCATTAGTGAACCCGACAGGCTCTTATATGGTTGTTGGGCTCATCGTTTACACATGATAAAAGATCATAAACCTGAAACATTAACTCTTGAGGAAAAGCAGATGCTGGTTTACAAAAAAAAGACACAGTCAGGCAGCATTCTGGAGAACATGGATAGGTGATATTTTGGGTTGGGGCCACAAACATTGCCTATCCATGTTCTCCAGATATGCTGCCTGGCCCGACGATTTACTCCAACACTTTGTGTTTTCATACATTGACACTATTTCTCTTTCCACATAAACTTCTTGACCTTGTGAGTCTTTCCAGCATTTCTGTTTTTTTTTAATTTCCTATAATTAATCTTTTTTTTACATTTCCAGGTAACTTATTTTTAATTGCCCAGATGGGATTTGAACTCAGGTCAGTAGATCGACATTCATGGCATCTGGATTATTAATCATTTACCCATTATAATTTAATCATCATGCCCTAACCAAAAGTAATATTATCCATTTTTTTTAAATCCTTTCTATGAAAAAATAGCCTAAGGAATCCTAAAATGTGAAATGTGAATTGAAACTAAATCTCTTTAACTTCATAAAACTGTCCCAAATATTATAGACAAAATGCAAATATTATAATAATATCCTATATGTTGCAAAATATGTATTTGATTTGAATCATTTGTTTTAAAGATGATAATTATAATGGGACTTGAATCGTTTTAAGAATTAGTCATTATTCAAAGTGAAACTTGAAAAATACCAACACTGTGTAATTTAGATAGAATTATTACAGAGATAATTCGAAAATGCTAATGTTGAATGAGATAATTATGAAGTCGAATTTATGGGAATGCTTTCATACTAAGATCATATCAGTGAGATTTTAATTTCATTTTCCAGTCACTGGATGAAAATTTCAGTTCTAAAAGGAAAGTAATGAAATATTATCTGTCAAAGATGTTAATGAAATAGCTTTATCCTAATGGAAACGATAGATGTTAATCAGTTTTGAAAGACTGCCACATTCCTGGCGGATTTGATAAGAGCTGATCCACAGTGAACCGTTTATTAAACAGAGAGCTGAAAGAAGACATTATTGGTGATTACGACTATGCATCACTTGCAGTGGAATATGGTACATCATACATTTGATGTGCAATAAAAGTGTCACTGGAATAATGATTTCACATCAGTGAAATGAATCACATTTCTCTCTCGGTTGATTTATGCATTTGAGTCACTAAAACTGTCACGGTTATTTTTGCAATTGCATTTGATTTCTTCACCGTTGGTCATGTGGAACCTGGATGTAATCTTTTTTTTTCCTAATCCAGAAATTTGAGAACTAGAGTACAGTCAAAATCCCCATTTCAATTGCAAGGACCAAGGGATTTGACATGAAGCCATTAAGCTTTCAGATAATAATGCCAAACGAGATCATTTGCCGACTTATGTGCTTTCACTTTGGAATGAATGTGGTGCACAGCAATACAGCAACTCTCTAAAGCAGGATGTGTCTTTTTTCATGTTATAACAACCAGTCCGAAACTGACATACTACATCCAACCAGTGCCTAAAGGGCCTGTCCCGCTTGGCAATTTGTTCTATGACGGCCGGCGTCATTGACTGACGTATAAGGGTCGCTGAAAGATTTTGAACATTTCAAAAGAATTGTGGCGACTCTTGAAATATCACCGCTCGTCAATATATCATTACGCCGCGTCACCACCGTGTCATACCGCATCACACCATGACTTTTTCGGTGACCTGCTATGTCAGTCAATGATGCTGGCAGTCGCCAAAAATAAATTGTCAAGTGGCACAGGCCCTTAAGGCCAAACTATCCAAAGTTCATTCCACTCTCTGCATCAAACCTCGTGGTGCAACTAGATGAAGGTAAATGAAGGTAGAGGAATTTTAAAAGATAATTGAAGATAGACACAAAAAAACTGGAGAACCTCAGTGGTCAGACAGCATCTCTGGAGAAAAGGAATAGATGATGTTTCGGGTCGAGACCCTTCGTCAGACTGCGGGTTAAAACGTGGCCGTAGAGTCGGAGAGCAGGTGGAATCACAGAGGGGGAGCAGCGAAAGAGGGTGTTGCAGAACTCTCGTCAGAGAGGAGGAGAACTTCTTCAAAGTAGACATACCTTGAGGAGAATTTACAGTGGAGCAGACAAAATGTGTAGGAAGGAACTGCAAATGCTTAGATATTTGGACAGGTACATGGATAGGACATTTTTAGAGGGATATGGGTCAAACGTGGGCAGGTGGAACTACTGTAGATGGGGCATCTTGGTCAGCAAGGACAAGTTGGGCCAAAGCTGTATGACCCTATGACTCTATAGGTCATCCTTGTTGTTTAAGATGGAGAAGGAAAAATCAACCAAATCTCCTTTCTATACTGCTATCAACAATGCAGGTATAAAATTAAAAATAAAATTGCATTTGCTAAAAATATAAATTCCTGGAAAATCTCAGTAAGTCAGGCAGCAGCTGTGGTAAGAGAGAAATGACTAACATTTTAGTCTGAGACCTTTCATCAGAACTGAATGTTGAAGAGTCTTGGATCTGAAGCAGTAACTATTTTTCTTTATGCTTATACCAGCTGACCTGCTGGGTTTTTCCAGCATTTTCCGCTTTTTTCTCTGTAGGTACGTGTGTGAGCAGGATCTTCTCTATCTTGAATGGGCTATAAGTTCAACAATTTGAAAGTATTTGCAAACGAGGGTCATGAATGAATAATAAAAGTCTAAGAAAATGCTGCCATGCAACTAGTAACAGCAGGACAAGATATTACAGAGGCAACAGCTCAAGCAGAAGTAAGCAGAGTAAATTAGGTGACCTATGCCGATCCACACCTCAGGCTAGAGGTCATAAAAGACCATGTCTTCCTGTTAATTAACGAGAGTCAAATGCCAAAAACATCTGCAGTTCCTTCCTACACATTTAGCTCGTTTCATTATTCTGGCTCTTTGAAAGAGTTATTCTGATTAGTCCTGACCCATTGATCTGGCCTTTGTGTGACTGCACGCCATCAAAATGGTTGACCCTGTATCTTACAAATATTCTCTTTGCAAACATCAATCCCATTGAAACTGTTACTTCATTGTTAACTACAGCAGGTTTTATGTCTTCCTTCAATGCACTTTGTGTTTGTCAATCTCACCACCATGGAACTCCTGACCCAACATTACTTTCCAAGGACTACAGCAGTTTAAGAAACAGGCTTTATAAGTTAATACGTTCTCGGAGCAGAATATGGCCATTCGGCCCATCAATTCAATCATGACTGATCTATCTTTCCCTCTCAACCCCATTCTCCTGCCTTCGCAAATGCTAGTTTACATGGAAGATAGACACAAAATGCTGGAGTAACTCCCTTTTCACCAAAGATGCTGCCTAACCAGCTGAGTTACTCCAGCATTAGTTCAGAAATGGTCTCCTTTGACACCTTTACATCCCATGAAAACATTTTGCACAACTTTTCAAGATTAACCCCTGACATATTTAATAATCGACAAACTGTCAATCTCCGCCTTAAAAATATACATTGATATGGTCTCCACAGCCATCTGCAGCAATGAATACCGCAGATTCACCACCCTCTGCCTAAAACTTCTCACTTTCTCATGGGCAACTTTGAATGGGTTGTGAATTTTTAATTTGTTAGCAACACTGAAATTCCATAAATAAGTTTAAATAAATACGTTAGCTTTAACTGTAATGCTGCAACCAAACATTTAGCATCTACAGCAATTACTTCCTCTTCAAATACTCATAAACCCCTATATCATCGACCATAGGACATATCACCTATCTGTTGGGGGGGGGGGGGGGGGGGCGTTACATTTTCTGAATTAAAATTGATAAAAATGCAAATAATTCACAAATGTCGTTCTTTCCTGATGATACATTACCATATTTTGAACATTACAACGTAAAATGAGGGCTTCCGGTGGTGCTATGGAGGGCTAGAGGGTAATGCCAGCCAGCTCCTCGTAAAAAACGGGAAAAAATCGGGGAGAAACCGACTTACCTGCTGCCTGCTGTCTCCGCACCGATTGCTGTGAGTGACGTCATCAGGCGCGCGACTTACTATGTCTACACAGCGCAGCCCACCCGCGGATAAACCGAAAAGCCGGGCTACCAGGCTGAAACCGGGGGAAGGCCCGACTGAAGCCGTGTGCTCAGGTAGGACGTTATCCCAAGAAGATGTGACGAAAAAAACGACGAAAAAAATCGGAAGGTGAAGAACTTAAAACTTTTATTGCATGTGAAATTGCTGGTTTAAGGGAAGAAATAAAGCAGATGAATGTTGGTGAAGAAATAAAAAAAATCAAGGAGGAAATTAAGGACTTAAAGCTTGAAATTAATACCAACATTAATACTACAACTAAGAATACATCAGATGATTGGACTGGCAAAGGAGACGAATGATAAAATCAAAAATGTGAAAACTGATTTTGAAGAAAGGTTGAATCCTGTGGAACAAGCACTGAACCAACAGATGATTGTCATAAAAGACCTTGAAGAACTAGCTGAAACAGGTGCTCAGACTACAGCAAAGCTTATTACTGAAAATCAACGTCTAACTGAATTACTGGGCAAAATAACCGAGAAATGTATAGAATTGGAAGATTGCCAGAGAAGACAGAACCTAAGAATTGCGGGTATTCCAGAAGGGGAAGAGAAAGATCAAGATCTCCGAGAATTCACTGCAAATTTACTGCAAAAAGTTTTATCTCTGGAACAAAAGCCTTTACTAGCCCGAGCACATAGAGTGATGAGACGTCAGACAAGACCAAATGTTCCCCCAAGACAAATCATAATAAAAGTACAGTACGACCACGTCTTGGAGGAGATAAAGCAAAAACCATCAAGAAACAGAAGTCTTGCATTTGAAGGACACAGGATCAGTATTTATCAAGACTATCCAGCAGAGGTTTCCAGGAAACGAAAAGCGTTTAATAAGACTAAAAGTATCTTGAGGGAAGTGGAGGATTTGAAATATGGTCTGAGCTATCCAGCTACCCTAAGAGTCACTTACAACAAGAAGGAACATTTTTTCACCAATCCTGTGGAAGCATTGGACTTTGCCCAGAAGATTAAGGCTTGAGAGGTTGCTTGATCCCTCACCATTGAATAAACTGACTTTGCAGGACTGGATGGAATTGAAGTGGTGACTAAGGAAGCTGGAGAAAGATGTGGATCGGAAACTCTCCCATGGATACTAATAATTAGTATAACTGCACTACTAATACAAATAACTAATAAATACTAAAATTATACCATGGTATCTTTACTAATCAGAATTAATAATTATCACTAATGACTAATGTTTACTTATAATGGAATGATTAGAGTCAAATATAGAGTTTGATTTCATTTGTCCTCTTTGGAAACCTTCTTTCTTTTTTACTAGTAATTTTCATTTTTATTTTCTTTTTTCCTTTCTTTTCAGTTTTTTCTAATTAGATTTTCAAACAAGTTTTAAATATATGTATCCTCACATTTCCGACTATTGGAACTCGAATATTTTAAAATTGAATATCCCCGGTAAAATATTGCTATGGAATAAAAATTCCAAGAAACAAAGGAGCTGGTAACATCAACTACGGAAGTCGGTAGATGGTTAGCCATGCTAGTATGGCTAGCACTAACTACACTTATACTAGATGTAGTTTTTTCTTTCTTTGTGCACAATACTAATTTCTTAACCTATCCTCTTTTCTTTTCTATTATAAACTATCATTATTAATTTCAGTTTGAATGGAGTTACAAATTGGATCAAAGGAGATATACACGTGAGAGACAGTCAAGGGTCTTAAAATTCGTCTGTTTGGGTGTAAGGTCGGGTCTGTCGAACTGAACCATTGGCTCTATTATAGACCCCCATAGACAAAAGATGCAAGATTTAAAAATGAATACAGGGAATGAAGGAATAGCGTTTTGCAGCTGGAACGTTAAAGGTATTAATGAACCCATTAATACGGAGTTGGATGATCAGCCATGATCATATTGAATGGCGGTGCAGGCTCGAAGGGCCGAATGGCCTACTCCTGCACCTAATTTCTATGTTTCTATGTTTAAGAGAGGTAAAGTATTAGCACATTTAAAAGCAATTAAAGCGGATGTGATTTTCATTCAAGAAACACATTTAAAAAAAGATGCCGAGCTTGGGCTGAAAGCTAAATGGATAGATAAAACGTATCATTCTTCTTTTACACACAAATTAAGAGGCGTAGCAATATTATTTCGTAAAGGCACTTTATTCAAACATACATCAACTATAACTGATAATGATGGCAGATACATTATTGTAATAGGAGAATTAAATGCGCAAAAAATGATTTTTGTCAATGTATTTGGACCAAACTTTGATAGTCCACTGTTTTTTAAGAAAATATTTAACAACAACCCGGAAATAGCGCAACATAACTTAATAATTGGAGGAGATTTAAATTGTACATTAGATTCCTATTTAGACAGATCCACAAGACAAAGGAAAACCAAATCCCATTCCAGTGACTTATTAAATGCATATATGGATACTAGTAATATTAAAGATGTTTGGAGAGTAGAAAATCCAACTGGACGAGAATATTCATTTTATTCACCTGTACATAAAACCTATTCAAGAATAGATTATTTTTTGGTTGACGCTAAACTTATCTCACTCACTTATAATTCAAAATACCATCATATTACAATCTCAGATCACGCACCTTTAACATTTATGATTAAAATAAATGGTAAAATGGAAAAACGGGGTCAATGGAGATTTAATCCACAAATTTTAAAAAACAAAGCAACTCAGGAATATATTATAGAACAGATCAAGATTTTCTTTGAAATAAATGATAAACCGGAAATATCCTCTTCCTTATTATGGGAAACTTTTAAAGCATATGCCCGTGGAATTATGATTTCTTCTCAAGCATTTTATAATAAAAAGGAGGGAACAACAGGAATTGGAAAAGGAGATTAAAAATTAGACACAGGGAAGGCTGCTAATCCATCCATAACAACGCATAATAAAATCGCTGCACTGAAATATAAATTAAATAAAATATACTCAGATCAAGTTGTAAAACTCTATCAATTTACAATTTGAATTTGGAGATAAACCTCAAAAATTATTGGCTCGTCAATTAAGAAAGATGGAGGGAGAAAAAATAATCCATAGGATTAAATCATATAATGGTGAACCATTAGTACAACCTAAAGATATTAATGAGAGATTTTTGCAATATTATAAAAATTTATATTCAGCTAAAACGACAGAAAACAGGATAGGAATAGAAGCATTTAAAAAAAAATGTAATCTGAATGGGTTGGATTCACAAAATAGAGAATCACTAAATGCTGAAATTTCAGTAAAAGAAATCGAAGAATCTATCAGATCATTAAAAAAATGGTAAAACACCGAGACCAGATGGTATTGGCTCGGTATTTTATAAAACATTTTATGATCTGATTGCACCACGTCTGAACATACTCTATGAATACATTTATACTCACCAGAAACTACCAGAAACGTTAAATGAATCTATTATAACACTTATACCTAAAATAGATAAAGATCTGGATGACCCAGGATCATATAGAGCTCTAGCTATTAAATACTGATCAAAAGATACTAACCAAAATATTAGCACAAAGACTAAGTACAGTTATTAATAAATTAATTCACCCCGATCAAACAGGATTTATACCAAAACGATATTCCTCATATAACCTGAGACGATTATACAATATTATATATTCGAAAAGAGGTATTAATAAAGACCTAGTAATTATTTTGTTAGATGCGGAGAAAGCCTTTGACCAGGTGGAATGGTCTTACTTGTTTTCGGTTATGGAAACTTTTAATTTGGGAGTGAAGTTTATTACTTGGGTTAAATTATTATACACTAATCCAACAGCCAGAATCATAACAAATCAAATGCTATCAACTAAATTTAATCTATCTCGAGGTTGTCCTTTATCCCCGCTTCAGATACTGAAAATAAAATCTCCTTATATGCGGATGATCTATTACCTTCTATTACAAAGCCGGAAATTAGTATCCTAAATTCACTAAAATTAATAACTGAATTTGGATTATTTTTAGGATATAGTATTAATTGGAATAAAAGTGAACTCATGCCAAAAATGGTAAATAACTTAAATATATTGCAACAATTTCCTTTTAAGATAGCAAACAAAAAAAAATAATATCTTGGAATTTATGTAACAAAAAGATTTGATTCTTTATTTAAATCCAATTTTTCACTCTTTTTGAATAAATTAAATAAGAACATTTTATATTGGAAAACACTACCTATCTCAATGCTAGGTAGAATTAATGCAATAAAAATGATTTTTCTTCCGCAATTACTATATCTTTTCCAATTGATTCCGATATATCTTCCTAAAAATTTCTTTAAGAAGGTGGATTCTATAGTCACCAACTTTATCTGGGATTATAAGAGCCATAGAATAAATAAAAAACATTTATGTAAATCAAAAATAAATGGAGGTCTAGCACTGCCAAACTTTATGTTTTATTACTGGGCAGTTAATATTAAAAATTTGCATTTTTGGTTAGTAGAGACAGATAAACAACCAATCTGGTTAAAAATGGAAAAAGAAGATTGTTCGCCTTTTGAAATTAGTTCAATTTTATTCACCAATATTAAACTAGGTAAGAAACCTATAGTGAAAACCCTATAATAGAAAGTGAAATACGTATCTGGAAACAAATAAAGAAAACATTAAAATCGGAATGTATACCACTAGCCCTTACCATTGTAAATAAAGTTACATTTAAACCCTCAATGATGGACAGAGGTTTTTTACAATGGAAAAACTATGGAATTAATAAGTAGGGCGATCTCTACAGGGAAAATTCTTTCCTTTCATTTCAAGAATTACAACAAATTTATGGATTACATTCAAAAGATTACTTTAGATATTTACAAATTAGAGACTATGTAAAAGCAACACACAGGAAATTAGAAATAGAAAGACAGAAATTTTAGATGAATGTCTAAATAAACACCCGAACACAGAACAATTGATATCATATATTTATAATATTTTATTGGAAAACGATGTCCCAATGACAGAAATATATAGGCAATCATGGGAAAACGAATTAGGTCAAGTCATTAGACCTGAAGTATGGGATGAAAGTTTACAACATATACACCACTGCTCGTTAAATGCTAGACACTCTGTTATACAATTTAAAATATTACATAGACTACATTATTCAAAATCCAAACTACATTGTATATTTTCAAATGTATCTGCCATATGTGATAAATGTCAGCACTTAGAAGCTAACTTAACACACTCATTTACAAATTGTGTAAAAATTACTAAATTTTGGACAGAAATATTTAAGATAATTTCGAATGTTGTTAATATGAATCTGATCCCTGACTCAAAGTTAATAATACTGGGAATATTAGAAACAGATCAATTAATAACAACAAATCAAAGAATTTTTATTGATTACAGTTTAATAATTGGGAAAAAATTAATATTGAAATTCTGGAAAGGTCCTACATCCCCCACAATCAAAATGTGGATTACAGGAATGTCGGAGACAGTTCATCTGGAAAGATTATGGCTTGTCCTACTGGACAAGTTGGATCTTTTCAGAGGAATATGGTCTCCATTTATTGAATATCTAAAGGGTCAAAATGGCTCGGTACGAGAGCCTGACTGAAGCCTGAATAATGGAATAGATGAAGAATCACGTATAAGAAATCATGGATATACCTCCAATGATGGATAACTTTTTTTAATACTCCACTCATTTCTTTATTTTTGATTTCCTACTTTTACTTTATTTTTCTCTATCTTTTCTTACCTGCAAAAAAAAAATTGTATAGAAATACATAAGACATAATTGTTAATATTAATAATATTACAAATGTATGTGAGAAGTATATTTTATTAATATGTACTTACGTCTAATAAAAATATTTAACAACAACGTAAATGAACAAGGAATCAGAAAATTAAACTGGAACAATGTTCAAATTGTACTTGGTATAAAAAGGGAAAGACGTTCAGCGAATATCAAGTTGATAATTGTTCTCTACATTAGAATATCCTTGTACTTCTGAAATATGTATGAGATATAATGATCAAATTTTTAAAAATATATGTATCTTGCATTAATATTTGATGCGGGCATTTTTTTTACAACATTTTGCGAAACATTTACATGGGTAATCGTTAGGGGTGAAGCGTAATAGCAGTCAGCTCTGTGGCACTGAGCAGAGCTCCAAGGCACAGCGAAGAAAGGTACTGTCAGGCAGAGCCATAGTGGTTGGAGACTTGTTAGTTACGGGGGCAGACAAGAGATTCTGTGATTGAGACACCAGTGTCTGACCAGCGACCACTGTTCTATTATCTTTAAAATAGTCATGGATAAAGACAGGGTGGGCCCACAAGTTAAAATTCTGAATTGGGGCAAGGCTAACTTTGAGGGTATTGGACAGAAACTTGCAAAAGTTGATTGGAGTGGGTTGTTTGTGGGAAAAGGTATGTCTGGAAAGTGGGATGTTTTCAAAAATGCGATGGTGAGGTTTCAAGGCATGCATGTTCCTGTTAGAGTGAAGGGTGAAGGCAGGTGGGAGTAAGGAACCTGAATGATGAGAGAGGTTGAGGCTCTGATCAAAAGATTCACGCGGGAAATAGATAGGGTGAATGCACAGAGCTTTTTACCCAGAGTAGGGGAATCTTCAAACAGAGGATAGAGGGAGAGGAGAAAGATTTAATAGGAACCCAAGGTACAGCTTTTTCAAATTGTGGGTGATGGGCACATGGGATGAGCTGCCAGAGGTGGTAATTGAGGCAGATATTACAACAGCATTTAAAAGACATTTGGACATGTACATAGATAGGAAAGGTTATGGACATAAGGGATATGGACGAATGTGAGCAGGTGGGACCAGTGTAGATGGGGCGTCTTGGTCAGCAAGGACAAGTTAGGTTGAAGGGCTAGTTTGCATGCTGAATGCCTTTATGACTGTGACTCTATGAATGCACTTACAGATTTGCAGTTCAAATCTTCAAGAATATGTAACCTGACAACCATTTTAATGTTCCATATCAAGAAGTTACACAGATACAATAAATGTAAGTGTAACATGCCCAACAGAAGATGTGCCTCTATTTAAACTGACCTTTATGTCACACAAATGTCCCTCAGTAACCTTTTACAATACAGTAAACTTGAACAGAGTATGTGCACCATTTTTTTTGTAAATGTGTTCTACATACATATCAAATTGAGAGTCTAAATCATAATGGTGGGTAATTATAATTAACAGAGATTCGATTAGATAAATCCATTAGCATCCTGCTGATTGTGATGCAATGACTAGCAATTCAGTTTACAAAGCTGCTCTTCAAATAAAGGCATGCAGTGAACCAAGCATAAACCAAATGACTAATGAGCATCTTCCCAGTTCAAACTTTGCTTTGAATTGGTCAAACGTTCAGAGAAGGTGCAAACTTTGGTTTCAAATGTTACACTTGTACAAAAGTACACTCGAATGCAATTCATCTCAGGCCATTTTTGAAGCAGTGA
The DNA here is from genome assembly GCA_035221665.1 of Okamejei kenojei. Lineage (NCBI taxonomy): Eukaryota > Metazoa > Chordata > Chondrichthyes > Rajiformes > Rajidae > Okamejei > Okamejei kenojei. Next base: position 41,295,324 of record CM069146.1, read on the forward strand.
AACCAAACGCTCCACTCCAAACCAAGCGAGACCAAACCTCCGAAATGCTAGTCAGCCAGCATATTGATCTGGCATTTTCTGCCGTTTCTCAACTCCCCTTACTTTCTAAACTCACTCATTCTAAACTCGCCTCCTCCAAAATGCAGCTCTCCACTCACTCAGTAACTGCCCCAATGTTGTCATCAAGTCACCATGAGAGAGGTTACATCGTAGTCTACAGGCTGACTCTACCATGATGAGGCCAGGCATCAGCTCTCAGATTCCTCCTCATACCTACCCCTTGCCCATGGCTCCCCTTACGATCACCAGGCCACCATCTCCCAGACCATCACCAACACCTTGGGCATTCTCATCTCTACCCGCTTCTAAGCATTTAGGTCATCAACCCCTGCCCATTTCTACCTCCTTTTCCAAATCCATCAGCAGGACTGCCCTGGCAGACCCATTGTTTCTGCGTGCTCTTGCCCCGCCAAACTCACCTCCAAATACCACAGCCCTATTTTGTTCCCTGCCCAGCACCCCTCGCTTGTCCAGTTCCTTCCGCCCTACATCCAAGACATCTCACACACTTTTCACCACTTCAATAACTTTCCATTTCAAGGACTTCATTGCCTTCTCTTTACCATGGATGTCCAACTCCTCTCTATCTCTAGTCCCCCTCAGGAAGGTCTCGGGACCTTCCAGTTCTCCATTGAACAGAGGCCTAATCAGTTCCATAACACTCTCAATTCAACTAATACTCTACTCTTCCTGGTGGAACTTGTTCTCACCCTTTCTTCTGATTCCTCTCACTTTCGTTAAGTCAAGGGTGGAGCCATGGACACTTGCATGAGCCCCAGATATGCCAGACTTTTTGTTGGTTACATTGAACAATCCTTGTTCTAAATGTAACCTGGCAGTATTCACCAACTCTCTCCACTACATCAATGACTGCATCGGGACTGCCTCCTGCACGTGTTCAGAACTTGTTGATTTCATCAACTTTACTACTAACCTCCATCTTGCCCTCAAATTCACTTGGGCAATCTCTGACACCTCTTTTTCCTTTCTCAGTCTGCCTGACCCATTGAAATACTCCAGCACTTAGTGTTTTGCTCAGGATTCCAGCAGTTCCTTCAGTCCCCACCTTTCTTTTCCAGCTTTCTCCCCCCCCCCCCCCACTCCAAATTGTCTGAAGAAGGGTCCCGATCCAAAAGATTGTCCATCCATCCCCTCCACAGATGCTGCCTGACCCACTTCAGAGTCGGCATCATCTAAGTTATTCCAGCGCTTTGCATTTTGATCAAGATTCCAGCATCTGTAGTTTCTTGTGCATCACATGTAGTTTAGTATAGTTTAGAGATACAGTGAGGAAACAGGCCCTTCGGCCCACCGAGCCCACACCAACCAGCGATTCCCGCACACTAACACTATTCTTCACACATTAGAGACAGTTTTCTATTTATACCAAGCCAATTAACCTACAAACCTGTAAGTCTTTGGAAACGGAAGATCTCAGAGAAAACCCACACAGGTCATAGGAAGAATGTACAAACACCGTCCAGACAGCACCCACAGTCATGAACGAACCCGGGTCTCTGGCGCTGTCAGGCAGCAAATCTACCGCTGCACAATTGTGCCGCCCGCCTGTAAATCAATCAGATTAGTATTGGTCACATGTTCTCTTTCTTGAAACACCTCGATGAGGCTTGTAGATTTTCAATGGCATTTGCAGACTTAATCAGCATTTTCTGATTCAGTTCCATAAATATTCACGGTAAGACTTGACCCTGGCTAACGCAGCACGGCGATCAGTCAGTTACTGAACAATTGTTACTTTTTCATCATATGTCATTTTCTTGCCGTTTTTTAAAAATAGCCTAATATGTTTAATTCACTATATTACTTCAGTACATTGATTGACAGGACTGTTCACACTTCACTGAGGCAAATGAGTTAACTTTGAAGAAACATCACAGGAAATTAGATTAGTATATGCCCCAAAGCATCAAGTGCCGACTAATCAACTAAAAAGTTATCATTTTAAAATTACCGGTGAAGTAAGGAAGAAAAGTTTAAACCTTAAAGCTCATAAAATAAAAACTGCAAGAAACTCCTGGACAGGAACACTTAAACAGATAAACTGAGTGAGAAACAAGAAAGCACAAAGAAATAATTCTGAAAAATTCTGAAAAAATATTTTTATTGCGTTGAACTTAATTTCATGGAGTTTGACATGTTCTGTCTATATAAATGAACATTCTTTGTTTGGTAAATCCCATGATTTTGTTAACTATTTCTCCAGAGTTCATTTTCATGGTCAATATAATAAGAGATGCTGTACAGAGACAATGACAGGTTAAATGTATTATGCTTGTCGGGAATTTAACAAGAGCTCTCCAAGTCATTCTCCATGTAATAACATGCCCTCTTTGTATTTTACTTTATAGATATTTCCACACCGTCCAATTCATTCAATTTCCTCACCTTCCTCAACTTCCAGGGTGGCACGGTGGCGCAGCGGTAGAGTTGCTGCCTTACAGCTCCAGAGACCCGGGTTAGATCCTGACTACGGGAGTTTGTCTGTCCAGAGTTTGTATGTTCCTCCCATGACCTGCGTGGGTTTTCTCCGGGAGCTCGGGTTTCCTCCCACACTCCAAAGACGTGCCGGTTCGTAGGCTAATTGGCTTGGTCTAATTGTAAATTGTCACTAGTGTGTGGAATAGTGTTAGTGTGCAGGGATCGTTGGTCGGTGTGGACTTGGCAGGCCGGAGGGCCTGTTTCCGTGCCGTATCTCTAAACTAAGCTAAACTTCACCACTTCACCACTCACTTGCCGAAAGCAATGACTGGGTCCCACATAAGAGATTAGTATACAAACTTAAAGCATACGGTATTAGGGGTTCAGTATTGATGTGGATAGAGAACTGGCTGGCAAACAGGAAGCAAAGAGTAGGAGTAAACGGGTCCTTTTCACAATGGCAGGCAGTAACTAGTGGGGTACCGCAGGGCTCAGTGCTGGGACCCCAGCTATTTACAATATATATTAATGATCTGGATGAGGGAATTGAAGGCAATATCTCCAAGTTTGCGGATGACACTAAGCTGGGGGGCAGTGTTCGCTGTGAGGAGGATGCTAGGAGACTGCAAGGTGACTTGGATAGGCTGGGTGAGTGGGCAAATGTTTGGCAGATGCAGTATAATGTGGATAAATGTGAGGTTATCCACTTTGGTGGCAAAAACAGGAAAGCAGACTATTATTTAAATGGTGGCCGATTAGGAAAAGGGGAGATGCAGCGAGACCTGGGTGTCATGGTACACCAGTCATTGAAAGTAGGCATGCAGGTGCAGCAGGCAGTGAAAAAAGCGAATGGTATGTTAGCTTTCATAGCAAAAGGATTTGAGTACAGGAGCAGGGAGGTTCTACTTCAGTTGTACAGGGTCTTGGTGAGACCACACCTGGAGTATTGCGTGCAGTTTTGGTCTCCAAATCTGAGGAAGGACATTATTGCCATAGAGGGAGTGCAGAGAAGGTTCACCAGACTGATTCCTGGGATGTCAGGACTGTCTTATGAAGAAAGACTGGATAGACTCGGTTTGTACTCTCTGGAATTTAGGAGATTAAGAGGGGATCTTATAGAAACTTACAAAATTCTTAAGGGGTTGGACAGGCTAGATGCAGGAAGATTGTTCCCGATGTTGGGGAAGTCCAGGACAAGGGGTCACAGCTTAAGGATAAGGGGGAAATCCTTTAAGACCGAGATGAGAAAGACTTTCTTCACACAGAGAGTGGTGAGTCTCTGGAACTCTCTGCCACAGAGGGTAGTTGAGGCCAGTTCATTGGCTATATTTAAGAGTGAGTTGGATGTGGCCCTTGTGGCTAAGGGATCAGAGGGTATGGAGAGAAGGCAGGTACGGGATACTGAGTTGGATGATCAGCCATGATCATATTGAATGGCGGTGCAGGCTCGAAGGGCTGAATGGCCTACTCCTGCACCTAATTTCTATGTTTTCTATGTAACCCTATAGCCATTGCGCCTGAATGAACATAGACAATTTCAACCTCCCGCTATTGTGGTGAAGTGGTGTACTGGGAGGATTTCTACTGCAATTCCCTTAACTATGTCAACATAATCATCCCATAGCTTTCTTCCTATGCACCATCCTGTCAGGCTGCATGATCATCAGGAGAAAAACTTGAGCAGATTTTCTGATCTTTATCTGAGGAAACTCAAGGACAGATTTAGTACACCCATTGAAAAGTCCAAATTGTATTCATAATTACAATAAGAGCAGCAATCAAACCCATTTCCTTCCTAGTTGGTGTCACGCCATAACATATTCATAAGTTCATAAGTGATAGGAGCAGAATTAGGCCACTTGGCCCATCAAGTCTACTCCGCCATTCAACCATGGCTGGTCTATCTCTCCCTTATAACCCCATTCTCCTGCCTTCTCCCCATAATCCCTGACACCCACTATGATTCACAGGGCATCTTCCAGCCCATCGACTTGGGAGTTCGCCAAGTTATAATGTCCAGATATATTAATTTAGCAACCGTTCAGTCAGGTGGAACGGTCTGCAGTAGGCAGATGCTTTTCAAATCCTTTGATAATGTTATTCTCTTGTTTATTTATGTTAGCTTAAATATGGGAATGGTGTATCTCTGCTGCAGCTACAAGCTTTGAAACCCAATAGTCTGGGCCAATAAGTGTTAAAGAAGGAAATGCAGATGCTGGAAAATCGAGGGTACACAAAATGCTGGAGAAACTCAGCGGATGCAGCAGCATCTATGGAGCGAAGGAGATAGGTAACGTTGTGCCAAAACCCTTCTTCAGACTGATGGGGGGTGGGGGAAGGCGGGGGGGAAAAAAGGAAAAAGGAGGAGGAAGGGCCCGAGGGCTGAGGGAGAGGTAGGGAGGGGAGGAGACAATCTGGCCAATAAACCTGTTCGCTTCATGCCATAGTAATTGAGCCATAATTGAGCCATAGTTTGACAAATAAAAATGTGCATTCAAAAACTACGCTGGTCTTGGTAACAGTAGCCATGAAACTATTGGACAGTTATTAGTAACTCAAGCATATACAGTAGGACAGACAACATCCATGACTGGAAAAACATTCGACATTTCAGGTCAATGACACATCAGTGGAACCTGCTGAGTCTTTCCGACATCTTCCGCTCATGTGTCAGACTTCCAGCATCTGAAGGTTTTAGCTACGATGATAAAAGGCCAACTGGTTCAAAAATGTCCTCAGGGCGGAAACCTGCCATGCCAAGTTAGTCTGACCTCTGCGTGATCCCAGACCCAGATGCCTACGAAATGGTCTGGAAAACCACTCGAGGAAAATGAGGGATGAGCATTAAATGTTGGATGTCAAAAATACACTCTCTCTTTGCAAACCTCCATTACAATTTGGCTGAAATTTTTGTTTTTAATTATTCATTCACAGAATACTGGCAGCATCAAAAATGAGAGCATTTAACACCCATCTCTAATTTCTCATGACTTTCAAAGTCATTGATCAGCCCTAAAGTCACAGATAGGTTACTCTACCTCCCCACCCATGTCATCTTCCTAGTTTCACTGTTCGTATCCCTTCATGATCACCTCATCCACAACCAACAATGGACCATTGTGGGTTCCACCTTTCCTTAGCCATCGGTGCTGGCTCTGATATGTTCTGTGCCTTTTCATACCTCTATTTTCCCGCTCTCCTGATTCTCAGTCTGAAGAAGGGGCTCGAACCGAAACGTCGCATATTCCTTTTCTCCAGAGATGTTGCCTGGCCCACTGAGTTACTCCAGCTGGTTGCGTCTATGATAGGTTACACTTAGTTAGGATCCCATGACCTGAAGAGGTTTGATTAACCAGCTGGGTTTTTAAATGGCAATTGGGTCGGCCCATGCTGCATATTACTTATAATATTGTTATGTTTGGGCAGATGGGGCTCGTCAGACTGGGAAAGCACTCTATCTAGGAGGGAAAACTCTGATTTAAAACCTCCACTGCCTTGTGGCCATATCCAGTCATGGAAAAGGCTCCAGGAGTAAAGGCCCTGTCCCACTTACGTGTCCTTGGCTCGCAAATTACGCAACCTCATCGTCGCGTTGAGGCGCACGGGCATCGTGTGGCCGCGCAGGGCTGGTCCCACTGAGAAGCGCAGAGGGGTATGGAGTTGTGCATGGTATTGCGCGGCGCTCCGGGATTTTGTACCGAACATAATCTTCGCGCGCCACTGGCCTGTCGCGTAACTGACGGCCAAAGTGGGACAGGCCCAAGATGCTAGCGCGACGCAACGTCCCACCTCCAACAGCAGCAGAAGCAGGCAAACGATCGTCGAACTCAGCCTGGGGCGCACGGCCGTTGCGGATCTGGATCCGCCCCCACTTCTACTCCCAGAGTGGGGCCAAGAAAATTGAAGATAGACACAAAATGCATGAGTAACTCAGCGGGACCGGCAGCATCTCTGTTGAGAAGGAATGGGTGACGTTTTGGGTCAAGACTGAAGAAGGGTCTTGACCCGAAACATCACCCATTGCTTCTCTCCAGAGATGCTGCCCGTCCCGCTGAGTTACTCCTGCATTTTGTGTCCATCTTCAAATGACGTCACGTGCTCCAGACGGCTGTGCGGGCGCAACTCTCGCGGGTCCGCCGCGCCTCAACACGACGATGACATCGAGTAATTAGCGTGCCAAGGACACGTAAGTGGGACAGGGGCTTAAACCTCAAGAAAATCCGGAGTTGGAGCCTCTAAGGCAGTTCGTCGTCTACAATCTCGCTCTGGCAGCTCCTGCGACAGCGCTGGTGCCAAACTGTAACAGCCCTGCTGTTCATTTGGATTGATCATCGACATGGACAGGGGAGACATGCTGCATGGGGAACAGCCTGTCCTCCATATGACATCACCCAGGCTTGCATCCGACCAGGATGCACCACCCATGGTCAGTCATGACCGAGAGGGGCCCACTGTTATGTTCATTCAAGGTACTTACTTATTTGAACTTACTTAAATTCCCCTGTTTCTCTGGCTGTGTTTCAACTCATGACCCAGGATCGATAGTCCAGGCTGTCTGATGTTGGTCCAGTGAATTAACACTATTCTACTCTATCATAAAAATGATGCATTGCAGCAACTTGCCAAGGTTTCATTCACAATACTTCACAAACCCAAGCAAAATCCATCAGCGAGCGGAAAGAAGCAGCAAACATATGTTTCATAAGCTTCTTGTGTATCCCTCCCAGTTCTGATGGAGGATCTTCAACCAGAAACATTATCACTGTTTCTTTACCCACAGATGTGACCAGACCTGCTGAGTATCTCCAGGATTTTAATTTTTAATTTTACATTTCTAGTATCTGCATCTTCTTTTGATTCTCACTATTTGCAACTGTTCTGTACTAACCTAATATTTGATTAATCTCGACATGCATTTAGCTCCCATTGAGCATTGAAATTATGATTGAATATGCGATTCAGAGAGAGAAATTAAAAATCGAACCCGGTTTTGTGCAGCTTCTCTTGAGGTGGCACAATGGCGTAGCGGTAGAGTTGATGCGTTACAGTGTAAGAGATCCGGATTCAATCCTGATTACGAGTGCTGTCTGCACAGAGTTTGTACGTTCTCCCCATGACATGTGCAGATTTTCCCCAGGTTTCCACCCACACTCCATAGACGTACAGTTTTGTAGGTTAACTGACTTTGGTAAAGATTTTAAATTTACCTAGTGTGTAGGATATTGTTAGTGTACTGGGATCACTGGTGTGAAGCCAGGGAATTGGGTTATGGGTATAAGGTGATAGAGGAGAGGGAAAATAAGAGGGAGGGATAAGTGGGAAATATGGGACTCGGGGACGGGAGATAAGTGTACAGAGTTTAACCTTCCCGATTCGGGAGTTTCGATCACCACGACACAAGGGTTTTGGATGGCCGGCTGCCGGAGCTTTGATGGCCCCGACTGCGGATAGTTCGACAGCCCCGACCGCGGGAGAATAAAGAGGGAGAAGATTAGACTTTATTACCTTCCATAACTGTGAGGAATGTGAGGAGCTGCTGTGGTGGATGTTTATGTTAACTTTTATTTTATGTGGCTGTGTGTCTTGTTACTTTTTACTTAGTATGGCTGTATGGTATCTCAATTTGCACTGTACCTTAATTGGTACATGTGACAATAAACTGACCTTGAAACATTGAGGAGAGGAAAGAATCTGGGTGCCGAGGGTGGTGGGACATGGTGGAGGAAATGTGTGTGCACCAGGATGGCGAGGGTGGGAAGGGGAATTCAGTGAAGAGAGGGGAGATAGACGGGGTATCACTGTTGGGATATCACAAGAGGGCATGGACGACAACTATCTGGGAAGGAAACTCAGTCTATATTTATCACTGGGAATGTTTCAGTTTCACATTTTTTTCTGACATCGATTAATTATCCAGAAAATACAAAAGCAGCATTTTTTGCCAATACAACAATAACTTCAACAGCCATTTATTTTCAGCCCATGGTAGCGTAAGTGTGTGAAAGTTCTATGCCATCATGAAAATTTTATTGGTTTGCAGTTCATCCCAACCTGAATTCGCAAAGCATGCAATATAGTCAAGTCTTCTTCTTATCGAGTCCACATCAAGATTAGAAATGGTTCTGTCAGAGCTGAACACACTTCTCGGCATCAGCATACAATAGTTGGGCTTGCGCTACTTGTGCCTCTTGTGCGTGGTGGTGGAAAGATTGGTGGAAACAGGGCCGCGACGTGAACGCTCTTTCCTTGATCCCAATATAGTCAAGTCAGTATGCTTCACTCCAGCTCCGAAAGTCATTCGTTGATTTCTAAAGAATGTATGTCAGAGGCAGGCTGCAACATTTTCTTTTTTTTTAATATTTTATTTATTAGAGGTAAATACATCAATGTACTTCACATATATCTTGTTACGATCATTGTACCCCATAATTTTATGGCTTTTAAAGAAAAAGAATAGAAAGAAAGAGAGTGAAATAGGTGAAATAAGAGTTGTGATAGTGAAAGAGCATGCCAAAAGGGAGAAGAAAACCTTGGTCAAAGAATTAGAGAAAGGGGGTTAAGCGATAGACCCTAAAAAAAAAGGAAAAGGGAAAAAAAAGCCAGTTACTCTGTTATATATATATCGCAAAAGGAATCCACCAACTCCATAGTTTTTCATCCCCCCCTACCAAGGCCCGAGGTATTCCTGCACCCTATCTTTGTGGCATTTCTATAAATGCAGACCACGTCTGAAAGAAGCGTTCTGATTTTCCTTCCAGGCGGAGTCTCATATCTTCCAGATGTAGTGTTTCAAACATAGTTGAAATCCACATATTTAATGTTGGTATAGGAGCAATTTTTATATTATATGAGTATTCTTTCCACCTTTCATTGGAAATGTTTATGATTAGTTTGTTTTCCCACTCACCTCTAATACCTTCCGTTTTTGGTATCACTGCATTTAGTATAATATTATATATATGTGAAATTAAATTTTGTGATTCCGCCTTTGTATTCATTACTTCATCTAGTAAGTCAAATGGCATTGTGTGAAATTCATGTGCATGTTTTTTCAAATAATCACATATTTGGAAATATTTAAAATACTGATTGTTACCCAGATTGTATTTTAGTTGTAATTGTTTAAATGATAATAGTTTTCCCGTATCATACAAATCTCCCAAAAATTTCAATTCCTGCTCTTTCCCATTGTATGAATGTTTTGTCTATAATCGAGGGTTTAAACAGAGGGTTTTTAGCAATAGGAGATAGGAGAGATAAGTTTCTTAATTTTAAATTGTATTTTATTTGTTTCCAAATTTTGATTGTACTATGTATAATTGGGTTTTTGTTGTAGTTTGTATTATTCACCGTCATTGGTGAAAGAAGGATCGCACCAATATTAAAGGGGGAGCAGTCCTCTTTCTCCATAATGATCCATTCTGGTTGATGAAGAGCATTATCCAACAATTGAATCATATTTCTAATATTTACCGACCAATAATAATACATAAAATTAGGGAGTGCTAATCCCCCTAGTATTTTGGGTTTATTCAGGTGTGGTCTTTGTATTCTATGGGTCATAATCCCAAATAAAATTTGTAATATCGGAGTCCAATTTTTTAAAAAACGTTTTGGGTAGATATAGTGGGCTTGATTGGAACAAGTATAGAATTTGTGGTAGAAAAATCATTTTTATGGCGTTTATTCGACCTATTAAGGACATCGGGAGCTTTTTCCAGAATTTAATTAAATTATGTAATTTCTTAAGTACAGGTTTATAGTTTCCTTTAAACATGTCTTGATATCTTCTAGTAATTTCAATGCCCAAGTATTTAAATTTTTCCCCAGCTATTTTAAAAGGAAATTGTACGAGATGTATAGAATCTTTCTGTGTTATTGACATGATTTCACTTTTATTCCAATTTATTCTGTAACCTGAAAATGAACCGAAATCCTCAATTAAATTTAAAATATTGGGTATAGTGATATGAGGCTTTGTGATGTACAAAAGTACATCATCAGCGTATAATGATTGTTTGAATATTTTGTCTTATATCCGTGGATATTCGGATGAGTTCTAATACTTTCCGTTAGTGGTTCAATTATGAGGGCAAATAACAATGGTGATAATGAACAACCTTGCCTATTACCCCTTGACAGTTGAAATTTTGTGGATAAAATATTATTAGTTAATATTCTGGCCGTTGGCTTATTATATATTAATTTAATCCATTGAATGAAATTCTCTCCCAGTTGAAATTTTTGCAATACCTTAATCATATACTTCGATGCAACCTGATCGATTGCTTTCTCTGCATCCGGCGAAATAATTGTGAGATTTGGATCTTTAGTTTGGTGTGAGTGCATTATATTAAGCAGACATCTCAAATTATTAAATGAATGTCTCTTAGGGATAAAGCCCGTTTGATCCGGATGTATTATTTTAACGGCGTACTTACTTAATTTTCTTGCTAATATTTTTGCTAATATTTTTTTATCTGTATTTAACAACGCAATAGCTCTATAGGATCCAGGTCCTTCCTCATCTTTATCTTTCTTAAGCATTAATGTAATCATAGATTCTGTTAGTGTGTCAGGTAATATTTGTTCTCTGAAAGCGTGTGTGTACATTTTCTGTAGACGAAGACTAAATATATAGTAAAAACTTTTATAGAATTCATTACTAAATCCGTCGGGACCTGGTGTTTTTCCATTTTTTAATGAGAATATTGTTTCTTCTATTTCCTTATTTGAGATTTGTACTCCCAATTCCTCTTGTTCCTGCAATTCTAGTTTGGGAAGATTGCAATTATCCAGAAACTCAGTGATTGTGTTGGTGTCCGTTGTCGTTTTGGATTTATACAAATTCTCATAAAATTGCACAAATCTTTTACTAATTTAATTCGGTAATGTTAATACTTGCCCTTTGTCTGATTTAATCTTTGAAATTGTGTGTTCCTTTTCTCGTTTTTTTAATTGGCATGCGAGAAGTTTATGAGGCTTCTCCCCAAATTCAAACTGTTCCTGTCTTGTAATTTGGAATAATCTTATAACTTTCTCTGACAGTAATTTATTTAATTTGAATTTTAGTATTAATATTTTATTGTGTTTATCAATGGACGGGTCTTTAGCATTATCTATATCCAATTGTCTAATTTGTTCCTCTAGCTGCCGTTGTTCATTCTTATTTTTTTTTATTCCGAAAGGCTTGGTATGAGATTATAACACCTCTAATAAAAGCTTTGAAAGATTCCCATAATAATGTAATGGTGTGTCAGGCGTATCATTTATTTAGAAAAAAATATCCATTTGCTGTCTTAGATATATACTCCCTTGCGGGTCTTTTAAAATTTGGGGGTTATACCTCCAGAACGATGTATTCTTAGACATGCCTATTTTTTTTTTAAAAAGTTAGGGGGGAATGATCTGAAATCGTATTTGTGTGGTATTTTGGGTTAAGAATATACAGAATAAATTTTGTGTCTACCAGGAAATAATCTATACGTGAGTAAGTATTGTGTACCGATGAATAAAATGAATATTCCTTGCCTGTCAGATTTGCAATCCTCCAAACATCGGTTATATTTGTAATTTTTATATATGTGTTTAAAAGTTCACTAGTTTTAGATTTCATATTATCTCGTTGTTTTTTGACTGGATTTATCTAAATAAGGATCTAAGACACAGTTAAAGTCTCCCCCAATTATATCATTCTGGTAATTATATTCTGCAATTATATTATAAATTTTATTTAAAAAATGCGGATTATCAAAGTTAGGCGCATATATATTTACCAATGTGATTGGCATTGCATGGATCTCACCGGTAACTATCAAATATCTCCCATCCTTATCTGTTAAGGTATTTTTCTGTTTAAATGGTATACCTTTGCGAATCATGATGGACGTGTCTCTGGATTTTGACGTGTATGACGAATGAAAAGTTTGACCTATCCAGTTGGCCCTCAATCTAAATTGATCTTGAACTTTAAGATGCGTTTCTTGGAGGAAGATAACATCTGACTTAAATTCTTTAAGCTGTGCTAAAATCTTACCCCTTTTAATATGTTCGTTAGCCCCCCTAATATTCCAACTGCAAAATGAGATTCCTCCCGATTTATTTTGTTTAGTGTCTTGCATTTTGACTCGGTTTAGTACCTATGTATCTTGTGGTGCATCCATACCTCAGGTCTTCAAACAATGGGGGAACAGTCAACCTACCAAGTTCAGTTTGTGGATTTCTTTTGCGATTATCCTTGAATAAAAAAAAACACACATGTGATTAATTGTGATAGTAAAAAAAAATAGTAAAAGTGAAAATACAGTGACCGAGATTGTCGGCACTGTAATAAGTGGCCCACCTATTGGTGGGAGAAAACATTGTATCGATTTCCGTTGTCGATGTTAATAAACAAATAGCTCCGTTCCCTCAATAAGTCATAACATATCCGTACTAGAACCGAGCCGATTCCAAATCAACTATATAATACCTAATTGCAATCCATTTCATATGTATTCCCAAATATATCTAACTGTTTTATCAACAGAATGTTAAGCATCAGTTTTTACCTCGATAATTATCAGCTATTGGTTGAAGGGGCTACCTAGGGCAGGCTTCTGTATCTGAGCCAGGAGCCCGTCATTCCCCTCACAACGCGGTTAGAAATCTGCTTAAAACTTATTAAGATATTAAGTTATAGATGTTAGATTGTAAATCAGCCCCTTACTACCGATCTGGTTAATGTTCATTACAATTTCTATGACAGTATTCTATGTTTTAAGTGTTAAAAGTGTTATTTCTATACATTAGGTTATTCAGTTAAAAATTTTAAACCACGGTAATTGCTCTGTTCAGATTATATTGTAAAGCTCTGTATTCAGTGTTTATCTTTTTCCACTTCACTTGGAACTCAGTATGTCCTTGAATTAACATTCCTCGATAAGCCGTCGAGTCTAAACACAGGGAGAGTTCCATCTTCTGTTGAACACATTTCATGTTGAAATAGTAAAGAGAGAGAGTGTCCATACAGGACAGCTTTTCAAGTTACTTATTCTCTTCCACGATGGTTAAGGCATATTTATATGCGCTCTCCGGATTTGTAAATGATTTTTGCTGATCGTTGTAAGAAATGCGCATTCTCACGGGAAAGTAGACTCCATATCTGACACCCTTCACGCCTTGGAGCGCTTGCTTTACCTTGAAGAACAGATTTCTTTTTTGGACCACTTCATAGGGTTAATCTCTAAATATTTTAAAGGTTGTCTGAGGCTGCAACATTTTATATAGAGCCTTGGTGCTACAAAGGATTGTCTTCTGGGCACATATCACACTAAGATGCATGTGGTATTTATTGGGAGATGTGCAGCAAAATCTGTCGTGACAAGGGTCCTTCGTACAGCCGCTTAAATTACTTTTACAGAAACCTTGGGCTCTCGTTTCCGAGAGCTTCAGATCATCACCTTGAACCAGCTTGAGCATTAAATGGAGAGCACAATACCACAAAAGAATCTCTGCTCTCTGCGTTGCCTGGAGATCTGGTCCCAAGGGCGCAACCATTCATTAAAGCGAAGTTGAGAGTATATATCCAGAATCAGGGAGGAAGGACTAAAAGAAGCAATGCACACCATTCCTTCAACAGTTTAAAATTTTCACAGAGATAACATGCTGACCCCAAATTTGAACATGAATAATAGATTACAGGCTTTCTTGAACGAGAGCATGGCATTTGGTAAAAAAGAGGAGCTAAAATGAGATGGCTTTTCTTCACAAGCTGCATTTCACATGTAGTTGTACTCACCCTTAAAATGCTCACAGCAGAAAAGTTTAGGAAATTAAACACTAACACCTGTTCATGCTCAATTGCACTGTGCACAACGTAGATATTTTTTAAAAGGATAGGACTGTCAAGCTGAGTTTTTCATGCTAGAGGCAGCTGACAAAATGTCAGTAAACTAAACCAACACCACAACCTTTTGGGAACAAGAAAGCACACAGGAAAAATACATGCCCATTAATTTTACAAGCGATACTCGTGCGTTTGGTTGGTTGAATTTTCTATCAACATTTCCAGTCTACTGGTCTCGATATAGTAGAGAGCGCAGATATCTACTTTAATCTCTATGAGCAGGAAAGCACAAATGACCCGCGATGTTCATACTTAATGTTTAAGTTGGCAGGTCTGCAGGAGATTGAAATGCATTTGATGAAAGCATTCCCTAAGTATAAAAGCCAGTGCAGCAACTCTTTGTCTCGGTTTATTGGTATTTAGGATAATGACAATTTCCAATATAATGTTCTGAAATGGCTATCAAAGTTCCGAAATTACGCTGCAAAAGGCCTAACATTATTTTCTTGTCAGATAATAGCTTTTTTTTATTATAATGTTCCTGATTTGTCCAAAGTTTAATCTCATCGAGGACTTGGTTAATCTAGTATATGTTTAACTCTAATTCTTTATCCTGCATTTTGCAGAAAGATAGAAAAATAGGAGCAGGAGTAGGCCATTTGGCCCTTTGAGCCAGCACCGCCATTCAATATCATCATTGCTGATGATCATCTAAAATCAGTACCCCGTTCCTGCTTTTTCCCCATATCCCTTGATTCCTTTAGCCCTAAGAGCTAAATCTAACTCCCTCTTGAAATCCAATGAATTGGCTTCCACTGCCTTCTGTGGCAGGGAATTCCACAGATTCACAACTCTCTGGGCGAAAATGTTTTTCCTCATCTCAGTTCTAAATGGCCTACCACTTATTCTTAAACTGTGACCCCTGGTTCTGGACTCCCCCAACATCGGGATTTTTTTTCCTGCATCTAGCCTGTCCAATCCTTTAAGAATGTTATATGTTATATGTGTCTATAAGATCTCCTCTCATCCTTCTAAATTCCAGTGAATACAAGCCCAGTCGACCCATTCTTTCATCATATGTCAGTCCCACCATCCTGGGATTAACCT
This sequence comes from Okamejei kenojei, assembly GCA_035221665.1. Classification (NCBI taxonomy): domain Eukaryota; kingdom Metazoa; phylum Chordata; class Chondrichthyes; order Rajiformes; family Rajidae; genus Okamejei; species Okamejei kenojei. Next base: position 41,310,757 of record CM069146.1, read on the forward strand.
GGTGAACCTACGCTGCACTCCCTCAATAGCAATAATGTCCTTCCTCAAATTAGGAGACCAAAATTGCATACAATACTCCAGGTGCGGTCTCACTAGGACCCTGTACAACTGTAGGACCTCCTTGCTCCTAAACTTAAATCCTCTCGCAATGAAGGACAACATGCCATTAGCTTTCTTCAGTGCCTGCAGTACCTGCATGCTTACTTTCAGTGACTGATGTACAAGCACACCCAGGTCTCGTTGCACCTCCCCTTTTCCAAATCTGACACCATTCAGATAATAATCTGCCTTCATGTTCTTGCCATCAAAGTGGATAACCTCACATTTATCCACATTATACTGCATCTGCCATGCATCTGCCATGCATCTGCACAGTCACCCAACCTATCCAAGTCACCCTACAGCCTCATAGCATCCTTGCAGCTCACACTGCCATGCAGCTTGGTGGCATTTGCAAACTTGGAGATGTAACATTTAATTCCCTTGTCTAAATCGTTACTATATATTGTAAATAACTGCAGTCCCAGCACCGAGCCTTGTGCCATCCCACTAGTCACTGCCTGCCATTCTGAAAAGGACCCATTAATTCCTACTCTTTGCTTCCTGTCTGCCAACCAGTTCTCTATCCATGTCAATATCCTACCCCCAATACCATGTGCTCTAATTTTGCACATGTGGGACCATGTCAAACTCTTTTTGAAAGTCCAGATACACCACATCCATGGGTTCTCCCTTATCCATTCTACTTGTTACATTCTCAAAAGACTCCAGAAGATTAGTCAAGCATGATTTCCCCATCATAAATCTATTGGCTTTGACCGATTCTGTCACTGCTTTCCAACTGCGCTACTATAACATCTTTAACCATCGACTCAAGCATCTTCCCCACTACCGATGGAAGGCTAACAGGTCGATAATTCCCAGAGTCCACATCGACCTGCGATCCTCGTACACGATCAATATCCTAGGGACAATTTACCAAATCCAATTAACCTACAAACTCCATACAAACAGCATTGTTTCTTGCTGCCTAAGATAATGAAATCTGATGCCTGGTCAATCAGCGCATTCTAAAACTCTCAATATGCTGACACGTGTAGGGAGCCACACTACCATAGGGTTCTGTCTTCTTCTCTGTGTCCTCATGGTCCCCCATTCTTAGCATGTTACCCTATCTTCTGCATTTTAACCTCCAATAGTCTGAAGATGTGTCCCGACCTGAAACATCATCTGTCCATTAACCTCCACAGATGTTGCACAGCCATTTGAGTTCCCCAAGCAGTTTGTTTCGCACCTCCACCACAGTTGAGAGACTGTGATAGCAAAGAAGCATGTTCAAAGAGAAGGAAGGTGCAACTGCGGAAAAGGAATTGTATTCCTGATAAGAACAGAAGGAAACAGGAGCAGTAGAAGGTGAATCGGCCTCTCAAGCTTGCTCTGCATTCAAAATAGGCTTGAGAATCTCAAAGTTTCACTACCATTCCATCTCACTTCATTCATAAATAGCTGGGTCCTTACACTGAGACTGTGACCCAACCACCACTTATTCCTACCAACCCCCCCACCCCTGCACCCCCACCCTCTGGCATTCTCCCCATTCTGGAATCTTCAGACAGGGAAATATGCACCCCTTTACGATACAAAACAATACGATACAATACGATATGATACCATCAACTTTATTAATCCCAGGAGGGAAATTGATCTACCAACAGTCATAAAACGCAAATTACATGAAATGAAATTAAAGTGACGAGTGGGAAGGATTGGGGGTGTGCAAAGATTGGGGGGGGGGGGGGGGGGGGAAGGAGAGGGGAGACAGTCTATTTCACGACAGAAGGGAGAGGAGTTGTACAGTTTGTTCTGTCCTGCATCATGATGGGACTAGTCTGTTGCTGAAGGTGCTCCTCAGGTTGACCAGTGTGTCATGGAGTGGGGTGAGCTGTATTGTCCAAGATGCTCCGCAGTTTTAGGAGCATCCCCCCCTCCAAGACCACCTCCCATTAATCCAATTTTGCGCCTAGGATGGACCCAGCCTTCTTTTTAACCAAATTTTAAACTTTTATTTTTAACTTGTTAGAGCTCTGGAATTCCCTCATGACCAAGTGTTTATCTACAGTATATCTTAGAGACAGCATCAATTTGCAGTATATCTCCCAGAGATATTATCTTGTTTAAGTGGCAATAAAAATGCATGCTATTTATTCTGTTCTGTTTGTCTTTTATGTTTTCTGCTAATTGCACAATGCCAGCACAGTTTGTGGTCGCAATAATATCTGTCAACCTCAAAACCACCAGTGTGAGGCGTTTTTTCTGCTTTGAGTCAATTCATGCAACCTGCGTGAATTTGTCATTGCAGTGTAGAGCGAAAGAATGAACTGTGGAGCCAAGGGAATTGGGAATTTGGTCAAGCTAACCAAATTATTCCTTACCACATCAGTAAGGTACATTGACATTTGGACAGGTACATGGACAGGAAACGTTTGGAAGGATACGGGCCAAGCACAGGTAGGTGGAAAGAGTGGAGATGGTGCATCATGTTCAGCATGGGCAAGTTGGGCCAAAGGGCCTGTTTCCATGCTGTGTGACTCTGTAGCTCCATAAAGTTAAATCCCATTTGTACATGATGGATTTGAATTTAGGTTTTGCAACAAAACCTCAGCATCTCCCAATCTGCTAAACACCTAGCAGGAAATTGATTCATCATCATAGTTTTGCTGCTTACAGACTTACTGGGCACAAAATAGCTGGGCATCTGAGCCCACAGAACGTTACTTTGAAGTCTCTAAAAGTATGCACTCTTTGAAATATGTGTAAGCCACCATGACTGCATCAGCGATTGAACAGAACCAAGATCAAAGCTTACCGCTGTGAAAGATGCAAGGAAAACTGTTAAAGTTGTCGCACTGAGATTTTCACAAGGATGCATTGCACCTGGTGATGGAGTCTCAGGAGTGAACTGTAAATGTTGCTCCAATCATGTTCTCGATAAATAATCATGTTCTTGACAAATATCCAAACAGGCAGACAGAGCATCAATCTAACGTCCAGCTTGAAGGACAGTCCCTCCCAGAACCTTTTTCCAGGGTAGAAATGCCAAAGGCTAGAGGGAATAATAGAGGTGAAAGGGGGAAAGATTAAAGGAAAGGCGTGAGGCAATTTTTTTATAGAAGGGGATGAGTGCTTTGTACACCCATTCCTTCTCTCCAGAGATGCTGGCTGTCCTGCTGAGTTACCCAGCATTTTGTGTCCATCATCGAGTTCATTGGATATATGTCCCATATGCATTGTTATTAATTCAGTGTCAGGCCCATATTACTCCATACTCCAGACTACATGCGCACTCCAATCTTGGTTTGTTCTTGAAATGGTTCTTGAAATGGGATAAATGTAGGATTAGGGTAAATGGACAGTTTGTGGTCATGGTAGACTCGGAGGGCAATAAGCCTCTTTCCGTGTTGTACGAGTCTATGACTGTGTTAAGCGTGCTCTGTGAGGAGTATTTCCACACCAACCCGCAGCCCCACCATGTTCCCACCTTCCCCGGCAGAGAAGATGAAATCCATTAAAACAAATACCTCCAGATTTATTTTCATTTTTCGCATGATCCTAATGCGATTCATCAAAATTGCTTTTCAGTCTGCCTCCCTCCTATTTCCAAGGACAAACATGGATTTAAAGACACCATTCATGTCGAGTGCTGTGTCCCAGAAATATCCTTGACATTTGCCGTTCAAACAAAATCGCACATCCAAAGAAGGCTGTGAATGAGAAAGGATGCAATCAATTGAAGTTTCAGGGCTTACAAAAATTATTATCCAGCAAGGGAGAGAAATTCTTCCAATTGTTAATTTAAAAAGAAAAAAAAATCCTCAGCCCAATTGCAAATAAATAAATATTTAGTCTTTTTTCTCTGAAAATATTCACTCATTTCCCATGACTGCATTTCTTTGGTTTGTATGGATGGAGGTGAAGGTGTTTCAGTTCTGCTCAAAATTCCATCCTCATTGTCCTAAATTGTTGCTTTGGCAACCTTGGTTATTCGGAAACTTCTAATTCCCACCTCGACTCCTTTTATCATTGCAAAGCTCTGCCAACCAATTATAAAATCTCCTCCGTGCAATTCTTTTGCACCGCACTTCTCCGCACCCTCTTGCGAGTGGTTAAATCTGTATTCGGACATGAAACAAACTCTTTGTTTTAATGAACATTTCAAATAGCTGCTGCTTTTACAATGCCCTATGCAATCCAGCTGTGACATTTCACTCTGCTCTCGGTTTCCAATGATCTCACAGGAAGATCTGCTACCTTAGGAATGATAATAGCCTTTTTCCTCTTGTCTTTCAGAAGGTTTTAAGTCCTGTTTGCAATATATTAGTCGGTGAGCGGGCTTGGGGTTTTCCGCCCACTCTGGGTCAGCTGTGGGAGGTGCCCCAGGAAATGGATGCTGATCGGTGGCTGTCGGAGCCGAAGGATGGAGCGTTCACGGGTCGATTTCGAAGAGTCGTTGGAGTGTTCATGTTGGCGGAGTGGGCCTCTGGAGGTCATGAGACAGCCTGGGGCTCAATTGGATCGGACCCGGCTCCAGGTGGCCGAACACATGGAACGGACATAGTCTGCAGCTGCACGGAGCGCCAGGCAGGGCCAAACCCTGCAACTCCAACCCAGTGCCACCACCAGAATAATGGGCCTTTATGTTAAGTTATGGGCCAAGTTAAGACTCTTAACATTTTTATTTAATTTCGGATTTGTAGGATACAGGATGCCGTCTAAATCATGGCAACTCTTATTTACTGATTCAGTGTGGTCTACTGTCTTACGCACTTATATTTCGTATGATTGTGCCCAGTGTATAGTGGGATTGTCCCTGAACTGTATGAAAAAGAAAATTCACTTTACTTAGATACACATGGCAATAAAGTACGAAGTGAACCATTTTCTCCTCCATTTTATCCATGTTATTTTGGTTTTATTTTCCTTCTTTCAGGCCTGCTTTCTCCAAAATCCTTCTCCTCCCCACATCATTCTACATATTATTTTAAATTATGCTGTCTTTTCTTGCTTTCATCTTAATTACATGACCTCCTGGCACTATTTCCCCTTGTTACTTCCATTTGGCACTTTAGAACTCACTTGCCGACATAACACTGTGCCATTGTTGATCCAGTTCATTCATTTGGAAACTATTTGAAATGATGAGCCACCCCGCGACATGTCGCTTGTATGGTCGGGAGTAGTCGCCCAAACAGTCGTACGTCTTTCTGGTCACCTCTGGATTTTCAACATTTTGAAAATGTTCGGCGACCTGCTGCAACTATGACGGGTACCGGCAGTCGCCGAAAAAATCGCATAAGTGGGACAGGCTTTTTAAATTAATGAGAATGAACATAGAGCAAAGAACAGTGCAGCACAGGAACAGGCCCTCTGTGTCATTGTTTGCCAATCCCAAACTAATCTCATCTGCTTGCACATGATGCATATCCTTTCGTTCCCTGCACATTAATGTGCCCTACTAAAAGCCTCAGAAATGCCACTATCATATCTGCCTCCACCACCACGCCCGGCAGCGTGTTCTAGTCACCCATGTTCTAGTCACCCATGTGTGAAAAAAAAAGTTGCTCCACACATCGCCTTTAAAGTTTGCCCCTTTCACCTTAAAAATGATGCCCTCTTCTTTTTGACAATTCCAGCCTGGGAAAAAATATCCTGACTGTGCCAATTTTTGGATGAAGCTGGTAGCCTGGCTCTTCTCTCAAATAGGTGTTCTAAATACCATGGCACTATCTTGACAGGGATCTAGTCCTCTTGTCATGGTTTCAACCAACATCAATAAAATAGGCTATCTTGATCTTGTGGAGCCCAAGGAGCACTAACTATTAAACACAATTCTCATATTACTATGATGGCATGATTCAGCAATAGTTTCATCTGCTGCCCCCAGTTTGGAGATTTTTGTATATGGTAACAAGCTCAGCAGTGGACTCTGCTGAGAAACAGTTAGTGCTGGGGGGTGCTATGTGGCCAAGAAGAGAGGGTGTATTGTAAACGATGGTATATGTATGCAACCATTTATTTTCCATCTCATGAAATCTAATACTTTAAATAATTTAATTTGCTAAATTTGTATTCTAACTTGTCATTAGCAAATTATTCCATTATATTATGACTGACTACGGGTGCTTATCGGTATGGAGTTTGTACGTTCTCCCCATAACCTGCGTGGGTTTTCTCCGGGATCTCCGGTTTGTGGGTTAATTGATTTGATATGATTATAAATTGTTCCTAGTATGTGTAGGATAGTATAGGCATGCAGGTATCACTGGTTGATGTGGACTCGGTGGGCTGAAGGGACTGTTTCCGTGCTGTATCTATAAACTAAACTAATTATGCAAAATACAACGGAATGGACGAGTTCAAACAAAGTAAAACACACATTAATGAGAAACATTAGACGCTGGAAATGATAAGCAGTTCAGGTAACATGCAAATATCAAAGTGAAGTTAATGGTTCAGATCAATAACTGTTCGTCAAGAATGGTCATAGGTTTGAAACTTTTGCTCTTAACACCGTGCCGATTCATATTAATTTGAAAACAATTTGAAATTATGAGTTTAATTGAGGCGATTGAACATAGAACATTGAAAAGCACAGCACCGGAATAGGTGCTTCAACCCACAAAGCCTGTGCCAAGCATGATGCTCTCTCTCCTGTTTCTCTCCCCACAAGTGCAATCTGGAGTATTTCTTGCACTTTGTTTTTATTTCAGACTTACAGCGAATGCAGTATGTCATTTCTACGTAGCAAACATCTACTTGAAAAAAATATTTAGTTGGATGGCAATCCAATCAATTGAGCAATTTACATCAAAAAATACATTTACCCTAAATGAATTAAACAATCTGAATATTAACTTCTTTAAATAGCAGTTAATGCCTTAACCTGCATCATAAAATCAACAATTCACTTCAATGATGTACTCAGTGAAGTGTGTAATAATGTAACGAGTCCATTGAGTCTTGAAAGTAATAAACTTTCGATTTACTGACCAGAATTAAGCCGGTAATGGCCCTGTCTCACTGTGCGAGTTGACCCACGAGGTACCCCGAGTGACAGACTCGTGGCTGTGCACGAGACTGCAAGTTTATGATCAAGTGTGTAATACGAGTTCCCACGGGTATGTCATTGCTGCGATGTTCCAAGTTCCTCTCCCGAGTTAGCAAGTTCCTCTCCCGTTACTCTTGAGCCAACCGTGAATGAAGGTATGTTTTAATAAAGCAACAATGTTAAAATACATCTCCATCCTGTGGTTTTGAGTTATTTCAGCGCGGATGGGAAAATGCGCATCCTCCAGTAACAAGCATTTCACTTTATACACAACTCACAGATTCACACACACATAGAGAGAGAGTTAAAGCATGACTTTTATTACTTTAGCTCGGGTGATCTCACACACAACTCAGCGGACCAAGCATCTCTAATAGAGTCGAGTTAATGCCACCCATTCCTTCGCTCCAGAGATGCTGCCTGTCCCGCCGAGTTACTCCAGCATTGTGTGTGTCTATCTCCGGTGTGAACCAGCATCTGCAGCAATGGACCATCACACGTTGAAGGTCTTTGTTCATGAGACAGAGTGAAGCCACGGGGCAGGCGCCTCAGTAATAAAGGACAAGTGGCAGAAAGGCCAGATAGACACAATGCTGGAGTAACTCGGCGGGACAGGCTGCATCTCTATGGGTGGCATTTGGGTAAGTCTGAAGAAACTCTACAGAGAAGTTACTCCAGCATTTTGTGTCTATCTTTGGTTCAGTCTTACTCGAGCAAAAGAACAGATTATTAAAGTTCCCACGGTAGACTCACGAGACACTAAGATAAACGCACGGGCCACTACGTTATTACAACGAGTTTAAATGTTTCCATTTTTAACTTGAACAGTTAATTTGACTCGTGGAAAAAATCTTCACGAGTTAACTCCCGAGTACCGTTAGCGCAACGAGTCGATAAGTTGCTCGTGCGACCGACGTTTACGTGATCACCACGAGTGAAAACTCCACTTGGGCCAACTCGCACAGTGAGACAGGGGTTTAAGGCAGAGCTCCAGAATAATAATAAGGGAATAGGGAAACCCGGGGACCATGTTGCAGTTTTCATTGGTGGGTCAGCAATGGAAAGTTAGTAGCTTCTAATTCCTGCGCACTTCAGATGACCTGTCCTTTAAGCATTTGAAAGGGTAGATAGACACAAAATGCTGGAGTAACTCAGCGGGACAGACAGCATCTCTGGAGAGAAGGAATGGGTGACGTTTCGGGTAGAGGCCCTTCTTCACACTCTGTTTCGGGTCGAGACCCTTCTTCAGACTACAGAGATGCTGGCTGGCCTACTGAATTATTCCAACATTTTATGTATATCTTTGGTGTAAATCAGCATCTGCAGTTCCTTTCTACATGTACAAGTTGGGCCTGTCTCAGGGTAGTTTCTCAGTTATTGACATGTTAACCCTTTTCCTCATTTCCCAGCTGTTGTCTGCCTAGCACTTTCTGTTTTTTTCCCTGTCCACAGACTCTGGTGTAGTGATCACATTTGTAATGATTGCTTAACCTTTGCAATGGTCCTGTCTCAGGCCCCAAAAACAACTTCTCCAAACCACAAGAGCAGAATTAGGACATTCAGCCCATCGAGTCTGCTTCACCATTCCATCATGTCGGATCTATTTTTTCCTCAACCCTATTCTCCTGCCTTCGCCTGGTAACCTTTGATGCCCTTACTAATCAAGAATCTATCAAGCACCGTTTTATAAATACCCAATGACCCACTCTTTTCCCAACTTATCCTCTTTCTTCAAACACTGATCCATTGGTCATCCAATCACTCCTACATTATCCTTTCCCCACCCCCCCCCCCCCCCCCCTCTTCATTACCACTCTTATGACCACCTCTCCTTCAACATAAATTCCCCATCCACAACCAGTTGACCATTGGTAGAAAACAATAGGTGCAGCAGCAACTGCAAGCCATAGTTTTTCAGATCATAGGACAGGACAACTGGGATAATAGTCAAACCAGGTAAATACCCTGCAACCTCAGAATTTCAATTGCGCTAAAGAAAGACGCAGCATTTTTTTAATATCAGCTTTAAAAATGGTTTGCTTTTCTAAAAAAGAAAAATACAACATTCTCAATTAATAACACCTCTCAATCAAAATATTAACTGGCAAACGAAGCATAATATTCATTTGACTGTTCACATATGAAAGTTAATGAAACATATTAATAATTTCAATAGTACATTAAATTGTATATTAAAATTTGCTGGTGACCATTTTATTCCAGTTTTAATGTTGCCAAGAAATCTGAATTATTTTAAGATGGAGGTGATGAATTTGATTTTGCCTTTTTACTTTTTATGTATTTTTAACCTGATGGTGTAGACAAAAACACTACGCTGCCTGGAGGTTTTATATTCCTGCTTGTGCTAAGCTTAAATTGATATCATTTTGTTGCTTTTTGCTTGGGAACTACTGCTGGGAAGAAATGAACAAAAGAGTAATGGTTAACTTCATCCTCTGAGGGAATTTGTATGCAAGAAGTTATAAGCAGGCACGGTGTTGTTGAATCAATTCAATTTCATGATTATTCAGCAATCTAATATGAAGATGTTTTAGTTTAGTTTAGTTTAGAGATACAGCGTGGAAACTGGCTCTTTGGCCCACTGAGTCCATAGCAACCAACAATCACCCATGCACCAGTTCTGTCCTACACACTAGGGACAATTTACAGCAGCCAATCAACCACATATCTTTGGAATGTGGGAGGAAACCCGAGCACTCAGAGGAAACCCACCTGGTCACAGGGAGAACGTGCAAACTCCGTACGACAGCACACACAATCAAGATCAAAGATAGGTCTGGCGCTGTAAGCAGAAACTCTACTGGTGTGTCACTGTGCCACCCTATATCTTTCAAGATCAGTGAGTGAAAGGAAAATCTGAACTTAATTAAAATCTAAACCTGTAAATAGTGATAACCTTCTGGCCTAGCAGAAGGGAGATGTTTTGGGTGTGTCAATGAAGTTTAGTCCCTGCACTGCTACAAGTGACCAAAACTATTATTATTTATTACACATTATTTATGTATAGCTATCCTTCCCTTGTTTTCCTGAGTAATTACTCTCCTATTGTTGGGAGACACTGGTATGCTTTCAGTTTCCTCCAGTCTTTAGAGCTTGTTACCTGAGTAAGTTTAGCTTGTTTGCTATGCAATAGACTGTTTGATGTGAGCCAGGTGCCTCGGCCACTTCCAACACATTTATTGACAAAATCACCTGAGCCAAAGCTCAGGAAAAGGGTTTCAAGGGGTTTCAAGGGGTCTCAGTCATGCCAAAAGCTCTGAAAGCTTTCAAATGATGAACAAAGCCATTGGCAACTCTGGGTAAAGCTAATAGATGGGGAATTAAGTGACAGGAAAATGAAAAAAAAAGAACCACATGCAGGCTTCAGGCTGCTGCTGACGCACAATGATCACCCCATACATTAGCACTATCCTACACACTAGGGTCAATTCATAATTATACCAAAGCCAAACCTGCGCGTCTTTGGAGTGTGGGAGGAAACCGGAGCACCCGGTACCCACACGGCACAGGGAGAACATTCAAACTCCGTAAGGACCGCACCCGTATTCAGGATCGAACTCGTGTCTCTGACACTGTAAGGCAGCAACTGTATTCTGCTGTGCCATTGTGCCGCCTATATGGTTCTGACAATTCCTACAATGTGGTTCCGATAAATAATTCAGTATGGCATCGAGCAAGGTTTTTGCTCATGTTACTGACATCAGACCATCATCAGCAGGGAAGTAATGCTGAAGCTTTATGAGGTACTAGACTAAGTGAGACACATTGGATCACACAGGAAGCCCGTTCCCCCAATGCAACCGTCCCCCCAACGCAATATTGCACCACTCATGCATACGGCTCATTTCCCTTCATCCCACAGAACTACTTCCCCTCCTTTTCACCCTCCATCTTTCCCCTCTCCTCTTCCCCTCCCCAATCCCTCCTTCACCTCTCCCTCCCTCTCCTTTCCCCCACCCTCAGCCACTCCCTCCCTCCATAATTCCTCTCCCCTCCCTACCCCCCTCCTATCCCTCTATCCCCACTCCTCACCTCCCCCTATCCTCCCCATTATCCCTCCTGCCCTCCCCCACTCCCCTCTATTCCCCCTCCTTCTCAACTCTCCTCACATTCCCCCACTTTTCCCCTTCTCCCTCTCTACCCCCTCCACTCACTCAATCCCCCCACTCTCCCTCCTCACCCCCCTGGGATCTTTCTCCTCCCCTCCCCCAATCCCCCAGTCCCTCCCTCACCTCTCCCTACCTCTCCTTTCCCCTACTCTCAGTCTCTCCTTCCCTCCATCCATAAAAAAACAGCACCTGCAATTCGTTCCTCCACAGCTCATTCATTGTTAATGTGTAGCTGTGGTTTAGATCCCTGTGACTTGAAAATTGGACCAGTTTGCATTGTGTGTGTGTGTGTGTGTGTGTGTGTGTGTGTGTGTGTGTGTGCGTGTGTGTGTGTGTGTGTGTACGTGTGTGCGTGTGTGTGTGTGTGTACGTGTGTGTGTGTGTGTGTGTGTGTGTGTGTGTGTGTGCGTGCGTGCGTGTGTGTGTGTGTGTGTGTGTGTGCGTGTGTGTGTGTGTGTGTGTGTGTGTGTGTGTGTGTGTGCGTGCGTGTGTGTGTGTGTGTGTGTGTGTGTGTGTGTGTGTGTGTGTGTGTGTGTGTGGTGTGTGTGTGTGTGTGTGTGTGTGTGTGTGTGTGTGTGTGTGTGTGTGTGCGTGCGTGCGTGTGTGTGTGTGTGTGTGTGTGTGTGTGTGTGTGTGTGTGTGTGTGTGTGTGCGTGTGTGTGTGTGTGTGTGTGTGTGCGTGTGTGTGTGTGTGCGTGTGTGTGTGTGTGCGTGTGTGTGTGTGTGTGTGTGTGTGTGTGTGTGTGCGTGTGTGTGTGTGTGTGTGTGTGTGTGTGCGTGCGTGTGTGTGTGTGCGTGTGTGTGTGTGTGTGTGTGTGTGTGTGTGTGTGCGTGCGTGCGTGCGTGTGTGTGTGTGTGTGCGTGCGTGTGTGTGTGTGTGTGTGTGTGTGTGTGTGTGTGTGTGTGTGAGTTATTCAAACTCCGTGCAAATTGCTCGGACACCCTGCAACCTGACTCTCCCTCCCTTGCTCAGCCGCCACTCGGCCCATCCCATCCTGTCCGATCACACGCTGCTGCCACTCAGCCCGTAGCCCACCCTGCCCACCCAAGTTGGTGTTTGACACGGTGGGCACAATGCGTTTCGATGAGCTGGTGGAGAAGACGGCCGTGAGGGTGAGTTACCACAACGGCGGCGGCGGAGGAGACGGACCCGAGGGAATGGGTAGACGGGACCGCCAGTGCCACAGAGGGCGGGCAGGGGACAAGGGTGAGCGATGAGGGGTAGAGAGACTGGACCACGGCCTCCACTGTACCTCCACTGGGCCTCCACTGGTCTGCCGCCGGTGATGGGGGAGATGATAGACAAGTTACTGTTAGGAGGGGAGAGAGGAGTTTCTCAGTGAGGCGGGACAGACCGCCACCGGTGAGACAGGAAGGGACGTCGCCATCCCAGCCGTGGCATTGACTGACAAGAGAAGAGACCAATCTGCGTGGCACTGACTGAAGGAATCAGCGCATGCGCGGTTTTTAAGATTTTTAAACCTCAATAAATTTTACAATATATCACCAATCGTGACAAAACCTGTTGCACTCACAGCACAGGAGAGCAGTGAGTAACCTGGCGAAAAGTCGTAGTGCTATCGCATGCCGTTATTGCCGGGCAAATAGAAAAACCCTGCAAAACGGAAGAGCAGAAGATCAGAGTTTTAGTTATGTATAGATGTATAGATAGTTAGATAGAAGATAGATTGGTCAAACCACATTTGGAGGACCATTGTGAGGAGTTTTGGAATAAGCACATAGCAGTTTTATGTATCCTGTTCACCCCCTCTTCCTCCCTTCGACTTTCCCAGCCCTTCGTACAATGGGAATTGTATTGGGAAACTGAATGATGCCATTTATAATGTCAAGAGTAAAAATATACCTGTAAGAGGGATACAAAATGAAGAAAATGGAGTTTGCACATTCTACCCGTGGGTTTTACCAGGGTGCTCCGGTTTCCTCCCACATTCCAAAATGTTCAGGTTTGTAGGTTTCTAGGTTATTTGGCTTTGATAACTGTCACTGTATGTCATAACTGTCACTGTATGTCATGTTGTTACTTGTGGGCGGAGCACCAAGCCAAATTCCTTGTATGTGAATACTTGGCCAATAAATTTACTTACTTACTTACTTATAAAATTGTTAAATTGTCCCGAGTGTGTAGGATAGTGTTAGTGTATGGGGATCGCTGGCCAACGCGGACTTGGTGGGTCGAGGGCCTGTTTCCATGCTGTATCTCTAAACTAAAACTAAACTAAACTAAAAATGGAACAGTAGGGTCAAACCGACTGATGTTTTAAGGTTGAGATTGAAAGTTTGCAAAGTGTAATTGAATATATCAGTCTGTCTTCAGTGTAAACCACCATCTGCAGTTCCTTCCTACACATTATTAAGAATGGCAGAGTGGCATAGTGGTGGAGCCACTGCATTACAGCACCAGAGACCCGGGTTCAATCATGTCTGCAGGTGCTTGACTGTACAGAGTTTGTACATTCTCCCTGTGACCTGCGAGGGCTTTGTCCGAGATCTTCGGATTACACCCACACTCCAAAGACGTACAGGTTTGTAGATTAATTGGCTTGATATAAAATGTAAATTGACCCTAGTGTGTGTAGGACAGTGTTAGTGTGATCACTGGTCGGTGCGGATTCGGTGGGCCCAGTTCCGCGCTATATCTCAATACTAAAAAAAAAATTATTCTATTGATATCGTGCAAAGAAGCCGACATTATGAATACGTGGTGATGTCTGGAATGCATTCATGTGCCTTGCTAAAGAAAATCTTACCTTTTTTAACTTACTCGCCTCATCCATTTGACTGGCAGAAATATGGGGGACGGATAGACGATGGAAGGTGAAACCTGTGGTCGTTGCTAAATAAAGTAGACCATTTATTGTATAACGAGCTGTCAAAGGTGTCACATTTAATCCTTTTCTTTTTGGTTTGCCCATGAAAAGATACTGCGTTGCAGCGAAAAGATCATAGTACTGCCAGAACGAACAAATAATGGGAATGAGAAGGCATTAGTTTACCCTCTATCTCCCCTGAAGGAATAATTGATCAGAACGGGTTTGCCTGCTTGTCAAGGAAAGGTCAGAATTTGTCAAAATAAGCCAGTTTTTTAAAGAAATGATAGGTTAGTTGAATGAAGCAGCTAGGATGAGTTGTGTCTGACTAGCAGCCCTAGGATTTTCAATTTACTCTTTCTAACTACATTCCCATGTAGTGCGTCGCAGTGAAGCACAAGTATTTGCTTTTGTTTAAAAAAAATCTTCAGTAAAAGATTCTGAAAAAGAACAAGATAGAATTCCAATATATTTTACTATTTTTGGCACAAAAAGGTTAGGTGACAGAGTGCATTAGTTATTTGCCAATCTAATTTATTTTATCTTGCTTTTCAACATATTTTATTTACCTGATAAATCTCCTGCTGAGCTTGGAGAAGAGATGGGAGTGACTAAAAATAAGGTAATACTTGACTAAGTGGGACCCGTTGGGTCCCAGGTTCACACTGGTGGGCTGGCCCCCCAACACAATATTCCACCTCTCTACCAAGGTGGGGGAGGGTGGTTCTGGAGCACTAGCATGGGTGTTGTGGGTCAAGTCAAGTCAAGCACAGTGAGTGCAGGGCCAACAATCCATTTCATGTCAAGTCAATCCATTTCCAGTCAAGTCAAGCACAGGGCAGGCGGGGCCAGCCAACAATACAATCCATTTGCTTTCATTTCAGGTGAGGTCAAGCAAAGCAAAAGCAAAGCAAAAGCAAAAGCAAAAGCACAGGGAAGGCCAAACAACTCATTTCATTTAATTTCCATTTCCATTTCAATTTCATGCCCAGGGCAGGCCAAACAACTCATTTCATTTCATTAAGGGCTAACAAATCATTTATTGCAAGCACATTAAGGGTTAACAAATCATAATTCATTGCAAACACATTGCTGGCTAACTGATCATTTATTGCAAGCACATAAAGGGTTAACCACATAAAGCACATAACCACATAAAGCACATAAAGGGTAGACTTACAGTTCAGTAGACTCATAGCAGAATCACAGTTGTGGCCTCTCCCTCACGATCTTTCAGAGTGACTGACTCACGTGCAGGCATCCAGGGTTTTATAGCCCTGCACCCCCCCCCCCCCCCCCCCCCCCCACCACGGAAGGGGTATCATGGTGATTGACAGGCGAGATGACCAATCAGCTGATCCCAAGATTTTTTAACATTCATAACTTTTTTATTTATCATCAATCGGAAAAATCCTCGGGGCTACCTCAGCGGAGGAGGTCTGTGAGTAAGATGGCCAAAAATCATAGCGATATATGGTAGTATTCTTTCTAAAATCAATATAAAGCACAGACAGGAAGTGGTCAAGATGAGACTTTTAGTTATATAGATTTCACTGAATGTAGGTGTCTAGGTAATCCTGATGTCAAAGGAAAAAGTGGCCATTGTTGGAGGTCAGTTAAACCAGCCCCAAGACATTGTTATCAGGTGTTTCTCCTGAGAGTATTTTTCGAGTCCACCCATCTTCATCTTCTTCATCATTGAACTTTATTCTGTGGCAAAGTTATGAATAGGGATGTTGGTTGATACCTTAATTCCATTCACAACTCAGCATATGTTTCTCAGCAAATCGTTTCCAAGACTAGAGGGTCTAAACTATAGGGAGAGGTTGAGCAGGCTGGGACTATATTCCTTGGAGCACAGGATGATGAGGGGTGATTTTATAGAGGTGTATAAAAACATGAGTGGAATAGATCAGGTAGATGTACAGTGTCTCTTGCCCAGAGTAGATGAATCAAGGACAAGAGGACATAGGTTTAAGGTGAAGGGAAAAAGATTTAATAGGAATCAGAGGGGTAACCTTTCCACACAATGTATGGTACAAGTAGCCAGGGGAGATAGTTGTGGCAGGGACTTTCCCAACGTTTAAGAAATAGTTAGGTACATGGATAGGACAGATTTGAAGGGATATGGGCCAAACGCTGACAAGTGGGACTAGTATAGCTGGGACATGTTGGCAAGTGGCAAGCTGGGGCAAGTTGGGCCAAAGGGCCTGTTTCCATGCTGTATGATTCTATGACTATAAATGAACCAGTCCCTACCTGCACCGTACTTCATTGCCTAGGGCATTGCAACAGTATCTCCAAAACCCACAACTGCTGCCGCTAAGTAGAGCAATAAGCACATAGTCAGTTCCACTCAGTGCATATTCCCCACCATCCTATCTTGGAAATATTTTGCCATCTCTTCATCATCACCATCATACTACACTTGGGATTACCGTCATCAGTAAATGGTTCAAGAAGGTGGCTCACCACCATTTTCTCAAAGGCATTGGAGATGGGCAATCAAGGCCCTGTCCCTGAAAATGATGAATAAATAAAGAAAATCATGAAGAAAAAATGAAGAAAAATAACATTAGTGTTTTCCTTTTCACCCATCAAAGAAATCAGAGATCCACATGCATTTTGTATATATAATTCAAAAAGTAGATTGTAAGCCCTGACAACCATTGCATCCCACCCCAATCCAGATATATTAATCAGAATGCTTATGGAAGCCTTCTTTAGGGATTACAGGTAAAACAAATTATGAGAGAACCGACTGAATTTTTAACAGCAAGTGTGAAGCCATACAAGACAATCATTTTATGATTAACTAGACCATGTGCAGACCTCCCAATGCACCCGTTCCATACCCATAGCCCCTAGGGGAGGCTGAAACCTTCAATGAAGCTGATCATTGCTAGCCGAGGCATTGTGATGTCATCAGTTGAATCTGATCGTTTTTAATTCAGCCTTTTGATTTTTTTAAACTTTAATCAGTAATAAGTCGGGAAATAAAGCATAAAATGTTCAGTGAAGGTGATCTCTGCCTAGAGGTGAAAAATGTGCATCGGGATATGTAAAAATCATGTTAAAGTTGGCATTTTTAAAACCATAATTGCGAATAACATGTGAAATATAGGATGAAATCTTCAGTGAAGCTGATCACTGCTAGCTGAGCCATTGTGACATCATCAGTTGAAGCTGGTCGTTTTAAATGCAAAGTCTTTTGATTTTTTTAAACATTAATCAGTAATAAGTCGAGAATAAGTCAAAAAATAAAGCATTAAACTGTTCAGTGAAGGTGATCTCTGCCTAGGAGGGGAAAATGTCAATCAGAATATGTAAAAATGTAATCGTTACCACATAGTGCTTTTGCGAAGATGTAAAGACGACCACATATACTGTGTTGGATTGCTGAGACCGCCGACTCCAACATCGCGGAGCTGCGGTCTGTGAAGCACCAGCTGCAGGGCGGCGCTGAACTTTAAACACCGCGGAGCCTGGGATCTCTCACCGAGATCGCCAGTGTTGGAGCTCCGACCAGGGGAAGACTTCTGGAGCCGCAGTCTCCGGGGAGACAGCAGGTGTTCCAGACACTCCAAGCCGCTGAGAGCGTTCTGCCCACACCGGAGTTCCATCATCCGGCGAGAGGGCCTGAAGCATCGGGCTGTCGTAGCGGCAACTGTGGAGGCCTCAATAGGTCCGACCATGGGTGAACAGGGGATAGGACTGGACTTTGCAGCCTTCCCTCACAGTGGGAACAATTGTGGGGGGATGTTTTTATGTTTATTGTTAAATTCTTTAACGTTGTGTCTTATTTTTATTGGTGTGTTGCAAATGGCAAGTCAAATTTCACTACACCAATTGGTGTATGCGATAATAAATGTCCTTGTATCCCTTGTATATACACATTCATATACACACATATACACACTAACAAGATCAGAGTTTTAATAAGTATAATTTGATATGATGATATACTGTCATGTTACCTTTTAAAATAAATTAATTTATTTTAAAATTATGGTATATGGACGTGAAGGGAATGGAGGGGTATGGTCTGAGTGCAGGTAGATGGGACTAGGGGAAAACAAATGGTTGGCACGGACTGGAAGGGCCGAGAGGGCCTGTTTCCGTGCTGTAATTGTTATATGGTTATATGGTTATATGGTTAATTTACAAGAAACCACCACATTTTTCTGAGCAGATAAACCAACATGTAACTGGCCTTTTCTCATTTTCCTAAAGGAGTAGAGAGGTGTAAGGGTCTCATTTAAACTAGTCTAAATATCTATTGTTAGATCTAGTGCCAAATGAGTGAGTGCCAGGCCTCTAGTGATTGCCCTTGCATTGTGAAAAAAAGAAATGACCTATTAGGGGCTGAAAGGCCTGTTTCCACACTGTATCTCTAAACTTAACTAAACTAAACTAAATTATTGCATTATCATTGGACGGAGTAGCCTATTTGTAAATGAGGCCAAAATATATCCTGTCATTGATCCAAAAAACAATAGCTTGAAACTTAATTAATAAAATGGCAGGTAAAATGAGTTAACAAAATAGCATACATATAAAATATGGCATCAAAATCTTAATCTTAATTATTAAAATTGACTTCATATTTAAATACACCTTCACTGTCAGTGCTGCTCCTGAGTCCCCTTATTTTGAAATATTTCCTTCATGCTATGAAACAAAAGATAGATTGTGCTTCAGAGAGGCAGAATAGTACAACAGTGAGGAGTTGAGAAAGATATTGATAGATGTTCGTATTTTATCAAATTAACAATGTCAGAATTCTCCCTTAGTTGCTTAACACACTAATAGACAAAAAGAGTCACACTAAAGGCCTTTGCAGAGATGGTCTCAAACAACTGGACTGAAAATGAAGAGGTTTCATGACGAGGAATGAGGACGCCGCTGCTGAGGGAAGAACAAGGGAGGAGCCGGCGTGGAGGGGTCGCCGTAGGGGAAGGGGAGGGGGGGAAGAACAAAGGTAGACCTGGCGCGGGATATTTGCAACTTCATAAGCACTCTTAATGTGGCAACTATTTGCATACCTTGGGCATGCAAGCAAAGTGACAACATATAAAGTATTCAGTCATTCAATTTCTCCCTCAGTCACAACATGTCCCAAGTGTGTGCACTGTAGAAGGTTAATGAAATAATGTCAGCGGATTTTGCGGAGATTTCCAAACCATGTGGTGTCTGAAGAAGGTTCCGAACTGTCTTCCCTCTGTTTGCTGAAGATTAACTTTGGCACCCCTCCCCTTATCGCAAGAGCAGCTGCAGTTCCCTTTTGCCGTCTTCCAGATTCAAAACAATACCTCCCAGTGAAGCACTAATTTGCCCCTGAGCCAAGGAACACTGCAACGCTGTTCCTCTGATGCTTGGTATCATTCAGTTACTGAGGGCTTGAATTATTTAGCACAATTTGACCTACATAGAATCATTGCTTTGCCGAGACATTATTTGCAATCCTCAGGCTGTGCTGCTGAGTAGTTTAATTTCAACTTGATGAATCAAATATTTATTTCACGGATTGGCCCAGGAATTATATATTAAACCCATTAATTTACATTTACGTTTACATTTGAAATATGCATATGTTATCTAGATACCTGGAAATCTAAGTTAAAATATCACCATGGCAGCTGGGGAAATTATACTGTTAATTAAATAAATCAGGGATGAATAGCTAATATTAATAATATTGACCATGATACGGTCAGAATTACATGTGTTTTACTAATGGCCATTATGTAAGGAATTCTACTAGCCATATCTTTTCTGGCCTATGTATAACTCCAGACAACCAAAATGATGAAAATCGAAAAGAGCTACAGAGGCGTCATGGTGATGCAGCGGTAGAGGTGCTGCGTGGGTTTTCTCCGGGATATCCGGTTTTCTCCTACACTCCAAAGAAGTACAGGTTTGCAGGTTAATTGTCTTTGGTAAAATTATAACTTTTCCCTAGGTTGTGTAGGATAGTGTTAGTGTGCGGGGATCGCTTGTCATTGCGGACTCGGTGGTCCGAAGGGCCTGTTTCCGTGCTGTATCTCTAAACTAAACAACATACCTTTTGCTTGCACTAAAACTAATTCTACATTCATTTGCCCATTTAACAGGCTTATTAATATTGTCTCTTAATTCATTGTTGTCCTTCTTGATATTGAGATGACCCTACTGAACCTCACACAAAGTTTAAAGTTATGTTTAAGGTTCAAAAGTTGCTTCAGATTATGGAAATCGGTGAAAAGCTGACTCCGTTGGCTTCAATTTTGAAGATAGTTGACTGGATATATTTGTGAAATGAAAAATCCATCTTAATAATCACTTGCACTGAAGGAGAAAAGGATGTAAACGGATTGTGAAGCGTTGTGAACTGTAAGAGTTCATAGCTGAAAATCTATTTGGGGGGTTTTCAGTAAATAGGCAATCTCCTGCTTCAGGTCTTCCAGTTACTGGCAGTTAGATTAAGGAAAGGAAGTGAAAGACATTGACCTTGAATATAAGCTTTCTTTTTGTTCATACTGTAGCTCCCTAATTTGCCTTCACTGGATTGTATTGGATTTCTAGACATAATTACAATTGCCAGAGCCGTTTTTATTGTTTACCATTGAAACACGGAAGGAGAGAAAGGTAAAAAAACTGGCAAAATTGTTGACGTTATTATTACCTCCCTATCTCAAATTGACTCAATTATTTATGTCACTGAATTTGCAACCTTCACATGGTCCGCACTGTGTCTACGAATGCAATCAACCTGGCGTGTGTCACTGAATTCAATCATGACTGTAGGCATTCTATAAACAAACCATTGTAAAGAGGTTTGTCTCATGTTGTTAAAACATATACATTGATATTATATATTTGATAAGTCTATTGCTTATTTTGCAATTATTTTAACTTGATACAGGGCAAGAAGAATCAAATATCTAAGCTATTTTTCTTCTTCGGCATTCCCTAGGGATTGCAGAAGATGTCTTTCTCTTCCGGTTTAATGGGTTCTGCAGTGGCTAATGTGGGAACCACAGATTCCTCCAAGGATGGGCAGGAGGTGGGAAGGGTAGGGAGTTTGTGAGGTGAGGCACTCCCTCTGCCACTTATGCAGGGTGCATGTGCTCCCGGTGCAGTGAACCAAGGTTCTCAATCCCATCACAGAAGCCATTTCTCCACTTCGAGTGTTCGTAAGCCAGAGGCTCCCAGCAGACAATGGACATGTTGTTTGAGCACATCCTTAAACTTCGAGCACATCCTTAAATTATTTCCTCTGTCGGCCTGATAATCTCCTCCTATGACAGGCTTCATATTAAATTGTCTGTATCAGAATGCTGCAGTCACTTAAGATGCCTTGGCCAACTGGGAGTAACTCAGCAGGGCAGGTGGCAGGGGGTGAATGCTGACATTGATTTATCCCACCCTTTAAACCTACCCTTGTAGCGGCACCTAGTGGTGGTTTGGGGAAGTTGGAACCCTCATCATTGGTTGGCTCGATCACGTGCGCGGGGGTGCGTTCACGGGTTTTTCTGTTCAGTCGTCAGCGCTTCTCCCAGCAGCAGGAGCTGTTCTGGAGTTAGCTGATCAGGCACGCGTGTACTGAGTCCAATTACGTTTTTTTGTTTGTTAATAAAAAATAATTTAACTCAACCTGCCTGTCTCGCTAAACCCTATCCATATACCTGTCTAAATGTTTCTTAAATATTGCAATAGTAGCAAAGATCTCAAAAGGATATGGGAGAGCAAGGATCACAGCTGCCTGATTTTTCAACCAGGTCTTATGTCTTGATCTATAAATAAATCTGCCATCAACCGTAAATTAGTGTGAATCAATTCCCTTTTGTATTCAAAGGAAGATACAGCGTGGAAACAGGCCTTTCGGCCCACCGAGTCTGTGCTGACCAGCCATCATCCCGTACACTAGTTCTATCCTACAAACTAGGGAGAATTTACAGAAGCCAATCACCCTACAAACCTGCACATCTTTGGAACATGCAAGGAATTCGAATACCCAGAGAAAACCCGTGTTGTCATCAGGAGAAGGTACAAACTCTATATTGAACCCGACAACTCTGGCGCTGTAAGGCAGCAACTCTACCGCTGTGCCACTGCGCTGCCATCATGCTCACTCCCAACATACTCAAGTACATACATCATCACTTTCTCACCCACCATCCTCGTCTTTGGACACCCTGTGCATTGGGGGGGAGGGTAGGGCCAAAGATGTACTGGTCGGGTTGCTCCTGGGCCTGTCCAAGCTAGCCATCCATGAGTCACGACGCCAGGCGGAAGAGGGGTCTGCCCGAGCCAGCTGCCTGCCCCTTGCATCCGCGCCCGGGTGGTACTAGAGAGGGACTACGCCCTGTTCATGGGCAGCCTGGAGGAATTTCCAGGACCGCTGGGCACCGAGGGGGGCTTGAATGTATCCTGGGCAAGGATTGTGATATAGTTGTTTAATAGTTTACTTGGTATGTTTGTTTGTCTTGTATTATGGTGGTGGGTTCTGTTTTGTCTTATTGTATTGTAAATATTATTTTAATATTTCAATAAATATTTTTGATTTTAAAAAAAATTGCATCAGCTCACATCCCCAAACCCCCATGTTCTACCATTCACATACATACGAGTGGCAATTTACAATGACCAATTAAGCTATCGGCCTGCGCATCTTTGGGATCTGGAAGGAAACCAGAACACCAAAAGGAAACCTGTGGGGTTACTGGGAGAATGTGCTCACTCCACACAGACAGACAATAGACAATAGGTGCAAGAGTAGGCCATTCGGCCCTTCGAGCCAGCACCGTCATTCAATGTGATCATGGCTGATCATCCACAATCAGTACCCCGTACCTGCCTTCTCTCTATATCCCTTAACTCCGCTATCCCTGAGAGCTCTATCTAACTCTCTCTTGAAAGCATTCAGTGAACCAGCCTCCACCACCCTCTGAGGCAGTGAATTCCACACACTCACAACTCTGTGTGAAAAAGTTTTCCTCATCTCCATTCTAAATGGCTTACCACTTATTTTTAAACTGTGGCCCCTGGTTCTGGACTCCCCCAACATTGGGAACATATTTTCTGCCTCTAGCGTGTCCAAACCCTTAATAATCTTATATGTTTCAATAAGATCCCCTCTCATCCTTCTAAATTCCAGAGTACACAAGCCCAGCCGCTCCAATCTCTCAACATATGACGGCCCAGCCATCCCGGGAAATAACCTTGTGAACCTATGCTGTACTCCCTCAATAGCAAGAATATCCTTTCTTATGTTTGGACAGCATCTGAATCTAAGACTGAATCTGGTTCTCTGGAACAGTGGAGCAGCTTTTCTATTAGCTGTGGTGTACTAAATGTAACAATTAGGAATAATTATAATTATATTTTCCTACAAATAATACGGTTTTTGGTTGACTGGTCTAATGCACGTAAGGAGAGTTCTTTATTGGGTGTTTTAAGTGATGGGAAGGGAAAGTATCACGCCTTATAGTTCTGCTCCACAGTTGTACTGGTTCAATGGTCCCATAGTTCTTTATTGGCACAGTGAAATTATTTTGCACAACCCACAGTCGCCATATTCTGGCACCGTTTACAAAGAAAAGGAAAAAGTCCAAAATCCAGTCCGCGTACTGGAAGTACTGGAGTACTGTCATGTTCCTATCAATATATAACAATATCCAGAATCAGGAAGTCATCATATTATTTGATCCTTGATATTGTTTACTTCTGGAGCAGATTTGAAAACATTCTAAGGCACTCAGTTGCAACTTACTTAATTTGGTGCAGGTTTTAAATTGAATACGTGACAATAAAGAGTCATTGGACCAAATTTCACTGTACAGTAATTGGCACGTGACAATAAACTGACCTTGAGATTTGAAACCTTTTCATAGAATCTATTGTCACATGTGTCAATTACTGTACAGTGAAATTTGGTTAGATTTGTGAGGCACAACCTCCCACGTACAAAACCATGCTGACTGTCCCTAATCAGCCCTTGCCCATCCAAATGCTTGTATATTCTATCCCTCAGAATACTCTCCAGTAACTTACCAACTACAGATGTTAAGCTCACGGGCCTATAGTTCCCAGCATTTTCCCTGCATCCCTTTCATTACACAAGATTTACAGCAACAGCAGTAATGATATTGATTTGCCTTCACAGTTAAAACTTGTCCCTTGGTATGTCACATATGTGTAAAGTGAATGGATGCCAAGAGAAAAGGTAAATATAAAGATAACGAAAAACTTCATCAAAAGAGCTTTTCCAAGGAATGCCTGAAAAAATGAGATTGACAGATAGTGGCTGAAGGCATGACCATTAATGGTTGAAGGGACAGAGGATACATTGAAGCAAGTGAGATGAGTCTCAAAGCCATAAAATGAACTGGTCCGAGTCAAAGGATGCAGAGCATTCAAAGAGAAAATGGAGTTGTCACCAATTCAGATGGGAAAAGAACTGCATGAGTGCAGCTGAGCAATTGTGCTTCTGCAAATTGCACTCTGAACCTACAATTCTGAAACTTGTCAAGCAATTTAAACTCTTTATAAATGCTTACGCATGTTCTGTTTCTGGTGAAATAATTGTAACATTTGGAATAGTTCACTTGGTACTTTTCCTTTAATTGCATAAACACTTTGGAATCGGAAAACCAGACAGAAAGAAGTCTGACGAGTTCAAATAGCCCGAATTGCCACACATTGGTAGTCAATAGCAGAAATATCTGGCCATTGTATTTGATACCATCGTGAGAGGCAAAATGGGAAGAGATCCTTAACGTGCAATGAAGCTTGATGCTGCAGTAAAAGGAGCAAATGCAATTTATTGCAACGTTTGCCTTATCCTATAATGGAGAGAATATAACATCATGCTGAGCAACCAAGCAGATGATTAGTAGACGGAACATGTTCAGTGCCTCAGGTTGAACTTTGGGTTCAGCTAAGGATATTTGACAAACGGATGTAGTGAGCAATAAAGATTCTTATATATCATCCGCAAGACCAGACCTATGAACTGCCCATCGTTCAATTTTGTCTATTCCAGCGATCATCTCTCTATGGAATCCCTTACGTATCAAAAGCCTGGCTGTGAGTGACAAGGTTGAGTGCCTCACAGAATGATGAGTGACTCCTCACTTCTGTGAGGTTGACCACAAGATCAGGTCTGGCCTGAGATAACTAATCTGATGATCTCTGGTGGAAAGATGAGCTTCTGTTCGAGATCAGTCTGCATTTTCCAGTCCCGGGCTGTGTCCAGGAGGGTCAGTTCCTTTCTTGCTAATGGCTTCTCTGGAAGTTGTCCTGCCTTTACAAAAGGGGTGGTGTTCGAGAAACCAGGCATTGGGGAGGGAGGGCAATGGTGGTAGTTCTCCTTCCTTCCAAGGTAATCGCCAGCTGTGGCACAAAAAGAGTGTAAATTGAAATTAAATCAGATGAGGGATTGTCCAGCTGGTCGGCCATCATCTCAAAAGGAGCAAACGTCAGAAAAAGGATGAAGATAGATGCAAAATGCTGGAGTAACTCAGCAGGACAGGCAGCATCTCTGGAAAGAAGGAACGGGTGATGTTTCAGGTCGAGACCCTTCTTCAGATTTGTTCTTTCTCTCGAGAGACGCTGCCTGTCCCATTGAGATATTCCAGCATTTTGTGT
This sequence comes from Okamejei kenojei, assembly GCA_035221665.1. Lineage (NCBI taxonomy): Eukaryota > Metazoa > Chordata > Chondrichthyes > Rajiformes > Rajidae > Okamejei > Okamejei kenojei. The sequence continues at coordinate 41,336,451 of CM069146.1, forward strand.
CCATCTTCAGTTTAAACCAGCATCTGCAGTTCCCTCCTACACATTTCATCAGGATAAGTGTAGTGGCCTGAGCATGTTCACTGTGCAATTAGATCATGGCCGATCTGTATGTTAAATCCACCTAATCACCATTATTTCAAAATCATTTATACCCCTTCCATGCAGCAAACTATCAATCTCAGGATTGAACATGTCAATTACTGTAACATCTGCCCTGTTGATTATTGGGAGAGTGTGACCATATTTCCAGGACCTTTGTGGGAATTGCTTATTAACATTCCTTTTAACGATTTGCCCCCACCTCATTCCCCTGGCAACAGCTCACATGAAAGGAAATAGCTTTTCTTTGTTTAATCTCCTGAATCATTTAATAATGATAAATGTTGCAATAGCATCATCGCTAACATTTCTGTACCTAATGAAATTAAAGGCTAAACTACACTGTGTTCTTTCTGTCTAATCCTTGTAACCTTTAGTATCAAAATGATAATTCTACCATTGGAATACAAAGTCTTCTTTCTTCTAATAATCCATATACAAAACCCTTGTCATTTTCTTTGCAGGTGCTGGTGATCCTCTGCCTTAACAGCCATTTGATTTAATCCATGACATGAGTTGAAATATTTGGCATTGATTTTAGAATGCTTATTCATCGGGGACATGGCTGTAATTGTCTTACAGTAGATGAGAGGGGAAAGATTTAATAGGAACTTGAGGGACAACCTTTACCCATGGGTATATGGAACAAACTGCCAGATGGGTTAACAAAAGTGCTGGAGAAACTCAGCGGGTGCAGCAGCATTTATGGAGTGAAGGAAATAGGCAACGTTTTGGGCCGAAACCTTTCTTCAGACTGATGGAGGGTGGGGCGAGGGGCGGGGAGAAGAAAGGAAAAAGGAGGAGAAGGAGCCCGAGGGCTGAGGGAGTGCTGGGAAGGGAAGGAGACAGCAAGGGCTAACGAAATTGCGGACCGAGCGGAGGTGCCAGATGGGTTAGTTGAGGAAAGTAATATAACAACATTTTAAAAAGATTTGGATAGGTGTATTAGATAAGAAAGTTTTAGTGGGATATGGGCCAAACAAGAAGGTGGGACTAGTGTAGATGGGGCATCTTGGTCGGCATGGGCAAGTTGGTCCGAAGAACCCTTTCTCATGCTGTATGACTCTAGATCTAATCGACTAAAAATGTTGATTGCCCTGATTCAATTCTCTGGTTGATGGCTTAATGCTGGCGCAACGTATTTCGCTTCCATCAGTAGATTTAAACCCACACCCCGATGGCTAACTCTAGTTCAGTCTGGCAACATGGTAGGAAAGTACTGCAGATGCTGGTTTAAACTAAAGATAGACACAAAATGCTGGAGTAAATCAGTGGCACAGGCAGCATCTCTGGAGAGAAGGAATGGGTGACGTTTCGGGTAGAGACCAGACTGATGTCAGGGGAGTGCGAGATACAGAGATTAGGAAATGTAAGGTGTGAAAATAGGACAACGGGTATAGAAATCAAGGAAAATGTCAAATAGTTCATTGTTAGCTGGGAGAACGTAACAACAAAGTAAAATGTAGTCGGAGACAGTAAGTGATCGGAGAACTGAGAAGGGGAGGGATGGAGGGAGAGGGAAAGCAAGGGTTAGTATGGTCTCAAGTCACCAAATGCACTTTCTCCTCCTCCATCCCACCAATTATCTAAACCTCTTCCTTTTACCTTTCAACCACTAAACATTTCCTTTCTCTGCTTTTATTGCCAAAACCCACAACATCCTTGACTTAATGTTAGACCTCTCTTTAATTTCTGATTAGTCTTCCCTGCCTCAACAGTTCACTAGCTACATTTCTTCCAGAAATTTGAAGACATGTTTCAATTCCATGCTCCCTCCAGCCTGATAATTTCTAATTCCCATTGATTTACAATCCCTCCCTATAACCTTCATTGGGTGTGCTTTTAATTTTCCATTAAATGACTCTCCCCTTTCCTGCCTTTCCTTTTCTCCTTATCCAGTGTCCTCTTTCTTTTGTTGCTCTAGACATCATACTGTGAATTATAAGCATTATTTCCTGTTAAAATAATTGACAGAAGATGATTTGTTTGAAAGCCAGTATGTATTTTGTTATAATTATTTGCTGGGAATATTCCAAGTGAATTATTAAAAATTCATTAATATGAATTCAAAATATTTCTCATGGACCTCTACAGCTGTGACTAGGCTTTGGGGCAGAATGGTGAATGTATAGTGCAGTGATATTTCTACTGACATCAGTAGGAGTTTTTTTTTGCCTGGTGCAGCAGTAGAGTTGCTACCTTACTGTGCCAGAGACCCGGGTTGGATCCTAACTACGGGTACTGTCTGTACGGAGCTTGCACATTCTCCCTCTGAACTGCGTGGGTTTTCTCCAGGTGTTCTGGTTTCCTTCCACAATCCAAAGACGTGCAGTTTTGTAGGTTAATTGGCTTTGGTAAAATTGTAAATTGTCCCTAGTGTGTAGGATAATGCTAGTGTATGGATTGAGTGCTGGTCAGCACGGACTCGGTGGGCCGAAAAGCCTGTTTTCGACCTGTAAGTCTGAAAGTAAGCACAGTGAGAACTTAATTTTCCTTGAAGATAAAGAACATCCATTGCAAGGAAGGAAAACAAATGTAATAATTAAAAATGTAATCAAACTCAGAAAACAGAGTATGAATTAAAAGTGTAATGGCACAAAACTAAGATGAGAAGGTGGCAAGTACAGTGGAGCAAACATCCTCCTGGCCAGCTTGTGGTCAACCGGTGGCTATAACAATAACAGGAAAACTGTACTATCGGCTTTATTATTGGAATTCACAAAATGTCAATGTAAAATTTACATTGAATTGAACATAATGTGGGGTGGGGGAGGGGCAGGGTGGCTGTGTTGATGGGAACATGAGGAGAATAAAGAGGCGTGAGCGGAAAAGTTTGATGGTCAACACAGCCTTGATTTGGGCTTAAATGGTGCTGGAAATGTGGCGACTCTTGTGAATGTATCTCAACGTAACCTACATTTTTGTGACTAGAGAGTGATCCTAAGCTACAATCTACCTCATTGGAGACCCTCAGACTATCTTTGATTGGACTATCAATGCTGCTTGACTCTGAGTGAAGAAATGTCTTCTTATATACTTTACGTCTTATACTTAGAGTTAACTTAACTTAGCTAGAGAGTGGTCCTGAGCTACTAACTACCTGTGTAGGAAGGAACCAGATGCTGGTTTAAACCAAAGACAGACGTTTCGGGTCGAGACCCTTCTTCAGACTTCGTCACCCATTTCACTGTACCTCGATACACATGCCAATAAACTAAACTATTTAAGCATGATTGTGCCTCTGCATTTTTACTGAACTATATGCAAAAAAGGAATTGAATGGTACTTAGGTACATGTGACAATAAAGTATCAATGAACCATTGATGGTCAATAGGCCCTGTTTCTCTGCTGCATGACTATGGTTCAATCTTCAATACAGCAAGCTACTTGCAAAGCCACCAACAACTACAGGCATACAGTAGTGGAGTACAGTCAGTCTGAAGAAGGGTTTTGGCCCAAAACGTTGCCTATTTCCTTCGCTCCATGGATGCTGCTGCACCCGCTGAGTTTCTCCAGCATTTTTGTGTACCACAGGTGTACAGCACATCACTTTCAATAACTTTTGATTCATATGGCTTTATTAGGTCATTACTGATTTCAAATTCTTTATTATTTAGAAGTTCCAGATGACAATATGATTAAACATCATATTCAAGAAATATCAAACAAAACAAATGTGTTGTATTTTAAAATCAATTGTTAAGGTTATTTGGAATTTAATTTGTGCAGTATAGCACCTTGATACAATTCTTCAAATACAATTTGCCAGGCGATCATGAAGTCAAAACTAATTAATGCCTGCATCTTTAATTTCCCATTACACAATTACATGTTATAGTTTGGGCAGAAGTGGCTCCACATGCTGGTGTTAGTGGCCAGATGACACAAGCTTGGGGTTTCCAGGTGGTCAAGGGGGGGAAGCTTTACAACTGTCAAAGGAAGTTAATCTCACAGCCGCATCTTCCTACAGGCGGCTCCCCTGAGTCTGGACTGAGCAGACTGCAGCATTTCCACAGTAATTTAATCGGCAGTAACTTTGACCACTGCTTCAGAGAGGTTCAGTGTCCCATTAGTTCCGTGCTCAGGAGGAAGTCACCGATTCAGCGACTCAGTTGGAAGCCATCAATTGCTTGACACTGTTCAGGCAGCGAGAGCCATTTGTGAACCTTTCCGATGGAGACTGTTTCTCTTTATCATCAGTAGGGACAGCTGTCTTGTTGTGAACGCCACAGGCGAAAGCCAAGAGGTAAAGCTATGATCATCACATTAGCTTCCAATATGTGTTCACTGATTATGCTATCCTTGCTTGGCAATAACTTTAGAAATATTACCTTCTCACGACGTTAATAAACTGGAGAGATGATTTCCACAACCTGCTCCGTGTAATTAAGTTATAATCTGTTCACACAAAACAGATTGCTAGGCACAGCGGAAATTCTACCCTACACGTACCTAACTTCCCCCATTGTGATCAGCAAGTAATACTTGAAAAGTGGTGAGTCTGAGTAACTAAAACATTTTTTCTTTCCTAATTTATTTTCCTAATTTATTTCTTTGCAGTTTACTGACCAGCCTGTTTGCAACGTGCTCTGGGGTCACATTTGCTCTTTAATATCAAACAGAACTATAAAATATGTTAAACACACAAAGTTGGAGTAAAAGGGCCTGTCCCACTTTCACGACCTAATTCACGACCTCTGCCGAGTTTGCCCTTGACTCATACTCGCAGCATGGTCGTCACGAGGTCATAGGAGGTCGCAGGTAGGTCGTGATGTTAGTCGTAGATACTCGCGGCATCAAGCAGGTCGGGGCATTTTTCTAGCATGATGAAAAATGTCCACGAGTAAAAAAGATTGTGAATTAGGTTGTGAAAGTGGGACAGGCCCTTAACTCAGTGGATTAGACAGCATCTCTGGAGAAAAGGAATAGGGGATGTTTCAGGGCGAGACCCTTCTTCAGACCCAAAACGTCGCATATTCCATTTCTCCATAAACGCTGTCTGACTCGCTGACATACTCCAGCTTTTTGTGTCCAAATTCGTTTCAAACCAGATTCTGCAGTTCCTTTATCCAATAATAAAACAGGCATCTACTTTTTAAAATATCAGAGAAATTCAGTTAATAAACGATCTAACGATGCACTCATGCAAACCATTTCCATTATTGAAATGTCAGTGATATATTATTAAATACAGTATTCTTTAAATAGCAGCTGCCTTCATTACTTCTGTACTGAGCTTTTAATATTTTAATACCTCTAAAATATCTTTCAGATCTTGCATGCAGGAAGGAACCCCACACCAGCTTTTAGTTTAGTTTTGAGATACATCGTGGAAACAGACCCTTCAGCCCACCGACTTTGCGCCGAGCGGCGATCCCTGTATAATAGTTCTATCGTACGTAGCAGGGACAATTTACATAAGCCAATTAACCGACAAACCTGCGTGTCTTTGGGATGTGATAAGAAACTGGAGCAGCCGGAGAAAACTCATGCGGTCACAGGGAGAGCGTACAAACTCCATACAGACTGCACCTGCAGTCAGGATTAAACCTGTGTCTCTGGCTCTGTAAGGCAGCGAGTCGAACACTGCACCGCTCTCATCACTCCTTAATACTGAAGGAAAAGTTTAATGCAGATCTCTCATCTGCTCATGATCTAATGTAATTGGAATGGCCTATTCTTGAATGATTTAATGTGCATACATTAATACATGGCTACCGTTTTGCAGTCACTGACTTTGTCACATGCTGATTTTATAATGTGAAGTTGTGGTTAAAATTGGGGAATCTTATCCACTTTTTCACAAAATTAATAGATCAAGCAGAATTTGCAAAACCGGGATAACATTAAAGCACCAAAATCCAGAAAAAGTTGGAATAAGGCTTCCATTGCCATAAGAAAGGAGAAACATTAATTTTATACGACTCATCCAATACTGAAAGCAGAATTATAGTAAGCATTTGTAGTTTGTACCTGATTTCAGGCAACTGAATCATCCTACCACAACCAGAGAGCAGTGCTGAACTATTCTCTACTGATGTCCCTTGGACTATCCGTGACCGGACTTTGCTGGCTTTACCTTACACTAAACGTAAATCTAAACGTAAACGTTTATCTTACACTAAACGTAAATCTGATAGCCCTTCAGACATCCACATCTGCGCCAGGTGTGTTGAGATGGGGTTCCTAAAGGACTGTGTTATGAACCTGGAGCAGCAGCTCAATGACCTCCGTCTAGTCAGGGAGAGTGAGGAGGTCATAGAGAGGAGCTACAGGGAGGTAGTCACTCCAAAACCACAGGTGGGTCACAGTTAGTAAGGGCAAGGGGCAGAGGTAGGGGCTAGATAGTATCCCTGTGACTGTACACCTTGAAAATAGGTACTCCAGTTTGAGTGCTGTTGGGGTGGACAGCCTCCCTGGGGGTAGCAACAGGGACTGGGCCTCCGGTACAGAGACCGGCCTTGATGCTCAGAAGCATAAGGAAAAGAAGAGGAGGGCATTAGTAATAGGGAACTCCATAGTTAGGGGGTCAGATTGGCGATTCTGTGGATGCAGTCCGGAGACCCGGATGGTAGTTTGCCTCCCTGGTGCCAGGGTCCAGGATATGTCTGAACGTGTCCAAGATATCCTGAAAAGGGAGGGAGAGGAGCCTGAGGTCGTGGTACATATTGGTACCAATGACATAGGTAAAAAAAGAGAAGAGGTCCTAAAAGGAGAATTTAGGGAGTTAGGAAGAGAGCTATGGAAAAGGACCACAAAGATAACAATCTCAGGACTACTTCCTGTGCCACGTGACAGTGAGAGTAGGAATGGAGCAAGGTGGAGGATAAACGCGTGGCTGAAGGACCGTTGTGGAGGGCAGGGATTCAAGTTTCTGGATCATTGGAACCTCTTTCGGGGAAGGAGTGACCTGTATAAAAAGGACGGGTTGCACTTGAACCCATGGGGGACCAGTATCTTGGCGGGGAAATTTGCAAAGGCTACTGGGGAGACTTTAAACTAGATAGGTTGGGGGGAGGGACTCAAATAGAGATAGCTAGGAGACGGTGTCCGAGGCAGGAGGCAGAGAAGGGAAGCACTCAGACCCAACATGTCGGGGGGAAGAAGAAAAAAATAATCAGAGATTAAGAGGTGGTGGGTGTCTTAAAGGTGTGAGCAGAGAGAAAGAGGGGTATAAAATGACAATAGAAGCAAGTGATAGAGATTTGGATTGAAGACTGTTCCATGAATACTAATATTTAGAATAGTAATACTACTAACCTAATAATTAACATATATTAACATACATAAACATATATTAAATCTAACACACTGGTATTGTTAATAATTAGAGCTAATAATTGTTGACTATTGACTATTGATTGTTGATTGTTGACTATTGATTGTTGATCATTGATTGATAATTAATAAGGACAGCGAGGAAGACTGAATGAAACCTTCATAGTTGAATTAAAGGAACAATTAAACTGCATTTTCAAGATTGGTTGAAGATTATAATAAACTATGGACTTATTTCATCCAAAGAAGACGGAGAAGGAGACGGATGGGAGAATCAAGGAGATTTGGATTGAAGACTGTTCCATGAATACTAATATTTAGAATAGTAATACTACTAACCTAATAATTAACATATATTAACATACATAAACATATATTAAATCTAACACACTGGTATTGTTAATAATTAGAGCTAATAATTGTTGACTATTGACTATTGATTGTTGATTGTTGACTATTGATTGTTGATCATTGATTGATAATTAATAATTAATTATAACCGACTAACCTAGAATTAAGTAAATAGTAAATATAAATATATATCTTATTTTAACTTTAGGCTTTTTTTTTCTTTCTCTTTATTATATGTTTATATTATTATAATTTTCTATTAAGTACTACGTATATATACCATTATACCTGACTATGAACTTTTTATATATCATAGTTTAATATCCCCGGTTTAAATAATAATCTCTTTTTTTTTGTAATATTAATTTACTGAATCATGGAGATGGATAACATTTAACATTCAACACGGAAGTCCTTAGACTGCTAGCCATGTTAGTATGGCTAACACTAACTACACACATACTAGATGTAGTTTTTTCTTTCTTTGAGCACTTTACTAATCTCTTAATCTATCCCTTTTTTACTACTATTTCTAATTATTACTATTATTACTTTATATCTGAGTGGAATCATCAATTAATACAAAGGAGATATATATATGAGAGAAAATCAAGAGTCTTGAAATTCGTCTGTTCAGGGTTCAGGTGTTGGGTCTGGTGTGTCGAGCTGTACCATTTGCTCTGTTATACATCCCTTTAGATAAATGATGCAAGACCTACATACAAATATGGGGAATGGAGGAATAACGTTTTGTAGCTGGAATGTTAAAGGTATTACGAGGGGTAAGGTATTAGCACATTTAAAAGCACTTAAAATAGATGTTGCGTTTATCCAAGAGACACACTTGAAAAAAGAGGCAGAACATAGACTAAAAACCAAATGGATTGATAAAGTATATCACTCTTCTTTTACACACAAATCTAGAGGTGTAGCAATATTAATTCGTAAAGGTACTGCATTTAAACATGCTAATAACAGATAGTGACGGTAGATATATTATTGTAATAGGAGAATTATATACACAAAAAGTGATTTTTGTTAATATATATGGCCCAAATTTTGATTGCCCGTGATTTTTTTAAAAATTATTTAATACAATCCCTGAATTATCACAACATAATCTAATAATTGGAGGAGATTTAAATTGCACACTTGACCCTTATTTGGATAAATCATCAAAACAACGAAAACTTAAATCACACTCCAGTGAGTTAATAAATGCATATATAGACACCAGTAATATTAAAGATGTATGGAGATTGCAAAATCCAACAGGACGCGAATACTCATTTTACTCAGCCGTGCATAAAACTTATTCAAGAATCGATTATTTTCTGGTAGATTTAAAACTTATTCCACTTACGTATAATTCAAAATATCATAATATTATAATTTCAGATCACGCACCATTAACTTTTAAGATGAAAATAACGGGTAAAATGGAAAAACAAGATCAATGGAGATTTAATACACAAATTTTAAAGGACAAAATAACTCAAGAATATATTACAAAACAGATCAAGATCTTCTTTGAAACAAATGATACACCAGAAATATCATCATCCCTCTTATGGGAAACTTTTAAGGCCTATGTTCGGGGAATTATGATATCTTCTCAAGTATTTTATAATAAAGAGAATAGGAAGCTACAACAGGCATTGGAAAGAGAGATTAAACAATTAGATACAGAGAACGCCATTAACCCAACTACGACAAAACATAATAAAATTTTTGCATTGAAATATAAACTAAATAAAATACAGTCAGATCAAGTTGTAAAACTATACCAATATACCAAACAAATACAATTTGAATTCGGTGATAAACCACATAAACTATTGGCTCGTCAGTTAAGAAAATTGGAAGGAGAAAAATTAATATATAGGATCAAATCAGATAAAGGAGAATTACTAACACAAACTAAAGATATAAACGAGAGATTTTTGCAATATTATAAAAATTTATACTCAGCTAAAACAAAAGAAAATCGTATAGGAGTAGAAACATTTTTTAAAAATTGTAATCTAAATGGACTAGATTTAGAAGATAGGGAATTATTAAATGTCAAAATAACTACTAAAGAAATTGAAGAAACTATTAGATCATTAAAAAATGGTAAAACTCCAGGACCAGATGGTATTGGAGCAGAATTTTATAAAATATTTTATGATATGATAGCCCCACGTTTGAAGACACTATATGAACACATTTATACACAACAGAAATTACCAGATACATTAAAATGAATCTATTACAACCCTTATACCTAAATTAGATAAAAATCTCGATGACCCAGGGTCATATAGAGCTGTATCTCTTTTAAATACTGATCAAAAAATATTAACAAAAATATTAGCACAAAGACTAAACAAAGTGATTAATAAACTAATTCATTCAGATCAAACGGGATTTATACCAAAACGATACTCTTCAAACAATCTGAGAAGATTATTTAATATTATATATTCAAAAAGAAATATTAATAAGGATTTATCAATTATCTCGTTGGACGCAGAGAAAGCTTTTGATCAGATTGAATGGTCTTACTTATTTTCGGTTATGGAATTTTTTCAATTGGGAGAGAAGTTTATAACATGGGTTAAATTACTATACACTAGACCAACAGCTAGAATATTAATTAACCAAGTGTTAACAACTAAATTTAACTTATTCCGAGGTTGTAGACAAGGTTGCCCTTTATCTCCACTACTGTTTGCACTTGCAATAGAACCATTAGCAAAATCTGTGAGATCAAACCCTGAAATATATGGGTATGAAACTAAAGAAACTGAAAATAAAATCCCATTGTACGCAGATGATGTATTACTTTATATCACTTTATATCACAAAACCAGAAATTAGTCTTCCTAACTTGCTAGATTTAATAACTCAATTTGGATCGTTTTCAGGATATATAATTAATTGGAATAAAAGTGAACTTATGCCAATAATGGGAAATAATTTACATATATTACAACAATACAATTTTAAGATTGCAAATGAAAAAATTAAATATCTTGGAATTTATGTAACAAAAAGATATAATTCATTATTTAAATCTAATTTTTTACCCTTAGCGAATAAACTATTTAAGAATATTCAGTATTGGAAAACATTACCTATTTCAATGTTAGGTAAGATTAACGCGATAAAAATGATTTTTCTTCCACAATTACTATATTTGTTTCAAATGATCCCGATATATCTTCCTAAAAAATTCTTTAAGAAAGTGGACTCCATGGTTACCAATTTTATTTGGGATTATAAGAATCATAGAATAATTAAAAAGCATCTATGTAAATCAAAAATAAATGGTGGCTTTGGACTGCCTAATTTTATGTTTTATTATTGGGCAGTTAATATAAAAAATATTAATTTTTGGTTGGGTGAACTAGATAAACAACCAAATTGGTTAAAGATGGAAAAAGAAGACTGTATTGAAATTAGTTTGATTTTATTTGCTAATACTCCAATACATAAGAAAACTTATAAAGAAAACCCATTAATAGAAAGTGGAATACGTATTTGGAAACAATTAAAAAAAACATTAAAATTACAGAATGTACCACTAGTTCTTCCAATAGTAAACAATATTTCTTTTAAACCTTCACTGATGGACAAAGGTTTCTTAAAATGGAAGAACTATGGAATAAATAAGATCGGTGATCTTTACAGGGAAAACTTATTTCTCTCATTTCAGGAATTACAACAAAATTATGGATTACATTTTAAAGAATGTTTTCGATATCTACAAATTGGAGATTATGTTAAATCAAATACACTGGATTTTAGGAATAGAAAGACAGAAATTTTAGATTAATGTTTAAATAAACATCCAAATACAGAGAAATTAATATCATATATTTATAATATTTTATTGGAAAATGATTTACCAAATACGGATAAATATAGACAAGCATGGGAAAATGAACTAGGTCAAGTAATCAGTAGAGAAGTATGGAATGAAAGTTTACAATATATACATCATTGTTCATTAAGTGCTAGACACTCCTTGATACAATTTAAAGTTATACATAGATTACATCTCTCAAAGTCCAAATTAAATAGAATTTTCTCAAATGTGTCCGCAATATGCGATAAGTGTCAACAATTAGAAGCTAATTTAACGCATTCATTCACAAAATGTATAAAAATCACTAATTTTTGGATAGAAATTTTTAAGATAATCTCAATTGTAGTTAATGCAAAGTTGATTCCAGACTCAAAACTAATTATATTGGGAATACAAGAAACAAATCAGATATTAACAACACAACAAATAATTTTTATCGGTTATAGTTTAATAATTGGTAACAAATTAATACTAAGATTTTGGAAAGGTCCTACTTCCCCCACATCTAAAATGTGGATTACAGAAATGTCGGAGACGTTACACTTGGAACGATTAAGGCTTGCCCTGATGGACAGGCTGGACCAGTTCAGAGGAATATGGTCTCCATTTATTGAATATTTAAAGGGTCAAGATGGTCCGGTTCGAAGCCATGACGGAAGCCTGAATGTATGAATGGATGAAGAATTATAGACAATAGATCATAAATATATCTCCATTGAAGAATATCTTGTTTAATACTCCACTCAATTAGTTTATCTCTCTTTTTTTTTCTTTTCTTTTTCCCTTTTTTATTTCCTACTGCTATAAAATAAAAAAGAAAATTATAGAAGTACAAATAAGATTGATTGTTAATTTTAAAAATATTAAGAATGTATGTGACGTTAATATTTTCTTTTGCTTTAATTGGATTTTATATTTCTTCTTAATATGTAATTACTTCTAATAAAAATCTTACAAAAAAAAAAAAAAAAAAAAGAAGCAAGTGGTAGCAAGGTGAAAATTCATAGTGGCTGGCAGACAAATCCAGGAAAAAAATCAAAAGGGGTCACTTGTCAACATAATTATATAAAGGGTAAAAGTGTTGTAAAAACAAGCCTGAAGGCTTTGTGTCTCAACGCGAGGAGCATTCGTAATAAGGTGGATGAGTTGAAGGTGCAGATAGCTATTAATGACTATGCTATAGTTGGGATCATGGAGACATGGCTCCAGGGTGATCAAGGCTGGGAGCTGAACATCCAGGGATATACAATATTCAGGAGGGATAGACGGAAAGGAAAAGGAGGTGGGGTAGCGTTGCTGGTGAGAGAGCGGATTAATGCAATAGAAAGGATGGACATTAGCATGGAGGATGTGGAATCGATATGGGTAGAGCTGTGAAACTCTAAGGGGCAGAAATCGCTAGTGGGAGTTGTGTACAGGCCGCCTAACAGTAGTATTGGAGTTGGGGATGGCATCAAACAGGAAATTAGAAGTGCGTGCAACAAGGGTAACACAGTTATAATGGGTGACTTCAATCTGCATATAGATTGGGTGAATCAAATTGGCAGGGGTGCTGAGGAAGAGGATTTCTTGGAATATATGCGGGATAGTTTTCTAAACCAACATGTGGAGGAACCAACGAGAGAGCAGGCTATTCTGGACTGGGTATTGAGTAATGAGGAAGGGTTAGTTAGCAGTCTTGTTGTGCGTGGCCCCTTGCGCAAGAGTGACCATAATATGATTGAGTTCTTCATTAGGATGGAGAGTGACATAATTAAGTCAGAAACAAGGTTTCTGAACTTAAACAAGGGTAACTTTGAAGGTATGAGCCGTGAATTGGCCAAGATAGACTAGCAAGTGAGTCTTAAAGGGTTGACAGTGGATGTGCAATGGAAGGTATTTAAAGACTGCATGGATGAAGTAAAAAAATTGTTCATGCCAGTTTGGCAAAAGAATAAACCAGGGAAGGTGGTGCATCCGTGGATAACGAGGGAAATCAGGGATAGTATAAAAACTAAAGATGAGGCAGACAAATTGGCCAAAAGAAGCAGCCTACCAGAGGACTGGGAGAAATTCAGAATTCAGCAGAGGTGGACAAAGGGCTTAATTAGGAAAGGGAAAATAGATTATGAAAGGAAACTGGCAGGGAACATAAAAACTGACTGCAAAAGTTTTTATAGATATGTGAAGAGAAAGGGACTAGTTAGAACAAATGTTGGTCCCTTGCAGTCAGAAGCAGGTGAATTGATCATGGGGAACAAGGACATGGCAGACCAATTGAATAACTACTTTGGTTCTGTCTTCACTAAGGAAGACATAAATAATCTGCCGGAAATAGCAGTGGACCGGAGGTCAATAAGATGGCGGAACTGAGTGAAATCCAGGTTAGCCAGGAAGTGGTGTTGGGTAAATTGAACAGATTAAAGGCCGATAAATCCCCAGGGCCAGATGGTCTGCATCCCAGAGTGCTCAAGAGGTAGCCACGGAAATAGTGGCTGCATTAGTGATAATTTTTCAAAACTCCTTAGATTCTGGAGTAGTTCCTGAGGAATGGAGGATAGCTAATGTAACCCCACTTTTTAAAAAAGGAGGCAGAGAAAAAGCGGGGAATTGCAGACCAGTTAGTCTAACATCGGTAGTGGGGAAGCTGCTAGTTATTAAAGATGGGATAGCAGCGCATTTGGAAAGTGGTGAAATCATTGGACAAAGTCAGCATGGATTTACAAAAGGTAAATCATGTCTGACGAATCTTATAGAATTTTTCGAGGATGTAACTAGTAGAGTGGATAAGGAAGAACCAGTGGATGTGTTATATCTGGACTTTCAGAAGGCTCTTGACAAGGTTCCACATAAGAGATTAGTATATAAACTTAAAGCACACGGTATTGGTGGTTCAATAATGATGTGGATAGAGAACTGGCTGGCAGACAGGAAGCAAAGGGTAGGAGTAATCGGGTCCTTTTCAGAATGGCAGGCAGTGAGTAGTGGGGTACCGCAAGGCTCAGTGCTGGGACCCCAGCTATTTACAATATACATTAATGAGTTGGACGAGGGAATTGAATGCAACATCTCCAAATTTGCAGATGACACCAAGTTGGGGGGTATAGTTAGGTGTGAGGAGGATGCTAGGAGGCTGCAGGGTGATTTGGATAGGCTGAGTGAATGTGAAGATGCATGGCAGATGCAGTATAATGTGGATAAATGTGAGGTTATCCACTTTGGTGGCAAAAACATGAGGGTAGACTATTATCTGAATGGTGGCAGATTAGGAAAAGGGGAGATGCAACGAGACCTGGGTGTCATGGTACACCAGTCATTGAAAGTAGGCATGCAGGTGCAGCGGGCAGTGAAGAAAGCAAATGGTATGTTAGCATTCATAGCGAAAGGATTTGAGTATAGGAGCAGGGAAGTTCTACTGCAGTCGTACAGAGTTTTGGCGAGTCCACACCTGGAGTATTGCGTACAGTTTTGGTCTCCAAATCTGAGGAAAGACATTCTTGCCATAGAGGGGCTTCAGAGAAGGTTCACCAGACTGATTCCTGGGATGTCGGAACTTTCACATGAAGAAAGACTGGATAGACTCGGCTTGTACTCACTGGAATTTAGAAGATTGAGGGGGGATCTTATAGAAACTTACCAAATTCTTAAGGGGTTGGACAAGCTAGATGCAGGAAGATTGTTCCCGATGTTGGGGAGTCCAGAACAAGGGGTCACAGTCTAAGGATAAGGGGGAATTCCTTTAGGGCTGAGATGAGGAAAACATTCTTTACACAGAGAGTGGTGAGTCTGGAATTATCTGCCACAGAAGGTCGTTGAGGCCAGTTCATTGGCTATATTCAAGAGGGAGTTGGATGTGGCTCTTGTGGCTAAAGGGATCAGGGGGTATGGAGAGAAGGCAGGTACGGGATACTGAGTTGGATGATCATCCATGATCATATTGAATGGCGGTGCAGGCTCGAAGGGCCGAATGGCCTACTCCTGCACCTATTTTTCTATGTTTCTATGTTTCTATTCCCTTAACATGTATTTGTACACTGCAAATGAATTGATTGTGATCATGTATTGTCTTGCTGCTGACTAGTTAGCACGCAACAAAAACCTTTTCACTGTACCTCGGTACACGTGACAATAAACTAAACTGCAACCAAAACTGATTGTAATAGCCATATATTTTTTTCTTTTTTACAGAAAATCCCAAAATGTATTTGTCTGACTTGTTTTTCCTCCCCATTTCTACAACTTCCTCTCCCATCAGCCCATCATCAGTTCATCGAATGCTGGGTTATTGTAGGTGACAGACTAATGTCTTGAAGGCTTCAACATAACTGCCAGAAATCTGATTATTATTCATACAATTGGGCGCAGAGAGTAAACTTTAAATTGAGCAAGAAAACAAAGATGTACTTCTAAAAACAGGAACTTTGGCATTTTACAAATAGATAGTCATAAGTGAACTGAAGCATAAATTGAACGAGCATTTGGATTGTTGTCATTTGTGTCTACTTGCTTATCTCAGTGACATTGTGTGACTAATGGGACAAGCTCTGCATTTTAAAGGCAGTTCCTGTTGGTCTCATAAGTGAATTCATTGTATTGTAAACACATTAGCATATAAACTCAACAGCACACACTGGATCAGTGGAACCTAATCGATTCCATCCCTTTAATATAGTCTGAGTCCCCTTGCTCACAAACTCTATCAGGGCACTGTTTACAAAGGAAAATTTCTGAAGTCACGTGTCATAGAAACATAGAAAATAGGTGCAGGAGTAGGCCATTCAGCCCTTCGAGCCAGCACCGCCATTCAATAGCTGATCATCCACAATCAGTACCCCGTTCCTGCCTTCTCCCCATATCTATTTATTCTGCTAGCCCTAAGAGCTCTATCTAACTCTCTTTTGAATGCATCCAGTGAGTTGGCTTCCACTGCTTTCTGAGGCAGAGAATTCCACAAATTCGCAACTCTCTGTTTGAGCAAGTTTTTCCTCATCTCAGTTCTAAATGGCCAACCTCCTATTCTTAAACTGTGGCCCCTGGTTCTGGACTCCCCCAACATCGGGAGCATGTTTTCTGCATTTAGCTTGTCCAATCCTTTAATAATTTTATACGTCATAGAGCCATAGAGCATAGAAACAGGCCTTTCTGCCCACCATGTCCAGCAGCAATCCACACTAATAACGCATTTCCTGTCTCCATCAACTAACTCCATCCCGCATCCTAGTTTTCCTGCTACAACCAAACGTATGGGCAATTTACAATGGCCAATTAACCTTCCAGCATCACTTTGACGATGGATAGAGGATCTGCTGTGTTTAAAGTGAGAGGGAAATATACAAGCACTTCAGACCCTAGGTCCAGCTCTGGCACATATGCTGCTTGCATTCTTGGCCCTCTGGGTCACACTCTGGATTAATGAGTGTCAGATGCTAAAAAACAGAATTTCCAAGGAGTTAGTTACTGGATTCAAGGATTCGGATCGCTGGATTTTACTGTGTTTGGTTACATGTACAATGCTTGACTTTCGTATTTTCTTCAATAATCGCTTCATCCTTTCTTCGCAAGTTAATCATTTGATTTGGGTGGCACAATGGTGCAGTTTTGGAGCTGCTGGCTTACAGCGCCAGAGACCCAGATTTGATCCTGACTGCGGGTGCTGTATGTACGGAGTATGTTTATTCTCCCTTTGACTACATGGATTTTCTCCGGGTGCTCTGGTTTCCTCCCATACCCCATAGACATACAGGTTTGTAGGTCAATTGGCTTAGATAAAATTGTAAATTGTCCCTAGTGTGCAGGATGGTTTTAGTGTACAGGGTGATCGCTGATCGGTGCCGGATCAGTGGGCCTGTTTACACGCTCTATCTCTAAAGTCTAAAGATTTGCGGTCACCATGAAATTAATACATTATTCATGTTGCGTGCACAAAAGATAAGAAATTGATCGATATTTAATATCACTGACTTACAGTTGTTAACAGTCATTGAACGTGAGAAATTTGGTCAGCGAAAATTGGTGTTGACTTGAATTCAGCAGCTTATTCTTAAGCAGGAATGAATCTAGTCCAAGCTTTCTGTCAGAGGGATCTATTACAGATTTATGAGATTTATTCTGTTCTCCACAATTTGTAAATTATTGAAAGATATAAAATGCTTAACATATAATTAGTCCATAGCCATAGGTGAAGAATTGGATTAAACCCACTGACACTTTCTGCTCAGGGACAATATTAAGCACAAGCACATGTTGCCATTTAACGGCCAAATTATTGTGATTTTTTTTCAATCGTGAGACAATATTTTTTTGGTGGCTTTCTTTACACAGTCCACCTTAAAAACAACACACGTCTCTACTGAAAATTATTTAACAATTTTCCTTTGTATTCCTTTTGTTTCTACTGCCTCAACTCATCACTCAGTAAGAATACAATGAGGGGCTTGGTCCTTCACCCTGCCAAGAATACATAACTCACCCAGCTATCTGTTGGTGATACGCCAATCAATTAGTTTAGCTTAGTTTAATTTAGTTTAGTTTAGTGACTCAGCACGGAAACAAGCCCTTAGGCCCATCGAGTCCGCGCCGACCAGCGATCCCCGCACATTTACACTACCACACACTGGGGACAATTTTACATTTATACCTAGCCAATTAACCTACAGACCTGTACATCTTTGGAGTGTGGGAGGAAACCGAAGATCTCGGAGAAAACCCACTCGGTCACGGGGAGAACGTACAAACTCCGTACAGACAGGCACCCGTACTCAGGATCGAACCGGGGTCTCTGGCACTGTAAGGAAGTAACTCTACTGCTGCACCTCCATGCTGCCCTTCTTTCAACCTTTCCGTGAAAGATAATTTATTAATAATTTGTGCCTTTACCCATTTGGCATTTCCAAGCTAAGGAACCCATGTTGTGGGCACCAGTACCTTATCTCAAGGAATAGCAGTAACATTTGCTTCATCCCCTCACTTAGAAGACTTCCCTTTTGTTTCACATACATTGGTTACACCAAAAGTAAAGTAATTATTTACCTTGCTAAAAATTAGATTTCAAGCCTTTTGCCTTGCAAAGTTCCTTTGTGCAAAGTATGGCAACAACTGCAATTAATTGAATGGCGGTGCAGGCTCGAAGGGCCGAATGGCCTCCTCCTACACCTATTTTCTATGTTTCTATGTTTCTATACCAGAACTCCACATTGTCCCATTTAGTCAAGTGTTACTAAGGGTAATCACTCTTGTGGGGCCTTGAGGATTAACCTGTTTTGTCCACATTTAGAGCAAGGCTGTAATGAGTCCTAGACCTGGGTAGATTAGGCAATACATAAATTAAACATCAATGAGCAGAGCATTGGTGAATAAAAGCTCACTTGAACTCATTCTCAACAACACTTTTTATCACACTGCAGATCATCGAGAGTGGACTGACTGGAGCAAGATTAACCAGCTTTCAATTGTCCCATTTTTTTCTGGACAAACGGTACCTGGGCAATTCTCCGCATTGTTAGGTAACGGTCACCATTGTACCTGTGCTAGAACAGATTGACTAGAGCAAAGCTGGTTCTGAAGCTAGAAGCAAATCAGAACTTGAGTACAACACCCAGAAGATGGCTCACTGCTTTTGGTGTAACTGGTGCCTTTAACAATGTCATTCTATCACTTGGATAAATCAAATTGGCTTCAGGAGGGTGTGAGGGCACTTCTGTCACAGGAGGTTGTAAATGCTTCACCTTTACCTCTAGCATTCATACGCTAGCCCTTCTATCATTGAGGATAGAGATACTCCTGACGTGTTCTCCACCCATTCGCCATTTATTTGTCCACTTTTCATTACTCTGTGGCATTACTCCGTGCTAAAACATTGATCTGATCTCACAGTTGTGTGAACTCTTGGCCGCATGTATCGCATGGTGCTTTTCCAAATTAGTTTGCATGTGGCCCTTTGTTAACACCTCAATTTAGCTCTACTTTCGTGCTACCTCCAGCATGCCCTTCTGAGCTTTGCCTTGAAGCAGGGTCAATCCCCTCCTCACATATTGAGGGAAATGCAAGCGATGATCAACGTGGTTATGGCAAAATATAATTCTGCTGCTGTCGGTGAGCCACAGTTCATCATGTGTGCCTGCTTTGAACTAACAGGTTTGTTCTATCTCATTTAACGTAAAAGTCCTACCGCCCCACATAATCCCAGGTTTAAACATAGGACATTGTCTCAACAAGCACTACGTGCAATATGTAACCCATTCTGTCTACGGCCACTTGTAACAGAGAGAATGGTGAAAATGAGGTTGGTGGATTTATCCTATGTGTTAGTTTACTTTTCAATAGGTTGCAGACCCAGAAAAGGAATGGGTGACGTTTTGGGTCGAGACACCTTCTTCAGAGCTGTCCAGCTGTAGGGATTAAATAAAAACTGGAGTGCCAACTAGATTTGCCTTCAGTTTGCATACATTGTACTTATGAAAACACTTTAAATGCTCAGTTAATACTCTGGCTAGATCGCCACATGCAGCTTTTGTTCTGTATATGCGGCTCAACACAAGCTGAGTGAGAATATAATGCTGCCATCATCTCCTGTCTGAGCAAAGGTTAGCAAAAAATTGAGAGGTATTACTAGCAAATGATTTTGAGAACTGGTGGCTTGGTTTGACATAAGTTGAGTTTGTTCAATGGTGGTGTGCCAGTATTCCTTTTATGAAAAAGATTTTGTCACCTTTGGCAAATGTTATTGAGCAGTCAGCAAGATAAAAACGTGTCATTTTTTTGTTATTTGATTGCACTGTGTAGGTTGCATAGTATGTCCATGCCAAAGCAGTACATTCATTCCAACAGTGTAATGGGAAAGGTTTGTCCCTTGAAGTCCTGTTCTAAAGGTTATTTATGATCCTTGGAACAAAATTACATTAAATCGGCAGGAGTTCTCATTCTGACTGAGCACTGACCTTAACCTCCAGGCACGTTCAGATGGGGTTTCAACCACTTGTGTGATTACTTTTAGGAAACTGTGCTAGAAAACCCAGAGGCAAAATAGTTGTTGATTTTCACATAATCATGTCAAGTGCATCATTCCTATGATCTTAGTGTGCTGGATTCTATTTACTGAACAGAGGCGCAAGAGACTGCGGATGCAGGAACTTGGAGCAAAAACAAACCCACTGGAGAAGCTCAGCAGTTTGACCAGTAGCTGTGGAGGGAAGAGAGCCACGTCAACATTTCTGGTTGACATCCTGCATCAGATTTGGTGGGGGGCAGAGCGGCTGGTGGTGTGGAGAGGAAAGAGGTCATAGTCATTGAATCATGGAGCGATACAGCAAGGAAACAGGTTCACCCAGGTTCGGACCACCTTGTCCATACCGACCCAGTTGACATACTGGCAAGTCTCGTTTGCCTGCGTTTGTCCCATAGCCCTCTAAATCATTCCTATCCATATATCTGACCAAATGTATTTTTTATAAGTTGTAATGGTATCGACCTGTAGAGCTTCCTCTGGCAGCGCATTACAGATGCGGCCAATCCTCTGAGTGATAAAAGTGCCTCAAAAGTCTCTCTTACATATCTCCCCTCTCACCCAAAGCCAATGCCCTCTAATTTTGAATCTACAACCCTGCGAAAAACACTGTGAGTGTTGACAGTAGTTCAATCCATCACCGACATATCTTAAATATCAAAAGACAATATAAAAATTCTTCCCAGTAAGAAACAGATGAACAGTGAACTTTAAGTCAAACCTAGATCCAGTGCAGGTCACTGCTGAATGGCAATAAATAGGAGAATGATGTTCAAATGGCCCTTTTTGTTGGATCAAGATTTTTGTGGTTTGGTTTTGGACACGCTGTAATTTATTGAGGTGAAAAATGAGTGACTAATAAGGAATCAATGAGGTTGTGGGGAGAGAGGTTTAGGTGTGAACCTAAGGAAAATACAATACAGTCAATATCACAAAATTAAAGATAAATACCTCAAAGCTGAAAATCACCCATTGTGGAGGTTGTGGATGGAGTAATGGGGTAATAGTTTCTGTGTGTGTGTGTATGTATGTCTGTGTGTGTATGTGGCTGTGTGTGTATTAATGTGTGTGTTTATGTGTGTGTATATATGTGTGTGTGGCTGTGTATAAATGCGTGTGTATGTTTGTGTGTGTGCATGTGTGTGTGAGTGTGTGTGTGCATGCGTGTTGCCCTTCACTATGGCATAACTTGAAACATCATGAAGTGTTTTTTACACTGCCCCATGTCATGGGGATTCTCATTCCTCAAGGAAACAACTTGACCCACCACACCTCCCCTGGCCCTGCTGGATCACAGGACTTTGCTCTTGGCATTTATTTCATTTATCAAGAATTGTACAATCATCTGTGTCTCATTTTAACACTAATTTCTAGTCCAATTTCTAGGCAATTGTTGGCAAACCTCTCCTGGAAAGCATCACAATGGAAGGGCGCTGGTAGTACTGCAGCTCCAATGATACAGGTTCAATCCTGACTTTGGGTGATGTCTGTGTGGAGTTTGTACGTTCTCCTTGGTTCCCACATACCAAAGACTGGTAGGTTAATTGGCTACAGTAAATTACCTCAAGTACACGTGGACAGTAAGAAAAATGAGGGGAGAGGCATTTGAAAGAGAATGGCTGCAACAAAATTATGGTCAGATTGGGAATTAATGAGTTTGCTCATTACAGCCTTCACAGATTCAATAAGCTGATTAGCCTCCTTATATGTTGAAAATAAATACACATAAAATAAATAAAATGACTTGGAGAAGACCCAATATTGCAATAAATGTTGAAGCTTTCAATGAGAAAACCAATCATTCAACTGATATTCGTTCATGTGCCTTAGAATTTCAGGTTGAGCAAGAAAACTATACGTGTTTAAATATCCTCTATCAGATAATATTTTACAGTTGCAACTTTACTTTAATTTTAATTCAATTTCTGTAATGATATGTAGCTGTGGTGACCTTGAATGCACTTACACCAATGGGTCTATGAAAGCCTCCAAGGACTGCATGGCAGCAATTATACTGCTTTCCACTGGGGGTTCGTCTGTTTGATTTAGTTTAGTTTAGTTTAGAGATACAGCACGGAAACAGGCTCTTCGGCCCACCAAGTGCACACCGACCAGCTATCCCCACACATTAACACTATCCTACATACACTAGGGACAATTTGTACTTATACCAAGCCAATTAACCTACATACATGTATGTCTTTGGAGTGTGGGAGGAAACCGAAGATCTCGGAGAAAGACCACACAGTTACGGAGAGAACTTACAAACTCCGTACAGATAGCATCCGTAGTCGGGATTGTAAAGCTGTCCTTTTAATTCGAAAGATAGACACAAAATGCTGGAGTAACTCAGCGGGATGAGGAAAACACCTCGGGACAGAAGGAATGGGTGACGTTTCGGGTCAAAACCCTTCTTCAGATGGCCGAAACGTCAGCCATTCCTTCTCTCCAGAGATGTTGTCTGTCCCGCTGAGTTATTCCAGCATATTCTGAAGATTGGTTCTTCTTTGGAATTCATGGCTGCTACTTCCACGGAATTTTATAACCCCTGAATAATCCCTAACGTAGCATCATCAATCAACTCGGAAACAACGGGACCTCTGAAATCAAAACTTCCTAAACCTTGTGGGACTGCTTGAGAAGAAGAATAAAATAATCAATGCCTGCAGAATTACACAGGAATTGTATAATGTTATATTCTTAGGCCATTTTCAGTTTTCGTGGAGACAGTTTCTTGTGCAATATTTTAGTTACTGTCAAAAATTGACCAGCTAAGATCTTAAAACTTGACACCATGCATTGCTCAAAATTGTACCAGGGAGAGAAATTTATATCCATGTAGTCGTTTATTACATCTATCTCTGGGTCTGTGGCACGATCTAATTCAAAGCTCTAATATTATCATTTGCAGCATGAAAAGAAACAGTGGCAGTAGCCTGCAGGTACACAAAGTTGACAGTACCATTGGTGTGTCCAGGCCGCCTTGTTGACAGAATGTGTAGGAAGGAACTGCAGATGCTGATTTAAATCGAAGATTACTTCAAATAACCCTTGCTTACCCTCTCTCTCCATCCCTCCCCCTTCCCGGTTCTCCTGCCAGTCTTTCTAACTCTGACTACATTTTATCTCTGTTTGCTTTGTTGTTACCGTCTCCCAACTAACAATGATCTATTCTACATTTATCTTGATCCTTGATCTCCATTCCTTTTGTCCTGTTTTCACACCTAACAGTTCCTTATCTATATGCTTCCTTATCTATGTACCTCCCACTCCCCTGACATCAGTCTGAAGAAGGATCTCGACCCAAAATGTCGCCTATTCCTTCTCTCCAGAGATGCTGCCTGTCCCGCTGAGTTACAACAACATTTTGTGTCTTTCTTCACCCTGCTGACTGCACAGGCTTTGATGGTCAATAGTTTGCGAGTGCAGCTTCCACTATTGCACCCTAAGATGCCAGCACTGCCGATAAATTCAGGACAGTTTTCTGACACCTCGGCACGGTGGTGCAGCAGTAGAATTGCAGCCTTGCAGCGCCAGAGACCCAGGTTCGAATCTGACTATGGGTTCTGTTTGTATGGAGTTTGTCTGTTCTCCCTGTGACCTGTGTGGGCTTTCTCCAGGAGCTCCGGTATCCTCCTACACTCCAAAGATGTACAGGTTTGTAGGTTAATTGCCTTGGTAAATTAAAATTGTCCCTAGTGTGTGTAGGATAGTGTTAGTGTGTGGGGACCACTGGTCGGCAAGGACTCGTTGGGCCGAAGGGCCTGTTTCCATGCTCCGTTTCTAAACTGAACTAAACCTCATAATGTTCTGGGCGGAGAAGAGGAATAAGGACTTCCTGTGCTTTGGCCTGGGAAGTTCTGCTTGCTGCCTGTTGAATGCCAATATTACATTCCCTTGGCATGGTCAAGGGATATGAATGATTCTCTGGCCTGCCGTCATTCCAATGCTTGTTTCTAAGCTGCTGACATTTTTTGGAGGAATATGGGGCAGCAACATAATTTAATGACAATGTAAGGTTTACATTGAACCTCCAGGTCAAGATCAGACTGTGAAGAAAGCACACCAATGCCTCTACTTCTTTAGGAGACTGAGGAAATTCAGCATGTCTCCAATGACTCTGGCAAACTTCTACAGATGCAGAATAGAAAGCGTACCATCGGGGTGTATCACAGCTTGGTTTGAGAACAGCTCTGCCCAAGACCACAGGAAATTGGAGAATAAGTTGTAGATTTTGTCCAATCCATCACACAGAATGGATTTCCCACTGTTAACTCCATTTACCTCGGAAAAGCAGCCAACATAATCAAAGATTGTCCCACCCCAGTCATTCCTTCTTCTCCCTGCTCCCGTCCAGAGGGAGATACAAAAGATTGAAAGTGCGTACCGCCAGATTCAGGAATAGCTTCTTCACCTCTGATATCAGGCTTCTGAACGGTCTTTCCATACAGATCACTGTTCGATTCACCTCTACCCCACTGAGGACATTGACTATTGTCCATGGAACTGATGTGCTACAATGCTGAAAACTATATTCTGCACTCTGTATCTTCCCCAGTCTGTTGTACTCGCATTTGACTTCATTGTATTTATATACAGCATTATCTAATCTGTTTGGATAGCATGCAAAACAAAGATTCTCACTATCCTTCGATACACATTATAATAATAAACCTAAACCTGTATCTATGGAGCTGCCTGTAATATCCATATAGAAATAATAATAATAATAATAAAAATAATATCTTTTATTGTCATTACACATAAGTGCAACGGGATTTGGTTTGCAACTCCATCCGATGTCATAACTTAAACGACTAATAAAATTTGGGTTTAGATACCCCGAGAACAAAGTTTGTGAAAAGAACATCAGAACAGTAAAACAGTCAAAACCAAAACAGATTAAAGTGCAGATGTGTCTGTGTGATGTGACCATCTGAGGGAGACAGTCCATGGGGGTGGGGGAGGTACTCAGCAGGGCTGGTTCAGAGCCGCTATAGCTCTGGGAATTAAGCTGTTCCTGAGTCTGGAGGTTCGGGCGTAGAAGGCCTTGTAGCGTCTGCCGGAAGGGAGTAGTTCGAACAGTCCATTACAAGGGTGAGAGGAGTCTTTATGGATGCTGAAGGCCTTCCTAAGGCACCATGTGTGGTAGATGCCCTCCAAGGCTGGTAGCGGCGTCCCAATAATCTTTTGCGCTCTGTGGACGACGCGCTGAAGAGCTCTCCTCTCTGCCTCCGTGCAGCTGAGATACCACACAGAGATGCCATACCATATAACCATATAACAATTACAGCACGGAAACAGGCCCTCTCGGCCCTTCCAGTCCGTGCCGATCATTTGTTTTCCCCTAGTCCCATCTACCTACACTCTACATACCTTAGTATGCTCTCTGTCGCGGTAGAAGGTCGTCAGCAGCTGTTGGGGCAGACCAGTCCTTTCAATGTTCTTAGGAAGAACAGTCGTTGCTGTGCCTTTTTGACCAGCGCAGCAGTGTTGGTGGACCATGTGAGGTCCTCTGAGATGTGAGTGCAGAGAAACTTAAAGCTGGACCTCTCTCCACGCTGTCCCCGTAGATGGAGATTGGGGCGTATTCCCCATTCTGCGACCTCCTGAAGTCAATAATCAGCTCCTTGGTCTTGGAGGTGTTTAGTGACTAGTTGTTCCGTGAGCACCAGTCCGCCAGGTTCTGCACCTCCGCTCTGTAGTTTGTTTCATCACCGTTGGTGATCAGCCCGATCACCGTTGTGTCGTCTGCAAACTTGACAATGGTGTTAGTGTTGAATGCAGGGACACAGTCGTGGGTGAAGAGGGAGTAGAGCATGGGGCTCAGTACACAGCCCTGTGGTGTGCCAGTGCTCAGGGTGATAGTGGAGGACAGGTGTGGCCCCAGTCTCACTGCCTGTGGTCGCTCCGTCAGAAAATTCAGGATCCAATCGCATATCAGTGAGCTGAGGCCCAGCTGGTGGAGTTTGGTGGTGAGCTTGGTGGGGATTGAAGGCAGAGCTATGAAGAACATCCTCACGTAGGTGCCTTGTCTTTCCACGTGGGTCAGGACAGTGTGAAGAGCCACAGAGATGGCATCTTCTGTGGATCTATTTGCCCTGTATGCAAATTGATGAGAGTCCAATGAGGCAGGGATGCTGGATTTGATGTGGGAGAGGACCAGCCTTTCAAAGCACTTCATTGGTATTGGAGTTAGGGCAACCGGGCGGTAGTCATTCAGGTTGGTGACTTTAGACTTTAAACTTTTTCGGCAGTGAACATTATGAACATTGTGAACATTAAATGGAGAAACAGTAACAGTTTTGTGATAAATTCCCAAATTTAGCCTAAATTCTGTCACGTTTATCTCTTATATACATCAAACATTTGTTTTTTACTAGGAATGCATGATATCAGTTGTTTTCATTTATTAAAGGATGCCTCAGTGATTAATATCACAGAAAACTAAATTTTATTGCAATGTCAACACAGCTCAAATGCAGGGCTATGCGGCTTCTAACAGAAGTATGGTGAAGTTTTCCATTTCACTTTCAAGTTTGGTTTGATGTCCATCATGACGTTACCATTGGAATTGACACTGTTATTGTTAGATTGGTAGAAGACAATGTTTAGACTTGTTAAACATGCCAGATGAATGTAACGGTATTGGGGAAGAGGCAAGCACTCAGAATGATCCTGTCAGTACTCTGGGCTGACCTACAGTTCATGATCTTTGTGAGCATCTGTCCAGAGTTATACTTACAGAAGATATACTTCACAACCAGAGCCATGAAAACCCTTTGCAGTTCTGGGAGGGCAAACTCCACAATACAGATTAGTACCAAAACAAAATATTACACGTATCTGTGGAATAACCTGTAATATTTTGTTTGGTATTATTCTGTATTCTGGAGGTAGATCTCTTTGGCGTTAAAGTAAATGAGCAGCATAAGTTTATAAGTTGATAGGGGAAGAATTGGGCCATTTGGCCCATCGAGTCTACTCCGTTATTCAATCATGGCTGATCTATCTCTCCCTCTCAACCCCATTCTCCTGCCTTCATCCCGTAACTTTTGACACCCATCCTAATCAAGAATCTCTCAATCTCCACTTTTAAAATACCCAAATGACTTGGCCTCCACAGCTGTCTGTGGTAATAAATGCCACAAATTCACCACATTCTGACGAAGAAATTCCTCCTCACCTCCTTTCACGAGATACGCCCTTTCATTCTGAGGTTGTGCCCTCTGGTCCTCGACGCTCCCACTACTGGAAACGTCTTCTCCACATCCACTCTATCCAGGCCTTTCATGATTATGCTTGTGCAAAAACAGATGGTCAGAGCTCTTTGTCTGCCAGTCCAACTCAATTCAGATCCTTTGATAAGAGTCTGAAGGGACTGTAAATAAGATATTATGGAACTGCAAGTTTGCAGGAGTCCTTGGACGTATTGACTAAACTTCATCAATATAAGCCCTAGACTGTCAATCAGCACCGTTTAATCAACTTGAGGAGATGTCATTCTTTCAATGTTCAACTGCTTTGTGGTTTCTGGCACAGTGCCCTTCACAATATACCCAGTCTGCTGGGAATCTCAATGAGATACTCTGTGGCTGTATGGAGTTCCTGTTCTGTTAAAATCGACTCACAATTCACAGTAGCTAAATCTATTGTTAGCAATTGAATGCATTTGTTTGCATCTCTAACATGTTGGAAAACAGGTCTGGACTTTTTGTTTTGGTTAGTATTAGACCAAGTACTAGGCAGCACAGAGATACAATGGTTGAGTTACTGCCTTACAGCGCTAGAAACCCAGGTTCGATCCTGACCACGGGTGCTGTCTGTCTAGAGTTTGTATGTTCTCCCTGAGACCTGTGTGAGTTTTCTCCAGGTGCTCTGTTTTTTTTCCCACATTCCAAAGTGGTGCAGATTTGTAGGTTAATTGTCCTCTGTAAATTGTCCCTGGTGTGTAGAACAGAACTAGGAAATGGATGATCACTGATCGGCGTGGACTCGGTGGGTCAAAAGCCTTATTTCCACGCTGTATCTCTAAACTAAACTAGTGAAAATACCCAACAGCACAATCATTAACTGAATATTTACTTCTAATATTTATCAAAAGCAATGCTGATAAATAGTCTTGTTATTTTTTATCAAAAATCATAGAGCGGAGCAAAATAGACCACTCATGCAAAATCCAATGGACTGACGTGTAGTACGCTACGGAGCGTAACTTCCACCATTTTAGTAAACCCGACCCGACTTCAGTTATGCCTCTCGCAGTGTAATCAGTGTTGCGGGGGAAGAGTTTGTGTGTTTGTAAACGTTGTAAATGTTTTTTAAAATGTTCTTTTTAAATGGCTCATGTCCTGTGTTTGTGTGTGTGTGTGTGTGTGTGTGTGTGTGTGTGTGTGTGTGTGTGTGTGTGTGTGTGTGTGTGTGTGTGTGTGTGTGTGTGTGTGTGTGTATGTGTGTGTGTGTGTGTGTGTGTGTGTGTGTGTGTGTGTGTGTGTGTGTGTGTGTGTGTGTGTGTGTGTGTGTGTGTGTGTGTGTGTGTATATATATATATATATATATATATATATATATGATACTTTGGTCTGAAGTGAAGAACGTTGACAGCAGTCGGTTAGCTTTCTGGCTGAAGCAAAGGCCAAGTCGATGTAGCAATCCGATAAAAAGAATGATACGCTTGCGATGATGTACGCTCTTTGTTTTATTTTATATTTTATATGTCTAATATATCTTCGCTAAACTATGCCACTTGCTTTGACAAATGCTATGGATGTATCCATCCAGCACGATCTCTCCGTTCATTTGTTTACGCATTTAATTTAGGTATTGGCTCCAATACGATAGTGATGATTAAAATAATCTAGGAAATGTTACACATAATAAAAGGGTCGCTCAGAATTGTCACAAATTATCCACATCACCTCGCCTGATGAGCATAATTGTAGCAGTTCCAAGGAAGATTATGTAAAATCATATCGTCTGCAATTACATTAACAAGAATGAAAATTATTGATATTGCAGACATATTATGTTTGCTCAGCATTGGGCCCCCTCTTTCCGCAGGCATACATTATCAGAAGTATAAAGTGGTTCAATAAATACAACGAGCGTTTTGTTTTACAAGATGCAACATGCTTAACATTCTTGTGCGATTAAATAATGTATTTTCAATTGCATTTAGCATTTATCTTGTCAACGTTGCCTTAAAACAATCTTTTTTTAAATTTATTAGACGCAGTGTACAAAAATATAATCAGCGGCATATGACATAATACAGTTATTGTACAGCTTCAATTTTAATTTTTAGCCAAAGATGAGAGAGAGGAAGAGAGAAAAAGCAAGAGAAAGAGAAAGTGGCTGTGGAAGAATAGAACCCCTAGACTACCAAATTGGTGCAGCCAAAGAGTGAGTAAGTAAAAGAAATAAGAAAGATGTAGATAAATAAAAAGACAAAAACAGAAAGAAAAACAAAAGGTGATGATATACCTGCTTTGTATCCCTCCCCACCCATCACCCAGCCCGTAATTAGATTTAATTCCCAAATTGTGTGCACCATACTATCCTTGTAATGAATCAATGAATGGTGTCCATGTCTTCGAAAAATGCTCTGGTTTTTCTGCTAAGACAAGTCTCATATTTTCAAGATGTAGCGTCTCAGACATGTTTGTAATCCACATTTTAAGAGTAGGGGCAGATGTATGTTTCCAGAATTTGAGTATTTGTTTTTTCGCCGTTATCAGACCATAATTAAGGAGACATCTTTGAAATATTGTCTTTGAAATATTGATAGCTCAGAGCAGGCTTCTGACGTTCCTAGAATAATCAGTTTTGTGTCAGGGTCCAGTTTTGTTTATAATGTTTTTGAGAAAATGTCAAAAATTCCTCTCCAAAAGTTATGTAATTTTATGCAAGAGGTGAAGGAATGTGTTATAGTTGCTTCTTGAAGGAGACATTTGTCACAAATAGGAGATACCTTAAAACAATCATACGTTAACGTTTCTCTTGTGGTTAATCCCAATTCCTGAAATTAACATATTTTTAATTTTAAGAAGATTCAACAAGCGTGCACATCATTTACAATCTTCACCTATTTAAAACATTGCTTTATATTTGGATACATCATAATCACTTGAAATGATTTGCACAAGACTTGATTCAATTTTATATGTCATAGTTTTTTTTGTTCAAATTAAGTAACCCACAATTTGAACACATTTTAAAGTAATTTTGCAGCCACAATTCACATAAGGTTACATTTCTGAGGTGACGATTGGTGGGCGTTGGGAAGAGAATAAATTAAATCAGGATGAATTAGAAATCACGGCAACCCAACACGTGTTATTGATTGGAAATATAATATTGATATCTTTCTGGGAAACTCGGAGTATTGAATGATTGTATAAATTTGTTTCTTGGTCAAGACTGAAATATGTACCCTCCAGCCCTTTTGCAGATTGTAATAATGGTACTGATTTGTCGTAAAATTAGTTGCATAATAAAACTGATGGATGTGGCGTTTGGATTGGATTAATAGTTAGATACGGACAAGTGTATGATGGATATTACGAACTTTCACCCACATGAACAACTCTAATGGATGATTTCACTTGCACCACGAAATCTGAGGAATTAACCTATTTTATCATGTACATCGCAGGTGAATTATGGAATATTTCCCATTTTCTAAGGGATTATGACCAGGTGACAACAAGTTTCTGCATCACCACTTCACTGACATATTAACAAGTGTGCACATTACCCAGGAGGTCACAATCAAATATGCCTGCAGTTCAAAGTAAAGAACCTGACGAAAGACTGGTCGGATCGCCTACATTGGCGATTTGAGCAGTATGCTCCACTTGTAGATATGGACGCCGCCATGACAGAAGCTGGTTACAGAAATGGCGCTGAAGATTACCCATCAGCTACTACAGCTTTTTCGCGGAGTGGACCATCTTGCACCGCTCTATGATTTTTGATTTTTATTTTTCCAGGCATTGAAATTTCCAGCACTGTCCCCATTAGATTTTCGGTATTTCCACTTTTCCACTTTGTTTTTAATCTGAATTCTACATACTGTGACTAATGTCAGTCTCAGACTTCAAAACCATGTGGGGCATGAAGAAAGAAAATCTTAGTTATACTCACTAAATATCAACCAGCTGTGGATATCCGAGTCATAGAAGTCACAGAGTCATATAGCAGGAAACAGGTCAGTTTAATTTATCGTCACGTGTACCGAGATACAGTGAAAAGCTTTTGTTGCATGCTAACCAGTTAGCAGAAAGACAATACATGGTTACAATCGTGCCATTTACAGTAGGATAGATACTAAAAGCTGGAGTAAGTCAGCGGGACAGGCAGCATCTCTGGAGAGAAGGAATGCATGACATTTTGGGTCGAGACCCTTCTTCATTTACAGTGTATATATACATGATAAGGGAATAATGTTTCAGGCAAGGTAAATGCCTGTAAAGTTAGATCAAAGTTAGTCCGAGGGCACCAATGAGGTAGACAGTAGTTCAGGACTGCTCTCTCGGTGTGTTATGATGATTCACACCGATACTTTTTGGCTGATGGGAGAGGGGAGAAGTGGGAGTGGCTAGGGTGCGACATCCTTGATTATGCTGCTGGCCTTGCCGAGGTGTAAATGGAGGTGTAAATGGAGACAATGAGAGAGAGGTTGGTTGGAAACAGGCCCTTCGGGATGTGGGAGAAAATTGGAGTACACGGGAAAACACATGTGGACACAGAGAGAACATGCAAAATCCACAGAACACCAGCATTCAGGATTGAACCCAGGACTCTAGAGTTCAGTAGAATAGTAGGATTAAATGAGAACTTACCAGTTTGAAGTTTGATCCTTATTTTATGAGGAGTTACGATGAGGGATTGCATGCAGAAGCCCCGCCAGAGCGCATGCTTGTAATACTTCAAAGCAGCGGCGTGAAAACACAGAAACCCAATAGCCGAAGTAACATAGTAAGGATTTTAGAAGACTAGAACTACCAGATGATCCTTTAGATTATGAGGGTGGGAGCGGAGGGCACGTAATCCCTCATCGTAACTCCTCATAAAATAAGGATCAAACTTCAAACTGGTAAGTTGTCGTTTAATCCTACTATTTTACTTCGGAGTCACGTGAGTGACTACGTGAAGATTTCAAAGCTCTGTGATATCATGCCGCAGATACAGTTCCATACAGACACACTGCCTTGGTTGACATGAGATAACCAAATAATGTATCGAACATTGTTTAATTTATACAATAAATGTCTTAAACAATAGAAATTTACACAACAGTAATAACCCCTCTTTTGCAGGGGAAATTACAAAGGAGAACTCAAACAGAACCCAAAACAGCTTGCCCAATCATTGCATTGCGAGTACAGGTTAGTCAGAAACCGTAAAAGGTTCCTTAACTGGACTATCCTGGCATGAGGATTTGGTCTAATGGCACGTCCTGCGCCTTTGCTGCGTACGTTGATGCCCCCCTGGTGGGGTGATTTAAACACATCAGTGTCTACTCCAGCAAAATGCAAACGTGTTTCAGTCATCTAGCAATAGCTTGTACTGATACCTTTGTATGAGGTTTTATGTGGTTGATGACCATCGCTGTTTCAGAGCCTCTGAGACTCTTGATGACCTTGATATTATTAGCTCAGATGCATAATTACATATAGTCTTAGATCAATGGGTATATTTTAAGCTTATTTTGGTTCCAGCCATCCGTGGCCTGCTCTGATTAGATCGTATGCATAAAACACAATATTATCTACAGAAGAATGCATTCCAGTCATACCTTTTGCAATATTTGGACCCATAATGCTGCACCATGAACATGATCACTTTGAGCGTTAACTTCCTGAAAGGCAGAGATGCAATTGGAGCCCATTACCAAAGCAGCGTGAGAACTATGCTCACATCCCAGATTTCTGAATATGTTTGTCTGGGAGGGTTTTGTTAAAATACCTCCTATGAATCGGCCACCAATAGATGAGATCCGACAGAGTGTTGTCCGGACCCTTGCCCTAAGTAGGAGGACAAAGTACTTCTAGCACTATAAATTGCACTATAGCTTAACTGCTCTTCAAAATGCAATGTAGCCAGGAACTCCAATACATCCGGTATGCCTGCAACTTATGATATGATATATTTAACTGTAAACAGGACATCTCCCATTTCTTAATATGAGATACATATTGTTTTTTAGTATTATCTCTCCAGACCATCATAATCACATCGACGGTTCTACTCAATAGTCTGAGTCCCTGGAGCAGTCTGGTCAGAAGATACAAATCAATAAATTAATATGCTCACGTAAAGGGGAACTTTCCTCCTGTCCCAGTGTGAACCAACAAGTTACTGTAATTGGGATGATCATGAATGATCATCTGTCTCAAACCAATGGGACCTTGCTGTGTGGACCAGTTTAGAACCCACTAAACACCTAAGTGTAGTCATACTCTATTTTGATGAGACATTGATTGAATGAGGAAGAAATGGGGAAGCGTAAGAACATACATCCCCAATGTAGCGAGAATGTATCCTCCGCTACTGCCCCTAGATTTAGTTCCCATGCCGAATACAGGTACTGATAATTTAACCCAGATACAACAGATCTATGTTTGGGAATCCATACCAGCTAACAATGATTTTGAAACTTTTGGATTCTTAATTCATTTAATGTTTGTCATGGAATTTACATGACCTGGTGTCTGCAACTTTTGCATTATCTCTACCTGATAGGTAAATATCTGAGACCCAGATGTCCCTTGTAATGCACCAGTGCCAGATAAGGCTAGGCAGACTGTTACAGAATAAGGACCTCATTCTACCCATGTGATTGATATGGGTACCAGCTGTGGAATTGTGAATCTGAAACTGTACATGCAATCATGCTTTGTTGAGCAGAATTCTTTAGGCCATAGAATGCACCCAGCAATTCTACGCAGTTTACCCCAGCCTCTGCAGGGTTAATGCCTCTTCCACATTTTACCAGCTGTCCCAGCCAGACTTGATATCAGTGGCTCCTCATCCTGAAGCTCCCATCAGTTTGTAAACTAAGGTTATTGAGTCAGAATGTCGCTAGTACATCGCGAGACATTAGTTACAATTTTGGCCCTAGCCAAAGTACTGTCATGTTAATTAACCAATGATGGCCTCAAATAGCCAATCATTCTAAATAGTACTAATCTAAGTTTAATTAGATGGGTGAGGACCTAACCTCTCAACAGGTGTGTGGTAGCTGAATATTTATCTTTCAGATCTATGGCTGCCAATATAACACCCTTTTTTATCCCAGTTACAATACTGACATTTTTATTTAAACTTTTTATACTGGACCTTAAGGGTTAAGTATGTTCCGACCCAGAATGACTCGACACCCACCATCGTCCTTTTGGATGGGGAATTGGACACAATTGTTAAGGCTGATATGCATCATCCACCTATAGAGTTAGTGGTATTGAACCCCAATACCAAACTATGTCTATTTTGTACGAGTGGATGTACTTCTGAGATACCTATTTGACACAGTCCAATATTCACTGACTGTTTCATAATCTGAAAGGATATGGTTTTTGAGGTGGCATCCTGGCCTCAGTTTTAGTCTCATCGTCCAGGTCTTCCCCTAGGTACTAGAGGATCTGCGCAAGGCTGTGAACCGTGGGTTGAGCGTAGGCTGGATATTTATTCGTAAATATTAAACTAACAAATGGGTATAATTTCTGCTTCCACCAGTTTTTTTATATATTTATTTTTTAGGTCTTTTGCAGCCTGAATTCATGCGCCCTCATGATGCGCTCCTTTAGAGCGATGTACAGTAAACAGGTGTTTGATATGTGAATTTTTTCCCCCATTATGAAGTCCTGGAATTGGTGAGGAGCATTAATTTGCTGGCCAAATCGTCATCCCCGACTTCACCGGTATGGTAAATTGCTAACCACATCCGGGACACCTGGAGCGTGGCTCTTGTGCTATGGTGTATGCACATAAGCAGTGACATCAACTTCAGGGTCAGCATTCTACTGCCCTGGCTCTCCCGGCTGATGCGCACGGGAGGTCACACACAGCCCTAAAAGAGGTGCTGGTGTGATGGGTCCCCAAACTTCAGGGTCAGCATCCTACCGCCCTGGCTCTCCCGGCTGATGCTCACGGGAGGTCACACACCCAGCCCTAAACGAGGTGCTGGCGTGAGGGGTCCCTATACTTCAGGGTCAGCATCCTACTGCCCTGGCTCTCCCGGCTGATGCTCACGGGAGGTCATACACACAGCCCTGTCAACAGGTGCTTGTGGCGCGGCTCTCCCGTAGGCCTGCGCTGTGAAAAAGTTCGATGTCAGCAACCCATTGACCCGAACTGGTCTGCCCATTGCCACAGGGAGACCTTGAGCAGCCCTCTCCTAGGCAATGCTGGTACGGTTCTCCCGTAGGCCGGCATTTTCACACATGAAGCAGCCCTATCGCAGGCGCTGCTAGCGCAGCTCTCCGTAGGCCAGCGCTGTGACAGATACGGCGTCAGTAGAACACTGACCCGTCCTGGTCTCCCCCTCCAGCAGAGAGACCTTGAGCAACCCTGTCCCAGGCGTTGCCGGCGCCGCCTCTCGTAGAGGCTGGTGCTTTTTTACATGAAGCAGCCCTGTCCTAGGTGCTGCTAGCGTGGCTCTCCCATAGGCCGGTGCTTTTTTACATGAAGCAGCCCTGTCCTAGGTGCTGCTAGCGCTGCTCTCCCATAGGCCGGCGCTTTTACACATGAAGCAGCCCTGTCCCAGGCGCTGCTGGCGCGGCTCTCCCGTAGGCCAGCGCTGTGATAGATTTGGCGTCAGTAGCACACTGACCCATCCTGGTCACCCCCTCCAGCAGGGAGACCGTGAGCAACCCTGTCCTAGGCGTTGCTGGCGCCACCTCTCGTAGAGGCCGGCGCTTTTCCCCCCATGAAGCAGCGCTGTTCCAGGCACTGCTGGCGCGGCCTGTCCCATAGGCCCGCGCTATTATAGTGGAGTCTCACTAATTTGGTAGTGTGAATTTGTAAAGGGTGAAATACCCTTATTATCGAAGAGGAACCATTGCAGCCCAACTCACTTGAGTTCCAATAGGGCTGCACAAGTTCTCTCTCCCTCCAATTTAACTCCATGCCTGGGGCACCGTGTCTGTGAGTCGCTGACCGACTGTCAGCGACTCTAGCATTATTTAAACGGCAACCCCGCAGGCTGGAAGCCACTGACTGCTTTGTCAGCGGCTGTTATCATGAAACCCGATCTTTTTGCCGGCTATCCGCTTCTGCGGTCTCCCCCCCCCCCCCCCACATAGCCGGCTGAGGCATCGGACCTCCGATAAATCCGGCAGGAAACCTCTGTAAAGAGAGGCTCCTGCTCGAACAAAGAACGCTGGTAAGTAAAAAACACTTACCTTCTAGGTTGAAACTTACCGCCGGCAGAAGCGTTGCCCCACCAGTCCGGTGCTTGCCAATGCGTCTGACGTAATGACAAGCATGCGTTCTGGCGGGGCTTCTTCATGTAGTCACTCACGTGACTCCGAAGTAAAATCTGTGCTAACCTTTGCACCACTCTGCCACCCCACATCAGCAATACAATTATATAAAGCTGGGTTCAAGTCACCAGGTTATCAGCACTTTTAACAAATGTCACAAAGGAGTCTAACCTGCCCTTACCTAAAAAAACATGAAGGATAAGACTATAAGTGATTCAGGTATAGAACTTCATGATAATTTTTAAATTTGTTCATTTTTAAGAAGTTAACGATTACAATATTTTCCATGATGTTTTGGCAGTTTTATAAAGATAAACACTTTTCATCCCATCTGTTCTCAAGTTTTATAATCCGTTCGTTGTCAGACAAGAGTAGATTATAAAATGTCTCAATGTGATGAGTTCTAATTAAAATAATTTTAAAAATCACAATCATGACTTTGTTGAAGGGTGGCATCTTCTGAATTTGACGAGGGTTTGAAAATGTACCCATGACCAATCGGCTGCTCCTAGCGAACATCAACAAATGTTCAAATTACAGGTTAAATCAAATTCTGACAGCACTGTATCAGACATCATTAAAATGCTTTCATTTACAAAATTGGTTATTTCAACACAGATGGGTTTATAGTCCTAATTAATTTCAGCTACACAGCATGTTTTTATTGGCCTAAATATAGCTTGAAATATATCAAAAATGTTACATGATCTATTTAATTGCATACTTCAGCTTATGTTATGCTAATTTTCCAGCTTGAAAAAGCAGCTTGCTCCTGAGAGAACGAGTCGCAACATATTTTCCCCAAAATAATATTCTCTGCCGCTAGCCCCTGATAGATACATCTCCTCATCCTTCAGGTCCCTTCTCTCATCCTGATGTGAATGCCCCTGCCTTATCCCTCTCTTTGAGTACTGGATGCTTCCTTGTCTCACAAAGGAAAGTTGTACAGTGCCTGGTGCTGGGCATATGGTGATGAGCTGACTACCAATGTAATCAACTTCAACTCTTTAACCAAGAGCAAGATGATCTGGTTCTTTCAGAGCAGCTGGAAAACATTTAATTTTCTTGGATTTTCTTTTGAAGAAGCAGATTCTAAAACTCATGCAGATTTACTTCTGTTTTTTTATGCTCGTATATTCCTCTGATCAAAGCAACACATGAGTAATAGTGTCTTGTTTTGGTCCATGATGAGACTGTTTCAGATGCAGTACCTGATTACTTTGGAGCTGAGATTTACTGGAGAAGTGTTTGAGTAACGCTGAGACAGTTTATATCATTTCTCAGGCTGGCAATGTCAACTTCACCTACTTAATGTTAATGTGAAACATTGAGACAGTTGATCTTCTTTGCAAAAGGGTTCACCTGTGTTTATTTGTAGTTAAACTCTTGCTTGCTGCAGTTTTATAGTCACTTTAAAAGCAACAATAAAAAAATAAATATACAATAAATTATCCCTTTTGCTAAGTAAACTGGATCATCATAGTGCAAAAACCAATGATTTTTAACAATGGAAGTGCAACATTCATGGTGGTGTGTAGAAAAGAACTGCAGATGCTGGTTTACACCAAAGATAGACACAAAATGCTGGAGTAACTCAGCAGGCCAGGCAGCATCTCTGGAGAGAAGGAAAAGGTGATGTTTCGGGTCAACGACCCTTCTTCAGACTGAGAGTCAGGGGCGAGGGTGTCTAGGGATATGGATGGGTAAGGTGTCAATACAACAGATCAAAGCAGACGATGGTAAGGAAATGTAGAATGGTTCATTATTAGCTGAGGGGAAGGTGACAAGGTGGCATCCAATCAGTAAAATTAATGAGCACAGTGAAACTAGTCGGAGAACTAGTGCGGGGGAGGGATGGATAGAGAGGGAGAGCAAGAGTTATTTGTAGTTAGAGAAGTCAATATTCATACTGCTGGGTTGTAAGCTGCCCAAGCAAAATATGAGGTGCTGTTCTTCCAATTTGCGTTGGGCCTCACTCTGGCAGTGGGGGAGGCCCATGACTGAAACATGGCCGTCCGAAGGGGGGGTGCGATGAGTGCGGTCGCACCCCCCTTTTTTTCCAGAGTAAAAAAAAATCAGAGTAAAAAAAAAATTGGGGCACAATATTTTTTTATTTGGTATCCCCAACAAGTAACTACTAGTTATCCGGGATGTGTAAGCGAGGGGAGGTAAGTGTCGAGAAAATAAGTCTTAACACAAGTCAACTATCTCAGAATGCCTGTTGCTGACGGGGAATGTGTATAAACTTCCAGTAAACTATCAGTGGAGATGGAATTAATCAAGGAGCGAGGTTTACCCGTTAATCTTGTGTAAAGGTGGCATAGCTTATAGATTTGGCTATTGTTCTTGAGGGAGGAGGGGGGGAGTGTGCAATATGTATTTTGCATTTTACTGAATAAGTTGTTGGTTATATCAGCCTGTGAAATGGACGGTGATGATCACAGAATCGGTTTTGTACAGCTTGCAATACGCTAAAGGAACCCTAATGGATTTGCAGTCTGGTTTGTTGAGCTGTTTGTTCCCCGATTCACTGCCACTCCACCTCCCCACTTAGCTGTTTATTTCCAAGTGTAAGTGGTGCTGTCTGAAGAAGGGTCTCCAACCGAAATGTCACCTATTCCTTCTCTCCAGAGATGCTGTCCGACCCGCTGAGTTACTCCAGCACTTTGTGTCTATCTTCTGCACAATACCGTCCTCTCCAAACGGTGATACAATTCTGACCTCAGAAGTTATCCCAGAGCTTCTGTGACCCGAGGACGAGATCAAATTATATTAAACTCAGTGTGTAGAAAGGAACCGCAGATGCTAGTTTACATACCGAAGATAGACGCAGAGTAACTTGGCAGGTCAGGCAGCATCTCTGAAGAAAAAGGATGGGTGTCCCTGAATTCATTCATTCTACACTTGCACTATGAGAGTTAGTGAATGCCAAAGTATAAATATAATAAGATTTTCTTAGCAAAATGAATCAAAACTGACTGCAACAGCAGTGCAATGTATGCTGACAGAGAGGATCTTTGTTACATCAGTTATTTCCCCTTTAAACTCTGTACACAGCACATACACAGAGTGTATTTGGGTAGATATCGAATCACTTCACACATGCCAGCTCTTATCCGAAAGGTAAAGGCCTCGTTCAGCTTAAATGTTCAACCTCACATCTCTCGCTATCTGCTTCTGAATCATTCTGATTAGCCACAAAAATCTGGATGGAATTCTAATAGGATGCATTATTTTTTTCCTAGTAGCTTTGTTACTTCCACTTGCACTTTCAAGTTCCACCTGAAATTTGGTAGAATATGAGAGAGAAATGTGCTGGCAAGTTTGAAAGAAGCAAGTTCTTCCGATCTGAAAAAGGTCCCGACCCAAAACATTGCCTGTCCATGTCCTCCAGAGTTGCTGCCTGATCTAATTGAGATACTCTGGTACTTTGTGTTCTATGCAAGATTCCAGTATCTGCAGTTCTTTGTGTCTCCATGTTCCACCCTACACCATGGGAATGGGAGTAAAACTTTAGTTTAATTAAGTTTAGTTTAGAGATATTGCACAGAAACAGGCCATTTGGCCCACCGAGTTTGTGCCGATAAGCGATCCCTGCACACTTAACACTATCCTACATACACTAGTAACAATGTTACAATTATACCAAGCCAATTAATTTACAAACCTGTACGTCTTTGGAGTGTGGTAGGAAACCAGAGCACCCAGAGAAAACCCACACAGGTTACGGGGAAAATGTACAAACTCCATACAGACAAGCACCCATAGTCAGGATCGAACCTGGATCTCTGGCGCTATAAGGCAGCAACTCCACTGCTGCGCCACCGTGCCATCCTAAAGTTGCCATTCAGGGTGGAGGAATGTGTGTATTGATTTTCCACAAGAATCAGTCCTGGCCATTGTGCCTCCCGTTTTTTCATTGTCCTTCTTCAGTTCAATCAATGAGAATTCTCATATTTCGCTATTGATGAGATTCATTTTACCATATTTTCTTACGAAAATTAATAGATGGTCAGTGCGGACATAGCGGGTCGGAAGGCCTGTTTCCGTGCTCCATGTCTCCAAGGCTCTCTCGAAGGAGGCCACCCCCCTCAGAGCAAACCCATCTGTTGCATTCCACCACCTATTTCTGATGAGTTTAACCTACACTCATCAGAAGTAGAGGAGAGTTCTCATCAACATTGCTAATACAGCAGAAGTGAATATAATGCACTGCATCAGAAACCAAACTGCAAGTTTGCAGACAAGAGTCAAGAGTCAAGAGTGTTTTATTGTCGTGTCCCAGATAGAACAATGAAATTCTTACTTGCTGCAGCACACAGAATTGTAAACATAGTACACTGTAAACAATATGATAAACAATATGAAAAAAAAGTTCAGTGTGTATACATACATATACGTATATATACACATAGAATAGCTCCATTCATTTTTCAGTCATGAAATGTTTGGAACAGAATGAATCAATATTTGATGCTACATTAGACGGTGTACAGTGACAAATTACATTCCAGGGCGTTAATATTACCAATGATCTGCTGTGAACTAACCAAATTGATGTGAGAGCCAAGAAGACCCACCGATGCCTCTATTTCCTGAGGAGACTGAAGAAATTTAATGTCTCTAATGACTCTTACAAACTTCTACAGATGCACCATAGAAAGCACACTGTTGGGTTGCATTGCAGCTTGGTTTTGGACCAGCTCTATCCAAGACCACAATTAATTGCAGAGAGTTGTAGATGTAGCCCAGGGCATTACACAGTTCAGACTTCCCACCTTTAACTCTATCTATGCTTCATGCTGCCTCCGAGAAGCCACCAACATAATCAAAGATGTGTCCCACCCTGGTTATTCCTTCTTCTTCCTGCTCCCTTCGGCAGAAGGTACAGACGCGTGAATGTACCACCTGACTCAGGAACAGCTTATTTCCCTCTGCCATCAAGCTTCTCAATGGTCTTTCCATAAGCTAGTGGAGTGTCCGATTCACCCCTGCCCCACTGTGGACATTGGACTTTGTTTATACAACTGATACGCTACAAATCTGAGAACGATATTGTGCACTCTGTATCTTCCCCTTTCCACCACCTATAGTACATGAATCTGACTTGATTGTATTTATGTATTCCATTATCAGATCTGACTGGTAGCATGCAAAACAAAGCTTTTCCACTGTACATATGACAATAATAAACCTAAACTTAAACCACTATTGAGATCTACTGTTCTTTTGTGAAAGCCTTGGAAACACAATACAGGAGATGAGCAATAATCTTTTACTGTAATATTTTTTTGATGCATCATGGTTTCCAAAAGGATTATTTAGTTTAAGGCACACTTTAGATTTGCAATGAATCACAAGTAAAATGCTCGCAACAAACCAATCCTTCAATGGAATGAAGGCACTGAATGCAATTGGCTGGGCTAGGATATTTTTTAGGTTTGGACTCAGACCATTAATAATGCTATGAAAATTGTTTTTTTTTCCACAGTCTGCCACAGGAAGAGCTGTTTATTTTTTACTCGATAAATTCAGCACACGAAAGGCTAGCTTCTGGAGATGCTTTTGCAAATTGCAGTAATTAATTACCTCCTCCGGGAACAAATACTCTGTTCAGCTATTGATGTACCTAAAGATACGTCAATAGCGGAGAAGTATTGCCATTACTCTGATGATAACATACATTGGACTTCTATTATCAGAGATGTGTGTGTCCCCCCCCCCCCCCCCTAATTAGAGGGTGGATTCTGAGTTAATATGTAATCAAGTTTCAACATATTGATTTGCTGGCAGCCGACATGGGTTCTGAAGGGCATTGGGGGATGGGGGGGGGGGGGGGGGGGTGATGGGGGGGGGGGGGTGGACATTCCATCATTAGAATGAATGCAAGTCCTAGATCGTAATTAGTGGATGTACAAAGACATGGCACCAATACTACACATTACAGTTGGACCATTGTTGCGTGCTATCCAGTCAGCCAAAAGATTACACATGATTCCAATCAAGCCAACCACAGCGTACAGATACAGGATAATGGGAATAACATTTAATGCAAGGTAAATTCAAGTAAAGTCCGATTAAAGATAGTCCGAGGATCTCCACGGTATGTCAGGACCGTTCTCTCGTTGGTATAGGATGGTTCAGTTGACTTATAACAGCTGGGACGAAACTGTCCCTGAAGCTGGAGGTGTGCATTTTCACACTTCTGTACCTTATGTCTGATGGGAGAGGGGAGATGATGAAGTGTCTGGCGTGAGACTGATCCTTGATTATGCCAGTGCCTTGCCAAGGCAGCGTGAAGTTTAGATGTAGTCAATGAAAGGTAGGTTGGTTTGTGTGGTGGTCACGGATGCGTACACAATTCTCTGCAATTTCTTGCGGTCATGGATGGGCCTGTTCCCAAACCATACCGTGATGAATCCAAATAAAATGCTTTCTGCGGCGCATCGGTAGAGGTCGGTGAGAGTTGTTGGGGACAAGCTGAAATTCCTAAGGCTTCTAAGGAAGTAGCGTTGATGTGCTTTCTTGGTCATTGTTTCAATATGGCTGGTCCAGGACAACTAGTTGGCGATAGTTACTCCTAGAAGCTTTCAAACATCTCTACTTCAGCGCTGGGGGTGTGTGTACTGCTTCACTTCCTGAAGTCGATCAAAGTCTCCTTTATCTTGCTGACATTTAGGGAAAGGTTGTTGAGGAAATGCAAGTACCAATAACAGTCCTGTTGAATACACATTTCCTTTAGGGGATGTGACATTGATTGAGCGGTTGAATCAAATGGATATTTTGTTTTATCTACATACATAGCAGGGACACGGGTCTCGAATGAAAGTGGACAAGAATATGTTAATCTCCGATGTGTTCACATAGAATTGGATGGGACAGGTCACAAGTAATGATGCTTGGAGTATAATGACAATGTAGAAAATATCACAACTCTGGATCTGGGTGATTTCTTATCACAAGAGTGAATAACTCATTGAACAGAGGAAATTGAGTCTTGACTGATTATTGTGGGATGCAGAAGATGACAGAACTCCAACAACACTGCAATGGAGTTGTGTCCAGGATAATGGTTCAATAGCCACTAAGTGGGAATCCACTTCAGAGGGCTGCTAAAAGTCAGAAACTCCGAGGAGCAGAATTATACACAATCTAGACGTGACAAGGATGGCAGGTTTTCTCTGTGTAGGATCCTGCCTCTATCTTCTGTGAGTGGTCACAACATTTGGACAGACGATTTCA
Organism: Okamejei kenojei; assembly: GCA_035221665.1. Taxonomy (NCBI): domain Eukaryota; kingdom Metazoa; phylum Chordata; class Chondrichthyes; order Rajiformes; family Rajidae; genus Okamejei; species Okamejei kenojei. Next base: position 41,380,742 of record CM069146.1, read on the forward strand.
GTTCAAAGAGCCTACTGTAATTAAATCACTTATAATTGTGCAGAGAGGACTTTGAAAAGAGAGTAATTGGAGGAAAACAATGGAAATGTCTTAAAAGCGTTTGACAAATAATAGGTTGGACTGCTGGAAGGAAGAAAAATGTGTCCTTGCATTGTGTCAAGGATTCTAAATGCAATAACACTCGTTTCATGGAAATGTCACTGTTTGATCATGCAAAAGTGAATAACTGATAATATTACCCATATCACACATCTGAGGTATGCTTTTACAAAATTGTATTCCCTTCGTTTTTACTGCCAGCAGGGGTAACAGGGGAATATTTTCTTGTATTCCCCTTTCTTGCGAACGCCTATGGACTTTACCTGTTAAAACAGCGGGGAATATAGTCTTATATTCCCCTGGTCTCACATCCGGGAACTTGGCAACGTGACGGCAACGTGATGCTGCGTGGGAAATTTAGAATATTCAAACGGCAGACAGGAAGACTGCCGCGTCCATTTTGGTTAAATTTTACGTGGAAGTCCGCCGAGCTGAGATGTTTCAAATTTTCCTCTAGATGTCTGATATGGGTAATAATAACAATATTGACTGTCCTCTTTCGGGAGATACGACATATATTGCCCTCACTAGATCCATATTGCCCTCGTCTTCGACTCGGGCAATATGAATCTACTTCAGGCAATATATGTCGTATCCCCCTCAAGGCCAGTCAATAATGAATAACTGATAACATTGACTATAGATTTTCAAATCAGACATATTCAAAAGGCATGGATATGATGGGGGATGATAACACCTTGCAATGTAGATGATAGAAGAAGAATTAAATCTCTGGAGTATTAATCCAGAGCCCAAACCAACAATCCAGAATTGACGTTTTTTAAAAGTTGTCATGAAATAATCTGGAATTTGAAATAAAATACATTTTCATTAAAAGTGACTGTTAAAGAGTAAGATTGTTGTAAACGTTAACATTTTCACTGATGGCTTTCAAGGAGAAAGTTTGTCATCTTTACCTGATTAGCCCTCCAGCTCTTCTGAAATAACCTAGAAAGCCATTCAATTGTCTCAAGTAGTTGTATTAAAACAGGAAAAGGTTAAAACTAGACAACCCGGCTGGCTTCAATCCAATTGACCTTGCAAAATTCTCCTCATGATATTCAGGGGACTTGGAAAGTTATAGTCTAGTTTAATCCCTCAAACAGCCTAATATCGTCATGCTCATCGATTCACAAATTACGGACAATGTGTCAGAATCCTTCTTTACAATGCCTGAGCATGTTCTGTCTCACTAAAAAACCACCAGGGGTGATGGCACAGCCATATGGAGGAGGGAGGGAGTGGTCCTGGAAGTTCTTGACAGTCACTTACGGGGCAGCGTGGTGGCGCAGCGGTAGAGTTTCTGCCTTACAGCATCAGAGACCTGGGTTTGATCCTGACTACAGGTGCTTGCTCTGCAGAGTTTGTACGTTCTCCCTGTGACCTGCATGGGTTTTCTCTGGTCTCCTACCACAATCCAACAGGTTTATAGGTTCATTGACTTTTTATAATTGTAAATTGCCCCTAGTGTGTGTTGGATAGTGTAAGTGTGCAGGGATTGCTGGTCAGCACAGACCCTTCTCATGGGCAGTGGACAATGGTGGACAATGGTGGTGAATCTGTGCAATTCATTGCCACAGAAGTCATTTGGTACCTTTAAGGCAAAAGATTCTTGATTAGTAAAGGTGTCAGGGGTTATGGGGAGAAGGTCGGAGAATGGGGTTGAGAGGGAAAGACAGATCAGCCATGATTGAATGGAGGAGTAGACTTGATGGGCTGAATGGCCTAATTCTGCTTCTATAACTTATGAATATATGAACTTAAGGGCTGTAAATGCCGTGCCTGCCAATTATGTGCAAATATGAACAAAGTATAAAATATTTATATTTAATATGCAACATTTATAATAATTCTTGTATTTTATTCAGATGTGACAATTTTTTTGAAAATACATCACCCAAAGCCTATGGCAAAAGTTATAAAATTCCAGCCAGGGACACAGCTCGGAGGTGAAGGAATCGGAAAAAGAAGGAGACTGCAATTAAGAATCAAAAATTATTTGTAATCCATCAGTCTCTTCTAAAATATTTAAAAACACAGAATCATAGAACCTTTGATCGAGGAAGAGAAATATTCATCAGACCTTCATCATTCCTTTGCAGGAACTCTCCATTTAGCCCAATTTCCAATGCTTTCTTTGTAACCTTTTACATTAGACTTATGAATTATTGAAGCACCTCTCTTCTGAAAGCTATTATGGATTCTGTTTCAACACTGTTACTGGCAGAGCCTTCCACATCCTAACAACCATCTGAACAAAAATAAATTCTCTTAAACTCTCCCTTTGGTTTTGATAATAATTGTATGGCCTCCAGCAATCAACATGCGTGCTGGTGGAATTGAATTTTCTTATCAAAAGCCCTCATAGTTTTGAGCATCACAGTAAAGACCTTATCTTAATCTTCTTCAGTGAAATGTGCCCAAATTACTCACTGGATTCCTCTCTCGGTAGGTTTGCAAATGGGACGTTCAAGGTAGGTGAACTTGATCTTTACCTATCCACCCAGACTTGTCACTTACTTTCGATGAATGCAAAGAATTGAATGAGCTGCCCACCCTATCTGCCCAATACTCTGCACCCCCCTCCCAGGTACCCAACACCCAACAGTCTGACAAAAGGGTCTCAACCTGAAATGTCACTCAGTTTGAAGAAGGGTCTCGACCTGAAACGTCGCCGTGAGTCTGAAGGAGGGTCTCAACGTGAAACGTCGCCAATTCCTTTTCTCCACAGATGCTGCCTGACCCGCTGAATTACTCCAGCATTTTGTGTCTATCTTCCATGTAAACCAGCATCTGCAGTTCTTTTCTATACCTAACAGACTAGGCAGACTGGGTGCCAAACAGTGGCGCAGTGGTACAGTTGCTGCCTTACAGCACCAGAGATCTAGATTTGAACCTGACTACAAGCGCTGTCCGAATGGAGTTTGCTTGTTCTCTCTGTTGAGTTTACTCTGGGTGCTCCAGTTTCTTCCCACGTTCCAAAGATGTGCAGGTTTGTAGGTTAATTGGCTTCTGTGAGTTTTTCCTAGCATGGAGGATAGAACTAGTGTACGTGTGATTGTGGTCAACATGGACTCGGTGGACGGCAGTCACAGGGAGAACGTACAAACGTTGTACAGTCAAGTTCGAACCCGGGTCTCAGGGGCTGTGAGGCAGTAATTATACCACAGCGCCACTGTACTGCCCTGTGTTTGTGAATGGCAGAAACATACATCTGTCAAGCAGCTTTTCAAAGCAATTACAGAGGTAGGATCTGTCAGTGTCACCTGCAAAGGCCCTACATTGTCCTGACCTCATTGTCTGGGTGAGACCCAGCTGCCTACGCTGTGAGTAGTTTTAGTTTAGTTTTGAGATAGGTCAGAGATACAGCACGGAAACAGGCCCTTCGGCCCACTGAGTTTGCTCTGACCCCGTACACGAGCACTATCCTACAGATCAGGGACAATTTACAATTACCAAAGCCAAATTAACCTACAAACTCATTTGTCTTTGGAGCATGGGAGGAAACTGGAGTGCCCAGGGAAAACCCATGAAGTCACGGGGAGAATGTACGGGGAGAATGTACAAACTCCATACAGACCACAGATCCTGTTGTCAGGATCGAACCCGGTCCTCTGGCACTGTAAGGCAGCAAGTCAACAACCGTGCTGCCCCAATGCCGCAAGTAAAGTTGACCTTTGAGGATGAGCTCAGGTGATAGAAGATCCAGACTGTTACTTGCTATAAATCCAGACCAAAATGTATTTGTTTGACACCAACAAAAAGATGAAAGGGTGAGAATTCAAATATGTGCGTTTCTTGCTTGAAAAATGACAGAGGTAAAATGTATTCTGTTAGTAATTTTACCATAACAAGGTGGTGAGATTTAGAAAACCTGAAGTTTAAAGGAAGCCCAATTATTGAACCCTTTGTTCATATTTACAAGTGTGGCACACTGTTTGTGTGCTTTTCACTTGCCAACTTCTTTCCTTCCTCAGATCTGCCTTAATCTTTTGCGAGATTCTTAAAGCATAAATAATTGTTCCCATGCTGTCAAAAGTACTTCGAAAATATCTTGCAGCTGACACAGATTGTCCCGTTGGCTCGTTCCGTTCAGTCAGGCTTTTAGAAGCTGCTGTGTAAAGATCAATGGGACTGTGCTGTGCCTCTGTATGGGGCTGCCTGCTATTTCACTGATAATGATCAGACAATAATAGATTCAATCACTATCAAATCCACCGTTGGTAGCTGGGCCTTCAACGTTCCCATTCAAATCTTGAGAAGATCTTTATTTAAAGAGCCTGTCATTGATTCACTGTTGACAATCCACATTTCCTTACCAGAATAAAACGGGTTATTTTTCTTTCCGACAGGCTGTAGATTTGATTTTATTCCCTTAAGTAACACAAACAAAAATCACAGGCATTAATCAGCACCAGTAATTGTCAAGAGCTGTGACATTTTGCTCACCTCCAGCAACCATTAAACATTTACTTTCCATTCCATTGCTCTGATTTTGACACATATTATCTGCACTTATTGAACTGAATTTTTTAGCAAAAGAGATAAAGTGTCTACAGCAGAAGACGGTCTTAGCAAAATAATCCCAGGTGAATTAAGCTTGCACGTTCAATGCTGTCAATTTCATTTAGTTTTCAGTTAAAAGTAACTTTAATTTACCAGATTATTTTTACGTAATGTATGAGGAGCAAAGGCAGGACAAATCATAATATTAGCTCTATTAGAATCCACAGTTCAAACATAATCATTTTTTTCTTGGCAGCAATAACAGCCAGAGGGTGGTGAATCTGTGGAATTGATTTCCACAGAAGGCTGTGGAGGCCAAGTCAATGGATATTTTTAAGGCAGAGATTGACAGATTCTTTATTAGTAAGGGTGTCAGGGGTTATGGGGAGAAGGAGGGAGAATGGGGTTAAGAAGGGAAGATAGATCAGCCATGATTGAATTGAGGATGGGCCTAATGGCTTTATTCTGCTCCTAGAATGTTTGAACTTAAGGGCCTATCCCACTTGGGCGTTATTTGCAAGTCATTTGCGCAATATCATTTGCGCGTCACGACGTGCGTGTAACAAGCACAAGGTGTGCATTTATGAGCGCATGGCGTGTGGTGAGACGTGGTGGCAAAGGCAGTGACGCGCAGTAGCACGTGGGGCCCCAGGAATTTGGGATTCTCAAAATCCTCGCATGCTACCGTCATGACGCGCATATGACGCCAAAGTGAGACAGGCCCTTAATGAACTTACAAACATCAAATCTTCAATGTTAAGGTAAAAATAGCTATTGATTATTAAGTTGACACAAGTATGAAAGATTGCATGATCATATTCAGATTCTGTTGGAAGTGTAGCATCTTAATTATAACAGCCGCCTTATGTTTATCAAGTTGTTCGCTTAGAAAATTGCAGAAAACCCACGTGACATTTGTGAAAGACAGATCAACATCCGTCACTTTGCTACCACATAACAAATCAAAACAAAGGCAAGATTGTAATTGCATCTCTGCCATAATGAAGGATCTGATCTGAAAGTATATTTTGAATATATTCCATATTCTTTCTAAAAGGTATCATGAGTTATTACTTACCAATGTGACTATAGATTTGCTCATTTTCTCCAGACAACTGAGGAGGTGAAACAAAGTATTCATATCAACTACTGCTAAATTAAAGGAAAATTAATCAGCCAGGATTTTTTTATGTTCTTTCTCATAAAAATTCTTCAAGATTGCAGATAAAAGATTTATTCTCTCAGAGCTCTCACCCCACTAATATGACAAGTTTCTGCTGCTAACCATCTTAGGCTACTTCATCTTAGGCTACTGGTACATTGGCCTTTGTCATTCAGGGTATTGAGTACAGAAGTCTGAAGAAGGGCCTCGACCCAAAACGTCACCCATTCCTCCCCCAGAGATGCTGCCTGTCCTGCTGAGTTACTCCAGGCTTCTTGTGTCTATATTGAGTATAGAAGTTGGATGTTATGTTACAGATGTACAAGGTGATGGTGAGGCCGCATTTGGAGTATTACAGCATGTTCAGGTTTTGGTCACCCTTCTACAGGAAGAATGTTGTTGGAAAGTGTGCAGAGAAGATGTATGAGGATGTTGCCAGAACGAGGGCCTGAGCTATAAGGAAATGTTGAGTAGCAGGCCATGACTTTATTCCTTGGAGTGCTAGAGGTTGAGGGGTGATCTTACAAAGGTATATAAAATCACAAAGGGGATTGATAGAGTGAATGCACAGAGTCCTCTATCCAGAGTAGGGGAATCAAGAAACAGAGGGCATATGTAGGTTCAAGGTGAAAGGGGAAAGATTTAATAGGAAGCTGAGGTGCAATCATTTCACACAGAGGGTGGTGGGTATATGGAATGAGCCTCTGGACGACATAGTTGAGCCAGGTACAATAACACATTAGAAGACATTTTGGACAGGTCCATAGATAGGAAAGGTTTAGAGGTGCATGGGCCAAACAGGGCAGTTGCGACTAGCACAGATGGGGGCATCTTGGTCAGCTTGGGCAGGTTGGACTGAAGGGCCTGTTTCCATGCTGTATGACTCAATTCACAATACCTCGGTACATGTGACAATAATAATGAGCCTAAACCTAAGCCTAAAACGATTGCAGCGTAAAAATAGTAGATTTCTTTAGAGGCAGTACATCATTCTCCACTGCCGTTCCTCTGCTCCGATCTTCTACCTGCTGCATCTAATCCCAGCACTCGCCTGACCTCTATGGGGCCTTCAGCGGTGCCTGATGCACGTGGTCCCCAGGTTGCAGTAGGGCCTCCAGCGGCCCACTCCACCGACACTTCGACCCGTGTACATGCTGCCTTCTCGCCTCGTGCAGCCACCGCTCAGCCTCACTTCCTGGCATTGATGTTGTAATCCCTAGGGCAATTCCAAGCATGCAGGAAGCAAGCTCACTATCCGCTAATCGGCACTGATCACCTCCGTCCACCGCTGTCACCATCCTTTAGCTGAGGAGCCACTGTAGATTAGATGTTGAATTGCATTTATGGTAATGAGAACTCATTGTTTTTCGTTTTTAGTTTTGGAGATACTATGCGGAAACAGGCCCTTCAGCCCACTGAGTCCACAGCGACCAGCAATCCCAGCGCAGTAACACAAGTCTACACACACCAGGGACAATTTGCACTTATACCAAGCCTATTTACCTACAAACCTATACGTCTTTGGAGTGTGGGAGGAAACCGAAGATCTTGGAGAAAACCCACGCAGGTCACGGAGAGATCGTTAAAAACTCCCATACAGACAGTACCCGTAGTCAGGATCGAACCCAGGTCTCTGGTGGTGCAAGCGTTGTAAGGCAGCAACTCTACTGCTCCGCCACTGTGCCACCATTGATATTCCAAAATAGTGCAGATCAACAACCACTGCATTACACTCTGTAGCATGATTCAGAATTTCAAGCAGTTATACCTTACTGAACAAGCAGAAAGTTAGCATGGCTCTACGGATTCTACACCTGATCTTACACGTGGATTTAAAATAATTGATCAAACAAGTTGAGGAACAGTTTAAATCACCACCATCCTGTGAATGGTAGAGGTCTGAATTTCCCAAAGCATTTTACAGCCAGTACTGTATTTATTGTATATTGTCACTATCATAATGTGGAGTTTCTGGTTACCTATTAAAACCCAGGACCTTTCCAGGCAATGAGTGTATATTTTTATTTTGTAGCAAACAGTCAATACACTTGCATTGGTATTGACGAGTAATTTGGGAAGTCAAGTGTAACTATTTTCCGGCAGTTCATTTAATTCCATCATTGGGCAAAGCTAAATTAATAGAAATTAAAATTGGGGAGCAATGGGCTTTTCCTCATTGTTAACAATGTGAATATAATAACAAAAACATAAAGACCAATGAGTTTAATTAAGATTTATTTTCTATAGAATAATTGTTTCAAGAACCCTGTAAGGCAACCTAGGCAGAGAGTGGAATGAGGTAGTTTGGTTGGTGCAGTCAATAATGTAAATTATGTAAGTTACAGTTTCCAACTCCATGTCTGATCTACATGAACTACATGTATTATTTGCATTTAATGCACAAGTATTTTGTCAGCCCCTTGTGCCAATACATTCCATGGAATCAGAGTTAGTAGTCAAACATGTTAATGACTGATGATTTACCAACGTTACTGATCATAATTCAGCTCTTTAAAACCAATCAACTGAAAAGGTATATCCTCCACCTGAACTGTTCCTCACCTGTGCCACTTGTCCCTGTGCCCCTCTGTGTTCCAGCCATTGCTTCATCAGGAGTCTCAGCCCCTTTTCTCTCTGAATCTGCTAGAAGATTGTGAATTAATGTCTCATGGCAGAGATTTGCATATGAAAACTTTGTTTGACATTTCAATCCAGTACAGGACGATTTCCATAATTAGTTGCTCCATATGTGGATTGAAGTTTATCATCACTTATGTTTCTAGATTTTCAGACATCTGCAGATTTTGAAATGGTGCCCTTCTGTACTCTTCCATATCATACGTCAAGAACAACAGTGATTCTGATGTTGGTCTAGTATGAGGCTAGTATGCACCATCCTGAACACAACCTATTCCCTTTGACTTCTTATTTCCTGTCCCGAAGCTAGTTTTGTATCAAATGCTTCTAATGCCGTATGTGCTTCAATAATGCTGACAATCTATTTATCAAAGAGGTTTTGAAAGCTCATATGCACAATCTTACTTTCCTCGGCCCTCTACAATTCAAGAGGTAAATGTTTAGAGATGGGTGCCATTGACCCGGGTTCGATCCTGACTAAAGGTGCTTGTCTGTCTGGAGTTTGTACGATCTCCCCGTGGCCTGCGTGAGTTTTCTCCGAGATCTTCGATTTCCTCCCACACTCCAAAGACGTACAGGTCTGTAGGTTAATTGGCTTGGTATTGATGTAAATTGTTCCTAGTGTGAGTAGGGTAGTGTTAATGTGCGGGGATCGCTGGTCAGTGCGGACTCAGTGGGCCAAAGGGCCTGTTTCCACACTGTATCTTTAAACTAAGCTAAACTAAGATAGTTTAGAGATACAGTGTGGAAACAGGCCCATCGGCTCACTGCGTCCGTGCCATCCATCGATTACTGTACACTGCCAGATCCTACACACTCGGGCAATTTTACAGAAGCGAATTAACCTACAAATCGGTACATCTTTGGGATATGGGAGGAAACAGGAGCACCCATGGAAAACCCATGCGGTCACAGAGAGAAAATGCAAACTCCACACAGGCAGCACCCATAGTCAGGATTGAACTCGGGCCGCTGGCGCTGTGAAGCAGCAACTCTAACACTAAACCACTATGTCATCCTGTTACACAGGAGGTCTGTTACTCACTTGTTGCAAATAGACAATCTGATACTCCCATCTCTCCAATGATGTTGGTGGTGCTTTTGCCATTCCTCAGACATTCCATTTACTCGCATCTACCTTATGGGAGAAGGTGCAGGAGCTTGAAATATAATAGGAATAACATGGGCCGGCACGGTGGCACAGTGGTAGAGTTGCAGCCTTACAGTATCCGAGACCCGGGTTCGATCCTGACTACAGGCGCTCTCCCCGTGACCTGCGTGTGTTTTCTTCCGGTGCTCCGGCTATCCCTACACTCCAAAGACGTACGGGTTTGCAGGATAATTGACTTTGGTAAAATTGTAAATTGTCCCTAGTGTATAGGATAGTGTTAATTTCTCACGTCACGTCTCATTTACATGTTCTGCCTTTGGTTGCATGATCTGGTACCTATATGAGCTGCACTATGAAAGGGCAGAACGACAAATACGTAGTGTGGTACATCACAAATCAAGGTTTACCTAAGTTAGAGCTTGTGAGAATGGAACAAAGCCCAGGAATGATGCAGAACATGGTTCCTGGGTCCACTTTTACTGTCTATCATTTGAAAAGCTATAGTAAAAACACTTTCAGGCCAGTCTAAATAAGGGTCCCAATCCGAAACATCGCCCATCTATGTCCTCCAAAGATGCTGTTTGACCTGGAGTAACTCAGCAGGTCAAACAGTTATTTATTTCCAAATGGTCACGTCAAATGCATCTTCAAAACGTACAGACCGTAAATAAATTACTATGATGTAACAATCATAAATAGTACATTAACTCTGACTGTGTTGCACTGGGACGTTGTTGTCGAATTTCCACGTCTGCACTGCGGCAGGTGTTGGAGATCCCTCCAGTCAAACAGGTAAAATTCACCAGATGATGGAGAGCAGAACACTGGATGCAAACAGCCATTTCTAGCTCTCCGTAGACATCATTGTCCCAATGTCACAAACCCCCAACTGCACGAGTCCCATAAATAACACAACTATCAGAACATCGCTGGAGTTGAGGGGGGACCTCATTGAAACTTAAAGAATAATGAAAGGCATAGATAGGGTGAATGTCGAAAGGATGTTTCCACTGGTGGGATAGTCTAGGACCAGAATTAAAGGGCGGTCTTTTAGAAAGGAGGTGAGGAGGAACTTCTTTAGTCAGAGGGGAATTAAATTGTGGAACTCATTGCCACAAAGGCAAAGTCAGTGTATATTATTAAGGCAGAGATAAACAAATTCTTGATTATTGCGGGTGTCATGGGTTATGAGGAGAAGGCAGGAAAATGGGATTAGGAGGCAGAGATCAGCCATGATTGAATGGCGGAGTAGACTCCTATAACTTGTGAACCTGACAAAAAAGGTAAGGTAGCATGCCTTAAGGAACACTGTCCTGTGGATTCTGACAGCCACCACCATGAAATGTGGGGCGGCACACTGGTACAGTGGTAGAGTTGCCTCCCTACAGTGCCTGAGACGTGGGTCAATCCTGATTACGGGTGCTGTCTGCACGGAGTTTGTACATTATATATAAATAATTATATTATATATATAATGTACATTATATATATTCAATTTGTCTCAGGAACCACATGCATAGGAAATAAGCAGAATGATCACATGATGAAAACAATGGTTTAAGCTCCACAATTATCATTCTTTTCAGCTACATTAAAGAGATGAGGGGAAGTGCGACAATATTACTGTAAATGCAAATTTATTCAGCAGGTAAAATTATGACCCAAGTGTGCAATTGCTCTTCCAACCTAAAATGGTTTAACTGCTCCCCCGAGCTCCATTAGAGGGATTTTATTACAAAAACACTTTTCTTGACAAAGCTTCACACAGACTCTGCAGAAGCTGTGCTTAGCAATAATTTAGTGGAACTGATTTTTTTTAAATAATTATGCTTGGTCATACCAGCTTGGAGCAGATACTTTCTGGTGTCCCATAGGAAACACCTCTACTTGTGTTCTGCAGATTACGGTGCAGCTCTAAGCCCAGTGAAATCACTCAGAGAGCAATCTATCACTTGAATTTCATTGTGCAGATAAAACAATTGAGAAGCCTGCGAATTAAAACTATGAAACCAGGCTGTTATTGCATGTGTGAATAATGTGTGTCATCTTGAATGTAATAAAGATTACATATATAATTTCCAGCGCATTTTTTTGTACATATATATTCCGTAGGGGAAGCATTGCGCTCTTATACAGCTATGCTTTTGAAATATAAACCACAGCATTGGTGGGGGCAAAGCAAGGTTTACCATCCCAGATGATCATGACTTTCCCAAAATCAGTCTTAATGTCTTCCCATCCAGCTGTTTCATACACAATTCTCCTTTGTCTTCCACTGACCTCAAAATTTTATTGTAGTGTCCTATAATCATAATCATAGTGTCTTATAATTATTATAGAGGGCAAATATGAATTTTGGAGGATGAAATGTGTTTGATGGGCAGCTATTTATTGAGACAGTTTAAATGGTAATAAATAATATAAATGCTTTGTGCTGTGCTTTGTGATTTACATTATCTCAGCTTTATTCTGACCATTTGCAGCAATTTCTGATCTCCCTTTCATATTAAAGATATTAATTTTGAGAGGATACTTGAACAGATGGGAAAGGACAACATGACATCAGATATTGTTGAGGATAATAACATGACATGTAACTAATGTGGTGCTGACTCGTGGGAAGAGGTTAATGTATATAGTGTGGGGCAGTGTGGTGCATCGCACATATTTGAGTTTTTGCAGCTGAAGGTAAGGGTCATGCGTGGCCTTTTTGCACTTGCATTGTTTCCGTTACTGTTCACTGAAATTGTCAGGGAGTTAAACATTGCCATCTTGTGGTGAATGGTCCACGGTTATGTTTTGTGTTGAGATACAGCGTGGAAACAGGTCCTTCGGCCCACCGAGTCCACACCAACCATCGATCACTCATACATTAGTTCGATTCTATCCCACCTTTGCATCCTAAACATTAGGGGCAATTTACAAAATTAACAATAAACCTACAAACCTGCGTGTCTTTGGGATGTGGGAGAAAGCCAGAGCACCAGAATGCAACATGGAGAACGTATAAACTCCACCCAGACTGGATCGAACCCGGGTCTCTGGTGCTGAGGCATCAGCTCTTTCACTGTGATACTGTGCCATTATATTACGAGAAAAATATCTGAGCAGTATTTCTGTTGTATTCTTGGATCTTGTGCATTGTAGAATTCTGCTTTTATGCTTTAACTGCAATTTATTTATTTTGATTTTGCATTCAAATTATTTTAATTGTTTAATTTTGAATTTCAAAACACAATGGCTCAGTGGCACAGCTGGTAAAGCTGCTACCTCACAGCACCAGAGACCCAGGTTTGATCCTGACCTTGAGTACTGTCTGTGTGGAGTTTGCATATTCTCCTTGAGACCTCGAGGGCATTCTCCAAGTGCTCCGGTTTCCTCCACAACTCAAATACATGCGGGTTTGTAGGTTAATTGACATCTGTGAAATTGCCCCTAGTGTGTAGGGAGTACATGAGAAAGTGGGATAACGTAGAACTGGTGTGAACGGATGACCAATGGTTGGCTTGGACTCAGTGGGCAGAAAAACCTGTTTCCATGCTGTATCTCTGAACTCAACTAAACTAAACTAAATTGAGAGATTGGGGATCCCTGAGACACAGCGCTCCAATGCATGTTTTGCAAAAGGGTTGCTGCAAATAGAGCAAGTAATTAGGAAAGTTAAGAGAATGCAAAGAATGCAAACAGACCGGAAGCAAAGAGTAGGAGTGAACGGGTCATTTTCAGAATGGCAGGCAGTGGCGAGTGGAGTGCCACAAGGCCGCAACTGGTTACCATATGTATTAATGATTGGGAAGGGGGAAGTAGGAGCAACACTAGCAATGTTTGCGGTTGACACAAAGCAGGGTGGCAGTGTGAACTGTGAAGAGGATGTTAAGAGGTCGCAGGGTGACCTGGACAGGTTGAGTGAGTGGGCAGATGCATGGCAGATGCAGTATAATATGTATAAATGTGAGGTTATCCACTTTGGTGGCAAAAACAAGGGGGCAAATTATCTCAATGGGGTTAGATTAGGCAAGAGGGAGGTGCAGCAAGACCTGGGCATCCTTGTACATCAGTCTCTGAAAGTTGGCATGCAGGTACAGCAGGCAGTGAAGAAAGCTAATGGAATGTTGGCCATAACAAAGGTCCCCCCTTAACAAAGAATAAGGTTCAACCTTTCTCTGTAACATAGTTGCTGGAACCCTGGCAACATTCTAGTAAATCTCCTCTGTACTCTCTGTATAGGGCTCTGGTGAGACCACATCTGGAATATTGTGTCCCGTTTTGGTCTTCTAATGTGAGGAAGGACATCCTTGTGATTGAGGCAGTGCAGCGTATGTTCACGAGATTGATCGCTGATTTGACGGGACTGTCATGTGAGGAAAGATTGAAAAGACTAGGCTTGTATTCACTGGAGTTTAGAAGGATGAGGGGGATCTTATAGAACATAAAATTATAAAAGGACTGGACAAGCTAGATGCAGGAAAAATGTTCCTAATGTTGGGCGAGTCCAGAACCAGGGGCCACAGCCTTAGAATAAAGGGGAGGTCATTTAAGACTGCGGTGAGAAAAAAACTTTTTCACCCAGAGAGTTGTGGATTTATGGAATTCCCTGCCACAGAGGGCAGTGGAGGCCAAGTCACTGGATGGATTTAAGAGAGAGTTAGAGAGAGCTCTAGGGGGCTAGTGAAATCAAGGGATATGGGGAGAAGGCAGGCACAGGTTATTGATTGGGGACGATCAGCCATGATCACAATGAATGGCGGTGCTGGCTCAAAGGGCCGAATGGCCTCCTCCTGCACCTATTTTCTATGTTTCTATGTTTCTAATGTTATCATTCATTACAAGGGGAATTCAATACACAATTTGGGATTTTGTGCCTCAGTTCTGTAGCACTGCAAAACGACTTTGGGTATATTGTGCGTAGGTTTCCTTATTTAAGAAAGAGTGCTAAATTATTGACAGCAGTTCCAAGAAATGTTAGTAGATTAATACATGGCATGGGGTGTGGAAATGTTTTCTTATAAGGAAAGATTAGTCAGGTATGGCATGTTTCCACTGGAGGACACACACACAGTCACATGGAGAATGTGCAAACTCCTCTCAGACGGTGTCAGAGGTCAGGATCAGACCTGGGTCCCTGGCGCAATGAGGCAGCAGTTCGACCAGCTGCGCCACTGTGCCGCCCTGAATTAGTATGTGCACGTTATTCCAACGTGTTATCAGAGCTCGCATGTGGGTTGAGACAGATTAAATGACTTTCAGCTGTCTGAGGGAGTTTGTTTCCCTAGATTGGCAGCACAGTTTATATAGATAGCAACAGAAGCAGCTTGTGTGATGTACCTCCAGGCTCTTCCAAAAAATGAGATGAGGTCAAAGTGAAATAGTTTCCATTGATTCACAAAGCTGGGTAACAATGACATAGATACTTCAAACTAGTCTGAGAAATTGAGTTCTATCTCTCTCTTTCTCTCTTCTGATTTATAAATCATAAAAATGTAAGCCTCCAGTTTAATTTTAGAAGCATACAGCATCATTGACCTCTACAGGCATCAATAAAATATTCCCGTGGTTATCCGTACATTTCATAATCCGACAGCTATTTTCAATTGAACTAAAATTTATTGGAGTAAACATCTACTGAATAATTTTAAACTCATTCACTAATACATGTATTCTTGCTGATAAGGATTTACACATATATTCAGATGGAACGTTTTATTTGAAGGATGCGCAAATATGAAGCCAAATATCAATTGCTTTTTTTTAACAGAAAGCAGAAGTGAGTCGTGTTAATGGGGAGGACATGGTGAGGGTTAGGCCTCAATGCTTATGGGAAGATGAGAGGTCCATCGTTCAGAATTTGGAAATTCGATACTCTCCGACTCAAGACATCGTCTATCCATGTTCTCCAAAGATATTACCTCACCCACTGAGTTACACTAGCACTTTGTGTTTCTTGCTCAAGATTCCAGAAACTGCAGTTCATTGTGTCTCTATATCTCTTAAGGAGTTGGATGCCCTCCATTTTATCTCTAAGTATATAGTTAACTCCTGAGGATTTGGATTCCTTCTCCTCAAGGATCCCAGAAATTTGAGGAAGTGAGAGATGAACAAAATAAACCAGGATTGCTTCTCCAGTGTTGTATATGAATGTGCGAAGAATAAGAAGTAAAGTAGATGTGCTTGAGGCTCAGTTAGAGGTTGGTAGATATGACATTGTGGGGATTACTGAGACGTGGCTGCAGGAGGATTGGGCCTGAGAACTTAATATTCAGGGTTATATATCCTATAGAAAGGACAGGCAGGTGGGCAGAGGAGGGGGGTTGCTCTGCTGGTGAGGGATGGAATTCAGTCCCTTGCGAGGGACGACGTACCGCCTGACAAGGTAGAGTCACTGTGGATTGAGTTGAGGAATTGTAAAGGCAAGAAGACACTAATTGGTGTTATTTACAGACCCCCAAATAGTAGCCTGGATGTAGGGTGTAAGTTGCAGCAGGAGTTCAAACTGGCATGTAACAAAGGTAATGCCACTGTGGTGATGGGGGATTTCAATATGCAGGCAGACTGGGAAAATCAGGTTGGTTCAGGACCCCAAGAGAGAGAGTTTATAGAATGCCTCTGAGATGGATTCTTAGAGCAGCTTGTAATGGAGCCGAACAGAGAAAAGGCAATTCTGGATTTAGTGTTGTCCAATGAACCAGATATGATAAGAGAACTCGAGGTAAAGGAACCACTTGGAGGTAGTGATCATATGATTAGTTTTAATCTGCAATTTGAGAAGGAGAACGTTAAATCAGAAGTGGTAGTGATGCAGTTGAACAAAGGGGACTATGAAGGCATGAGAGTGGAGCTGGCCAAAGTAGACTGGAAAGGGATCCTTGCAGGAATGATGGTGGAAAAGCAATGGCAGGAATTTCTGGGCATAATCCGGAAGATGCAGGATCATTTCATTCCAAAAAGGAAGAAAGATTCTAAGGGGAGTAGGAGTCAACCGTGGCTGACAAGAGAAGTTAGGGATAGAATAAAACTAAAAGAAAATATGTATAACACAGTAAAGAGTAGCCAGAAGCCGGAGGATTGGGAAACTTTTCATATGACAACAGAAGGAAACAAAACAGGCAATACGGGCTGAAAAGATGATGTACGAGGGGAAGCTGGCCAGGAATCTAAAGAAGGACAGTAAAAGCTTCTTTAGATATGTTAAGGGAAAAGTAGCAAAGTCAAATGTGGGTCCCTTGAAGGCAGACATGGGTGAAATAATTATGGGCAACAAGGAAATGGCAGAAGAGTTGAATAGGTACTTCGGATCCATCTTCACTAAGGAGAACACAAACAATCTCCCAGATATACTGGAGGACAGAAGATCTAAGGGGGTAGAGGAACTGAAATAAATTTTCATTAGGCGAGAAATAGTATTGGGTAGGCTAATGGGACTGAAGGATGATAAATCCCCTGAGCCTGATGGTCTGCATCCCAGGGTCCTCAGGGAGGTGGCTCCAGAAATAGTGGATGCATTGGTGATCATTTTCCAATGTTCAATAGATTCAGGATCAGTTCCTGTAGATTGGAGGATAGCTAATGTTATCCCACTTTTCAAAAAAGGAGCGAGAGAGAAAACGGGGAATTACAGACTAGTTAGCCTGACTTCGGTGGTGGGAAAGATGCTGGAGTCAATTATTAAAGAGGTAATAATGGAGCATTTGGATAGCAGTAAAAGGATTAGTCCAAATCAACATGGATTTATGAAAGGGAAATCATGCTTGACTAATCTTCTGGAATTTTCTGAGGATGTGACAAATAAAATGGATGAAGGGGTGCCAGTGGATGTAGTGTATCTAGACTTTCAGAAAGCCTTTGATAAGGTCCCGCACGGGAGACTGGTGACTAAAATTAGAGCACATGGTATTGGGGGTAGGGTGTTGACATGGATAGAAAATTGGCTGGCAGACCGGAAGCAAAGAGTAGGAGTGAACGGGTCTTTTTCAGAATGGCAGGCAGTGGCGAGTGAAGTGCCGCAAGGCTCGGTGTTGGGGCCGCAACTATTTGCCATATATATAAATGATTTGGAAGAGGGAATTAGGAGCAACACCAGCAAGTTTGCGGATGACACAAAGCAGGGTGGCAGTGTGAAATGTGAAGAGGATGTTAGGAGGTTGCAGGGGGGACCTGGACAGGTTGAGTGAGTGGGTAGATGCGTGGCAGATGCAGTATAATATAGATAAATGTGAGGTTATCCACTTTGGCAGCAAAAACAAGGGAATGGGTTATTATCTCAATGAGGTTAAGTTAGGTAAGGGGGAAGTACAGCAAGACCTGGGTGCCCTTGTACACCAGTCACTGAAAGTTGGCTTACAGGTACAGCAGGCAGTGAAGAAAGCTAATGGAATGTTGGCCTTCATAACAAGAGGATTTCAGTAAAGAGGTTCTTCTGCAGTTGTATAGGGCTCTGGTGAGACCACATCTGGAGTATTGTGTACAGTTTTGGTCTCCTAATTTGAGGAAGGACATCCTTGTGATTGAGGCAGTGCAGCGTAGGTTCACAAGATTGATCCCTGGGATGGCAGGACTGTCATATGAGGAAAGATTGAAAAGACTAGGCTTGTATTCACTGGAGTTTAGACGGATGAGGGGGGATCATATAGAAACATATAAAATTATAAAAGGACTGGACAACCTGGATGCAGGAAAAATGTTCCCAATGTTGGGTGAGTCCAGAACCAGGGGCCACAGTCTTAGAATAAAGGGGAGGTCATTTAAGACTGAGCTGAGAAAAAACTTTTTTACCCAGACAGTTGCGAATGTATGTAATTCCCTGCCACAGAGGGCAGTGGAGGCCAAATCACTGGATGGATTTAAGAGAGATATAGGGAGAGCTCTAGGGGCTAGTGGAGTCAAGGGATATGGGGAGAAGGCAGGCACGGGCTATTGATAGCGAACGATCAGCCATGATCACAATGAATGGTGGTGCTGGCTCGAAGGGCCGAATGGCCTCCTCCTGCACCTATTTTCTATGTTTCTATGTAGTAGGCTCACCATTTATAAAGCAAGCCCACAACAATGCTGTTCCATGCAACCACACAATAACACAAAGACAAGCTACCCCATATACCTCTCAGCCTGACAGTTAACCTGCCAGATGCCTAGAGGGAATCTGTTGAATTCCTTAAATCTGCCTATAATCCTGATGCAGGGTCGCAAGCTGAAACATGAGCTATCCCTTTGCCTCCACAGATCCACTTGACCCACTGAGTTTCTCCAGCAATGGTAGACACAAAGTGATGGAGTAACTCAGCGGGTCCTTCCTCCGATACTCGGGTTTCAGTCAGGACCCTTCTCCAGAATGACAATGGTGGAGGAGGGTGGGGGCAATGCAAAGTCTGGCAAAAGTGATAGGTGGATACAGGTGAGGAGGGGTTGTGATTGGCATAGGCAAGGTCAGATAATAAGGATAGAAAAGGTATAAAATGTGAAGCCAGAGGATGAAATATAGGTGGAAGGGGACGGGGAGAAGGGAAAAGGGAAATATGTTTCACAGGAAGTCAAACCGTGTAGGCAGGAAGTGGTCTTAGCAGAAGCAAGTTAGGTTTGGGACTGGCTACTATTGAGAAATAAGTCATAAGAATGTTCTGAGAAGATTGCTAACATTGAAGTAACTCAATGTTTGATTTGGGTATCTAGAGACTGGTCCTCTTGGCCTTCAGTGGGTGAACATGTTCAAGCCTGAACAAGTGGGTGAGAAGGGCCACCTTTATCAACTATTCTGTTCAGGAAGCGGAAGCTTTGCTTCCCTCAGCCCCAGCAAGTATATATCCATAAAATCGGAAGCCAATCATCAGGCACCAATTGTCCTCACGCCAGACCCCAACGCTGCACATAACTGACATGTGTTTCCAAGTTCCCACAATTGCCCATCTTCTCTAATCTTCTCTAGCCCCTACTACCAATCATGGTGGCACAGCGGTAGTGCCGGAAACCCGGGTTCGATCCCGATTACGGGTGCTGTCTTAATGCAGTTTGTACATTCTCACCATGACCTGCATGGGTTTTCTCCGAGATCTTCGGTTTCCTCCCACATTCCAAAGATGTACAGGTTTGTAGGTTAATTGGCTTGGTAAATGTAAAAATTGTCCCTAGTGGGTGTAGGAGAGTGTTAATGTGCGGGGATCGCTGGTCGGCGCGGACCCGGTGGGCCGAAGGGCCTGTTTCCCGTGCTGTATCTCTAAACTACCAAGCTTCTCCAGTTCTGACCACACATGCATCTCCAAAATCCTTGACTTCATCATTGGCACTAAGGGTGAATGAATTTGAAGAAACAATAGACACGGCATTCTGGTTCCGGACTTCGATGAGCAATGGCAAGGAAGGTGGACGACGCAGGCTTACGTTAGTCTTCGTTCTCACTTAATGTTCTATTCATGTCCACTAACTGCAGCTGCAACCTTTTGCCCCAACCTCTTTGAGTGATCACTGGCAGCAGTCCATCGTGTATTTCTTCCACTGGCGGCGATCGTTTTTACGAGCTGAAAGCAATACTTTGTCTCCACATAAAGGCGTCGCTCAGTGCATCCTCTTCCCCACAACACTACTAACGCTTTGTGAGGAGCAGGGAAATAAAACGAGAGATTATTGCAGTTCAGGCCATGCAGCACAAAAGCATTTCAGTTTGAGTCACATGTCTCAATTGCTTCAGCATGCCATCCGTCATTCTGTGCCACCTCACTTGGCAGCAAAGGAAAAGCTGCTGAAAATAGAACAAAACTGGTACCCTGAGCTCTTGGCATGTATAATTCACACCAAGCAGGCTCACATGTAGATAAATCATTTCAGGTTTTGCGATATCATTTGTTCAAGATATACCCTGAATCTCTTAAAATGGACGTCACAGCCCAAGATTTAAATTATAATTAAAAATAATTTTTCAGCTTAGCTTCATTGCCGAACAATTTCACACTGAAATGTTGACTGTAAACTGGTGGTCTAAATGGCAAACGAAATTGGTCTTCTGACATCTGACTGTATTAAGCCAAGTAATGTAAGTGAACCGAAGATAGACACAAAAAGCTGGAGTAACTCAGCAGGTCAGGCAGCATCTCAGGAGAAAAGGAATAGGTTACGTTTCGGGTAGAGACCTTTCTTCACACCTCTGATATGTAATTAGATTTATTGCCAGACATAGAAAAAATAATATAATTATTGTAGCACTGCGGTGCAGAGGCAGAATTGCTGCCTTACAGTGCCAGAGACCTGGGTTTGATCCTGACTACAGGTGCTTGTCTGTGTGGAGTTTGTACACTCATCCTGTGACCGCGTGGTTTTCTCTCGGTGCTCCAGTTTCCTTCCACACCCAAAGACAAGCAGCTTTGTAGGTTAATAGGCTTCTGTAAATTGTCCTTAGTGTGGAGGATAGAACTAGTGTTCAGGGATCGCTGGTCGGCACAGACTCGGTGGGCCGAAGGGTCTTTCTCCACACTGTCTCTGAAACTAAAACCAAAACAAAAATCTGATGGACACTATATGGTGCTGGTGCTCGGAGCGTTAGCATTTAGTCTGCTGGCTCCCTCTGGTGGATACTGTAGAAAGTACTCCCCCTCAACAACAATGGCATAAAAAATAAATATAGTATTGTAATAACAAGCTTCTCAATAACTAGAAAAGCTTTATCATTACAAATGTAGAAATGAGTGCTGCTTTCAAAAGTGACAATCCCAGGTGAGCAAAGTAAAACAGTGTACAAACTATATTCTACATTAATTGAGGGATGTGCACAAAAATCAAAGTTTCATCTTGTGGCATTATTGTGCTGAGAAGTGTAAATCCGAAAAGTAAGGAGATATTTCATTTCTCACAGTGTTCAGAGGGTGCCGTAGGAGGGGAATAAATGTTTGGGGCGGCTGTAGAATGGAACAGTGTTCATAAGCTCATGTTCTATCTAGTAGCAGAATTAGACCATGTAGCTCATCAATTCAATCATGGCTGATCTATCTTTCCCTCTCAACCCCATACTCCTGCCTTCATCTGACAACCCCTGACACCCTTAATCATCAAGAATCGGTCAATCTCTGCCTTAAAAATATCCATGGACTTGGCTTCCACAGCCATCTGTGGCAATGAATTCCACAGATTCACCACCCTTTGAAAAAATAAATTGCTGCTCATCTCCTTTATAAAGGTACATCCTTTTATTCTGAAGCTGTGGCCTCTGGTCCTAGACTCTCCCACTAGTGGAAACATCCTCTCCACATTCACTCTATCCAGGCATTTCACTATTCAGTAAGTTTCAATGAGTCCCCCCTCTTCCTTCTAAACTCCAGTTAGTTCAGGCCGAAACGGCCATCATTTATTAACCTAATCATTCCTGGGATCATTCTAGTAAATCTCCATGGGACATAGAAACATAGAAACATAGAAAATAGGTGCAGGAGTAGGCCATTCGGCCCTTCGAGCCTGCACCGCCAGTCAATATGATCATGGCTGATCATCCAACTCAGTATCCTGTACCTGCCTTATCTCCATACCCCCTGATCCCTTTAGCCACAAGGGCCACATCCAACTCCCTCTTAAATATAGCCAATGAACTGGCCTCAACTACCTTCTGTGGCAGATAATTCCAGAGACTCACCACTCTCTGTGTGAAAAATGTTTTCCTGATCTCGGTCCTAAAGGAATTCCCCTTAGACTGTGACCCCCTTGTTCTGGACCCTTCTCCAACGCCAGCACATCCTTCCTCAGATATGGGGCTCAAAACTGCTCTATATATTCCAAATACAGTCTGACCATTGCCTCACAAGGCCTCAGCATTGCAGCTCTGTTTATGTATTCTAACGCTCTTGAAGTATACGCTAGCATTGAATTTCCCTTCCTTACTACCGATCCAACTTGCAAATTAACTTTTGGTGAATTCTGCGCCAGCACTCCCTTTGCACCTCCAATTTCTGAACTCTCTCCCAATTTAGAAAATAGTCCATGCCTTTATTCCTATTACTAAAATGCATGACTGTGAATTGCCCTGAGTGTGTAGGGAGTAGATGAGAAAGTAGGAAAGCATAGAACGAGTGTGAACTGGTGATCGATAGTCAGCGTAGATTTAGTCGGTTGAAGGTCCATGCCGTATCTTTCAGTTCAAATCAATATGCCCATTAACACTGCCAAATCCCCTAAAATATTCCCATTCTTCTTTACACTTGTCTTTCCCAACATTAGAAGCTTCTTCTTTTAATCCAATGGTAAGTTTTAATTTCCCCTGTTATCTACATTTAGAACCCGGGTTTATATTTGTTTTTAGAAAGCACATTTATTGTGAAGTATGAAAAAAAAGATGGAAAAATAACCAGGGTCCAGGGAAATAATCATTTCCCAGAAGTAATTTTGATTGATACCATTGGTTCGGAGCTTAATAGAATGGCGACTTTGGCTGGAAACGATGTCTTTGTCTTTCTTCCATTTTCTCATTAACAGGATGAAGACTGTCCCTTGAGAATGAAAGTGTCCCATCGAAAAACACCAGGGAAATTATATTTTTTATACTAATACTCCCAATTTTGGACATGTTGACATTGAGATACTTATATTGTCACACTGACAACTCGTAGTGAGTGCTTTGTTTTGCATCCCCAGGCACATAAAGAGTAGAGGGCTTTGTTACAAAAGTCACCAAGTTACAAAGAACCTTTCTTTGCCCCAATGTTCACCCTCTCCCCCCACCTTAGTTCTCGATGGCCCCCCATGCCGGGTCTCCCCCCTTAGTTCTCGCCGGCCATCCACTTTAGGTCGCTTTTAAGTCGGAAGCACGAGTCCTGAGGTTCGAAGGTTTGAGTCCGGAGGCCTGAGTCATTGACACTGTTTTAATCACATTTGATGCATAATCATTGGAGCATTAAAAGTTTGATCGTTTAAAATCCACAATGCTGTTGCCTCACAATTATCTAGATGCCATGCTCTCAGATTGTTTTTCCGCTTTTACAATCAATGTTTGGGGATTTATTTTAAGGTGCTTTCATTCAAATATTAATTACTGAATTAATTGAAGTACTGCTTAAATTATTTGGGTCACATTTAAGGGCACATGTCTGGCACATTTACAATGAAATCCAGATAGGCTCCTGAAATCAATATTCCATGGAGACAGGATGGCATTCCAGTGATCACCACTCATTTCTGCTCCTTCCCTCCTCGTCAGTTGAACTCAGGAAGGGACTCATGTTGATGAGAATGAAACTCAGAAGTTGCAGATACTAGAAATCTTAAATAAAAATAGTGAATAGTGGGGGCGCTGCCCTGGCAGCAGCGGCTTGCCTGCAGTCCATCTGTTTTTCTTTGTTTTTGTTGTTTTCTTGTCTTGTTTTAGCGTTCATTTGAGTCATTATGTAGTGTATGTGTGTGGGAGGGGTGGTAGAAATGTTTTTAGTCTCTTCCTTTTGGGGGGGACGCGACTTTTCTTGTCATATCCCCCATCTCCGTCTCCATCTCCGTCTGCGCTGAGGCCTAATGGCGGAGCTGACAGCCTCCAACTGTGACCGACCTCGAGGCTCCAGAGGAAGAGCGAGCCAGGACTTACCAGCGCGGGGCTGGCCGACTTCGGGGCTGTGGCGGGTTCAGGCGTTCCGGTGGCCCGACTCGGAGCTGTGGCGGCTTTCCGGTGGCGGCGGCAGCGTCTTCGGCCGCGGGCCCAGTGGACGACATCGTCGGGAGCTCGCAGGTCACAGGCTGGTGACCTGTTTTTCCGGAGCTCCCGCAGCAACAGCTGCGTCCGCTGGACTGGAGGGCGGCAGCTTCGGCAGCTTCGACCGCCCCGGGCCGCGGATTTGAACCGGCCCGCTTGCGGAGCGCGGTTCACCCGCGGGACTTATTTACATCACCCGGTGCGGTCACAACATCGGAGGCCCGGGTCGCCTCAGCGCAGAGGAAGAGGAAGAACAAGAAGGGAAGAGACAAAGACAAGATTTTTGCCTTCCATCACATTGAGAAGGTGTCTGGTGAACTCACTGTGGTGGATGTTAAATATGTGTTTATTGTGTGTTTTGTTATTTAGACCGCAGGGTCTGAATGACAATAAAGTTTTCCATGAATGCTGAAAACACCAGCAGGTGGCGCAGCTGGTAGAGCCACTGCCTCAAAGCGCTAGAAGCTCGGGTTCAATCCTGACCCTGGGTGCTGTCTGTGTGGAGTTTGCATGTTCTCCTCATAAGTTTCCTCCAGGTGATCCGGTTTCCTCCCACAAACCAAAAAGAAATGTGGGATTGTAGGTTAATTGGCCTCTGTAAAATTGCCCCTAATATGAAAGGAATGGATGAACTCATGGGATAACATAGAATTAGTACGAATGGGTGAGCAATGGCCAGTGTGGACTCGCAGGGTCGGAGGGCCTGTTTCCATGCTGGAGGACACAAAGTGCTGGAGTACTGCGTATCTGTGTGATTCCTGCTGTCTCCTTTTGCTCCACTGCGAAATCTCCTCAAGGCATGCCCACTTTGAAGAAGTTCTCCTCGTCCTTCCAATGGGATTTTCGTGAGACCCTTTCTCACTGCTCCCCCTCTGTGATTCCTGTTGCTCTCCGGCTCCAGAGATGCTGCCTGACCAGTTGTGTTACTCCAGCACTTTGTGACCTTTTGTATATTAACCAGCATGTGTGGTTCTTTGTTTCTCCTCTTTCAATGCTGTATCTAAAACCAAACTATTTCCAAGCTAAATCACTAAACTACACTAAACTGTCAGGGAGCATCTGTAGAAACAGAAACAGGAAAAATGGACTTGGGATTCACCTGGACTCTGACACAATCCCATCAACTGTGCTAGGAACAGCTCACTTCATTCACAGCAGTAAAGCGTGTTAAGATCATGTCCACAACATGGGGTGGAAGATTGCAACCTTCACGTGGTCCACCCTGTTTCGACTAAAGCAATCAACTCGACGTGCACAAACGGAAGATCAAATAGAACAAGTTGTCCAACAACTTTAGGCTGTGCACGCCACACAAAAGAAGAAGTCCACAACATCACTTTCCTTGGATCATTTATCGAGTCAAATTGCTCTTGAAAGACTGATGTTCCTGATTATTTTTCAAAACAAAATAGAAAGGCTATTAACAAAGATATAATCGTGTGTCCATTAAGTTGTCCATCTTAATTGTACTACTGTGTGAAAGCCCAAGCAATATGTTTTTACAACTCTTAACAGTGATAAATTTGTGTGGTGAAATATAAAATAATAAAAAATATCCCAATATTTTAACTTTAATAAGTTAAACGAGGAAACAAGTCTAAAGCATGTCATTTATTGTGTATTGGAGATAATTTGTAAATAAGTGCTGCAGTCATGGACCCAGTTCTGATTTCAACTGAACATTGTATTATTTCCATTTTCAAAAAGAAAAGATCGCTGGATTAACTCCAATTCTGTATGTGTGTTCCCGACTTGTTTAGTCTTGAATCAAAGCCTCTCAGTCAGCTCATTCCAATTCCCCTGACAGTTCTCCCATCAAAATACCAGAAATTCACAGCTCCAATAACCACAATGAAAAGCAAACCATCCACCAGTAATTTTGTTTGGAATAAGCAATACACTTAATTGGCTCTGAAGCAATCTGCAAGTTCACTGTTGAGCCACAGTTGGCATCAATTTGACCCTGACCAGGGATCCATCTCTTTGAGATAAGGGAGCTATTATTTAACAAAGTGATTTCACCATGAATGCTGACCCATCTGCACAATTAATTGAGTTTCTCCTCATTCAGTTGAGAAAGTGGTGATTTTTTAATTTAGAAATGATTTCAGATTAAACAAAATAAAATGATTATTTTTTACAGCACTGAATATCCACTGTTGAATAGAATCACTGACAGAAGATACACTGAGTTATAAAAATAACTGGAACGAGGAAATGCAGAATGAAAGACAATGGGTGGATAATAATTGACTTATGAAGCACAATTATCATTACCAATGTATAGCTGATCAGTTGACAGCATATTTAATTTCAAAATTAGTCCTTTAAAAATATAACAATGCCTGGATCCATGTTTTGTTCTATTTCTTAATGTTGATGATATTTTTCAGAAAAAAATCAGATTGTAAAGTTTTGCATTATATTATGTACTATACAAAATATGATACATTTAAAAACATAAATTGTGAGTAAACAAATCAAAACCTACTTCACCATTCTCACTAGTACCTTTACTCCTCCCCCTTCTTTCGTGAGGACGACTGCACCAAAATCTTTGCACATCCCTAATCCTTTCCCCTACATATGTAGTATCGATGGTCGGTGGTAACCAGTGCCATCTTCTTCGCTGTTGTGTGCAGGGGCAGCAGGGCGAAGGCCGGGGATGCCGACAGGATTAACAAACTCATCAGGAAGGCTGGCTCCATGCTTCCATGCTGGGGTGGTGGGGGGGGGGGGGGGGGGGAGTTGGACTCATGGGAGGTGGTCTTTGAAGGGAGGATGCTCCCCAAACTGCAGAGCATCTTGGGCAATAGAGCTCACCCCCTCCATGACACACTAGTCAACCTGAGGAGTACCTTCAGCACCAGACCGGTTCCACCATGATGCAGTAATGAACACCACAGAAGATCCTTCTTCCCTGTGGCTATCAAAATGTACAACTCCTCCCCCTTCTTTCGTGAGGATGACTGATTTCCCTCTCCCCCACCAAAATCTTTGCACATCCCTAATCCTTTCCCCTCGACACTTTAATTTAATGTTTAATGTATTTTATATTTTATGACTGTTGACAGATCAATTTCCTTCCTGGGGTCAAGGAAAGAGCGTTCACGTCGCGGCCCTGTTTTCACCAATCTTTCCACCACCACGCACAAGAAGCACAAGAAGCACGAGACAGACACCGTTGTATGCAGATGCTGAGAAGTAGTTCAGCTCTGGCTGAACAACTTCTAATCTTGTGTGTGGACTCAATAAGAAGAAGCATTTCCCTCCTGGGATAAATAAAGTTCTATCATATCGTATCGTATAGTTTCATATCGTATCGTATCGCAGAAGGGTTTAGTTTGCAGTGACGCAGGTCGTTTTGGAAAGCACCGCTAACAGTAAAGTTTTAACAGTAAACATTGCCGATGTCCTTAATAGGCAGAATAAATGCTATAAGAATGATCTTTTTACCACAAATACTGTACCTATTTCAATCATTACCAATTTATTTACCAAAAAATAATTTAAAAAACTAGACTCTGATATTACAAATTTCATATGGGACTATAGATCACATATAATCCAAAGAAAACATCTGTGTAAACCCAAAGAATTCGGGGGACTGACACTCCCTAATTTGTTGTACTACTATTGGGCAGTGAATATTAAAAATATAATTTACTGGTTGGACAGTTCTGCCCAACAAGTAGACTGGATAAAAATGGAGAAAGAGGATTGTTCCCCCTATAATATAGGAGCGATTCTTCTTTCTCCGATGAAACTGAACAATATAATATATAAGAAGAATCCAATTATTCACAGTATAATACGAATTTGGAAACAAATAAAATTGACTTTAAAATTAAGAAACTTATCGCTTCTTTCCCCAATAGGTAATAATCCCTCATTCAAACCATCTATTATTGATAAAACGTTTATCCATTGGGAAGGAATAGGAATTAAAATGATTGGAGATATGTATGAAATGGGAAAACTTCTATCATTCCAACAACTACAACTAAAATATAATCTGAAAAGTAATCAATATTTCAAATACCTTCAAATTCGAGATGATTTGAAAAAACACATACAAGGATATCAAACTCTAACCTTAGATTTATTACATGAAGGAATGAACAGAAAGGCAGAATCAAACAATTTAATATCATATTTATATAATATAATTTTAAATATAGAAACACCAACGACAGAGGCAATTAGAAAGGACTGGGAACAAGAATTATTGATAAAAATTCCGAAAGACAGATGGGAAAAAAAACAATTAAATGTACATAAATGTTCGATTAATGTAAGACATAACTTAATTCAATTTAAAATTTTATATAGATTATATTATTTGAAAACTAGACTGAATAAAATATTTCCAAACGTTTCCCCCATTTGTGATAAATGTCTAACTCAAAATGCCACTATAGCACATTCCTTTGTCTGCTGTACAAAACTTCATACATTTTGGAATGAAATCTTTGGAACTTTTACAAAACTATTTAACATAAAATTGAACCCCAATACAGAACTGATTATCTTCGGATCAATGGAAGAGGACATAAGCTAACTACATTCCAAGAATCTCTCTTTAATTATGGTTTAATAAAGTTTGGAAAAACGCATCCACGCCCACGTTTAAAATGTGGATTTCAAATATGTCGGAAACGCTACATCTTGAAGAAATGAGATTCCTCCTATTAGGCAAAGTAGACCAATTCTTAAAGATTTGGTCTCCTTTTATAGACTTCTTATAAGCATATGGTGCAACATAACCTTAGAAATTAAATGGTTCAGAACCGGGTGACAGGTGGGTAAAGATATTAAACAGGTATATCTCTCCTAATTTCTTTTCCTTTTTTTCTCTTTTTAAAAAATCTCTTTAGCTTCTTATTTCTTCTTTCTGTCTCCCTCGTTATTCGTTTCTACTCTCTTGTCTATCTATCTCGACACTCTCTATTTTCTTCTTTCTATCACTTGTGGCGTCAGCCTAAACATGGGCTACTTATGCTCGACCCCTCGTCAGGAGATACAAGGGCGGGCACGTGATGTCATGGACTAGAGGGAGTGTCCAGGTACTTAAGGTCTCTCACCTAGTGACCTTAAGCAGTCAACAGGTAGCTGAGCCCAAGAGTACAACCTCGCTCACCTACAGCAACATTGTAATATGGTTAGCGCACCCACCTAACGTGTCACTACTGAATAAACAACCGTTTGAACCGACTTGACGTCTCACCTTTATTCACCACGTATGGTGCCGCTACATTGGTGACCCCCGACTGTCCAAATTGAAATTTGGACTGACCTGAAGGACGCAGCCTCGGGAGACCTGATGTCTGCAGCCGGCTGCCCAGCCCTGCAGAACTACGCTGCCACCAACCATGCCCTGCAATGAGGTATGCCACCTCTTCCCCACCAGCTGCTGCTCACCGGAGCTATGAAGCCACGGCTGCCGCCGCTCTCCCGCACCCGGCAATGGGGCAGGCCCCGCTTCCAAACCCCACACAGCTCCAGGCCTTGTGTGACGGCCCCCGAGCTCCCCTGCATGACCTTCTAGGAACCGACCACCAGAGTGGAGAGGTTTTAGCAGCCGCCGCTGCCCCACCAGCTGCAGCAGGAGTTGCGAGCATAGCAGCATCCTGCCCACAGCAATGCCGATGCACGCCCAATGGTCCTGGAAGCAGAGAGAGAGTACCTGCCACTGCTCCGCTCCCAACAACGGACACGGCCTCGCACCGCGAACACGGCTCCAGGCCCTGCACTGCACTGAGCCCCACCGCTCCAGGCCTAGCACAGGCCTCACCACACCCGCACTGCACCAGGCCCCACCGGTCCAGGCCTGGCACCGGCCTCACCTCACCCACACTGCACCGGCCCCCACTGTTCAAGGCCCGGCACTGCTCAAGACTCGCCACGGCTCCGCAACCTGCCCTGCACCATGCCTGGCCCTGCCGGTTGCTGCCCAGTGCCCAGCCACCCGATAGTGCGGGCTTACCAGGGGCGCCTGCCAAAGACGCCCTTCTGCTCCTCACCGGTCTTGAATCGCTGGTGAACGCCACCTCAGGCGGCCGGCAAAATGGCCACCGAGGCCCCTACAACAAGCGACCGACCCGACTACAAAAATGGCCGCTGCGGCCGGCCTGAAGAGAAGCTCGAACTTACCGCCCACAGCGCCACCTTCCGGTCAGATGCCGTCCCTACATCCTGATCACAGGCAATAGTGCCACTGTCAGAGCAGCTGCCGTCACTGCAGCCTCACCTCCGTCCACAGCGCCACGTTCTGGCTGGATGCCGTCACTGCAGCCTCACCGCCATCCACAGCGCCACCTTCCGGCCGGATGCAGTTCCTGCAGCCTGACTCCCGGCAACAGCGCCTCATTCAGGCCGGAGGCTGTCACTGTAACACAGCTTTCCTATCCTGCACTATGAACACTGGACAATTTGAACTTTGGACACTGATTGCACTAATTTGTCTTTTTACTGTGCATTTCCACACTCGGTTCAGAAATTAATTTGTTTATTTTATTTAGTTTTTTTTCCCCTCATTGTTGCTGGGGCCTGTATTTCACAGGACACTCTCCCTTAGCTGTTCGAGGAGATGCGACTGTGTCTCTTCCATCCGGCGCCTTCTGCATCGGTCTCCTCGCACCTCTCGGTACCTCGGGATCGCCCACGCAGAGCGTCACTGCGCCCGTGGAGCCCTCCGTCCCGACACACACCCGGGGTGTCCCAGACCCACATGCAGGAGCCGCCCTCGACCATGCTATTTCTTCCTCCGATTCTGGGGTGGGTCCTGTGGCGTCAGCCTAAATACGGGCCACTTATGCTCGAACCCTCGTCAGGATATACGAGGGCGGGTACGTGACGTCATGGGCTAGGGTGAGTGTCCTGGTACTTAAGGTCTCTCCCTAGTGACCTTAAGCAGTCTACAGAGTACGACCTCGCCCAGCTACAGAAACATTGTAATACGGTTAGCGCACCCACCTAACGTGTCACTTCTGAATAAAAAACCGTCTCACCTTTATTCACCACCTATGGTGCCGCTACACACTGTTCTTTTATTATTAAATTAAAAATAAGAAGTTGTACAAGAATTGTAATGTGTCTGTATGCATCAGGTACTTAGGTACCACATTACTGTACTTCTAACAAAAAAATAAATAAAAAATAAAAAAAACAAAAAAACAAGTTTTATTTAGACAGTATTCCATGTTGCCTTTTGTACGAGTTTCAATGCTGCTTAGAAAGGAAGTAGCTGGATAAGTCCAGCCAATTGCTCTACAAACACAGTGCTAATCTCCTGTCCTATATTTCACAGTGTTTCAGTTAAGTTTACAAGTGCTTGCTTGTTAACCCTAGCCCAATCCCAGTGGCAGTTCCACATGGATCTAAAGTAGGATATTAAAACCACATGGGTTTTCTCTG
Source organism: Okamejei kenojei (assembly GCA_035221665.1). Taxonomy (NCBI): domain Eukaryota; kingdom Metazoa; phylum Chordata; class Chondrichthyes; order Rajiformes; family Rajidae; genus Okamejei; species Okamejei kenojei. Next base: position 41,412,317 of record CM069146.1, read on the forward strand.
AGAGCTTCGATTTCCTTCCAGACTCAAATGTCGTACAGGTCTTGTAGGTTAATTAGATTGGTATATGTGCAAATTGTCCCTAGTGTGTGTGGGATAGTGTTAATGTGCGGGGGGATTGCTGGTCGGTGAAGACTAGGTGGACCGAAGGGACTGTTTCCACGCTGTATCTCTAAACTAAACTAAACTAAAAGCATAGGAAGAGATCAACAATCAGTCTGAAGAAGGGTCTCGACCCGAAACGTCGCCTATCTCCTTCGCTCCTTAGATGCTGCTGCACCCGCTGAGTTTCTCCAGCCTTTTGTGTAACCATCATTCTTCATTTGTTCTCTGCAGACTGCTGTTCAGAGATCAAGTACACTTTTACCAATATAATAACCAACCTATTGAGGATTTTGCCACTGTGATGGCAAGCCTGGTTCGCCGCTGCAAGAAGATAAGTGTTCAATGAACTTTTGTAACTTTGTCAACGTCAGAAATGTGACGACTCTTTGTGTATGTCTAGGTGAGGTCCACTGTATGATTTTACTGGATTGTATGCAATAGCAAATAATGTTATTGTACATAGGTTCATGTGATAATAAAGTGTGTGAGGGGGGACCTCATTTCACTAGTGAGCGACTCTAGGACTAGAGGTCGTAGCCTCAGAAGTAAAGGATGTTCTTTTAGGAAGGAGATGAGGGGAAATTTCTTTAGTCAGAGGCTGGTGAATCTGTGGAATTCCAAGTCAGTGGATATTTTTAAGGCAGAGATAAATACTGTAGATTATTGATTAGTACAGTTGTCAGAGGTTATGGGAAGAAGGCAGGAGAATGGGGTTAGGAGGGAGAGATAGATCAGTCATGATTGAATGGCAAAGACTTGATGGGACGAATGGCCTAATTCTATTCCTATTCCTTACAACTTATGACCTTAGTATCATTGAATCATTCGCTTTAGTTGTTACAGCTATTGTTAAATCATTAAGGTACAATGTCACTTCATTAACCAATAAAGATTGCATGAATCTTGTTGACTCACGGAAAGATATGTTCAGAGAATCTCTTCTTGAGTTCTCCCAGTGCGTCCAGTAACTTTGGCAGAAAGACAGCAGAATCAATAATATATCATTGCTGCTTTGTAAAAGCAAGCATTCAGGAAACATGAAATGGGAAGGTTTCTTTGAGGTCAGAGTTGCTTGCTACTGCATCTACATTACAAATTCTGGAGTGGTATTACTTTACTATTGATACGAGTATAATTAATAAGCAAACATTTGTAGGTTCCCTTGAGGAGATTGGGAGAAGCTTTGCAAATCACTGTGGTCCAAGCGGTGAAATCACTTCCAAAATGCTATAGAGACGCAGTTCCAGTGATAATTAAGGAATGGAGATATATAATTTGGAGGGGAAATTTAAACCATCAAAACTCTCTTGCTCTTTTAAGTTCCGAATGTCATCTATTTGTCCATTTGCAGATCAATCCAATTTCCCAGAAACCAGTAACAGATATATGTAAGAAGCTCAGTGGAGACACAAGGAACTGCAGATGCTGGAATCTTGCGTAAAATACAATGTGCTGGAGTAGCTCAACAGGTCAGGCAGCACCTCTGGACTAGGAGAGACACTTTGGGACAGAACCCTTCTTCCCCATGAGACGCACTGCTACACTCACTGCTTCATTTGATATTTCCTTGCAAAATGAGTTAGAATCAGTTTAGTTTAATTTAGTTTAGTTTAGTTAAGAGATACAGCGCAGAAACAGGCCCTTTGGCCCACTGAGTCCGCATCAACCAATGATCCCCGTACACTAGCACTACCCTACACGCTAGGGACAATTTACAAGTTTTACAAGTTGTACGTCTTTGTACGATTTTTTCGGTGACTGCCGGCATCATTGACTGACATGTCAGGTCACCAAAAAAGTCGCGGCATGATGCGGAGTGATGCAGCGTGACGCGCTGGTGACGGGGCATGGTGTGATGACGTATTGACACGCGATGTTTCCTCAAGTGTCGCAACATTTTTTTTGTCGCCGCTGGATTTTAAAATGTTCAAAATCTTTTGGCGACCCTGATACATCAATCAATGATGCCGGTAGTCACCGAAAAAATCGGCAAGTGGGACAGGCTCTTTATACTTGCAAATCCATCCATTTTAAATGAAAATATACGCCCCTGTAGCACCATCTTCTGTGCTTGTGCAGTACTGCAATTCTCAAGGTCATTCTGAAGCAGACAAAACATATGACAGTGTCCAGCAGAGCTGACGGTTCTATGTAACAGTTCTGTCCTGCTGCTGCTTTCCTGCACATTTGAAAACCATTATAAACCATCTATGCTGTATGATTTTATGAATCTATGACTCTATAAGCATAAAAGCAATTGTGTAATTTACCAGCCAGATATAGAATTTAACATTGATTTGCCCATGTAGTTATTCATCTGCAGAGAATCTGTGCTGATAAACAAAGTGTATATCAGCAACTCCCTCATCTCCTAGGTTACAGCAGAGCACAAAAGGACGGTTGAGGAACAGATGTTGTGATGAGAATCATTTCAGCCGCAGAAAACGAGAAGAAGAGAACAGGTTAAATTTGGTGAATGCTGCATGTTTGGAAAAAGCCATTAATGTCCTAAAGTAAGCTACATCAAATAAAGCAACTCTTTGAAAGGCCCCAAGAGAGAATATTAAAATGAACAAATGGACAAATCTGATTTTATGGCTTCTTACTCGCAACGGTTATTTTAGCAGAAAGATATGATTTGGTCGATTCAATTACCAATTCCAGATCAATCTGTTATCGTTAATTGCTCTCTTTATTGTTCAGTCTGACATAATTCCATTTTTAAGTGGAGGGTGTGCAGTAGAAATGTCACTGCCTGTTCCTAGTTATAGAGGAAGACAACTTATTGACCTTTTCACCGGCTGTGAATTTCTATTTTCTTTCCCTATTACCTCTTTTACGGAACTTTAGATTACTAGCAAGGGCAGCATTTATTCCTCATCCATGATTGCCTTCAGAAGGTGGAGGGGTTAGCTACATTGCTGAACAATGCCATCCATGTGGAAAAAGTGTGCATGATGAACTATTGGTGTCAGAGCTCTGACAGCGGAAGAACAGTGATTAGTTCTAACGAGGAAAGTGCGTGATTCAGAAGGAAACTTGGATGTTAAAGTAGTTTGTATGTTATGCTGCCCCTGTACTTTAAGTGGTAAATACGACAAGTTTGTCAGGTGCTGCTGAAGAAGTTGTAATGAATTGCTGCTGCAGTGTGTAAATTGTACAGACTGCTGCCGATGATGGAGAGAGTGAATAATAAGGCATTCATTCCCTCTGATGCTGCTGCAAGCGATGTATCACACCGTACTTGACCCCGTGACAAGAAACCCAACTTGACAATAGGACGGCACGGTGGTGGAGCGGTAGAGCTACTGCCTTGGAGCCAGAGACCTGGGTTCGATCCTGACTACGGGTGCTTGTCTATACAGGGTTTGTACGTTCTCCCCCTGACCTGCGTGGATTTTCTCCGAGAACCTTGGTTTCCTCCAATAGTCCAAAGATGTACAGGTTTGTAGGTTAATTGGCTTGGTATAAATGTAAAAAACAATGTCCCGAGTGTGCGTAGGGTAGTCTTAATGTGTGGAGATCGCTTGTCGGCGCGGAATTGGTGGGCCAAAGGGCCTGTTTCCGTGCTGTATCTCTAAACTAGACTGAACTAAATTAACTGAATCGTGTCAAGTTTACGTATGTTGCAATGCTGAGCAGAAATCCAGGTGGGCAGAGAGTATTTCGTCATGTTCTTGACTTGCGCAATGGAAGAAAGGCTTTTGGGAGTCAGAGGCAGGGCTGATAACCACCAGTCTCTGATCTGCACTTACAATTCTGATACAGTTAAGGTTCAGTACACAAGGAAGAGTAGGACAGACAGCTCCTAGCAACTATTAGTAATAACAACAATGAAGTGAGTGGATTGATCCCAAAACCAAGCTGGTTCACAAAGGAAAAGAAACCTGCTGTCCTTATTGTGTCTAGTCTACACTTGACTCCACGCAAACAGCAATGTGCTTGACTCTCAACTACCTACTCAGCTCAAGGGAAATTAGAGATGTTACAATAAATTATGTTATTTCTAGCATATCCCACGAATGAATAAATTAATAAAATACTTCTGTGTATTTCAGTAATGGATCACTTTTTTCTTGGGACATATGGGAGTGGGTGGGAGCCAATGCAAGAAGGAATAAAAATTGACTGAAAGATGGTATGGGTTCTGCAAAGAATGGAATGGGAGAGGGCGTAGTTGTAATGTATTATTGTTTCAACTATTGAATGAGCTTACATTCACCCAAATTAGCTGCACAGTAATGTCTGCAAAATTGCACTGATAGTCATTCAGAATTTTTTTTTTTTTTTGCTTTCTGAAAGGAGGATCTGGCGAGATTTGACATCAGCCTAGGACTACAAGAACAAAATATGTATAATAGTCTGCAACTCAGTTTCTCAAGCCGGCTCTATCATTTAACTTGTTCATGGCTAATCTGGTCCAATACTCATCTCCTCTTCTATGCCAGGTCCATATAGGTCTCAATTCCCTGATCTTTTAAAAATATATCTGCTTCCTCTTTAAATATCCCCCATGATCAAACCTCCGTGACCGTTTCGAATGGGGAATTCAAGAGATTGAAGTTCCTCTCATGCAACCTTGGTGTTAAATGACACCATAATTTTGTAACCATGTAACCTGTTAAAGTTCCTCCCACTAGTGGAATCATCTTGGCATCTACCCGATAATTGCCTCTCAAGGTTTCCAAAGTATGTAGCTACTCTTTACAATTTTAAGTTCTGAAAAAACCCATGTCCATCATACTGTGACTGCAATTCTAGATCTCTAGCACATGATGAACCTTTGTCATAAACTATAATTATGGCTTTCTGTATGAAAGGTGAGATATCTATATGGTTGACAAAAGATTTCTATGTGGTTCCCATTTGCACATCCTTACTGTTTGCGTTTAAATTCAATATCAAACTAAAATGGAGTCGGACTGCCTGCAGACGACACCTCACCTTCAGTTTCTAGATACCAAGTTGTGGTTTTTAATGCACATGACAAACCTGGTTCAGTTTAAGTTATACTGACTTCAAAAACTAGTATATATCAGTAAACATTCAGAAGTAACATGAATGCATATCTGAAGAAGGGTCTCGACCTGAAACATCACCCATTCCTTCTCTCCAGAGATGCTGCCTGTCCCGCTGAGTTACTCCAGCATTTTGTGTCTATCTTCGATTGAAACCAGCATCTGCAGTTCCTTCCTACACATTAATGCATATCACACTGTTTCCAAATATACCATTAAACCTGAAAACTAAATTATCCATCAATCCAAAAAAGGAATAAGCCGAATTAAAAATTATAAAGCCATAAACAGTTTTAAATTGATTGTCAAAATGTGAAGCATTTCTACCTCTTCATTTACATGACAAAGACTAACTTAAAGCCTAGTGTATTTATTTATTGTTTTATTGCTGCAAAAGAAATCAATGCTTTCCCCACAACAGCTCAAATTTGTAATGATTGCACTAAATTGTGATTATATTGTTGATACATAGAAACATAGAAATTAGGTGCAGGAGTAGGCCATTCAGCCCTTCGAGCCTGCACCGCTGATCATCCAATCAGTATTGTTGTGAACTGGCCTCAACTACCCTCTGTGGCAGAGAGTTCCAGAGCTGTGGTGAAAAAAATCTCGGTCTTAAAGGATTTCCCCCTTATCCAATGTCCTTTTCAAATAAAATGATGCACACCCAGGTCTCGCTGCTAATCGGTGGTGCCAAACATTTGAGCCTATCCAAGTCACCTTGCAAGCATCCTCCTCACAGCGAACACTTTAAATTAAAATTTCCTGTGCTCTGTTAAGCAAGAATTGTATTTAAGAAGCTAAAGCTGGCAAGAATGAAGGTTTCATGACTAACAAAAATATGTTTCACCTCCACCTTTCCAATTTTAAACTTGTCCGCCAGACTAGCCTGGGGGGGGGGGAGCTTTCTCCTTCAGTTGAACGATGTTTCACTACTTCAAACATTTTATAGCTGGAAGCAGTCATCTCTTTTCGGTAAACTGTGGTTCCATGCTATCTCGCACCCGCTTTTACATAACATCAAGCAAAACCTCATGTTCTGATAACAAGAAGATCTTATTATTTTACAACCTAATTGTATTCCTCATTGATTTAGTTCCTGCCGCAGAGGACTATACCGAAAGGATTGATTGCCTTAATTTTGATAAATTGGATGAAGCCAAGGTAAAAGAGAAGCAATTTTGCTGAGGGCATCAATTCCAAATTTGTTGGCAGATGTGAGAGAAAAGCACGAGAAACAGACGGGTGATGTGAGCATTTGATTACAAAAGCTGCTGCAGCCAAAGACATCAATTTATCATTAATCAGATGACTGGTTGGGGTGAGGAGGAGATTTTGAAGATAATGTAAGATAAATCAGCATTTTTCAATGCATGTTAATTTTTGGTTGACATTTGCACCCCTTAGAAATTGCTGCAGTACTTGTAATACTACTTCGGTAATTAGGCAGGTACATGGATGGGAAAGGTTTAGAGGGATATGGGCCAAACGCAGGTATGTGGGACTAGTATAGATAAGGTATCTTGGTTTGCATGGCCAAGGTGAGCCGAAGGGCCTGTTTCCATGCTGTGTGACTCTATGACTCTTTAGGCCTCTATTTTCTTATTTGCACTGATTTTTCACCAAACTTCATGTTGTGGGGCCGCAGAATCCATTACAACTGAATACCAGTGAATGCCAAGCAGTAAATCGATATTCTATATTTCGGGCAACCCACTAAATAGAAAAAAAGTAAAAGGAAAGGAAAGAAAGTGTATTATTACATTTCAAATGCAATGCCATTAGGTTTTCTGATCTGAATGGTGTTCGGTTTCGGATGTAGTGTAATTTGCTGAAGTTTACATAGAACATAGAACAGTACAGTAAACAAAATCCCTTGTCTGACCATAGTCTGAAGGAGGGTCCTGACCAAAATGTCACCTGTCCATGTTCTCCAGAGATGTTGTCCTTTTGTATAAACCAACATCTGCAGTTCCTTGCCTCAACTAGAAATGGCAGGCTGTACCATTTCTCCTCTGGTTTTCACCATGGCAATGGAGCTCATCATTCGAGCATCACGATGGGTGGTTGGAGGGGAACGCTTGAAGAGTGGGCTGCGTTTTCCTCCAATCAGGGCCTACATGGACGACATGACCACAATAACAACAACAAAAGCATGCACCAAAACGCCTGATGGATAAACTCCAGGAAAACATAAAATGGGCATGAATGGAGATTAAACCCATAAAGATCTGTAGTATTTCCATCGTCAAAGGCCGACTCACTGACGAAAGGTTCCGCATCAATAACGAGACAATACCAACTGTCCTGGAGAAGCCGGTCAAGAGCCTCGGGCAATGGCACACCGCATACCTCAATGATGCAGATCAGGTGGAACAACTCAGGCAGGATACAATCAGTGGCCTCAAGCAAATCAACAATAATGCTCTCCCAGGGAAGCTGAAGCTTTGGTGCCTGCAATTCGGTCTACTGCCCCGACTCAGGTGGCCAATTACCATCTACGAGGTCACTTTATCCCATGCCAACCAGCTGGAGAGACTGGTGAACACACAAGTGAGGAAGTGGCTTGGGCTATGGAGATGCCTCAGCAGCATAGGGCTCTATGGGAATGGAGCCTTCTCACTGCCAGTCTCAAGCCTAGTGGAGGAGTACAATGTGCCAAAGTGAGGCTGGACATGACACTAACAGAATCCTGGGACCCAATCCTGAGAGGTGTCACTCCAACCCTAGCAACAGGGAGGAAATGGACTCCAGCAGCAGTTGTACTGGACGCAAAAGCCCACTGAACACAGCCAGGGACTGGGAAATGTGTGTTGACCTAGGCCAGAGGCTTTCGTTCCCAGCTGAAATCGCAGTTACCAACCTGCGACCAGACCTCGTTCTCTGGTCCAACTCCTGTCGGCGTGTTTTCATCATTGAGCTGACGGTCCCATGGGAAGAGGCTGTGGACGAGGCTTATGAAAGGAAAAAGCTTTGATATTCAAACCTTGCAGCAGAGGCAGAGGAGAGAGGTTGGAGGGTAAGTTGTGTCCAGTGGAGGTGGGGTGCAGGGGCTTTGTAGCCAGTTCCACTGCAAGGCTCCTGAGGGAAGTAGGAGTCAAAGGGCAGGCACAAAGGAGGGCAATAAAAGAACTTGCCAATGCCGCCAAACGGAGCAGTCACTGGCTGTGGCTGAAGAGGAAAGATGCTGTCTGGGCTGCCACGTGACCATCTAGAGGCTAGCAATAAGACACACACCCAGGTCTGATCAACCTGTGGTGGGCCTGCCTCGACTGAGGGTGCCTTGTGATAAAAGGCCGAAACACCCAGTGACGTTGAGGTATACAAATGAAGATGTGTCTGATTGTTAGCAAAATTCACCTGCTGGTCATACCCAAGAATGTCAATTGTAGTGAAAAATCTTAGGGATTGTAACATCCAGTCCTAATAATCAATCTGAACAGTACAGAACAGAAACAGGGCCTTCTTCATCACAAAGGAGAGGCCCTCTTCAATATGCTCATCTCCCATCCTCAAGTCCCATATTTCCTTTTTATCCCCCTCTTTCCACTCCGCTCTGTTCCTTTCCACCCAAATCCCATTTATATCCCTTCCTTTACATTTCACACCTCCTCTTCTTTCCTTACCTGACATCCTTTTGGCTCCTTTTCACTGTTGTCATTTGCCTCTACCCATCTGCCAATCAATATCCGCTTCCCACATCCACCTTTCACTTGTCAGAGTTTCTCCCACTCTGCCAACCATTTACTTTTACTTTCGAGTTACTGTAGACTTATAATGCCCTTTGGACACCGAGTCCTCGCTGACCACACTAGCACTATTCTACACACTAGGGTCAATTTACAATTTACAGAGCGACAATTAACCGGAGCACCCGAAAAAAAACCCAATGGGTCACAGGGAGAAAGTACAAACTCCAAATCCCATAGTCAGGATCGAACCTGGATTTCTGGTGCTGTAAGGCAGGAACTCCACTGCTGCACTATTATGCCACCCCAAGCCTACTTCATATCCTTGCTAATCAGTCTCTGCCATTTACTACTGGTCACCCAGTGTGGTGTACTACAAGTAAAAGTAACATAACACGTAGCCATTCACAGCATACCACACATTTTTCCCACTGAATAAGTCTCACCTTGCTCTTTCTAAAAGTGGATGGCTAAACCGTACATCATATGTATCCTCACCCAAAGTGGAACAGTTTGCGGCTGTGTTAAGCTGTGTCTCTAAAGCGTTCCATCATTTAGGACTGTGACCTTGAAATCTTGTCTTCTCACACCACACTTGCCTGCAGTATAGATAATATACAAAATAAATTCTGTGTTGTCTACTTGTGGCTATTAAATTGCAAATATTCCCTATTTGGATTTTTCATGGGAAATTTATTCTCCATGTAATGATATTGCATTTGAGACATGCTCTTACGATACAATACAATGCACTAGAACTTTATTTATACCATGGGGGAGTTGATTGCCAACAGTCATAAAAACAAAAAATACATTAAACATGAAATTAAAGTGACGAGTGAAAAGGATTGGCGATGTGTGAAGATTGGGGGGGGGGGGGGGGGGGGGTGGGGGTTGAGGGGAGTCAGTCTACCCCATGACAAAAGGGGAGGTTGTACAGTTTGGTAGCCACAGGGAAGAGGAATATCCTGTGGGGTTCTGCTTGCATCTTGGTGGAAACAGTCTGTTGCTGAAGGGACTATATCTGCAGTTCAGTCATTCATTTGGCAAGCTAATACTTCACATTCTTTCTTCTACCTTCAGTAATATGTAGACTCATTAAAAAAAACCCATTTGCATGAGGAATGATTGGTTTTGAATCCATAACAATGACTTACAGTAATGGAATGCACACAATGCCATTTTTTGGTATGGCTGGTGAAGGAATGTACAAACTCCATACAGACAAGCATCTGAATGCAGCATCGAGCCTGGATTTTCTGGCGCTGTAAGGCAGCAACTCTACCGCTACGCCACCATGCCACCCAAATTATGCACATTCATACATTCAGAGGCCCAAGCTCCAAGTCATTGTCAACCCATTACCTGAAGCATAGTAAACATTGCAAAGCAAAGGTCCTCTGCCTCAGACTGCCTTCCCACAATGTTGGTCTACAATATCAGAAATGTAAAGTAAACTATACCTTAAAAGCCACCTCAGCAAAGGTCGACATTAATGAAAAAATTCACCGCGACTTGTGTGCATCAGCACAATCTTTGTCTGTCAGATAAAAAAAGTGTCTGAAGATCAAGACCTCAGACTCCACCCTGCCCTCCGCTATACTTTACAAGGTGAATACAAAAACTTTTTTTTTGGGATAACGGCAAGAGCAAGTTGCATTCAAAGTCATTATCCCCTCACTGTCATCACTGATGAACATCTTTGCACAGCTCCAGAGGGGCTATTTCAAGATGTTCAGTACACGTACAACAAAATTCACATTGTGACCCTCAGTGATGGGCACTTAACTAAAATACAGTAGGTACCATTTTGTATCACACTGATTTCATTTTCTGAACACTTTTGTATATTATAGTCACACAGTCACACAGAGCTCCATTGTCTAGGACTCATTACTATGTACGGTGTCATCTCTTTGATAAGGTTAGTTACTGACTGTATCCAGTAGCTTGTTCTTATTTCTGTTTTTTTAATAAAAGTGTTATAAATTGTTTCTTCTTTCAAGACTTTATCAGTGCTACAAACATTTGTAAGTCATGGATACCCTTGAGTCCAAAAGACTTCCTTTTTTAGCTGAAGTTTTATAAGTAACAAATTATGTTCTGTTTGTTTCAAAATCATCAGAACATTTATTACACTTTACAATCTTTTCATGTAGCAAAGAAATCCCATTAATAAGCCAAACATGAAGTAGTGAGACCATAAATTTAATCTCGCGACCTTCGATCTAATCTACGTTATTATTGCACATCTATCAGCAGGGACAAAAGATTTAACATAAATGTCTTTTCTAAATGTAAAAAAAATAGTGTTTTCAAATCAATGTATCCTGAATTAGGCGATAAACTAGTTTGGGGGTATTGCATTGTGCAAGTTGACTATCTAGCCAATTATATTGGGCAGGAGGCCTCTTGTAAGACAGTCTCTTATGAATAGCAAGAATGCATACATTTAAACAATTTAAGAAAATATCAACTTAAATTGTGGGCTATGAAAAGCAAAATAATTATTATAATTATAAAAATAATAATCAGAAGAATATCAATTTGTAGAGAATGTTCAAGGAAGAGCAAATGTATTTATTCCTGATCTCTTCTCGGGTGAAGAGAGTACAAAAATGCATCCTGAAGAACAAGCCATTCAACATCCTTTTGCCTAGATCATGTTTGTTCCAAATAAATGGCTATCCAAGTGGTAGCATGGTGGCGCAGCGGTAGAGTTGCTGCCTTACAGCACTAGAGCCCAGGATCCCAGGTTCGATCCTGACCATGGGTGCTTGTCTGTACAGAGTTTGTACGTTCTTCCTGTGACCTTCGTGGGTCTTCTAAATCTTCGGTTTCCTCCCACAGTCCAAAGACATACAAGTTTGTAGGTTAATTGGCTTGGTAATGTAAATTGTCCTTAGTGTATGTAGATAGTGTTAATGTGTGGGGATCACTGGTCAGTGCGGACTTGGTGGGCCGAAAGGCCTGTTTCCATGCTGTATCTCTAAACTAAACTAAGTGTTTCAGTCGAAAATAGACACAATAAGCTGGAGTAATTCAGTACCATTATCAGCCTCAAAGTCCTGAACAGCCCTGAACTGGTCAGGAAGTTCTCCAGTTAGATCACCCCAAGATAAGAACATAATCAACAGGTTGGAGAACATGGCTATCTTGTAAATTCCAGGAAATTCCAAGACATTATGTTTCATATGTAGGTGTGCATTGGCATCATGAAATGTCAGAAAAGTTGTTTTTTCAACGTGGTAAACCATATAATTAACTATGGATAGAACACGGAAAGAGGCTTTATGTCCCATTGTGTTAACTTAATGCAAATGAAAACATGAAAAACATTATTTGTTAAGATTATCCAGCTAGAACTACTCTTGCTTAAACTTTACATCCAGCAAAAACCAAAATAAAATGAAACCAATGATTAACATGAAGGGGCCATATTTCTCAAACTGCAAGTTGTGCAGCAGTAGAGTTGCTGCCTAACAGCGCCAGACACCAGGTCCTGACTATGGGTGCTGTCTGTACAAAGTTTGTACGATCCCCCTGTAACTGCATGGGTTTTCTCAGAGTGCTCCGGTTTCCTCCCACACTTTAAAGATGTACAGGTTTGTAGGTTAATTGGCTTCAGAAAAAAAATTGTAAATTGTCCCTAGAGTGTAGGATAGTGCTAGTGTACAGGGTGGTCACTGGTCGGCGCAGACTCAGTGGGCCGAAGGGCCTGTTTCCCCTGTTGTATCTCTTACATCAATTTAGGCTTTAGACTTTAAAGTCTAAATTGATGTACTGTAACATAGCAAATTAAAGCAGGAAGCCTTAAAGTTCATTAGAGAACCAAGAACAGGAATAAAGAGCAAGTTCACCACTATAAATGTTGGGAATCTCAGCAGGCTCCTATTGTCACTCGACTCTGTGGGGAGCCTTGCAGTGGGATTATTGGTAAAGGTAGAAAATTCATGGCTTCATAGAAACATAGAAAATAGGTGCAGGAGGAGGCCATTCGAGCAAGCACCGCCATTCATTGTGATCATGGTGGATTGTCCGTTATCAATAACCCATGCCTGCCTTCTCCCTTGACTCCACTAGCCCCTAGTGCCACATGGATTCACATGGATGACCCAATGTTTATTAGAAGGTAGATCACAAAATGCTGGAGTAACTCAGCGGGACAGGCAGCATTTCCGAAGAGAAGGAATGGGTGACGTTTCGGGTCGAGACCCTTCTTCAGTCCCGACCCGAAACGTCACCCATTCCTTCTCTCCAGAAATGCTGCCTGTCCCGCTGAGTTACTCCAGCATTTTGTGATCTACCATCGATTTAAACCAACATCTGCAGTTCTTTCCTACCAATGTTTATTAGTACATATGATGGGAAAGATTGGTTGTTTAATGTAGAATTTCCAGCAAAACCATGCAATTGATCTAAAAGTATGATCTATGTGTATGCAATTATTGTCACACATCTTTCACCAGGGAACAGAGATTTAGTATAAATTTATTTTCTAAATGTTAAAAGAATAGTGTTCTGCAAACGTCAAATTATAAGATTAGGAGTAACTAAAATGTGACCACAGAAATGTTGAAAGGTTACTTGTTACATTCATTTTTTTTCCCCCCCAGTTATCCAGAAAACAGTGTGCTCAAATTCTGTGTCTGAAATGCTATTTCTAAGTAAATTCTCTGCTGAGAACGAATATCATTCAATTAGTTATTTATGAACAGCTGATTAAAAATTGATCAATTAAAACATGGCAGAAGTACTTGCAAAATAAATACTGTCAAATATTTTAACAAGAACGATAACAACCAGGGAAAGATTCTGATGAGGCTGCAAATGGACCCCAAAATAATCTGTGTAAGAAGGAACTGCAGCTGCTGGTTTAAACCGAAGATAGATACAAAAAGCTGGAGTAACTCAGCAGGACATGCAGCATCTATGGAGAGAAGCAATGAGTGGCGTTTTGGGTCGAGACCTTTCTTCAGACTGAAACGTCACCCATTCCTTCTCTCCAGAGATACTGCCTGTCCTGCTGAGTTACTCCAGCCTTTTGTGTCTACAGTATCACCCCATAATAATCTGATGGATTCCTTAACAAAATTGTGGCTTCCATAGCATTTATGCCTGCTGACTTTTGATTTGTGAGCTTTTTTTAGAGTGGAACACCATTCCTTTTGCTGCATCTCCCACTTAGTTACAATATAATTGCTGTTAACAACCTGCCGAGCCATTCTAGGGGGATTCATTTGCCTTGGAAATGAATCCTCAAATTACCCAATTATAAACAGCAAAGCTTCCGAAGGCAGTATCTGTACAGATTTATATAAGAAATAGGGTATGAGAGAGGACATAAAAGATTGTTGCAGGAAACTCAGATAATGCCAAACATGAGGCAGTTAAAGTTATATCATTGAATTAAAAATATTGGCTGATAAAATATTCTGCAATATCATAACTATCTGTTGAATCACAAGAGAAAATAATATTGTTAATATCGTAAATCAAGGATAATGAAAGTTAATCCAGCTTGGGAGTGCTGATACTAAGACTTTGCCTCAGCAGCATTTGGAGTATTGCATACAGTTCTGGTTGGTACCTTACAGGAAAGATGTGGAGGTTATCGAGAGGGTGCAGAAGAGGTTTACCAGAATGCTGCCTGGATCAAGGGGTATTAGCTACAAGGAGTGGTTGGTCAAACTTGGATTGTTCATTGTGGAATGCCAGGGATGAGTGGAGACCTGATAGAACGATATAAAATTATGAGAGGCATAGATAAGAAAGACAGCCAGAGCCTTTTCCCCAGTATGAAAATGAAAACAAGATTGGAGTGCTTATTTTTAAGGTGGGAGGGGCAAAGTTTACAGAAGATATGCAGGACAGGTTTTTTTACACAGAGGATGGTGGGTTCCTGGAATGTGCTGCCAGTGCTGGCAATGGAGGCAGATAAAATATTAGTGTTCAAGAGACATGTTGATCTTCAGAGAAGGGTGGGATATGGATCATGTGCAGGCAGATGAGATTATTTTATCTTGGCATCATGTACAGCACCGACAATGTGGGCTGACAGGCCTGTTCCTGTGTGTAACTTTTCTCTATGCTTCCAAAAGTTTCTCTACGCTTCCAAAAGTTTGTCCAATACTGACTGTTTTGCTGAGTTCAGTGAACTAAGCACCAATCAGGAATGGATCTGAGAACTAGTCTGGCAGCTATGGAGAGAATGCTGGGGCATTCTCACAGATTTGTTAAATCTTTACAGGCCACAGGTGAGGTGGCAGATGGCTGGAGGAGAAAGAAAATGTACGTTTATTCAAGAATGGCAATAAGGATAATCCAAGTCATTGTAGAGCAGAGAGTGCAGTATCAGTAATAAGGAAATTATCGGATAAATATTCTGAGGGCCATGAATGAATCAAAGAGGGAGATCCATTTGATAAATTTAATTGAACTCTTGTCATAAAAGATGCATTGATGAGAGCGGTGTAGTGGATGAAGTCTACATGGACTTCAATAAGGTATCTCACTAGATCCCACATGGAAGATTAATCTAAAATATAGAACCTCGTGGGATCCGGAGCTGGCAAATTGGATCCAAGATTCACTATTGCGTAATTTTGTTTGGAAGTCAGTGGTAAATACCTATTCAGTGGTAAATAGGTTACCGCAAGACCAATAGTCTACCAACTGGTCTATAGTTCATCACAAATATTAACTATTTAGATGTGAATGTAGAAGGTATGATTACTAGGTTTACAAATGACATGGAGATCGGTGTTGTTGTTAGCATAGAGAAGAGTTGTTTTAGATTGTAGGACAATCTGACATTGGTAAATGGTATTTAATCCTGTTAAATGCAAGGTGAAGCATTTTTAGATACTCAATAATGCTAGAGATGGTAAGCCCATAGAGAGTACTGAGGGACAGAGAGACATTGATGAACAAGTCTACAGTCTAAAGTTGGCAGCATAGACAGTTGTGGTAGTTAAGAAGACACAGAGGATATTTCCCTTCTTCAAACGAGGCATAGAATACAAGTGGTGTGAAATTGTGTTACAACTTCCAAAGACTTTGAAAAAAAGACACACAGTGCTAGAATAACACAGCGGGCCAGGCAGTATGTCTGGAGAACATGGATTGGCAATTTTTTGGGTTGGGACCCTTCTTCAGACTTTTGGTTTTGTAACCCAGCCTCTGCATTTCCTTGTATTCATATTTTAAAAACATTAGTTAGGCCACAGCTGGACTTCTGTGAACAGTTTTCGTCCATACCTGATCCTGTAGGTAGAATGTGATTTCACTGGAGAGGATGCAGAAGAGATTCAAATTGTAAAGTGCTTCATCTCAAACATCTAGACAGTCCTAGAAAACATCTAATTATCAAACAGTTATTTTGTGATGATAGCCAACCCTTCCCCAACTCCCCTTCCTGAAGTATTGTTGAAGCAATTATAAATTGAGTGTGCAGAAAGTGAGTCCATGTGCATATGTGGATCTTTCTTTAATCTTGTTATCATGAAATGCAAATATAACATTAAACAGCATTGATCCACTTGTATCAAAGTAGTTGGCTTTTTGAGAATATAATCACCAGGGGACATTGTACAATGCCTGCCTCGCAAGGGGTCTGTCTCGTCTTTTTCCTTCTTTGTGTTTTTAGTTTGTTGTAAAATGTATGTTTGGGGTTGGTGGGGGGGTGGGGGAAACTTTCTTTGACTCTTTCCGCGATAGAGATGCGATTTCTTCCATGTCGTATCTCCTTTCTAACATCGTGGAACGCGGCCTCTTGCTGGGACCTCGGGACCTCCAGCCGCTGGAGCCTGCGGACTTTACATCGTGAGCTTGCGATCCCTTTGACAGGGATCGACCTCGGAGCTCCAACCACGGTTGCCTGCGGACTTTAACAAAGCCGCTCGCGGTCCCTGGTTAGAGACCGACTTCGGGAGGTCCAAGCCGCAGGTGCTTCTACCGCCCCGATCACGGGAGCTTAGATCTCCCCAACGCGGGAGCTCCGATCACGGGAGCTTCGATCGCCTGCTGCGGGATCTTCAATCGCCCCGACTGCAATTGGTTCGACTCCCCTGACCGCGGGAGAAAAGGAGGAAAGAAAATAAAACTTTATTGCCTTCCATAACATTGGGGAATGTGGAGGAGCTGCTGTGGTGGAATTTTATGTTAAATTTTCATGTAATTGTGTGCCTTGTTGCCTTTTTAGTATGACTGTATGGCAAACCAAATTCCTCGTAAACATACTTGACTAATAAATTACGATTATGATTATTATGATTATCAATTAATGTAAGCAAAAGTACAAGATTAGATGATTTAATACAAGCTGATATTATTTAGAACAAGAAAATCACATTTTATGTATGATTGTTTTGATCTCAAACTGCCTGAGCATATTCCAGGACAAGGGGTCACAGTTTAAGGATAAGGGGGAAGTCTTTTAGGACCGAGATGAGAAAATCGTTTTTCACACAGAGAGTGGTGAATCTGTGGAATTTTCTGCCACAGAAGGTAGTTGAGGCCAGTTCGTTGGCCATATTTAAGAGGGAGTTGGATGTGGCCCTTGTGGCTGAAGGGATCAGGGGGTATGGAGAGAAGGCTGGTACAGGATACTGAGTTGGATGATCAGCCATGATCATATTGAATGGCGGTGCAGGCTCGAAGGGCCGAATGGCCTGCTCCTGCACCTAATTTCTATGTTTCTATGTTTCTATTACTAGGCCCCACACTGATCTCACTATCCTCTATGACCGTCACTGATGCAAAGTATTTGTTCGTACCTCGCCTACATCGTCTGATGCAAAGCATAAATTTCCATCTTTATCCTTGCATGCTTCCATCTACTAAGTTACCCTTTTTTTTTGAATGAAGGTAGTAGATGAGTTATATTTTGAGGTAGAATATAGGAATAATATAAATCAAGCAACTGTAAGAAATGGCAGGGAGTGGTTTGATTTTAATTTGACGTAGTATTTTGATGTAGCCCAATGGATTCAGAGTGGGTTTTATTGAAAGGAATTTTCTCTCCACAAATTTCACACTCAATAATTTTGACTTTGATTTAGTAGCTCCACATTTCAGCCTGTTCTCAGATCTTCAATTACAGCAGCTGCATCCATGTTTCTAGTTTTCTCCATGCATGACAAACAAATCACTATCTCTTAATTGGACAATACATTATCTTGAAATACAAATCATCTAGCCAGTTTCAGGATGGAATTACAGATGGAGGTAATAAGTACTTGCCTTGAAAATTGAATAGCAGAATGTTGTTTTTGTTTCAGCTTTATATAATTTAATTATTTTTTCCATGAATGGAACACAATAACAACCGATCACAGGGTCATCTTGCATCAAACTGAAAATTTGACCAGGTGCTTCCTGTTATCTGTCATCTTTACTACTGCTGCTACTCATTCTCAGAAACATGGCCCAGTGTAATCTTGGCTTGGATGTAGCAGACAGGTCACTTTTGAGCATTAGAACATGCAACTGCCAGAAATTTGCCCAGGAATCAAATGTTAATGCTCTGGGTCTGTAATTAGAACAAGCATTCAGGTTGGGTTAACAATTGAAGTGGCATGCATATTGTACATGTGCTCCACAAAGCCATCGCCCAGTCTGTGAAAGGATCCCTGACCTGAAACATTACTGATTTCTCTTTCCACGGATACTGCTTGACTGGCTGAGTTCTTCTAGCATTCCCGTTTTTGTTCGATAGCACCGTAAAACTCAAAATGAATTCCATGTGCATCACGATTAAATGCTTTAGGCTTTTCAGATGACATTATAACTGCAATTAAACTATTTTTTTGCCATATTTTACAGTACATTTGCCATACAGTTACAGTACTATAAAATTTGGGATTGTGCATGTTTTATTATATCATTTCCATATGCTTACGTAAAACAATTATGATTATATCAGTTTCACAGAAACATAGACATAGAAAATAGGTGCAGGAGGCCATTCGGCCCTTCGAGCCAACACCACCATTCATTGTGATCATGGCTGATCATCCCCTATCAATAACCCGTGCTTGCCTTCTCCCCATATCCCTTGACTCCACAAGCCCCTAGAGCTCTATCCAACTCTCTCTTAAATTCATCCAGTGATTTGGCCTCCACTGCCCTCTGTGGCAGGGAATTCCATAAATTCACAAATCTCTGGGTAAAAAAGTTTTTTTCTCACCTTAGTCTTAAATGACCTCCCCTATATTCTAAGACTGTGGCCCCTGGTTCTGGACTCACCCAACATTGGGAACATTTTTCCTGCATCTAGCTTGTCCAGTCCTTTTATAATTTTATATGTTTCTATAAGATTCCCCCTCATCCTTCTAAACTCTAATGAATACAAGCCTAGTCTTTTCAATCTTTCCTCGTATGACAGTTCCACCATCCCAGGGATCAATCTCCTGAACCTATGCTGCACTGCCTCAATCATAAGGATATCCTTCCTCAAATTAGGAGACCAAATATACTGAAATCCTCTTGTTATGAAGGCCAACATTCCATTAGCTTTCTTCACTGCCTGCTGTACCTGCAAGCCAACTTTTAGTGACCGGTGCACAAGGACACCCAGTTCTCGCTGTACCTCCCCCTTACCTAACCTAACCCCAGAGGGAGGGGGTAGAGAGGGAGGGGGTGGGGGTAGAGAGGGAGGGGGTAGAGAGGGAGGTGGTAGAGAGGGAGGGGGAGGGGGTAGAGAGGAAGGGGGAGGGGGTAGAGAGGGAGGAGGAGGCGTAGAGGCAGCACCAGGTCGTAGAGCAGCAGCCTCCCTACCATGCGCCAAGCCCGAGCGAGTCAAATTTTATGATACAATGGAGCTTGGTTGATGATTGTAACCACCAACATATTGAATGTGGAACTTATTCCATCTAGGTGAGAATACAGCAGAATCGTATTGTGTTATTTTCATTTTGATATTTCAAATGAACATAAGTGAACACTATCTAACTTCCTTTTCCTTTAAGCAAAACTTTGTCCAACTGTGAATGATTTGCAAGCAATTAGATTAAAATAAAAATTAGCAACAAGCAAAAATCTTCCATAACCTTTACCCAAACCAATCACTCAAAAAAATTATATTCATGCACATTCTTTCACCAAACTAATTACAATAATTACTCCATCTAGCATTTGGAGTTCTAATTTCTGTTGTTATCAGCTTGTTCCTATTATAGTATTCAGAAATATGATTTCTAAACTTGCCCTCACCTTGGACTCTTAAAGTAAGGGTTACATTATTGAATAAATATATTTACAGATGCTAAATTCTTATATAAAAAGTTAAGGTTCCTCAAGTCACATAACAAAAGAAATGTATAATATGTATTGACTATATAATATTATATAAATATATATTATACTAGACCAAGTGGGACTCGTTGGGTCCCGTCCCCTCAATGCGCGTCACACACACACTAACCACACCCCCCCCCCCACACACACACACACACCACACACACTAACCCCCCCCCTTGATATTATATTAATATTATTAATTCGCTCCTTTTATCCCATTCCCCGCCCTATCCGCTCACACGTAACCCCTAACTGCGCAGGCGCGGCTGGGGGGGGGGGGGGGTAGAGAGGGAGAGGGTGAAAGGGGTAGAGATTGAGGGGTGGGGAGGCGCGGCATCACAGGGGAGGGCTGGTTCCCAAACGCAATACTCCACCAGACGGGGGGGGGGGGGGGGGGGAGAGATGGAGGGGGCAGAGAGGGAGGGTGGCGGGGGGTCAGTGAGGTGGGGGGGCAGAGCGGCAGGGAGGCAGAGAGGGTGGGGGGAAGAGGGGGGGGGCAGAGAGGGATGTTGGAAAGTTGGCTTGCAGGTACAGCAGTCTATCCCTTTCTTCCCCCTCCACCTCTCTATTCTCTCTCCGCCCCTCTCTCCCTCCTCCACATGGGGTAGATCTACACGAGCCGAGAATAGATTACTCTGCCACGGGGCCCCCTGACTCGTGGGGCCCAATTGGGAGCAATCTGTCCAATTGGATTAAGGCCGGCCCTGACATAACCTAAGAGACTTGCTTCCTGTGACCAGCTTGTGGTTGTACATCATTGGCTAGAGATAGCCATACTTTCATGACTTGATCATTGTAGGGCTGAGGTAAAACTGCAAGACTACATGAGCTATCAGTAGGAATTAGGATATCGATGATAAATTTTACGTGTGTTTCATTTTCTCCTGAGAGGATTATGCTAAGAAAAAAACACAACATAATAAGCCACTACTTCTTACTTCTTAAAAGGCAATCAAGTTAGAGGGCAGATGAGAAAATTTTGTTTAGCTTTGGAAGATCTGGAAATCACTGCCATAAATATATAGTAAGATAGGAAGGAACTGCAGATGCTGGTTAAAACAAAGATAGACACAAAAAACAAGAGTAACTCAGCGGGACAGACAGTATCTCTGGAGAAAAGGAATGGGTGAGGTCTGAAGAAGGGTCTCGACCCGAAATATCACCTTTTAGCGAGACAGGCACGTTGAGTTAAATTATTTTTTTATTAACAAACAAATAAACAAAAGTTGGGAAAAGGGGAAGTACAACGGGATCTGGGGGGGTCCTTGTTCATTAGCATGGGAAAGTAAGCATGCAGATACAGCAGGCAGTGAAGAAAGCGAATGGCATGTTGGCCTTCATAACAAGTGGAATCGAATATAGGAACAAAGAGGTCCTTCTGCAGTTGTACAGAGCCCAAGTGAGACCACACCTGGAGTATTGTGTGCAGTTTTGGTCCCCTAATTTGAGGAAGGACATTCTTGCTATTAAGGGAGTGCAGCGTAGGTTTACAAGGTTAATTCCCAGGATGGTGGGACTGTCATACGCTGATAGAGTGGAGCAGCTGGGCATGTACACTCTGGAGTTTAGAAGGATGAGAGGGAATCTCATTGAAACTTATAACATTGTTGAGCGTTTGGACACGCTAGAGGCAGGAAACATGTTCCCGATGCTGGGAAAGTCCAGAACCAGGGGCCACAGTTTAAGAATAAGGAGTATGCCATTTAGAACGGAGACGAGGAAACACTTTTTCTCACAGAGATGGTGAGTCTGTGGAATTCTCTGCCTCAGAGTGCGGTGCAGGCAGGTTCTCTAGCGGAGTCAGGGGATATGGGGTGAAGGCAGGAACGGGGTACTGATTGGGGATGATCAGCCATGATCACATTGAATGGCGGTGCTGCCTCGAAGGGCCGAATGGCCTACTCCTGCACCTATTGTCTATTGATAATTGAACTCAGTACACGCATGCCCGGGCAGCAAACTCTAGAATAGCTCCTACTGCTGGGAGGAGCGCTGTTGACTGAACAGAAAGCCCACAAACAAATCCGTGCGATCATGTGATTGAGCCAACCAATAACAAGGGTTGGAACTTTTCCAAATCACCACTAGGTGCCGCTACAGGATCCCCCCCCCCCCCCCAGAACCCGAGGTAAGGAACCGAGGTAAGGCCGAATGAGGCGACCAGACCGAGTGGAGCCCAGATGAACAGGCACAACCGGCGGTACAGGAGGAACTGGCGGTGGAGGTGTCGGAGAGTGGAATGGCCTCTGGCCACCTCGTGAAGCAATCCACCATTGTGAGCAGGCGGATCCACCAAATCGCCATGGATGTGCTCGAACCTACTAGGGGGAAACACAAAATCCTGAAGCGGCTCTTGCACATGCCGCTGGATCTTTGATGTTTGACAGGGAATACAGGCCCTAGCCCAGTCCGCAACCTGTTTACGAAGCCCCTGCCAGACAAACTTGTCTCCCACCAACGCAGAGTCGCCCGGATGGAAGCGTGGGCCAGACTATGGACACACGCCGCCACCAAACCACGGGGATGATAGGGCGTGGCCTCCCGGTAGAAATGTCGCAGAGGACCGACACACTTGCCGGACCGAATGGGACATCTGCCAATACTAATCCCGAGGCTGTAGTCCGATAGCCGTCCATCTCACCACCCTCACGTTGCGCAGCAACCAGCCCAGAATAGTCCATGGACAACACGGCCGGGACTGCAGGGCGAGGCAAAGTGTCCGCGACCAGGTTCAGCTTGCCCGCCACGTGCTGGACATCGGTGGAGTACTCTGACACGAACGGCAGGTGCTGCTGTTGCCGAGCTGACCAGGGGTCGGACACCTTTGTGAAAGCAAATGTTAGGGGCTTGTGGTCTGTGAACACTGTGAAAGGTCTGCCGATCTTGTCGCTGAACACCTCCGCTCAGTCCGTCTTAACTTACCTGATCTCCAGGTTGCTCAGCACTTCAACTCCCCCTCCCATTCAAATCTGACCTTTCTATCCTGGGCCTCCTCCATTATCAGAGTGAGGCTCAGCGCAAATTGGAGGAAAAGCACCTCATATTTAACTTGGGTAGCTTACACCACAGTGGTACGAACATTGACTTCTCTAACGTCAAATAGCCATTGCTTTCCCTCTCTATCCCTTCCCAGTTCTCCCACCAGTCTCACTGTCTCCGTCTACATTCTATCTTTGTCCCGCCCACTCCCCTGACATCACTCTGAAGAAGGGTATGGACCCGAAATGTCACCCATTCCTTCTCTCCAGAGATGCTGCCTGTGCTGCTGAGTTACTCCAGCATTTTGTGTCTACAAAGGGTTATTTTTCCAGGTCAATAACATTTCTCACAACTTTCCAAATTACAGGCAACAATTGTAAGTAACTCGTCTAGATGAGAGCAATTTCAGCCTTGGTTCCCTCTTTGCATGGTATGGGCACGGTGCAACTATTGCCTTGATGTGCGCAGAGGCAATAGCTGCCTTGGTTCACTCTTTGCATGGTGTGGGCATAGAACGATTGAAATCTTAATTCACTATTTTCATGGTGTGGGCATGGAGTGATTGCTGCTTTGGTTCACTCTTTGCATGGCATGTACATGGGGCAACTGCAGCCTTGGTTCACACTTTGCATGGTGTGTACAGCAAGCGATTGGAACACTCGCTGGTTCACTCTTTGCATGGTGTGGGCAGGGGCCAGAGCTGCCTTGGTCCACTCTTTCGCAATGCGTGTGCATGAGGCAACTGCTGCCGTGGTTCACTTTTTGCATGGTGTGTGCATGAGGCAACTGCAGCCGTGGTTCACTTTTTGCATGGCGTGTGCAGGGTGAAACGTCATCCCCTGCCACAACTGACAGGTCCCGCTTGTCTCTCCACGGTCCGCCGCTTCTCCTCCCGTGTGCGCATGTGCAGGGGGTGCGCACCCTGCCCACAATGCACGGCGATAAACAACTAAGATGGCGGAGGAAGAAGAGGGAGGAGGCGAGCAGCTGGATAACCGGCTGTTGCCGCCGCCGGAACTAGGTAACGGGCGGCGCCGGGAGAGCGGGCCGGGGCAACGCGGGGAAGCGCACAAGTAGCTGCTGCGATGTGCAGGAGCGGCCGGGCCGGGCCGGGAAGCGCCGCAGCAGGTTGGCCGAGTGCGGTGGGTCGCTGGGTCGCTGCCCCCGGGCCGGCGGCCGCTTTCACCTCCCTCTCCGCACGCTGCAGTTTGTGGGCAGCCGCGCCGCGCCGCGCCGCGCTGATTCAAGTCGAGCTCCTCTTCACGGTGGACCCGATGAAAGTTAAACCCGCCACTCACTCCCTCGTCCTATTGACCCTGTTTATGGTCGGGTTTTAACTGCGTTTCGTTTGGAGTTTGGGTGGGGAATCCATCGACTACTATTGCAGAATAAGTCCATGGATTGTAAAATATTCAGACTACTCATCAACTTGGTAGATACTATCATGGCTCAGGGGAGTGAGTTGTAAAGGGTACACAAAAAGCTGGAGAAACTCAGCGGGTGCAGCAGCATCTAAGGAGCGAAGGAGATAGGCGACGTTTCGGGTCGAGACCCTTCTTCCGTGAGTTGTAAATATTAGTAGATATAGTCATGTTTCGGCTGGTAGTCTGAAGAAGGATCCCGACCCGACATGTCGCTTATCCATGTTCTCCAGAGATGCTGCCCGATCCGCTGAGTTACTCCAGCGCTTTGTGTCTTTTTGTATAAACCAGCAACTTCAGTTCCTTGTTTCTACCCCTCCCTCAGTCAGAAGGATGTCGATTTATTCCATGGATTTGAGAACACAGATCTGGGCAGATATAGCCTGGGTAAATATTTATTTGTACAAAAATATAATGCCATACATACACATCTTTCTTAATCAGACATAAAAAAATGTCCCCTTAGTGGCAAGTAAAAGATCCAATAATGGGTCCTCTATCTTGGCCAAAATATATTATCTGGTTATTAAGACTTGACTTTTTGTGGTCCTTGTAAGACTTGACGTTTCACGTGTCCAGATTATCAACAGTTCTTCCAATATAAAATACTCAAATGTCTGTTAACAATGTTGGTATTGTATGAATTTGCAAAACACTCATAAATCACAGTCTATTAAAATGGAGGAAAGACAAACTTGAGATCATCTATCTAATTGGTGCTGCTGCATATCTTTCAGCTAAGATTAGTATAACATTGATCAGATCTGCCCCTGAACCAGTTTTGCCTCAAACAGTGGTCTGTGCATCAATGTTAGGAGATAATTTAGTTTAAATTAACCCTGAACGGGAACACACTGTGGAATGAGTTCCTTGAATATTCATGCCCCTATTTTTCTTTTTCTTTCTTTCTTTGAAGAATGATGAAAAAATAATGTCCTATTATCTTTGATAACCATTCTATCTTCATATTATGCTTACCAATCATGATGCTGCAATACTATGTGATGATAGAACAGGCCTTCCAGCACATGATGTTTATGCTGACCATGATGTGAAATGAAACTAACCGTATCTGTCTGCACATAAGCCATATCCTTCCATCACTTCCTGAATAAATGCCACTAATGTCACCACCATGATATGTGCTTCCATCACCCTTTGGCTGGGTGTTCCAGTCACCTACCACTTTCAGTATTAAATAGCCTACTGCTTTGTGTTTAAAATAAAAATAACATGCTTCATAAGTCTCCTTTAAACTTTTCTCCTTTCACCTTAAAGTTATGTCCTCTGGTATTTGAGAATTCCAGAGAAAGTTTAAAGGAGATGTATGAAGCAAGTTATTTTTATTTTAAACACAAAGTGGTAGGCTATTCTACCTTCGGGTAGACTATCATAGAAACATAGAAACATAGAAATTAGGTGCAGGAGTAGGCCATTCAGCCCTTCGAGCCTGCACCGCCATTCAATATGATCATGGCTGATCATCCAACTCAGTATCCCGTACCTGCCTTCTCTCCATACCCTCTGATCCCCTTAGCCACAAGGGCCACATCCAACTCACTCTTAAATATAGCCAATGAACTGGCCTCAACTACCCTCTGTGGCAGAGAGTTCCAGAGACTCACCACTCTCTGTGTGAAAAAAGTCTTTCTCATCTCGGTCTTAAAGGATTTCCCCCTTATCCTATCTATTCCTCTCATAATTCTGTAAGCTTCTATCAAGCTTTCTTTCTGCCTCCAACACTCCAAAGAAAACAATGCTAATTTGCCCTACCTCTCCTTATAGATCTGATCCGGGCAACAATCCTGGTGATATTCTTCTGCATCCTGTCCAAATCCGTCCTGTAATGGGGTGATTAGAACTACACACAATACTCCAAATGTTTTATGAAGCTGCAATATGATTTGCTGACCCTAATACACAATAGTGATGAAGCCCTACAGCTTCTTTCACACCCTATATACCTGTGATGCTACTTTCATGGAGCTATGGCTCCCCCAAGATTTCTCTGTACATCGATATTTCTAATGATGCTGTCATTTACTGTATAGTTTTGCCTTGCATTGGATTCCCAAAGTGGAACACCTGTCACTTGTCTGGAATAATTCCATCTGTTGTTTCTCTGCTCATACCTACAACTGATCTTTATTCTGCCGTATCCTTTGATAATCTTCACGTTCCACAATTTTTGAGAACCTGTTTTGAATAGTATTTGGTTTCAATTGTTTGTCACTATATTTTCTGCAACCAGACTCCAAAGAGCTTTTAAAACCTACTATCCATTTATTATATTAGATTAGACTAGATTAGACATGATGCTCTATAGTTTCAAAACATTGTACACAAGGGGAAAAACAGAAGTATTATTTGTAGTGATGAGAGGAGTATTTTGGAGAAACCTTTTGATCACAACTTGAGTATAATTATTGAAAAGTATAGTTTAATATTAGAAGGATGCTTGTTGGTTTTGCACTTTTGCAATGTGATGCAAAAAATCAAAATACTTTTTTAAAGTTAAAGTAGAAGAGTTTTTTAAAGTTTAAAGCTGGCTACTTTAGGCTGTAAAGATACAGCATTGAAACAGGCCCTTGGGCCCACCGAGTCCACGCCGACCAGTGATCACCCCTTACATTAACACTATCCTACACACTAGGGACAATTTACAGAAGCCAGTTAACCTGCAAACCTGTACATCTTTGGAGTGGAAACTGGAGCACCCGGAAAAAACCAACGCAGCCACAGGGAGAACATACAAACTCTGTACAGACAGCACCCGTATTCAGGATCAAACCCGAGTCTCTGGCGCTGTAAGGCAGCAACTGTGCCACTGTGACGCCCTAAGCAAAACATCCTCAAGCAAAAGGTGTTGATTTGTGCACTACCTACGTTTGGAATCACTATCTTCTGAAGAATGAAAGGACATTATATGTTTTTTTACACAAGGCATGGTAATGGTTGGCAATTATGGTCAATATAGCTCATCGCTAATTTTCTTAGAAACGGTGATGAACTGCCTCTTTTAAACGCTTAAATCTACATTGGATTATTCCCTATTGCCATGTATATTTTTAATTTGACTCAGTGTACTACTGTTCAAAGTCATTCAAGGCTTGCAAGATGACATTTCACCATTCCTGTAGAAGTGCAAGGGGCTTAAAAGATGAGAAGAAAAGTGTTCTTTACCTTACTTTAAACTTCAAAAATTAGGTAAGCCTTGCTTTGGTGTGGTAATATCTATACAGCAATCACGTATGGGCTGATAAGTGGCAGGTAATATTTGCATAAATCAAGTACCAGCTTAAGGCTATTTTGAACAAGAGAGAATAAAACTGCATCTCCTCGACATTCAGCACCATTACCTTTTACTGAGTCTCCAAAATCAACACCCTTGGAGTTTTATTAATTAGAAACATGACTGCACTAGCCATATTAGTACAATGATTGCAAGAGCAGGGCAGACACTGGGTAGCTCGCTTTCTATCTCCCCAAAGCCTTTCCACCATTTACATGAGGACTGCGATGGAATACTCTTCAATTGCTCTAGGAAAAGTATTGAGTGAGAGGGCTAGCCAACAGTGGTATCAAATAACTGACGACTAAAATTAATATGAATATGAAATGTTAATCCTGCCCATTGTATTACATTTTTCAGTAGTATACATATTTTATGAAGCTTTTTTCAATTTTGCTTCTGGCGTGCATGAGAGCAGAATGCATAAATTACTATATCTTGGTTCATATATTTCATATCTGTAATTGTTTAAACAACTTGTTGTTGATCCCCGGTATTAGCTGATCGAGGATCAATCCAGCTTTTTGTTTTGGTTTTGTTTTGACATCTGTTGGTGGTGTACTTATGCTATCATGTTTCTTTAATGTGCTGATTCTACTCTTGGAGGTTTGGGGAATTTTGTGTGCACTGTGTGTCTGAGTTGGAGAATAGTTTATTGAAAAGAGAGAATCAGAGTAGGTTCAGCAAGTTCACAACAAGAGAGAGAGAGAGAGAGACTGACACCCCCCCCCCCCCCCGCCAATCTTTGCACATCCTCCAAGCCTTTCCACTCATCACTTTAATTTCATGTTTCATGTATTTTGTGTTTTTTTATGACTTGGCAGATCAATTTCCCTCCTGGGATAAATAAAGTTCTATTGTGTCGTAGATACAGTGCCCTCCATAATGTTTGGGACAAAGATCCATCATTTATTTATTTGCCTCTGTACTCCACAATTTGAGATTTGTAATAGAAAGAAAATCATTTGTGGGTACTGTGCACACTGTCCGATTTTATTAAAGGCAATTTTTATACATTTTGGTTTCACCTTGCAGAAATTACAGCTGTGTTTATACATTGTTTACCACATTTCAGGGTACCATAATGTTTGGGACACATGGCTTCACAGGTGTTTGTAATTGTTCAAGTTTGTTTAATTGCCTCGTTAATGCGGGTATAAGAGAGCTCTCAGCACCTAGTCTTTCCTTCACCTTTGGAAACTTTGATTGCTGTTTATCAACATGAGGACCAAAGTTGTGCCAATGAAAGTCAAAGAAGCCATTATGAGACTGAGAAACAAGAATAAAACTGTTAGAGACATCAGCCAAACCTAGCTTACCAAAATCAACTGTTTGGAACATCATTAAGAAGAAAGAAAGCACTGGTGAGCTTACTAATCACAAAGGGACTGGCAGGTGAAGGAAGACTTCCACAGCTGATGACAGAAGAATTACCTCTATAATAAAGAAAAATCCTCAAACACCTGTCCGGCAGATCAGAAACACTCTTCGGAAGTCAGATGTGGATTTGTCAATGACCATTTTCCACAGAAGACTTCATGAACAGAAATGCAGAGGCTACACTGCATATGCAAACCACTGGTTAGCTGCAAAAATAGGATGGCCAGGTTACAGTTTGCCAAGATTACTTAAAAGAGCAACCACAGTTCTGGAAAAAGCTCCTGTGGACAGATGAGACGAATATTAACTTATATCAGAGTTGTGGCAAGAGCAAAGTATAGCGGAGAGAAGGAACTGCCCAAGATCCAAATCATACCACTTAATCTGTGAAACATGGTGGTGGGGATGTTACAGCCTGGGCATGTATGGCTGCTGAAGGTACTGGCTTACTTATCTTCATTGATGATGCAACTGCTGATGGTAGTAACATAATAAATTCTGAAGTGTATAGACACATCCTATCTACTCAAGTTCAAACAAATGAACGGGGTATTGATTGGGGATGATCAGCCATGATCACATTGAATGGCGGTGCTGGCTCGAAGGGCCGAATGGCCTACACCTGCACCTATTACCTATTGTCTGTTGTATCAAAACTCATTGTCCGGCAGTTTATTCTACAGCAAGACAATGATCCTAAACATATTGCTGAAGCAACAAAGGAGTTTTTCAAAGCTAAAAAAAATTGTCAATTCTTGAGTGGCCAATTCAGTCACCCATTCTGATCTCAATTGAGCATGCCTTCTATATGCTGAAGAGAATACTGACGGGTACTGGTCCCAAAAACAAGCATAAATCTTCGTCCCAAACATTATGGAGGGCAATGTAAATGGACTACTAATAGGTTGTTGTGCTGATGTGACAGCACGGAAGAAATATGACCCATAATTCATATAGATTTTACCATTAAACAGTGAGATAGCCCCAGTAATTCTACAGGATTATTTGTGAAATGTTCCTCTTTAACACTGTTATTTTAATACAAACCAAAACATATTTTGTATATTTCAATAAGTTTTTGAGATTACTGCAAACTTTAAGCGTTCGAAAATAAATTGATGATTAATTTCCTGCAATCTACACGTGTTTTCACTGTATTTAATGTAGTAGAATGATATAAAATAACTAACCTGGCATAATGATCATGAGATTAATTATAAAATCATAATCCTGTTCACTTTAGGTGAGATAATCTGGAATAATAGTCCTGGTTATACCATATAAACGATCTAATCAAAATGTTTCATTTGATTCTGAATATTTGTTTTAAAGAACATAAACATGGCTTCATTTTTTCCCCTTGCTTTTATGGGAATAATGTCTACACAATTCACAGAAAACTGTCCTGACTTTACTTGTAGATCGATGTTGACATATTTTGCAATTACTTTTGGTTATTTCGCCATTTTACTGTTGCTTGTAGATAATGTCTATAAAAAGCTTTAACATTTTATCTGCAGAATAGAAACTGCAGGAAATGTTTTAATTTGGCAAGAAATTGGGAACAGATGTGCATTCTAAATTCAGAAGAGATTTGTAGAAAATTATCTTTATTCAGTTGTTAGAATATTAGTCTCACCATATGAGATGGTGGAAAGAACAGCACTAACTTGAGGGCAAGTTTAATCCATTTACAAAGGAGAATGGTGTACTGGATTATGCTGATAGAATTACATAGGATCAACAACACATATATTAGCTGGACAGCCCACCGTGCTAGTATTTGTGCTCTACCAATCCTCTTCATTAATCCTATGTAAAGTGACCTAAATTGGTCAATTTAGCAACATTAATCTATTTTATGCCTAGCCCTTAAACAGTCGTGCACATTCCGAAGGTTGTTTTTCTTTTCTTTATAAGATGATGATGATGAGTTTGCCGAGATGGAAGTTGAAGATCATGACAGCGAAGAGGCTGAAAAACCAATCGTCATCAATTTTGATCCAAGTCTACCAACTACACACTCTGTATGTATAAAAGTGCAAAATGTTAGAACTGCAGACAAATGGCATGATTGTTTTTAACATCAAACTCCACCAAAGAACCTTTCAGGCATTAAATTGAAATGTTTTGAGCAGGGGGGAAAGGTTTGTCTTGAAATGGCAGCATCAGTCAGTCAATGGAAGTGGGTGGCTTTATAACAGTTTATACTTTATATTAATTCATACTAATGTTTCTTGTTAAAGGAAACTAAATCCAAACCACATTCCTTTGCGTAATCTTTTCAATCTAGTTTACCAACTTCATTCAAGTAAATGAGTTATGGATGCAAAGTCTTTCTCCCCTCAGCTCAGCACAACTAGGCTTTGCCCCTGGAATCAGCAATGAATTCAGTGGCTGGGTGGAACTTTTGATATGTCTAGCTGTTCAGTACCTTTGAGAAATCATATTAGCTAGCTGTTCTTTCTAAAACACCAAATGGAGATCATGATCTTTGCCAACTTTATTTCAAATTGCATAGAGAATGAAAAAAACATCCGCGACATGTTAATGATCATTTGGTAAACCAACTTCTGTGTGATAGGTTCACTATCTTCTGTGTGAAAAAATATCTTGTGTCTATCCTGAAACTATGATCCCTTATTTCAGATAACGTAGCTAGGGATAACATCAATTCTGTCAAGCCTGATCAGAATTTTTTTTCTATAATCAGCAAACTTCAGTGGCTGGTTGGCTTTTCCATTTGCGTAAGATACCTATCAATATTAATCTGATTCTCCTTATTAATAATTAATTTGAACAATTTTTCTGCTTTGGTTTTGGCCTCATGTCACCTTTTTAAAATCTGAAAAACACTTAAAAACAGCCGTGTTCAAAAACTTCCCAAATCCTCCAACAATAAACCAAAAATGAGCAACCTATTTTTATCATCAAACAGCAAATTAATCTTATTTTCATAAATATTTGTTAATATGGTAATGCTGGATGCCCTTTAGATTCAATTTGATGATGCATTATTTGAAAAAATAGTAGTAGTAATGTATATGAAATTAAATTTAAAATCAACATCTCATCAATTTTGTTTTTTCCTTTAGTACTTGGGAATGGACATGGAGGAGTTTCATGGTCGTACAGTGCATGATGAAGATAGCAATCCAACCATCC
Organism: Okamejei kenojei; assembly: GCA_035221665.1. Classification (NCBI taxonomy): domain Eukaryota; kingdom Metazoa; phylum Chordata; class Chondrichthyes; order Rajiformes; family Rajidae; genus Okamejei; species Okamejei kenojei. The sequence goes on from CM069146.1 coordinate 41,444,664, forward strand.
CTATTCTTCCTCATGTAGCAGTTATTCTTATTCCGGGACAAACATTACCATTGCAGCTTTTTCGTCCTCAGGAAGTATCTATGATGCGAAACCTGATTCAGAAGGACAGGACATTTGGCATCTTGGCATACAGGTTAATTTCTTCCATGTGCAGTAGGCCTTAACAACTGAACAGTTCTTAATTGTTTAAAGGACCTTGTAAAAATGCACTATTTGCAGGAAAAATAATCGATTTTTAATCTATATATTTTACATATGTAATGTTCTTCCGGCAATTGGTCATTTTTAATAAAACAGACTCAGTTTTTATATTTATATCATCATTACATGGAAACTTATCAAATTAAGTTCCTCAGATTAAAATGAAATGGAGGTATGAATGTTCAAATGGATGTATTGGTATAAAATCTTATTATTTTGAGATTTTCCAAAGTGCTTCATGTCAGATTCATTAGTTAGAAATGCCGTGACAACTTTGTACGCACTCAGCAAGATCCTGAAGCAATGCTGAGATGATCAACCAACTTTTTTTTTTTAGTGGTGTTAATTAAAAGACAAATGGAATTGTGAAATGTGAGTCCTGCCCGAATACTGTTAGAAGTTCCAGAATACATAAAATTAGATCATAATAGTTCACCATAAACCAGTGCCTTGCTTGGCTGTTGCAAGTGTTGGACCGACAGCAGAAAAATACCAGTTTGCAGTTTGCAAATATTTCTTATTTCTTGCTGTTTGTAACTTTTTTTATATGCCAGTGGATTCTGCCTAATATTTGTTAGGATTGCAAGTTTTACCTCAATTTTAATATGCAGCTTTCAGTTTCATGAAATCTTTAAGTTTATTCACATTATGGTGACATTAGTTCTATAGCATCAAGAATATTTTAACTAGTATATAGGTATTTTAAAGATGTGTAACAACAGAAAATCCTTTATTACTGTACTGACTGAACCCACTACGATGCCTTTAAGGCTCCTATTAGAACTAACAACATTACAGTAATGATTACTCAGCCAAATCCCTAACTGCACTAACCTCAACATTCCTTTCCTCTGCATCCAAGGTATTTGAGACGCCACCATTAGAGTCTGCTTCCACACCCGTCAATATGTCTATAACTTTGCATACCTTTCAGTAATTGAAGGTAGATAAAAATGCTGGAGAAACTCAGGGGGTGAGGCAGCATCTATGGAGCGAAGGAAAAGGTGACGTTTCGGGTCAAGACTCTTCTTCAGACTGATGTGCGGGTGGTGGGGGCAGGAAGAAGAAAGGAAGAGGCGGAGACAGTGGGCTGTGGAAGAGCTGGGGAGGGGAAAGAGGAAGAAAGCAAGGACTACCTGAAATTGGAGAAGTCAATGTTCATACTGCTGGGGTGTAAACTACCCAAGCAAAATATGAGGTGCCGCTCCTCCAATTTACGGTGGGACTCACTCTGGCCATGGAGGGGGCCCAGGACAGAAAGGTCGGATTCGGAACGGCAGGGGGGAGTTGAAGTGCTGAGCCATCAGGAGATCAGGTTGGTTATTGCGAACTGAGCAAAGGTGTTGGGCGAAGCGATCACCAAGCCTATGCTTGTTCTCACCGACGTAGAGCAGCGGATGCAATAGATGAGGTTGGAGGAGGTGCAGGTGAACCTCTGCCGCACCTGGAATTGATGTTACTTTTAATTTTATTTTTCATGCACTTAACCAGAAAGGTTTTAGTGAAGAGAAACTAAGACTGTAAGTTTTAGGAACCAAGTGTTGTCTCACTTTATTTAAGCTCTCGGTAACCAGAGCATTCCATTATTTTGGTCAGGCTTTAAGCATTGTTCTCGTAGAGATGAAAGGCCACTGTTAAACCTAATTTCTCCAAATTTAGTGAACAACAAATAGATAATTGAAATGCAGCCTACTCAAATTGCATGAAACCAAATATTCAGTAATACTGCAAACAAATGACAGCCTGAGCAATTGATGCATTTTGGGGGGCATTTATAATTGAAATTATTTTTTTGTTGAGCTGAAGATTTGTTTTTTAATGTAGCTGTGTTGCTATATTGTAATAATGCATCCATTTCACTCTCTTCATGCCATTTATTCTCTTCTAGTGATCGTTCTGACAGTGCTCCAGAACTTGGAACCACGGCAGAAATTTATGAATATAGGGAGGAGCAAGAATTTGGTATTGAAACTGTAAAAGTCAAAGCTGTCGGGCGTCAAAGGTTTAAAGTTCTTGAGACAAGAACTCAAACTGATGGGTAAGATAGCAACATGCACCCCTACTTGTCACTCTTGATCTTTTTCTTCAATATAAATTTATTTAAAAAGTGAACATAATTAGAATCTAAGCACAATTTATTTATTTAAAGACACATTGGTATTAAACTTCCATTATTGACTTTGTTTCAATGCATTGTCCTGAATATCAACAAGCTAAAAGATTCCCATGCAAACATTAATGTTAGTGAAAAAAATACTGTATAACATCTGTTTTGCTCAGGATTAGATGAATGACATTCTTGTCCTGAAGCTTAATTGAGGTGAATGTCAGTAGCAGAGGTAACAGCAGTTGCATGTTGCCAACAAACCTGTTAACCAAACAAAGTTAGCCCTGGACAGCATAGATGGCATTGATCAGTGGGGACCAACAGCTGCTACTGGGATTGTGTATTTCTGTAGGGATTGCCTTGAATTTGTAGTTCCCTTTAATTTGCTTGACTTGTTAATTCGCTGGCTGGTCCTCACATTAAGATGAACATTAAGAATTTTCATTAGGCGAGAAATAGTATTGGGTAGGCTAATGGGACTGAGGGACGATAAATCCCCTGGGCCTGATGGTCTGCATCCCAGGGTCCTCTGGGAGGTGGTTCTCAAAATAGTGGACGCATTGGTAATCATTTTCCAATGTTCAATAGATTCAGGATCAGTTCCTGTGGATTGGAGGATAGCTAATGTTATCCCACTTTTCAAGGAAGGATCGAGAGAGAAAATGGGGCATTACAGACTAGTTAGCCTGACTTCGGTGGTGGGAAAGATGCTGGAGTCAATTATTAAGAGGTAATAATGGGGCATTTGGATAGCAGTAAAAGGATTAGTCCAAGACAACATGGATTTGTGAAAGGGAAATCATGCTTGACTAATCTTCTGGAATTTTTTCAGAAAGCCTTTGATAAGGTCCCGCACGGGAGACTCGTGACTAAAATTAGAGTACATAGTATTGGGGGTAGGGTGTTGACATGGATAGAAAATTGGTTGGCAGACCGGAAGCAAAGAGTAGGAGTGAACGGGTCCTTTTCAGAATGGCAGGCAGTGGCGAGTGAAGTGCCGCAAGGCTCGGTGTTGGGGCCGCAACTGTTTACAATATATATTAATGATTTGGAAGAGGGAATTAGGAGCAACACTAGCAAGTTTGAGGATGACACAAAGCTGGGTGGCAGTGTGAAATGTGAAGAGGATGTTAGGAGGTCGCAGGGTGACTTGGACAGGTTGAGTGAGTGGGCAGATGTGTGGCAGATGCAGTATAATATAGATAAATGTGAGGTTATCCACTTTGGCGGCAAAAACAAGGGGGCAGATTGTTATCTCAATGGGGTTAGGTTAGGTAAGGGGGAGGTGCAGCGAGACCTGAGCGTCCTTGTACACTGGTCACTGAAAGTTGGCTCACAGGTTCAGCAGGCGGTGAAGAAAGCTAATGGAATGTTGGCCTTCATGACAAGAGGATTTCAGTACAGGAGTAAAGACGTTCTTCTGCAGTTGTATAGGGGTCTGGTGAGACCACATCTGGAGTATTGTGTACAGTTTTGGTCTCCTAATTTGGGGAAGGACATCCTTGTGATTAAGGCAGTGCAGCGTAGGTTCACGAGATTGATCCCTGGGATGGCGGGACTGTCATATGAGGAAAGATTGAAAAGACTAGGCTTGTATTCACTGGAGTTTAGAAGGATGAGGTGGGATCTTATAGAAGCATATAAAATCATAAAAGGACTGGACAAGCTAGATGCAGGAAAAATGTCTCCAATGCTGGGAGAGTCCAGAACCAGGGGCCACAGTCTTAGAATAAAGGGGAGGTCATTTAGGACTGTGAGAAAAAACTTTTTCACCTAGAGAGTTGTGAATTTATGGAATTCCCTGCCACAGAGGGCAGTGGAGGCCAAGTCACTGGATGGATTTAAGAGAGAGTTAGATAGAGTTCTAGGGGCTAGTGGAGTCAAGGGATATGGGGAGAAGGGAGGCACGGGTTATTGATAAGGGACGATAAGCCATGATCACAATGAATGGCGGTACTGGCTCGAAGGGCCGAATGGCCTCCTGTGCCTATTTTCTATGTTTCTATGTTAACGTTTGTTTACATTAGCAGTATGAAACCAATGCTTGTGGAGTCTTTCCCAATAACTAATTGATGCTTTCTTGGAAGGGAATTACAGTAAAAAGGACAAAATTGGCAGCATGTGGAGAAAAATAATGTTAAGAATTGTTTTACAGTAAAATACTACTTTGTCTTCAGTAAAAGATGTGTACCAATAACCTTTACCTTGCCGCCGCAACAATCTGTGGGTCGCAAATGATGCTATAAACCAAGAAGCAAGATTACTTGCAAGCGGGATGTGTGACCAGGGCCAGGGGTGCAGCCAGGGGCAGAGTCCGTATCATATACAGTCGGAGCCAAAGTTCTGGTCCAGGACATTAGGTGTCAATAAGATGGGTAGGTTTATGGTCATCCATTATTCTTTCAAATTTCCCGCTCTCCTGCACACTCATTGGATTAATTGGAAAACTTCTTATCATAGAAATCATAGAAAATAGGTGCAGGAGTAGGCCATTCAGCCCTTCCAGCCTGCACCGCCATTCAATGATCATGGCTGATCATTCAACTTAGTATCTTGTACCTGCCTTCTCTCCATACCCCCGATCCCTTTAGCCACAAGGGCCATATCTAACTCCTTCTTAAATATAGCCAATGAACTGGCTTCAACTACCTTCTTTGGCAGAGAATTCCACAGACTCTCTGTGTGAAAAATGATCTTCTCATCTCGGTCCTAAAAGAGTTCCCCCTTCTCCTTAAACTGTGACCCCTTGTTCTGGAGTTCCCCAACATCAGGAACAATCTTCCTGCATCTAGCCTGTCCAACCCCTTAAGAATTTTGTAAGTCTCTATAAGATCCCCCTCAATCTCCTAAATTCCAGCGAGTACAAGCTGAGTCTATCCAGTCTTTCTTCATATGGAAGTCCTGCCATCCCAGGAATCAGTCTGGTGGACGTTCTCTGTACTCCCTCAATGGCAAGAATGTCTTTCCTCAGATTAGGAGACCAAAACAGTATGCAAAACCCCAGGTGTGGCCTCACCAAGACCTTGTACAACTGCAGTAGAACCTCCCTGCTCTTGTACTCAAATCCATTTGCTATGAATGCCAACATACCATTCGCTTTCTTCACAGCCTGCTGCACCTGCATGCCTACTTTCAATGACTGGTGCACCATGACACCCAGGTCTCGTTGCAACTCCCCTTTTCCTAATCGGCCACCGTTCAGATAATAGTCTACCCTCCTGTTTTTGCTGCCAAAGTGGATAACCTCACATTTATCCACAATGTTACTGCCAAAATTATAAAAGTTCTATCTGCCCAAAAATAAAAGTTTAGGCAATCATATAAGTAACGTGCAATAGTCTGGGGAAATTGCCACCAAGTCACAAGGATAGTCAGATATTTTCTGTATTAATGATAGCCCTTGTATTTCACTTTTATCTGTATGCTGCCAGTATGATATGTTTAAAACAAAAACTTTAAATCGCCTCTGCCACGTTTTCTATAATATGTAAAATAACAGTCTAATGTATTTATTACATGTTAACACGTTACTTTTACTTGTTCCTAGAATTCAGGCGGCAAAGGTTCAGATCCTACCAGAGTGGATCCTTCCTTCAAGTATTGCAGGAGTTCAGCTTAATTCACTAAACAAACTTCATATGTTTGTTTCAAATAAGCCTCCTGCCTGCCGATTAAAGCAAAATCAGAAGTGGTGGCAGAAATATCAAAAGGTTTGTTTTATTATTTTTATTAAAATATATTAGGATAAGAAGTACCTTTTCACTGAAATGAAAACTAATCTTGAATTGTTGTAGTGTAATATTTATCTGCCTCATCTTTATACTGATACTGACCCAGTATTGTTTCAGAGTTGTATAATTCAGAAAGGACATACTTCCACAGATTTTATCACTTTGAAATAAGGGTCATACTGATTAAGCTGCATTCCCTTCATTTGACCACATTCTAATTTCTATATTTTGTTCGTGCTCTCCTGCACCAACATTTATGTTATTTTTAAATATAATTGGAAGTCCTTATTTTTAATATAAATTGTGCATAACAGTGATTTTGTTATCAATGTGAACCCATCTGTAAAGAGCCAGCAAACAGGAGGAAGCAAGACTGATACTTTGTTATTTAAGGAATTAAGATGATTAATTTATCAAACCTATTAGGATAGTATTTTGCTAGGTATCGAAATCATTGCTTTCACGTATTTTCATCTACTATGATAAACTAGCCAATGTAAAATAATTTCAATTGATTTTCAAATGATGTCTGATAAATTTGCAGATACGGTGAAATACTGCCTTACTCCCATGAACGCTTTCAGAGAAAGCAGAATAAGCCAGAACCTGAACTTCAGATACCATAGCCATGAACACTCTTAATATGAGGCAGGTCTTATGCATTTGCCCATATCAATGTGGCTGAGATCGGCAACTCGGAGTATGAGATCCTGTACAGTTAGAATTATCTGATTGATCGAATCAGTCATAAAAAGGTTTATTCATACCCTTTTCACAATTTTATGAATTTTATTTTTATTGTTTGCACTTCAGAGAAATTTCCACTGTGCAAATCTGACGTGGTGGCCTCCGTGGGTATATTCGTTGTATGATTCGGTGAGTATAAATCTACATTTTATTTGTGGTAATCAAAATGACAGCTATCAATATTGTAAAATAAATACTATTTCAGCTTAGATTCATAGAGTTATACGGTGTGAAAACAAGGCCTACTCATCCACGTAGACCAAGAGCCCTAGTCCCATTTGGCCCATATCTCTCAAAATCTTTATTGATTTACCAGATATTGTAATTATACCTGACTGCACCACCTCCTCTGGCAGCTGGTTCTATACATACACCCACTATGGGAAAATTGCCCTTCAGATCCCCCTTAAATTGCCCTTCAGATCTTTATTAAGAAACTGCAGATGCTGATTTACACCGAAGATAGACACAAAAAGCAGGAGTAACTCACTGGGTCAGGCAGCATCTCGGGAGAAAAGGATTAGGTTTCATTTTCGAACGAGAACGGTCTCGACCCGAAACATCACCTATTTATTTTCTCCAGAGATGCTGTCTAACCCACTGAGTTACTCCAGGTCTTTGTGTCTTTTCTTGCCTTTAAATCTTTGTCACGTCCCAGATTCCACCACCACTTACATAGATGGGGGGCAATTTCCAGTGGTCAATTAAACTGTCAGAACATTTCTGGGATGTGAGGGGAAGCCAGAGGAAACCCATGCATTCGCAGTGACAATATGAATACTCCACAGTAACAGTCAGGCTTTTGAACCTGGCTTGCTAGAGTTAGGCAGCAGATCCACTGTGTCTACCATTGCGAAGATTGATTTACTAAAACTGCCTGATTCAAAATAATGTAGTTTAATCAGAAATCAGTATATTTTTCTCTATCAATTATGTGATTCAAATAAAATTGCAAAGTTTTACTTGTGGGACAAGGAAGCAGTTTAGCTCAGTTCAGTTGGTTAGTAGGATTGTCTAATGAGTAACTAAGCTACAGGCACGGAAGATCACCATTTGTTAATATTCATCTGGACCAGTGAGAGAGCATTACAATTTGTCCTAGTTGCTCTGGACTACAGGAACTACTGAACTACAGGAAAGAAAATTAGCCTTGCCCCTATTATTAGTCTACACCTGTGAATACCTGCTTCCAGTCGGAGTACAGCTAGGATGTGATGCTTTGTGATTATGTGGTTCTTTCACATTTGTTGGCTTTTCGTACTTGATACCTGTTGGTTTAAATGAAGAACCACAGTCATCTAGGAAACGAATCCTTAGTAAGAAGCCAATTGTTTCAGGGCAAGGTAGGAGAAGAGAAAATTGCTGCGTGATGTTTATTTGGTGTTACCTAATATTGCAATTTTAATTTAATATTACAAGGTGGACATGGTCATTGAAAATACCTGAATACAGGAAATTAATAGATCTCTTAGGGATGGCAATAATAAGTGCAGTCAAAATTTTAGAATGGTTTTCATTAAGATGCATGTTGTTTTAAAGTAGTTTATAAAGTATAACCAATTATCCCTTCACCCAAGTAGTGACTTTATTTTTGCTTTGGTCCGTACTTAGGAAATACTGATGGAAAGAATGAAAGCACAACTCCGAGAGTGGGACGAAAATCTCAAAGACGACTCCCTTCCGACAAATCCTGTAGGTAAGTTACATGATTATTTTACTCAGTTTGTATAAAACGTTCAAAACCATTTGTCTTGTTTACTTTTAAGAAATTGTTCATCTGTACTACAGGCTCTCATGCAGCTTAAAAAAAATAGAATTACTGAATTGTAGGATTGCAGTATTGTTGATGCCGGAATCTTTAAATACAATGATTAGCAATCTCGCATTTAGCAAGAAAATAAGTTTAAAGAAAGCACCATCAGTATTCAGTTCCGGAAAAATATTTATTGATCATTTGTTAAGTATCCAGACTAGCTAGGGAACAAATTTTTTTTTAATGATTATCTTGTAAATAAATTATTAAGTAATTATTGTGTTTAGATTTTTCTTATAGAGTTGCTGCTTATTTGCCTATTGATGACAATTTAAGAATTGAGCTGCTTAAAATTGGTAGTGCTATTCAGCGGCTTCGTTGTGAATTGGATCTGATGGACAAAGTAAGTGCTGAAAAGGTTACATTTTATTCTTCTGTGGTAATTGTGCACTTAAAACTGTAATCGATGCCTAATGCTGTATTCCATTCTGAAAGCATACAAAATAATTGGCCTTATAATTAAAACTTCAGAAATGCTTTATCCACTAAACTGATACTATTGTTGAGATACATGGCCAGTTGATAAATTGTATCACATTTTATGATGTGTTTACAGTTGTGAGCCACATGGAAGGTATGACGTGCATGATGGCTGCTGGTGCTCTTTTTCAAAGCCCCAATTGAGTTCCAGTCGTTGATATTTTATGTACTACAAAGCTGTAAAACCTCATGAAAAAAACTATAAATGCCATTGTACCTGAGTGAATATATTTCTGAGTACTGTCATGTTGTAAAATATTTACAGTAGAATTACAAACAAATCTTTTTATTTACAACTAATTTTCTGATTTACAGTGCACATCTCTTTGTTGTAAAATATGTCGCCACACAGAAATAACCACAAAAAATGACATCTTCAGGTAAGTTTCCTTTTTGGAGCTAGTAGATTAGCTACAATCTCGATGGATGATTGAACAGGCCAGGTGGCCTATTCGTTCTTCTAATTCACACATTCTTATATTGTAGGATTTTAATTTTATAACAAAGTTAGTAGTATCAATGGTATCCACTGGTTAAGAACAGGGAGAGGATAATTTTTTGCTTGCACATGTAAATTGGTCCATTTGGTTATGCAAGTATTTAGTTTAAATTATTATTTCATTTACTGAGTTAATAAATCCAGATTATTGTCACACCACTACACCACCTCTCACTTCCCACTTCATTACTTTGACACAAATCTAATGACCTATCCATTTTTGATAGTGGTCATTTGTTTTACTTTTCATGTCATCCAGTTGGGAAAAAGGACCACAACCCTAAACGTCGTCTATTCATGGCCTCCAGAGATGCTGCCTGAACCGTTGAGTTACTTCAGCACTCGTGTGTCTTTTTTTTGTAAACCAGAATCAGCAGTCCCTTGTTAGTTGTCTATTAGTTGTCTACATATTGCTGCTAAACATAAGCAACCTTGCTATAATTCTGCCAAATTCAGGACCATTCCAACTATTACCAAAGCCAAGAACCATTTCAATCTTTCACATGACAATGAACAAAATAATATTTAATTTTTAAAACCCAAATCCATATATAATCTTATAAAGCATATGTCTTCACAAGTTAGTGTCAGTGATGTTTCTCTTATCCCAGGGTATGGGTGCCCACTGTTCTAAATTAAAATTTATTTAGCAATGTCCTAATAAAATTGATACTTTGTTCCTAAAAAATTAAATGACAAAATCGGGGTACTTTCAAGCCAAAAAGCTTGTGGCGAATGCATACATCATCTGCATTCGCCCACTTTTCTCCCTATTTCTTCCTGCATGAAGTTTTTAGACTTTCGGTTAATACATTTTCTTTCACTTTAAACAGAAGGTACCAACTTTACCAGATGTAATTTCCTGATTTTAATACTAAATGCCCCATTGTTCTGGATTTTTTCCATCAAAAGCAATAGTTCTGCCAGATTATTTAATTCCCTTATTTTAAATATCTTAATGAGATCAACTGTTGAACTCAATACACATCAAGTGTATGCAGCTAGTCACTGAGTCATACAGCATGGAACCTCGCTCTTCAGCCCAACCTGCCTATGCTGACCAAAATGCCCCATCTACACTAGTCCCACTTGCCTGCTTTTAGGCAGGTGGGACTAGTGTATCCCTCAAAACATGCCCTATCCATGTACCTGTCTAAATGTTTCTTAAATGTTGCAATAGTACCTGCCTCAACTACCTCCTCTGGCAGCTTGTTCCATACACCCCACCATCCTTTGTTATTCCTCATCTTAAACCAAGGTACCCTGGTATCCTTACTGTGGGCAAAAGGAGCATTTATCTGATCTATTCCCCTCATGATTTTGTACACCTCCATACGATCGCCCCTCATCTGTGCTCCAGGGAATAAAGCCCTAGCCTGCTCAACCTCTCCCTATAGCTCAGTCCTTGTGATTGCAGTCCTTCACGCTCCAAATCAGCAGTTCTGTGTTGCTGCCATTTGTGAGTCATCATTTCTTACTGAGATGCGTCATCCAAAACTCATGCAATATACCAAGAAAGACACTGGATAATTAAACCATTACTTCCTCTGCTCATTTCCAAACCTCTTGTAATAAAGATCTATTTTCCTTTACTTTTTCTTGATTCTCTGTTAACGTGCATTGTGATTTGTCTATACAGACGCGTGGATCTGTTACCTGTTCCACAACTCATGGGACTTCTAAGACTTAATTTGAATGGCTCACCCGTAAACATAAAATGTAGTAATGGGCACACAGTCCTTCAAGCTTGCTTTGCCATTCAATAGGATCATGGTGGATCTGTCTTCACTTCATCTCCACAATCTTGCCTGATCCTCATTACTGATGATTCCTCTGGAGTCCAAAATTCTATCACTGTATACCTATCAATGGCCACATTAAGCTCTTGCATCATCATTTTTTCCAGTATGTCAAGCCAGTCTGTATCATTTCATTAGTTCCTGCCCTCATCTAAATAAAGTACTGTACCAACTGTACCTTCCATTATCTGGAAACTTGAATAAATAATACTCTGTAATCATTCTGAAGAAGGGTCCTGACCTGAAACATCACCTATCAATGTTTTCCAGAGATGCTACCTGATCTTCTGGGTTATTCCAGCACTCTTTTTTTTGTAAACCATCATCTGCAGTTCCTTGTATCCACATTTTACTACTCTTTCTACATCTGGAGAGGTAAGTATCCTGGATGGCTGATATGCAGCAATTATTGTTGAACTGAATAGGCTGTGGGCTCCCATCAAAAATCTGTCTAGATATCAATGTTCGTGACCCATGTCTCGGAACTACATGAAACTTTGCACAGATTTAGATAAAATTTAATTGAGAAGGAAGTCATAACTCGTCAGTGCCAAAAGTTGCACATTAATTAATTAAACTAATTAGAAAATGAGATCAAAAAAGTAAGCGCCGTCTAGTGTCCAATGCCCATATTACACCATGGGGAGCCTATTTCCGTGTTGCAGTCTATTTAAACCATATATTATATCATCTATATGTATGTGTGTGTGTGTATGTATATATATATATATATATATATATACATGCATGCATGCATATATATATATGGTAATATATACATATTACATATATGACTTGTGAATATGACTAATCATATATAATTATGTATAATTATATAAAAATAATATGAATATAATTGTGAGTGTGTTTTTTGAATGAGACTGCCACAGAGGTCCGGCTCCTGAATCAGCCTAATTAATGGGTGAGGGCAGTTCTTCTGGGTTCCCCCATTTACTGAACCCCACTGACTGCCATTGTGCAGAGTGGGGTCACGGCCATAGTGGGACTGGGGATTGCCAGGCTGGGGGAAGGCAAAAGCATCTTCCACTGACAGGAAAATGCCCAACCCTAACCCTGATTCGCCCCCCTTCCAGAGCTGCTCACGACTGGAGCCGCTTTGGGACCTTTGGAAGCGAGTCCACCTCGGCCAGCATGCCCTTCTGGATCCTCATAGTGGTGATGGTGAGGAGCAGCGCTGCCGTGCATGCCACCTTCAGCACCCCCATAGCGCCGGCTGCATCAGTCCGGCTGCACGCTCGCTGCAACGTCGGCCAGCCGACAGCCCGATCGACCCCTCGCAGCACTCACTGGCCTACCGACAGCCCGACCAACCCTTTTGCGGCACTCACAGGCCGACCGACCCCTCGCAGCATCCACCGGCCTACTGACAGCCCGATCGACCCCTTCACAGCACTCACTGGCCTACCGACAGCCTGACCGATCCCTCCCAGCATTCACCGGCCGTCCGATCACTCGCAATACCCACTGGCGGACCGACCACACTCGCCTTCCACCGGCGGACCGACAACCTGACCGATTTTCCACAGCATCCATCGGCCTACCGACAAGCCCGACGGACTGACTCTGACCCTAACCCTAGCTCTGCCTTTGTTATTTATCATTTTATTTAACAGTTCACATCATAACTTTATAAAGATAAATCAATTGAAAAACAAAATGATCAGCAAGGTTGGAACTACCTTTATTCCTTGGAAACCTTGTTATTGATTTAATGTAATGAGGAGGCAGCCATGATCCCAGGGTCTTCGCTGCCTAGCGACCATAAACCAAAGCGCGGGATTGGTCAATTTGCATCCGACCTCAATGTCAAATGTGCATTGATTGGACAATTACGACTCGGAAAATTTGAAGTTTTTCCCATATTTCCAAAAAATGTGCGGGTTTTGGTCTTGATGAGTTTCAGGTATGATTTATATAATATTTTTACACAATATGTTAAAATTCAGGTAGTTCCGTGAGTTGGGTCACGAACTTGGACGAAAAAGCTCCTCGGCCCACAGCCTAGAACTACTCACGGATAGTATGTCTGAAACTTGCTGTGAAATGCAGACAGTCCTGCAATATATGCCAGCATTTATTTACCTCCCTCTTATCCCCCCCCCCCATCCCCCCAGAAGTCCCAACAGTTTCAGGACTCCTGCATGAATTCAGTAGCCCACACCCTGCCATTGATTTCCAGCACATTCTGTATTGGAATACAAACGGAGTACAATGGCAAAGAACATATTTGCTTGATTTCCATCACTTTCTTGGGTAAACTGTCCCAATGGAATCTGTAACAGGTTTGGTCAACCACAGGATCTGTGATTATATGGATTAGTATTTTGCTGCTGCAGATTGTAGTTTTTAATCAGGTGTGTTTGCTTTAATATTATGATATATAAAGTGACAGGGTAATTACAAAGGTAGACACAAAATACTGGAGTAACTCAGCAGGACAGGCAGCATCTCTGGAGAGAAGGTGACGTTTTGGGTCGAGACCCTAATTACAAATGTTTGTACTAATAATTTTATTGTTCAAAGTACTTCAATGTCTAACTTGTGCTTATCTGTTTTCTTTAAGTTTATCATTATATGGACCCATGGCTGCCTATGTGAATCCTCATGGTTACGTACATGAAACCCTCACCGTATATAAAGCTAACAACCTGAACTTAATCAGTCGACCTTCAACTCAGCATAGCTGGTTCCCTGGGTAATCTCTTATTTAACTCTGCCTTTTTAGAGTGTTATATTTGTCATTAGCTGCTGCACTGAAGGTAATGAAATACTGTGACCTTATTCCACTTAGTTTATTTCTGATCAAATTTAATTAACAAAGCTCAATGCTAGGTTCCACTTAACAGTGTTGTGTTAAGAATGTTTCCATTCAATGCATGGGTTTCTCTTTGATTACTAAAGCTGTGCATACATAATTCATCTTGTAAACATTTGTAGAGTTTTGAGGTGACATTAGCTTTGTCCTTGATACAGTGCCCTCAATAATGATTGGGACAAAGACCCATCATTTATTTATTTGCCTCTGTACTCCACAATTGAGACTTGTAATAGAAAAAATCACACGTGGTTAGAGTGCACATTGTCAGATTTTAATAAAAGCTATTTTATACATTTTGGTTTCACCCTGTAGAAATTACAACGGTGGTTATACATAGTCCTCCCCTTTCGGGGAACCATGATGTTTGGGACACAGCAATGTCATGTAAATGAAAATAGTCATTCTGTTTCATATCCTTTGCATGCAATGAAGTCTGTGATTCATGGCCATCACCAGTTGCTGGGTGTCTTCTCTGGTGATGCTCTGCTAGGCCTGTATTGCAGCCATCTTTAGCTTATGCTCAGTTTTCTCTTCAGCACATAAAAGGCATGCTCAATTGGGTTCAGATTGGGTGTGACTCTCACCTGAGTCACTCAAGAATTGACAATTTTTTAGCTTTGAAAAACACCTTTGTTGCTTTAGCATTATGCTTGGGATCATAGTCTTGCTGTAGAACGATGGGTTCTACAGCAAGGCGTCGGCCAACGGGGTTTGAGGCATTTATGTGAACTTGAGCACATAGAATATCTGTACACTTCAGAATTCATGATGCTACTACCATCAGCAGCTGTATCATCAATGAAGATAAGTGAGCCAGTACCTTCAGCAGCCATACATGCCCACGACATAACACCCCCACCACTGTGTTTCACAGATGAGGTGGTATGCTTTGGATCTTGGGCAGTTCCTTCTCTCCTCCATACTTTCCACTTGCCATTACTCTGATATAAGTTAATCTTCATCCTATCTGCCCACAAGACCTTTTTCCAGAACTGTGTTTGCTCTTTCAAGTACTTCTTGGCAAACTGTAACCTGGCCACCCTATTTTTGCTGTTAACCAATGGTTTGCATCTTGTAGTGTAGCCTCTGTATTTCTGTTCATGAAGTCTTCTGCGGACAGTTATCATTGACAAATCCAGAATATTTATGATCTGTCGGACTGTTGGGGATTTTTCTTTATTATGGAGAGAATTCTTCTGTCATCGCCTGTGCAGGTCTTCCTTGGCCTGCCTGTCCCTTTGCAATTAGTAAGCTCCCCATGCTCTCTTTCTTCTTAATTATGTTCCAAACAGTTGATTTTGGTAAGCCTGATTGGTATTGGCCATGTGTCCCAAACATGGTGCCTTGAAATGGGGGGACTACACTAAACACAGCTGTAATTTCTACATGGTGAAACCAAAATGTACAAAAAAGTCTTATTCTTAGGCTCCCTTCGGTCATAGCTGACCATGGGTGTCTCCTTGACAGATCTGGGTCAGGATCCAGTGGCATGGAGTCGAAGACGATCAGAGACCCTTTTCTGCTGCAGCCTTCATCCGCCTTCCCAGCTGTTGTGACGCTCCACTAAGGTCAGCCATCATCCTCCGCCTGTTCCCCCGTTAAGGTCTTGGTTGGATTGCTCTTTGTCAGAGTCCTCCCCCTTGACTGTACTGCCATGGGTGGCCCTACCAGGAGCATAGCTCCAGAAGGCATCGCTCTCAGGATCTGAGGACCACACAAGTTTCTCCACCACGACAAGGTGACAATCCACGGAGAATGCGACGAAAAATACACTTTAATAAAATCTGACAATGTGCACTTTAACCACATCTGATTTTTTTCTATTACAAATTTCAAATGGTGGAGTACAGGGGCAAATAAATGATGGGTCTTTGTCTCAAATATTATGGAGGGCACTGTATGTGTATTTATGGAGCTTGAGATCTTGTATGGTTTTAAAATTTTCTGAAAATTAACTCTTACCTTCAATGATTTGTGAACATAAAGGTTTCCCTTTTCCTTCATCCCTTCATTTCCTCTCCATGTCCTTCCTAACCAAATATATAATCTCATCCTTAACTATATCAAATGGGAATGAATGAGTTGTGGCGGTTCCTGGGGAGTAGGCTATTCCCTGGTGCATCCCCCTCGGCAATTAATGGACTGGTCCGGGGGAGGCTCCCAGCTACAAAGATAAGCGCAGGAATTTTTGGAGCGAGACCAGTCTTCAGTCTCTCACTGAAGCGGAGAGTAGTGTGCTTTGCTCATTAAAGCCTTTACAGAATTTGCCTGGCTCCTCACCTTCATTCCGGGCTCTCTCACACACCCGCTACACTAGTGACCCCGACGTGATACTTTATTGTCATATGTGACAAGTTGCAGTGATATTCTTTGTTTTGCACACCCAAGGTATGCAAAGAATCACCGCATAAAGGGCACCAACTAAGTTACAAAGTATCTTGCGACAGGTCCTTTGTCCTGCTGTCGGGGGCCTCGAGCCTTCTGTTGACAGGACGATCTTGGCTCCCATAGCCGGTGGTCGGGGCAATCAAGCTCCTGGATTGGGGGGGGGGGGAATCTCAGCTCACCCGCGCCGGGCGATCTGACTCCTGGTCGTGGCTGGTCAAAACCTTCTGCGTTTGGAGCTTCCCGACATCGAGCGCCTCGACAGTGAAATCTGCAGGCCGCGGTTGGAGCGTCGAACCCAGGCAAGGGATCGGCTCCGATGGTAAGTCCACGGCCCCACTCGGGACTGACTTTGAGTGGGGCTCAAAGTCAGTCCCGAGCAAGGCTGCCAGCTCCATGATGTTAGGCCACAGAGCAAACTGGAGATAAGATCCGGAAAACATTCGCATCTCTGGCAAGGTGAGAGATTGAAAAAAAGTTTTCCCCGACCCCCACCCCCACAAAACAAACCAGAGAACATAAACACACTGAAAATAGCAAAATAGACAGACAGACTATTGGCGAGGCTGTCATCGTTGACGGCGCCACCCTGTGGAATACATTTCACAACATTGACACATTATACAATGCCACAGTGGTAAATTTAACGTGGCATTGTATAAAATTTATTTTGAATACGAATATCCACAATATTTTCCACATCTGCCCTCAATGTTACCTTGGCAGAAAAATTGTCTCTTCAAAATGTGATTTTTAATGTTAATTTGTGTCAGATTGCCAGATGTGATTTGTGCCTGCAATTAGCTTAAATGTTCTCTTTTTTGGTTTTGAAATATTTGGCAGCTTTGCGTGGACAATAGCCCAGTGCCGTACTTGTGGAAGTCACATGGGATGGAAGTTTACAGCAACCAAGAAAGACATGTTGCCCCAGAAATTCTGGGGGTTAACACGAGCAGGTTTGCAACCCAGAATACCAGAACTGGATGATGTCGGTCAACATGAAGGATGCTGGCAACCATGTCGTTAATATGTGTGTATATGTATGTGTACATATATATTTTATATAAATATCTAAAAGTGAATAGCACTGTAGTTACTTGTGCCAAAGAACCTCTAGTTCTTATCACAAAGTCATTCAAGAAAATAATAGCAAACTGAGTGGCATGCATGGCATAGCTGTTAGATCTACGTTACAACAAGCTGATTCAATATCAAATGGAATACATCGCACCAGCATCGTCAAATAGTTGCAGATTGTGACAATAAATTGCAGTGTTGATGTAAACAACTCGCCCCAGATCAGGTGCAGTGATTTAACAAAGGTAATGTTTTAGAGGAAAAAAACTTTTGTAGTTAACATGACCATAATTCAAATAAATGTAGAAACATGGAAAATAGGTGCAGGAAGAGCCCATTTGGCCCTTCGAGCCTGCACCGCCATTCATTGTGATCATCCACAATCAGTAACCCGTGCC
This sequence comes from Okamejei kenojei, assembly GCA_035221665.1. Classification (NCBI taxonomy): domain Eukaryota; kingdom Metazoa; phylum Chordata; class Chondrichthyes; order Rajiformes; family Rajidae; genus Okamejei; species Okamejei kenojei. The sequence goes on from CM069146.1 coordinate 41,462,740, forward strand.
TGCCTTTTCCCCATATCCCTTGATTCCACTAGCCAATAGAGCTCTATCTAACTTTTTTTAATTCATCCGGTGAATTGGCCTTTGTGGCAGAGAATTCCACAAATTCACAACTCTCTGGGTGAAAAAGTTTTTTTTCTCATCTCAGTTTTAAATGGCCTCTCCTTTATTCTTAGACTGTGGCTATTGGTTCTTGACTTCCCCTGCATCTAACTTGTCCAGTCCTTTTATAATTGTATACGTTTCTATAAGATTCCCTCTCATCCTTCTAAATTCTAGTGAGTACAAACCCACTCTTTCCTCATATCGTCTCACCATCCTGGGGATTAACCTCGTGAACCTACGCCTCAATATCAAGGATGCCCTTCCTCAAATAAGGAGACCAAAACTGCACACAACACTCCAGATGTGGTCTCACCAGGGCCATGTACAATTGCAGATACTCCTATACTCAAATCCTCTCGTTATGAAGGCCAATGTACCATTAGCTTTCTTCACTGCCTGCTGTACATGCATGTTTAATATTATGTTGAATCTAGGGAAGCCATTTTTTAAGATATGCAATTGTCAGATATTTGACTAATGTACCAAGGAAGATTTACCATAACTGTTTCTACATTGCCATTACTTCTTCCTCTATTTTGATTGACGTATTATATTGTAATTTAGAATATTTCACATTTCTTTTTGATTGGGAAATCTAGATACCTTGTTATGGTGTTTGTGAAAGGCTCATCCATTGAATGAATAATTTTCTTCCAATATCTTGCTGTGTATTCAACTGGATTTTTGACTGTAACAAACCACTCAATTGAATTCTCAAAGATGAATGCCGGACAAGTTATGTTGTTGGCTTATTTCTGCTGCCTTTAAGCAAATGAGTACAGGAATGGAAGATTGGGAACCTAAACCAAATTCACTTTACATATAGAACTTGGGTCGAGTTTGGATACATCCACCTTATTTATCCCATTCATATTAATAGATTGTGAGAAATGGCTCCCCGAGTTACGGTTATATATTCTGAATGGGTGAGCTTCAGTGTAGTACAATGCCATAAATCAGTCCCCATTACTGCAAAGACGCTTAAAAGCAATATGTTGTTCGCAATCTAATTAAGGAGTTATCCTATTTGAATTTTGCATGTATGCTAATGAGATATCCATTGAGCATTATCTTTTTTTTTAAGGTGCTGGCTGACTCCTAACATTTTATAAGATGGAAACTTTCAATTAAGCCTTTTTGATCATCATTTTGTGCAAGTCTGCGAGTAGACTTGCAACAAGATTATGCTAACAACTTAATGAATGCTTCAATTGTAGTTTTATGATAAATCCAGTTATTCTGCTGAGGTTGCTGAAAACGTATCTGCTGTAGCCATTTCAAAGTAGCTAGTGTATTATTAATAGACCAGAATTCTTGATGTGGTCAACTTGTTAATAAGGCATTACAGTGCTGTTCAATGTTTTCATTCTGGCAAATTACTTAGTTCCTAGTAAATGGTGTTATAATGAGATCTATTTTTCTTGAGATAGTTGTAAATAATGGAATTTACTGTGTTTAATAATTGAGAATCATTGTGTTGAAAGCAGTTTTAATTGTAGCGGGTATAGGGAAACAGTGCTCTTTTCGTGAGATTCCGTTGAGAGAAATTTATACTGTTTTTTTGCAAGCATTTGGAAAGGAACTAAGATACAAATGAAATGATTAAAGAGATTTTGAAGACATTCACCAAGAGAATTTTGCTGTTTTTTTATGTTAATTTACTTCCATAACTTTGAAACGTTTGCCTTTTCAACAAAATTATTGGTAAACAAATGTTCTTAAATTACAGTGGTTTCAATTTAAATCTTGTTCTGGGATGTAGTTGCATTTCACAACGATGCACATTGTTGTGCAGCAGTCTTCAATCTAACTTCCATCCAAAGCATCTAATATGGAACAGACCACATGTTTGTTTTTGAGTTGATTAGAAAAATGTGATGCACTGACTTAACCTGAGCAGTTGGAAGCATTAATGATTTAAGGCTTTCATTTAGTAGTATTTTTTTTTAAAGTAAGATTCAATGCCTCCACACTACAAATTTGCAACAGAATACATTGGTCAGAAAATGAACAAGTTGATAGTCTCAGAACCTTTCTTCTGGTTTTGAAGGATCCATAATAATTCCATCAGGTTTGTGATCAAAGTATTTTGTTTGAATCCCAGCTTCTGTGATTTTTCACATCTTCAGCTACGTGCATGAGATTTCTCTGCAGATCCAAAAATTTGGTAAAAAAAGTCTAAATCCAGCCCGGACTTACCATCGTGGAGCTGAGGATCGCCAGTGTGGGAGCTCCGACTGCGGGGCCTGTGGATTTTAACACCATGAAGCAGCAGTAGCTGCATGCCGCGGAGTGTTCCGATCATCCCGACGAGAGGGCATGAATAAAGGAGGAAGATAGCTGACCTTTATTGCCTTCCATCACAGTGAGGAATGTTGATGTTAAATACTATGTCGGGTAACTCAAATTTCACTGTACCTTAATTGGAACATGTGACTAATAAATTGAATCTTTCCGCGTGACAGCGTGCACAGGAGTACAGTCACGCTCACACTGCATTCAAGAGTCTATATGTCAGACACTACAATGTTTTTTTTTAACCCGATTCAATCAAGTAAAATGTGTTATTGTAAGGTATAATTTAAAAAAAACAGTATAAATTAAGGGCAAGCAAGGTATTATTACAAAATTTCTGTGTAAATTAAGAAGTGACAAGCAAAAAATGTTAAGGTACTAATTTCAAGGTACAATTATTTTTTTTAAATCTATAAAGGGGACCCTAGCAGACAGCAACACCCCCATCTCTTTCAAGTTTTTTCCTGTCTCGTGCCTGAGCTAACAGTGATATTTATCAACGAGAACAAGGGTAATTTTGAAGCTGCAGTGAATCTACATAGAATTGGAATTCAGTGGTGGGAACAAAAATGAAATGTGAATGCTCAAAATCTGTACTGCAAAAAATAATTATTTTCTCTGTTAAATCTAAGCATGGTTGTGGAATTTTCAACTCCAGTTATTTTTTAATATGTTTACAGTATTGCTCTTTCTGGATGGAACCATCTCAAACCAAGAAATACATTTCCAAGTAATTATGTGATTGCATCTAGTTCCAATCTGACATCAGCAGGCTGATTCACCTTTCTCTGAACTGTAGATAATCACAACTGGTCATTTGTCCTGTAGGTTGAGAAGCAATTTACAAATTGTAAAGGAGTTCAAGGCTTCTTTATAGGAACCTTGAAATGCCTACGTTATAACCTGATAGATATGACCAGCCTTGTAGTCATTCTTTCACGTTAATCTATAATCACACCTATCTATTTCTGACCACAATTTCACGAAACAGATTAGTAGCACATGCACAGTGCTACAGGTGGGAAAAACAAAAGCCATCTCAGACAGCCTTCTGGTGCATCAAGCAGCTTCCCCAGTTACTAAATATCAGAAACTGGAAACATTTAAATATAAACCCTTAAATTATAAAAGTAAAATAAAACTTGTTAATGACTGCATTCAAACAAATTGAAGCGTGTACAGCACAAGAACAGGCTCACGTACCCTAAAGCCCAGTTTGGTCACCAAATTAAATAATTAAGCACATTGTGTTTTTTGCCCTGTTTAGAGCTATATTACAAGTAAGCCAGTTCCTTCAGGGACAATTCAAACCTTCAGATCTATACTTTCTATCTACTGTGAGTGTGACTGGTCAATTATTGTACAGATATTTTTAAGTAATTTTCATATTTCGAAAAAGGGGTGTCAACCAAACACTGCATTTGGTACATTAATTAGAAAAGTAACAGCTGTTTTATAAAAACGTCACTAGCTTACAACTCGGATATATTTAAGAATATTTTTTTTTTAAGCGAGGTTGTTCTAAAGTGTTTAAAATCAAATAAAACTGCAGGTGCTGGAATCTGAAACAAAAGTAATTCAATTAATCTTTCTGGTCATGTAGGTGATACTAAGGCTGTTTATGCCTTGCATAGTTTGACTTAGCTGAGTGTACAAAGATAGATCAATGCAGATAACAACCAAATAATGAAAAGCCTTGATAGAGTGGGTGTGGAGAGGATGTTTCCGGTTGTGCATCTAGGACCAGAGGGCACAACCTTAGAATAAAAGGACATACCTTCAGAATGGTCATGAAGATACATTTATTTAGCCAGAGGTGGTGAATCTATGGAATTAATTGCCACAGGCGGCTGTGGAGGTAGTCAATGGGTATTTTTAAAGTGGAGATTGATAAGGGTGTCAAAGGTTATGGGTAGGAGAATGTGGAAAAATAGGTCACCCATGATTGAATAGCAGAGCAGACACAATGAGCCAAACAATCTAATTTTGCTCTTATAATCTCATGAATTCATGGTAAAGGAGCATGAAGACATTTTCTCCTTTACATTTCCACTCTCACCTTAAAGCTATTTTTTTCATCCATCAACAGTTTGACTGTCTCCCCTAAGCCTCTCATTTATATATTTCTATAATGTTTCCCTGCAACCTCTAGTGCTCCACATTTTGTTGCATAAAACTGTACCATTTTTAAAGATGTAAAGGACGGAAGAATCTACCAAATTGAGTACTTGGACTGCCCAATTAAATCTGTGGAGATGGCCTCATTGGAATAAAGACGCGATCATTACTAACCTGCCATCTTTTCAAACTTTTAGAAATAGCCTCCTGCTTTTCCACATTTCCGACAAACAAATCAAATTTTGGGATTCTTTCAGAAACACTATTTTAAAAGCAGCATTCCATGGTTATCATATTTTTCTTGCATTTATACATAGAAACATAGAAATTAGATGCAGGAGTAGGCCCTTCGAGCCTGCACCGCCATTCAATATGATCATGGCTGATCATCCAACTCAGTATCCCGTACCTGCCTTATCTCCATACCCTCTGACCCCCTTAGCCACAACGGCCACATCTAACTCCCTCTTAAATATAGCCAATGAACTGGCCTCAACTACCCTCTGTGTGAAAAAAGTCCTTCTCATCTTAGTCTTAAAGGATTTCCCCCTTGTCCTGGATCTCCCCAACATCGGGAACAATCTTCCTGCATCTAGCCTGTCCAACCCCTTAAGAATTTTGTAAGTTTCTATAAGATCCCCTATCAATCTAAATTCTAGAGAGTATAAACCGAGTCTATCCAATCTTTCTTCATAAGACAGTCCTGACATCCCAGGAATCAGTCTGGTGAACCTTCTCTGCACTCCCTCTATGGCAATAATGTCCTTCCTCAGATTTGGAGACCAGAACTGTACACAATACTCCAGGTGTGGTCTCACCAAGATGCTATACAACTGAAGTAGAACCTCCCTGCTCCTATACTCAAATCCTTTTGCTATGAAAGCTAACATACCATTCGCTTTCTTCACTGCCTTCTGCACCTGCATGCCTACTTTCAAAGTCTGAAGAAGGGTCTCGACCCGAAACGTCGCCTATCTCCTTCGCTCCTTAGATGCTGCTGCACCCGCTGAGTTTCTCTAGCATTTTGTGCAACCCTGCCTACTTTCAATGACTGGTGTACCATGACACCCAGGTCTTGCTGCATCTCCCCTTTTCCTAATCGGCCACCATTTAGATAATAGTCTGCTTTCCTGTTTTTGCCACCAAAGTGGATAACCTCACATTTATCCACATTATACTATATTTGCCCACTCGCCCAGCCTATCCAAGTCACCTTGCAGTCTCCTAGCATCCTCCTCACAGCTAACACTGATCTTAAGAACAGGTTTGGATCGCAAAATTGAGATTCATCACAAAAAAAGTTAAGATCAAGCAGATTCATAACACAACATACAACCATAATCTTAAGGCAAAACAGAAAAATGTTTTCATGATTTTTAATTTTTTAAGTGTCCTTTGATACTAAAAGTATTCAAACCAGACCATGAAGTAGATGAACATGAACAATTTATATAACCAAGTTAAGATCCAGTCCTTAACAGCGCATCTCGCACAATGCCAATTATTTTTTGCAACTCAAACTGTTCAAACTTTGAACGTGCAAATAGATTGGAACAACTATCATCTGCACTTAAATCCATCCAATTTTGAGTGGAATCAAAATGTTACTTAGAATGTACATGCGTGTAAATTAGACTGGTTGATGGTAACCAATAGTCGACATAAACTGAGTGTAAAAAAAGTTTTCAATGCCCGAATGGCTAGGACAGCTATTCAAGGACTTTTTACAATACTTAATAGTTCTTCCTTATCCATCAGGTAACCACTTTTTTTCCACGTATCCCTAAGTTCCTGCAGCATTGTTCCAATTTCCTTTCCAGAAATTATTCCTATTCTTCGCAGATCATGGCCACTAACAGGAAAGCGTGGTATGGACCACTGCTCCATTTCCTTCAGTAACTTCTCCTCTCCTTGGTACTTCAGTAATTCACACACTTTGCTTTGCATTTCCGGTTCTCTGGACTGAAAATTGAGCAGAAAACAGTGAAATCAAACCCAGTTACATTTTAAATACACCCACAGTACAAAAAACAACAACTCTTCAGCAGCCCACTGTGTAACAGAAATAAATAATTGAACTAAGGTGTAGACTTGGGGAAATGTGGGCAGAGATTCATGTTGTTCCATGGTTTTAACATTTTAGCTAAAAAAATAAAATGCATTTACGGTAAAACCTCTCAACACCCAACAGGTAGCTATTGGATGAGTATTGACCAATCATCTGTTAATATGACATAATGCTCCATTCAAACCAAAATTTCACACTGCACGTTATTAATCCAGCCTGAATATTGCGGTTATGATCCCACGGCACCTGCTTAAAGCAGTATAAACTGTAAATGCTGCATTTGAGAACTAATTCGCCATTTAAAAGAAACACCTAAATACCACATTGTCATTTTCATCGTCTCATCATAATAGAATTGGTTTACAGACATCCAAAGTTCCAGATTACAATTCTCCCATTTCTTTTTCATTTAACTAACTTATTACTTACATCTATAATGAAATCTCTGTAGGGTTTCAACGGATCTGGACCATCGGCCTTTATTAAGTCTCTTCGATACTTAACTAGGAACAAGCCAAGTTGCTTTTCCTCTTTTGAAATTTTTAGCCTTAAGTCAAGTCGTAGAACATCGTCTTGTATTCGAAAAAGTGCTGACAGAACAGTCATAGGTTTCGGAGAGTGATGTTCCACATTTTTGCACACCCTGTTTAATTCTTCCAAATTGCCTTCAATGACTGGCAATCCTGCAAAAGATTGAGATTTGAAAACATTAATAATTCATCAATACAAAAATTATGCATAGTGTATAACATGAATTGATAATTGACTCAAATGAAAATATACAGATTTATATGCCTACCTATGTACTGAGCTATATCCAGTTCATACATTAGACCGACAAGGTGAGAAACATGGTTTCCAACTAGAGTTTTTTTCAGCTCAAACCAGATTCTTTCACCAGAAATTCCAGCCATGCCTTTTGCATGCTGTTTGATCGACTTCAGCGTCTTGGGATCGTGGTCTCCCAATTCTTTGGCAATCTTGCCATAAAACCTAAAAGATATTAAGTTATCAGGCCAATGAACCAATTTTTATTTCAGAAACGTAGCAATTATCTACCTCCCACTAAATGGTATCAGTAGTCTAGCCACTCTTGCAGAGTAAGTCCAGTGGGCCTGAATGCCTCAGGTTATTTGGCTTGACTGCAGAGAGAAGGGTAAGCTTAAATTGGTTCCTAGGGTAGGGCTCTACATTCTCGGGATCCCTCAGTTTACCAGAACCCCTTCACTGTCAAGCGAATTTAAATAGCTGAAACACACATTGGAGAAGAGATTTGCGATCATAATGTAGACATAAAATGCTGGAGTAACTCATAATTAGTGGATAATAAATGGTCATGTGTCAGATTTATCATTTGTTAGAAAATTAACATTGATTTTTGGCACTCCAAAGATAACTGGTTAACAAAATTGTTCAGATAATCAATCGCTAACTTAAATAAATATGCTAAGAAACTTTGGTCAATGTTTTTCTTACCTTCACTCTCTTAAGTTACCAAAGCAAAACAATGAAACTACTCAATTAGAATAATTACCCAAGTAGCTCAAAATATTTAATTATCCCCCATCAAGGGAAAGATTTGTTAAATATGCTGGCACATGAAGGATCAGGTGAAACACTTGGACCAATATTTGTGTTCTGCATAGTTTTTTTGGGGGGTGTGTGACGGGACAATAAGCATGGGGAAATGCACAGATCGACAAGAAGCCCTGACTGTTAATTGTCATTGAAATTTTGTCAGAACTATAACATAATTTAAAAAAAAAGGATTTTATGTATTGATTTGTTGGTGGTGGTCTCACTTACAATCATGCCAGCATCAAAAATGCAGGAAACCAGCACAAGGTCAGCATGGGAGTCAGATCTCCTGCACCAGTGGATATGGATCTGGGTGAAAGCACATACACGTACACGAATTTAGTTCATGATATGGGTGAAAATAAAGTACAGGGATTAAAGGCAGCCGGGGTCAAAACCTGTTGCCAGCAGGCCTGGAAACGTGCAGGCCCTAAAACACGACCAGGAGGATGATAATTATTATTAAAATATAATTTATTTAAATATGTCTATGGTTTCAACCTGATGGCATAGAGGGAACCTTCTTCTCCAACAGAAATAACATATTCTGGCCCTTCTCACTGATTATATTGGACAACTGTATTCTGAAGGAGTGATTGAATTTAACAATGCAAATTATGTGGACATCAACATTTTGCTGTGGTACCATTAGCATGCAATTATCTTAATGCATCCCGAGTACACGGAAAAATATGAACTTATAAAGTGCTTTGGCGATGAGTTTAAAAAATATACAATGGAAAAGCACTCTAGATCATATGTAATGAAACAATAATAGTTTATTAACTTTATGCTAAACATACTGTAACATCAACATTTCAAACGTTATATAAAGTGTACTTTCTCAACCGTACAAAGTTACCCAAGGCAGCTTTCTTCAGTCTGGCTATTCCATACTTCACCCATATGGAAAACAAATCAACTGAATGCAAAATCCACCTTGCATGACAAACATGCAGCATACTAATACTGTATTCCAGGCAATTTTATATTTTTCAAATAATGAAACCAAATCAAGAGCTCGGAAGCATGTAAATAGCCATGCATAATGCAAATCTATTTATAGTTACCCCCAAACATCTGCAATAGATTTCAGGATTCAAAATAATTATCTGGAGGAATTCAGTGGGACAGATATCTTAACCTGACCTGACCGCAAGCACTGACTGTCCATTTCCTTCCACGCTGGCTCCATGACCCACTGCATTTCTCAAGAGCTTTGTTTTTGCTCGTGACTCCAGCATTTGCAGTCTCTTATGTTTTCACAATCTCTTTTCAATATAATTTTACCATGTAAGAAAATTGGGATTGGATCTTCCTTGGAATGATTTTTAAACTTTACAAGTGATTATTATTTTGTTTCTATGTAGACATGCTATTCTCCTGTTCCCTGATCATTACTTGCAGTTGAAGGAAAACAAGTTCCTTTAGGTCATCCGACAACTACGATTTCCGTCAAAATCCAAGACTTGCTCCAACTCAATGCAAGATATTTTTTAATTGATTCACTTTTAATTAGATGTTAATGAAAGAAAATTACACCAACCTAAAATATCGCATTATTCTCAAATAATCTTCTTGTATCCTGTGTGATGGATCACCTACAAATCGAACTTTCTTGTTTTTCAGATCCTCGTAGCCATTGAAATAATCATACAAAGTACCATCAAGGCCTGAGAAATAAATGAAAACTTAAAATCTGTTTCAATACATCATAAATTACATTGAGGATTTTGTTTAAAGGCTCATTGGTAGAATGGAAACAATAATATAACAGGTCAATGGAGGATGCAGCCTAAATTTGAATACCTAAAAACATTGAGTTGATTGTAAGGTCTCTGCGTTCAGCATCTGTCTGCCAATCTGTTGTGAATTGTACTTCAGCGTGCCTTCCATCTGTTGCAACATCAATTCGCAATGTAGTAATCTCAAAGTTCTGATTATGCACCTATGTCAGATATTTTAAAAAGGTACATTAAAATTAATCACAAACTCTGAATTTTGATGTATTCATGTTACAACTAATTGAAATGGCTGAAACTTCATATGACAGGGCTACACAAATCTGTCACATCAGGCATACTTTAACACATTTTAGTTTTAAAATAACTATGATTTTATGTACATTTGGACATAGTTTTCCTTATGGTTCAGACATGGAACTGTACATTTCAAATCAAGTTCAGAGAGGAAAAGTATTAAGAATTCTGTGATATAAAACTTCCCTATAAAATATTTGCAAAACCCTTTATATCTCATTGACATCAAGTGTACAATGGAAATTGAATAACTATTCGTTCAGTCAAATCTGTAAAGACATCTGAATTTCATACTTTAATGTGGGGAAAGGTCAACATATTAATCTGATCCAGTTTTAGCCAATTGTCTAACCAAAGTTGTTGGTCATTAGCATTATTAATTTACTTTGAAAGCATAAATATACTAATTGCTTAAACGGGTTCACAGTGCTTTTCCAGCTAGTATATTCTAAAACGTATTTAATATTTTCACTCCAAAGCTGAGATTTGACAGCAATCCTTGCGATCTCAATATAAAAAGAACACTGGGTTCCACTTGAGAGAACCGAGCGGTATTTGCTATAGGGAGGTTTCACGGCAGTCGGGTCACGACCCATGACCCGTGCCTGTTGCTATACTACGCCAAGTGGAGTACATGCGATGAACTGCAGGTAAGCACTTACCATTGTTTGCAGCGTAGCGGGCCTCTTAAAACCCGCCAAAATTGTCAATTTTTGCTCTGTAAATAATTATGGAAATCGGGATAAGCATGAGAGACATTTAGCCTACTTCAGAATTCCAAAAGTGAGGAGAAATGACTGTAGATAGAAGCGAGAGCTTAAGGGACAACAACCTTGGCGAACATTGGCCATTTGCTCACTGCATTTCATCAACTAAGGCATTATTTTGTGTTATTTCCTGATTCCTTTGGCATCTAAAAAGTTTCAGAAGTGGTAAATCTGGCTGTTAAATTTTAAAATTGCCCATGGTTCTCAAGTGGGCTTTTACATACAAAAAGAAACCACTTCTGAAGCAAAATGTTCAGCCAAATTTATAACTTCTGAGACTTTTTAGATACCAAAGGAATCAAGAAAAAAAACACAAATAATGCCTTACTGTTGATGAAATGCAGTGAGCAAACGCGATAATTCCAAATATTGTCAATTCCGATATCTGCGCGGCCAATGTTTGTCAAGCACTTTAGCTGTGTTGTCCCTTCAGCTCTCGCTTCTCTTTATCTTCATTTCGCTTCACTTTTGGAATTATGAAGTTGGGTACATGTTTCTCACGCTTACCCCGACTTCCACAATTTTTTACAGCGCAAAAATTCAACATTTTGGCGGTTTTTAAACAGGTACGCGTTCCTTGTACTAATAACATATAGCGGAAGTTACAGATGTCCTCCAGATGGATTGAGCGGCTCCGTGCGTCAAGCCCTATTATGATCCAATGGCCTTACGTGCAACCCCCCTATTGGATCTTTGGTTTTGACCTACCCTTGCAGTAATGGTGCCATGCTTCTCCCCTTTGTTGTTGATCATCCGAATGCCCGCAGTCTGGAACAACTCTTTCATGTGGTCAGGGGTGGCGGTGGTGGCGAAGTCCACATCTTCTGGCTGCTTCCCGTTCAGCAAGTCCCTCACAGCACCGCCTGCTATCCTCAACTCGTGGTTGTCTTTCACGAACAATTCTGAGAAAGTGGGGCAAGTGCATCCCGTGAAGCGCAACTGACGGGTGCAAGGTGCAGGGGAAATCATTCCAAAATACATGCCAGCAGGAAAAAGCAACAGTGAAGGGTGAGAGTGGCAGGGGGAATTATTACAAAAACATGCTAGGAATAAACAGCAATAAAGGGTGGGAAGACAGGGGAAACTATTGCAAAATAAATGCCAGGAACAAGTGGCAGTGAATAGTGAGAGTGACAGGGGGAATCATTGCAAAAAAAAGTAGCAGGAATAAGCAGCAAGGAGGGATTATTACAAACAACATGCATCATTTTAGGCCGCTTCTGCCGGCAGTGGAGCAGAGAAGGAGCGGCTCGGACACTCAGCGGGCATTGCTGACCCTGCTGCAAATGGGGGGCCATGGACCCGAGGCCCACAGGCAGCAGGTCCGAGGTCCCCGAACCTTCGCTTTCGCCCCGACCTCACCTGCAATACACTTGAGGCCGTCGGTGAAGAGGGAATGGAAGTGCAGCGTGTCGATCTGCTGCATGGTGACCAGGCCCCGGCGCCGAGCCCAGGCTGCAGTGGCGACACGCAGCGTCCGCCTCCACATCACTCGGCGCTGCGCCTGCGCACCACCCCCGCCAGGGAGAGAACACGTGATCACGGCCCGCGAGCGGCGCCAAGGGGGCGTGACGTCTGCCGGCAGGGTGACGTAATCAACAAGGAGGCGTGACCAGTCTGCCGGCAGGGTGACGTAATCAACAAGGTGGCGTGGCTGGTCCGGGAGGCCCGCCTGCAGGGTGACGTAACAAACAAGGGGGCGTGGTTAGTCTGCCTGTAGGGTGACGTCATCAACAAGGGGGCGTGGCTGGTCTGCTTGAAGGGTGACGTAATCAACAAGGGGGCGTGGCTGGTCCGGGAGGCCCGCCGGCAGGTTAACCTGCACATGCATCAGGGGAACCATGTGTTCGGTAAGGGCCGGCTCCCCGTAACCACGCCTGCGCCCTGCTGCGCCACATGTCCCGCGCTATCTGGTTAGCACTGGTTAGGTCTGCGCTCAGTTAGCGAAGAGAGTCTGGAGAATGATGCAAGGATCCTTGCCACGGTTTATCGCGGACAGCTCCCTTACGGAGGACTCTAGATTAGTACAGGTGTCAGATGTTATGGGGAGAAGGCAGGAGAATGGGGTTAAGAGAGAGAGATAGATCAGCCATGATTGAATGGCGGAGTAGACTTGATGGGCTGATGGCCTAATTCTACTACTATCACTTATGACCGTATGCCTCAGATTTACGGACTGTTCCTGGGCACACATTTGGAGATGGACGTCAAGTGCTGCTGGAAGGTCATCAACTTGGTGAAAGATGCTCTTTGGTCCGCTCAAACCTTTTCGATCTCCCAGCAGAGCAAAATTTTCGTCAGAGAATATTGCCGACTGGTCTGCTCCAGACTGTTGGAGTATGTGCTGAGCGACTCGCTGTAGCTTGTTGCAGCCAATGCCAGGGCTCTGTTGGGTCCTTCTAACACAAGGGTTCCCAATCTGGGGTAAATTCCCCCCAGGGAGTACATTTCGCCTACCCAGGGGGTGAATTTGTTGATTCTGGATGTGTACATATTTTCTCTCATTGACAGACTGTGTTTAGTTCTGGTATACTGGTATCTGTTCATCATTAATTGTTCATAAATAAGTGAAATAACATTGCTATATGCTATTAAAGTTGCCAGGGATAAATGGGAAGAAAAAGGCTGGGAACCCCTATTCTAGTCTTGTCAAGGGTCCTTCTACTGCTGGACATTGGGGGGGGGGGGGTGGTACTGGCTGAAACACCCCCCACAAGTGAAGGGATATCAACCCAGGGGGACTCAAAGGTGGCATGGGTGCCAGGTATAATGGTAGTTTTGTGAATATTACCAAATATAACATGAATAAATGTATGTGTATACGCTGAGAACGTCAGAAGAGCTTTTGCACTGTTCTTGTTTTGTATATATTTTTAAATATTCTGAATTCACTTTAGTGTTTGGGGGAATAAAATTGCCTGCTAGAGATTGTGATAAAGCAGCTGGTGGATGGACGAAGAGGTCAATGGCGGTACGAAAAGATAGAAGCAGCGACGGTTGTTGTTCATGACTGCAGCCTCAATCTGAAAAAGGGTCTTGACTCTATCCATTCCGTCCACTGCCTTAATGCCTGAGCTGCTGGGTATTCCGGAACTTTGTATATGACTCAATTGGTTGCTGTCGGGTTTAAGACTTTAGTACTGAGTCCCGGTTGCTCAGGAGAAGGTGCTGCAATTTTTTCTGGTGTCAAAAAGTGGATTATTGTCCTAATGGAAAGAGACTGCCAGGGAGTGAGGTTCACTAGGATACAGATGTTGTGGTGCGTGCAGCAAGTTGAATTTATTGTATGCACAAGTATGGCAAGGTTTTATTTTAGTTTCTTATTGTCACAGGTATTGAGATTGTCACTGTCACTGTATGTCATTGTCACTTGCGGGGGTGGAGCACCAAGGCAAATTGTGAATACTTGTGAAAGTATGTGAATACTTGGTCAATAAACGTATTCATTCATTCATTCATATAGTGAAAATTAATATTGGCCCAGGAATGTGAATCTCTCAACCATTTCCACTTTGGCTCCACTGGTGCTGACTGAGGCATGTACTTCACCATGTCTCCTGAAGTCAATAACGAAGCTCCTCAAGATTATCTTTTGAAAGTTGAAATCCAGGGTCTTCTGGCTCAAGGTTAACAATCCGCTGTCTGAGTAGTCTGATGGTTACCATGTATGTATTTTGGAATTCATTAAGTGAATTAATATCAGTGTTAATGTATTGCTTAAATAAAGGGAACATCCTGACTTGGCAGGTAAAAGATCCATTTTTAATGCTGATAATGTTTTTAATGTATCCAATCAACCTGTGGACAGCACCTTGTTTACCTTATGTGTAGGAAACATGGAAACATAGAAATTAGGTGCAGGAGTACGCCATTTGGCCCTTCGAGCCTGCACCGCCATTCAATATGATCATGGCTGATCATCCAACTCAGTATCCTGTACCTGCCTTCTCTCCATACCCCCTGATCCCTTTAGCCACAAGGGCCACATCTAACTCCCTCTTAAATATAGCCAACGAACTGGCCTCAACTACCTTCTGTGGCAGAGAATTCCACAGATTCACCACTCTCTGTGTGAAAAAAGATTATCTCATCTCGGTCCTAAAAGACTTCCCTCTTATCCTTAAACTGTGACCCCTTGTCCTGGACTTCCCCAACATCGGGAACAATCTTCCTGCATCTAGCCTGTCCAACCCCTTAAGAATTTTGTAAGTCTCTATGAGATCCTCCCTCAATCTTCTAAATTCCAGCGAGTATAAGCCGAGTCTATCCAGTCTTTCTTCATATGGAAGTCCTGCCATCCCAGGAATCAGTCTGGTGACTTTCTCTGTACTCCCTCTATGGCAAGAATGTCTTTCCAAGGAACTGCAGATGCTGATTTAAACTGCAGATGGACAGAAAATGCTGGAATAACTCAGCGGGACAGGCAGCATCACCGGATAGAAGGAATGGGTGACGTTTTGGATCGAGACCCTTCTTCAGACCTTGTTTACCTTATCTATATTCACCATGAATGATCTCGTAATTTATTAATACTACGCAACAACCAGCAATTTTCAAAAAATATTTAGAACTAAGCAGGTATGTCAATTTTTGTACAAGAAAAAAAAAGTGATGACATTTCATAATCCTTACATTTCACTCAACCTGACTCCAAATTCAACACTGTGCTTTACCGTTCAACCCACCAGCCCCTGCATCTATCAGTCTCTGTGTCCCACAGTTCTGGTATCGTTCCCCATCTCCCCCAGATAGAACAAGGATAGAGTTTACCTTTCACGACACCAACCTCCACATCCAACACATCATTCTCTGATATTTCCGCCTATACCACGTGGGTAGCTTACAGCCCAAAGGTATAAACATTGAATTCTCCAATTTTAGGTAGCTAACCAACAAAAACATTTTACCCGTTCCCCTATCCTCTTTCACCTCTATCCCTTCCTCTGGGTTCACATTTTGCTCTTCCCTCCGTATCTCACAGCCTTTTGTCTTCTTCCCATTTCTGGCCTTTGTGTATCCATCTGCAAATCAAACCCCCTCACCTGTATCCACCTATCACTCGCCGGACTTTGTCCCACCCCCACCTCTCTTCCAGCTTTCTCCCCAATGCAATCAGTATGAAAAAGGGTCACAACCTGAAACGTCACCTATCCATGTTCTCCTGCGATACTGACTGACCCGCTGAGTTACTCCAGTATTTGTGGGGTTTTTTTTGGTAAACTAGCATTTGCTGTTCCTTGTGTCTTCACAATCTGTCTGTTGTCATTATCAGTATTGGGTTACCTTGGTATTCTTTTGTATATTCAGATATTATTTTGGATTTCCAAAATTATCAATTTCTCATAATTTATTCAATTTAAGTTGTATTTAAAATTTCTGATGCTCAATTCTATATGAAAGGATTTAATACCATTTAACATTTCAGTGGAGAAATCTTCAAATTGTGCCAAAAATATGTAGGTACCTTGAAAACTAAATTTGCATGTATTTAAATTAGCATGTAATTAATCCCAAACTATAACTACTAGACTTGGTGGGTACGGTATTGTGGTTACACTACTGGTTGAGTAATCCAGAGGGTGGTTTTGATAATCCATACAAACCCAGCATGGCATTTTGACTAAAAAGGAACTATAGAAGCTGGTTTACTTCTACATTATTCTAGAATGTTGTCCCCTTTGATGTCTCATTTTCACACCTTACCTTCCCATATCTCTGCCTTCCTCTCCCCTGACTGTCAGCCTGAAGAAGGGTCTTGACCCGAAACGTTACCCATTATTCCTATCAAAGATGCCGCAAGAACCGCTGAGTTACTCCAACATCTGGTGTCTATGGGATTTTGGTTATCTCACTTAATAATTTAATAAAATTGGTATCGCAAATGACGACTGGAAATCTAACTTATTTTTGGAAATCCTTTTTTTCCTTTGAGAAGAAGACTTGTCATCCTCATTCTTAGGGGAGCACATTGGCGATCTCAGAACAGATTCAAACCTATTTCTGGATGAGTGGAGTTTGTTTGTTCATGCTGCGATTTCCAGGTGTTTGATTTCCTTCCATATCCCAAAGATGTGCTGGTTGTTAGGTTAATTATCTACAATCTATTTGTCCTGGTGTTGGTTGTTGGTGTCAGGAGATGTTAATCATACTGCACGGAAACAAGCACTCTGGCCCAACCCATCTGTGCCAATCAAAGCTAGTCCCATTTGTCTGTTTGGTCCATATCCTTCTAAACATTCCTATTCATGTACCTGTTCAAGTATCTGTCTCAACTACCTCCTCTGACTGCTCGTTGCATATAGCCACCACCCATTGAGGGGAAAAGTTTCCCCTCAGGTCTCCATTAAATCTTGCCCCTATAACCTTGAACCTATGTCCACTTGTTCTTTATTCCCCTACACTAGGTAAAGCACTCTGTCAATTCACTTTATTCCCCTCATGATTTTATACACACCTATGAGATCACCCCTCTGCCTCCTCTGGTCCATGGAATAAAGTCCAAACCTGCTGAACCTCCCCCTAGAACTCAGCCCCTTGGGTCCCAGCAACATCTTCATAAATCTTCTCTGCACGCTTTCCAGTTTAAACACATCCTGTAGCAGGATAATCAAAACTGAACATAGTACTCCAAGTGTGGCCTCACCTAACTGATGAAGACTAAGGTATCAAATGTCTTATTGACCACCTATCTACCTGTGATGCCACTTTCAAGGAACTATGTCCCTGTGCTCCTAGATCCCTCTGCTCTACAATACTCTCTAGGACCCTATTGTTCACTGTGAATGTGCATGTGTAAGAAAATAAGTTGGCATATGGAATTGGTCAGAGATCCGATGTACAGGATCACTGGGGTGACACAATGACGCAGCGGTAGAGTTGCTGTCTTACAGCTCCAAAAACCCATCCTGACTACGGGTGCTGTCTGTACGGAGTTTGTATGGAACGTGTGCTTCCTCTGGGTGTTTTGTTTCCTCCCACATTTCAAAGATGTACAGGTTTGCAAATTAATTGGCTTCTGAAAATTGTCTCATGCGTAGAATAGCACTAGTGTATTGGTTGATCGCTGGACGATGTGGACTCGGTGGACCAAAGGGCCTGTTTCCATGCTGGAAAGACTAAATGATGGATTGAATGGCCTTGTATAATGATGTAAGAAATATATGGTGCCTTTGATGTGATTTCAGTCTCACAGGAATTAACTGCCTCTGAAGTGAGCTATATGCAATTGTTTTCAAGTCACAATGACAAAGAATAAAACTTGATGTACCACTTGGCTGGATCCTTAGCATCAGATTTAGATATAGTATTTGGATGTTCTGAAATCGAGAGAGCTGTCCCATGGCCGTTTTCGCAACAGCCTGACATGGTCATAGTGGAGAACCATTGCTGGTTCGTCCCTGATTCTGATCAAGGGGTTTTGACCTGAAGCATTAACTCTGGTTCTCTTCCCACAGATGTGGCCTCATCTGATGAGTATTTCCAGCATCTGCACCTTTTTTTGATTTTTGATGCTGACTGAATGGCCTGAAGAAGATGGCTGCCAAGTGCAATTTGTGATGAGAGAATTCATGTGTTGTGAAAAACTGGGTCTTTGAGCCGGCTTTGCCATTCAGCGTAGCCAAGCTGATCTCCTTTCTTATTCTGTATTGCCACTCACTTCCATGCTCCCAATCTGTTTTGTGTTCAGAGATCTATGCACATCGAGTATGTTTCAATGATTTGGCGTTGAAATTAATGGGCATTGAGCACTCAAAGATCTGGAATAATACCTGGCATAAGGGAGGATTGTTGTTTGCCTGTCACCTTTGCCCTGGCACTTTGAAGTTGAGGCCTCCGAGAGGAGTCCAACGGTACTGGAACCATCTGCCTAGCCCGCTGAGTGATGGAGATACCAACCTTGGCCCTGGAAGTCGATCCTGGGAACAGATCTGCCGGCTCCGGCCACAGGGGGCAATTTTGTCCCTTAGATCGGCCGTAATTTTGTCTGGATTAAAGGAGGCACCAGACTACCAGTTGCTGGAAAATCAGTGGTGGATCTGTAATTATATTGTGATATAACCAGGTGGATTACTAATGTACGAATGTAATGTGCACATTCTTATTTGTGATTACATTCCTGATAAGCTTCTGCCTGAAAATGTGAAAGATAAAATGAACTGTCTTCGGAATCTTTAGTGGCTGATATCGGGGCATTACAGAAAAATAGGATGCAAATCAAATCTGCATCTGAGTGAAAAAGAAAATTAAGAAAAGTTAGTCAGATTATGTTTTTGTTAGTGAAGTGCCTTATGTCCTTTATTAACCTGAGCAATAATGCAGTGGAAACTGCAAGATGAATCAGCCTAAATTTTGTTTGTGTTGATGGTACTAATGGATGCAATTTGTATAACAACCACTTGAGGGCAATGTAAAAACAGGAAATTTTAACAGGAGCGATTAAAACAACGAAACAAACTGCTGATGTTATTCAGCAGGTCAAGATGAATAGATGGAGGCAGCGATCAATGTTTCAGGTCTGGACCCTACATCAAGCTCAGCTTCTTGAGAGTGTTGGTGGAAGCGAAGAGAGGGAGGGATGAGAGGGGCTGGTAGGTGATAGGTGGAACCAGGTGAGGTGGAGGGTGATCAGCAAATGGATGCAGGTAGAGAGAGAGGAGATAGACACAGTGCTGGGGTAACTCAACAGGTCGGGCAGCATCTCTGGAGAAAAAGGATGGTTGACTTTTCGAGTCGTGACCCTTCTTCCGGGGAGAGGAGATTTTAGAAACAGGCTGATGGGTGATATACAGGAGCAAGTAATGAAAAAAGAGGTGAAAGCGTCAGATGGAGCCACGTTGGGGGGAGGGGGAGGTGCTGAAAATGGAACCAGATAATGGCAGGATGGTGATCAGATGAGATGGGGGTGAGAGATAGAAAGGATAGGCCATTGGAGAGGAAATCCAGGTGGACAGGTGTTTGGGTGATGGGCGGACAGGAAGATAAATAAAGATGGAGAGAGGGACTAGGTGATTTGATAGAAATGAGAAAGGACCACAGGGTGTGGATTACCTGGAATCAGAAAATTAGCTGTTCATGATTTAGAGGCGATGCAGGTGGAAAATGAGGTGTTGTTCTTCAAGTTTGTCTTTGTCCTCACTGTGGCAGCGGAGAAGATCAAGGACAGTAGGGAATGGGAAAGGAAATTGAAGTGACATGCGATCAGAAGCACAAAATAACCATGGCGGACAGAAATTGGGTGCTCTGCACATGCTTTCCTCGTCCACTCTTGGTCTCATTGATGTACCTTGAGAGCACCAAATGTAACAGTTGAGTCCCTGTCCCTGCTGCGTTATTTGCAGGATGAATTTTTCCATTTCATGACTTCTGAAATGTTCTACTCTTGTGGACGGAGGGCCATGTTTCCGTTTTGTGCATATTTCCCCAAAAGAATCGCAGAGTACATTATAATTGACTTGTTGCTAAGTGATGTTGTCAGAGTAATGCCCTTTGTGTCA
The DNA here is from genome assembly GCA_035221665.1 of Okamejei kenojei. NCBI lineage: Eukaryota > Metazoa > Chordata > Chondrichthyes > Rajiformes > Rajidae > Okamejei > Okamejei kenojei. The sequence goes on from CM069146.1 coordinate 41,483,201, forward strand.
ATCCCAGTATGTTGTCATGGAAAAACGAATGTGTCTTACTGTTTTGCAAATAAATTTAAATTTAATCCAGCACTTGACAGAATGTACGTAACAAAGATTGTAGCTTTTTGGTGATTCTGTGGCATATATCACTCCTCTCGTATAGGTTAATAACGATGTTAGGGTTTCTGTTAACTTACTCACTTTAGCTCCATTTCTGCCTTGGTAAATGTCTGAAAATATTTTGACTACATGTGTGCAAAATCTTAGTTTTCCAACAAAAGTTCAAATTGTCTCCTTGTTTTCCGTATTAAATAGGTTCTTGTAAAAAAAAAGATTCTTGAATTCATGCCCAGTGGGAACGTCAGGATGCTGGCCACACATTTCAAACAGTCTTTGCATACTAAATAGAGGACTTGCTTCACAAAATCCATGATAACCGTGAAGTGGGTACATTGGACATTTCATAAATGCTGTTGATTTCTTTTTTTTTTAAATATTTTTTTTTAATTTAAATTTTTATTTCGAACGATAAAAAAAAGAGAAGAAAAGAAAAGATGAAAATGAATAAATAAAAGGAAAATTATATATATATACATAAATACATACATACATACATATACATGTACATATATATATACATACATATACACATATACACACATACACATATACATAACATATATGTACATACATAAATTAAAAAATCAAAAGCCAATTTCAACATAATACACATTAGACTCATTCAAAAAGGGATTGGAAGAAGCCTATGCTTGTCAAGTCCTACCCCCATTCTTCACCATTAACAAATGCAAAATTCAATGAAATAAACTAAACAGACAATTCAAATAAAACTACTCCAATCAAGCTATTAATAAAAAAAAGAAAGAAAAAAAAAGAAAAGAACAAAAGAACAAAATAAATTTCTTGATGCAGAATTGCTCCTGAAGAATTGATTCATATTTTCTGGAAATTTTTAACACGCTTCTAGCTTTTACACGCTTTTAGATTTTATAGGATGGTAATATGAATTTCTGCCATGAATATTAGAAATAATAAATAGGAAAGAATGATAAAAAACCTCAAAATCCAGTTTGCTCTAAGCATTTAACAAATAGCAAACATGCTGGTTGACCGAGTGAGTCGTAGAAATATACAGCACGGAACAGGCCCTTTGGCCCAGCATGTTCATGCAATCAAGTTGGCATGCTGAGCTAGTCCCATTTGACCCATAGCCTACTAAACACTTCCAACCCATACATCTGTCTTATGGTCTGAAGAAAGGTTTCGGCCCGAAACATTGCCTATTTCCGTTGCTCCATAGATGCTGTTGCACCCGCTGAGTTTCGCCAGCATTTTTGTGCACCATCTGTCTTATGGGCCTGTCTCACTTAGACAATTTTTTCGGTGACTGCCAGCAACTGTCATAGTCGTAGCAGGTCGCCGAAAAAACGGTGATTGGACCCCCCTACGACAATGTCTGCAACAACCTACCACCCAGCCAATGTCAAGATACGGCAAGTGACCGACAACTGGCGACGCATTAGGATGTCCACCTACGGCCACAACTATGGCAACTTGCGTCCACCTGCAACAAGCCACGACAAGGTAAGACAATTCAGTCGCCGGTACCTGTCGCCGGTTGACGTAGGTTGACGTTGGTAGTCGCCAATGGAATTCACCGAAGTCAGCACCAGCGACAACCTACGTCAACCTGGCGACAACCTACGTCATCCTGGCGACAACCTACGACAGCACCTACGTCAGGAAAAGTCAAGCTATGCTCATTGGCGTCAGCCAACTGTCGCAGAAAAGTTTTGAACACTTCAAAATCCAGTGGCGACCAGAAAAACACTACGATTCTTTGGCCGACTGAGGAGACTACTCACGACCATACAGGCGACACCCCGGCGACCATTTGGCAACAGCCTAGTCGCCTGTAGTCGCCTAAAAAATTGCCTTAGTGGAACAGGGGCATATATGTCTTTTGAAAGTCGTAATTGTATTTACTTCTCTAGCTTCCACTGGCAGCTTCTTCCAGATGCAGGTTACACTCTGAGTGAAAAAATTGCCCCTGAGGTTCCTCTTAAATCTCTCCCTTCTCACCTGAAGTTATGCCCTCCAATTTTAGAATCCTCTTCCCTGGGAAAATGGTAATGAGTGTTCACTTTCTCTCAGGATACTAGACACCCCTCAGCCTTCTATTACTACAAAGTAAAATCTCCAGCCAATCTATCGTCTCCTGGAGAAAACCCATGGGACCACAAGGGGAACATACAAACTCCGTACAGACAACCCCCATAGTCAGGATTGAACCCAGGTCTCTGGCGCTGTAGGCAGCAGTTCTACCGCTGCACCACTGTGCTGCCACTTACAAACTTTTACGGAGTTCATCAGATGCACTTTAGAAAGCATCATAACTTGGTTTTGGAACAACTCTGCCCGAGACAACAAGAAATTGCAGAGAGTTGTAAATTTAGTCCAGTCCATCACACTCACGAGACTCTCCCCCTCCCCCACCCCATTGACTCCATCTGCGTAGCCTCAGAAAAGCAGCCAACAATCAAAAACTTGTCCCACCATTGTCAGTCCTTCTTCTCCCTGCCCCTGTCCGTCAGAAGGTACAGAAGCATGAATGAGCGCACCACCAAATTCGGGAACAGCTACTTCCCTTCTGTTCTCAAGCATCTGAACGGTCCTTCCATAGGCTGTGGTACTGTTCGATTCATCTCTATCCCTTTGAGGACATTGGATTTTGTCTAAGGAGTTGATGTGTTACAATGCTGAGAACTATATTCTGCACTCTGCATTTTCCCCATTGCTCTATCTATTGTATTTGAGTTTGAACTGATAGTATTTACAGTATATATGGTATATCTGAACTGTTTGGAAGAGCATGCGAAACAAAGCTCATCACTGTACCCCGGTACACGTGACAATAATAAACAACCAGTACTGCACAGAGCACTCCAAACGTCTTCTCACCAATAACATGTACAGCTAGGACATGCAAGGACCCTTTCTCCATCAGAAACCTTTTTTTAAGACATCACAAAAGCACACTGTTGACAACTCCCTGGATGCAATGAACCAGATTTTGTGTACTTCAGGGAATCTAAAGTTACAGGTTTTCAATCTAGGCTTGAATGCACCCAGATTAATTACTTTTACAATTGCTTTTTCACAGTGAAAATTAGTATTATAGTTCCATTAATAAATTCATTGGTTCATGAAAATATGTCAGAACCTCTAATTCCTTCCTTCCATTCTGTTTATTTTTCTTGCCTGATGTTTCAACAAAAAAATGAATGGAGAAACACAAGTGGCCATAGCAATGCAATTGCTTAAATGTCAAATAGAGGGTATATCTATCAGTGTATATTGTCAATTCATACATAGCGCAATGAAATATAGTTCAATGTCACATTTATAAAGTACCTTCATTCCCAGAAGCTTTAACCACTATTGGCTTTTTTGATTGAGAAACTTGTTTATATTATTTCCCTATGAAGCCATTTAGTTATGCAAATTGTCATTTGAAGGATTGTTATAACAACCAAGGTGGTTTTATTTTTAACAGGGGAAAATAAATTAGTTGCTCTGAATTCACTCGTATCTGTGGAGGAAATTTGGGAGCACCAAATAACATCAAAGTAATAGATGAAGAGAGAAATTGCTGCAATTGTATTTCTTTGTTGTTGCGAAGATGTCGAGGTTCTTTCTCTTTCCCTCCCTGAGGAGATTGTAAGTTCGTGGGGGCAGGGGGAGTAGGATGCAGGAAACCTGCAATGTAAACTTTAAAGAAAATGAGTGAGAGAGTTCTCTAGAATTTAAATAATCTGTACCATCACACATGAATAAAATGTGTCTTCGAAATTTTTGTTTTTGCAAATCTCAGCAGCTGTCACAGTTATTTGGATGGGGGTGTTTATTGGAAGTCATAACACATCTGAAATCAAAAAGCTTTTGGCATCTTCTTTGGAATGAGCCTTGACATTTTGCATTAAAATTTCTGACCCACCATCTGACATTAGAATATCAACACTTGAATTCATTTTCTGAAATGGTTTTCCAAATTAAACCAAGGAAGTACTGACTTTTGTTATCCAGCAGATTGTTATTCCAAAATAAAAATCCCTGTTCTTTCTTTAAATGCCAACATAATTAATTTGATATGGTTCACAGTGGAACATGTTTGATTTTTATCATTTCCATCGAAAGCAGATTGCCGCAATCTAGTTAGTTTTATAATACTCTATTACGCCTGACCTAAATTTATTTTGTATTCTGCATAATATGATGTTTTGTTGTTAAACATTGAAAAATACTAGCCTTTGCAGCAAGTATTGCACTCTTTTGCATTGAGCAAAGAATTTAGCATCTGTACCTAATGAGTGATAATGCTGAAATTATGGTGCAGATATAATTTCATTAATGTGGTGTCAGAAGAGCTATCAACAGCACTGTGACCTTTCAGAAACACAAATGTCACAGAAGAAATTTATTTTGCAGCTATGTTATGGTGAATAATCATTATCTTGTTTCATTGCTTAAATGATGCACAGAGTATCACAAAAAACAGACGTTTTCTGTTGAGATCATTCATTGCTTTCACTGAGATATTAAAGTCAGAGAGTCAGTACGGAATCAGGCCCTTCAGCCCATCTCGTCTGTGCTGACCAAGGTGCCCCTTCTCAGTTGGTCCCATTTGCCTGCGTTTACCCCATATTACTTTAAACATTTCCTATCCATGTACCTTTCCAAACATCTTTTATATGCTGTTATCGCAGCTACCTCAGCTACTTCCTCTGGTAGCTTGTTGCATACATCTGTGTGAAAAAGGTATCACTCAGTTTCCAATTAAATCTTTTCCCTGTCACCGTAAATCTATTCCCTCTATTCTCGATTCACCTAATTTGGAGAAAAGAGTATGCGCACTCACCATACTCGTTAAATACCTGTATAAGATCACCCCTCTGTCTTCTGCGCTCCAATGAATAAAGCCAGAGCCTGCCCAGTCTCTCCCTCAGGCCCTCGAGTCCTGGCAATATCCTTGTAAATCATTAATATACTCTTTCCAGCTTAATGGCATATTTTGTATAACAGAATGGCTAAAGCTGAACACAATACACCAAGTGTGGCCTCACCTACATCTTCTACAACTGTAACATATCATCCCAACTTTTATACTCAATTCCCTGACTAAAGAAGGCCAGTGCCAAAAGCCATTTTTGCCACCCTACCTAGCTGCTAAGCCATTTTCAGGGAATTATGTACTTACTCATGTATCCCACAGCTATACAACTGCCCCAGATAGCTAGCACTCCCTGGATCCCATGCAATCCAACCTTCCAGACTTATCAAAGGCCCTTTTGAAATCCATGCAGCCTATTTCTATGACCGTGCTCTCATCAGCCTTAGTTACTTATTCAAAAAATTCAATTATATTTGTGAGACGCTTCTTCCCATATACAAATCTATGCTGACCATCCCAATCTTTCCAAATGCATGTACATTTATCTTTCCGAATCTTCTCCGGTATCTTTTTTACCACAGATATTCGGCTTACTGTTTTTTTCCTCCCAGGTTTTTCCTTGCAGCCCTTCTTGAATAGAAGTACAACATTAGCCATTATCGAAATCAGTTTTACTTTCAGAGATACAGCTTGGAAACAGGCCCTTCGGGCCCACCGAGTCCGCACCGGCCAGCGATCCCTACACATTAACACCTACAAACCTGTACGTCTTTGGAGTGTGGGAGGAAACCGAAGATATCAGAGAAAACCCACGCGGTCATGGGAAGAACGTACAAACTCCGTATAGATGACACACGTAGTCGGGATCGGACCCAGGTCTCTGGCGCTGTAAGGCAGCAGCTCTTCTGCTACGCCACTGTGTGCGGCACCTCTTCCGGCACATTACCCATATCTAATAATGATTCATATATCTCAGCCTGGATACCTGAAATGTCTTCTTTGGATTCCCACAGTATCCTTGAATAGGTCTGATTTGTCTACCTTCATACATCTGAGGACATCCAGCACATCCCAACTGTAATATAGACTGTCCTCAAGACATCGCCGTTATCATTTTCAAGTTCCCTCATCTTTATGTCAGACTTATGTATAAGCGAGTTTGGTATTCCGAAAAATGCAAGGAATCATGGGATTTGTCAAAGGTCATTCACCATAAAGAAAAAGCGAACGAAGCGCTGGCTGAAGAAACTGTGTATAAATTCTTATCTTTATTCATAATTTATGCGTAAAAATATATTTAAACTGAGGAATGGGGGTGCCGTGTGGTCACATTATAGGAAAATTAATGTACTCCAGACTGGAGCTCAACGATGATAGTTTCTGAGTCGAATTTCAAGGCAATGGAATTCTTCAGCCAACCTGAACTCAACTCCCGCCGGGCCAACCGACGACTTCAGCGGTCCCAGGCCCACAGCCTACATGCAAAAGAAGCGTCAACTCCAGCCCAACCCTGCTCCCCGATGGGCCAGGAACCGCCAGCAGCCAACCACCCCGGCGCCGGCGAAAGCCGAGCACCAGCCACACACAAAAAGCGCTGCAGCAACTCAGCCTTCAGGCCGTGCCGGCTGCAATCCCGGCCCGACACCTCCGTCCACCTCCGGCCGCCCCCGGACAGGGACAGGACACCCCGGAGGGGACAGGGACAACCCAGCAGCAATTCAACAGACCCGAGCCCAACACCGACCACAGTCGAGCATGATCTTGCTCACTCAACAAAGCATAAAGCAGTAAACAAAGGAACAATAAATACAACTATTTCATAGTTTGAAAGTATTTTCTTACCAAGATGAATCAAAGCTTGAAGAATCAAAGCTGGAAAAAACGGAAGAAATGAAGAAATGCTTCACTGCTTTCCATGGCTGTTTATGCATAGTGACCTTTGACCTGGGCATGCGCAGTCGGATTACCGAACTCGCTTATTTACACTGAGTTACTTCAGCACTTTGGGTCTATCTTTGAACATTGACTTCTGGCTGCTCCCCCTTAGTGAAGTAAAACCTCAATTTTCCAATTACTAACATTTCCCAATTTGGAGATAAGTTGGATTGTACAAAGCAATATTCTTCTTTGCACACATTGACTTGCTATTTCATGTTTCAAAACACATTACATTACTTTTAGCTGGTTTACAATCCATCTGCTAGTCCATCTGCTCAATTGGCTCATGTCCTTTTGAATCTTGATCACCTCCCTTGCATTTGCCATTAACCATATTGCCCATTAAAAAAGCATGTTTTATAAGAATTTACTTTTGAACAATGTGTAGGAAGCAATTTCATATTTTTTATCTCCACTTATGTTAACTGCCTACTATGACAAACAGCCTGGTGTCAGGACAGTGTTGATGTAAAGTGGGGAGTAACATTCAGGGCATTGGCTTAGTGCCAGGCTCCAGTTGAATGATATTTTTCCATCATCTCCACCCTCACCTCCACCCACCACCCCACCATCACCCAAACCCATTTTCACCAGTTTTCCATCACCAAGCATACCAAATGGAATTGGTATATATCTTGGGCTTTCCCCAATATAATAGTAAGATTAAATGAGAACTTACCAGTTCGAAGTTTGATCTGTATATTATGAGGAGTTACGATGAGGGATTACGTGAAGACCCCGTCCAGCACGCATGCGCGACATTCTTCAAAGCAGCGGTGTGGATTCACAGAAAAATCACAACGATTGAAATAAATATAGTAAAGAAAAAATAAGAACTTAATTACCAGTTGATCTGTATAATAGAGGGTGGGAGCGGAGGGCACGTAATCCCTCATCGTAACTCCTCATAAAATACAGATCAAACTTCGAACTGGTAAGTTCTCATTTAATCTTACTATTTTATTTCGGAGTCACGTGAGTGACTACGTGAAGACTTCAAAGCTCTGTGATTCCGAACCGTGTACCAGCTCATGCTTCACTCACTGTCTGAAGACCTTTGAGGGAGGAAGTATGTTATCACAATCAACAATAACCTGTTTGTGAACAAAAAAGGTTTATTAATAACAACAAAAAACAACAGAGAGCTCCCCCGGGCTTAAATTAAATATTATCTGCAGACTCTAAAATTCTGTCTGCAAATGGAGCAGGTTCCGCCAGCGGCTTATTATAAAACCTTTGGAAAGTTCTTTCCGAGGACCATCCTGCTCTGGCCAGAATATGGTCCATAGGCACGTCCATTCGCCTAGCCGCCGACGTGGATGCAGCCCTGGTGGAGTGAGATTTGTAAACATTAGTGTTGATTCCCGCGGATTTAAGCACCTGCTTGAGCCACCTTGAAATGGTTTGGCTCGTCACCTGACCATGGGGCTTCTTGTGGCTTATCCATAAGGCTTTTTCTCTCCATCTTAAGTTGTATGTTATGTCTATGTAAATGGCGATATGGGTCTTGGCACACAGCCGTGGGTCAGATGAATATGCCCGGAACTCCATAACTGGAGGCGTGGTTCCTGGTCTAGTTTGTTTGACCAGACCCTGGATATGGAATGTGATACAGTCCAATGACTCTTACATGCTGTCCAGCCTCAGAAGGTGGAGGGACTGTACCCTTTGTGCTGACACTGGTGCCATGAGCATGACTGATTTCAGGGTAAGTTGTTCCAGCGTGAGTGACCTGGGTGGTGGCCACCCCCTAAGGTACGTCAGCACAATGCTGACATCCCAGATCTGAGTGTACCTTGGTCTGGGGAAATTAGTGTTAAAAATACCCCTCATGAGTTTGACCACCAGTGGATGGGACCCCAAAGCCTGTTGTCCTGCTGCTGGAACCAAATAAGCTGACAACACACTCCTGGCTGTATTGATGTGCTGATGGGTCGGCACGGACTGGAAGGGCCGAGAGGGCCTGTTTCCGTGCTGTAATTGTTATATGGTAGCTGAGTCCATCCCGTTGTAATCCAACCAGGAACTTCACAACACTGGTAGCTGTGTGGAGTTTTGTTTTGGAGCAATACCGTTCCCATTTCCTTATGTTGGTCAGGTATTGTCTCCTGGTGGACTCCCGGTGGGATGCGGTCATCATGTTGATGGCGTCCTCAGACAGTCCCAGGCTCAGTAGAGGTCATTTTAGAACCTGCAAGCCAGGAGATTGACTCTGTCATGGCACGGGTGACTAATTCCTGACACTGGGTGGATTAATAATTCTGGACTGCTGGGGAATTCCAACGGTGTTTCGACAGCCATGTCGAGGGCCACTGGGAAACATAGCTGTGTAGGCCAGTCGGGTATTATCAAGATTTCTGAAGCGGAATCCAATTGAATCTTGCGTAATACCCGACTGATGAGGCAGAAGGGAGGAAAAGCATAGAAGAACATATTCCCCCAATGCAGCATGAATGCATCAACTGCTGCTGCCTCAGGGTCTGGTTCCCAAGCGACATACACGTTGGTACCTGGTGATTCAGCCTAGATGCAAATAGATCGATATCTGGTGTGCCATATTGCTTTGTCATTTCAGCAAATACTTTGGGATTTAACATCCATTCAATTTGCGTGACCTGGTGTCTGCCATTGTATTTTGCTTACCTGGTAGGTAAGTTGCTGATAACCAAACATGTCTTTCGACACACCATTGCCAGATTAGGTTGACCAAATTGTCACATGATATTGACTTTACACCACCCATTTGGTTGATATAAGCCACCACCGTGGTATTATCTAATTGCAACCGGACATGTACATGATGCGTATTCGATGAATATGCTTTTAAACCATAAACCAACATCGGGAACAATCTTCCTGCATCTAGCCTATCCAACCCCTTAAGAATTTTGTAAGTTTCTATAAGATCCCCCCTCAGTCTTCTAAATTCTAGCGAGTACAAGCCAAGTCTATCCAGTCTTTCCTCATATGAAAGTCCTGACATCCCATAAATCAGTCTGGTGAACCTTCTCTGTACCCCCTCTATGGCAAGAATGTCTTTTCTCAGATTTGGAGACCAAAACTGTGCGCAATACTCCAGGTGTGGTTCACCAAAACCCTGTACAACTGCAGTAGAACCTCCCTGCTCCTGTACTCAAATCCTTTCGCTATGAATGCTAACATACCATTTGCTTTCTTCACTGCCTGCTGCACCTGCATGCCTACTTTCAATGATTGGTGTACCATGACAGCCAGGTCTCGTTGCATCTCCCCTTTTCCTAATTTCCCACCATTCAGAAAATAGTCCACCCTCCTGTTTTTGCCACCAAAGTGGATAACCTCACATTTATCCACATTATACTGCATCTGCCATGCATTTTCCCACTCACCCTGTCTATCCAAGTCACCTTGCAGCCTCCTAGCATCCTCCTCACACCTAACACTACCCTCCAGCTTAGTGTAATCTGCAAATTTGGAGATGTTGCATTCAATTCCCTCGTCCAAATCATTAATATATATTACGATGCTCCTTGTGTATGGGTACTGAGTAGTAGGCATCTTTTAAATCAATGCTTGCCAGAAAGTACCCTCTAGAAAACAATTGTCTTGGCTGTTTCAAAAGTTTCCATCTTGAAATGTATATACTTAACAGATTTGTTTAAAGAAGTTAAGTCAATGATGATGCAACATCCACCATCATTTTTAGTTTTAGTGAAAATATTAGATACACATTCCAAAGGTTCATGTTTTGTTCTTTCAATGACACCTTTTGCTAGTAGCCTCATCAGTTCAGCTTGACCCTCTTGTTTCTCTTTGAGTGAGAGGGTGAATACCCTTTGGGGTATATGCTGAACTGGCGGCATGTTTCCATGAACAAAGTAAATTTTATAGCCATGAATGCTGCTGAGTATATATTTGTCATTAGTGATAGACTCCCATGCATCCAAAAACAAGTGCAATCTCCCCCCTGTTAGTATAGAGCCCCTACTGCTCATATGCTGAGAGAAACCAGACCCACCTACCTCCATGGTTACTGGTGCTTTTTCTGCCTCTTCGCTGGACGATGAGGTGTCTGCTGGGCTGTAGAGGGCTGCTGTTGATGTTGATGTTGCTGTTGATGTTGATGTTGGGGGTGGCGCATTTTCCATGGGGTCCGCTCTGGGCCCTGGCCTAAAAAAGGCTTACGGGGAATGGTTGCGGACCCCGAACTTTCACCAGTCCCATATGGTGGACGCCGTGGGGTACTGCCGCCTGGGTTTGTTAGGTCTGCTCGGTCCCAAACCTGCCCTCATGAGACCAAAGGTCTTGGACTCTTCCTCCAGGTCTTTCACCTTTTTTGGAAGGTCCTTTCCAAAGAGCAGAACTGGATGTTCTGAACCCAGTGTTTTGCAAAGTCCTGCAAACTCAGGGCTGAGGGCAGGCTTGATGATTTCCTTCCGTAAATTGTTAATCTCGAATTGAGTGGTGCACAGCATAGCTAATGTATCTTGCTGATTTGTGGTGATGTCCACACCATCTATGGACTGAGCATATGAAGTCATTCCTGCTGTCAGGAGTTTTAGGGTTTTCTGGAGCTTTAACTGATATTCTGCCCCAAAATGTTCCCAAATTTGGCTGTTTACAGCTGGTACATTCAATGATGTACAATTTTCTGGGGCTGAATATAATTCAAGAGCCTCATTGGCCACCCGTTCTTGTAGGGGTTTTGAGGACAGGTAGTCAATGCTGGCTGCAAGTTTCGACTCTAAAGGCCGACCCACTCGTGGAGTGGCCACATAGCGGTTGACCACACCCAGTACACCCTGCGTACTCTGGACATCTTCAGCCAGCGACCCGTCTTCTTGACCAGCCCAGACCTGGTCGCCAATGCTGCCTTCAATAGAAGGTGAAGCAATGGCCAGTGCCGTAAAGGGCACTGCGGGAGTGCCTGAGCTCCCTTGGCGAGTCTGCTGCTGCTCTCTCAGCAGATCTCGCTGGAGCAATTGCTCCATAAGCCATTCCATTCAGCTTAGGCGGCTGCGAGCGGTGAGGCATCTTCATCCGAATCGTCGGATACTACCAACCGGTTCTGGCTGCAGGTACCTCCAGCCCGCTGCTCAGGCTGCACTAGCGGTGCTGGGCTCGGCTCGGTAGTCAATCCTGCCGCCTCTCGTCCCCCCTCCAAAGAACGCTCCTCAACGGGAGACGAACGGGGGCGAGCTACAGATTTCTTTCCTCTGGTCTTGCTCATTCTTTCTGGAACACAAAGCAGACCACAGAGAAAATACACACGGCCACGGCAAAACACTTACCTGTCGGCCCGACTTTCAAATTGTAGCGGGAGCGTCTTGAACTCCCGTTCGTCGCGGGTGCACTGCATGAGCGCTAATGTCGCGCATGCGTGCTGGACGGGGTCTTTACGTAGTGACTCTGAAATAAAATTAGATAGCATAGATATATCTTGCAGTCCATTGCCATTTTTCATTCCCAAAGCTGATTTGCCATTTTTATTGGACTGGAGGCTTGTGACCTGTGTTGTGCCTCGGGGATCGGTGCTAGTTCCATTTCTATTTGTGGTTTTTATCAATGATTTGTGCAATGCATGATGTATACAATGGAGTTTAATGCAGATAAATATGAGGTGTTGCATTTTTGGAATTTTGCATTTTAGGCTGGACCTTCACAGTGGAGAATGTTGTACAGGCCCTGGGGAGTGTTGTAGAACAGAGGGAACAGATACATATATGCAGGTTCTTAAAAGTGGCGTCACTGGTAGATAGGATGGTAAAAAAGGCTTTATGTGCAGCAACCTTCATTGGTCAGGGTATTGGGTACAGAAGTTGTGACATTATGTTACAGTTGTGCAAGACTTGGTGAGGCCATACATGGAGTAAAGTGTTCAGGTTTACACACACTCCTCTGGGAAGAATGACATTAAGCTGGAAAGATGCAGAATAAATATATGTTGCCAGAACTCCAGGGCCTGAGCCAAAGGCTGGCTAGGACTTCATTCCTTACAGTGCTGAAGGCTTAAGCAGTGTTTTATAGAAGTATAAAAATTCATGAGGGGAATAGATAGGGTAAATGCATGGAGTTGTTTATCCAGGGTCTTGTACCCAGCACCTCAAGGGTGCATGCTCACCCACCTGCTCTACTCATTCTATACTTGGGAGTGTGCACCAGTAACAGTTCCAACTCCATCTTCAAATTGGTGGCTTTCTTTATGATTCCATCAATGTGTTGGAAGGTAGAAGTTAGCAGTTTAAATGATTAGAAATTTTAATAGATTCAGCTTGTCACCAAAGACACATATAAACGTCTATAGATGCACAGTGGCAAGTACCCTGACTGGTTGCATCAGGGGCCTGGTACAGCACCTCCAACCCACAGGATTGCTGGAAGCTACAGAGAAAGATGGACTCAGCCCAGTCTATCACAAGCACAGCCCTCCCCTCCAACTAAAGCATCGACAAGAGGTGATGCCTCAAAAAGGCTGCATCTATCATCAAGGATCTGTACCATCCTTGCCATGCCTTTTTTTCACAACCACCATCGGGCAAGAGATACAGAAACCTGAAGTCCCACATCACTGGGTTCAGCAATAGCAACTACAACTACCAGCACCTACATAACTCACATCCTACAATGAAATGGAACACTGCAGACTAACTCATGCCCTGCCATCCAATTGTTTCTCAATTGTAAATTTTTTTGCACTCATGCCTTGTAATTGTCTCCAGTTCCTTTTCAGTCTTGTGGAATGTATGTATTATTTATGGTTTTCTAAGTCTACGTGCCTGAGATGCTCCTGCAAGATTTTCTTTCTATCTTCTACTCACCATAATTGTGCTCAACTTGACTTAAAAGCCGGCTCACAGAAGTCCAATGTCTAAGCAATGGTCTCTCCCATTCCTATATTACAACGGTTTGCATATTTTTCTGCCGTAGAACAATCTTCAACAAAATCTTGGAACAAGGACATGGCAGACCAATTGAAGGAACAAGGACATGGCAGACCAATTGAATAACTACTTTGGTTCTGTCTTCACTAAGGAAGACATAAATAATCTGCTGGAAATAGCAGGGGACCGGGCATCAAATGAGAAGGAGGAACAGAGTAAAATCCAGGTTAGCCAGGAAGTGGTGTTAGGTAAATTGAATGGATTAAAGGCCGATAAATCCCCAGGATCAGATAGGCTACATCCCAGAGTACTTAAGGAAGTAGCCCCAGAAATAGTGGATGCATTAGTGATAATTTTTCAAAACTCTTTAGATTCTGGCGTAGTTCCTTAGGATTGGAGGGTAGCTAATGTAACCCCACTTTTTAAAAAGGGAGTGAGAGAGAAAACGGGGAATTACAGACCAGTTAGTCTAACATCGGTAGTGGGGAAAATGCTAGAGTCAGTTATTAAAGATGGGATAGCAGCACATTTGGAAAGTGGTGAAATCATTGGACAAAGTCAGCATGGATTTATGAAAGGTAAATCATGTCTGACGAATCTTATAGAATTTTTCGACGATGTAACTAGTAGAGTGGATTAGGGAGAACCAGTGGATGTGTTATATCTGAACTTTCAGAAGGCTTTCGACAAGTCTCACATAGGAGATTAGTATACAAACTTAAAGCACATGGTATTGGGGGTTCAGTATTAATGTGGATAGAGAACTGGCTGGCAAACAGGAAGCAAAGAGTAGGAGTAAACGGGTCATTTTCAGAATGGCAGGCAGTGACTAGTGGAGTACCGCAAGGCTCAGTGCTGGGACCCCAGCTATTTACAATATATATTAATGATCTGGATGAGGGAACTGAATGCAACATCTCCAGGTTTGCGGATGACATGAAGCTGGGGGGCAGTGTTAGCTGTGAGGAGGATGCTAGGAGGCTGCAAGATGACTTGGATAGGTTGGGTGAGTGGGCAAATGCATGTCAGATGCAGTATAATGTGGATAAATGTGAGGTTATCCACTTTGGTGGCAAAAACAGGAAAGTAGACTATTATCTGAATGGTGGCCAATTAGGAAAAGGGGAGATGCAACGAGACATGGGTGTCATGGTACACCAGTCATTGAAAGTAGGCATGCAGGTGCAGCAGGCAGTGAAGAAAGTGAATGGTATGTTGGCATTTATAGCAAAAGGATTTGAGTACAAGAGGAGGGAGGTTCTACTGCAGTTGTACAGGGTCTTGGCGAGGCCAAGACCCTGTACCCTGGAGTATTGCGTACAGTTTTGGTCTCCTAATCTAAGGAAAGACATTTGTGCCGTAGAAGGAGTACAGAGAAGGTTCACCAGACTGATTCCTGGGATGGCAGGACTACCATATGAAGAAAGATTGGATAGACTCGGCTTGTACTCACTGGAATTTAGAAGATTGAGGGGGGATCTTATAGAGACTTACAAAATTCTTAAGGGGTTGGACAGGCTAGATGCAGGAAGATTGTTCCCGATGTTGGGGAAGTCCAGAACAAGCGGTCACAGTTTAAGGATAAGGGGGAAGTCTTTTAGCACCGAGATGAGAAAATCATTTTTCACACAGAGAGTGGTGAATCTGTGGAATTCTCTGCCACAGAAGGTAGTTGAGGCCAGTTAATTGGTTATATTTAAGAGGGAGTTAGATGTGGCCCTTATGGCTAAAGGGATCAGGGGGTATTGTGAGAAGGCAGGTACAGGATATTGAGTTGGATGATCAGCCTTGATCATATTGTGGTGTGGGCTCGAAGGACCAAATGGCCTACTCCTGCACCTAATTTCTATGTTTCTAGGTTTATAAATGTGATTTTAATTCCATCACTACATGGACATGATCGTATAATTTATGCTAATTAAAATATCACACTACAATATTATTCTGACCATCTGCTGTGAGTGATTGAAAGAAGTAGACTATGAATTGATGTCTTCCTTAATTAGGACAGCAATTCCCACAGTCAAAACAAAATCCACAATTGCCAACCTTCTACTTCATACACTACAATGTGTAATTCTAACATTAGTCAGAGTAGATCTTCCCAATTACAAAGGAATTTGATTAGACAATTTGAATTTGACAAAGCTTTTTCTAATTTGGGGGAAATCAAAATCTAGACATCACGTATTACAAGCTTGTCATGAATCAATGTAACAGATCTTAAGGAGAAACGTATTTTTGCAAGGGGTAATTAGACTGGTAGAGTTTGTATGATGTGGAGATGATGTGAAAATCACTGTTATTAATAAGTAATTAAGCAAGGAAGAATGAAACAAGCATACCTAGAATTCAATGATATATTTTATACATTGTGAAGAATGCTCTAAGACACCTTTAAGTCTTCAGCACTTTTATTAAGCACACGTCATACATAGCCCTGGCTGTACGTGGTCTGTCACGAACACCAGAGAGAGAGCTAGGGGCGTGTGGGTTACAATTATACTAACTGGTGGGGGAGTGGTTAGCATGGACATCGTTACTATCAATTAAAGGTGTACACACATATCATCTACAGTTGTTCCATGGTCCTCTGGAACACCTCGCTGGCAGAGTTGATCCCAAACGGCATGCGGAGGAAGCGATACCTGCCGAAGGGCGTGCTGAAGGTTGTCAGGTGCGAGGACCGCTCGTCTAGAGGTATCTGCCAGAACAAACTCTTGGCATCAAGAACCGAGAACACGGTGGCAGGGCCAACCTGCGCAGCAACATCCTCCACCGTCCGCATGGGATAGTGCGGGCGCCTGATGGCCAAGTTCAAGTCTTTGGGGTTGATGCAGATCCGTATTTCGCTCTTGTCTTTCTTCGCAGCGACAACCATAGTAGAAACCCACTGGGTGGAGTCCGTGACTGGCGCCAGGATGCCCGTGGCCACCATCTCGCGAAGAGCAGACTCGACCTTGCCCCTCATGGCAAAGGACACACGGTGCAGGGGACGGACGACCGGCGTGATGTCGGGATTGAGGGCAATCTTGTAGCTGCAGGGCAACTTCCCCAGCTTCGAGTCGAACCGGTCCGGGAACTCGGCCAGCGGGTTCAGGGGTGCCTCTACCAGGTGGACATCGCTGTGGAAGCTCACCAACCCGAGGTCCTGGCAGGCCTCCACGCCGAGCAGGGGGTCACATTTACTGTCCAGCAGGAAGAAAGAGAGGGGCCGAGTGGTCGACAGCACCTTGCAGTGGAGAGTGGCCCTCCCCACAGGAATAAGCACGCCACCCCCATAGGCACGCAAAACAGCACTGTCTGTGGAAACAGGCTCATTATTTCTTATCTCCCTGAACAGGCTTGTTGACATAACATTGGCAGCTGCCCCCGTGTTGACCTTAGCAGAGAAGGCCATGCCATTCACCGTGACTCGGACGGTCGGGTCCGTTATCAGTCCAGCTGCACCTCGCAAGGAAAACACATCCAGCTCGCTCTGAGAAGATTCAGGGTCAGACGGGGGAAGATCATCGTGCTGGAGATGGGAACCAGACGCTGAATCATCACGTGTCAGGTAGCGAGACGGTTTCTGCTGTGGCTGAGCAGTGTTCCCACGGGAACGGCATGCAGCTGAAAAGTGCCCGAGCTTGTTGCAAAAATTACAGGGTTTCCCCAACGCCGGGCACACATTAAAACGGTGTGAGACAAAGTTACAATTTGGACATCGTTGAGGCTGTCTGGAGCCCTGCAGTGGTCTTGCCCACTGTCGCCGGGGAGCATTGTACCGGGGACCAGCGAGACTGGCTGTGTGGACCACAGGGTCAGGTACAGCGGAGGAGACAGCCTCAGCTAAACGAGAGGCATGCAGCGCCTCATGGAATGTCAGATCAGCCTTATGCAGCAGCTCAGAGCGCAGCTTTTCATCCCGCAGACCAAAGACTAAAATGTCACGGGTCAAGGTATCGGGGGTCAGGTCATGCAGGTTACATCGGCGAGCCAGCTGGCGCAGCGCGGCCACAAAATTGTCACTAGACTCCCCAGGGTTCTGGCGTCTGGAGAACAGTTTGAAACGCTCTAAGATGTGGTTAGTGGGAAGGTCACACATCGCCGTAAATTTAGCAATCAGGCAATCGGGGTCTTGGGCACTCTCACCATGTCCATAGACGAACGACTCCGAACGCTCGAGCGCCTCCGGACCAGCCAGGTTAAGCAGCAGGGAAGCCTTGACAGCGGGGGCCACAGCAGGGTGGGCAATGGCAACATAATGCTCAAAGTCCCGTCGGAACACACTCCAGCGATGAGTGATGTCCGCATCAAAGACCAGGACGTCAGGCTTACGACAGGCAGAAGCCATCACGGAACCAGGAGGGGGTACTGGGACTAAGAAAATAAAACGCGATAGACCAGAGACGCTGGAAGAAGCACTTCTGACGCCATGAAGAATGCTCTAAGACACCTTTAAGTCTTCAGCACTTTTATTAAGCACACGTCATACATAGCCCTGGCTGTACGTGGTCTGTCACGAACACCAGAGAGAGAGCTAGGGGCGTGTGGGTTACAATTATACTAACTGGTGGGGGAGTGGTTAGCATGGACATCGTTACTATCAATTAAAGGTGTACACACATATCATCTACACATTGGGGGCTAATGCGTTGTCACCGATCAACTGGACTGTGACTGCTGCTTGTGACTCTACCAGACTCCAGCTTTTTCCTTGGAGTTCAGGATCTAAAAGCTCCTGGCAGCAACCTCCTTTCAAAAGAATGGAAGAATTCAGCTGCTCTGGAGCAGGTATGGAGTATTTGTTGAAGTAAATTTAGAAACTTGCATTTTTCAGAGACACCTTATTTACTTGTGTACAAGGAGAGCAACACAGTCCCAGTTACTGTAGTACTCTGTGAAATTCTACGTGGAACGATCAGCTTTTATACAGAATTTGACCCTTAAAATCGTGCTCACTCTCTAATTTCCTGTCACCAATCACAAGACATTCTGGAAAACACTAATATCTAATAATTAGAAATTAGGGCCTGGCTGGGCTGGCCCGCTTCCGGTCCCTCCGAAAATCGTGTCCAGTTGGAGACCTCCGCCGGCCACCTACAGCGTCCCTCAGTTCCAGTAAAGACGCAATGGTGCAGGAAGGAGCAGACCTTCCTGGGAAGTGACAGGAGAAGAGACTAATCCACGTGGCGCTGTCTGGCAGGAGAGGAGATTGATCTGCGCATGCGTGGCTTTTAAGATTTTTAAAGCTTGCTAACTTTTACAATATGCCACCGATTGGAATGAAATTATTGGACTCGCAGCACAGGAGAACGGTGAGTGAGCTGGCAAGAAATCGTAGCACTATCCCGTACTGTTTTTGCGCAAATAGAAAACCGCGCAAACCTGAAGATAACAAGATCAGAGTTTTAGTTATGTAAAATAGATGGATAGATAGATAGATAGATAGATAGATAGATAGATAGATAGATAGATAGATAGATAGATAGATAGATAGATAGATAGATAGATAGATAGATAGATAGATAGATAGATACAAGAGCCTTGACTCTTGGATATAGCTAGCTGCACTTCAAAGGATGCCTTCTAAGAAACTTGTGCTGCACTTCAAAGAATGTCTGTAAAGAACCTTATGCTGTACAACTATCATAACCTTTGTCATACTACAGTTTCCACCCTCATCACCCTCACCTCCACCCACCACCCCACTATCGCCCAAACCCACTTTATGAGATCAAGGTCACACGCATATGCGGAAGGATCGATGGTTGCAAATCTTGAGGCAACAGTCTCTTCTTCTGATATCCCACACCCTTTTCTGCCATAGAATAAGCTTGAACAAAATGTTTCACCTGTTGGATTGATGTGTGATGAGCTTTTATACATTCTGGCCACTTACAACACTTCAAACAAGGCTATTCTCCTGGGGCAAAGTGGGCTGCCAGTCTCTGCACATAGCTAACATAACTCCCACAAAAGCTTCCAGCACACACTGTAACTTGCTGACATTTTTACAAGGAAATCTAAATAACATGTCCCAACATGGCACAATGGTACAGATACACAGCAAATAAATCTCTCATGGATGTCCCAACAAGTTGCTGACTCTGTGACATCCTCATTCTATTCTTTAAGGTTCGGGAATAGAGGAAGTCTGACGAGGAAATTGATTTCCTCAAAATGAAAGTTTTTTAGTGGTATCTGCAGCTGGCATTGAAACATGAAGAATTTTAGATAATTTCTAATAACTATTTCTTCACCCTATCTATTCCACACGTGATTTTAAATATCTCTATAAGATCACTCCTCATTCTCCTGAACTCCAAGGAAAAAATCCCTCGCTTATCCAGCCTCCCTGGAGAACAGGCCCTCGACTCGTGGTAGCATCCCTGTTAATCTTCTGCAGACAGATTGTGAGGGTTGAGGGTAGAAAGCTAAAAGAGAGGTGGGGCAGGACAAAGCCAGGCAAGTAATAGGTGGATAAAGGGGGGGGGGGGGGGGGGGGGTTGATAGGCAGATGGTTGGACAAAGTCTAGAGATGAAAAGACAGAAGGTATGAGACAAAAGGATTGAAGAATTGCGACTTATGAAGCTAGATGAAGAAATGTAGGGGGAAGGGTAGGGGAAAATAGATGTGAGTCCAGGTGGAGCACAGGGAAGAGGTGGGTGGAGGAAAGAATGGGGATGGGAGAAGAAGGGGGGTGGTGGAGGTTTGTAGCTACCTAATATTTGAGAATTCAATGTTCATACTGTTGGGTTGTAAGCTACCCAAGCATTATTTTATTTTGTATTTTCCATATACTTTGTATCACATGGAAAACATTCTGCCCATCGAGTCCATGCTGGCTCTTGGAGAAGTCTCATCAATCCCCTTTACAGCCTTTTCTCACTCACTTGCACATCAGCTGCTCCCCAATTCTCCTGCCATACAACTACACCTGGAGTAATTTACAGTTGCCAATTCCCTGTTATACCTTTGGGAATGGTGAGGATATCCAGAGGACTTGAGAAATCCACATGGTCACAAGGAGAACACTAGAGGTCAAAATCAAACCCAGATCTCTGGAGCTGTTAAGCAACAGCACTACCTGCTGTGCCATGCTTGGGGGAGTTTGCTGGACCATCATCATTACATGTGATAAATGACCCATTGGTACCACTATGAATTTTATTGTATAAAAAATATCTGGCACCTGTGGCATGTGTTGTCATAGCACAGGAGGTCCATGCGCCTCCTCTCCATCTCCCTCCCTAACTACCCCCACTTCCCCACTCTTGATTCTCGCTCTTTTCTCGTTTGCCTGCCCTCTTATTTCATTTCTCACAGCTCCCTCTTACCCCTTTATAGTAACCCCAGGCTGTCCTGGAACCATGCCTTTGACAGCACAGACCCGTTTCCGACAGAGCAACATGCAAAAACGTTGAATGAAGTAGGTGTATAAAAAGCAGTTTATGTTATTCCAGTTTAAGACTAGAGAGAGCGTTTTTTTTTAATCAATATTAACTAGCGGTGATCAAAATCACTAATGCAGCTGTGTCAATAAAGATTGCTATTTTCGAAGCAGCCAGTGGCACTGAAATAAATTGTGTTTTCTACACGTATTGATACAAGTGCCTATTGACACAAACCAATGCCTCTTGACGTATAGATCATTGACACAATTGGCTTTTAGAAATTGACCTCTGATCTTACTAGGTTCTAAAAATCTGCCATGTGTATTATAGTTATAGTACTAGAGAGAATGGAAGAAAATGCATAGTATGTGGTTAGA
Organism: Okamejei kenojei; assembly: GCA_035221665.1. Lineage (NCBI taxonomy): Eukaryota > Metazoa > Chordata > Chondrichthyes > Rajiformes > Rajidae > Okamejei > Okamejei kenojei. The sequence continues at coordinate 41,504,710 of CM069146.1, forward strand.
ATATCTGAATAAATGCTTCTGAATTTGATGATGATCCAGGAGAAAGTGAGATCGTTACCACCAGACTTGGCGGAACATTGGACGGTTCTTGTGAAAGTGCAGATGCATTCAAGGATAGTCATGTTTGGTTTTCTAGTGGTAGAATATACCATTGGAAAAAAAAATTAATCTTCAGCCAGAAATTGACCTATAAATCGTCAATTACAGACTCCATCTGAGATCCTCTGCATTACGGTGAATATTATCCAGTCAAATATTATCCATTCAAAGTGACATCAAGGAACAAACTGACTGTGGTTTGTATTCTGCCAACTGGGAAGGTGATGTGCATATTTTACTTCGGAGTCACGTGAGTGATTCCGTGAAGAAGGCCCGTCAGGCCGCATGCGTGTCAATACGTCAGCCGCACTGGCGCAAGCACCAGACTGGCAGGACAGAGCGGTGAGTTAAACCTAAAGTTAAGTTTGTTTATACTTACCAGGTTTTTTCAGGCAGGAGCCTCTTTTCAGAGAGGTTTTCCTGCCAGTTTTGCAGCCCGATGAGTGTGCCGGTTGTGGACTGAGGGGAAACCCAGTCCGATCGCGGAAGCGGATAACCAGCAAATAGATCGGGTTGCGAAATAAGGAGCCATTAACAAGGCAGTCAGCGGCTCCCAGCCTGCGGGGATGCCGTGAAACGGCAAGAAATTCAAGCCAGAGTCACTGACAGTGCAGTCAGCGGCTCCCAGCCTGTGGGGATGCCATTGGAATGGCAAGGAAGTAATGCTAGAGTCACTGACAGTGGGGGCAGTGGCTCACAGACGTTGGTCGCAAGGCAAGGAATAAAATGAGACTCATTCAGCTCTATTTGAACTCAGGTGAGTCGGGGTACAAAGGGTTTCTCTTAATAATAAAAATGTATGTATGTTATAGTGTTTTTCATAAGTTAAAAGCTAAAGGCAAAGATATAGTCATAAAAAGTTATTGTTATAAGTCTCTGACAATGTAATCCTTGTTTAGCACAAGTTGCTGTGAATTGTTTTAACCCTTCACAGGTAAAGCTGTACACTAAAAATGTTGATTTAGTGAGCTTACACTGTAATAGTGTGGGCCTATGGGACAGGCCGCGCCAGCAGCGCCTGACAGGGCTGCTTCATGTGTGACATTACCAGCCTACGAGAGAGCCGTGCCAGCAGCACCTGGTACAGGGCTGTTTCATGTCAAAAAGCGGCGGTCTTTACGAAAGGCGGCGCCAGCAACGCCTGGGACAGGCGTTAATCTGCTACGCCCATGGAGTCGGGGGATGATTCTCCACCGGGGCTGGATGGCAAGGCCCACGGAGTCGGGGGATGAATTCGTCACCGGGGCTGGATAGTACGTTTGAAATGACAATCCCAAATACAGCAACTGTTGCATACAGTGCTACAGCAGGCCACACAGCAACAGGAAGAGTGCCAGTGCCATCATGCACAAAAAAGGCGCCAGCAATATCTGGTAGGGAACTGTGTGATAGTACCTTCATAGATGAGGATTAGTTCGGACACCGACTCTGATGGTAGGGTGAGACAGTAGTTCCACCTCCGCAGGCCGCACCAGCAGCTCCAGTTACAGAGCTGCTACAGGTCTCCCTCTTGGAGGCAGAGTCCAAGACGGGTCAGTATCCTGCTGACACTGAGTCTCAGGGTATGGCCGTGGGGCATACCCCAAGGGATGAAGGGCACGTGTCAGAGGTACCTTTTTCCTGACAACAAAGTTGCCTTCCCAGCAGAATATTCTATTTGGGTTAAGTCCAATGGGTTCTTATCAGTATTGGTATCCTGCGGCCTGCGGCAGTGCCTGTTTAGGGCTGCCTACGAATCGCCCTCTCTGAGGAGGGAAGAGCAAAAGCTCAAGATATAACTGACTCCAGGCTCTAAAGAAGTCAATAGAACATACTAAAACACATATGTGCCGGCAGTGAACAGCACCAACAGAGGGATGTGAGAGCCAGCCGCTGAATCTGTCATTCAGGTAGGCCTATTCAACGGGGGAAGAAAACCTGGCAGACGAATAAATTAGGCCAATGGCGGGCAAAAGTCATAGTTTCAGAACGCACCCCAGGCGCTCATCGGCTGTAAGCGGTTCACTGGAGCTGGGGGCAGCATGATAGCTCAGAAATTCGATTCACCTTACCAATCCTGCTCAACAAAATAGGTCTAGCACTTCCAAAATATGGGTAGTGCACCGTTCACAAGTTGTAATATTTACATTTGTTTTGTACAAACACACAAAGGGTAAAATATCCTGTTGAGGCACAGTCGTAGCATTACAAGCAAGTTTGGATTATGGCCAGGGTTATTTTTTAAAAGTTAAGGTTTAGAAATTGGGCAAAAGTTCTCATGCAAACCACCCATGGAATAAGGCAGGAGTGGCATGTTATTTTGAAGAATGGAGAGTGTCGGGCATATGAACTTACGAATATGAAAACTTATTTCCTGACCAACAACAGATTCATAATGGTCAAAGATCCATGCTATGCAAATTCCATTACAGAGGTTATCAAAGACAATTAACTGTACTAATAACAGTAAAGCTTTGCGGAATGGGATAAAATGTTCGTTGGTCATTGGGATTTACATTTCATTATTATTAGCCTTGACTCTACCCTGTGGCAAAAGATTGGAGTTAATAGCAATCTGTTATAAAACTGAGTTTATTTTCATCAAGAGTAATTGGCAATATAGCAGCTGTGTTTCAGCCGAGCAAATTAAGGAACTGATATTGTGTAAGTAGCAACCTCTCAAAGGACAATTAGACCATTGTTAACAACCTTATGCTATTGTCAGCTGAAGCTACCTCAGTCACAATGATGAACTATATTCAGCATTGCTGAACATGACAATAACTCATTTGAACTTGAACTTGAACTTGAATCTCGCTACAGTAGTGTGGTCGGTTGAATTCAGTTATTACAAACTGATGCTAAGGACTCTAAGGTGAGAAGTTCCGAATACCATCTCTACTTGGAAGTATTGGAGATTGCTTGAGTTACCAATTCTTCAACTAAATATATACACTAGATGCACCCCATGGGTAAGGGGCTATTGAGTGAATATACATATTCTACATGCTCAAATTCAAGTTGCTGCTCTACGATGGTGACATATGTTGGTCGCATGGTAATCAAGTAAAAGTATCCTGTAATAATTACCTAAATCTCCTTTGCCACTGGCGTATCATCCAGTTCCGTTCAATGACAACACAGAATAGGTATTGGATCTCAAAGTATTATGAAAGTATGGTTGAATACTACATCGCATATCGACATGTTGGTGCATGTTTATTCACTGATTGCAAAAATATGTGGCACAACAGTGCGGAGAAATACATTCTCGCTACAAAAGGAGGAATGTTCTTTTATGTATTCCTCCATTTTTGCCTCATTAGCTGGGTCTTAAAACAGTCAGCAAGACCTCGATGGGTTCGTACTGTCGGACTGGCTAAGCAGCCATGTTGCCTGCTTCATCAGGCATAATGGCACAATGGTATTCGGTTATTCCAAAAAACAAAAACTTGCTGGTTCAAACTGTGGTTCAGGAGACCGGCCTTTGCACAATAAAACAATGATTGACTTACACATTTTGAATGGATTGACTTATGCCTCAGGTTGACACAAGTTCTCCCATTACAAGATTATGCAGTTGGTAATTGAAAATGTGTGAATATTACTTCACCAAGGGGTTCCAGCAACATCCTTAGTCATGATACTAATAGCAGCACAACGACGGCAAACATTGCAAACACTGTGGCTAGATAGGATGGAATTGGCTGCAGGTGCCATTACATTTTACATTCTGTTCTACACAAGCAGAGCAGACCAGGGGTGGCATGATTTAAGATCATTTTTGCGGATACCCCACGGTCTCACGTCTATGTTATCAAGGCCACCAGAATCCTAAGAAGTGTGGAATCAGCATTGTTTATTCATCAACAAACAACTACACAAAGGAAGGTCAGTTCAAACTATTTCAAGGTGGCTGCAGCAGGTTCTGGGTTATGCAGGTATTAACATTGACGATTGTATATCTCATTCCACCAGGTCAGCATCGACGTCAGCGGCCAGGGCAATGGACATGCCCAGCGACCATATCCTCGCAACCATAGGATGGTCAACTATATTGGTTTTTTTTTTCATTTTCCATAGGCCGGTTACTGACCCTGGGTTTTGCCCATTCTGTTTGCGTCCACTTTAGCCTCCTCTGAGTTACAGGGGTTGCTATTGATTTCTTTATTAACGTAAACCATTAATACATGTGAATCAATATCATGCTAATGCATTTTGATTATTCACTCATCCTGAGTCAATCGATGCAGTGAGACACCGAGATTTCGATCTGTGGCATAAAATCACAAAGCTTTGAAGTCTTCACGGAATCACTCACGTGACTCCGAAGTAAAATAATAATATTAAATGAGAACTTACCAGTTTGAAGTTTGATCTTGTTTTATGAGCAGTTACGTTGGTGATTACGTGTCCGCCACACCCAACCCTCTCTCATAAAAGATCATCTGGTAGTTCTCGAGTCATGCATCTTACTATGTCACTTCGGTGTTTGTTATTTGTGATTTCATACCGCTGCTTTGAAGATTGATGCGCATGCGGCCTGACGGGTCTTCTTTCCGTAATCACAACTCCTCATAAAATCAAGATCAAACTTCAAACTGGTAAGTTCTCATTTAATCTTACTATTCTTTCTGATGCAGATAGTTCTATAATAATGAAATCTCTAACTTGTTATCATGTGTAGGCAAGTTCCTTAGGTATCCCACCCACCTTTTCCTGCCTGACATTTTCTTTCCCTTTGAATGTAATCATTTTGTCCTTAACTCTGTCCTTGCCCACCAGTCCCAAACACAAAGCTACCAGACCACCCAGCAGTGTGATCACATTATTTAAGAGGTAGTAACAGCAGAGACATGTATTTAAGAGCCAGGATTTTATAATTGAATGCAGAAAGCAGGTTAAATGGGAAAATAAAATAAAGTTATCCAGAAGTTAACAAGGTTGGACTAGAAATTACAGTAAGAGCCACAAAAGTCTTGATGCCTTTGTTTCACTGATTCTGCATCTCGAAGTCACCACTATATTCTACACTCTGTATCCTCCCCTTTACTCTACCATCTTCTTCTTCTTTCATGTGGCGTGCACAGCCTAAAGTTGTAGGACAACTTGTTCTATTTGATCTTCTGTTTGTGCACATCGAGTTGATTGCATTAGTCGAAACAGGGCAGACCACATCAAGGTTGCAATCTTCCATCCCCCCCACTACTCTACCTATTGTACTTGAGTTATATTTATGTATGGTCCTATCTGATCAGATTTAAGATCAGGCCTGGATCGGGCACCGCTCCAGAAGACTGAGCACAGGGATCAGACTGAACCCGGCAATTCTTGTATACTGTGTCAGTGGACTATTTCCATACACTTTGTACTGAATTGGGGATTGTGCTTAGGTATAACAATACTTTACTGAACTGTGTGCAAAAAAAGAATTTCTTTGTACCTCGGTACATGTGACAGTAAAGAATCATTGGAACCTTTGATCTAGTTTCCTTGATATTGGCAATCATCTTTATGCATTCATCACCTGACAATTCAGGCACAGGCTTAATCCAGTTTCACCAACATGATTTTGAAGGACATCCTGGATCCCATGAAGTTGGCTGGTGCTGTACGACATATAAGCAGCTAAAGGGGCAGGTTGCGTCTATGTATAACATGCAATGAACATGTATAACATGGACACAATGTGATCAGTATTCCCATCTGTCTATTTGATCTCTCCTCACTGGCCCCCTGCCTTGAACATTTGGCTTGTTTAAGTCCCTCGATGTCCATGCATGCAAACTGTGGAAACACTGATGTGTTACCGAAAATGGTGTCCTTTTATGGTCTGACACACAAAATCATTAACAAAATGCTAATAGTAATTATAGACTTTAGCTTTTGATTCTCCAAAGGCTGCATCAAGCGTTAAAATTTCAGCTTCATCTCATCTTTATGTCACAGTTCTGAAGGTTGATTTTATGGTGAATAATTAGTTTTCTGACTTTGAACTTGAGTTAGGACAATCAAATTACCCCATGCTGAATACACTTATTTTCTGATTCATGGCAGCTCTCGTCTCTGAGCATTGATTTTGATTAAAAATGATACAATTTATTCTAATTTCAGTGACTTAAGCTTCATTTTTGGGTGCAGAAATGTGTAAATTGGAAACGCATTTGGGCTAAATTACTTCACGTAAACATCCAATGTAATCTGCAGAGTTTATATTGTTTTCTCTCTTAGATTTAGTATTTCCTGATTGAGCTGAAGATAAAGTTATCGAAAACCCAGAACGCAGATGATTTTTGACACGTAAAATAAATCTGATTAAATGAGAGCATTGGAAATTAAAATAACTATTTGCTAATATTAGGGCAGATAAAAAAAAGAACACTGCTCAGATTTGTGTAGCCAGTCCATGACCTTTAAACAATCGATTGGGATTCTAATGTAGGTGATTCAAGCTCACAGCTGTCAAAGGTTATATAGGGGTTACACGCTGAATGAAATCATGTTAAATTGTACCTCAGGCCGCCAGAAGGAGATAGAAACAAAGGAAAAGATTAGCAAGTTTTGCTTCAATATCATTAAGTAGCGTCAGATGAAAGAGGAACAGGTGCTTTTATCTATTGTTTCTTTTGCTTTTATTCATTCGCTTTTGAGAATGAAATTGAAACCACAGAATACAGCAATTTAACAGCTAAAGAAGTCATTGAATTTAAGAAAATCTCATTCTGTTTTTGGATGTTACGACACAATTCTGTTGCTCCAATTCTGCAGATAAATTAAATCTTTGATGGGAAGCCCTTTGCAGTAGAATGCATAGTGCTTTTGGATTATTTGGATGTAAGCAAAAATAACTCATAATAAAGTGCACTCGTAGCACGATTATGTCCAACTATGATCTTTGTCTTTTATTAAAAGTGCAAAAAGTGCCGTGAGAATGTATGAGGATACTCGGAGAATATTCTAAATTTACCATTGCTCCATAAATAACCTTGATCTAAACAGTGAAATTATTCACTATATTGTGCTTGCAGATACAATGAATGGAATTAAAAGGAATTAATGTCATTTGGATAACTTAGTTATGCAGATTTTTAAACTATTGAGAAACAAAGAAAGATCCCTCATCCCTTGTTTTCTTTTCCGGCTTTCTCTCCCCCCACCATAATCAATCAAAAGAAGGGTCATAACCCTAAACGTTACCTATCCATGTTCTCCAGAAATGCTGCCTGACCCTCTAAGTTACTCCAACACTTTGCATCTTTTTTTGTAACCAGCATCTACAGTTCATTGTGCCTACATATTACGGCTCCACTGTGAAATCTCATCAATGTGTGCCTATTTTGAAGAGGTTCTCCTCCTCTCTCCAGCAGGAATTCTCTGAGACCCTCTCTCGCTGCTCCCCCTCTGTGATTCCAGCTGATCTACCTATCACTCATCAGGCCTTGGCCTGCCCCTCCTCTCTTCCAGGTTTCTCTCCCCCTACCATAATCAGTCTGAAGAATATCATGACCCAAAACATCTCCTGTGTTCCAGAGATGTTGCCTGGCCCACTGTTACTCCAGCACTATGTGTCTTTTTTCCTCATCCCTTGCCTTTGACATAAAAAGTGAAAACTGAGTTAACGCTAGCATTTTCTCTCTAAACCTGCAGAAGATGAAAGAATAGGGCTTGACTGGCATGCATCTGACAGGACAGATGATGATATTTTGAGCTTTCAATAGTGGAGGAAACATGAAAGAAAGACATATAAGGTGAAAGACATACAACTTGAAAGAAACACCTACAAGGTTATCCAGTGGTCATTTTAAAATGAGGTATGCAGGAACTCGCTGAAGCTGGTGAAACTTTGAAATTCTCTGCTTTGGATCATCATGGAGGTTATTGTGGATACTTGTAGGTATTTATAAAGAAAGTAGAGAATTTTTGGAAAGATCGTGAAATTGAGAGCTATGGGAAACAGCAGAGAAGAGGAATTGAGGCCTGGAGCTGATCAATGATAGATGATAGAAGCTTGCGTGGCCTACTCCTGATCTTATTTTCTATGCTCTCCTGATGTTGTCTGGTCTCCTGACATGCACTATTCAGGATTCACTGAGCACAATGGGGTCAAGGAAAGAGCGTTCATGTCACGACCTTGTTTCTATCAATCTTCCCACCACCACGCACAAGAAGCACAAGAAGCGACAAGACAGACACCATTGCATGCAGATGCCGAGAAGTACGTTCAGCTCTGGCTGAACAACTTCTAATCTTGTGTGTGGACTCGATAAGAAGACTGAGCACAATACTCGAAGGTGGTTAAAGCCCATGGAATTGCAAGCTAAGAAAGGAGAAGAAGGAAAGGAGAAAGAGAGAAAAAAAACTGTTAAACGGAAAGGAAAAACTTAATAACAAATACTTCAAAAGAATTGTGCTTACAACTTTAGTCATGCCTCTTCAATGTTTATTAGGGAGCATTGACAAGGGTCTGGAGTTTCAGTAATCAGGGTCTTATATGGAGTTGCTGATAATTTGTTGTAATACTATGTCAGTTTGCTGCACTATTATAATATTAGCTATTATTTGGAGCAGTGGAATACTTACCTTGCTAACGACAAGTGCAACAGATCTTTCTAGTGAAGTCCCAATCTAGTGTTGTCACATGGTTAACCTTTCCCTTGTAAAGTACATGTAGTACATTGATTCATGCCAATCTCAACCACAATTTTGTATCCAAAAGAGGCAATCGAAACAACAACTACCTCATTCCACTCTTTATGGTATCTAAACACTGGATTGTCATCAATCTTTTTTCTTCAGCTCTTTTTAGCATATTAGACCAAAGCAGAAATACGTAGCAGTCCTGTTCATATACATAAATGTTATGCCTGTATCCTCCATTGATTTAGTCATCATTGACCTCTGAGCACTTGTTTTGTGTTCAAGACCAAAGTTAAATTTCTGCTTCATTGATCTGCAGCGTCAAGATGACTTTTTACTTCCTTTATGTAATTTTTGTGAAACCCCAAAGAGATTAGAATTTTACGGGGGAAACATGCAGGATTTTCCACTTTTACTTTAGATTTTCTGTTTTGTTTAATGTCAAGTGGACCCAAGCTATCTATTGTAGAGGCTTAAACATAATCTCTCTACTATCACTTAACTACTGGAAGAAAATAATATTTAACACTTATATATTCATTTTTGTCATTCAAAACTCTTTTTATACAGTAAAGTATTGAGTCATCTGACAATTCAGTTTCTGCAACTTAGTTTTAATGATGCTTGTCCATAATTGTCATCCTGGTTCTTGTTATGTGTCCTGATTCCTGTCACATTTTTTGACTGGACATAACCTATTACCATTATTTTTAGTTGCCCAGTTCACAGATCAACAAATTCATGAGTTACATCTTTGTTCCACCTTAACACGTAATATTTGTAAAAATGTCATTATCATTGTTACAGAGAAAAGAGGACTCACAGAAGTGATTAAACAGTTAAGTGCATGGATGAGTCACTGGACATTTGAGCAGTGATGTAATGACATCATAGGTTGTCTAGTGAGATTTCTTTACACATAAATTTGAGACTAATTTGTATGTTGACGCATTGGTATCCTGCTTATTGCTAACCGGACAGAGTGCTGATGTATTTTACAACTCTGGCTCCTCGAGCACAAACACTCGCAAGTACCTGGCCCTGCAGTTCAAAATGAGATATTCACTTGAATTGTGTGTTGTAGTGCTGTGAACCTGGCGTGAACTCTGTGCTCTCCCCATTGCAGTGGGTCGATGAGCCAGGAATCACTCATCCCTCAGCAATAAATCACCCATGTTGTAAATAAGATGAATATTGCGCCCAGAATGTGTAATGCTGTGTCAGGGCTGTAGAAAGTCAAAGAGAACTGTGGGCGCCTTTCCATCCATCCAATAATCAATGCAGTGATGTACTTGTCGGCAATATGCAGTACCATGTTTGTTTTCAAAATGAAAACAATATCAGAAATTTAATTTTAGAAATCAATATTGCATTCTTCATGTGATGTAAGAATTTTCCTGACAAAATTGTAATCTTTTTAATGCATTTGTTACTGATTTGTTTTGCAAGATATCAATTCTGTGTGAGAAGGTTGATAAAAAATATTATCTTGCCACACTTAACAAGAAACAATTTAGGTTTTCATACTTTAATAACTTGGTTAATAAAGTTTAATAACTTGGTTATAGCACAGAAAGAGGTTATTTGGCCGTTCATGACTTTGCTAACTATTATTATCAGAATCTGGAGTACACACAGGAAACCCAGCTGATTCCAAGAGTGTGCAATTTCCCCGCAGTGGCAATCGGGACAGAATCAGGGTTGCTTAGGCCGACACAGTGGCACAACAGTTGTTGCCTTTCAGCACCAGAGACCTGTTGGCTGTAGAGACCCCTTGCTGTCTTTATGGAGTTTGTACATTCTCCCTGTGACCGCATGGGTTTTCTACGGGTGCTCAGGTTTCTTTCCACACTCCAAAGACGTACAGGTTTGTAGGTAAATTTGCTTTGGCAACATTGTAAATTGTCTCTAGTGTGTAGGATAGTGTTAGTGTATGGGGTGACTGCTGTTTGGTGCAGACTCAGCTGGCCTATTTCCGCTGTGTATCTCTAAAATCTAAAGTGTCAGGTAGCGGGTCCATTTGCTGCTCCACTGTGCCAGCAAAGTTGTTGAATGTTGCGCAGTTAACTGCAGATATTCCCTCACAAAATCTGGACCAAAATCTTGTTTAATTTCTCAACTGTACATCCTTTGTCTTTAGTTTTGGTTGGTTTGGCAACTGTATTGAACAATGAACAGTCAGGAAGATTTATCTTGAAGAACTAATCTACCCGTTTCATTGATGTTTATCGCTTTGCACATTTTCACTGCATAATTGAATCATTGACTTGTTTATTTTGCTGACTCTGTGACTGAGGACTGAGTTTACATGATATATTAATTTATTTGATAGTCTATTTTATATTGACCATTTGCCTGGTCTACAGCAAATATGATTCAAATCAGAGTCTCCATTTCACAGTGGAGTGTCAATAGATCTAAGCATATCAATTTAAAGTTAAAAAAAGTTTGTTTTATTGCATCCAATTGCAGCACCTGCCTCCTTTTGCCAACAATTTTTGCAAATGTAGAGCCATTTTTTTTGTCTTTTTATGGAAATTTGGGGTCAATCTAGAGATTATCTTTTATTCTCAAATCCTCACATTTTCGCAAGGCAGAAAATAATGCTTCCAGCGCTGTGTATTTATTACTTCAGTAGCCTTTTTAGGCAGATGATAATTGGAAACCAATAGTTTTTGCAATCTACCTCATTAATCTGTAAGCGCATGATCGTATTGTGACCAGTCCTGCTAATTCCAAAAGCATATTGCACTGCCAACTAAGTGTTTATGTGAGGCTTTTGCCAATGTCATGTTATGGACTATAAGAGTGTATTTCAGTATAAACTTTGTGGAACTGCCAGTTTATCCCATTTAATTAAATGAATTGCAAAATTATTATTATTTTTTTATTATTGTTGAACCATCTAAACTAATGTAGCCCCATCATTCAGGTTTATATTTCATGATGCAATTGATGGTGAACACAATCTGAGCACGGAAAAAAAATGCAATCTTTGCGTGTGCATGACTTGAATGCTGAGAGTAGAACACAACAACAAAAGGATAGGAAGAAATGCATTATCCATGAAATAAATTCAGTATGACAAGTCTGATAAATCAAAGAATCCGGTATAATTAATTGTGCACATTGATACTTCATACAATTTTGAGCAGACTAGCTGCAGAAATGCAAACATTTAAAAAAAAAAATCTGCTTTAAATATAGCTCATTTGAGAAAGACCAATAATAGTTTTCAGTTGTTTTAATTTTAAAATGAAATTAATATTTGTGACATAATCATTTATAATTAAAATCATTGCTACATTAAAATAAAGTATTTTCCTTTCGGTTCTTTTTGAATCTCTAATATTGTATTTGCTGATTAATATTTTTCAAGACTGTGACAGTCTCTCTCTCAACTGCTGAAATATGGCATGTTCTGGACTCTGTGCCTTTTATGAAACACAGTAAATATCTACTTGGAGCGGCACGGTGACACGGCGGTAGAGTTGCGGCCTTACTGCGCCAGAAACCCAGGTTCGATCCTGGCCACGGGTGCTGTCCATACATACGTTCCCCCTATGATCGCGTGGGTTTTCTCCGGATGCTCCGGTTTCCTCCTACGTTCCAAAGGCGTACAGGTTTGTAGGTTAATTGGCTTAAGTAAAGTTTGTAAATTGTCCCTGGTGTGTTGGATAGTGCTAGTGTACGGGGTGATCGGCGCATACTCGGTGGGCCTAAGGGCCAGTTTCCGCGCTGTATCTCTAAGCTAAACTAAACTAAACTAATTATTTTGACCAATGCAAATCAAGATACAATGTATTTAGATAGTGGAGGCTGTGTTTTGTTCAGATGAAGTAGCTATTTTGCTTGACTTCAGAGTCCTGTTTAGGAATGCGCAAATAACATAACATACAATGAGCCAATTACTTAGTATTTGGTTGAATACAATTTAGAAACTTGCTTGTATTGGTTGCAGTTATAACACTGCTACTTAGAAACCGATTTAGTATGAATATGTTCTCTAGATGTGGTCTCATATGTTGATTTGTTCTTATATTGTACATCATCACTAAATCAACATTATGTAATATCAAAAGTACTTTGCAGCATACTGATTCTTGAGAAGAAACTTTACTTCTGACACCTTGTTTCAATGTAATGAGAGTCATGTTTGTTTTTAAATGCGGAGGACTTTGCGTTCAGAGGGGGGGGAGATTGAAAGGGGTAAAGGAGTGAGAAGTCAAGAAGCCAAGCTTGTCCCACTTGGTCGTCAGTTGCGCGTCATTTATGCGACAGGCCGGTAGTGACTGACTCGCAAAAATCATTTAGCAGTACGACAGTCGCGCGCCAAGTGCTCTTGAGGGCCCTGCTTCTTTTGGGAGCCATTTGCGATGTTGTTCCTGCTTAGTCCGATCTCCGTGGCAAGGATTTTCAAAAATTTCAAAACTACAAGCGCTTTATACCCGGGTGGTCACGTGGTGTGGCGCTCAAATGACACGCAAATGGCGCGCCAGCTGGTTACGGATGTTGACGCATGGTGATGCATAATAAATTAGCATAGGCAATGTTCGTGCGACATCGTGAGTAACCATGCTTCACCACGCGCTACACGTACGCCGTCAGTGTACGCCATCAGTACGTCAGCGTGCGCAAGGGATGGTGGTGCGCGAGGATTTTGAGCACTGCAAAATCCTGGGGCGCCGCGAGTTACCGCGCATCATTGCATATGCCACCATGCCTCATCACGCGCCATGCACGCGTCACGACGCGCCAAACTATTTTTCGGATGTCACGTAAATGACGGCAAATGATGCCCAAGTGCGACAGGCCCTTGACTCCAGCACTTTGTCTCTTTTTTTAGTGTGATGATCCTGCTGACTCTTTATTCTCTCTTTATTTTACATGTCTATGGGTATAACATTGAAGGTGATTGGAATTAATATAAATGCTAATCGGGAGCCAATGGTAGAAAATGTGAAGGTGATGAAGGCAACAACGAAAGCATCGTCACTCAAAGCCTGTGAACATTATCTCAGAGATAGGCTAGAAACTGCAGATTTGCCATATATTGTAGTGGGTTTGAGCAATCTCACGTGGATACCAGCTATATTTACTTTTGCAATTGGGGGCATTTTTAAAAGTGATATTTTACGCTCATTTTGAAAATAAACCTTCCAATGGGATTGCACCCTGACCATATGTAGAGGAAACTTTGATCGACAGCAACAAATTCCAGTCCTCTTTTGTAATCTTCTCTTTATATTGGCTCCTTTTGAGTGCTTTGTATATATTTGTGATTGTACGGGCAATATTTGTATTAACATCAATATTTCATATTTTGATATTGATGCTCATTTTTATCCCAGTTAGGTATTCTAAAGCAACATTTTATATGCCCATTTTTTTAAATACCGAATTCATTTTAATAGTTGTAGGATTGCTAAAGCTCAGTTAATTTTATTACTGGCCATAATCACTTGCCACTCCTCTTCCTCCAGGCAGCTTGTTATAGCATTGGTGATAATGGGTTATGTCTGTGGTTGTGTCTATATGTCTGTGTTTGTAGCTGACTACATAAAGTGAGCTGCGCTTGGTGAATTCCAACATACACGCTAACTCTGCTACATGTGGTGCAATGGGGCTCCATGTGAGCAATCAAAATATCAATAAACTTTACCATTGCAGGTTTACAGCTGTAAACCTGAATACATACTATATTAATGTGACATTTGAGAGGAAGTTAATTTGGCAGTTAAAGGACAATGAGAGTCTTAAACATTTTACGCTAGGATCATGCAGCGAAATGCAGCACCACAAAGAAATAGAAATATTTCTGTTCTCCACCATCTCTTACCTTTCAGTGTATCTCATTTCCCATAATATTTTAGCAGTCGTTGAGTTGTAAGGGCCATCCCAGTACAATCGCACTCTTTGAGGATGTGTTCAAAGCTTCCTTGAAGAATTGCATCAGCTTAATTAAGCTATTTAAATTAAGCTATTTTCACAAATCATTCTGTAAGGGATGTTTTAACCGTTGAGGACTGGTCCTGGTTTTGTTGCTGAATAATATGACGTTCTGATTTCTTTTTGCTGCAAGTAAATTTTAGTTTATTCTTCCACCTAAGAGAAGAATGTATAGTTCAGTGTTAAATAGTGTAACTATGGATAATTAGTCATAATTTCTCTACAATTGTGCTGTTCTTATGTGCATTTTTCACAGGATCCAGGATGACTTCTGTGGCCTTGAATGTGACTTGTGGGACCAATGCGGAAACCACAGACTTTTCCAATGATGGAGCAGGACATGACTGAAGAGACGGGCTGATGAGTAGGTTGCGAAGTGGTGAGCTGTTTCCACCCTTCATGCAGGACTTCTGTGTGCTTCTGATGCATGGCTTTGGGGTTCTCGATGCTATTCCAAATAGTCCTCTCCACAGTGAGGGATGATGGATCAGAGCTTCTCCTGGGTCAGTGGGAATGCTGAATTTTTTCATGAGATCTCATCAGATGCACAAATTAGGAGAAAGCTGAGCTTCATATTACTGGTCCCTCAATTTGATTGTCAAAATTGTTATTTATTTCCACACAGACAAAAGAGCTGATACAATGCCTGAGGTCTAACAGAGTAGGACTTTGATATATTTGTATATGAAACGATAGAAAAAAAATCAAATAAATGCTTTAAGATAGCACATAGGCATTCCTGAGGTTGTGGAAGGGTATATAGAAATGTTGAAATGTTGAGTACTGATGCTTGATTTTTGCAGATGTGGTGCAGAATTTTATTCACCTACTGGTAGAAATTAACAGTAACTGAGCGCACAATTTATGTAATGCTTTGGATCATCTCATTCTGACTTGGGCCATGACTTTTACCATTGCTCACCAATTACTGCACCTTCCTGGTGTGAATCCATGCATTTGGACGTGGTTGCACAATAGGCACTATTAAGTATTGGGTGAGGCACATAGTCACGCAGTAGCCAAGGACAATCACCAATTCCTTTAGCAATGGCCAGACTAAATTGTGGAAATTTAATTACAAATAAGGTTAAGATAAAGTATTTATCAGCAAAGTCCAGCTTTGTGCATTAAGCTGTAAAGGTGTAATGCGATCAATCATGCTGAACTTGTTAATTCTGGCCAAATTGGAGAGGCCGGGACACTATAATTGAGTAAAGGGTTCTGGGCTGCTAGACCATTTGGTCAATTTAAATGTGCCTTCTGTAGAATTAGGACAAGCTGCAGAATGGTGCCAGTTTGTCTAGAGCCTAGATAAGAGCTGCAGGAAGAGAATGAAATATCTGCAGATCCTGACAATTAGGTGCAAATTGCATGGAATGGATTGGATGAATGCAAACCAGACATACACAATGTATATAATGTTGCAAAGCTTTACTTTTCTAGATGTTGATTGGATTAGGTATTGGGCCTTGTCTGGTTTTCTTGAATATCAAGTCACATGTTGCGATGTTTGCTTCCTTTCAGGAGCACCATTTGAATACATTGTATTAGTCACTGTATTATTGGGTTAGGGAAATGTCTATCATATACTGTGTTAATCGATATCTGCTATTGGACTGTAAAGAGATCACCCCTATGTGGTTCGGGGACCTATAAAAGACCGCTCCCACAGGTGCTGTGCCGATCTTCTGGGAGAACGCTTAGGACTGCATGACCTTCAGGAGTGTCTCTGCTTGAGCGAAGCTAAAGAGGGCTTGATCAGGCAAATATGAGGATCGGATCCGCGGTGGTTAGGTATAGTAGTGGAACTGTAATTGTGTTTTGTCAAAATAAAGTTTAGATACACGTGCTTGACTCAATGATTTTTGACTGAAACTAGACTGGGGGGAAGCTTATAATGAGCTATTTCCAAACTCAACCTGTGCCTCATTTTCTCCCATCAGGGGTTAATGTGCGGGGATCGCTGGTCAGCGTGGACCCGGTGGGCCGAAAGGGCCTTTTTCCGCGGTGTTTCTCTAAACACATTCTCCCAATCTGTCCTGATGATCTTTGGACATTTCAAGTTCCAAAAGGATTTCACGGTTGTTTCTAAATGTCTGATAATCAAAGATATTTTAAAATACTTGAAGTTAAACATTAGGGGTAACTTCTTCTACACACAGGGTGATGGTTGTGTGGAACGGACTGCCAGAGGAGGTAGTTGAGACAGGGTCTGTTGCAACACTTAAGAAACATTTAGATAGGTAAGTGGATAGGACACGTTTGGAGGGATATGGACCAAACTCAGTCGAGTGGGACTAGTGGAAGGACATGTTGGCCGGTGTTGGTGAGTTAGGCAGAAAGGCCTGTTTCCACACTGCATGAATCAATGACTATGATTACAAAAGCAAACATTATTCAAACAGATTTGAAAACAAAACAAATGTAAACATTAAAAATATTAATATGATATTCAAGAAAATGCACCCTAACTTACCTTTCCCGTTCAGGTCAGCCACATAGGACACAACCTCTTCCACTCAGGATGCTTATGCTCTGCCTTGGATACAGTGCCAAGTACAATGGTAGAATGGAAGACAGATTCCCAACATTAACCTCCAACATTTTCTGTACCTCCTGTTATAAGATGAGATGCGGAAGTCAGGAATCTACTTAACTTTCAACAGAAGGTATGCATTTTTCAGCACAATATATATTGGCTTTCTAAAACTTCAGAAAGGATTGCAGTAAATTGCTAAAATGTTTGCCAATTGCCTTTCTGGAAGAAAATGTATCTGTTTCCATTTGCAGTTATCTTCTTTCTGTCTGGAGCCATAATCTGGAATTTATTGGAATCAATCTTTCTTCTATTATATCACTGCTATGATCCCCTACAGTATTTTTGATGGACGATGGAGGAAGCAAATAAAATTAAGGCTTGGGTACTGATGCCTGTGCAAAGCACCCTGCAGTCGTATATTGAACTGTTGATGGTCTTGTATAGTCTGTGGACTTAATAAAGTCTAATTGATGGCATGCATGAGGGAGTTAGATAAAGAGGTTCTAGTGAAAAGCTGTTGAAAGATGGATATGAAACCCTGGCAAAAATTGTACATTTTATACAATACGGCAGTTGCCTTATAGTTATTGACTGTCAACTCAGGGCTCATTAGCTTTCTTATGTGACCAAATATGGAGCTACACTTTCTGTAAAAACTGAATGAAAATCAAAGTATTCATATTTATAAAGGAGAGACTAAATCTGCCTTCATTGCATTGTTTTCCGTATGTCAAGTGTCAAGAAGAGTGTTTTATTGTCATAAGAATAGGTGTTGATAGGCTTTTTTTAAGATTGTGCTGGGTCCTGGACAGTTCTTCAGAGATATATGTGCCCCAGGAATTTGAAGTTTTTGACTCTCTCCACCACCTTCATGTCTTTGAAGACAGGTTTGTGGATCCTCAACCTTCCTCTTCCAAAGTCAACAATCAGTTCCTTGGTTTTACTGATGTTGAGAGCAAGGTTGTTGTTATGGCACCATTTGGTCAGTCGATTGATATCCCTCCTATAATCTGAATCATCATCATCTGTAGTCCGTCCAACAACAGTGGTGTCATTGGCGAATTTGAAGATAGTGTTGGAACTGCGTCTGGCTCCACATTCATGAGTATAGAGTGAGTAGAGTGGGGGGGGCTGAGTATGCAGCCTAGAGGTCCTCCCATGCTGATCATTATCGAGGCGGACGTGTTGCTGCCAATTCGTACGGATTGTGGTCTGTTGATGAGCAAGTCGAAGATTCAGTTGCAGACGGATGCGCAGAGACCAGGTCCCTTGAGCTTGGTAACCCGTTTGGAAAGGATGATGGTGTTGAATACTGAGCTGTAGCCTTATGTATGTGTAACACAACACCCGTGTTTCATTTGTGCAGAATAAAGGCAGAAAATTAGTATTCATACATGTATTATTCTGACAAAATAACTTTCTTAGCCTAAGCTTACACAATTTGAGATCTGACAGGTTTACACAAAGTGTAAAACAATTTTGCTCTTGCAATCTGTCAATTTTTCACTGAATCAGTAACAATCTTACTTTCTTTTCTACCTTCTTATGCTGACAAGATTCTGAATGAATTACATTTAAGATGCTCAATTCCAACTGCAAGGCAAGATTTTTATCTTCTTAATCCAAAGGGAGTTGCTAGGCAAGGCATACAGTAAAACTGTAGGTATCACTTTGCAGATCTTCAGATGTTGGTAATGTTGATAACATTGTTAAGTGATATTTGTTTCTGTTTAGGTTGTAACGATTTAATCTCCGCATTTCTTATGTATTTTTAGTGTATGGCAGAAATTTTAAATTAAATTTGGGCATTATTGCATCTGTTACGGGAGGTTATGTATTACTGGATAAATTCATTTTTGGTTCTTAAATTAAAATATCACTCTTCCTGACTTTCTACACAGTGGAGCACGTAACTCATCTGTTTGGATTAGTATGTCATACTTCCAATACGTCCAGTGCCATTACCTTTTCATGCTATCTTGTTTGTGTGGGGTTCATCTTTAATCGTCAAGTTCTGCAATTCTCCCCCACAATCAAGGGAATCCCATCAATTCAATTTAAGTCTAGTCTATAATTAAAGACTAAACATATCTTACTCTTAACCTGAATAGTTAGTTGATTCCTCAAAATCTAATTCTTAACCTCTCTGTCTTTGCAAGATACTGTCTTCTGTGTGTGGGTGCATCCCAAATCTATGCACATCTTTTTAACGCTTCTGTTTTTGAGACTTTCTAATGTATTTTCTCATTTGTATTGATATACCATTCATGACCATCCTTCTTCCTGGCATATTTGCCATCTTTCAATTGCTTAGACACACCAAACCCCTTTGATATCATTTTTCTCATTATCCAACAGGCAACATTACTCTCTCGGATATTTTCTTAACCACAGATGCAGTTATAATCAATTATTTTCTCATTCCCACACTATTGCTTTTGGAATCCTCTAATAGAAACATAGTAACATAGAAAATAGGTGCAGGAGGAGGCCATTTGACCCTTCGAGCCAGCACCGCCATTCAATATGATCATGGCTGATCGTCCACTATCAATAACCCATGCCTGCCTTCTCCCCATATCCCTTGACTCCACTAGCCCCAAGAGCTCTATCCAACTCTCTCTTAAATCCATCCAGTGATTTGGCCTCCACTGCCCTCTGTGGCAGGGAATTCCATAAATTCACAACTCTCTAAGTAAAAAGGTTTTTTTTTCTCAGCTCAGTCTTAAATGACCTCCCCTTTATTCTAAGACTGTGGCCCCTGGTTCTGGACTCACCCAACATTGGGAACATTTTTCCTGCATCTAGCTTGTCCAGTCCTTTTATACTTTTATATGTTTCTATAAGATTCCCCCTCATCCTTCTAAACTCCAGTGAATACAAGCCTAGCCTTTTCAATCTTTCCTCATATGATGTTCATTTTTCCCCAACCTATTTATAAACGGGTGTCAGAGGTTATGGGGAGAATGCAGGAGAATTAGGAGGGAGAGATAGATCACCCATGATTGAATGGCGGAGTAGTCTTGATGGGCCAAATGGCCTAATTCTGCTCCTATCACTTATGATCTTATGAAAGTGGTACACATTGGTAACTTTATTAGAAAGCATTCAGTGTACATACAGAATGTGGCAATACCCAGCCCTATTTTCCTCAACTAGATCCTAATGCTTTCACAAATGAAGCAAAGCAGTTTGCCTGAAGTGCAAGATGAGCAGACCATTCCTCATGAGTGATACATGGCAAGTATCATTAATTGAAAAATTCTCCAGTGAACATCTCCAGCAAGAGACTTACCTTGACATTCAATGATATTACCAGTGTCCAGGCCCAGGGATCACCATTGATCAGCGAAGCTCAACTGTACCAGCTACATGTCCAGCTTGCCTACAAGAACAAGTGAGAGTTTAGACATACTGCGATGAGTGACACATTTCCATCATTTACAAAGTATGTAGGACTGTGAAGAAGTATTTTCCTCTCACCTGTGTGAATGCAGCTTCAACAGATCAAGACATTTAGCCCCTTCCAGGGAAAAGTACTCCACATGACTGGTATTTCTTGGCTCTAGTGTGTGTCCTCTACAAAATGCACTGTACTTTCTTGCACTACTCTGATAGACAAGTCTAGTTCATTGTCATTGTCAAGTACAGTGAGACATAGGTATAATAAAAATCTTGCCTGGGGCAGCATTACAGGCACATAGACTCAGACAACAGGCAAAACATTAATTATACATAATGCATACTTTTCTCAAAAATTGTGCAAGAGTGAAAAAAAAGATTGTGTACAAAAAAAAGGCATTAGCACAAACACAATTAGAAAAACTAAGTCCATGGTAGTGTAAGAGCTGTTGTGTTTCCAAAGTCAGATTAGGATTGAGCGTGACTGTTCAACTACCGTACAGTTGTAGGGAAGTAGTTCTCTGGCTTCTGCACCTCCTGGTTGGCAATAACAGCAAGAAGAGGCCTTACTGAGATGATGGGGATCCTTGACTTCTTGATGTTGGCTTCTTGAGGCAGTGCCTCATGGATGCTTTCGATAGTGGGGAGGGCTGTGCCAATGATGGGCAGGCCTAAATCCACATTTCTCTGTAGATCTTGCATTCTGGCTTCAAGGAAGGAACCTTGAAACTTGTGACCTTAGTCGCTAAAGACGTCAAATGCTTCAGATATATGGGAACATCACCATCATGTACTAGAAATGAATTGCTTTTCATTCATTGTTGCTGGGACTCAATAAAAACTCAAGAAAAAGCAGGAGGAGGCAATTTCCCTGCTCATGCTGCTCTGCCAATCTTTTATCTCAATTGTCACTTTCCTGTATTAACTGCATACCTCTTGATTCCCTTAATATCTAAAAATATGTCCATCTGTGTACACTGAGTAACTGAGTTTCCACAGTCCTCCTGGGAAGGGAATTCTAAAGACTCTCTACCCTCTGGGTAAAGGCATTGTCTCAGTCCGTGAATCCCCTTTGAGAATGTGACCCCTGGTTTTAGACAACTTTTGCCAGCAAAAAACATCAATTGAGCATCTACTGTGCTAGGTATTTTTGGCATTTTCGTGAGGTAACCTCTCATTCTACTGAACCATTCTTCAATATCATGGGATTTCCAACCCCATCTCCCAACAACATCGTGGAGTAACTTCACCGGAGTGAATACAACACTTCCAGAAGACAAAAATGTCACAGGAGTACTGGAGGAACTCAGTGGGTCAGGCAGCATCATGGAGAACATGGATAGGTGATGTTTCAGATTGGGTCGCCTTTGTGTCTTTTTTTTGTAAACTAGTTTCGGGTCGGGAGCCCTTTGTGTCTTTTTTTTGTAAACCAGCATCTTCTTCAGGAAGTTCCTACACTTCCAGAAGAAAATTTGCCATCATCTTCACAAGAGGAATAATAGATGGGCAAAAAATGCCAATTACACTAGATTCTGAATAAATTTCACGTTCACTATTTTAAAATCCTTACAATTGGCCCAAGCACTTTGTAAGAGGGTAAAAATGATTCCAAGTTTTTTGTTGCCATAGTGGGTGGCAATATTAATGAAACATTATAAATTCTTAAGCACATTATAAATGGGCATTTCCCATGTAAATGTCAAAACTGTATTGCATTCTCCTAAAAAAAATTGTTATAGCCTTTAAGTTTTTCATCCATTAACAATTTATGCCTGGACTGTGTCGTACTGTGTTGTCCCAAATTGACTAGTTTGAAAAAGTCTACATGTTATTGTGCTCATGAGATCCTTTTCATAGTTAGAATGTTTTTTTTTTTAATCCTGCAAGTCGCACATTACTATTTGTAGAAGATTTTTCTACTGCTATTTATTTAGTTTTGTCAGCTTTGTACTGATGTCTTTACATTTGTTCATTGATGTTTCCTTTATTTATTTCCTGTGAACTATCGTTTTAAAGGGTTGCTATTTGACCACTAGGCAGCATCTTTTTTTCTCTCTCTCTCTTACGTTGTAAGAATTGTTGTTAATGCACAGTGGCATGAAGGGGTATGATCTAAATCCCTGTCGTCAGTGGAGGATTGCTGTGGGAACAAAGTTAAAAAATCTGCCATCTTCACAGTGAAGCAAAAGTCTGAGTGGTTAGGCTGGTGCATATAAATTCATGATCTGGAGGTAAACCTACAGCAACTACTCCATGGCCTTCCTCCCACTATCCTCCTATTACTCCTGTGACACCTTCTAGAATTGGGGAAATAAAAGCCCCACCATAGTCTTAAGGTGAGAGGGGAAAGAGAGGAACATGAGAGACAACGTTTTAACTGAGAGGCTGGTGGATATATGGAATGAGCTGCTGGATGAGGTAATGAGGCAAGTACTATAACAGGATTTAAAAGGCACTTGAACAGGTACAAGGATAAGAAAGATATAGAGGGATTATGGGCTAAATGTGGGCAAATGGGACTAGCTTTGATGGAGCGTCTTGGTCATTATGGATGAGTTGGACCGAAGGGCCTGTTTCCATGCTTTTAACTATTCTGTTGAAAGTTTGTATATTCATTCTGCTGCCATCCTCTCCCATTTTTCTCGGCCACCTGCCCATCTCAAGCACCCTCTCAGCCACACTACCACCATATTCCGATTCCTATCTGACCCTAACACCTCCTCCCTTTGCCATTAATACCTACCCTAGGAGTCTGACTACAACAATTCAAGACTAATGGGTCATGTCTATCCATTTGAAGTCAGGTAGGGTCAACTTTGAAAGAAAAATGTCTCCGGGCTCAGGTCAGATTGGGACAAGTTCGTTGTTCGTGTAAATGCATTACTTGGTGCATTGAGATTGCTGGCTGGCAGTGTACATGCCAAATCAAGGGGAGGAACTGTGGCTGGGAGATGCCTGTGACCTGAGTAAACAAGTAATGGGAACAGTCTGGGAGAGAAGTGTCAGTAGCAACATTACCAATGAGACTCCTGGAAAGCTGCTGACCCAGTGAGGCTCCATAGTGGGCCAACAATCTAGTGGCAAGCTGGATCATCAACTTTGACCTCATCCCCTCACTGAGATTGCAATCTGCTGATTGAAAGTGCCTAAGTAAAAGATGCCGATCCCAGCTCCATTCATTAAACCCAAGAAGAATCCCGGGCTGATGTCCGTATCTAGTACGTATCTAATAAAGGCCCCAAGCAGCGACGGTTTCCCAATAGAATGGTATAAAATATTTCGGAATGAGCTGAACCCACTTCTTCTGAGAACCTTTAACTGGATTATCAAAGAAGGCAAGACACCCCCATCATGGAAAGAGGCAATTATAACATTAATCCCCAAAGAGTACAGAGACAAGGAAAATTGTACCAACTGCAGACCGATATCAATTCTAAATGTGGAATATAAATTATATTCTTCAATTATCTCCAAACGATTTGAAAAGTTCATGCCAGATTTAATTGATGAAGACCAGACTGGTTTTATAATAGGCAGACAAACACAGGACAGTATTAGAATAACCCTACATATAATACACAAGATTCAAAAGGAAAGTACGTCCGCTGTCCTGATAAGCCTAGATGCGGAAAAGGCTTTCGATAGGGTTAATTGGGAATTCTTATATCAAACACTAGAAAGATTTGGCTTTACCGAAGATTCAGTTCAAGTTATTAAAGCAATTTACCAGCAACCTACTGCAAGAGTAAAGGTGAATGGATCCTTCACTGAAAGATTTGTGTTAGGAAGAGGAACGAGACAGGGATGTTGTCTTAGCCCTATCCTGTTTGCTGTATATATTGAACCATTGGCTCAAGCGATTCGTCAAGATAGGGAATTGAGGGGAGTACCTATAAGAGACAGAGAACATAAAATTGGCCTTTTTGCAGATGATGTAATGATGTATCTCACGGAAGTAAACACCTCATTTCCAAGGATGATGGGGATCATAGAGAAATTTAATTTTTATGCAGGATATAAAGTGAATATTTCAAAAACTCAAACCCTCGTATTTAATTGTCCTCCACCAGAAGAAATCAAACAAAAGTATAATATTAAATGGGATTTAAAATCAATCAAATACCTAGGGGTACATATAACAAAAAATATATCAATGTTGTATGGGGCCAATTATAATCACATCCACCAAAACATAAGAAAGGATATAGAAAGATGGTCCACCTACCCAATAGATTTTAGTAGTAAGATAAATGTGGTGAAAATGAATATTTTGCCAAGGCTATTGTACTTGTTTCAATCTCTGCCAATAGAGGGACCATTAAAACAATTCACGGAATGGGATCAATTAATATCTAGATTTATTTGGGGAAGAAAGAAGGTCAGAATTCGATACACTACACTCCGGTTGCCAAAGGACAAAGGTGGAATGGAACTTCCAAATTTTAGGATATATTTCTATGCAGCTCAACTTCGACCACTAATTAATTGGTGTGAGGACAGCTATATAGCTAGGTGGAAAGAGATTGAGATATATATCCCTGACATCCACATCCAAATACTCTTGGGACAAAAAGCACTTCCTGGACATATCAGGAGTATAATCGATCCAATAACGATATTTACTTTAGAAACCTGGTTCACTCTTACCAGACAACTTATACTGAATAAACGACAAAAAGTAGTAAGAGGGATAGCTTTGGATAATGAATTTAAACCAGGGAAGTATGACTCAACATTTAAAGAGTGGATGAAGAAAGGAATGACTGCATTTTGTACAGTTATTGAAAATGGAGACCTAAGAAGTTTTCAAGATTTGAAGGATAGATTTGCACTTCGGAACCAGGACTTGTTTAGATACCTCCAACTGAGAGTTTATTACAATAACAAAGTAAAAAGGGAGGCACTAGAAGAAAATAATGCAGTGATAGAAGTGATAGTTAATGCGTATCATCAAAAAACATTAAGGATTATTTATAAACTTTATCATAGTTTAATAGAATGTCCAGCTAAAACTACATTTTATGTAAAATTTAAGTGGGAAAAGGAATTGAACATCACAATCTCAGAAGAAGAATGGCATCATATGTGTGTAACACTGCAGACATCCACTAATTCACAAAAATGGAGAGAATTTAATTGGAAAATTTTGATTTGTTTCTTTATTACACCTAACATAAAAAGCAAACAAATTCTAAGGCAACAAACATGCTGGAGGCAATGTGGCCAAACAGACGCAAACCATGCACATATCTTCTGGAATTGCCCAAAAATAGAACCATTTTGGGACAGAGTGAAATCAGAATTAAAGGAGGTATTAGGAAATATAGTCTCCAAGAAGAGTTCCATTTTATACCTGGGTAATATAACTACAGTGGTGCTGAAGGAAGATCATTACTTGGTTAAAATCCTACTCACAGCAGTCAGAAAGGCCATTACAAGAAACTGGCTTGCAGCGGACACACCCAGACTTAGACAATGGTTAGACATAGTACAGGAAATATATGTCATGGAGAAAATGACATATTCTCTAAGAGTGAAATAAGACGAGTTTAACAGAAAATTGGACAAATGGATTAGGTATAGAAATAAACACATCAACACTGTATAATTTTATTGACAATAATGCAAGTTATTGGAAAAATTTTTATTAAGAAAATAGTTCTGTATACTGCATCATTAATTGTAAACTGAACCCCCCACTACACTGTTGTACGTTTCTCTGCATTGTTGTATGTTTTGTTGTTATATTTGTGTTTTATTTGTGTATACATAAAAGCAATAAAGACTAAAGTGAAAAAAAACCAGAAGGGTTTCAACCCGAAATGTCACCCATTCGTTCTATCTAGAGATGCTGCTTGTCCTGCTGAGTAACTCCACATTGTGTGTCTATCTTCAGTGTAAACCAGCATCTGCAGTTCCTTCCTACACTTATTTTCATGAAGTGTGACTGCCTGGGTGTCCAAGAAAGAGATGTTATTGGGAGAATGAAGCTGCAAGCAGTCTATGTGGTTGGTGAGATACAAACAATGAAGGGAGGAGAAGGATGCAGGCGGGGACTACAGTTTTCCCACTGAAATGCTTAACTTTACAAACATAGGAAATCCATTCCTTTTTTTTGTCACCAATTACTATCCACGTGAAATGAAGGTATAGACTTAATAACAGATGAAGGAGTGAAAGAAGAGGGGATGAAAATAAGAAGTGGGGCAAAAGAGCAGAACGAGGAAAAGGACATATTTGGAGGCTGAAGCAGCAAAACCAAGACAACAGAGAAAGGCTTCTGTGTTCAGTGTCGCGGAAGATTGATTTGTGCGTGCGTGTGCACGTCGTGAATTTTTTTTACTACTCTACTATGTGAGAGCTTAGTGTGTGATAATTATAATGACATTTTATGTTTGACATAATATCTGAAGAGCATTTTAGAAAGATTCTTCTGTTCTTAAAGGGAAACTGGAGATGTTGAAAATGTTCACCTCATTTTTGAAATGGAAGGACACACACATTAGCGTGTTTTAAACAAGAATGGAGGTTACTTTTTCCCACAGAAGACATTCTTATTTAGTACCAATTAGTTCCAAATAATTGAATGTTTGTTTTACAGCTGAATGCACATTAAGAACTGTTTTGAGACTGCACAAATTAATTACATTTGATGTGCTTTCAGTCAGCAGGGAGAGGAACTTACATCACATTATTCCAGGCTGGATCCAAGCCAAGTACCAGCAATCAAAAGGCAGTACTTTGACCTGACTTGCCGTGTAGCCCATTTTCCTCTCTACGGTTCCAGATCTTTCTGTGAAAGTGGAGAATATATATTTTTGGTGATTAATGCTTTCTTGGTGCATTATTCAGCAAATAAACATATCTGTACTGCTGATAAGGTTGAACAGGTTGTGTACAGTTTTGGTCTCCTAATTTGAGGAAGGACATCCTTGTGATTGAGGCAGTGCCGCGTAGGTTCACGAGATTGATCCCTGGGACGGCAAGACTGTCATATGAGGAAAGATTGAAAAGACTAGGCTTGTATTCACTGGAGTTTAGAAGGATGAGGGGGTATCTTATAGAAACATATAAAATTATAAAAGGACTGGACAAGCTAGATGCAGGAAAAATGTTCCCAATGTTGGGTGAGAACCAGGTGCCACAGTCTTAGAATAAAGGGGAGGTCATTTAAGACTGAGCTGAGAAAAAAAACTGTTTTACCCAGAGTGTTGTGAATTTATGGAATTCCATGCCACAGAGGGCAGTGGAGGCCAAATCACTGGATGGATTTAAGAGAGAGTTGGATAGAGCTCTAGGGGATAGTGGAGTCAAGGGATATGGGGAGAAGGCAGGCACGGGTTATTGATAGCGGAGGATCAGCCATGATCATAATGAAAAGCGGTGCTGGCTCGAAGGGCCGAATGGCCTCCTCCTGCACCTATTTTCTATGTTTCTATGTTACACTAACTGTAAAACAAGCTGATTTTCCATCGGGGAAGTCATAGAGTCATAGAGTGATACAGCATGGAAACAGACCTTTCAGCCCAATTTGTCCACACCGGCCAACATGTCTCGGCTACACTAGTCCCACCAACCCACGCTTGGTCCATAGCCCTCCGAACCTGTCCTATTCATGTACCAGTCTAACTGTTTCATGAACGTTGGGATAGTCCCTGCCTCAACTGCCTCCTCTGGCAGCTTGTTCCATTCCCCTACCACCCTCTGTGAGAAAAAGTTACCCCTCAAGGTCCTATTAAATCTTTTCCCTTTCACAGAAGTCACAGATAAATCTAATTGTATCCTTTCCTAATATTTGCATTGAATCAAATGAACAGCATTATAAGATCAAAAGTAATATGCTCATCCGATGAATAGTTAACATTAGATATGATTGTCATACCACAAAGTACATTATGCAGCTGTGTACTGATCGCAAAACACATTTTGGACCACTAAAGGTAAACTTTAGTACTTTTTGCATTACTCTAATCTTTATTAATTACATTATGCCATCTAAGGGCATTCACAGTTTATATATAATGTAATAGAAACATAGAAAATAGGTGCAGAAGGAGGCCAGTCGGCCCTTCGAGCCAGCCTATTCATTGTGATCATGGCTGATCGTCCCCAATCAATAACCCGTGCCTGCCTTCTCCCCATATCCCTTGATTCCACTAGCCCCTAGAGCTCTACCTAACTCATATAATCTATCATATAACTATTAAAACTCTGATCTTGGATGTGTGTGTGTGTGTGTGTGTGTGTGTGTGTGTGTGTGTGTGTGTAATCACATCTTCTCAAAAAAAGCGACGCACTAACTGTAAAAAGGTAGCAATAATCTATGATCGCTGCCCGAAGTGCTTGCTGATACATAGACAACAGGTGCAGGAGTAGGTAATTTGGCCCATCGAGCCAGCACCGCTATTCAATGTGACCATGGCTGATTATCCACTATCATTACCCCGT
Organism: Okamejei kenojei; assembly: GCA_035221665.1. Classification (NCBI taxonomy): domain Eukaryota; kingdom Metazoa; phylum Chordata; class Chondrichthyes; order Rajiformes; family Rajidae; genus Okamejei; species Okamejei kenojei. The sequence goes on from CM069146.1 coordinate 41,533,763, forward strand.
TCCTGCCTTCTCCTCATACCCCTTGATTCAGCTAGCTCTAAGAGCTGTGTCTAACTCTCTTTTGAATGCATCTAATGAATCGGCCTCCACTACCTTCTGAGGCAGAGAATTCCACAAATACACAACTCTCGGTGTGAAAAAGATTTTCCTCATCTCAGTTCTAAATGGCCTACCCCTTATTCTTAAACATCGAGAACATGTTTCCTGCAACTATCGTGTCCAATCCCTTAATAATTTTATATGTTTCCATAAGATCTCCTCTCATCCTTCTAATGATGAAGTGATGCCGTTAATTGTGCAGTGAAAACTTCAGTTTACTTTGCTTTATCCCAACAGAAGAAACGGATTTTAATTGAAATTCTAATCTTGCTTTGCAAAGAGTTAGAAAGTCAAGTTACCTGTACTTGTATAACCTTTATATTGCAATCTGGCTGATGATCACTTGTTGGATTTTGTTTTTCAAACCTGTGCCAAAAAGTACAATAGGTCACCATCAATACTTCAACGTTGATGTAATTGAGATGTTTCCAAAAGATGATTCTAATAGCTTTTGCTTTTCATCTGTGTCAAAACAAGGAAACCTTTTATTTCAATAGAAAATTAGGCCAGTTGCATTAAACCAGGCTCATCGGTTATTAATGTTCCATTTGTTTCCCACCTAAAATACCGATTTTAGTAGGCGTCACAAATTATCTGCCTTGTTTCCAGAATTCAAATGTTTTCCTAATTAGACTGCGAAATGCAGTACCTGATAATCATCAGTTTTTTATTGTTTTCTTTTGTTCATTTAAGGGATGTGAACGTCATTGGCAATGCTAGCAATTATTGTCTGAAGAAGTGTTTTGACCTGAAACATTGCCTATTTCCTTCGCTCCATAGATGCTGCCTTACCCGCTGAGTTTCTCCGGCATTTTTGTCTAGCTTCGATTTTCCAGCATCAGCAGTTCCTTCTTAAACACTAGCAATTATTGTCTTTTGCTAATTGCCGCTGAACTGAGGAGACAGTTAAGATCAGCCACTTTTGTGGGGTGGATTTGCAGATAGATCAGACCGGAGAGTGAATCAGATTGGTTTGTACACTGGTCTGGTAGTTTACTGGTAACCTCTCATGCCACGATCATGTAGTGCCTTGAACATGCCTTTGTGCAATTCAAACATGTGTCTCCGGGTTAAAGGTCCAGAACTTCAGCTGCTAATTTGCTAATCCAGTAATTTATTCACCTTGCTAACATTTACTCCATTTGTAGAGAAATCTCTAATGTCAGAGTAAAGCCTTTATCTTTCAGCTGACGAAATGGTCTGGCCCAAAAGGTCACCTATTCCTTTTCTGCAGAGATGCTGCCTGACCCACTGAGTTACATTTTGTGTCTATCTTTACTCGAATGTTGCAAATAGCATGATCTTTCTCTTGGAATGTTACATTCCTTGCAATTTTTTTAATCTTATATGGTTCAGATGATCTCACATCCCATTTCAACAATATTCTCCCTCCTACTTAGAACAGTTTTGCAAATGAGCGGGCCTTTCGGCCAACAATGTTTGTGCCGAACATGGTGCAAATTTAATCTATCTTATCTGTCAGTACATATCCATATCCCTCTATTCGCTGCACTTTATGTGCCTACCTAAAAGCCTCTTCAACATCTTCCTACACCACCACCCCTGGCAATGTGTTTCAGGCACCCACTTGTCTCTGTGTAAAAACAACCTGTCCTGTACATTTCCACTAAAATTTCCCCTCTCATCTTATATGCTCTCTGGAACATTCCACCCTAGGAAAATGGTTCTGACTCATAATGTTATACACTTATATTAAACCTCCCATCAACCTCCGACATTCGAGATAACACAATCCAACCTCTAGCTGTAGCTCCAGGCAGTATTCTGGTAAACCTCCTCTGCATCCTCTGCAAAGCCGCACCTTTCTTGTAATAGGGTGCCCATATCCGCATGCAATACTCCACATGCAACCTAACCAAAGTCATGTAGAGCTGTACCTACGTTTTCCTTCAATGAAATCTGTTCCCTATTTTGTCACCCACCTCCTTCATTTTTTTTTCTTTTCCACCCTTTTCCCTCTGCTAGCCATGTCCAACCTTCTTTTTCACCTTCCATCATATTTTGACTGAAATATTATTGACTGTGAAAGGGAAGATTTATGCATTTCTTTTAGAATTATAAGTGTTGAAAACAAGATTAATCAACTTCTTTAAATGGAATTAACTATTAGCAAGAGTAGAAATTGCAGCGGAATTCAATGCAATTTTATTAACTGTGAGACAGAGGAAGATAATGTTTCCACTGATAACCTTCAGTCACAACTGGATAAAGGAAGAGATGAATGCCAGCTTTTTAATATTCCACCTCTCCACCAATTCCAACATTACTGGCCAGTAATCTTAAATTTAAATTTAAATCTTAAATTTACTGCAACACCTTATTGAAATAAACTCATCTTGCAGTTACCCCTGTACTTCTCTATTCAAGCATTTCATTAAATCATGATCTCTGCAGCCACACTCATGACCATCCACTGCTTTTTAAATCATCATGTCCTCCAAATCACCGTGAAAACAAGCTCTTTATTCATCTGCAAAAGGCACCATTTCATTGCTCCCAATTATTCTTACCCTCTTTTGAGACGAGAGCACAGAACCCTAACATAAGACAGAAGACAGCAATCTGATGGTTACAACCACAGGAAGTTGGAAGGGATGGCCTTTGACGAACGGTGGTCTGGACTACACAACAATCTATCAATGATGTGGCAAATAATACTCATGAATAAAGTCATGAAAGGCAAGAATATTCATCATGATGCCAATGATAACCTTTACTATTCTCACTTTGACGGCCTCAATTCATGCTTTTAATCTCTAAGGCAATCCCTGATAATGACACACAGCAGGGCTTTGACAATGACTTCATGAAGAAGCTTTGTACCCTGAAGATGCACTTTCACAGGACTGGTAACTGCCTCTTGCACCAGTTCAGATGCTTGCATCGCAGTAGGCCAAGAATGAAAGATTTAATGCATTACAAATAAGGCAGATGTTAAAGCCAAGAATAGCAGTGGAAAGTTCAAGAGTTGTGCAGTCACACTCATCATCTGTAACTTCATTGAGAAACAAGTATTTTGTGATCTACTGTTCCTAGAGGGCTTGTCCCACTGCGGCGACCTAATTCGCGAGTTTACAAGACTTTGCCCTCGACTCATGCTCGCAGCATGGTTGACACGATGTCCTAGGAGGTCTTTGTAACTCTCCTTCATGCTCGAGAGTAGTCCCCGTGTACGCGAGGCCTCAGTTAGGGGAGAGGGGGCTGGGCTTTCTGAAGCGCTAGTATGGGTGTTGTGGGCTGAAGGGAGTGGTTTCCACAGGGCTAGTATGGACAATGTGGGTCACATAGATTCTTTGGCTGGCAGCTCAGTCACTCAGGCCTGGTGGGCTGGCAGCTCAGTTTCTCAGGCCTGCTGGGCTGGCAGCTCAGTCACCCAGGCCTGGTGGGCTGGCAGCTCACGGCTAATATGAGCCTTGTGGGCTGAAATTAGTGGTTTCAGGTAGGCCAAACAACTCTTTTCATTTAATTTCCATTTTTATTGCAGTTTCAAGCACAGGGCAGGCCAAACAGCTCATTGCACTTTCATTTCATTTCCATTTCCATTGCAGTTTCAAACACAGGGCAGGCCAAATGGCTCATTGCATTTTCATTTAATTTCCATTTCCATTGCAGTTTCAAACACAGGGCAGGCCAAACAGCTCATTGCATTTTCATTTAATTTCCATTTCCACTGCAGTTTCAAGCACAGGGCAGACCAAACAACTCTTTGCATTTTCATTTCCATTTCCACTGCAGTTTCAAGCACAGGGCAGGCCAAACAGCTCATTGCATTTTCATTTCATTTCCATTTCCACTGCAGTTTCAAGCACAGGGTAGGCCAAACAACTCATTGCATTTTCATTTCATTTCCATTTCCACTGCAGTTTCAAGCACAGGGCAGGCCAAACAGCTCATTACATTTTCATTAAGGGCTAACAAATCATTTATTGCAAGTACATTGCAGACTCACAGTTCAGTTGATTCACAGCTTAGAATCACAGTTGTGGCCTCTCCCTCACGACCTTCCAGAGTGACCGACTCACGTCCAGGCATCCAGAGTTTTATAGTCCTGCCCCCCCCCCCCCCCCCCCCAGAAGGGGTATTACCTTCATCCTGGTGATTGACAGGCAAGAGGACCAATCAGCTGATCTCAAGATTTTTTACACTCTCATAACTTTTTTTTTAATTGATTGGAAAAATCCTCAGGGCTACCTCAGCGGAGTAGGACTGTGAGTAAGATAGCCAAAATTCATAGCGATATAGGGTAGCGTTTATTCTAAAATCAATATAAAGCACAGACAGGAAGTGGTCAAGATGCGACATTTAGTGAGATAAGATTAAAGAAAATGTATAATGGCTCAGCCTCTGTAGCAAAAGACTGTTACCAGAAAGAAACAGTCAAAGATTTTAATTCTCCACAGCAACTAATATTTTTATTTGAAAACTTTCCCTGAAAAAGCATTAAAGAATTAAAGTAAGTAAAACAATTCCAAAATTCATGTGAACATGAGACGGGAGCAAGAATAGACATTCTTCATAGAACAGGGATTCCCCTGCCCCACTATAGATGAGGCTCACACCAGGATCTCCTCCATACCCCGCAAAACTGCCCTCTCTCCCCATTCCCCCACTCGCAACAAGAGCAGAGTCCCCCTGGTCCTCACCTTTCACCCCACCAGCCGGCACATACAACACATAGTCCTCCGCCAGTTTCGCCACCTCCAACATGACCCCACCACTCGCCACATCTTCCCATCTCCCCCTCTGTCTGCCTACCGCAAAGACCGTTCCCTCCGCAACTCCCTTGTCAATTCTTCCGTTCCCTCCCACTCCACCCCCTTCCCCGGGCACTTTCTCCACCACCCCCCCCCCCCCCACTCCTTTCAGGGACCCAAGCAGTCCTTCCAGGTCCGACAGAGGTTCACCTGCACCTCCTCCAACCTCATCTACTGCACCTGCTGCTCTAGATGCCAGATGATCTATATCGATGAGACCAAGCGGAGGCATGGCGATCGTTTCGCCGAACACCTCCGCTCGGTCCACAATAACCAACCCGACCTCCTGGTGGCTCAGCACTTGAACTCCCCCTCCCATTCCATATCCGACCTCTCTGTCCTGGGCCTCCTCCATGGCCAGAGTGAGCAACACCGCAAATTGGAGGAACAGCACCTCATATTCCGCTTGGGGAGTCTGCATCCTCTTGGCGTGAACATTTAATTTTCTCAATTCTGTTAACCCTTGCTGTCTCCTCCCCTTCCAACCTCTCCCTCAGCCCTCGGGCTCCTCCTCCTCCTTTTTCCTTTCTTCTCCCCGCCTCCCCCACCTCCCCCACCTCCCATCAGTCTGAAGAAGGGTTTCAGCCCAAAACGTTGCCTATCTCCTTCGCTCCTTAGATGCTGCTGCACCCGCTGAGTTTCTCCAGCTTTTTGTGTACCCAGCAAGAATAGACAATTCATCCTTTTAAACTGCGTAGCACTCAATAAATTTACTGCTGATGCTTGTCCTCCACCCTATCTCTGTTGAACATTTATGTGCAATTAAATGTTGCAGCTGCAGTGTCAAACATGTGCCACATGCTGATATGCTCTAATCCTTTTGTAATGACGTGTAACATAATAGTCCTCTTCCCGATCATCTGCCTTACCTGCACGTTAACTTTCTGAATTTTTTGTTCGGGGATGCCAATATCTCTGTCTCCCACCATTTAAAATGTGATCTCCCTCTTCATTTTTGTTTCGCACCAGAGAGAATAACTTAACATTTATCCACTTTATGCTCTGCCGCATTCTTGTTCACTTGTTGCCTTTAGTTTATGAACCAATATGAAGTAGATGAACTAGAATGAATGCCAGTTCCTTAGGTAAGTGCATCTTTGTTGAGGATTCCTACAAATGCACTTATAAACACGGCAGTCACAAAATTGTTTGGTAACAGTTTCCCTTATGGTATTGTGAGCTGGAGAGTGGAGATATAGCATTTCTTCAGCACTTAATTTGGGTAACTTCCTTTCAAATCCTGCAATAATATCTTTATAATTTGACTTGAAAGTGACTGCCACAAGAGGAAATATGTGAGGTGTTATACATACATTTCTCTAACTGGCTGTGCTCTTAAATGCTTTTAATTCTTCTAGTTTATTTGCAGTTAATTGATTGCTAATTGCTTTTGATTCTGAATATCTTTCTTTGCAGTTAATTGATTGCTGATAGTTTTTGGTTCTGAATATGAGACATTCAAATATATTTAGAAGTTTGAACAGATTTGACATCTGACTAAGCCAGAGGAAATGGCTTAGCCAAGTGTCAGTTTTTCTTCAGCTATTCAGCTTCACAGTGCCAGAGACATGGGTTTGATCCTGACCTCGGGTGCTGTCAGTGTGGAGTTTGTACATTCTTGCTGTTACCATGTGGTTGTCCCCTGGGTGCTCCGGTTTCTTTCCACATCCCAAAGACTCATGGGCTTTTCATTGGCCTCTGTAAATTGCCCCAATTTTGTCCGGAGTGGATGCAAAAGTGGAATAACATGGAACAAATATGAGCGGGTAATCTTTAGTCGGAGAGGGCTCAGTGGGCTGAAGGGCCTGTTTCCATGCTGTAACTTTCAAACAATCACTCGATCAATTAATCGATCAATCAATCAATCAATTGATGTTATGGTCAGAGCATAGACTAAACACTTTGCATAATGATCTAGTTTGTTGTGGATGACTGACAATGATCTGTTCCTATTTGTTGCTCAGCACTTCACCACTAAAGATCTGAACACCTTTGACCCAGGTTTTAAGCTGCTGGATGCAGTGTTGAGTGCAGCTGGATTGCCAGTCACTGGGAAATCTAGACCACTGTACTTTTATCATGTGTTCATACACTTATTTAACACTCATTTTTGGATTTCTAGTTCTTGGCTATGGAGGCAAAACACTTCAAAAGAATAGAAATGAAAATAATTTCTGAAAAAAATTCTGTTGGAGAGAACCCAAAGTTTTTTAACGCCCGAAAACTGATCTACAAAGAACCATTACGCTCTTAATAACGTTAGAATTTGAACATTAAAATCATATCGACATTGCAGCAGAATAACACATTGCACCTTATTTTGTATGGGGCCCTTTCGTTTAATAATTAGGTCCATTCACTGGCTTACCATAGGCAAAGCAACGGGAAGTAAGTTAATTTATCGGAAAGAACTGCAGATGCTGGTTTTCACCAAAGGGTCTAGGTCTCAACCCGAAACATCACCCATTTCTTCTGTCCAGAGATCCTGCCTATCTCCGCTGAGTTACTCCAGCATTTTGTGTCTATCTAAGAAGTAAGTTAATTTGAGTGAAGCAAAGCATGCCAATTCCTTTAAATTATTAAAGCAAAAGCATAGACAAAACAGCACTTTGGTTAATGCACAAAATTTAACTTGGAGACTTGCTCACCAGTCTTGATTGTGAAACTTATAAGCAGCGCAAAAATAAACCTGAAAATGCAATAAGATTTAACTCCACTTTTACCCAAATAGGTAAGGCTTGAGCCTTATTCTTATAGTTTATCGTGTTATTTATTTAAGCTAGTTCTCATTCCATGTTCATCAGTAACGGCATGTTCTACAGATCAGATGTGCCCGAATTGCAACAGCTTTGGCTGATTTATGACCACTAGAATTGTTCAACTTATTTATTACAGTATTACTGACAGCATGTACTGGTTGGCATGGTGACACAGCGGTAAAGTTGCTGCCTTACAGCACCAGAGACTTGGGTTTGATTCTGACTACGGGTGCTGTCTGTACGGAGTTTGTACGTTCTCCCAGTGACCTGCGTGGGTTTGCTCCAAGATCTTCGGTTTCCCCCCACACTCCAAAGACATACAGGTTTGTAGGTTGGCATAATTGTAAATTGTCCATAGAGTGTGTAGGATTGTGTTAGTGTGCGGGGATCGCTGGTCGGTATGGAATCGGATCGCCGAAGGGCCTGTTTCCCTGCTCTATCTCTGAACTAAACTAAACTAAGCAACTGAAAAATAATAACAAGAATGGATAGTTTCATAACTTGCATGGATCAACATGATCGTGCATCACCTCTTGCACACATTTGCTTACAAAAGCATGACATGTTTTCAGTGAAGTGCAGCAACTCCCTGACACGAGTTTCCCTTACTCTGTGAGGTGATTTCCTTGTTAGTAGTGCAGAGAAACTCAAGCAATCAACTTTGTGGAACTGCTGCATCATATGTTAGATTCAGAAGAGTTACACAAAGATTTAATTAACCTGTAAATCCAGTAGTTCCACAGACTGAGTGGAAGCCAATGTATTTTATCAGTTGGGTGGAATGTTTGAGAGAGTAGCTGTTGGAAGAAGGTACAAAGTATTTGTGAGTTTCCTTTTATTTTCCAATTCATTGGTGTTGTCTTATTTGAGAAAGTACTCTCTGTGTTGGGGTGGTGCAAATACTGGAAGTTCTTGTAATACGTTTGCCAGTAACTTTTAACCCAAACACAGCAATAAAGTTATTTCCAGCTCCCCGATTAATTGCATTGAACAGCCATGATGATGAAGAGCGTGACTCAATTTTGGACTCATTAAGTGAAATCACATTTGACAGGTTTGTGTTCAGCTGCACGGTAAACTGGGTTCAGAAAGGAGAATACAAATGAGCTAAGGCTGTTCTTAGATACGGTGATTGCTCAGCTGAAATCTCATGAGGGATCGTAAAGATTAACAAAGACAATATCTTTACTGCTAATAAGTCAAAAAACCTCACAGCAAGTCCAAGAAGCTACGTTTGGAGCTAGCTATAGAAATGGGACAATTGTTCCATACCTCTAAATTAAATGATTCAATCAGTTTAATGACCTCATTAGGGTAACAAATGTGTACACAGTAGTGCATTTGATAAATCCTGCTGTCTCATGCTCAGAGCACCCCTCTTAAATTTACTGCAACACCTTATTGAAATAAACTCATCTTGCAGTTACACCTGTACTTCTCTATTCAAGCATTTCATTAAATCATGATCTCTGCAGCCACACTCATGACCATCCACTGCTTTTTAAATCATCATGTCCTCCAAATCACCGTGAAAACAAGCTCTTTATTCATCTGCAAAAGGCACCATTTCATTGCTCCCAATTATTCTTACCCTCTTTTGAGACGAGAGCACAGAACCCTAACATAAGACAGAAGACAGCAATCTGATGGTTACAACCACAGGAAGTTGGAAGGGATGGCCTTTGACGAACGGTGGTCTGGACCGCACAACAATCTATCAATGATGTGGCAAATAATACTAATGAATAAAGTCATGAAAGGCAAGAATATTCATCATGATGCCAATGATAACCTTCACTATTCTCACGTTGACGGCCTCAATTCATGCTTTTAATCTCCAAGGCAATCCCCATAATGACACACAGCAGGGCTTTGACAATGACTTCATGAAGAAGCTTTGTACCCTGAAGATGCACTTTCACAGGACTGGTAACTGCCTCTTGCACCAGTTCAGATGCTTGCATCGCAGTGGGCCAAGAGTGAAAGATTTAATGCATTACAAATAAGGCAGATGTTAAAGCCAAGAATAGCAGTGGAAAGTTCAAGAGTTGTGCAGTCACATTCATCATCTGTAACTTCATTGAGAAACAAGTATTTTGCGATCTACTGTTCCTAAAGGGCCTGTCCCACTACGGTGACCTAATTCGCGAGTTTACAAGAGTTTGCCCTCGACTCACGCTCGCAGCATGGTTGACACGATGTCCTAGGAGGTCTTTGTAACTCTCCTTCATGCTCGAGAGTAGTCCCCGTGTACTCGAGTCCTCAGTTAGGTCGCGGCGTTTTTTTCAACCTGCTGAAAAATGCCCGCGAGTGAAAAAAGGTTGCCATGGAAAATATCTATATTTTTTTACTCAAAGGTTTAGTCGAGGTAGGTCGTAGTAGATCGTAATGCTATTGTAGGTAATCGAAGGCAATCGAAGATAATCTAAAGTAGTCAAAGGTAAGGCTCATTGAGAATAAAAAGGTAAGTAAACCGACCGGTAATGTTAAATGCCCGCTAAACTTTATTAAAAGTTGTCTGGCTTCTTAAAAGTGTCTCCACTCCTTCTTCCCCCCTTCTCCCCTCCTTCTCCACCCTTCTCTCCACTTCTCTCCCCTTATCTCCCCACCCCACCCCTCCTCTCCGCGCTCTCTAAAGGACTTACCGTAACTGTGCCAGCCGTCTTTTACCTTCCTGTTCATCGCGGGTGTGAACTTCAGACAGCGCTCCCCCACTTTCCCTGGCCCCCGCCTTTGCGATGTGTTTGTGTGTGCAGATGGTTGATCTGGCTCGCAGTTTCACCGCTGACGGTCGATCCAGCTCGACGTTTTTCAGGCGAGTGCCCTCGAGCTTGGAGGTCGAAGACAATCGCTGAAAAGTCGCGTTAGTGGGACAGGTCCTTCTTAAAGGCTTAATGCACTAGCCAAAAAAAATGGTCACAATTCTAATAAAAAATTCATAAGACATACGAGCAGAATTAGGCCTTTTGGCCCATCAAGTCTATTCTGCAATTCGATCACAGCTGATCCATTTAGAATGCATTGAGTAATGTATTCAGGATGCACTGAGAAAAAATTAATATACATTGATAAGAGAAAAAAAGTATAGTAACACGATAGCACATTATTCAAACAGCTAGCTTTATGTTTCAGACTCTTGGAAAACTGTTACAATGTTTGAATAGCAAGCTTTTCACCTGACTCTGCTGTTAAATAGAATTGTAACACAACACAAAAATACAGATACAGAGTAAGACAGTACATTGCACCCTTACACAATACATAATGGACCTGATCCACTTAGGCGATTTTTCAGTCGACCTTAATGAGGCCAGAATGCGGGAACTCCTCACAACCATGAAGGCGACTCCCCGGTAACCACCCACGAACATGTGGCGACTGCAAAGTCTCCTGCAGTCGCCTAAAAAGTCGCCTAAGTGGGACAGGCCCATTAGACTCTGTGTAGGAAGGAATTGCAGATGCTGGTTTACACCAAAGACAGACACAAAATACGGGAGTAACTCAACGGGACAGGCAGCATCTCTGGAGAGAAGGAATGGATAAGACTCTGTTCTCTACAAAATCTTAGGTGAATGTACTTGACATCTTTTATCCAGAATAGGGAAGTCAAGAGCAAAAATACATAGGTTTAGGTAGGTATGTTACAAAACGTACCTTCAGCGGCGCTGCAGTTCTGTCACTAGCCGTGTGTGCGACTTTGGCGCCTTTGGGGGGGGGGGGGGCGGGGTTAAAATGCGGTTTTCCCCTGTCTTCCAGAGTTATATTTTCTCGGGGTGTGAGCTTTTGCTAAAGATTCGTTCCGACTGCCGGTCTGTGACATTTTTTTTTAAATCGCCCGACAATTTCAGCGCAGCAATAAAATAAAAAATAGCTTTTAATGCCGTGAACGCCAACAACGGGGACGGATTTCACGTAGGGGACAGGTAAAGAAAAGCTGTTTATTTTTACATATAAACTTGCTTGTAAAGATGACCTTAATCAAAATTTCATGTTGCAAAACGGTGATTTATTCCCCATACGAACCGGCAGTATTTTTCCTGCCGATATGGGGTTTAAATTCACCGCAACTGTAACGTTCCAATCCATCACGTTCCATAAAATCCCACTTGCAAGCTGATTAATGGCCATTAATTTACGGGCATTAAACACTAAATTCCTTCAATTTGGCCTATAAGTTCATGACAATGAGATTTAAAAATCATGTTATATTATAAATTCTTGTGTGAATGTTATTTTGACACTTAGGCTTTTTAAAAAATGTTAATATTTTCTTAAGAAATGGATAGATGTTTAGATATAGTAATTGAATTTTGTAATTAGCTACAATTGGGTAACTAACTAATTATATGCTTCTATTTCAGGTCATCCAAGTATGATTGTTTCATATTTGTTTCAGAATGCTTCAATCAATAATAGCTGAAAATTTCTTTCAGTTCTCTTAATTTTTAAGAAAGTTATAGGCTTTTGACTGTCCTCGATCACAACTTTTGTGTTGTCAATGGAAAAGCAATAGGGAACAAGATGCTAATTTCCGAGTATGAAAATGGCCATAACTTTTATAATACTGGAGATATGAAAGTGAATTAGATGTCAAATTAAACTTCTTTTTATGCTTTATCCGATGGAATAAATTGTAGACTTGATTTTTAAAATCTCAAAATGTTGTAACATTGCTAGTTTAGGTGAGATGGAAAAGATTTAATAGGAAGCTAAGGAGCAACATTTTCACATAGAGAGTGGTGGGTGCATGGAACAAGTTGCAGCAGAGACATTTGAGGCAGGTATTATAATAACATTTAAAATACATTTAGACATGTACATGTATAGGATAGAGGGATATGTGCCAAACGCAGGTAGACGGGGCATCTTGGTCGGCATGGGCAATTTTGGCCAAAATTTCCATGCTGTATGACTGTGTTTGTTGGTGGTCAGGTATCACAAGCATACAACATATTTTGTAGCCGGAAAAAAAAGACACATAGTGCTGGAGTAACTCAACAAGTCAGGAACCACAGATACTGGTTTACAACAAAGATCTAAAGTTCTGAACGGGTCAGGCATCATCCAGAGATGCTGCCTGACCCACTGAGTTACTCCAGAACCTTGTGTCTTTTTTTGTAAACCAGCAGCTGCAGTTCCTGGTTTCCACTCTTATTTTCTGATTCCTTCCCAACTTTACACTGTAAAGCATTTGGAATTGGTTTGAGCTTGTTGCAGACTGGTATTGCTTCTCATCTGATGTGAACAGGTGTGTTGTACCAGGGAGAATACCTTTGAACATATCTTCATATATCTTGCCAACAATGTATCAATGTGCGACTTTGAAGAGTCACTGCTGAAAACATTTTTCCAATCTAACTTATCCGACATGGTCCTTCTGTTTGCAATAATGATGGGTTGCTGCACTTGCTGTCTGTTGTGTTGTACTCTGCATTCCATTTGTCTTATTATCAATAAAACCTGACTAGAATGAGTTGTCACTTTGATCATTCCTTCTGACAATGGGGTCGGGCTGCACTCGCCAGAGTAGGTGTCCGGACTCATGACTGAAGAGTCTGTAACTGTGCTGACTCACATGTTAATGCATTGATTAATCAACAGTTCTTCCTGGAAGTCTGTTTGCTGAGATTATTGCTTGTGGCTTGTGGCTTGTGGCTTGTGGCTTGTGGCTTGTGGCTTGTGGCTTGACACAGTACAATCCCAGTTAGTCATGGTCTGAGTGATCTCCCAAACTATGAAACCCTCCTTTCTATTATTGTTCAGTATTGTGAATGAAACTGTGTGTTTTATTCTTCTCAGCTTTGGATCTACTGCACACTGCCAGAATATGACCTCTAGTTTGCCCAGCTCAAACACTAAGCTGATCTAAATTGACAATAATATGATGAGTGATGGCCATTGAAATGATTACAACTGACTGAACTTGTCTCACCGGGCTGCTTTGGAATTTGTTTCGTACCCTTATACTTTGTTACTGCTTTCTGACGAGAGTATAGTTACATCGGTGGTGGATAACAACTTGCGGTGGATAACGTTTTTAGCATTCATGAAATTATACATCATGGAAGCTAGTTCTTTGGCTCAACTCTTCCATGCCATGGAGTATATGTGAGTCCCATTTCACCACATTTGACCCATATCCATCAAAACCTTCCATATCCATGTACCTATCCAAATGTCTTTTAAAAATTTTATTGTACCTGTAAAACTACTTCATCTGGCAACTCGTTCCGTATACGTACCACCCATTGTGTGAAAATGTTGCCCCTTGAGGTCCTATTAAATCTCTCATTTTAAACCTATTCCCTCTAGTTCTTGAGTGTCCAATGGTTGGGAAACAAAGAGTGTGCATTCACCCAATCTAGGTGCCCATGATTTAATATACCGCTGTAAGATCACTCCACCATCTCCTGTGGAATAGAGTCCTGGCCTGTCCAACCTCCCCCTATAATTCAGTTCCTTGAGCAGGGAATATCCTAATAAATCTTTTCTACTTACTACTTACTACTTACAGGCTTTCCTTTAGCTGGGTGACCAAAACTGAACCCAATTACACAAAACTCCAAGTACATGAATACAATTTCACTAATGTAATGTTTTAAGTGTAAAACTAACTACAAGGTCTTGTAAGCTGAACAGCTTTGACTTTGTCAACTATTGGTGGTCATAAAATAATTAATGTGTAAGGCAAGGCCCAAAATAGCAATGCAAGTTCTTTAACAAAACAATTAATTCACTTTTGTAGTTTTATTGGACTTTGGTTAGGCTGCATTTGGAGTACTGTGCGCATTCCTGATCACCTCATTACAGTATGTGGAGGTTTTGGAAAGAGTGCAGAGGAGTTTTACCAGAATATAGCCTGGATTAGAGGGTATTACCCATAAGGGGAGGTTGAACAAATTTGGATTTTTTTCTCTGGAGCTTCGGCGGCTGAAGGGAGATCTGAAAGAAGTATATAAACTTATGCGAGGTATAGATAGGGGAGACAGTTATGGACCTGTCCCACAGGCGATTTTTCAGCGGACTGCCGGCGACTGTCAAGTTGCCGGCAGTCACCTGAAAAACCAGCAACTGGAATGGCGACTGTCAGAGTGGAACATACACTCACACACAAACTCATCGCTTCCTTCACCAGACCGTGTGAATTTTTTAGACATCGCACCCCCCGCTTGCCCTGTCTAAAAAATTCACATGGTGCAAAGCCAAGGTGATACAGACACACGCCACAGGAAGATTGGCACTGTAATTAAGATGGCTAAAGCACAGTGTACAATAAGTCCTTAAAAAGAGAGGGGGGGGGGGGGGGAGAAGGAGGGGAGACAACTTTTAAGAAGCCAGAGAAACACAGCTGTGAAGCTCGGCAGACATTTAACGTATCCTTGGTTCTGAAAACTACTGCTTTTTTTTCCCAATGAGCCAATGAAATTCACCGGTCAGCACCGGCTACAACCTCTGACTTTCTGGCAACCCATTAGGACCTCCTGGCGACCCACCAACGGGACGAGAATTCTCGCTACTCTCAATGGCGGCTTCATTCTAGTCGCCGCTAATTTTTCAACAATTTGCGGTGACCATAATGAGGCAGCGACTAGTTCCCAGAATGCAGGAACTCGTCACGACCATGAAGGCGACTCCCCAGCAACTACTGGGGTCGGTGGGGATGCTGCGAGCCGGCAGCCCTGCCAGCAGCGTGTTAGTTTTTTCTACTTTTTTTTGTTTTTTAGTGTGTTCCAATGTATGTTTTTAATGTTTCTTTGTGTGTCTTGTGTGGGGGGTTAAGGGGGAAACTGCTTCGGTCGCTTCTTCCACGGAGAGGCGACTTTTTTCATGTCGCTTCCCCCGTGGCCTAACATTGAGGATCGGTGCGGCTTTTCCCAGGGGCTTCAGCAGCGGGCGCAGTGTGGACTCTTTTGGCGTGGAGCGGGCAAGCCCTCACCGGGGGTCGCTGGAGGGGAGCGCCCCGTTCGCTGGCCCGTGGCAGCCTGAGGCCGCAGTCTGCGGAGCTCCAGCTGGTGCTGCATCCGGAGCCTGGGATCCCTCGTTGGGGACCCCGGAGGAGAAGAGCTCAGACCGCCGGTCCGTGGCCTACTTCTAACCGCGGGTGCGGCGGGGACTTACCATTGGGAGCGGGGTCCCTTGCCGAAGATCCTGGAGAGGAGCTCCGACCGCTGGCCTTGTGGTCTGCAGTGCTTCTGGCTGCAGCACAGCGGGGACTTTAGATCTTCGACCGCCGGCCTGCGGCCTACACCAACTTGAAGCCGAGGTCTCCAGTGGGGAGGCACTGAGTCAGGACTTACCTGGACGTACCTAGTCTGTACATCTGGATGCCCACAAGGGAAAATGGAGCAGGACTGGCCGAACGTGGTGCCTTCTACCACAGTGATGAATGCTGTGGTGGATGTTTGTGTTTATTTTTATTGTGTATTGTGTGTTCTTTTTTATTGTACCGCCGCTGGCAAATTAATTTCACTTGCACTTTATGTGCAATGTGACGAATAAAACTTGACTTGACTTGACTTGATCCACAAACATTGTCTCCTGCAATCGCCTAAAAAGTCACCTAAGTGGGACAGGCCCATAAGAACCTTTTTCCCAGGGTGGAAGTATCAAAGACTCGAGAGCAGAGCTTTAAAGTGAGACAGGGAAAGTTTAAAGGAGACAAGCGGGGCAAGGAACATGTTGCCATGGGAGGTGGTGGAGGCAGATATCCTGGTGGATTTTAAGAAACTTTTAGACAGGCACATGGATTTACAGAGAATGGAGAGAAATGCACCATGTGCAGGCAAAGAAGATCTGTGTAACTTGACATCATGTTTGATAAAGACGTTGTGCACTGATGAGCCTGCCCTAAGCTGAACTATTCCATGTTCTATGTAGTAATCGGCTCACGTAGCTTTAGGTCTTATTGCCCTAAGCTTGCTATCTCTCCGCTTCTTCCAATTGCTCTTGAATAAAGTCATCTTCTGGTTTCCACACTTTAATCAAGTTATTTCGTACCTGGCATGTAATGAGGATACTTGTCAGGGTGATTTATGCTTCTAGCCCAGTCTTGGTTTCATTGACACAAATGTTTTTAATTTTAATCAGCCCTAGATGTAGATTCTCTCCCAACGTGAAATGTGTTCTTTATATTTGTCCAATGTTAATTGTCCAGGATCTCACATGTTTCAAACAAGTTACCTCTCACTCTTCAGCTAGATATATATATTGTATGTTCTTACTTGTGCTGACCTCTCACCTCTTTATACTGCTTAATTTCCTTCCACCTCTTCAGTCGAGAGGAAGGCTCTCGACCCGAAGCAATTTGTTTTTTGCTTTCTATTTTTGCTGTCATTTCTCCGAGCAATAACTAAAAGCTTCCCTTGAGCTTTCCTGCTTGCTTCACTTACTGTGCATGCTCTCATATTTGTGAATCATACACCCATATGTTTTTACATTCTCTCATCACTTAGTAGACAGCTTCATATTTTCCCATGTTTTGCTCTTTGCGATATCTCTACCTGTTCACTCTATTTTATTTTTTTGCAGTCTCCATGCCCTCTCCTCTCTCTATCTTGTTGTCATCAACAAATTAAACAGTCATAGCTTTAGTGCCTTCATTCAATTCATTTATGTAAATTGTAAAAGTAAAGGGCATATACTAGTCTAAATATACAGACTGATTGAACCAAAATCCCCATTTCAGATAATTGCTTTCAATTCAAAAACTTTTAACGCGAAAGCACATGTAATTTTCAAAAGAACAGGTGCATCCATGGTTCATCAGGATTCGAGCATAAACAGTGCAATCTGAAAATTGAAGAGGCAGATTATTTACTAAATCTGATAACCTGAGGTTGGAGAATTGTTTTAATTGCTACCAAAAAAATAAAGTGCTGGAGGAACTAAGCTTGACTCGCCAAGTTCCTCCAGCACTTTGTTTTTTTTTTGCTCATGATTCCAGCATCTGCACATTCCTGTGCTTGCATTGCAACTTGACTTAGCTCTTTGAATGCTTCAATGAGGCAGGTAAATTATTAAACTCTTAAACTGGAATTTATGTCCTTTCTATATTGCATTACCAAATTGTTGGAAAAAGAAGGGCTCCTTTCTGCAGATGAGTTTCCATTAAATTTCCGATGAAAGATTGTTGATTGAATGCATTAACTCTGTTTGTTTCTCCACAGCTGCCATCTGACCTGTTCTCCCTTTGCTTTTGGGAAGGGTTAACTAATTTTCAGCCATAATAGTTTTTTCTTTGACGTTTGGTTGACTCAAGAAAATCTACATTTCCAGATAAATTTGATTCTGTATCCTGATAGTCAGCAGAATATGAATGCAAGACACACTGTTTTGGAGTATAAATAGGTTTGTACCAACTGGCTGGCTGATGGTTGTTTGTCATCTTTTTTCTCAAAGATGAACATGAAATAAACATGAGATAATATTACCTCAAAATACCAGTACCAAATGAGAGTATGATTTTTCTTTTGCTCCTGAGTATTTCATACAGAAGGATACTATTGCCCATTTATTTTCTTTCTCTTGGCCAGTTTCCTGCAGCTCACTGCTTTCTGTTGATTGCAACAGACAACACAACACACTAGGTGGCCTTTGGGTTTTAATGTTGTTATTCATGAGCAACTTTGCTTGTTTCGAGGCAAACTTTTCAATTGATGTTTTTTGCCTGATTCCATATCAGAGCATTTGTGTGTGGCATTTTTTGATGTGAAATATAGATTGATAACTATTAGGTAAGTGAATGAAAGAGCAGTATCACTTGACTCCAAAGTGAAACCATCAATTGTAATCTTATGCATGTCCAGCATTCCAAATATCTTAGTTTGTTCAGATGAACTTGTTCATTTTTCAAACAGATCACATTTGTGCTTTCAATTGGTGATTTGGGGTAAAAAAGGTTACTTATTTCACTATGAATATAAATTCTCTTGACATTTCATTCAATTACATTGCTTCATTTGCAGAAGGAATTGCCATGGCAAATATCAGTTTGAATATGTTTATAGTTTAGGTAATATATATCATTTCTTGTCGCACTTATCAAATCTATCTAATGGGTTGGTGATGGAGCATTTATCAATGTATGTAATATGTTTGCCCTGAAAGGTCCCTAGAAGGAAAGGGAATGTTGATAACTGGTGGAAATTGAAGATTTGATGTCTGATCACTGTTCAATGAACAGGCCAGTAATATATTTGATAAAAAAGTGGACTAATTGCATTGTGTCAAATAAAGTTAAATATCAGAACAATTATGAGGTATCTGCAATGCCAATGCCAATTGGCTCTTGTTTACATAATACATTACAGTGCTCTCACTTAACTTTTTTCTCCCTGTTGCCAGCCGGGCAACCTAGACAGCTTTTTAGGTTGCCAAATGACAGTTTAGGTGGTCATTTAAGACGGCTTGCATGACGCGTGCGATAATGTGCTCGGGTGAAGTGCATAGTTACCAGTCAGAATTATGCTCAATGAAGCATTAACATATTATTTCTGCTTCAAACAAAGTCACAAATTAAACATATTCACCTAACAATGCATAATATATACCACATGTTTAAGAAGGAACTGCAGATGCTGGAAAATCGAAGGTAGACGAAAATGCTGGAGAAACTCAGCGGGTGAAGCAGCATCGATGGAGCAAAGCAAATAGGCAACGTTTCGGGCCGAAACTTTGCCTATTTCCTTCGCTCCATAGATGCTGCCTAACCTGCTGAGTTTCTCCTGCATTTTTGTCTACCTATGATATATACCACATTGACATGCCGCAAAATTATAATACAGTATCTCAACTCTTTTTACACATTGCAATGAATGCAATTTCTATTATTTTACTTCGGAGTCACGCCAGGCGCATGCGCGTCATTACGTCCGCGCATGTCGCACTGAACGGGCTGGAGGGCACAGCTCCACCAGCGGGTAAGTAGGAACTTCTAAGGTAAGTGTTTTAAAAACTTTACTTAGAAGTATTTCCACTCCGTAAAGCTGGCTCCAGCAGTCAGTAGGAGTGGGGAGTTGGAGCTGTCACTTCCGAAGATCCGTCTTAGCGTGGGTCCAGGGATTCACCAATTTGATCGGGTCGGGAGATAAGCGTGGTAACGCCGGTTCCGATGCCGGGTGCCGTTTTACCGGCAGCAGTTAAAATAGCGAGCTAATTTTCCCCACTAGCTCCATTGGCAAAAGGCAGGACCAATTGGAATTTGCTTCAGAATGAGCCTGGTCCATCTGTTTATTTCCAAGGGTGCTAGCAGACTGAGGCTGCCCCTAGCCATGAAAAGGCAAATATAAAGTCACAGACCTGGGTTCTCTGACAACAATGGTGACTCTTCCCCTGATCATTCCTTCTGCAAATGAAGCAATGTAATTGAATGAAATGTCAAGAGAATTTATATTCATAGTGAAATAAGTAACCTTTTTTACCCCAAATCACCAATTGAAAGCACAAATGTGATCTGTTTGAAAAATGAACAAGTTCATCTGAACAAACTAAGATATTTGGAATGCTGAACATGCATAAGACTGTGGGGGAGGTTGGGAACATGCAGCTGATGCTCCAACCTTGATTACATAAGGATCCAAGGGCCAGTAATGTCCAAGAGGGCATACCAACATATGGAGGGTCCGTATATTGGGGTTCCTTCCAGCGCCTTGTTTAGCACTTGAGGATGCCTCCCTACTATATGATTTGGGAGAAGCGGGCAGATTGCAGCTGACCCTGATGCTGGTGTCCCTGCTTATGTGCAAACACCAGCGCGCACAAGAGCCACGCTCCGGGTGTCTCGGAAATGGCACTGAGTTGCTATTCCGGAGGGGACTGGTGAGTCAATGGAACAATCCCTTGCCAGCGGTATCAATTATGTAGTATCTCACCAGCTCCAGCAAGATATGATGCAAGTGACTGCAAACAAATATGAGACACCTGTTTAATGTGCATCACTGAAAGTGCCTATGGTGACCCAGGTTCTGGGCACCCATGAGTCCTTCTTTGACTGGACAGGAGGTTCGGTGTTAACACGTCCTCCAACTGGTGGCTGCAGCAATGACTGCATTTGGCACTATGGTCCAAGGGACAATCATTCCTCAAATTCACAACAGATATGTTGGGTATTTTATGCAATGCATTTTTCATGAAATTGCATCAGGGAATATCACCATCAGGCCAACACTAAACCAAAAATGTGTTGCTCTATGTAGGGCGACTAATGTACAAAAGCCTGAAATATTGTTTGGAACGGACCTTGTCATGAAAATTCGTGAAATTCATGATGAGGCCAAAGCAATTGGCTTAATGTAGTCAAGCATTTCGAGGCCACCTATTCGCAACCCTGGGTTAATACTGAAGGTCAGATCTAGGTGCTGGGCTCAGCAGGGGCAGGCCAGGGGGGCAAAGAGGGTACCCACCGAGACAGACCGGCTACAATCCCAATATGAGCAGACAACAGATTTACAGGTCAACTGTAGAGGTACAGGGACTTTTCTTAACGATAAAGTTCTGGTGGCCAATCTCCTATTGGAGGTTGATTACACATGTTTTCTAATGACTGGTGCTGTTTAATGTATGATATGTTTATACTAAATACTGTCTCTCGTCTCCCATTGAGTTTATCTCAGGGATAGATCCACCTCAACAGCACAAGCCTAATAAAATGTGGGTGTTTTCTGCTCCAGAGCCTGAACAGATAGATAATGGTGATTGATAAAGCCATTAATCATCCTCCACAATTGTGTTTAATATTTCCCCAGATCTCATAAAGATGGGTGTTGTAGAGTCATTCTCGTCCTCAATCACTTAAATTTGTTACTGCTAAACACCTGCTATCACAGGGCTGTTATGTGGCAACTATTGGTTTGCAAGATGTGTATTATTCACTGCCAAGTCATGCTCATTATCGCAGGTACTTGAAATTTAATTGGATGGCTGTGGCAATACAAAGCATTGACTCCTTGATTAAGTTCAGCTGGTGCTATTCAGCCCATCATCACATTGTAATGGCTTATTTAGCTGACATCTTAATTATCAGCAACACTAATGAGTCAGCTGAAGAATCAGTGCTTGAGTCATTAGGGGTTGCTCCATCCAACTAACTCCAAGTTACAGCCAACCCAAAATATTGAGTATTTGGGGTTTCTTATTAATTCCGTTGCTATAACAGTAACATTACCAACAGCCAAGGTTGTCGATGAAGATGATGTCTGTACTTGCCTCCCACAAAACTTGATCCCTCCATCCAAGAAGACGCTAAGGTCATTGGTAAATGGGGAGCAGGTTCCTGCAGTACATTCGGGCCTTTGCATTATCAACATTTGCAGAGAGCACGAGAACTAGCACTAAAATCGAATGCAGGCCATTTTCATCGGGTTATCCAGTTACCAACCACAGCTCTCGCAGAATTGCAGTGGTGCATTGTTAATGTTAATGTGGCTACCAAAACATTTTGGGTACTAGACCCTTCACTAATCTTCCAGACTGATGTCAGCGCTCTCGGATGGGGTGCTACGGACACCGTGTCTAGCTGTGGGGATAGCTGGCATGAACACGATGGGTTGATTCGCCACACACACGGGATAAATTCTTTCGCATTATTGGGGGCATTTTATGGGTAAAGGCACATTGCTCCTCAATGAAGGATTTACACATTCAACTCCAGATTGATAACACCACAGCAGTGGTCAACACCAGACAATTCCAAGGGATTGTCGAACAGGGCCATGGTGGTTTTCACTGCAGCCTGGCGAAATAGCACTCAAAACACAATATATGGTTCACACAAATAAATAGGAACTGTTTCCGTGTACAATCCAATATGTCTTATCATAATGCAAGCATATGTGATGAGTTGGAGTTCCTTGCTAAGTTGCATTTTGATGAGCACCTGCGTTATAGTGACATTACCATGGCTCGGAGTGCATTGTCCTCTTATTGCGGGCAGTCTTCAGAACAACATCCTAGCGGGTCTCATCCGTTAGTATCCCAATTTATGAGGAATTTTTTAATAAAAACCCTCCAAAACCTCGCTATACAGAATTCTGGGACATCACTCCTGTTCTCACAATGCTTCGGCAATGGGCTCCAATTACTTCATTATTTACGCAGAGATGAACTCTTGCTGTGGTTATGCTAATAGCGCTGGTTTCAGCACAATGCGTACAAACATTACAATCCTTACGAATACCTTGTATGCATTTGTCTGTCAATGACATTAACTTCTATGTATATGCTTTAATCAAACAAAGCAGGCTCGGTCTGGCTGGAATCAAGGCGATGTTTAAAGCCTATCTTGTTGACCAAATGTTATATGTAGTTACGCCATATAACTTAAGCTAATATATTAAGGTAACAAGGAGTCTCAGAGGTTTTGAGACAGGACTGCTCATTAGTCACAAAAAGACATATAAAAGTGTCAGCACAAACTACTTCTACATGGTTGAATCAGGTTCTCAATTATGCTGGAGTCGACATTCCTGTCTTTAACTCTCACTCCACCAGGGCGGCATCAATCTCCGCTAGACCAAATATTTGAGGCCGCAGGATGGTCTCGAGAAGCAACATTTTCTCAATTTTCTGACAAACCTGTACAGACCGTGCCACGGTTTGGGCATGCTGTTTTGGGTCACATTTAATTCATTTGCTTTGTTTTCTATCATTGTTTGTAATTTTCCCTGAGGGGGGTTATTCCTGTGTTTGTTATTGTTAACAATAGTTATTGAATAATTCGAAGCAATGTTCAATATATTATTTATTCCCTACTGTGTCAACCAAAGCAGATTGTCGTGTGGTGTGCTTCTACAGCATGAAAATACAGAGCTTTGAAATCTTCACGTTGTCACTCACGTGACTCCGAAGTAAAATAGTAAGATTAAACGAGAACTTACCAGTTCGAAGTTTGATCCTTATTTTATGAGGAGTGACGTTGAGGGATTACGTGCCCTCCGCTCCCACCCTCATAATCTAAGAGATCATCTGGTAGTTCTACGAGCCTTACTATGTTACTTCGGCTATTTGTTTTCTGTGTTTTCACGCCGCTGCTTTGAAGTATGACGCGCATGCGCCTGGTGGGGTTTCTTCACATAATCCCTCAACGTCACTCCTCATAAAATAAGGATCAAACTTCGAACTGGTAAATTCACATTTAATCTTACTATTTCTTTCCACTTCCAAACAAAAATGTGGTTGGATTATTCAGCGTATGATCAACCTGTGACAATAAATCCTGGACCATGGTAACATATATGCTTAATCATGCGCAGCACAGATTGATGCAAGCATGTTTTCTGTGACAGATCGAAAATGATCATGACATGGCCATAGCATGGGTCGTTATTGCTATTGGTACAGAAACACTCTTGCTTTCCACATAATTTATCCACAATAAAATATACAGGTTGCAAGGAAATTTCTAAAGGCATTTTATGATAATAGCTGTTAAAACCGATTATACCCATCTGACAAGTTAAAGATTACACTAACTGACAAGAGATGGCCAAAGGACATAACTGCAGCAAATGTTCTTTTGGTAATATGTTTAAAGGTGTCAAAACGCCACATTACCGGACATTCAGATTATAAAGTATAAAGTATAAAGTTTCCTTTATTGTCATTCAGATCAAGTAGCATGGCAATATTTATTCAAAGTATTGGAAAAGTTTAATATGGGAGATAATTTTATTTCATGGGTAAAACTACTATATGATAAGCCGATGGCTAGAATACTGACTAATAATATATTATCCCCGAAATTCTATTTAGCAAGGGGCAATAGGCAGGGATGCGCGTTATTGCCCCTGCTTTTTGCACTAGTGATAGAGCCTTTAGCTGAAAGTATAAGAAGCCATCCGAACATTCATGGGTATATTACCAAACACTCAAATAATAAAATTTCATTATATGCAGACGACATATTATTATATATTACAAATTCGCAAACTAGCATACCAAATATACTAAATTTAATAGAAGAATTTGGTTCTTTTTCAGGATATAGAATAAATTGGAACAAAAGCGAAATTATGACGATAAAACCTCAAGAGTCGACACATCTGTTGAAATTCCCTTTTAGAATTACAACAGAAAAATTTAAATATTTGGGCATCCAAATTACTAGGAACTATAAATCATTATTCAACGCAAACTATATGCCTTTATTAACTAAATTAAATGGGCTGATTAAATTTTGGAAGACACTGCCGATGTCATTAATAGGCAGAATAAACGCGATAAAAATGATCTTCTTACCACAAATATTGTACCTATTTCAATCAATACCAATATACATACCTTAAAAATTCTTCAAAAAGTTAGATTCTGATATTATAAACTTCATATGGGATTATAAATCACACAGAATTAAAAATAAAAAACACTTGTGTAAATCTAAAGAATTAGGGGGACTGACACTCCCTAACTTATTGTATTATTATTGGGCAGTGAATATTAAAAAATATAATCTACTGGTTGGACAGTTCTGCCCAACAGGTAGATTGGATAAGAATGGAGAAAGAGGATTGTTCCCCTTATAATATAGGAGTGATCCTTCTTTCTCCGATAAAACTGAACAATGTAATATACAAAAAGAATCCAATTATTCATAGTATAATACGAATTTGGAAACAAATAAAATTAACTTTAAAATTAAGAAAATTATCACTTCTTTCTCCAATAGCTAATAATCCCTCATTCAAACCATCCATTATTGATAAAACATTTACCCATTGGGAAAGAATAGGAATTAAAATGATGGGAGATATGAATGAAATGGGAAAACTTTTATCATTCCAACAATTACAACTTAAATATAATTTGAAACGTAATCAATATTTCAAATACCTTCAAATTCAAGATTATTTGAAAAAGTATATACAAGGATATCAAACTTTAACCCCAGATCTACTGGAGGAAGGAATGAATAGAACGGCAGAATCAAGTAATTTAATATCTTACTTATATAATATAATTCTAAATATAGAAACACCAATGACAGAAGCAATTAGAAGAGACTGGGAACAAGAGTTATTGATAAAAATTCCGAACGATAGATGGGATAAAAATTTATTATATGTAAACAAATGTTCAATGAATGTAAGACATAACCTAATTCAATTTAAAATTTTACATAGATTATATTATTCGAAAACAAGACTGAATTAAATATTTTCAAATGTTTCCCCCATCTGCGACAAATGTCTAACTCAAAATGCCACTATAGCACATTCCTTTGTCTCTTGTACAAAACTGTATACATTTTGGAATGAAATTTTTGGAATTTTTACAAAACTATTTAACACAAAATTGAACCCCAATACTGAATTGATTATCTTTGGATCAATGGAAGAGGGATAGACAGAGTTGACATGAATACGTTTTTCCCATTGATGGTAGGGAAGATTCAAACAAGAGGGCATGACATGAGAATTAAGGGACAGAGGTTTCAGGGTAACGTGAGGGGGACCTTCTTTACTCAGAGGGTGGTGGCTGTGTGGAATGAGCTTCCAGCAGAAGTGGTGGAGGCAGGATCGATTTTAACATTTAAGAGTAAAGTGGATAGGTATATGGACGTGAAGGGAATGGAGGGGTATGGTCTGAGTGCAGGTAGATGGGACTAGGGGAAAACAAATGGTCGGCACGGACTGGAAGGGCCGAGAGGGCCTGTTTCCGTGCTGTAATTGTTATATGGTTATATGGTTATATGGTTATATGGGAGTAAACTAACTATATTCCTAGAAGCTTTTCTTAATTATGGTCTAATAACAGCAAAAACACTTATACTTAAATTTTGGAAAAACGCACCTACGCCAACATTCAAAATGTGGATCTCAAACATGTCTGAAACGCTACATCTTGAAGAAATGAGATTCCTCTTACTAGGCAAAGTAGACCAATTCTTAAAGATTTGGTCTCCGTTTATCAACTTTATACAAGCATATGGTGCAACATAACATAACCTTAGAAATTAAATGTTTAGAACTGGGTGACGGATGGGCAAAAATATGAGATAGGTAGATCTCTCCTAACCTCTCTTTTCTTTTTACTTTTTCCTTATCTTTCAATCTTTTAACTTCTCACCTCTGTCCTTTATTTTTTTTTTGTTTTCTGTTTCTACTCGCTTGTCTATCTATTCCGACACTCTTTATTTCTTTTTTCTCTCACTGTTCTTTTATTATTGAACTAAAAGTATGAAGTTGTACAAGAATGAGAATATGTATTTATGTATTAGGTACTTAAGTACCAGACTACTGTACTTACTTCTAACAAAAATAAACAAACATTGTCATTCAGACTATTAGTTTGAACGAAATTGCGTACCTTGCAGCCATGACAGAAAATAAAATAACAGAACACACAATGAACACAGTTTAACATCCACCACAGTGAGTCTACCAGGCACCTCCTCACTGTGATGGAACGCAAAAGTCTTTAAGTCCTTATCTCTCCCTTCCTTGTTCTCCCTCTGCGTTGAGGCGATCCAGGCTTTCGATGTTGGGCCCACTGCCGGGTGATGTTAAGTCCCGCGGCCGAATCCGAGGTCCACGAATGGGCCAGTTAAAACTCCGCGGCCCGGAGCGGACGAAACTGCCACCCTCCAGTCCAGCGGACGAGGCTGTTGTTGCGGGAGCTCCGGAGAATCGGTCATCAACCTGGGACCTGCGAGCTCCCTGCGAGCTCTGGATGTTGTCCTCCACTGGGCCCATGGCCGAAGCCTCCAAGGCTCCCAAGTTGGGCCGCTGCCGCCACACCACCACAGCCCCGAAGTCGGCCAGCTTCGCGATGGTGAGTCCTGGCTCTGCCTCCGGAGCTTCGAGGTCGGTCCCAGTTGGAGGCCGCCACCTCCGTGATTAGGCCTCAGCGCAGACGGAGACGGAGATACCATAAAGATAAGGTTGCATCCCCCCCCCCGAAGGAAGAGACTAAAACAAGTTTCCCCCACCCCCCACACATACACAACTAAAAATAAACTAAAACATACGTCCAACAAGACAAAAGAATATAAAAAAAAGGAAAAGACAGACGGACTGCAGACGAGCTGCAGCTGCATGGCAGCACTGCCACTTCCAGAATTAGATGTATGTGTTGTGAACAGCAATGAAGATGCCCAGTTTGTACGCACCAGATTTAAAAAAATATATTGATAAATGCTGTTTCCATCATTCCCACTTCAGAATTGACGTTAAAATTTCAACTGAAATATCTCCTGACCAAATTTGTGATGTATGTGACCAACTAGAAGTAAAACCTGGATAAATCCAACGTATAGTTATGAATGTTGTTCATTAACTAACTACAGTACTGATAAGAGCAATGATTTGCTGTTAAAATGAATTCTGTAATAACGTGTCAACGGTAGCAGTGACAATCGAACACTGCGGTTTTAATGTTTCACGTGTTCACAATTTAATTAATCCATCTTTATGGATTAAAACAAATAATAACATTGGGAATTAAAACACATTTGATTGCATTCCGTGACTTAAAATAGTCAATGTTCGCTCTGAAGACATTTCCAGCACAGTAGGGTCGGGGGGGGGGGGGGGGGGGGGGGGGGGGGGGGGGGGGGGGTTGTGTGTGAATTAGTGCGGGATGGATAGATGGCAGGGGGGTGGGGGGGGTGGTTGAGAAGGCAATCGGTGCGGAATGGATAGATTGAGGCAGGGGGATTAGTGCATGTTGGTTGGAGAAGGTAAAATTGTGAGGGGAGAGCACGGGGGATGTCAGTGGGGTTGAATGGGGGATCAGTACAGGATGGATGGGGGGAACAGTACAGGATGAATGGGCGGGATCAGAACAGGATGAATGGGGGTAGACAAAAATGCTGGAGAAACTCAGCGGGTGAGGCAGCATCTATGGAGCGAAGGAAATAGGCAGCGTTTTTCGGATTGAGACCCTTCTTCAGACGGATCCCCCCATTGTTCTTGAATGGAGGGTCAGTGCAGGATGGATGGGGGGGGGGGATCAGTGCAGGATGAATGGGACGGTCAGTACAGTGTGGATGGGTGGATCTGTGCAGGATGAATGGGTGGACTTTACAGGATGAATGGGTGGTTCACTATAGCATGGATGGGGGATCAGTGCAGGATGATTGGGGGGTTCAGTAAAAGATGAATGATGGGAACAGTACAGGATGGATGGGGAGATCATTGCAGGATGGATGAGGGGATTGGTGCAGAATAAATGGAGGGGTGGTCAGTACAGGATGGATTGGGGGACCAGTGCAGGATGAATGAGGGGATCAGTAAAAGATGAATGGGATGATCAATACAGGATGGATGGGGAGATCGGTGCAGGTTAAATGGAGGGGGGGTCAGTACGGGATGAATGGGGGAGGCCAGTAAAGGATGGATGGGGGGTCAGTACAGGATAAATTGTGGGACCAGTGTAGGATGGATGGGGAGTGGCAGGAGAATCAATGCGAGGTGGATAGGGTGATCAGTGCAGGATTAATAGATGGGGGGGCGGGGGTTAGATGGGGAGGGGAGCACAGGGGTTGTCAGTGAGGACTGAATAGAGGCGGTAATGCGGATCAGTGCGGGATGGAGAGGTGGGGTCCCAGGATAAGGGGGATGGAGGGGGGCATACAAGAGAGAAAGAGAGAGAGAGAAAGAGAGAGAGAGGTGGGGATGTGGGGAGGAAGGAAGGTCAGCGCTCCTCGGACATCACCGGCATCATCGCCCCGCTGCCTTGGCCGTCCCTGTCCACTGGCAAGTGCCGCCGCCAAAGAGGGAGGCAGTTGGGATCTCCCCTCCTCCGCCAGCCATCAGGAAGGTGCGGGGCCCAGTGGTGCAGGTGCTTCAGATGGAGGAAAGGGGCCTCCCACTTCCTTCCTTCCTCCCTCCCTCCCTCCTCTCGGCGTCGGCATGCGGGAGGGTTTGTTTTGAAAGCGGTTATTGCCGTTGGCGGAGTGGCAAGCAGCGGCCGCTATCAGTGTGGGCGGGGTGTGGGTGGAGGAGGAGGTGGAGCCGCTGTCTCTGCCGCTGCTGCTGCTGTGCGGGGCCCGTCATTCGCTCCGTCACCCCACACCTAGTATCTTTGCCCCGCACTACAGCTTGTTACCGCCGCTGACACAAAACATCACTTGCTTTTCTCCAGAGATGCTGCCTGACCCACTGAGTTCCTCCAGTTTCTTGTGTCTATGTTCGGTATAAACCAGTATCTGCAGTGCCAAGCCGGGCAAAATGACTCTGCATTTAGGTTGCCCGGCTGCACTTTGGGCGGCCATTGGCACCTGGGCAACCGCTAATTTCGAGCCCTACATTAGCACAGTTTATCGAACTAGCTTATCAAATATGAAAATCTATTGAAGGCTTATTGCCATTTAATTTCCCTTTTCTTTAATCATAGAATGGCTCCATAACAGAAGTGTCTACATCGTGGGTCTACATCAGGAAACTGGAAGTATCCTGAGCTAATTCTGTGGCCACCATCATCTATTGCAACAAGTGATGGCTCCTACCGATTGTCGCCGGAAGCTTGCATCCTTTTCAGGACGGACGATGACAGCGACGTCACCATTTGTAACATGGAAGATAGACACGAAAGGAGAATCATAGAATGGTATTTAGAACCATTTACAGCTTGCTGGATAGAAATGGCTGTGAGATACCACTTTAAACATTTGCCGACACATTAGTAATGATGGCAGTTCATGAATAACTCAGTTTAGTTTTCCCTCTCACTCAGGTATTGATTCTATCCAAACTAATTTATTTCCTTTTAAGGATGGGTAGTGTGCAATGCGGTGGTTGCTCCCCTCAGAATTTCCTTCACATTGCACAAACTTATAAAATGTTATTTATTAGAAAAGATTCTACTCTGGCATTTTGAGAATACCAACACAAACCTGCAACTTTAATTAATTTTTGAAGCCCAAAACACAGGAATTCTATTAGCAAACCTTCAGTGAGAAAAGGGCAGCATTTCAGAATAAGGAATTGGGAAGAAATAAAGAAAGCAATAATCAAAAAAAGCAGACACATCTGTTTAGAACAACATAAGGAAGTAAACACAAAAAGTCACTCAGTGGGACAGGCAGCATCTCTGGAGAGAAGATGTTTTGGGTCGAAACCCTTCTTCAGACTGGTCAGGGATAAGGGAAACAAGAGATATAGATGCTGATGTGGAGAGATAAAGAACAATGAATGAAAGATAAACAAAAAAGTAACGATGATAAAGGAAATAGGTCATTGTAAGCTGTTTATAGGATGAAAATGAGAAGTTAGTGGACTTGGGTGGGGAAGGGATAGAGAGAGAGGGAATGCTGGGGCTACCTGGTGAGAGAAATTAATATTAAGTAAATGTCTCTGCTTAGACATCTTCCATGCAAAATAGATGCAAGCTAGGGATACTTTTTGCAATAACAAAGCATTGCATTAAAAATGGAATGCAGTTCTGATGGAAGAATTCAGTTTTCTTCATTTTTAATATTGCAGCAGCAATAAGCTCATGGAATTAATGTTTCAGGGCATATCATAGACTTGTGTCCATCTCTGCCTATTGGCCATAGAAGCCCCGCAGAAAGGAGAGGTGAGATCAGAGATTTGTTATTTAATGGTAGGGAATAGTGGATAGCAAGAGATCAGCTAACTATTAATCATGTTACTATTAAATGAGAAGCAGTATAAAAGGAAGACAACTTTTA
The DNA here is from genome assembly GCA_035221665.1 of Okamejei kenojei. NCBI lineage: Eukaryota > Metazoa > Chordata > Chondrichthyes > Rajiformes > Rajidae > Okamejei > Okamejei kenojei. Next base: position 41,565,022 of record CM069146.1, read on the forward strand.
ATTTGTGATGCTATGAGACTCATTGAAGAAAAAAAAACAATGGATATGTATGGACCATTATATGTGCAGGTGCAGAGAATAAGCTGAGAAACTTAATGTGAAAAGTTCAAAAAAAGACTTTCAAAAAGATAAATAGTTTACAAAGGATAGGAAATATCAAGAGGAAGAGAAATAATGTGGGGGATGAGAAAGGAATTATTTTTATATTTAATCAAGAGGATAAATACTGGCAAAGGTGCACATGATGAAGGAAGCACGAAAAAAGGGTAACAGGATTTGGGTTGTTTAATGGGAACTTGAATAGATTTTGTAAACATATTTGAGAAACCAGGCAACTGAGGAAAATACAAAGACACCAAATGATTCCGAAGAATAGAGTAACAAATGCCCAGAATGTGGCAGATGTCTTGAATGATTTATTGGTGCTTGCACTAACAAATGCAGTCGAACGCTCTCTTCCTATTTCAACTTTTGAAGTTTAAGGCAAGGAAATGAAACATTGATTAATTGTCAACAAAGAGGCAAACAGCTGGCCTTTGTTCCAGCCATCTGCCTAACAAAACCCTACCTCACCTGTGTCCATCCATTACCTGCCACAGTATGTCCTGTCTCTCCTCTTTCTTAGTTTTCTCCCCCCCCCCCCCCCCCCCCCCCCCCCCCCCCCCCCCCCCCCCCCCCCCCCCCCCCCCCACAATGAGTTAGAAGAACAGTTTTGACCCAAAACGTCATCTATCCATGTTCTCCAAATGTGTATATAATGGCATATGGACGCACTGATCTGTTTTGTAGTCAATGCCTACTATGTTCTATTGCGCTGAAGCAAAGCAATAATTTCATAGTCCTGTCAGGGACACATGACAATAAACTCTTTTGACTTTTGACTTCTCCAATGATGCTGCCTGAGTTACCCCAGCACTTTATGTCCGTCTTCTCGTAATGGAGGTGATGCTGAGAAAGTTTCCTAGATTTATTCCTGAGAAAAAGTGGCTGACATATGAAGAGAGTTGACACAGGTTGGGCTCACGTGGGCAAAGTGCTGGAAACGCATGCTGGCTTGGCAGGTCAGGTAGCATTTGTGGAAAGAAAACAGTTAATATTTCCGGTCCTCAGAAGAATTTCGACCTGAAACATGAATTCTGTTTTTCTTTCCACAGACGCTGATTGACCCGCTAAGTGTTTCTAGCATTTTCTTTTTTTAGATGCCGGTGCCTCTTCCTGCCCACGGACAATGAGGGACTGTGCCCATACACAGAGGCAAAGACTGAGCCACCAAGGTAACCCTTAGAGACCGCAATTGATGCCTCTTCAAGCCCAAAGCTGAGCCGCCAGGATAAACCTTAGACTCCAAGCGCCTCCCCTCTCGAGGCAAGGGTAAACTGCAGGGGGTAGCCTGAGATCACCACAACAAAAATTGGAAACTACCAGTGGTCAGCTATTCATGGTTCAGGTTATGAGAATGGTCACTCTCAGAAGATTTCCACATACTAATCTATGCGATGCCCAAACTACCTAACGATGGCATAACAATGCGTGGATGCATTGCTATGCCTCGCACCTATTCTCCCACTTTGCTGTGAAAATGAATTCTGGGTCCAGCAATGGAACACTGTCCTGTTGAAAAGAGGTAAAGGATGCACTTTCCATCTGTCCTCTCATCTTTAGCCTAATGGTTTTCTTCTTTAAAAAGAAAAATATAGCTTTGATGGAAACACTGGCTGAACAGATGTTATCAAAAAAAGCTTAATGCATGAGATTTTTTTCAACTTTAATTATTTCTTTGTGTATTCAGGTGTTTTTATTCTTTTTGTATTTAAAAAAAAAAAATTATTTTAGTTATTTTTCTCATTGTATACGATTATCAAAAACATTTGAACAATTTAAAAACCATTCAGCACAAGGATGTGGAGGGTCAGCTTGATCTGCCCTTTACATCCAGAAGGGGAAGTATGAATGGGCTGGTAGTACATCGAATGCGTCCAGGCATTGAGCCAGATCCAGCATGATCAAGCTCACAGCTTTAACAACAGAATTAAAATGTAATTTGTTTTACTCTTGATCCGTCAGACCTCTTAAACTTTGGACTCTTCATTGAACAGAATCTTAATCTATTCAGATGGTTCTTTGTGTCAACCTGTATTCATTGGGAATCCTTTCCTTTGACATTCTTTATGTTCTACAATGTTAGATTTTAATTCTGTATGCAATTTACTCTAGTAACATGCAGGTTTTAAAGGTTTAACCTTAATTGATGGAAAAATCAGGTTGTGAGCATGTTCTCTCTTCCATGGTTTCCCAATGTGACCCAAATCTGCTACCTTGACTGACAATGGTAGAATTTCTTATTCTTTGTAGTTACATTTTCTATTTATAATAAACCAGAACATTTTGAAAATGCTCATTTTGAAATGTCTCGCGGCCTCTGTGCAGGGACAAGGTTGCTTTCATAAAAACGTATTGGTTATGCATACAGAACAGGAGAAATGATTTAATAATAACACAGAATGGAGACTTGAAAGTGTTATAGTATTAAAGAATTAAATAGCAATTTCCCTGACTCTTATCTGAGATTCTCCACAGGTTCCTCTGTCGTCTCCAGAACTTAGTGTTACTTGTGACATATTAGCCAGAGGCAAAGCTATACAATCTAAGAGGGAGACATGGAACATAGAACATTATAGCACAGGAACAGGCTTTCGGCCCACAATGACTGTGCTGAACACGATTCCAAAACCAACTCTTATTTCCCTGCACAATGGATCATGTGCAGACAGATACGAGTTGGTCTTGGTGCCTTCTATTCGTTTAAATGACATCATGTCATTGTGTCCTTCTATCCTCTTGAATATCACCATCATATCTGCCTCCATCACCACCCCGGCAGGGCGTTCCAGGCACTCACCACCCTCTGTGTATTAAACAACGTCTTGCACATCTCCTTTAAACTTTGTCACTCTCACTTTAAATCTATGCCCTTCCTGCAACAATGCGCTCTCAGCGTCAGTCAGACCAAGAAGCAGATTGTTGACTTTAGAAGAGGAAGGCCAGTCTTCATTGACGTGGGGATAGTCAACAACTTCAAGTTCCTGGGCGTGCATATCTCTGGAGATCAGTGGGCCCCTGCACATTGATGCAATCACATAGAAAACCCATCAGCACCTCCACTTCCTTCGAAGATTGGGTAGATTTGGTATGTCAATGAATACTACCTTGAACCTCTACAGGTGCACGGTAGAGAGCATACTGATTGGATACCTCACGGCCCTGTTCGGCAACTCAAACACTCATTGGAGATCACAAAAAGTGGTGAACATTGCCCAGTCCATCATGAGTACTGACCTCCCCGCCATTGTAGAGGTTTCAGGAGCCGATGCCTCAAAAAGGCAGCCAGCATCATCAAGGACCCATAGCACTCTGGCCAAGCTCTCACTTCACTCCTGCCATCGGGAAGAAGGTATCGGAGCTTGGTAAGTGTAACATCAAGGTTCAGGAACAGTTTCTTGTTCCCAAGTGTTAGGAGCAGAATTAGGCCAATCAGCCCATTAAGCCTTTCAATCATGGATGATTAACTCTCCCTTAACCCCATTCTCCTGCCTTGCTCCCCATAATCCCTGATACCCATACTAATCAAGAATCTGTCAAATATCCATTGACCTGGCCTCCATAGCCATCTGTGGCAATGAATTCCACAGATTCACCTTCTTTCCAACAACGAACAGGCTCTTGAACATGACAAACACCAACTAAACCATACAAACTATCTTGATTGCACTTGGGACTTATGTTTAATATTGTATTCTTTAATTTATTGAACTTTCTTTTGTTCATGGTATTATCTCTGAACACTGTGTTTACAGACCTGTTACGCTTCTTGCAGGTACGAATTTCATTGTTCTGTTTTCGGAACCTATGACAATTTTACTTCGGAGTCACGTGAGTGACTACATGAAGAAGCCCCGCTAAGTGCATGCGCGTCATTACGTCTGCGCATGTCGCACTGAACGGGCTGGAGAGCGCAGCTCCACCAGCGGTAAGTAGAAACTTCACAGGTAAGTGGTTTTGAAACTTTGCCTGGAAGTCTTTAATCTCTGTCAAGCTGGCTCGAGCAGTCAGTAGGATTCGGTGGTATGGAGCGATCAGGTAGGAGAGTTCGCAGCAAGCGTGGGTCCAGCGATGCGGATTCACAAATTAGGTCGGGTCGGCAGATTAGAGAGGCAACGCCGGTTCCGATACCGGGTGCCGTTTTATGACAGCCGTTATCCTAGAGAGTGAACTTTCTACACCAGCTCCAGGGACTCAGGAGACTGAGGCCACTGATAGCCATAGGAAGGCTAAAAGAAAGTCCATCAGACCCGTTTTGTCAGACGAGTCTGAAGAAGAAGGAGACTCCCCTCCAGATAATAAAAGAATGTGGGGGAGGATGCAAAATATGGAGAAGATGCTCCAAACTTTGATAAATCAAGGGTCAAAGGCCCCAGTGATTCCCCAGAGAGCTGCTCAAGAAGGCCCATATCAAGAAGAATATGTGGAGTATCAGCAACGGGATTTCCTTCCGGCGCCTTGCTTAGGACTGGAGAATGCCTCCCTACAGTATGACTTGGGAGCAGGACAGGATGAAGCTGACCCTGATTCTGGTGTCCCTGCTCATGTGCATACACTAGAGCACAAGAGCCACGCTCCGGGTGTCCCAGAAATAGCAATGAGTTTTGCTATTCCGGAGGGGACTGGTGAGGCAAAGGACGAGTATCTTGCCAACAATATCAATTATTTAGTGTCTCACCAGCTCCAGCAAGCTATGATGCAAGAGACTACTGACAAATATAAGACACCTGTCAACTGTGCATCACTGAAAGTGCCCACAGTGAACCCAGCAATCTGGGCACCCGTGAGTCCTTCTATGAGGGGACAGGAGGTTCGGTATCAACACGTCCTCCAACTGGTGGCTGCAGCAATTACGCATTTGGCACAATGGTCAAAGGGACAATGATTACTCAAACTCAAAAAGATATGTTGGCTATTTTATGCAATGCATTTTTTGAGGTAAATTGCATCAGGAAAATCGCCATCAGGCCAACACTCAATCAAAAATTTGCTGCTTTATGTAAGGCGACTAATGTACAAACGTCTGAATTCCTGTTTGGAACAGACCTTGTCAAGCAAATTCGTGAAATTTGATGATGAGGCCAAAACAATTGGTTTAATGACGCCAAGCATATCAAGGCCACCTATTCGAAAGCCTGGTTTAATGTACCGAAGGTCGGATCCAGGTGCTGGGCCCAGCAGGGGGAGGCCAGTGGGGCAACGAGTTTACCCACCAAGACAGACCGGCTACAACCCCAATATGGGCAGACAACAGACTTACAGGCCAACTGTAGAGGTACAGGGAATTTTTGTTAACGATAAAGTTTCTGGACAACCTCCTATTGGAGGTAGATTATAATTGGTCTATAATGAATGGTGCAGTATAACATCTGATATGTTTATACTAAATACTGTGTCAGGTTCTACCATTGAGTTTATCTCAGGGATAGATCCACCTCAACAGCGCAAGCCTAATAAAATGTTGGTGTTTTCTGCTCCAGAGACTGAACAGGGAAACAATGAGATTAAGAATTTATGCCAAAAAGGAGTGATTGAGAAAGCCATTAATCATCCTCAACAATTTGTGTCTAATATATTCCCCGGATCTAAAAAAGATGGGGGTTGTAGAGTATTTCTGGACCTCACTCACTTACATTCCTCAGTTCTCTATAGGCATTTTAAAATGGACACCTTCATTACTGCTAAACAGTTGGTATCACAGGGCTGTTATATGGCAACTATTGATTTGCAAGATGCATATTATTCAGTGCTAATTCATGCTCATTATCGCAGGTACTTGAAATTTAATTGGATGGGACAGCTGTGGCAATACAAAGCATTGCCGAAAGGATTAAGTTCAGCATCTAGGACTATTTACTAAGTTGTTAAAACCTGTGCTGGGGCTATTGAGGGCCCATAATCAAATTGTCATGGCTTATTTAGATGATATCTTAATTATAAGCAACACTAAAGAGTCAGCTGAAGAGTTGGTTGCAGCAACCAAAAATGTGTTTGAAACATTGGGGTTTTTGGTCCATCCAACTACGTCCAAGTTGCAGCCAACCCGAAATATTGAGTATTTGGGATTTCTTATTGATTCAGTTGATATGACAATAACATTACCAACAGCCAAGGTTGTGGATATTGCTAATGTCTGTACTTGCCTCACACAAAAACTTTATCCCTCCATCCAAGAAGTCGCTAAGGTCATTGGGAAATTGGTAGCAGCTTTCCCTGCAGTACAGTTCGGACCTTTGCATTATCAACATTTGCAAAGAGCAAGAGAACAAGCACTAAAAGAGCATGCAGGCCATTTTGATCGGGTTATGCAGTTACCAACCACAGCTCTAGCAGAATTGCAGTGGTGGATTGTTAATGTTAGTCAAGCTACCAATAACATTTTGGTACAAGAACCTTCAGTGATCTTGCAGACTGATGTGGGGGCTACGGACACCGAGTCTAGCTGTGGGGGTAGATGGAATGAACAAGAAGGTTTGATTCTCCACACACAAGGGATAAATTATTTGGAATTATTGGGGGCGTTTTATGGGTTAAAGGCATTTTGCTCCACAATGAATAATTTACACGTTCAACTCCAGATTGATAACACCACAGCAGTGGCATATATTAATCATATGGGAGGAGCAAGATCAGTATCATGTGATAACTTGGCTAACCTCATGTGGCATTGGTGTATTTCAAGGAACATCTGGGTTTCAGCCATCTATCTACCAGGTATGGACAATGTGGTGGCAGACCATAGGTCGCAAAAGTTTAATGACAATATAGAATGGATGTTGAATTCTGAAAATTTTCAAACAATTGTCACTTGATTTGGGTTGCCAGATATTGATCTGTTTGCATCCAGATTGAATCACCAGTTGCCTAAATATGTTTCATGGGAGCCAGATCCAGGAGCAGTAGCTGTGGATGCATTCTCGTTACAATAGGGGCACTCATTCTTTTATGCATTTTCTCCATTTTGTCTGATCACGAAATGCCTCACCAAAATAGAGTGTGACTCCGCCACAGGCGTTTTGGTGGTCCCAGATTGGCCAACACAACCATCGTTCCCATTAGTACTCAGAATGATGGCTCAGCCATTCATGATGATTCCCAGCTGCAGTAATTTGTTGGTGCATCTGGTTACAGGAGAAAGTCACCCGTTACATGACCGTATCAATTTGTTGGTCTGCTGGTTCTGACCAGACCATTCCAAGGCCTTGGATTGTCGAACAGGACCATGGAGGTCATCACTGCAGCCTGGAGAAATAGCACTAAAAAACAATATGTGGTTCACATAAAGAAATGGGAGATGTTCTGTGTACAATCAAATATATCTTATCATACTGCAAGCATATGTGATATGTTGGAGTTCCTTGCTAATTTGCATTTTGATGAGCACTTGAGTTATAGTGCCATTAACAGTGCTTGGAGTGCTTTGTCCTCCTATTTAGAGCAGTCTTCAGAACAACAACCTTTCGGGTCTCATCCGTTAGTATCCCGATTTATGAGAGGAATTTTTAACAAAAACCCTCCTAAACCTAGATATACAGAAATCTGGGATATCAGTATAGTTCTCACACTGCTTTGGCAATGGGCTCCAATTACGTCATTATCTATGCAGACATTTAACTCTTAAAGTGGTTATGCTAATGGCGCTGGTTTCAGCACAACGTGTACAAACATTACAATTGTTACGAATAGATTGTATGGATTTGTCTGTAGATGACATTACATTTTATGTCTATGATTTAATCAAACAAAGCAGGCCAGGTATGGCAGGAACCAAGGTGACGTTTAAAGCATATCCTGTTGACCAAATGTTATGTGTAGTTAAACACTTAAGCCAATATATTGAGTTAACAAGGAGTCTCAGAGGTTCTGAGACAGGACTGCTCATTAGTCACAAAAAGCCATATAAAATAGTGTCAATACAAACTATTTCTAGATAGTTGAAACAGGTTCTCAATTATGCTGGAGTCGACACTCATGTATTTAAATCTCACTCCACCAGGGCGGCATCAACATCCATGGTGAAGGCTCAGGATGTGCCGCTAGACCAAATCCTCGCGGCTGCAGGATGGTCTAGAGAATCAACATTTTCACAATTCTATGACAAACCTGTACAGACAGTGCCACGGTTTGGGCATGCTGTTTTGGGTTCCATTTAATTCATTTGCTTTGTTTTATATAATTGTTTGTAATTTCCCCCTGGGACAGAGGAGTTATTATTTTGTTTTTTGTTATTATTATTATTTAAAAAATATATATAGTTATTGAAGCAATGTTCAATATATTATTTATTCACTACTGTGTCAACCAAAGCAGATTGTCGTATGGAGTGCATCTACGGCATGAAAACACAAAGCTTTGAAATCTTCACGTAGTCACTCACATGACTCCGAAGTAAAATAGTAAGATTAAACGAGAACTTACCAGTTCAAAGTTTGATCCTTATTTTATGAGGAGTTACGTTGAGGGATTACGTGCCCTCCGCTCCCACCCTCATAATCTAAGAGATCATCTGGTAGTTCTAGTCTTTTTTAAAGCCTTACTATGTTACTTCGGCTATTTGTTTTCTGTGTTTTCACGCCGCTTCTTTGAAGTATGACGCGCATGCGCCTGGCGGGGCTTCTTCACGTAATCCCTCAACGTAACGCCTCATAAAATAAGGATCAAACTTCGAACTGGTAAGTTCTCATTTAATCTTACTATTAAACACTCTTGACGCTCATATTTATTATTTCCATCTTGGAAACATCTGTTGATCCTCTCTATGCCTATATGTTGTATTAATTTATCTTGAGAATTCTGCACGTATAATGCAACATAAAATATTTATCAATGGTTAGAATTATGTATCTATAATTATGTTACTATTATGTTCTTCTTTAGTACATTTCTTTGCCATGTTAAGTTTTTGTTTATAATGTTCCTCCACTGAGCTTGATTTCTTGGGAATTTGTAATGTGTAATTTATGGAAAGGCTATGGAGGCCAAGTCAATGGATATTTTTAAGGCAGAGACAGATAGATTCTTGATTGGTACGGGTGTCAGGTGTTATGGGAAGAATGCAGGAGAATGGGGTTTTTGAGGGAAAGATAGATCAGCCTTGATTGAATGGCAGAGTGGCCTTTGATGGGCCGAATGGTCTAATTCTGCTCCTATTACTTATGAACATGAAATATTGGAAGAAAGATATCCTTTCTTGAGACATAGAGTCATAGAGTCATAGAGCGATACAGCATGGAAACAGGCTCTCCGGCCCAACTTGCCCACACGGGCTAACGTGTCCTAGCTTCACTCGTCCCACCAGCCTGCGTTCGGTTCATATCTCTCCAAACCCATCCTATCCATGTGACTGTCTTACTGTTTCTTAAACTATGGTATAGTCCCAGCCTCAACTACCTCCTCTGGCGGCTTGTTCCATACACCCACCACCCTTTGTGTGAAAAAGTTATCCCTCGGATTCCTATTAAATCTTTTCCCCTTCACCTTGAACCAATGTCCTCTGGTCCTTGATTCCCCTACTCTGGGCAAAAGACTGCATCTACCTGATCTAGTCCTGGCAACATCCTCGTAAATCGTCTCTGAACCCTTTCATGCTTGACAATATCTTTCCTATAACATGGTGCCTAGAACTGAACACAATATTCTAAATGCAGTCTCACCAATGTCTTATACAACTGCAACATGACCTACCAACTTCCATACTCTGAAGAAGGGTCTCGACCCGAATCACCCATTCGGGTCAAGACAGAGATGGTGCCTGTCCCGCTGAGCTACTGTAGCATTTTGTGTCTATCTTCTATACTCAATACTCAGACTGATGAAGGCCAAAGTGCCAAAAGCCTTTTTGACTACCTTATCTGCCTGCGACTCGACATCCCAAAATGCAACACCTCATACTTCACTGTATTAAATTCCATCAACCATTCTCCGCCCACCTGGCCAATCGATCCATATCCTGCTGCACTCTTTCACAACCATCTTCACTATCTGCAAAACCACTCACTTTTGTATCATCAACAAACTTGCTAATCTTGCCCTGTATGTTCTCATCCAAATCATTGAAGTAGATGACAAACAGTAATGGGCCCAGCACCGAACCCTGAGACACACCACTAGTCACAGGCCTTATCCGAGAAGCAACATTCCACCATCACCCTCTGCTTCCATCCATGGAGCCAATTTGCTATCCATTCAGCTATCTCTCCTTGGATCCCATGCATTCTAACCTTCCAGAGCAGCCTAACATGCGGAACCTTGTCGAATAATGCAGAGACTTGTCGATGGATTAAAGATATTCCTCTATTGCCATTTGTGTTGACCACTTAAATGTAAGAACAGATGTCTTGTTACTGTGATGTGTGTTCAATTTTGAGATCACTGATTTCTATAATTCTATAATTTTGAAGTTGGGGAGTGAACCCCTGGCAAACGGCTCAAATAAAAGGCATTTCTTTTCTCAGCTGCCTTGTTAACTTTTAATAGTGGAGGTCAAATGAAGGGAACACTGAATTCAACTGTGCAGCTTGCTTCATGGCAATGAATGAAACTATTTATATCCATGAGAAAGCAAGCCATTAAATCCTTCAGCTAAAATATCTTGCCAGTGCTTTCCACAATTCAGCTGTTTTTCCATTGCTGTTGCGGTAGTAACACATTGCTGTGACATCGAGTTGGCCATCACTGTATGATTTCCATCATGAGATGCTGTGGTTCTGGATAGTTGATCAGAGGAAATGCTTTCAGGCTGCTTCCTATCAGTTCAACAAAGGACGTTTAGTGGAACTATTGTTGATGCCATTTCACCAAAGGACTTGTCTCAATGACATTTAATAAATGTCACAAGAGTGTTAAAAATAGCTGCTGTTCTGGAACAACAAAACTTGGATCACTGGCATAGGCAGAAACTGCAAATGTGATATAATAGTAAGATTAAACGAGAACTTACCAAGTTTGAAGGTTGATCTGTATTCTACGAGGAGTCGCGGTGAGGGATTTCATGAAGACCCCGCCAGCACGCATGCGCAGCATCCTTCAAAGCAGCGGTGTGGAATCACAGAACGCACCATGACTAAAAATAGTAAGATGAAGAACGTAGAACTTCCCAGTTGACCTTATGATAGAGGGTGGGAGCGGGGGGCACGAAATCCCTCACCGCGACTCCTCGTAAAATACAGATTCACCTTCAAACTTGGTAGGTTCTCGTTTAATCTTACTATTTTACTTCGGAGTCACGTGAGTGACTTCATGAAGATTTCAAAGCTCTGTGATTTCACGCCCTGGACAACGTCCATGCTTATCACACTGCCGCAAGTCTGATGGAGGAAGGCTGTTAATGCAGTTCAGTCGAAACTGGCTGAAAAATTAACACAATTTATTAATCAAATAAAACAAACAAATAACCCCTAATTCGGGGACAGACATTCACTGAGCGGTTCCCACCAGTGGCTTATTGTAGAACCATGGCTCGCTGCTGATGTGGATGCAGCCCTAGTGGAATGAGACTTAAAAATGTTAGTAGCAACTCCTGCTGCATCCAGCACCACCCTGAGCCACCTGTAATCCTGATGTAGTGGTGGAGATGGGTGACTATGCAGAGAGTGGCATCTACAGGGTACGCCCGAAACTCCAACTGCAGCCCATGCGCCCCTGGCATGTGCTGTTTCAATAAATCTTGGACAAAGAAATTTATTTGACCAGGGATGGCCACCATGCTGTCCAGTCACAGTTTTTGTAACGTCTGGACTCGTTGGGCTGTCGTCAGTGCCATCAGCATCACCACCTTGAGGGTGAGCTGTTTCAGTGGTAGCTCATTCATTGGAGCCCAGCTCCTCAGTAGGGTCAGCACGATCCCCACATCCCACGTGAAAGTATATCTGGGTCGTGGGGGGTTGGTGTTGAACACTCCCCTCATGAGTTTAGACACCAGGTGGTTGGAGCTGATACCTATATCCAGGTATGAGGATAGTGCACTCCTGGCGCTGTTGATGGCACTGTAGCTAAGGCCAGCATCGGAATGGAAGCCAGCTAGGAATTCCAGGACATCAGGTATCGTTGCTGTGTTGGAAGTCTTGTTGGTCCGAGCACAGAAAGCCTCCCACTTTCTGATTTGCGTGAGGTACTGTTTCCGAGTTGATTCTCGGCATGATGCGGAGATGAGTTCCATGGCTCGTGGTGAGATGCCCGCCTGGATAAGTGGTCTTTTCAGAACCTGCAGGCCAACAAGTTTAGGTGACCATGGCAAGGATGACTATCCCCTGTAATGGGGTGAGTAATCAATTTGGGGTGTTTCCCAATCGACATCCATGGTTGTTTTAAAATTTTAAGGACCATCGGGTACCATGGTTGTGTAGGCCAGTCAGGAATGATCAATATGCCAGTTGCAGAGTCCAGTTTAATTTTCTGCAATACCCGACTGATGAGGCAGAATGGCGGAAATGCGTAGCAAAACCATCCATTGCTATTGCCCCAGGGTCTGGTTCCCAAGACACATACGTTGGTATCTGATGGTTCAACCTGGACGCAAAAAGGTCAATATGTCCCATAGTGAGCTATAATGTCTCCAAAAATTTGGGGGTTCAACATCCACTCGATGTTGTCATTGAAAACTCGGGACCTGGTGTCCGCCACTGTATTAAGCTTCCCAGGCAAATAGGTCACTGTAATCCAAATATTCCTTTCAATGCACAGTGCCAAATTGTGTTTGCCAATTCATCACAAGATGGCGACCTGATACCACCCATATGATTGATGTAAGCCACCACTGTAGTGTTATCTATTTGAAGGCAGACATGTAAATCCCGTGAATTAGTACAGTAAGCCCGCAGTCCATGAAATGTCCCCAGCATTTCTATATAATTTATCCCGTGTGACTCCAGGAAGGTAGACTCACGAGAGTTCCATCTGCCACCACAACTGGACATCGTATCAGTTGCTCCCCAGCCTTGTGCGCTTGCGTCAGTTTGTAGCACAACGTCTGGGTTGCTTACTATGATGGGTCTGTGAAACTCACTAATATTGTCAACCCACCATTGTAGCTTGTTTCTAGCATTTGCTGGTAACCGGATTGGCCGATCAAAGTGCCCAGCATTTGCTTTTAATGCTGTGATCTTTGTTCATTGTAAATTTCGGTAGTGTAGTGGTCCGAATTGTGCAGCTGGGAATGTAGCTACCAATTTCCCTAGTACTTTTGCTGTTTGCCGAATGGTCGGTACCCTGGCGCAAGTAAGACTGTGGCACTCTTCTTTTATAGCAGTAGCTTTATTGGTTGGGATGGTAATCTTCATTAAGTTGGTGTCTAGGTTGAACCCCAAATAATCCATAACCCGTACCGGGTGCAACTTTGACTTGTCTGGATGGATTACAAATCCCAGCTTCTCGAAGAGAGCCTTAGAAACATAGAAACATAGAAATTAGGTGCAGGAGTAGGCCATTCAGCCCTTCGAGCCTGCACCGCCATTCAATATGATCATGGCTGATCATCCAACTCAGTATCCCGTACCTGCCTTCTCTCCATACCCTCTGATCCCCTTAGCCACAAGGGCCACATCCAACTCACTCTTAAATATAGCCAATGAACTGGCCTCAACTACCCTCTGTGGCAGAGAGTTCCAGAGACTCACCACTCTCTGTGTGAAAAAAGTCTTTCTCATCGCGGTCTTAAAGGATTTCCCCCTTATCCTTAAGCTGTGACCCCTTGTCCTGGACTTCCCCAACATCGGGAACAATCTTCCTGCATCTAACTTAGTTGCAGCCACTGCCCTTGTAGCCAATTGGAGGGTCTGACCCACTATAAGGATATCATCCAAATATGCCATAACCATATAATTTTGTTGTCGGAGAAGAGCCAATGTAGGTTTTACTAATTTTGTAAAAAGCCTAGGAGCTGTGGTGATTCCATTGGGCAATGCCTTGCATTCCCATAATTGATCCTTCCAAACAAACTTGAGGAATTTCCTGTGAGCCTCAGAGATGTGCACCGTATAGTATGCATCTTTTAAATCGATGCATGCCATAAAGTACCCTGGGTAAAGCATCTGCTTGGCTGTTTCAAAAGTATCCATTTTGAAGTGGGTATTTTGTACAAAAGTGTTCAGTTCAGTTAAGTCTATTATAATCCGACATCCCCCATCTTTTTTAATTCTGGTGAAAATGTTGGACACAAACTCAATAGGTTCATGCGTTGTTTTGCCAATTACCCCTTTTTCTGCTAGCCGTATAATTTCAGCATGTCCTGCCTCCACCTCTTTTTGGGATAGTGTAAATTTCCTATGAGGCGAATGCTGGGTAGGGGGATTTATACCACCAATAAATTTGATAACATAGCCTTGGACACTTTGTAAAATAAACTCATCTGCAGTGACAGTGTTCCATATTTCCAAAAAACCCCGCAATCGCCCACCAATTTGTGCAGGAGGGGATGCTACGGCGTGAGAGGAACCAGGCCCCCTTACCTCCATGGTTAGCGACGGTTCCTTACGTATGGCATTTTGGGTGGACGTTGTGGAGGTTGACGGGATGGCGGCCGCATCTTCCATGCAGGCCGCTGTTGGCCTTGTCCTAAAAAAGGTCATTGTGTTTGGGGAAGTGGAGGTGGATAGGTCCTTTGTGTCCTGTCCGGCAGTCGTGTTTTCCAGTTTGTGTTTGGCTGTTGCCAGTGGTATGGGTGAAGTCTGGCCGTAGGAGGTTTCATGAGGCCAGCTGTTTTGGCCTCCTCGTCCAGTTCCTTCACTTGTTTGGACAGGTCTCCAAACAATTGATGAGGCGGTGGAGCGGTTGATGGACGGCACAACCCCGCGAATTTGGGGTTGAGTGTGGGCTTAATGGAGCTCTTACGCAGGCAGTTGATCTCGTACTGGGCGTTGCAGAGGAGTGCCAGGGCATCTTGTTGTTCACTGGACACATTATCCCCGTCCAGGGTCCTAGCAAACGGCGTTATGCCCGTGGAGAGAACCTTTAAGATACGCTGGAGGCGGACATCCTGCATCCTGGTGGCCGTACTCAAGTGTCCCCAGATCTGGGCATTAACCAAGGGCACACTGAGGATGATGCAGTTCTCGGGCGGTTTTATTTTCTCCATGGTATCATTGAGAACCTGACTCTGGAGTTGGTGAGTAGTCAGGTAATCAATGGTGCCCGCCAGTTTGTGGTGCAGGGGTTCCCCTGTTTGTGTAGTAGCGGCAAACTTGCCCACCACGTCCAGCATATCCTCCTCATGCTCTGGCTCAGCGGTCACTGGCTGACCTGGGTCGTCTTCAAACACAGCGGCTGGGCAACTGCTAGCACTTCTGGCTGGTGACGATGAGATGCTGAGCGGACTCCTCGCACGGCTTGTGGATGCCTGTGAGTCCCGTTCCCGGTCCTGCTGGAGGAGTTGCTCCACTAAGAGCTCCAACCGCTCTATGCGACTGTCCCTGCTATTTGCAGCGGACAAGCCGACTTCCCCAGGCCCTGCGAAATCACTGGGGCTTCCACCATCGGACCACACCTCCATAAGGTGCTGTCTTGGGTCCAATGGCAGGTTGTCGTGACCTACCGCCCGAGTAGGCTCATACGACTCCCGCACGGACTCTCCGCTAGTCTGTCTTCTCCCGGACTGTGGCGGCCCACCTGTCTGATACGAAGGCAGGTGAGTTGGATCGGCACCGGGCCCCGGAACCTGGCTCCCCGGAGTCCGTGCAGGCTTACCTCCACAATCGCCCAATTTTTGGCGTGGAGGCGCATGGTCGGCCGCTCCCAGAGCTGAGCTGACTGACCGTCTACTGCTGCCACCTCCGCCCTTGACCGCAGCCTGACGGGGTGTTTTGTCAGCGGTATCTGCTCCTGCAGGCCTACTCGACGCAGCAGTAGAGCTGCCAGACTGCACTACGGCAGATCTCCCTGGCAGTGGTACGTGGTGGTGCACAGCTGTAGGGCTCCCCTGCAGTGCAGCTGTCCCCCGGCCCAGCCCCCTCGGGTCTACTGGAACTCGGGGTGAGGTCGCTTGCGATGAGCGAGGCGCCTTGGCACGTACCTGTTTCCCCCCTCTTTTCTTGGGGGAAGGGGGCTCGAAGTCTGGATCTGTTGTATCCAGCTCCGGGGCGGTAAACCACTCAGGTGATGAGTCGGGTGCTAAAGTAGTGGGAGCGGCCGACTTCCGCATTCTTGCCCCCACATGTCTCGAAGCTGCCGGTGGTGCTTGCAGCTCCGGGGACAAGGGCCGTTGGCTGGTCGATGCAGCTCGGCTCCTCGACAGCGTCGCCTTCCTCTTGCCCTTGTCCATCCTGTGGAGTAAAGGTAAGTACTTACCTGCCGGCCTTTATGAAGGAGCCGGAGGAGAGAGCGCACTCCCCCCCCCCAGCATGCCGATGCAAATGCGCGCGACGATATGCTGCGCATGCGTGCTGGCGGGGTCTTCACAAAGTCACTCACGTGACTCCGAAGTAAAATAAATATTTTTAAGTAAAGGAAAATTGATTTGATTCACAATACGCTCATAACTATTTACAATTCCACGTGACTGCAAGAGAAATGTAGTGTTCTGACCACCGACTATGACTTTATTAGTACATCAGGGTTAATAAATACTTGCAAAATTATTCTGTATAATAGTTCTTGAGAATGATGACTGCATATTTCCCTTTTCCAAAGTGCCTTGAATAAGGGTTCCGACTCGAAACGGTGTCTGTCCATTTCCCTCCACAGATGCTGTCTAACCCCCTGTGTTCCTCCAGTGATTAGTTTTTACTGAAGATTCCAGCATCTGGAATATAGAACCTGGAACAGTACAGCACAGGAACAGGCCCTTCAGCCCACAAAGTCCGTGCTGAACATGATGCCAAGTTAAACTAATCTGCATGGGATCCATATCCCTCAGCTTTTTTCTGTTTTGATTTCAAATTTCCAGCATCCGCACTTTTTTAATTTCCATTGGTATAATAGTTAACGGATTTATTTCCATCCATTAAGTATACCACCTCCCAATGATATTCAACTCAAACCAATCTTTTTATTATAGCCAGACAAGTGGCTCATCATATTTGCATTATGATGGCAGAGATTGTCAAGAGAGCCATTTACTGTCAGTGTGCAAGGCATCATTCATGTTTAACATTTAGATTGAGTGCCTAATGATTGCTACAATGTTATTGCAAAAGTTTGGGGAGCATTATACATGCTTATGAATTTTTAACAATGTACCTGCCTATATTGTGAAGATCGAGTGAGTAATTGATACCTCTGCTACCTCAGGTGGTTGCACTTTTTGTGAAGTGCCAAACTTGCATTTCTGTTTTGATCCTTACGAGGACAGAACAGCAACATAAGGGACCAGTAATTATTAAACTGAGGTTGGTAGAATTTACTTCTGCTGAGACACTTTGAACGTGACTTTTTTTCCAGCAGCGTTTACGAGCCACAGATATCCCGCTCTTGAAACTTTTTAAAGGTTTTCTCTTGTAGTATTTTATTATTAAAATCAAATACACCTTCATTGCATGTTTTTCAGCTGGACTTGGCACAAAAAGGACACACACATCATGTTTCGATTAGTTGGAGAGTCTAGAACTAGAGGTCATAACCTCAGAATGAAAGGGTGTTCTTTTTGGAAGGAGATGAGGAGAAATGTCATTAGTCGGAGGGTGGTTTATCTGTGGAATTATTTGCCACAGAATGTTGTAGAGGCCGTCAGTGGATATTTTTAAGCCAGAGATAGGTAGATTCTTGATTAGTACAGGTGTCAGAGGTTATGGGGAGAAGGCAGGAGAATGGGGTTAGGAGGGAGAGACAGCAGCCATGATTGAATGGCGGAGTAGACTTGATGGGCTGAAAGGCCTAATTCTACAATTCCTTACGACCTTATGACCTTATGATCACACACACATCGCACACACTGCAGACACACACACACACACACCACACATACATTTAGCTATTTCTGTCCATTCTAAACGCAATTGGAAAAATGATTTTTATGGGCAATATCTCATGCATTGTTTTGTTTGATAATTTCTTTCACCAGCACGGAACTCAGCAAATTGGAGCAATAACTTGTTACATATCAACATAATAAATGGAAGATGAAGCAGGCATCTCAGCCCTTATACCTGCTCAGCTGTGCAATAAGATGGTGGCTGATCTTTCCCCTCAGCACCACTTCCTCGCACTAACCGCATATCCACTGATTTCTTTAATATCCAAAAATTTGTAAATCTTTGTATTGAATATACTCAGTGAGGATTGTAACCTTCACAATCCTCTTTTGTAGAGAATTATTTGCTGCAAGTGTTCTTAGTTTTTTTTTTGTTATGGGCTGTTATGGACCATTCATTGATGAGGGATATAGGATAAAACTTAAAGGCATTATGAGGGAAATAAAGGGCCATGAAATGACCGTGTCAAGTACATGAAGGTAAATCCTAAAACTTTTAATGTCCATCAGAAGCAAGAGCATAGCGAAGGAAGGAATGGGTCCCTTCAGCGACACTGTACTTTTTTGGAGTGTGGGAGGAAACCGAAGATCTTGGAGAAAACACACGCAGGTCACGGGGATAACGTACAAACTCCGTACAGTCAGCACCCATAGTCGAGATCGAACCGGGGTCTCCGGCGCTGCAATAGCTGTGAGGCAGCAACTCAACCACTGCGCCACCGTGCCGTCCCTACATAGGTTGTGGAGACAAATATAACTACAAAATTTTAAAAGCATTTCGACAGGTACTTAGTTAGGTAAAGGGTAGAGGGACACACACCTACTGCAGGCAAATAGCATAAGCGTAGACAGGGTGGATAAGCTGGACTGAAAGAGCCCATGTCATGCTGTACATTCCATGATTCTACTTTCAATTGATTTAAGATCCCTTCCACTGGTATCCACTTGTGGATGCCAGGAATTCAGACTCAGCTGTGGGAAGTTTGCGTAATGTTTGGGATCTGAAACAACCTAAAAAAAAATAGCTGACTTGTTTTTCTTTGTGGTCAAATTGGAGGAATTGTTGCTGGCAACCATAGAGATCAAAGTTTCACGATGCTGCAAATGGAGCGTTGCGGGTATTTTAATGCGATTAATAAAAGCATAAATCGCAGATAGTTAATGGCATGTGACAGCTGTAAGGCGACTCAACCAACGAGGCAGCAAATGCAAAAGGCAATACCGATGAGGAAGGTGAGGACAGGATATCATGATGGAGGTATTTAAATGATTCACTGAGATGGAATTATGTATTATGGTTATTTGTGAAATTTGTATTTCAAACTGAGCTTGCATTTGCGAGCCAATCTTTATTGATATCCTTACAAAATCGGATTTTGCAATGCAGCACTTTCCAAAAAATAATTTCAAGCAAAACACAATCAATAATTTTTATTTCAGAAATATATGAAACAGAAGGCCAGAACTCTGACTTGTAATCATAAAGTGCTGACAACAAACATCAGAAAAATATATTGATATTTTGTCAGGGAGCAGAAATATTGTAAGATCACAAATGAAACCAGAAAAGTAAGTTGGTAAAGAATATTTTAATGACCACATTCTGCTGATTCTTAAATGCAGACTCATATAGTTTAATAAGAGTATATAATTATATTTCATAAATTTAGTTCAATATTGTCTTGGAAAATATTTCTATAAAGCAGTATTCGAAGAAGAGTTGATTGTTCCTTTAGAACATAATCCCCCAATTTAAGATATTAAAATGTTCACTTATTTCACATATTTTCATGTATTCATAAACTGCTTATCAATTTCTTAGAGGGGTCAAGGATAGGGCGTTCACGTCGTGGCCCTGTTCCCTCCTATCTTTCCACCACTATGCATAAGAAGCACAAGAAGCGCACAACACCATTGTATGCAGATGGTGA
Source organism: Okamejei kenojei (assembly GCA_035221665.1). Classification (NCBI taxonomy): domain Eukaryota; kingdom Metazoa; phylum Chordata; class Chondrichthyes; order Rajiformes; family Rajidae; genus Okamejei; species Okamejei kenojei. The sequence goes on from CM069146.1 coordinate 41,584,951, forward strand.
GAAGTGTGTTCAGTTCTGGCTGAACAATTTCTAATCTTGTGAAGAATTTCTTAGAATAAATCTAATTTTTGATACTCATCAAAAGTTTAGTGTTTTACATCTATGTATCTGAAGAAGGGTCTCTACCCGAAATGTCGTCTGTTGTTTTCCCCCCCCATGATGCTGCCTGGCCCGCTGATTCCCTCCAACAGTTTGTTTTCTGCTCAAGATTCCTGCATCTGCAGTCTCTTGTGTATCTCTCTCTCGCTCTGTAAACACATACCATTGCCATTTGCATGATGTTATCTTTAATGCTTTGGTATCAACGTAACTATTTTAATTACAAAGTTTTTTATATTTGCTAAGGGGATATATTTGACAAACAATGTAGTTCCCTTTGTAGAATGACCCTGACATTCAATAACACCTTTTATTAAAAATGTACTTAAAAATCAGGCCGCAGATGTGACATTACCTCTTACCCACATGGTTTGTCTGAACCATCAAGCAGAGGTGCTTATTGAAGCTGAATTATTTCCCCAGAGAGCAGGCAAAAGTGGATGGTTGAGTTGACCTGGCCTTTCATCACTTCCCTATGGCATTGAGAGGAATGTGGGAAACAAGTTGTCTGCCTGCCAATTCTGCCCAGAGCTGGGAGCAAAAATTGTAGCTGGGTGATAAAGATGGAATTAAATGTAAATTACCAGCTAATTGCAGCCTCTGCATAGCTGATCATGCCTGAAATTAGCCAATTTTGTCATACCCAATAATCATTCTAATTAGTCACTTGTCATGCTAACCTGGGAGTAAAGTGCAACGACAAAAAGCAAATCAGTTTTTATTTAATTTATCCTGCCGTCACTCAGTTTAGCCAATAAATATTGAATGACAAAAAAAGTCAAATTGCACTGCCCAATATTGTTCTTGCCTGATTTCAGGGAAACTTCATGTCATTTTTCAGGATCCAGCAAACACATATGATTTTGTTTCAGTCATTGTGCTCATTAACTTTTGGTTCTTGCGTCCATGAGGTCCGGTTAATCCTCTTGTGCAGGTGATTAAAGATTCTTTCAAATTCATATTTCTTGGCTGTGTTTCCGCAGCTACATTACATACAAATGTACAACCGTGTAAAATTAGGCAACAAAATTACAACTGAATTGTTTCCAAATCAAATTTTGTCATCCTAATTATTTGATAATGTGACTATACAATAAAGAGAGACACAAGGATCTGCAGATGCTGGAATCTCAAGGAAAACACAAAGGGCTGGAGTAACTCAGCAGGTTAGGTCTCGTCTGTGGAAGGAATGAATGGGTGTTGTTTCGGGTCAAGACCCTTCTGCAGCACCTCCTCTAGTTCCCTTTGATGATGAGGAAGTCACTATTCATGATGGCCCAGGCAGTGTCCATCACTTAATCTAGTTTCCTTCACCCCTGGGCATTGGAGTTGTCGAAACAGGCCGTGATGCAACCAGTGATGCAACATGCTATACACATGTAGAAGTTCAGCAAGAATTTCATTGCTCTATCTGGGACATATGGCGATAAAACACTCTTGACTCTCTTGATTGCGTCAATGTGCTGGGCCCAGGACAGATCAGCAGTGGTGTGCAGTCCAGGAACTTGGTTGCTGTCTCTCTCCATCACCGAACCCTCGATGGAGACAGGTTTGTGGATTCTCGGCTAAAGTCAACAATCGGCTCCTTGGTCTTGCTGCTGTTTAGAGCTGAGTTGTTCTTCTGTCACCATTCAGTCAGACAATTAATCTCCCTCCAATACTCTGACTCACCATTACCTGTAATTCATCCAAAAGCAGTACATTTAAAGATGGAGTTGGAACTGTGTCTGGCTACACAATCATTAGATGTAGACTGAGTAGAGCAGGGGGCTGAGTGCACAGCCTTCAGGTGCTCCTGTGTACTGATGGGTATCAGAGACAAAGTCCTGTTTCCAATTTATACCGATTGTGGTGTAAGCAATTCTCGATGAGACAGAAGGGATCAGGGAAAGTAGTGTATCGAGCAGAGTTCCCCATTTAGATGCTAGGAAGTTGTGTGCACCGAGAAGAATTAAAAAGCAGTGAAGGTATCAAATCACGATTGTTTCATTTTCTGAGCAGTTGGCTGAGACTGCTTGTATCTCTCAGATTTGCCAACATATCTGCATAATGAAGGACTTGGAGGTTCCTATATGGCTGCAAAAAAAGAGAACTTGTAAGCAAGGCCAGAATCGGGGCCACAAATATAAGAAAACTACTCGTTTACAAGAAAATAATTCAAGAAAATCCCCATTTCCCAGAGAAGTACAACGCAGAGCAGGCCAATAAGAACTGCTATTCAATTGAACAGCATAGAGGCATTAGTGGGAACCGGGTGACTTTTTAGATGCCTGCAGGAGACTATGCGGTTGCCACATGGTCACCACGTGTTTGCAGGTGGTTGCCAGGTAGTCGACTTCATGGTCGTGAGGAGTTCCTGCATTCTGGGAACTAGTCGCGGCCTCATTATGGTCGCCGCAAATCTTTCAACATGTTGAAGAATTAGCGGCGACCAGAATGAAACCGCCATGAAGAGTAGCGAGAATTCTCGTGCCGTAGGTGCAGAGGTAGTGGGTCGCCAGGAGGTTGTAGGTTCGCGTAGGTTGTAGCCGGTGCTGACCAGTGAATTTAACTGGCTCATTGGGAAAAAAAAGCATAAGCAGTAGTTTTCAGAACTAAGGATAACCGGCCGGTGATGTTAATGTACACTGAGCTTCACAGCGGTGTGTCTCTGGCTTCTTAAAAGCTGTCTCCACTCCTTCTCCCCCTCTTCTCCCCCTCTTCCCCCCCTCTTTTAAAGGACTTACATGACCCCGTACACTGTGCTTTCACCGTCTTAATTACAGCGCCAACCTTCCTGTTCATCGCGGTGTGTGTCTGTATCACATTGTCTTTGCACCGTGTGAATATCACTCAGACAACACTTCCCCCGTTTGCCCTGTCCCCGCCTGTATAACGGGCTGGTAAAGGAAGTGATGTATGTATGTGTTTGTGTGTGTTCCACTCTGACAGTCGCCGTTCCAGTTGCCGATTTTTCAGGGGACTACCGGCGATTTGACAGTCGCCGGCAGTCGCTTGAACAATCCCCTAAATGGGACAGGCCCATTAGGATAGAATAAAAGGGTTTGTTGATTGGGCTAAATGGGGAGGATTGGTTGAATTCTTGTGTCGAGCACCCATTGCCTATTGAATGTGTTGGAATGTTTCTTCACTGAGCATACTTATAAACATTTTGCTGACAATATATGCAGCATTTCAAAATCACATAATTTGCATGGAAACTAAAGACTAAAAATATTGCAATTGAGGAAGTCAAATGCTCATAAAGTATAAAGGTTCTTTCGAAATAAAGGTGGCATAGAATTGGGGCAGTAACAGCAAGAAATTACCCTGCTCTGCCAAATTAAAAAATATATACTCTGGTATATATATAATTTGGACTTTTAAAGATATTGTGGATACGCAAGAGGCTGCATATTCAGCAATCAAGTGCAACAAAAGATGTGTAGGAAGGAACTGCAGATGTTGGTTTAAACCGAAGATAGGCACAAAAAGATGGAGTAACTCAGGCAGGCAGTATCTCTGGAGAGAAGGGATGGGTGATGCTTCGGGTCAAGTCCCTTCTTCAGACTACTCTGACCCGCTGAGTTACTCCAGCTTTTTGTGTCTATCTTCACAAGAAAAATGTGCTGAAAGAACTCAGCTGGTCGAGCAGCATCTGTGGGGGTTGGGAACAGTTGAGATTTCGGATCATCTAGACTGAAAGAGTAGAGGGGAGATCACCAGTGTGAAGAGCTGAACAGAGAGGGTGGGTTGAGATCTGGCAAGCGAGAGGCAGATCTAGGTGAGTTTGAAGAAGGGTCCTGAGCTGAAACATCACCTTTCCATGATGTTGCCTGACCATCTGATTTACTCCAGGTCTTTGTGTCCTTGGTTTGAAAACCAGCATCTGCAGTTCCTTTGTTTCTACATTTTGACTTGGCTGCTGCAAAATCTCCGCAAAATCTCTTGTGTCTACTTTGAAGAAATTCTCCTCCTCTCACCGATGACAATTCTGTTAGACCCTCCCTCACTGCTCCCCCTCTGTGTGATCTCTGCTGCTCTTCAGTCTGAAGGGTCCCGATCCAAAACATCACCTATCCATGTTCTCCAGAGATGCTGATGGACCCATAAAGTTACTCCAGCGCATTGTGTCCCTTTTTGTGAATCAGCATCTGCAGTTCTTTGATTTTCCAGGTGACGAGGGGTTGGTTGGCAGATGGAGACTGGCGTGGAATCACTGATCTCTGACTGGGATTTGGTTTATTTCGCTTTGTGACTGGATTGTAGGTCGTTGGTGAATTGACCATGCTTCTGAATTAGCTCCATTCCTCAGGAGACAAAACATAAGATCGTGATTTGTTAAGTAATATAAATTTCATGTTTTATTTTTACAATTGCAGCATCAACAGTTCAGTTGTGGTTTTGCAGTGATGTTAAAAAATTCAGGAATGAAGTGGATGTGTCATGGGTCATGCCAGCAAAATAATCTCATTAAAATATTAATAACCTTTCAGTTTAAGTAGCAGCTGAAAATTAATAATTTAAAATTCCTGTTAGAAAGATAAAAATCAGTGTGTAAAACCCAATCCATTCTAAATTAGCTTTGTTGGTGATTATAATCTCTGACTGGAACAAGTTACAATCTGGGCTGGCATTTCCATTGATTCAGATCACAGAATCGGGTGCAAGTTGCATTAAGACAGTAAACCATGTTCCTTATCAGGGCAAGTACAAGGTGGAAACTCCTTGCAAAAGTGACCTGCTGATTCGCGTTCTATCTCGAACTTGACCAGACTTCCGAAAGATCATCATTTATTATGTAGGTAATAGTAGGAGGTATCTATAAATAATATTTTTCCTGTTAAGGTTTCACTCTCCTCCCTGAAGATAACAACACATGCTGTGTGGTTTTATAGGCACAGCTGGCCTCTGTATGGATATGAATTAGTGATTTAAATGTTAAATCTGAGTGTGTATTAATATATTCATACAAAAAGTTTTTGCCTTCTATTTTAGTTGGCCATTGATGCAACATTTTAAATCCAACTAAATGTTTAAAATCATTTAATGCTAATGTTGTCTCTCTGCTATTTTTAACCAACTCAGTGACAATCTATAATAGAAAGGCACACTATATCCATCCTGCCTTTAACATAAAAATAAAGATTGATGCTGATGCAAATTAGTGTTTGGCAGTACACTTTTTTACAGTTGATTTTTCTTGCACGTGAAAAATGTAACCTGTTTTACTAAATATAAAGCATTAAAATACCCATGTTATATGGAACATTAGGAAGGTAAACACAATGTATCAGCAACTTGCAACACCAATGCACATTGTTAACAGATGGTATAAAAATGATTGACACGCACATTTATTTTAGAGTAATTTAGTGCTCAAGTAAACTAACTCTAAAAATCTATGAGTACATGAGTGTATGACTCCATTGCCAGATAATATTACTTCAGCAAAGAGTGAAATATTAGGCTGAGTAATGTTATTTATCAACTGATAATTGTATGTTTTGGTGAACAGGCAGCACACAACTGTTAATAAAAATTCATATTTATCCTGTTCCAGAAATTATGCAATATTTCGTCATGTCCAATTTAAAATAAGAATTCCAAATTGGTTTAAAATTTGAAAATAAATTGAAAGTAATTTTCAGATACTTCCCCAAAAATATTTTCTTTTAAAGTTTAGGTTTCATTCTGCTGCAGCTTTTAAAATTGAAAACTGAGGTGAGTTTTCAAACCATGGCATAAATGAAGAAAATCTAATCAGGTAACGGTTTTCTGATAAAATTAGAAAACAAATTTGTTACTGTTCTTATTTAAAATGCAAAAATCACAAAATCTAGGGAGTGTTGCAATAGGGCTTGTTGATAAGCACTGCAGGATAGAATTTTATTTGCTGGAAATGTTGTTATGAACATATAGATATTAATTTGCAAGTTATCCAAAATTCTTGCAATGGCTTTTGTTAATTTTCAACTGTATGTGGTTAATTTTCAACTGTATGTGGTTGCAGAAAGTTCCACTCTGTAAGTCATGCTATTTATAGTCTACAATTATGAATAAATGAATGATTGAATGAAAGAATACCTTTATTGGCCAAGTATTCACATACAAGGAAGTTGCCTTGGTGCTCCACCCGCAAGTGACAACATGACATACAGTGGCAGTTAGGAAAGACACATAAAACATTAAACATTAATAATAAAACGTTATTAATTAAACATGTGAATTAAATAAAATACTAAATACCAGAGCAAAAGGAGGCTACAGATTTTTGGTTCTTGGGTAGAGCTACTACTCGTGGAAAAAAGCTGTTTTTATGTCAGGCTGTGGCAGCCTTGACAGTCCGGAATCGCCTTCCAGAGGGAAGTGATTCAAGGAGTTTGTGGCCAGGGTGAGAGGGATCAGAAATGATCTTACCCGCACGCTTCCTGGCCCTTGCAATGTACAGTTCGTCAATGGAGGGAACGTTGCAGCCAATAACCTCCTCAACTGATCAGACGATTTGCTGCAGCCTCCGGATGTCGTGCTTGGTGGCTGAGGCAAACCAGGCCATGATGGAGAAGGTGAGGACAGACTCCTCGATGGCAGTATAGAATTGGACCATCATTGCCTGTGACAGATTGTGCTTCCTCAGCTGCCGCAGGAAGTACATCCTCTGTTGTGCCTTTTTTGACTGTGTAGTCGATGGTAGCCCCCCACCTAAGGTCTTTGGAGATTATGGTTCCCAGAAACTTAAAATACTCCACAGATGTGACTGTAGTGTTGTTGATGGTGAGTGGGGTGAGGGGAGGGGGAGCTCTCCTAAAGTCTACTATCAATTCCACTGTCTTAAGAGCATTGAGCTCCAGGTTGTTGCGATGGCACCAGGACGCCACTTCCTGACTGCAGGCAGATTCCTCCCCCACCCTGGATCAGTCCAATCAGTGTTGTGTCATCCTCAAACTTGAGAAGCTTGACAGAGGAGTCTGTGGAGGTGCAGTCATTGGTGTAGAGAGGGTAGAGGAGAGGGGAGAGTACGCAGCCTTGCGGTGCTCCTATGCTGAGGGTTTGCGGGTCCGAGTTGTGCTTTCCCAACCTCACATGCTGCTTCCTGTCTGTCAGGAAGCTGGTGATCCACCAACAGAGGGGTTCAGGCACAGTCAACTCGGAAAGTTTGGAGTGTTGTAGCTCTGGCACAATGGCGTTGAATGCAGAGCTAAAAGCAAGAAACAACATTCTCACATAGGTCCCCTGGTGGTCTAGGTGCTGTAGGGTGAAGTGCAGGCCCAGATTGACTGCATCAACCGCAGATCTATTGGCCAAATATGCAAACTGCAGAGGGTCCAGCAGGGGGTTTGTGATATTTTTCAACTTGGCCAGCACAAGCCTTTCAAGGGTCTTCATGACTACAGAGGTCAGTGCAACAGGCCTGTAGTCAAAACCAGTAATCCTTGTCTTTTTGGGTAAAGGGACAATAATGGAGACTTTGAAACTGGCAGGGACAGTACAGGTTTGCAGGATCTGGTTGAAAATGTCTGTGTAGACCGGTGCCAGTTGTTCCAGATTGAGAGTAGAGAGGGAAACATTGTCCGGTCCTGGAGATTTCCGGCTTTTCTGTCCCCGATAAGCGTAGCAATTGCCATTTCTGAATGTGCACTTATTTTGTTGTCATCGTGTATGTGTTGCAGTGACCATTTTGTAATTGTAAAACTCCATGCATGTTAATTCCACGTGTAGTCATGTTGATTTTCGCAGAGTTCATTCAGTCTCCCATATTCTTTTTGCATCTAAATTTCCAGCTGAAATCCAACTGTTGCTTTTATCATGTGGCTGGAGCTATCCGTCACCCCAAGAAAGATGAGCGAGGGAATCGGGGGGACTTTGGTAACTTCATTGAAACTTACCAAATAGTGAAATGCAGAGTGGAAGCGGAGAGCATATTTCCACTAGTGTTGGAGTTTAGGACCAAAGTGCTTAGCCTCAGAATAAAAGGACGTACCTTTAGAAAGATGAGGAGGAATATCTTTAGTCAGAGGGTGGTGAATCTGTGGAATTCATTGCCACAGACTGCTGTGGAGGCCAAGCCATTGGGTATTTTTAAGGCGGAGATTGACAGATTCTTGATTAGTTTCATTTTTTTAGTTTATAGAGATGCAGTGCGGAAACAGGGGCTTCGACCCACCGAGTCCGCACTGACCAGTGATCCCCGCACACTAACACTATCCACCACACAACTAAGGACAATTTACACATGCACCAAGCCAATTAACCTACAAACCAGTACACCTTTGGAGTGTTGGAGGAAACCGAAGATCTTGGAGAAAGCCCACACTGTCATGGGGAGAACGTACAAACTCCGTACAGACAGCACCTGTCGTCGGGATTTGAACCCGGGTCTCCGGCGCTGCTGATGCTGTAAGGCAGCAACTCTACTGCTGCGCCACTGTGGCCGCAGTAAGGGTGTCAAGGGTTATGGGGAGAAGGCAGGAGACCGGGGGTTGAGGGGGAAAGATAGATCAGTTGTAATTGAATGGTGGATTAGACTGGATGGGTCAAATGCCCTAATTTTTCTCCCATGACATCTGAACTTACGAACTTTTGGCTCTGCAACTGTTGATTGTACGCAGTCACTCTACTGGAATCATTTTCATTTGTTTTATTTAAATGTGTTTAGAAACTACAGTGTCAAAAGGATATGGTAGTAATGCCTTTGAGCAGCACCCTAGCTTCTGTAATACAGGTGATACTACTTCAACCATTTGTTATTTCCAGTACTCTTGCATCAGTCAATCTCTTTTTATTCCTGTCAGGTAACGTGGTTGTTAAAACCCATTCCGATTCTCGCAGGCACTCAGATATTTCACGTAGAGAATTCCAATATGTGCAGAACTGCTGGGTGACTTGATGTTCTGTTATATGTTGTTATTTCTGTTGCAAGGTTTCATGAAATTTGTCGCAAGGGTACTGTTGGGAAAATGTGATATCCATCTACCAGAAAGAGCACTCATATGATTCATACTGACAGCTATAAAGCTAGCAATGATAGCCGGTTGAAGAGTGTGGGTGTGACATTGATACTAACTGCTGCTGGATTAACCTGCCATTGGCTTGGATTACATTGCTCATTTTGTCCTTTATGCATTAGCATACACATGGGCCATGAGTCTTCGATTCAAGGTTAGCCAACTTCATGTGGAATATTTGTAATATTTTGGGCAATGCGTCCCTTCAAAATTCCAAGAGTGCAAAAATTACATTTTTAAATGGGTGCAGGGATAATTGTTGTGTGATTAATCTGTGCCCATTAGCAGAACTGTAAGTAATGTGACCATCTTGGTGCTGCCTCATCAGATCTATGATTGGAACTTCCGACAGTAGATGGAACAGTGGTGCAGCTGGTCGGGCAACTGCCTCACAGCACCAGGGACCCGGTTCCGATCCTGACCTCGAGTGCTGTCTGTGCGGAGGTTGCATGTTTTCCCTGTCACCGTGTGGGTTTCCTCCTTGTCCTCCGGTTTCAAGGTCCTCCTTGTCCTCCGGGTTCAAGTTCAAGTTCAAATTCAAGTTCACATTTATTGTCACCTTGAATTATTGTCACCTGCACCAATTAAGGTACAGTGATATTTGACTTACCATCCAGCTATACAAGTAAAAAAAGAATGCAATACACAATAATTTTAACATAAACATCCACCACAGTGGAATCAACATTCCTCACTGTGATGTTGATTCCACTGTGGTGGATGTTTATGTCAAAATGATTGTGTCTTGCATTCTTCTTTGTTTCCTCCCACATCCCAGAGATGTGCGGGATTTATGGCCTCTGTAAATTGCCCCCTAGTTTGCCGGGAGTGGATGTGGGATAACATAGAACTGATGTGAATGGGTGATCGATGATTGGTGTGGGCCAAAGGGCTAGTTTCCATAATGAATCACTAAACTAAACTAAACTAAACTGCTCACTGTGATATTTATTGCATAGGATCAGTTCTGGTATCACAGGCAGCCAACACCAGCAAAGGATCACTGAAAAAGGAGAAAGCTGGAGTCCATTTCTTAAATGAGAGATGCCTATCAGTGAATCAGATTATGTTATCAATTCGACAAGTGAAAGTGATGTTGGAAACAACAAAGAATGGTGCATAATTGGGATGAGTTCCAGGTTTCTGAAGCGATCTGTGCACTTGCTCACAATACAAGGCAAATTGATACCCGCAGAGATGCTGCTTGTCCCACTGAGTTATTCCAGCGTTTTGTGTCTATTTTCGTTGCAGAAGAGTTACATGAGAGCGATTTCACGTGAATGGTCACCAGCACCGAATGCCAGCTACACTACCAGTCTGTTGCGCAGCGGTAGAGTTGCTGCCTTTCAGCGCCAGGGACCCGGGTTTGACCCTGACCACGGGTGCTTGTCTGTACGGAGTTTGTAAATTCTTCCCTTAACCTGTGTGGGTTTTCTCCGGGATCTCTGGTTTCCTCCCACACTCCGAGGATGTACACGTTTGTAGGCTATTTGCCGTGGTATTATTGTAAATTGTCCCTAGTGTGCATAGGATAGTGTGTGGGGATCACTGGTCAGCACGGACTGTATCACTGAACTGAACTAAATTAAACATGGTACCATACCTCTATTAGTCACCTGCAAATATATCTATACCATTCTGGACTCGTAGCTAATATCCTGATGCTCTACCCTGACCCTTGTATAGTTAACGCAACTGCACACCTCACACTAAAACTCTCAACTTCTGCATATTGCCAGCAGGTCAACCACAATAACCACACTAGCACACTATATTGCATAATAGCTGACAACTTTTCTCCTAGCCTTTCTCTTGGGGACAGATACGATAGTGCCGTTTAAGAGGCTTTTAGATTGGCACATGGGAGTACAAGGAATATCAGTTTAACTTGGCATCATGTTTGGTAGAAACATTGTGGGTCGAAAGGCCCACTACTGTGCTGTATTGTTCTACATCTCTGATCCCTGCCCAGCATGGACATGATGAGCTGAAAGGACTATATCTGCTGTATGACTCTATGACTTCCAGAGGATAAAGGCACAGTGGCGCAGCGATTGAGTTGCTGCCTTACAGTGCCAAAGATCCAGGTTTGATCCTGACCTAGGGTGTTGCCTGTACGGAATTCTCCCTGTGACCATGTGGGTTTTCTCCGGGTACTCTCTCCACACTCCAAAGACATACAGATTTTTAAGTGAATTGGCTTGTGTAACTTGTAAATTGTCCCTTGTGTGTAGGATAGTGCTCGCGTATGGGGTAATCGCTGGGTCGGCGCGGATTTGTTCGGCCGAAGGGCCTGTTTCCGCACTTTGTCTAAAGTCTAAAGTAAATGTGCTGTTTGTGTGTGTGTGCATGTTCATGCATGTGTGTATTTACTGTAATGTTGAAGCCAAGTTGAGCCAAAATCAAACATTACTGGTCAGAATTTTGCAAGTGCAAATGTTAATTTTTGTTAATGTGAATCAAGCAAACAAAAAGTGCTCTAGATAACCAATAGCTGGTGGGAATCCTGAAATATTTTATTTTTAATTGTGATTCCCATCAGATGTAACATTCTACACAATTCTTACACAGGAAGACCATCTGCAATCAAATTTGCATCAACATGTTTTTCCACCAAATGCAAGTTTTACAATCACCTTGTTTACACGCTCTACTCTCCTAATACATGGATTTGTTGAAAAGCACATCGTTGTATTCTCATTTTTTCAACATATCCCAGTGGAACAAAAATTTGTAACAGAGAATTTTTCTTTGGCGATCATCTACATAAATCATTTTTAGCCATTGGCTAAATATAATTTTAATGATGAAGAGCTGATTAAAAATTTCAAAATGTACGTGATAATTAAATTTTAAATAACCTAAATAACTTAACTGAATTAATGATTCAGGATGAAATGGGCAGTGCAAGGATTCACTCCGTTCGATCCCTTGCATACGTGCATGCACACATGTACAAATACTTGCACAAGCATACATGCACACACAGAGACACACACACAGACATTCCAGCACAGGCTTTAATAATTACACATGACTTTAATAATTGTACAACGTGAACTCTGAAGTGGGGGTCACAGGGGCACAGCGGTAGAGTTGCTGCCTTACACCACCACAGACCTGGGTTTGATCCTGACTGCTGGTGCTGCCTGTATGGTGTTAGCACATTCTCCCTATGACCACGTGGGTTTTCTCCATATGCTCCGGTTACCTCCCGCATTCCAAAGACGTGCAGGTTAATTGGCCTCTGTAAATTGCCCGTAGTGTGTAGGATAGAATTAGTGCAGGGGTGATCAGTAGTTGGCAAGGACTCAATGGGCTGAAGGGCCTGTTGCCATGCTGTATCGATAAGCTAAGCTAAGTGTTTGCCTTATGTTCCGTGTAAACTCTGGAGGAGCAATAACGCAGGCTTGCTGGTGTCACCCAGATACCAAATGAACACGGCAATCGGGTTATGACTCCGACGTTTCATCAACTTGTGTCTGCTCAAAATACAGCAGGGCAAATGAGATTTGCAGATTTTATTTACATAATTTATTAAAGATGATTAGAAGTTCTTGCTTCAGCTGTCATAATTGTCAACTGCAATATCATTTTCCATGGTTTACCTAAATTATAAATGTGTAAATATCTCAGAAGTAGTTTATTATTCCAGCAACTGAGATCAATTGTTCTAATTATAAAATCACCCACAAAACACCAGCAATAATTATGCAGCCAGTTTGAAGAATGTTTTGTGTTTTCGCCTGTAGTTTCAAGAAGATGGGGGCATCATGAGGCAAACAAGAGAGGAATGAAAGTTAATTGGAACAAAAGGAAAATGAACCTTACTGCTTCTCACTTATGAGATTACAGTATACACTATTACAATATATGCAAGTTACAAGTTGTGACACCCACTCAATTACTGTACGGTTCTGCTTCACAGTGTAGTACTATCATTGTAACCAGATTAGTTTCTGCTGATGTGGCAAGTGTCTGGAATAAAAGTTTTCTGCTGAATTGCTGCAGTCTCAGCAGCAAGGAAACACAAAAGATGCGAAATCTTTTAACTTCACCCAGTACCTACTTCTGATATATTCTCTGTGGTTCAACTTCAAAGTAGTTTAGGGCTTGGAAATCTGAGAATGTACAACTGTTCATTCGGCAGGGACTCTGTTGCCCCTGCCCTGACTAAACAGGTTTGTTTCCTGACACATTTGCAAAGATTTGAATGCCATCAACATATGTCAAGAGGAAAGAAGAAACATAAGAGTCAGGAAGAGAAGTAGGACACATGCTTCTGTTGAGTTTCTTCCATCATTCAGTAAGATTGTGATTGTTTCAACTTCAACTTTATCTACGTTCTCCCACGGCCCAAAGATCTATCCTTTCCAACCTCAAATATACATGATACCCTGCACAATCTGAAATAAATTCTAAAGGTTCACAATCCTATGTGAGAGACAAAAAGGTTCCTTGTCATTCTTAAGCATTCAAAGGCATATCGCGTGATGATTCATAGAAACAAGGAGCTGCAGATGCTGACTGGCCAACAGAGACACAAGGTGCTGGAGTAACACAGCAGGTCAGGCAGCATCACTGGTGAACATGGATAGGTGACACTTTGGGTCGGGTCCCGATACCCAGTCTGAAGCAGCGTCTCAACCCCAACCTATCCATGTTCTCTAGGGATGCTGCCAGACCTGCTGAGCTACTTCAGCACTTTGTGTTTTTCATGTGATTATTCCCCTGATTCCTGATAAACACCCTCTCAGCATCTATCTTATTGTGACCTCAGAATATTTTATGTTTCAATAATATTGACTCTTATTCATATAAACGTCACAGAATGCAGACCTAATCCATTCAAACATTTCCTCATCAGGCTGCCCTTTTGCCACAGTAATCAATCCAGGGAATCTTCGCTGTGCTGTTTTTCCTGAAGTTTGAGAGAAATTATTTGTAGGACTAAACAGATCTCACCACTGACCTGCGGCTAATTAAAAATGTCCCTACTTTTGCGCTCCATGCTTCTTGCAACTAAAAGGACATTGGCTAAGNGCTGACCATCTTGAAAAAATGGTGATGGAACCAGATACCAAGATAACCATCTTGGGGAGGCAGGAAAGAAAACTGCAGGGTCAATCGTTTTGTGGGATTTTGGAACTAGAAGGTAGTTCATGGCAAATGCAGTAAGAACTGATTTATGGGATAGAAAGAAGCTGAAAATGAATTATGCATGCTCAGGGTTAGAAAGCCTGAGGGTACATTGGTTTCATACGCATGTTGAATTCAACAAGGAATTGAAGAAGAAAATGAATGAAAGGTCCAAGTCTTAACAGCCAAGAGGTTCATGAATTCCTAACACACTGGCAGTGAGATTAAGGAATAAGAGCAACAGTTGATAATTGAGTGTAAAAATGTATATTAGCATTGCTCTTCAGGAGGTAGTACCTAACTTTAAAGGAAAATAATAGTATATGCTGTGGCAACGTCAAGGGTCAAGTCAAATCAAGAGAGTTTATTGTCGTGTGTCCCAGATAGGACAATGAAATTCTTGCATTGCTGCAGCACAACAGGATATTGTAGTCATAAATACAGATCAGATCAGTGTGTCCATATACCATAGAATATATATATACACACATCAATAAACAGATAAAGTTGTTATAGTTCAGAGTTTGTTTGAAGTTGTGTTTAATAGTCTGATGGCTGTGGGGAAGAGGTTGTTCCTGAACCTGGATGTTGCAGATTTCAGGTTCCTGAACCTTCTACCTGATGGCAGCGGAGAGATGAGCGTGTGGCCAGGATGGTGTGGGTCCTTGATGATGCTGGCAGCCTTTTTGAGGCAGCGACTGCGATAGATCCCCTCGATGGTAGGGAGGTCAGAGCCGATGAAGGACTGGGCAGTGGTTACAACTTTTTGCAGCCTTTTATGCTCCTGGACGCTCCGGTTGCCATACCAAGCCAAGATGCAACCGGTCAGCATGCTCTCTACTGTACACTTGTAGAGGTTCGAGAGAGTCTTCCTTGACATACCGACTCTCCGTAATCTTCTCAGGAAGTAGAGGCGCTGATGTGCTTTCTTTATGATTGCATCAGTGTTCTGAGACCAGGAGAGAACTTTGGGGCTGAGCACGCAGCCTTGATTGTTATCGAGGATGACACATTTCCTCCAATACGGACAGACTGTGGTCTGTGAATTAGGAAGTCGAGGATCCAATTGCAGAAGGATGTTCAGAGACCCAGATCTGAGAGCTTGGTAACCAGCTTGGAGAGGATGATGGCATTAAATGCCGAGCTGTAATCGATGAATAACAGCCTGACATATGAGTTTTTGTTGTCCAAGTGGTCCAGAGCGGAGTGGATGATATTAGGGTCTGAAGAAGGGTCCGGAGTGCTGAGAGTTTCTCCCTTTTTGTGTACTGATTCTCCAGATCGCATCCACCGTTGATCTGTTGTGGCAGTAAGCGAACTGCAGTGGGCCGAGGTTTTTGTCGAGGTAGGAGTTGATTTGTGCCATGATCAGCCTCTCAAAGCACTTCATCACCACAGGCGTTAGTGCTACTGGTCGATATTCATTGAGGCACGTCACCCTCCTCTTTTTGGGCACCAGTATTTTTGATGCCCTTTTAAAGCCGGTGGGAACCTCAGACCTCAGAAGTGAGAGGATGAAAATGTCCTTAAAGACTCCAGCCAGTTGGTCCGCACAGGTTTTTAAAACACGCCCGGGTATACCATCAGGTCCAGGCGCTTTCCGAGGGTTCACCCCTCTGAAGGATATTCTGACATCGGCCTCTGTGACTGTGTCAGATCTAGTTCCAGATCTAGTGTCGCATAATTAAACATAATCAAACTTACACAACTTTGAGCCACAAAAAAATGAAATGTATTTGGTTGCCTTAAATTTTTTTTTTTTAATTTTTATTTTTAAATTTTATAATATAACTTAGGAGATAGGTAGAAAAAACAAAACTATTCATCTAGTCCTGGGTTCAAGCTTCCGTCGAGCCTCAGCGCTGGCCCATTCTACCCCTTCAAATAATCTATGAACGGGGACCATATTCTAATAAATAATTCAGGTTTGTTGATTAAAACAAATCTTTTTTTTTTCCAGATTTAAGGTCTCCGACATCTCCATAATCCACATTTTAGTTGTAGGGAACGCAGGGTTTTTCCAAAAAATTAATATTAGTTTTTTCCCAGTTATTATACTATAATCCAGGAAATTTCTTTGGTTTATTGTTAGTTTTAGGTAGTGTTCAGATATGCCCAATATTATTAATTTAGGATCGGGATCCAGTTGAATATTAACCACTACGGAAATAATTTTAAAAATATCCACCGAAAATGTTTTAATTTTTATGCAATTTATAAAAGTATGGGTTAAAGGTTACCTTAAATTTTTAATTCAATCTTTAAATTATATAATTCAAGACAGAGCCACCGGGGGAGAAATTTAACTTTGGATCGGTATTGTAAAATGTAGGGTATATTATTATCTGTGCATTGTACACTCCTTCCATGACCTACAGTGGAATTGGATTTTGGAAGCGGAACAAAATGTAATCACACAACTCTGTTACTAATCCAAGGACAAAATTCTTGCTGATTTTGTCCCAGGTGCATGTTTCTGCCACTCGGCTCTATCTCTTTTGATCATTCTAGCCTTAATTATTGAGGCACATCTCAATTTTAATTTGGGACAAAGTGGTTTAAGCACAGCATATGCCCCTCTGCCAGCAAGCCGAATGAATCCACACGATCTCGCAGCTTGCTCTTCTCTAGCAAGGGAGAAGGAAATTAGTTTTACTGCGATCAGCGATCCCCACAGCCATCAGGCTATTAAACTCAACTCAAACAAAACTCTGAACATTAATAGCCCATTATCTGTTTATTTATTAATGTGTGTATATATTTATATAATAGTATATGGACACACTGATCTGGTCTGTATTCATGCCTACTATATTCTGTTGTGTTGAAGCAAAGCAAGAATTTCATTGTCCTATCTGGGACACTAAACATGACAATAAACTCTCTTGAACCTTGAGTGTCTTTTAACTCACTGAGTCTGTATGATGTTTCAGAGTGTGAAGCATTGCAGATGAACTCTGCTCCAGAAGCATTGAAGTTGATGGCTGTAACTGTAGTGACTCGCTACAAATGTCCCACTGGCCATCAACATCTCTGTACTTTGGCCATATCTCCATCATTATCGTGAAGGAGACGCTCTTGCAAGATTAAAGACTGGGCATTTAAAACTGAGGTGCTCATAATTTTCTTTTGCAGAGGGTAATGAATGTCTGGAGTTCTCTAGCCTTGAGCACAGTGGAGGGTGGAGTGGGGTCATTGGAAATATGTAATGAAGAGGTAGATTCATTTTTGAAATATCGTGGGATTGAGGGCAATGGGAATCTGGCACAGAAGTGAAGAAGAAGACTCCTGTCACTTCAGGTAGCCCCAGCATTCCCTCTCTCTCTATCCCTCCCCCACCCAAGTCACACTAGCTTCTCATTTTCAGCCTACAAACAGCTAACAATGGCCCGTTTCCTTTATCATCGTTACTTTTTTGCATATCTTTCATTCATTGTTCTTTATCTCTCCACATCACCATTGATATCTCTCTTTTCCCTTAGCCCTAACCAATCTGAAGAAGGGTCTCGACCACGCGAACATAACCCATTCCATCTCTCCAGAAATGCTGCCTGTCCCGCTGTGTTACTCCAGCTTTTTGTGTCTATCTTCTGTCAGATTAGCCCTGATCACACTGAATACTGAGGCTTGAGGAGTTGATGGTCTACTCCTGCTCTTATTTTCTTATGTTGTTGTGTAGTCTTATATAGTTTCTTATGTTGTTATTATTCCAGTCTTAGGGGATACATTTCTGAGAAACATCCCCATTTCTTACCTACCTAGATCTAACTTATTGTTTTCCTGAGTTTTTATCTCTATCAATCATTAAATCCTATTGACAAAAGAGAATCACTGATGGTGTTGTCATTCCCGAAGGTTCCAGATGTCTTGTGGCCTATTTCTGCCATTATCTTGCTCTCAAACTAGTGTGTATACAAACCATTGTGAAATAATTGTGCAGGGAATGGTTGAACTAATAATAAATATCATGTGGTGCCTTACTGCTGTGAAATCTCCAGTGCCATTGTGTGGATATCTCAATTTCTGTGTGATAAATAGAACGTATGGATTTCTGATGGATCCAGGATATTTCAGGTTAGATTTATATAGAGAGGTTTTGTGCTCGAGTTTTATTTCACTGCAAAATCTCGCAGCTTGCTGGAAATCCATCAGAAACATTGTGGTCAGAATGATGCGTGATAAATCTGTGCGATGCATTTTTGTATTAGTTTATTTTGTCATCAAACTGTGCAAATACCCTGTTTTATTTGTACGGTGCTCAGGAGCATGAACATTTAAATTCCTCAGTGTATCCCGATAACATAATATGACAGCTGTGGACGGCTATTCTTTTTATAGCATTTAAATCATGTGGACACGTAGAGTGGTGAATCGATTTGAAAGTTGGGTAAATGATGAGATTGGGTTAGTAATATTCAGAGCTTTAAAAAATGATTACACACGTGAGAATGTTCCGATAATTTGATGAACAGTCGTTTTTCAATGGCATCGGTAAATATCAGCCGCAGGGTTCTGTAGGCATGTATAGGTATTGTGCCCTTGAGATCAGAATGAGAAATAGTTGTAATCATTTTATGTAGGTTCTCTCTAACTTCAGTAAACAGGGGAGTCATAGAGTCATACAGTGAGGAAACAGGCCCTTCAACACAACATGGCCACACCCACCACCAATAATGCCCACCTAAGTAGTCCCACCTGCCTGCATTTGACCCATATCCCTCCAAACCTGTCCTATCCATATACATGTCTAATTGTTTATTAAACGTTGTAATCGTCCAAGCCTCAACTACCTCCTCTGGCAGCTTGTTCCATGCACCCACCAGCCTTTGTGTGAAACACTTACCCCCCAGATTCCTATTAAATTTGATTAAGGAGAATTAGCTACAGAGAAAGGTTGGACAGACTTGGATTGCTTTTTTCTGGAACGCTGGAGGTTGTGGGAAGACCTGATAAAAGTATGTAAAATTATATGAGGCATTGATAGGGTAGACAGAATCTTTTTCCCAGGATGGAAAAATCAAATACAAGAGGGCATAGCTTTAAGGTAGAGGGGCAAAGTTTAAAGGAGATATGTGGGGCAGGATTTTTAGACGAGGGTGGCGAGTGCCTGAAACCCACTTCTGGGGGTGGTGGTTGAGGCAGATATGTTAGTGACATTTAAAAGGCCTTTGGATAGGCATATGGATATGCAGGGGATGGAGGAATAGTGGTTACCTGCAGTTATAGTGTGGGCATTATGTTCAGCACAGACATTGTGGACTCAAGGGTCTGTCCTTGTGCCATCCTGTTTTATGTTCTAACTTGAAGGAGGAAATACCTACAAAATGTTCCATTGGCTATGAATTTCAAGTGTGTGGTGCTAATATCTTGATTTTATGAATTTACGATGACCAGGGATGCAATCTTCAAAGGCAGGTGGCATCACAACAAAGTGATATGATACAATATTTGCTTTCCTCAGAATACCAGATGTTAGGGAGCTGAAAATATAGGATACTTCTCTGGGTGTCTTTCCAACGAATAATTCTGAAGAAGGGTCCCAAACGTCCACAGATGCTGTCTGACCTACTTTGTTACTACCTTGTGTTTACTTCCGATGTCACTGACTGGGCTGTTTAATTGTAAAGTAATTCTCAAGTAGCATCAATCTGTGATGTTAAAACACGGTTAATCCAGGGTCACTGAATTGTTTCGATGGCCAACAAATTGTGGAACTGTGAGAAAATATAGCAACAAATCTGAAAATAGTTAGGTAACAAAACTGCATGCTTTAATGATAAATTCAAAACAATAGTGACCCCGCTCAACCTGCGGGGAAACTAAACAGAATTCAAAATGGTACATCCAAACACCCCCGGTCCAGCAATGGGTTTATTATAAAACCGGCGGAACATCCTTTCATTGGCCCATCCTGCTGCCGCTAGGATGCTGTCGAGGGGCACGTCCATAGCCCTTGCTGCCGACATTGATGCAGCCCTGGTGGAGCGAGATTTGTAAATGTCAGTATCTACTCCTGCAACTGCCAGTACCTCTTTTAGCCATCTGGAAATGGTTTGTGTTGACACCCAATGGTGTGGCTTTTTGTGGCTGATTAGGACAGCTAACTCTGAGCCTCTGAGGCTCCTGGTGACTGTAATATACTGGTGCAAGTGATCGACCACACATAGTCGTGGATCTTCGGGGTATGCCAGGAACTCAAGCCTCGGGCCTGGCACCCCGGCCCTGCTCCGTTTAACTAAATCATAAATGACGAACGCTATGGTGTTGGCAATGGTGTGCATGTTGTCGAGTCGCAGTTTGTGCAGAGTCTGGACTTGTTGTGCCGTAATGAGCGCCATTAGCATGACCACCTTGAGGGTGAGCTTGTGTAAGGAGAGTGTGATGGCCGGGGTCCACTGGCGGAGTAGTGTTAGCACCACGCTAACATCCCATGTGTCAGTATATCGTGGCCTGGGGGGTGTAGTGTTGTATATGCCCTTCATGAATCTGGTAATAAGGGGATGCTTTCCCACTGGTGGGGCCCCCGTTCCCAGTACTAAATATGAGGACAGTGCACTCCTGGCACTGTTGATGGCACTGTAGTTTCTGGTCATGATATAAGGTAGACAGAAATTCCAGTATGTCTGTGATGCACACAGTGTCATATGTAATGTTGGAAGCCCGGCAATACGTCTCCCACTTCTTGATGTGAGAGACGTACTGATTTTGTGTGCTGTCCCTCCAGGCCGATGTAATTACATCCACCGTTCGATCAGCCCGTCCCAGTCCCAGGATAGGTCTCCTCAGAATCTGCAAACCAACAAATTGATTTGGTCATTTAGCGGATGATGGCTCCCCGTTACTGGGTGTACCAGCAGCTCCCTGCTGTTGGGGACAGCCATCAAAGGCTGCATCATGATTCCCAGGATGAGTGGAAACCAAGATTGCATAGGCCAATCGGGCACTACCTAAATACCTGAAGCATTGTCTTGCTTTATTTTGACCAAGCATCGGCTGATGAGGCAAAAAGGAGGGAAAACATACAAGAACATTCCTCCCCAATGCAGTATGAACGCATCGACTGCTACTGCCCCTGGGTCTGGCTCCAATGAGACATATTTGGGTAACTGGTGATTCAACCTGGAGGCAAACAAGTCAATATCCGGCGTGCCATATCGGGCAACAATGTCGGTGAACATGACCTGATTCAACATCCATTCTGTGTTATCATTGAATTTCCGTGATCTAGTGTCCGCCACCATATTATATCTACCTGGCAGGTAGATAGCCGTGACCCAAACATTCCTTGCAATACACCAATGCCAAAGGAGGTTTGACAATTTATCACATGATACAGATTTTATTCCACCAATGTGACTGACATATGCCACTGCCGTGGTGTTGTCAATCTGTAGTTGAACATGCACATGATGCACACTGCTGCAATAAACCTTTAAGCCATAGAGTGCTCCCAACAACTCTAAGTAGTTGATCTATATTGCTGTAGGATTAAGGACTCCTGTACATTCCATCTGCCCCCACAGCTGGAGCTGGTGTCTGTTGCTCCCCAGCCCAGGCCACTCGCATCGGTTTGTATTATTACCGATGGTGTGTGAATTTGAATTTTCTTAGAACAGTGATGTATATTGGTAGCCCACCAGTGTAATTCCGCAATGGCGTCTGGTGGTAAGTGCATATGTTCCCCAAATTGGCCTGCATGAGATTTGAGGGCCTGTTCCTTTGCACATTGTAAATTTTGGTAGTGCAAAGGTCCGAAGCATACAGCTGGAAAGGCTGCCACAAGCTTGCCAATTATGCTTGCTACTTGTCGGATTGTTGGCCACTGGTTAGCAATTAGCTTATTGCAGGCCTCCATCAAGGCTGATTGCTTGCCACCTGGCTGAGTCACTGACATTTAAATTGAGTTGATTGTAAACCCTGGGTAATCAATTATCCTGATTGGAGTCTATTTTGACTTAACTAGATGGATTACGAATCGCAGCCTGTCAAACATGAGTTTGGTAGCTGAAACAGATGCTATTGCTGATTCCTTTGTGTCCCCAATTATTAGAATGTCATCCAAATAAGCCATCACAATGTGGTTCTGTGCTTGTAGCAGTCCCAGAACCGGTTTTAGTAATTTTGTAAAAGGTCTGGGAGCTGAAGTCAGCCCATTTGGCAACGCCTTGAATTGCCACATCTGCCCCATCCAGTTAAATTTCAAATATCTCCTGTGTTCTCTGTGTATTGGTACGGAGTAGTATGCATCTTTTAGATCTATGCAAGCCATATAACATCCTTTGGAAATCAGCTGGATGGCTGTACCAAAGTTATCCATTTTAAAATGTTTATACTGCACATGGGTATTGAGTTCCGCCAAGTCTAGGATAATACGACTTCCTCCATCCTTCTTTTGCTTGGGAAAAATGTTCGATAGAAATTGGTGTGATTCCTGAAGTCTGAATTTCAGCTTGTATTCATACAAAAAATGTTTTAGCCTCCCCCCTACTTGTAAGTTAGAGGTGTGTAAATTGTCCCACAAGGGACTAGAATGTCCTACCTTGGGCGTTACTGCCTGTGTGATCCTGACCTCCGGCCTTCCGCCTTGGGACAGCTGGAGTCTGCCTCCTGTTCCTGAGCCCCTAGGCTGGCTGTGCCTGGTGTGGAAGGTGGCATAGGGGTGGCCTCGTAGCGATGAGTCCCTGGGTGGAGTTGAGGCTCAGCTCATGAGGCGGAGAGTCTTGGCCTCGTCATCCAACTCTCGGACCTGCTTTGGCAGGTCTGCCCCAAAGAGGTAGTTGGCCGGCTGGACGTTGCTGGCCTTGCACAGCACCGCAAATTTTGGGTTGAGTGCCGGCCATATTGCGCTCTTTCGCAGACAGTTTATCTCGAACAGGGCATTACAGAGGAGCCCCACAGCGCCCTGCTGTGTCTCCATCAGTGGCCTGCCATTGATGGACCTGGCAAAAGCCGTTACTCCTGAGGCCTGTAATTTTCAAATTTTCTGGAGTTTAACCTCCTAGGCTCTTACCCCTGTTCCAATATGACCCCAGATGGCGTGGTTGACGGCCGGCACACTGAGGGAGGCACAGTTGGCAGGTGTACTGTAGCGGCCGGTGGTCTCCTCCATAACCTGGTCCTTGAGCTGATGCGAGGCTAGGTAATTTATGGTAGTGGCCAGCTCTTCATCCAAGGCCTCTCCGGTTGGGGTAGGTATGGCAAACTTAGACGCCAATAGAGGCACTGTGGCCCCTCGCTCCCTAGGGTGTTCCCCTGATGTGCCTCCCTGCTCTGAGTCAGGATACTGCTGACTCCGTGTACTCCCCTCTACAGAGAGGGAGACATATCACAGCCCTGTGTAAGGTGCTACTAGCGCAGGCTCCCGTGGAGACCCGGCCTGATACTGCTCCCTCCTCTGGAGCAAATCAGTCTGGAGGCACCTCTCCAACAGGTGCTCCATCTGGGAAAGGCTCCCGCAGACGCTTCCCAGTGTGGGAGGTGATCCCTCCGGACTGGACTCATCGGAGTCTACGGGTCTGGTAGACTTGTGGATGGCTTTACTCCCCGGTGGGGCTGCCACGGTGCTCTCCTGTAGCACCAAGTCTGCTGACGCTGGTTCCAACACCGGCGGCCTGGAAGGTGACTCGGACAGCTGTCCGCTACCCGCAGCATCGCGGCCTTCCGTAGCCGGCTTCGCAGACCGGCTCCGCACCTTCGACATGGTAGGTAACTAACAACAGAACCTGCCAAACAACGACCGTAAGTAACGTATTAAAAAACACTTACCTCGGTTTTTAAAACTTACCGCTGGAGAGACGCCACGCGCCTGCCAGTCAGTCGTTGGCGCATGCTTCAGACGTAGTGACGTGCATGACGACTGACGGCCTTCTTCACGTAGTCACTCACGTGACTCCGAAGTAAAATTGACTGGTAAATGTGTTTTCGACAGCTAGAAAATATCTAGAATATTTATTTTAAAGCAAGTATTCATCCGTTTTAATAATTGTAATTCAACCGATTACGGAGGGCATGCAAGTTGATTAATGGACTTAGATATTAACATGTGACAAGTTCTTAACGAGCTTATACACTGTATAACAAATTCTAAAGGAAGGATCAAATCTATCACAGAAATCAAAGGAAGGCACTTGCGTGCCTTTTTTTAACAACTGTGCACACTTATCCTGTGGTCACACAATGCATTTGAAGACCAGCAAGTTTGGTAGAATGTGAATGCATTTTTACCAAAATAAAGATGCTGTCTCACATTCGTATCCATTCATCCCATTAAGTCGTGGAGTCTTCCTTTGTGAACAAAAAGCATTTTTCTCTGCAAGTCAACAAATTTGCCAGGAAATTTGTCATGTAAATCTTTCTGATTCTTTCTGTGAGTGGTTAATTAGCACTATGAATTATAAGACCAACTAAGACGATAATCTATATTATTCTTCTTCTTGCGTATGGCATGCACCTAAAGTGCACCTAATGTTGTCCTAAAGTTGTAGGACAACTTGTTTTATTTGATTGTGCACGCTGGGTTGATTGCATTCGTCGAAACAGGGCAGACGACGTGAAGGTTGAAATCTTCCACCCCATCTACATTATTGAGTAAATAGCAACCAGCATGGCTTCAAAACAAAAAGCTAATTAGGATTTGGATGTAGGTTTAATGTCCATCCATGGATTCCAGTGTGTCAATTTTGAATTTGCTGTGAATTTAACTGACTTCTTGCAGGGCCATCACCGACTGTTCATTAGTTTCATTGCCTCAGCAGCAATCCCAGTATTGGGAATGGCTCATGCCAGTCAAAGCTTGCCTGCACTAATTCAAAGCCATCTTGCTCCTATTAAAGGGAAAGGTGCATTGTGATATTAGACTTGAACAGATGCTGGAATGCATTATGGAAACGAAAGGTGATGTGTGAAGCTTTCATGAAAGACACAACACGAGCAAGAGCAGGCTCCTACGGTTTCTAATGTTGTACTGGGGGCCAGAAGGCTTCTCACAATCGCATTGCAAAGGCAATGGAAAGAGATAACCGTGATACAGTGAAAGCAATTTATCTCTGAGGACCTGTTCCACTGCCACAAGAGATTTAATAGACTCATGCATGCAGTCAAGGTCAGTGAATACATCATCAAATGGCATCTCCCACTAGCTGCGACAGCTCAATGTACCGCGTCCCACTATCCACCTGCCAGGAGTCTCTGACAATAGCACTTGAACTCATATGCTCACCAACACACATCACAGCTCCCAGTCACCCACCCACATCTCATAGTTTGCCACTACTGCCTATTCATATATGACAGGTAAATCACCCAAGCAATTTGTGTGGCACTTGTGGGAGTACATGCACGCAATCATCATCATCATCAGCAACAAACCAGCAGATTCCAAAGCCCTGCACCATCATCCTCTCACCATGGAGGAAAATAGCACATAGAACATAGAACAGCACAGCTTAGGAACAGGCCCTTCGGCCCATAATGTCTGTGCCAAACAAGGTGCCAAGATAAACACTTACCTGCCTGCACATATCTATTCCCTGCATGTCCATGTGCCCATCCAAAAGCCTCTTAAATATTGCTATCATATCCACCTCCATCTCCACCATCCTGAGCTATATGTTCCAGACTCAGCACCTTCTGTGTACAAAAAAACTTGCCCTGCACATCTCCTTTCAATTTTGACTCGCTCACATTAAAACTATGCCCTCTAGTATTTGATATTTCCATTATTATCTCATTTGATATAATTCTATCAGATCTCCCCTCAACCTCTGGCGTTCCAGAGGAAACCGTTCAAGTCTGTCCAACCTCTTTTATAGCTAGTTGGGTGTGGGGGTATGGAGAGAAGGCAGGTACAGGATACTGAGTTGGAGGATCAGCCATGATCATATTGAATGGCGGTGCAGGCTCGAAGGGCCGAATGGCCTGCTCCTGCACCTAATTTCTATGTTTCTATGGTTCTATGTTTAGTTCACACTAATCCAGGCATTATTCTGATAAACCTCCTCTGCATTCTTTCCAAATCCTCCATATCCTTCCTGTATTGGGTAACCAGAACTACATGCAAATACTATGCTCCAAATTTGGTCGAATCAAATTCCTATAAAGTTGCCCCATGCCTTCCTGATTCCTATACACAGTACCTCGACCAATGAAGGTAAGCATACCATATGCTTTCTTAACCATTCTATCTAATTGTGTTGTCACTTTTTGGGATGATGGATTATCCATTCAGGTTATGGACTTGGTCACCAATATCTCTCTGTAAACATGTGCCAGCCTGTCATTAGACAATGTATTTTGTGATCTGTGCAGAAGATTTTTATGTGGACTTTGACAGGACAATCTGGAGCAGAAAAGAAGCAAGGGCTAGAGTTACAGGTGGGTCATCCTGCTCAAGCCTGTTCCATCACGTCATCATGTCAGGTCCTGTTTCTCAAGTCTGCTTTTCTATGATTTCTTTAATCACCAACATCATAAATCTAATGATCTTAAGCTTCAACATCTTCAATGGGCAAGCATCTGCAGAGTTTTTCAGTAGGTTACTGAAAAGATTAACACCCCCTTTGTCTCCCCCCCATTCCCTATCCCCACCCCGTCCATCCCCACACTTTTTTTTTTCAGTTTCAAAAACTTTATTGATACAATCATATAATACAACACATGAAACCATAATCAAAAATGGCACTATATACAACCATTATAGTACAACAATACAATCATTGTTCACAATACACTGAACCCCACGCGGTGACCAGCGCCCACGGAAGGCCTCCAGAGTCCCCGTGGACACCGCATGTTCCCGCTCCAGGGACACACGTGCACGGACGTAGGCCCGGAAAAGGGGCAAGCAGCCGACTCTAGCCTGACCATCGACCGCCCGCTGCCTGGACCCGCGAATGGCCATCTTGGCCAGGCCCAGGAGCAAACCGACCGGGAAGTTCCCCCCCCCCCCACTCGGCTCTCCCCACTCCCTGCCTTGTGTCCGAACACTAGAATCGTGGGACTAAAATGCAACCAGAACTTGAGGAACAACCCCTTCAGATATTGGTACAGGGGCAGTAGCCTCTCACACTCCATATACACGTGGAACATGGTCTCTTGCTCGCCACAGAAATTACATGCGGCAGACGAGCCCGTGAACCGACTCAAAAGTTTATTACAAACCACCGCTCTGTGCAACACTCTCCACCCCAGGTCCCCAATGTAAAGGGGAACAACTCGCTTATAGAAGGACCCCCACTGAGGACCTCCCCCGCCTTCAGGTGGTAACACCGTCCGCCATGGTGTATCGGGACGGGAGACGAAGGTAAGGAGGTGCAAAATGTGCAGGAGCATCCTGTACAGTGTGCGTCTCTTCGCATCACGAAATGGCATGCTGGTCATCTCAGAAAGGCGGCTTAGATTGTGTGGAACCGGTACCCGAGAAATATCCCGGATCCTAGGCCCAATGAGCAGATCCGACGGAGCGGGGGTAAGCTCTATCAGAACCACTCTAGGCACTCGCCTCTCCTCGACACCCGCCATGACAGGGTGAGGACCGGCCACTCCCGCAGCCACGACAACCCCCTCCCCTCGTGGAGAAAACAACCAAATTCCTCACTCTTAGCACATCCCGGTAGAAGACAGGCAAACCCCTTAGGGCGGGTCGACTGATACCCGCCACCGGGAGCCTTGAGACCCCCCTTAGACAACGACCCCGACGGAAAAAATACGTGGCCAGAGCGTGCCATCTGGGTGGGTTCTCTACGTACATGTACCTCCGCAGAGTCCTGAGGCGGAGAGCTGCCACCTGGGTACGCACACATACCAAGGACTTGCCGCCCTCCTCTAACGGGAGACTCAGGACCGCCGCGGAAACCCAGTGCTTCCTATTTCCCCAAAAGAAATCTACCAGCTTCTTCTGTAAAGCAGTTGCAAAAATAGAGGGCGGGACAAGAGTAGCCAGCCGGTACCATAACATGGAGGCCTCTCTCTTTCTCTCTCTCTCTCTCTCTCTCTCTCTCTCTCTCTCTCTCTCTCTCTCTCTCTCTCTCTCTCTCTCTCTCTCTCTCTCTCTCCTCTCTCTCTCTCTCTCTCTCTCTCTCTCTTCTCTCAGTTCTCTCTCTCTCTCTCTCTCTCTCTCTCTCTCTCTCTCTCTCTCTCTCTCTCTCTCTCTCTCTCTCTCTCTCTCTCTCTCTCTCTTACGCACACACTCACACTCTCACACGCTCTCTCACACTCACTCGCATGCTCTCTTACACTCCCTCACATGCTCTACCTCTTACACTCTCATCCTCACACACACTCATTCACACTCTTACATATACTCACTCACTCACTCACTCACTCACTCACTCACTCACTCACTCACTCACTCACTCACACACACACACACACACACACACACACACACACACACACACACACACACTCTTATACATTCTCCCTCACTCACAGTCACACTCACCCAGAGGATACTGGCTTTCAGAATTCCCAGCCACTAACCTGAAACACTCTCTCAGGATTTTATCCGACTTAAAGACTGCAATTCTAATTTTTTAACTACAGTGAATGTCGGCTAATCTTAGACAATCCTTTCTGATATGCAACCCTTCCTCTCAAGAATCAATCTCGTGAGACTTGTCAGAGAGCCTGCAGATAATGACAAGGAGGAAAGGGAACATCATTAACCATCAGCCGGAAGTAGGGTCTCGACCCGAAACGTCACCCATTCCTTCTGTCCAGAGATGCTGCCTGTCCCGCTGAGTTACTCCAGCATTTTGTGTCTGCCATCATTAACCATGCAAGTGGCTTTATGCGGAGCTTGGAGATCATCCTATCCGGCAAGGAACAATCACTTGATCACATTTGAGGATCCAATCGTCATGCAGTATTTAACGCCATCCAGTTTTAGAATGTTGATGTGGAGTTCAGTCTTCTGACAAGCAGTTTTAGTTCGTCCATATAGGCGGCACGGTGGCGCAGTGGTAGAGCTGTTGCCTTACAGCTCCAGGGATCCGGGTTCGATGCTGACACTGGGTGCTTGTCTGTACGGAGTTTGTACGTTCTCCCTGTGACCTGCGTGGGTTTTCACCGGTTGCTCCGGTTTCTTCCCACACTCCAAATACGTACAAGTTTGTAGGTTAATTGGCTTGGTATATTTGTAAATTGTCACAAGTGTGTGTAGGATAGTGTTTGTGTGGCTGGGATCGCTGGTCAGCGCGGACTCTGTGGGCCAAAGAGCTTGTTTCCATGATGTTTCTCTAATTTAAAATAAACTAAACTAAACTAAACATTATCAGTTTAGTGTGTGTGGATACTAGTATTCAAGAAGGTAAATAGGAAATTATAAGAAATATTTGAGACACTGCACTGGTGTAGTAGCAATAACTTTCTGGAGAATTAATTTCGTTTCTTATGTCAGCCATCCGGTCTGGACAGCTGAAAACAATTACAGTCAACACCTTTCGACTCAAGATAGAGACCAAAAGCTGGAGTAACTCAGCGGGTCAGGCAGCATCTCTGGAGAAAATAAATAGGTACATTTCGGGTCGAGACCCTTCTTCAGACTGAGACTGGGGGAAAGGAATCTAGAGATACAGACAGTGATATAGAGAGATGTAGACCAGCTTAACATTATTATGCGTATGTTGTCCCTCTTATGCATTCAACAAGCTTTCACCAACCTTGTCATAGTTACTTGGAGCAGCACTGTGTAGCAGCACTGGGACAGGCATAGTTTAGTTTAGTTTAGAGATATAGCGCAGAAACAGGCCCTTCAGCCCACAGCAACCAGCGATCCCTGCACATTAACACTATCCTACACACACACACTAGGGACATTTTTTTTTTTACATACACCAAGCCAATTAACCTACGTACCTGTATGTCTTTAGAGTGGAAAAGCAAAAGGGGATGGGTGAGAAGCATTGCAGGAATGAATGCACGAAAGTGGAATGTGAAACGTTTGTGTTCCAATCGACGTGATTTGTAAACTTGTTCATAGAAGGTGGACGGGGCTGATCCCTCAGAATAACCATGCAACATCCAGCAGCCCACCACAGCTCACGAGGCCTGGTCTGATACACTGCCTCTACTGTCAGTAAGTGCTTGTGTGACATAGTAAAATAAGAGACAATCAGCTACATCTCTGGTCAGTCAGTGGCCGCTATCCCACTTTGTTTATGCTGGCAGCTCACATGCAGGATGGCACAGAACGGGATAGCAATTGCCGTCAAGACACCGGATGTGAACCTTCATGATTGCCGACATGCGGACACACTCCAGCTTCCACTGGGATTTGGGTTTCTTTTCCATTACAGTGCATCTCAGAGTTGACACACTGTGCTTATAAAGTGACATGTGCGCAGTCAATGCTATTCTGTGCAACAGAGAAGCCTGAAACCTTCACAAACCCTGTGTTCAGTCTGCTGCCTGATCTCTGGCGAGGCAGAATTAAATGCATTTGATTCTTTGTACAGTGGGTGCCAGTGACTACCCATCTGTGATGGTGGATGGCAGGTTGAAGTATGCTGCAAATGTCTCTAGCTCCCGACTGGAAAAATCCCAATACATTCAAAAACAGTAATAATGTCTGTAATCAACTTAATAGCCCATGGCAAAATGTTCTTTGCTATGCTCTGAAATGAGTGTGACTGGACCAGGTAACAAATGTAATTGAGGTTATTGAAGTACACATGCGTTATACAGAGCTCCTTTCCAAGGATCAGTGGGGAAATTTGGACGTTGAATACATTGGGCACTTATGGTCTTCTGCTGAGCACTCCTCTGCTTTTCCTCTTCATCATCGCTTGTCTGGAGTCTTGATCTCTCCTGGCAGAGATCCTTCTTCAGGCTGCACTCCAAGAAGACTGTGTACAGTTACACCCAAAACTGACATCATCTAGATTAAGTGTCATCCTTCACATCAAGGTGGAATATTTTAGCAGTTGAAGACTTTAGTAATCAATGTAAAACTACAGAGAGCATTACGTCCTCATAGAATTGCAACAAAAGCAAGTAGAATCTAATCTGTGGGTGGCTGATGTTTCTTTTAAATAGTATTGATAGAAGCTCATGTCTGTATCTTTAGTTTAGATTCGTTTTGTTTATTGTCATGTGTGTCGAGGTACTGTGAAAAGCTTGTTTGTTGTGTGCTATCCAGTGTGTGAAAAGACTATACATGATTATAATCAAGTCGCCCGTAGCGTACAGATCAGGATAAAGTAGCAATGTTACAAAATTTTGAGATTTAAAAAATCAAGTCTGCAATTTATCCCATCAGATAAAGCATACCAAGAAGTTTAATTTGACACCTAATTCACTTTCATATCTTCAGTATTAAAAAGGTTATGGCCATTTTCATACTCAGAAATTAGCATCTTGTTCCCTATTGCTTTTCCATTGATTTAACACAAAAGCTGTGATCAAGGACAGTCAAAAGCCCATAACTTTCTTAAAAATTAAGAGAACTGAATGAAATTTTCAGTTATCATAGATTGAAGCATTCTGAAACAAATGTGAAACAATCTTACTTGGATGACCTGAAATTAAAGCATATAATTAGTTAGTTACCTAATTGTAGCTAAATACAAAATTCAATTGCTAGATCTAAACATCTATCCATTTCTTAAGAAAAGGTTAACATTTTTAAAAAAGCCTAAGTGTCCAAATAACATTCACACAAGAATTCACAATATAACATGATTTATAAATCTCATTGTCATAAATTTATAGGCCAAATTGAAAGAATTTAGAGTTTAATTTTAGACTTTACGCCATCATAAAATTTGCCGATGACACCACGGTGGTAGGACTGATCAGCGACAACGACGAGTCAGCCTACAGGGAGGAGGTCCAGCACCTGACAACCTGGTGTGCCGATAATATCCTCGTCCTCAACTCCCAGAAGACGAAGGAAATCATTGTCGACTTCAGGAAGAACAGAGGGGGCAGACACACCCCCATCCATATAAACGGGACTGAGGTGTAGCGGGTCTCCAACTACAAATTCCTCGGGGTGCACATCTCGGAGGATCTGTCCTGGTCCCTCAACACCTCCAAGCTGATCAAAAAGGCGTAGCAGCGCCTTTACTTCCTGAGGAGGCTCAAAAAAGCCCACCTGTCCCCTCTGATCCTGACCAACTTCTACCGATGCACCATTGAAAGCATCCTGACCACCTGCTTTACGGTATGGTACAGCAGTTGCACCGTAGCAGACAGGAAGGCACTACAACGGGTGGTGAAAACTGCCCAGCACATCATCGGTGCCCCGCTCCCTGCCATGGATGCCCTCCACCGAAAACGGTGTCTGAGACGGGCTGGGAAGATCATCAAGGACCCCTCCCACCCTAACCATGGACTGTTTGCCCTCCTACCATCAGGAAGGCGGTACAGGAGCCTCAGGTCCCGCACCAACAGGATGAGGAGCAGCCTCTATAATAACACCATCGCACTGCTGAACTCGGAGTCCCGCTGATAGATTTCCACATCTGTATTTATTTATCTGTATTTACCTATATATTGCTATCACTTCGTACTGTCACTAAACTGCATTTTGTTGTACCCATACTTGTATCTGTGCAATGACATTAAAGTTGAATTGAATTGAATTGAATTGAATTAATTCCCGTAAATTAATGGCCATTTAAATCAACTTGCGAGTGGGTTTTTGTGGAACACGATCATTTGGAACATTGCGGTTTGCGGTGAATTTAACCCCCAGTCGGCAGGAAAAATACTGTCAGTTCATATATATTTTTAGTCACCTTTTCGCAACATTAAATTTTGATTAAAGGCTTCCTAAGAAGCACGTTTTTATGTAAAAATAAACTGTGTACCTTCTTTTGTCCCCTACGTAAGATCCGTCCCTTTGTCGGCGTTCACGGCTTTAGAAGATGATTTTTAAATTTCTCATGCTAATTCATTTTAAAAATGCAGTTTAAAAATACCTCCATAAAACAAATGTCCGAGCGATTTCTCTTTAGCAACGAAATCCCCTGAGATTAATCGATTTGAATGGTCTGGAATAAACAGCATTTTAAACCCGCCCCCCTCTCAAAGGCGGCAAAGTCGCGCACACGGGCAGTGGCAGATCTGCAGCGCCGCTAAAGGTAAGTTTTGTAACATACCTAGATAACGAGCACAACTTTTAGTGCAAGTCTGATTAAAGATAGTTCGAAGATCTCCAATGAGGTAGATGGTAGGTCAGGACCACTCTCTAGTTGATGGTAGGATGATTCAGTTGCCTGATAACAGCTGGGAAGAAACTGTCCCTGAATCTGGAGGTGTGCGTTTTTAAACTTGTGTACCTGTTACCTGATCGGAGAAGGGAGAAGAGGGAGTGACCAGGATGAGACGTTCTTCATTATGCTGGTGGCCTTGCCGAGGCAGCGTGATGTGTAGATGGAGTCAATGGAAGGGAGGTTGGTTTGTGTGATGGTCTGGGCTACATCCACATCTCTGCAATTTATTGAGGTTTTGGATGGAGCTATTCCCAAACCCTGCTTTGAAGCATCCCGATAAAATGGTTTCTACAGTGTATCTGTAGAAGTTGGTAAGAATTGTTGGTGGCATGCCGAACTTCCTAAGCCATCTAAGGAAGTAGAGGCGATGGTATGCTTTCTTAGTCATTGCTTTGATATGGCTGATCCAGGACAAATTGCTGGTGATTTATATTCATAAGAACTTGAATCTTTAAACCATCTCAACTTCGGCACTGTCAATATGTGTACCACTTTGTTTTTTGAAGTCAATCATAGTCTCCTATGTCTTGCTGACACTGAGGAAAAGGGTGTTGTCTTGGCATCAGGTTATGAGGTTCTCAATCTTCTTCCTGTACTCCATCTCATCATAAGTATTAGTTAGAACTCAAGTTTTGCAGACCTGAGAAGTCACTTAATGTCCTGAACGACCACCTTTCTCTGTGTACGTGGACGCATGATTAATTTGCTGCCCAGAGCGACGTATGCCATTAATGTGAATGGCATTGATACACAAATTGAAGGTCATTCATTTTTTGAGGGCATACCAACAACATTTTGAAGAGATTAGAAAATGCTGCCATTGCTACTGAAGGCATAAAAATTATTTTACTTGGGGAATAAGTTACGTGGGGAATACGTGGAGGATTTAAGAGAGGGTGCCAAAAGGAACTGACAAGACTACCTGAGGATTGGTGCGCAAAATGACCAAATAACCTGGACTCAGAACTCAGTGTAAATTAGCTATGTTCGGAATTGTTGAACTATATTTTATAAAGTCATAGAAAGTAGCCAGCAAGGTTGAAAAATTACCTGTAAATAGCAGAAAAAGGGAAGATTAAGAAATTAGTAAGAAGTATTATTAAGAATCAGAGAGTAAAATCAAACATTTTAGATTCATTTAGGTCACTGACATTAACAGGAAGGCACAAAGGCATGACAGTAGAGTTGCTGTTTTCCAGTGCCAGAGACCTGGTTTCAAATCTGACCCTGGGTGCTCTTTGTATGGAGTTTGTACGTCTCCCTGTGACCACGTGGATTTTCTCCGGGTGCCCTACATACCAAAGACAGACAGGCGTGTTGGTTAATTGGCTTCTGTAAATTGTCCCCAGTGCGTAGGATAGAACTAGTACACGGGTATCATGGTCAGTGCAGACTCGTTGGGCTGAAGGGCCTGTATCCATGCTGTATCTCTAAAACTAAAACAGGGAATAGTATTATTTACTATTTCTGGTTAACAACGTCTTCCTCTTCTGTGCTTAGCTTGTGATATGTGATCACGTCTCTGCCAAAGCTTAGCAAGCAACATCCATGTAACTGTCTCAGAATATTTTTTAAGCTCTTTCTCAAGCAAGTCGCTTGTATTTGTGAGTGTGAAAAAGTTTTGCACAAAATGAAGTATGTCACAAAAAAGTTAAAATACCATGTATACAGGATCTTGGGATACTTAGAGTCATGGAGCGAAACAGCGCAGAAACGATCTTTGGGCCTCACTCACCCAGACCTGCAACGGACCCCAAACAATCGTGGTTTCCAGCTCCAATTCCCTGCCTCCCAGTTCGGACCCCAGCCGGACTATCGGTACCGACTGGCTATCTGCCGCCACACTGTACAATTCTCCGACCGGGCACTAAGATCCACCCTGGTTGCAATGCGCCAGCACCAGCAGAACCTCGAACTCTCCCGAATCTTCGGGCCTCACTCACCCAGACCTGCAACGGACCCCAAAAAAAACACAAACCTGACTGCCCCGGCAGACCCATTGTCTCTGCCTGTTCATGCCCCACAGAACACATTTCCACATACCTTGACTCCATCCTATCCCCCTTTGTTAAATCCCTCCCCACCTATGTTCAAGACACCTCAGACACTCTCCGTCGGCTCCGTGCATTCCATTCTCCAGGCCCCCATCCTCTCATCTTTACCATGGACGTCCAGTCACTCTACACCTCCATCCTCCACCAGGACGGTCTCAAAGCCCTCCGGTTCTTCCTCGACCAGAAGAGCAACCCATACCCGTCCACTGACACCCTCCTCCGCCTAGCAGAGTTGGTCCTTACCCTCAATAACTTCTCTTTTGACTCCTCCCATTTCCTCCAAACACAAGGCGTAGCTATGGGCACACGCATGGGCCCCAGCTACGCTTGCCTCTTTGTCGGGTACGTCGAACAATCCTTGTTCTCGGCGTACCAGGGCCCCATCCCCGACCTCTACCTCCGTTACATCGATGACTGCTGTGTCACCTCCTGCATCCACACACAACTGACTGACTTCATCCATTTCACCACCAACTTCCATCCGGCACTCAAATACATTTGGACCATTTCCGACACTTCCCTACCATTCCTTGACCTCACCATCTCTATTGCAGGGGATACACTCCTGACGGACATCCACTACAAACCAACTGACTCCCACGGCTACCTGGACTACTCTTTCTCCCACCCTGCTTCCTGTAAGGACTCCATCCCTTATTCCCAATTCCTTCATCTACGCCGCATCTGCTCCCAGGATGAGGTGTTCCACACCAGGTCATCACAAATGTCCTCATTCTTCAGAGAACGATAGATGAGGCTCCCTCCGCAACTCCCTTATCAATTCTTCCCTTCCCTCCCTCTCCTCCCCTTCCCTGGGCACTTTCCCTTGCAACCACAAGAAATGCTACACTTGTCCCTTTACCTCCCCCCTCCACTCCTTTCAGGGACCCAAGCAGTCCTTCCAGGTCCGACAGAGGTTCACCTGCACCTCCTCCAACCTCATCTACTGCATCCGCTGCTCTAGATGGCAGCTGATCTATATCGGTGAGATCAAGCGGAGGCTTGGCGATCGTTTCGCCGAACACCTCCACTCGGTCCGCAATAACCAACCTGATCTCCCGGTGGCTCAGCACTTCAACTCCCCCTCCCATTCCATGTCCGACCTCTCTGTCCTGGGCCTCCTCCATGGCCAGAGTGAGCAACACCGCAAATTGGAGGAACAGCATCTCATATTCCGCTTGGGCAGTCTGCATCCTCTGGGCTTGAACATTGAATTTTCTCAATTCTGTTAACCCTTACTGTCTCCTCTCCCTCAGCCCTCGGGCTCCTCCTCCTCCTCTTTTTTCCTTTCTTCTCCCCGCCCCCCCCCCCCCCCCCCCCCCCACCCCCCCCCCCCCCCCACCTCCCATCAGTCTGAAGAAGGGTTTCGGCCCGAAACGTGGCGTATCTCCTTCGCTCCTTAGATCCTGCTGCACCCGCTGAGTTTCTCCAGCATTTTGTGTACCCACAGAAACGATCGTGTTCACCCAACCTGCCCAAACTGACCAGAATGCCCTTTCTACACTAGTCCCACCTGCCTGCTTTTGGCCCATTTCCCTTGAAATCTATCCTATCTCTATACCTGTCTTTTAAATGTTGTTATGGTACAACACTGTAAATCCATCTATCCACCAGCTGAGTTTCAGACTATTATAGAACATTTCAGTATCATTTCAGTATCAAGTCCCATGTATATACAGGAATGATTTGGAGATTATAATCTAACCTTTTTGTATTCAAAACACAATTTATTTTTCCATTTCTCATTTAAGCAAGGATGAGGCATTGCCATGGTAGGGTGAATCTATGTTGCTGGATGTTTTTAATTGTGTTTTACGGTCACTGCGAATATATTATTGCCAGTTGCGTGTAAGTTGACACATTGCACTGTGAAATATAGTCAACAAGCAGGTCATCAATCCATATCTTTTGGCAATGAATTCTCATCTGTCATTTGACCAGCTGAGTTTAAATGTCTACACGTGATCGACGACAGTAAATTATGGTCACAATTTACTCAAACTTCTATTTATTCCCCCTCTCATTGGAAAGCCTTCGCATTTATTCATCAATGTTTCATCCTATTGCACGGTAAGCCAAGAGCCATGTTGATTCAAATTAAATTAATTTATAGTTTTATAAGGCAAAATAGCCAAGTCTTGGAAGTGAGATTAGTCTTAACACTTGCTCTTTGGTTGGCATGGACACTCAAGGCTGAATTATATTCTTCGATGCTATAAGGTTCCAAATTCTGTCTGATATTTCAATTTTATTTTACTGTCAACTTTAGACCAGAGATACAGTGCTGAAACAGGGCCTTCGGCCCACCAGGTCCGCACCGACCAGCCGTTCATGAGGTCGATTTTACACATTAGGGACAGTTTATAATTTCCAGAAGCCAATTAAACTTACAAAACTGTATTTCTTTGGAGGGTGGGAGGAAACCGGAGCATGTGAGCATAGGGAGAACGTACAAACTCCATACAAACAGCACCTGTAGTCAGGATTGAACCTGTGTCTCAGGTGCTGTAAAGGGCTGGTCCCACTTAGGCGATCTTTTCAGCGACTGCCGGCGACTGTCATAGTTGTAGCAGGTCGCCGAAAAGACGGCGACTGGACCCCCCTACGACAATGTCTACAACAATGTCCTACCACCTAGTCGACGTCAAGTTACGGCAAGCTACCGACGACCAGTGACCCATGTGGGCGTCCACCTACGACCACACCTATGACAACCTACTTCCACCCGCGACAAGCTACGACAAGGTATGACCCCGTCGGCGACAACTGAAGACAACTTAAGACAATTCCGTTGTCGGTACCTATCGCCGGTTGACGTAGGTTAACGTAGGTAGCACCAATGGAATTCATCAAAGTCAGCACCGGCGACAACCTACGTAACCTGGCGACAACCTACGTCATCCTGGCGACAAACTACGACAGCACCTACGTCAGGAGAAGTCAAGCTACGCTCATTGGCATCAAGCCAACTGTCGCCGAAAAGTTTTGAACATTTCAAAATCCCGCGGGGACCAGAGAAACGCTACGATTATTTGGGCGACTGAGGAGACTACTCACGACCATACAGGCGACACCCCGGCGACCATGTGGCGACGGCCTAGTCGCCTGTAGTCGCCTAAACATTCGCCTAGGTGGCTCAGGGGCATAAGGTAGCAATTCTACCACATTTTGACTGTGCTGCCCCAAACTAGTGCATTTTAAAATGTTCACCCACAGAATAGGTCGGGTGTAAAAGGTCTTTTAAACAATGTTTCTTGTTTTAAGCCTCATGAAACTTTTATAACTGCAGATTTTTTAGTTTCATCATATTAAGGACACACCTAATGACAGGCAATGAATGGAAGGGAAAACCTCTATGTTTCTATTCTCAAGGTAATTGAGAAGCACAAAATAGGCAAGGATATTATGGACAGAATAGCCTCCTCTCTTCTGCAAATTCCTATGATTATATGAACTGAACCTGACCCAATTGAACCTGACCCTCATTCATCTCAGCCACGGGATCTGTGGAGTAATTATATCAGAGAGGAGGTAAGTGCAATGACATTATGACGACCATAAATATGTATCACGGGGTGACATAAGCTATAATCTACTCCACCTCTGATGAAACCATTTTGTATTCTGTATAAATGAGGCAAAAAGGATCTAACCCTGTCACATGTGGTCTGTAAGTGATTCTGGGATAAATTGGTCTGAGATGCAGCAATAAATCCACCTAAAATATTTAAACTATCAGTGCCTATGTAATGGGATCATCTTTCCATTATGATAATTCATAACTAATTAAAAATAAGTTCATTCTGTTGAATATCCAACACAACTTAGTGGACAGATAAATGTGCAAAACTGCACAAATCTGGCTGAGCTTCTTCACACTAGATTTGGAATTTTTAGAATCCAGTAGAATATGTTGCAAAAAGGCAATTCTTGTTTAATTGACGGTCAGATGGGGAAAAAAAAACCCATCTGCAATCTATAACCCTATGGTTGCAGGTGATAAATCATTGTTATAATTTTCCTTCCTCTATGAAAACATATATACATTATTTTTTGCTCTCCCACCAAACATGAGTAAAATGATAAACAGACTCTGATACAGATCATAAGTTTGCAGGTGAAACTATTTTAATTACATAAGAATTATCTCTTCACCTTTCCCAGTAAATATGGTTATTTCCACATTATGCATCATTAAACCTATCATGTATTTACATTCTCTTGTGTTTGAATACATATTAAGAATTAATAGGGCAAAGTAAAATCAGTGTTGCAGTTTCCAAATTCCTGCTTCACTATATCCGTGGAAAATGCTGCAATTATATATGTATCTAAAATTCTTATCAGCGTTAAAAGACAACGAGGGCCTATAGGTATGTCTGGTGCCAGTAGCATGGAATTTGTATTTGTAATTGTGTAATGCATTAAAAACCCGCAGACTGAAGGAATTACATTTTCCCTATTTGTGCGTACTGAAGATGAAAAACTTTTTGTGCCCAGTTGTAGCTCAAATTAATTTCCATAAAATCATGTCATGCCTGGACATATTAAGTGCAGCATAAGCATCGACTGTTATCATTGGTCAAAGTCATTGTGTGGAGTGTGAGGTAAATGTTCATAAGAATAAGAGCATAGCACTGGCAGTGGACAACCTGGTGAATGAATGTTGAGCTCTGCATTGTGATCAAAGAGGCCCTGCACGTTTGGGGGCTCAGCAAGCCGACTAGAGGCATTGAGAGGGGAGACATGATTGTGTATTGAACAGTGACTGCCGTGTACTCTGCACGCTTTGTCATTGTACATGTTGAAGCAACTGGTGACAATTCACAATTGACCTGTCGTATTTAATGAATAGGCACTGCAACATTGAATTTCCTGGCCCAGAAGTCTTGGGTAATAGTGATGGGTCGACTCAGACTCAGGGAATCAATCGGGAAATAAATCCTATTAGTCTTAATTATACTCAAAATTTGGATGAGGACGAAATGGTTGGCAAGGCAATAGAGGAAGAGGTCAGGGAATATATTTTTCATGATATCTGGAAAATAATTTTTCATAGGTGGTGAAGAAGGTGGCACAACCCGAAGCACACATGCACCTCCCACCCCCCCCCCCCCCCCCCCCCCCCTGTCCCTTCACCCTCCCTCCATCTCATGCTGCACTCTGCAACATCCGAGCACAGCTGCCTGTGCTGTCCCATTCCCCGCTCCTGGCCTGACCGCACACCAAACTGCATTTCTGTTCTGAGAGAGGGATGGGTCGAGACCCTTCTTCAGACATGGGGGTGGTTACACGTTCTTTCATCGGGGCAGTGCGGAGAAAAGAACACCATCTTCATGGAGTGGGCTTTGCCAGTGTCATCAGTGCATACAGAATGCAAGAAACCTCACAGGAGGCAAAAGCGGACTACTACTGTGCTTGAACAAATCCTGACATGCATCTCAAAGGGAGACAGATTTGGGCCAGTCAGGGAAGGAATATAAACTTCTGGGAAGGGGTAATTGACAAGGAAAGAAGAAGTAAAGCTAACTCCATTCGAGTCCTTCCCTTGATGAAATGCTTGGAGCATGGCCTTGTCATAATGAACATCCTGGTTCATCAAACGGATTAATGTAAGATCCCCCTAGTCCAAGTATTGACACCGGTTAGACTATAACCTGATCCGTGAGAGTGCAATGAAAACAACGTCAAACATGCCAGGAGAGTACTGAGGATCGCTGGACTAACTACCTGCTGATCTGCATTATCTCCATCAACCCCACTACAAGACATCAATGTCAGTGAAAGCATTGCTGCCAGAACATCAATGCAGTAGGGTTCAGTCTCTCTCGAGGCATAGTGAACATGATCTTCAACACATCACTTAGAAGAATGCAGGAACTGCAACAACCAGTATGTATGACCTTTTTGATTCCCATAAATCCTTTGTCTCTATCAATTAGGAGAGTCTGTGGTACAACCCCCTTCAAATTTAACTGGCCAAACTTTGTTAAAATGCTACTAAGAAACTATTATATTCTGACAAGTGATTCAGAAATACTGTAGATGGATATTTAGAGCATATTTCAATTAAGAATCCACACAGTAATTCATAAGTTCATAAGTGACAGGAGCACAATTCAGCCCATCAAATCTACCCCGCTATTCATTCATGACTGATCTCTCTCTCTCCCTCCTAACCCCATTCTCCTGCCTTCTCTCCATAACCCCTGACACCTATTGTACCTATTGAGAGGAAATAATGGTGGACATTAGGAGGAGAGGACCACCCTTGTCCTCTTTCTCCATCAATGGCATGGATGTGCAGTTTACCAGGGTGTACAAATCCCTTGGAGTGTACCTGGACAGTAAACTGGACTGGTCCAGGAACGCTGAGGCCCTGTAAAAGAAGGGACAGAGCCGG
This sequence comes from Okamejei kenojei, assembly GCA_035221665.1. NCBI lineage: Eukaryota > Metazoa > Chordata > Chondrichthyes > Rajiformes > Rajidae > Okamejei > Okamejei kenojei. The sequence continues at coordinate 41,626,847 of CM069146.1, forward strand.
CTGTACATTTTGAGAAGGCTCTGCTCCTTCAATGTCTGCAGTAAGATGCTGCAGATGTTCCACCAACCAGTGGGAGCCAGTGCCATCTTCTTCGTTTCATCTCCTTCGTTGGGGCAGCAGGGCGAAGGCCGCGGACGCCAACAGGGTCAACAAACTCACCGGGAAGGCCGGCTCCATCCTGGGGGCGGAGATGGATTCATGGGAGGTGGTCCTGAAGGGGAGGCTCCTCAAACTGCGGAGCATCCTGGACAATACAGCTCACCCCCTCCATGACACACTGGTCATCCTGAGGAGCACCTTCAGCAACAGACTCGTTCCACCAAGATGCAGAATAGAACACCACAGGAGATCCTTCTTCCCTGTGGCTATCAAACTGTTCAACTCCTCAACCTTCTGTCATGGGGTAGACTGACTCCCCTCACCTTCCCCCCCCCCCCCCCCCCCCCCCCCCCCCCCGCTCCCCCTGCCCTCCCCCCCAATCTTTTCTCATCCCCAATCCTTTCCACCCATCACTTTACTTTCATGTTTCATGTATTTTGTGTTTTTATGACTGTTGGCAGATTAATTTCCTTCCTGGGATAAATAAAGTTTGATTCTGTTGTATCGTATCATTTGAATTTGAAGGGGGGCAAGATATCCATTATGAAAGACATTAGGAATACTCGTGACCAAAGAGCATTATAACAACCATGAGCTCACTGAGGGGTGGCTTAGCAGGGAGGAGAACAAACAGCATGGAGTTGAGAAATGCATTCCATGACACAACAATGCATAGATCATCCTTGAAACTATGTAAAATAAATAATATTGTCAGGATTGACAATGTATCTTGTGTCTGCATTTTACTGGTACACTGTGAAGCCTCCTCAATGGATGACTACTTTGAAGAATCTCTTCTCCCTTCCGTGGTCTCCCTCCACAGATGCTGCCTGGCCTACCGAGTTCCTCCAAGCTTATTGGTTTGTTCCAAATTTTGTAGAAACATTTGGTGTTCTCTGTCATTTTTATCTGCAAGATTTTTCATAACTTTTGCTCCATTGATAGCAGCTTCGATTTGTTTATTTAGATATTTTTGTCTTTTGCTTACAATCCCAGTATTTGCTGCCGCTGTTGACACAGATTTCTGTAGGAGTTAATATCAGTGTCAGGATGGATGGCATTCTCATCCAGCTTTCCATTAAGTACATTGGATTGAGATATTACTGGAATGCTTTACCGGAAGAAGTATTAGTAGAGAAGGGATAATGAAATTCTTAGAAAGAGATTTATCACTGGCAATTCGAGAGTTTCATTTGCGATCGGGTGAGTGAAGAATGTTGGCAGTGACAGCGAGAAGATTAGGAGCGACTAACTAAAGACTAAAGATGAAAAATCGACACAAAATGCTGGAGTAATTCAGCGGGGCAGGCAGCATCTCTGGGGAGAAGGAATGGGCGGCGTTTCGGGTCGAGACCCTTCTTCAGACAGAGCCAGGGGAGAGAGGAACTGGAGATGTGGAAGGGTACAAAGAGAATGTAATGTGTGAAACCGCCAGATCAAAGCAGATGATGATCAAGGAAATGTAGAATTGGGTCATTGTTGGCAGAGGGGAAGGTGACAACGGAGCATACAAACAGTAAAAGTAATCTCAGTAAAATTAGTCTTTAACTAAAATTAAAGATGAAAAGTCAGATTTGTTGAACAGTCAAGACCGACAGAAACACTGTCTTTGAGTTGAAAAACACTTGACTACGGCAAAAAATAGATGTGCAATTATAACATATTCATCGGGGTGCATCCATGCATACTGGAGGAAATAGTGTCTCGTGGGATGATTAGCAAGAGGAGTGGAAGTAGACTGATGAGTGCAGGAGCTCAGTGACCTGGAAAAGCAGGTGAGGGATGCACAGAAAGTGGAATAGAACATAGACCAATGCAACACAGGACAGGCCCTTTGGCACAAACCAAGTTAAACTGATCTCATCCGCCTACGATATGATCCATATCCCTCTATCCCCTGTGCTTCCAAGTGCCGGTCCAAAAATCTCTTAAATGTCACTAACCTATCTGCCACCACCAATACCAATGTGTTTCAGGCCCCCACCATTCTCTATGTAAAAAAAACTTGCCCCATGCATCTCCATTAAACATTTCCCCTCTCACCCATAGCTACAGTATGTTTTCTGATGGGGGAGAAACAAGGTATCAGCTTTGGCAATTCAAAGGAAGTGTAATGTGTTAACATCCACTTGAAGAGATGAAACAATTTTGGAATTATAAATCTCACCAATTCGAGTTGTATATGACATACAAATAGGAACTTAATATAACCATATAACCATATAACCATATAACAATTACAGCACGGAGACAGGCCCTCTCGGCCCTTCCAGTCCGTGCCGACCATTTGTTTTCCCCTAGTCCCATCTACCTGCACTCAGACCATACCCCTCCATTCCCTTCACGTCCATATACCTATCCACTTTACTTTTAAATGTTAAAATCGATCCTGCCTCCACCACCTCTGCTGGAAGCTCATTCCACACAGCCACCACCCTCTGAGTAAAGAAGTTCCCCCTCACGTTACCCCTAAACTTCTGTCCCTTAATTCTCATGTCATGCTCTCTTCATTTGAATCTTCCCTACCCTCAATGGGAAAAGCTTATCCACGTCAACTCTGTCTATCCCTTTCATCATTTTAAAGACCTCAATCAAGTCCCCCCTTAACCTTCTGCGCTCCAAAGAATAAAGACCTAACTTGTTCAACCTTTCTCTGTAACATAGTTGCTGGAACCCTGGCAACATTCTAGTATATCTCCTCTGTACTCTCTCTATTTTGTTGACATCCTTCCTATAACTAGGCGACCAAAATTGTACACCATACTCCAGAATTGGTCTTACCAATGCCTTGTACAATTTTAACATTACTTCCCTACTCCTATATTCAATGCTCAGATTTATAAAGGCCAGCACACCAAAGGCTTTCTTTACCACCCTATCTACATGCGATTCCACCTTCAGGGAACTATGCACAGTTATTCCTAGACCCCTCTGTTCCACCGCATTCCTCAATTCCCTACCATTTACCATGTACGTCCTATTTTGATTTGTCCTGCCAAGATGTAGCACTTCACACTTATCAGCATTAAACTCCATCTGCCATCTTTCAGCCCACTTTTCCAAATGGCCCAAATCTCTCTGTAGACTTTGAGAATCTACTTCATTATCCACAACACCACCTATCTTAGTATCATCTGCATACTTACTTATCCAATTTTCCACCCCATCATCCAGATCATTGATGTACATGACAAACAACAGTGGACCCAACACAGATCCCTGAGGCACCCCACTGGTCACCGGCTTCCAACCTGACAAACAGCCATCCACCATTACTCTCTGACATCTCCCATGGCTTATTTTACTGTGGGGAAATTAGATGCAGTAACTCCCGGATGACTGAGAGCTGCCTCTGGGTAAAATAACCTGCCATCCCTTTACAAACAGGATATGTGTGTGTTTGAGTGGGAGAATGGTGAGGTACTGTGGAGGGGGTTGGAGGGGTGCTGTGTGTGTGGATGTGCAGATGCATGTTGGGTGTGTGCTTATTGATCTAGGGCTGTGTGATGGGATATTTGTTAATGTCGAGAGTCTGCGTGTGTGTGTGTGTTGGGGTGGGGGAGGGAATTGGGGAGAGGATGTCTACTTTTGTGTATGTGGAGGCAGCGGGTTTGTAAGGATGTGCATTGTTGGGGCCTCTATTCATGATAAGCAGGTAATATCTTTGCATGCACTTTGGGGAGTGTCACTATCTACAGTTTGCTGCGGATAAGGTGATGCTGGGGATGCATCTATGCATGAGGATCTATATCGGTGTATTCTGGCAGTTCAAGGATGTGTGTTGGGGGGGTCTCTCTCTGGGGTATGAGTAGCAGGTGTCGGCGTGAGTGTGAGGAATGATGTATGTTGGAGGTATCTATCTATGTGAGGCTCCATGTGAATGTGTCAGTGCATGATGGTTTGTGCTGGGGGTGTCTATATATATAAGCGGTATGATGGCATTGCCTGTCCGAGAGCATGTGTTGGAGGTTCCCTGCATAAATGTGTGTGGGATGGGTTCCTCCATGTTTCGATATATGGGGTGTGATCTGTGCACATTCGCTGTCTATGCATACATGACATGAGTGCCTGGTGTATGTGTGACTAGTGGCATCCTATGTTTTTACGTGATACGCACTCAAGTTCTGCGAGTTGGCTGTATGGCTGACTATGTAGGGGAAGATTTGGTGGTTTCTTCCTGTGTTGGTGGTGGAGGAGTTGGTTTCTGTCTATGTGATTCAGTTGGATGGGAAGGGGTGATTTCTATCCATGGGGATGTTTTAAATGGGAAAGGGTGGTGTTTATCTCTAGGGGTGGTGCCTATCTGTGGGATGTGTTGGACAGGTGGGGTGGGTGCTCTCTGTGGGGAGAGGGTTATCCGACATTGAGTGGGTTCTATCTATGTGATGTATTTAATGGGAATTGGTGGCAGTTATCTCTAGGCTGGTGTTGGATGAGGAGAGGTGGTGACCATCTGTGCGATGTGTTGGACAAGGAGTGGGTTCTCTCTATGGGGAATGTTAGACGCTGCGTGGATTGTATCTACGGGATGTGTTGGATAGGGAGTGGGTTCCATGTGCCTCTGTGTGATGTGTTGCACTGGGAGTGGGCTCTCCCTCTACCGGGGTGGGGGGGGGGGGGGGTGTTAGACACCTGGTGGGCTCTCTCTGTGGAATGTGTAGGATGGGGAGGGGAGGGGTCTTGACTCTCTATCAGAGGCTCCATCTCTGGGATGTGTTGGATGGGTCGGGGTGGCCACTATCCATGGGCAGTGTTAGATGCTGAGTGGGCTCTCTCTGTGGGATGTGTAGGATGGGAATGTGCTCTCACTGTGGAGCGGGGAGTTGGAGGGGGAGTGGGCTCTCTGTGCGAGAGGGATGAGGGTGTGTAGATGCTGAGTGGGTTATATCTCTGCGATGTGTTGGACGTTGAGTGGGTTCTATCTGTGGGATGTGATGGACGGATGGCGGTGGTGTCTATCTATGGGGAAGTGATGGAAGAGGAGTGTTAGATGGTGAGTGGGCTCCATCTCTGACATGTGTTGGATGGGAAGGGGTTTTCATTATCTATGGGGAGTGTTAGATACTGAGTGGGCTCTCTCTGTGTGGGGTGTGTTAGATACCAAGTGGGCTCTCTCTGTGTGGGGTGTGTTAGATACTCAGTGGGCTCTCTCTGTGTGGGGTGTGTTAGGTACCAAGTGGACTCTCTCTGTGTGGGGTGTGTTAGATACTGAGTGGGCTCTCTCTGTGTGGGGTGTGTTAGATACTGAGTGGGCTCTCTCTGTGTGGGGTGTGTTAGATACTGAGTGGGCTCTCTCTGTGTTGGATACTGAGTGGGCTCTCTCTGTGTGGGGAGTGTTAGATACTGAGTGGGCTCTCTCTCTGTGTGGGGTGTGTTGGATACTGAGTGGGCTCTCTCTGTGTGGGGTGTGCTAGATACTGAGTGGGCTCTCTCTGTGTTGGGGGTGTGTTAGATACTGAGTGGGCTCTCTCTGTGTGGGGTGTGTTAGATACTGAGTGGGCTCTCTCTGTGTGGGGTGTGTTAGATACTGAGTGGGCTCTCTCTGTGTGGGAGTGTTAGTTACTGAGTGGGCTCTCTCTGTGTGGGGTGTGTTAGATACTGAGTGGGCTCTCTCTGTGTGGGGAGTGTTAGATACTGAGTGGGCTCTCTCTGTGTGGGGTGTGTTAGATACTGAGTGGGCTCTCTCTGTGTGGGGTGTGTTGGATACTGAGTGGGCTCTCTCTGTGTTGGGTGTGTTGGATACTGAGTGGGCTCTCTCTGTGTGGGGAGTGTTGGATACTGAGTGGGCTCTCTCTGTGTGGGGTGTGTTGGATACTGAGTGGGCTCTCTCTGTGTGGGGTGTGTTGGATACTGAGTGGGCTCTCTCTGTGTTGGGTGTGTTAGATACTGAGTGGGCTCTCTCTGTGTGGGGTGTGTTGGATACTGAGTGGGCTCTCTCTGTGTGGGGTGTGTTAGATACTGAGTGGGCTCTCTCTGTGTGGGGTGTGTTAGATACTGAGTGGGCTCTCTCTGTGTGGGGTGTGTTGGATACTGAGTGGGCTCTCTCTGTGTGGGGAGTGTTAGTTATTGAGTGGGCTCTCTCTGTGTGGGGTGTGTTAGATACTGTGTGGGCTCTCTCTGGGTGGGGAGTGTTAGATACTGAGTGGGCTCTCTCTGTGTTGGGTGTGTTGGATACTGAGTGGGCTCTCTCTATGGGGGGTGTTAGACGGGTCGGGGTGGTGAATATCACCAGGGCTGCCCGCCTGTGTGGTGCCCAGCCTGGGTTAGAAGGCGAGCTGACGAGACGCGCCCAGCCCTGACTGACACCTCGATGACGTAAGCGGCATCTGGGTGTACAGAGCGGTATTTGACGGTGAGGATGGGTGGCTGTGGCGAGGCGGCTCACAGGTTGGTGCAGAAATAACTAGCTATACTTACATTAAAAATAATAACAAATTGCTTGCTGTGCACGTCCTTTATAGACTTGCAATGGCGTAAAACGGGAACGAACTCCTGTCTTACCTGATGAATGCAAATCGGACCAAGACATGTTCCTTAAAAAATATTAAAATTCATCAGTTGTTGCAATGTCTGAATGTGCAATGCTTTCTTCGCGTTACCACTAGAAGGACGATTTTTATGCAGTGAACTCTACACAATAACAAAAACCTCTGATTCTGTTTGGCAAAGATTGTTAAACTGTGCAGGTTTAGTCGCTGTTAAGTCGCTGAAATAATTAAATCTGGACCCGCTGGGGGGATTGAACAGATATGGATGAGGAGCAAGATGCTCCGTGTTTGCTTTTGTTGCACTGTTTTAAAGAGCCAGTGTAAAAGCATGCACAATTTGCAAGCTTAATAAAAAAACTGACCGAAGGCAGATTTGGGGAACACTTGGCGTGCGGGGTTATTTTGTAACACGTTTTGGGTTCCTTCCTTCCCCTGAAATTCCAGTTGTTCGTGGTGGGGGTCTTTCCTTCTTTTTTTGCTGGGAAGATTGCGTTAAAGAAAAAAATAATCTAAAGCACACGTCGACCGACCCCACCCCTAAAGCCTTTCTTCGGGATTCTTGCCCTCCTGTGTCCCCTTCTGGCACGTTGTCATGGATTCCTTTAAACCGCTGGCAGCGGCGAACCATTGCGAGTCACGGTGAGGTCGGTCGCCCCTCTTTGTCCAGCCCGTGAAACACACCAGCCTTGAGCTGGCTGGCTGGCAGCAACGTCAAGCTATTTAGATACTTTTCCTCCCAGCCCCTTGTGGCACTTCTCCCAGTCTATTTACTTATTTATTCATTTATTTGTGTATTCATTCATTTCTTTCTTCCACCCCCCCCCCCCCTTCCAACCCTGAAAAAAAACCTAGATTGTTGGAGAAGGAACCCAGCCCACGTCCCGAGTGAGCTTTGGCCGCGCTGTTTTGAGGGTGTGTACTCGTGCCACGGACAGTGCCAAAGGTAGGGGTTTAATTTTAAGTCGAGGAGGTACATCCTTTCTTTTTTTTTAAACACACCGGGGAGGGGTTGGTTTGACCTGTGCAGTCAGCGGAGGCTCCTCGGAGCGGAGCTGAGGTTGTCAAGTCCAGAGTGTGCTGGTGACACACAGGCAGTGTCGGGGGTAGAAGCTCCTCGCCTGGGAAACTTTGAAGGTTGCATTTGCTGCCCGGGGGGCGCGGTAGCTGGCAGCGGCTGCAGTGGCCTGGGACAGACGCGGTGACAGGTGCCTGCAGAGAGAGAAATAGAGGGGGGCGGGTGGTCCGGAGAGGGACATGTGTCCCGGAGAGGGAGTGGAGGGTGATATGAGAGGGAGCGGCGGAGAGGGAGTGACAGGTGTCCCGGAGAGGGAGTGGTGGGTTACTCGGAGAGAGAGTGTCTGGTACCCCGAGAGAGAGGGCCGGATGCCCCGGGGAGGGAGTGACCGGGTGTGCGGCCGAGAGCCACAGGTGTCCAGCGCTCTGTCTGTCTGTCCCCTGGTGTCCGGAGCCGCTGCAGCATCCAAGGTGCAGGCTGGCAGCCGGATTGACTGGCACCGCCACTGCGACCCGCACGGGATTTAAAAGGTTGCTCACTCGGGTAGATTTTCACCACATGTATTCCCGCGGTGTATCTGTTCACGAAGCTCGAAGCCAAGCACTTTAGGGCGGTAATACGGCGTTTTAAATCCCTGGAGTGTGAGCGAGTGTGTGTACGCCACCCGAGCTCTGGGGACAATGCATGGGATGCCCGCAGGCACTGGGAAGCGTCAAACGGTACCTGGAGCATGTTTGGAAAGAAAAGTTGGAGGGGAATCAAGAATCTAATCCGTGCACAATTGCAAATGGGCAGTTTGTTGCGTAGCAACCTGACATTTAACTCATACTTGTTTGTTAACACCCGGATAGGGATTTCTCCAGCTTTATTATTCTCTCATCCGAAAGGTTGATCACCCAAAAAAAAAACCTTCAGTTATTTGCAGGCATCGGTGTTTGATTGATGTGTTTGAATTTCCAGCACATTTCAACGGGGAATGAATCTTCAAGGGTTCAATTTGTAAATCTGACAGCAAAATTGATACTGAAGGAGGCGTGGCGGGTGGTGCATGCCGAACACGTTGCAAATGTTAACCAAAAAGGCAGATGATTGCAAGCTGTATTTTGTTTCCTACCTCGTGATAAATGTTGGAACACAAATGCAAATCTTGGTTTTGAAAATAAACAATCTGATTATTCCACCAATGTGAGACAGATAGATTCTTAGTTAAAAGTGAAACAGTTGTCATCAGTAGTAAAGGGGTGGGGGAGGGGGGGGGGGGAGGAGGGAGTGGGATATGGATCAGGTGCAAGCAGAGGAGATTAATTTAACTTGGCATCATTTTCAGCACCGACGTTGTACGCCGAAGGGCCTGCTCTTGTGCTTTAGTGTTCTATGTTCCAACAGTTGGTATCAACGTGAGTGCTCCTGGGTACACATGCTTTAGAAATGTCATAATCTCTTTTAGCTTTAGACATTCACTTTGGCCTGCTGTATTGCTACTGTCGACAGTCTTTATTACATCTTTTCAATATCTGTAGACTGAGCTATATTTCACATTTTTATCAGATTGGAATGGTGATGATTGCTGGAAAATCCATTCTCCATGGACCAAGTACACCCGATGGATAATATTTCAACTTTTCACTGATTTGAAACCCTACCATCAGCCTTCCAATCTTAGAGTATAAGACCGCACAACCATTGACACTATTAGATAGACACAAATTGCTGGAGTAACTCCATGGGTCATCTCATCCTTCTCTGGAGAAAAGGAATATGTGCCATTTCAGAGTGAAGAAGGGTTCCGACCTGCATCATCAAACATTAATTTTCTCCAAAAATGCTGCTTGACCCGCTGAGTTGCTCCAGGATTTTATGTTTATCTTTGGGATAAACCAGCATCTCCAGTTCTCCACGTTGATCCAATTATCTCTTGAAAGACAACAGCCTTCCTGTATAAATATTTGGAATCAGTATAGTGATTAACAATTTTGGCTTGACACCCTAATCAAAAACTGGATTCAATTTAAGGTTGAGTTGAGAAATAACAACGGGCAGAAAACATTGGTAAGAATTATTTACAGACTAGTCAATAGTATTTAGGGTATTGGAATGGCATAAATCATGAGATTAAAGGCAAGTGTAACAGAGGTAATCCAATAATCGTGAGAGATTAAAACCTATATATGTGATGGACAAATAAGGTGTAAGATGAATTTATGGAATGTGTACGAAAAGCTGAGGAACGAACGAGGGTAAAAGACTATTCTGGATCTTAAGTGCACAAGAAGGGTGAATTGGTAAGCTTGTTGAGCAGGCTTTGGGGAAGAGTGACCATAATATGATATTGGACATTGGACAAAGTGATCATTCAATGAGAAACTTGTGTTTTAAATCTAAGTCAAGGAATTCAATGAGACACAATAATGTCCTTAAATGTGATAGATTGCAAGAATGCTTTGAAAGATATAACAATGATCATCATTTAAAGAACTAAAGCAAAAGTTGAGAAATAAATAAATGTCCATTGATTCCCCACAGCTACCTGAACTACCTTCTTCCACTTTACTTCCTAAAATAACTCAGCTCCATTCTCCCACTTTCTCTGGCATTGTCGTATCTGTTCTGACATAGAAAAGGATATAGAACACAGAACACAGAACATAGAACAGTACAACACTGGAATAGGCCCTTTGGTTCACACTGTTTGTGCCGAGCATGATGCCAAATCTGCCTGTACATGATCCATATCCCTCTATTTTCTGCACTTCCATGTGCCTATCGAAAAGCCTCTTAAATGGCAATATCGTATCCATCTCCACCACCACACCTGCCAATACGTTCTGAACCCCCAACACTCTCTGTTTTCAAAAATGCTTGCCCCACACATCTCCTCTAGTGTTGGTCATTTCCCTCCTGGGAAAAACGTTCTGATTGTCTACACTGCAGATGCTTCTCAATTTTATATACTTCTATCGTCGCCCCTCAACCTCTGATGTTCCAGCAAAACCAATCCAAGTCTATCCAACCTCTCCCTGTAACAAAGAGCATCTGATCTTGGTAAGCCTATTCTGCATCCTCTCCAAAGCCTCCAGATCTTTCCATTAATGGGACAACCAGATTGACCTGCACGCAATACTCCAAATGCGGTCTAACCAAAGTCCTATAGAGCTGCAACATAACTTCATGACTCCAATATTCCATGTCCCTAGCAATGAAGGCCAGCATACCATACGCCTGCTTTATCACCCTATCTACTTGAGCTGTCACCTTCGGGAAGCTATAAACTTACATACAAGATCCCTTTGCACATCAATGCTGTTAAGGGAAGATAGATACACAATGCTGGCATAACAGCAGGACAGGCAGCATTTCTGGAGAGAAGGAATGGGTAACGTTTCGGGTCAAGACCCTTCTTCAGCCTGATATCAGGAGAGTGGGCGGGACAGAGATATAATGTAGTCGGAGACATACGACTGGTGGGAGAACTGGGAAGGGGAGGGGATGAAGAGAGAGGGAAAGCAAGGACTATTTGAAGTCAATGTTCATACCGCTGGGGTGTAAGCTACCCAAGCGCAATATGAGGCGCTGTTCCTCCAATTTGTGCTGGGCCTCACTCTGACAATGTAGGATGCCCAGGACAGAAAGGTCAGATTGGGAATGGGAGGGGGCGTAAAAGTGCTGAAGAACCTGGAGATCAGATAGGTTAAGGCAGACTGAATGGAAGTGTTCAGTGAAACGATCGAGGAGCCTGTTCTTGGTCTCACCGATGTACATAAGTTGACACCTGGAACACCGGATACAGTAAATGAGGTTGGAGGAGGTGCAAATGAACCTCTGCCTCACCTGAAATGACTGTCGGGGTCCTTGGATGGAGTCGAGGGGGGATATATAGGGACAAGTGGTATTGTATTGTAAGTGTTCCATCTCCTGCGGTTGCAGGGGAAAGTGCCTGTGGAGTGGGTGGTTTGAGTGGGAAGGGACGAGTTGACCAGGGAGTTGCGGAGGAAACAGTCTCTGCGGAATGCAGAAAGGGGTGGAGATAGAAAGATGTGGCTAGAAGTGGGATCCCGTTGGAGGTGGCGAAAGTGTTCTTTCCTACACGTTGCTGTTAAGGGTCTTTCCACGAGTCATGACTACATCGTGCTTTTCATTTCTCCTATTGTTAGAGGATGGAGCACATTTTGTCCTCATTATTTATGGATCATGTTCTATAATTTCAGCTTGGCATTCATCACCAGACCCACCATTCCTTCACCCTCAGCATTTTGAGGGACAGCTCCCTCTGTTATTCCATAGTTCAATCTGCCTTATCCATCACCCACTCCTCTTCCCGTGGCACCTTCCCACTAAACTGCAGGACAAGCAACAAGTGTCCTTACCACGATCCATTGACACAACCAGTCCTTCCAAGTCAAACACTAATTCACTTGCACTTCTCTATTAGAGTCATAGAATGATACGGTGTGGCAACAGGCCCTTTGGCCCAACTTGCCCACACCGGCCAACATGTCCCAGTTACACTAGTCCTACCTGCCAGTGCTTGGTCCATATCCCTCCAAACCTGTTCCATCCATGTACCTGTCTAACTGTTTCTTAAACTTTGGGATAGTCCCAACCTCAACCACCTCCTATGGCAGCTTGTTCCATATACCCACCACCCTTTGTGTGAAAAAGGTACCCCTCAGATTCCTATTAAATCTTTTCCCCTTCACCTTAAACTTATGTCCTCGGGTCCTTGAGTCCCCTGCTCTGGGCAAGAGATTCTGTGCATCTACCCGAACTATTCCTCTCATGATTTTATACAGCTCTATAAAATCACTCCTCATCCTCCAGCGCTCCAAGGAGTAGAGACCCAGCCTACTCAACATCTCCCTATAGCTCACACCCTCTAGTCCTGGTAACAGGTTGTTCTCCGTATGGTGGTCATGATGCAACTCCTCTGCATGGTAAAAACCAAGCTCAGGTTGGATGATGACTATGTTTCTTTCCCAGTATCCACAGTTTCATTGTTCCAGTATGATTCTTTAGGTCCTCACAATATATTCTAGAATTGATATTAATCTTAAAGTTATTTATGAATATCGTGACATTGGGGTGACTTTTTTTCACATGGTAGTGATTTTTAGTATTAATTATACTGCCTTCATGTTTATTGCACTTCTGGTATTAAAGAGGAGCACATGCCTTGCAGGCCATGTCAGGTTTTGAATGCTTTAGCTTTCAAGTGCAAATAAGATAGTGCACTTTCCTTGATTAATCCTACTCTCCAAAGTCAAGATGTGCTACTCAACCTGATAGCATGCTTCATGTTGATTGTTTGCTTCACGGTTTCTGCGTACTGCCATGAAAGGTTGGAATATGGCTATTGAAAAGAGTGTTTGTTGAAGACAATAACGTATTAAAAGATTGCCGGACATTTGGACATCTTCTAATTTTCATTACTACACGATAAGTGACAGTTTAAGTCTACATTATGTAATGGTTTTAACCATTGTTCACTCTCCTCTGAAAAACACGATGATATCATGGGCTTCTCCTTTCAAGGAGATTTGTTCCAGGATTTGTGAAGAGCTGATACCAGCACACCATGTTTATCATTATTTCTTTTTTACCCTTTTTTGATCATTTCTATTTTAATTATCTCCATCAATGTCTCTGTAATTTAACAAAGGGTAAAAGTACCCGCATTTGTTTCTGTGTTATATAGGTTTGATTGCCTTTGATTCACTCACCGATGTTAAACGGTACACTAGTTTTTTGTTGGAATACTGACTGGGTAGTTTCTACTATGGTGTACCTTAAGTGCTAGTTACCAATATCACCTTTTACCCATGGAAGTCTTATGCCAGAAATACATTTCTTTGCTACTTCTCCCAATTGGCTGCTGTAATTTCAACTGCTAACCTGTTTGCAGACTGACCTGGAGACCTAGCTAATCCTCAGCTGATTTCATGGGAGCTGTTTGGGAGAATCCCTGAGGAAATTTGCAGTATTCATATGAGGATTTGAAAGGGTACTCTTTATCAATGTTCTGCAGCTGTCAGCCTGCTACATGTTCTCCTTTCAGCCTTTAATTCTATGCTCACTCTGTTCGCGATGATTTCATCTTCTGTGAAAGGCCAGAATTTTCGTTATGGACAAGACCATAGTCGTTAAGATTAGAAGAATTTAGTTCTCCCGCTATATCAAAATTGCCTACAGAAAACCCCATAAAATCATGAAAAGCATTACTGAGAGTTGGTAGCAAACTACCTGATATTCAGTGCGGCTTATGCAAGGAAGTTAAGAAAAATAGCAGATAAGGAGGAGTTTCTTTAGAAATTCTGCATGAAAGTACATACGTGGTGAATGCACATTATGCAAGGTTTGCGGGTTTGAAGAATTAATGGGTAGAAAGAGACAGATAAGGGTTTAAGACGAAAGTGATATTACTACAAATGCTTTGGTTGCATCAGCAGACTGGTACCCTATAAAGAAGCAGCAAATCAACAAGCATTTGGCAAAGACAAGTTTCATTGAGGATTTTAACTCGTATAAGTTGGAATAAGTGCTGGCTCACATCTAAAAAGGTAATGAATTCCTGATGCATGTTTAGAATAGTTCTCTGCAACAATACGTGCGGCACGGTGGCGTGGCAGCACAGCTACTGCCTTAAAAAGCTAGAGACCAGGGTTCGATCCTGACTACAGGTGTTTGTTTGTCTGGAGTTTGTACCCGTGACCAGCATGGGTTTTCTCTGCCATTCCCAGTTTCCTACCAAACTTCAAAGACGTACAGGTTTGTAGGTTAATTGGCTTGGTATAAATATAAAATTGTCCCTAGTGTGTGTAGGATAGTGTTAGTGTGCAGGGATCATTGGTCAGTGCGGACCCAATGGGTCAAAGGGCTTGTTTGTGCGCTGTATCTCTAAACTAAAATTAAGCTGATATACCTCATGACATGTTAGAGTTGTAAACCAGCATTTGCTGTTCCTTATGTCGGCATGTTAGAGTTAGTATTGCATAATGACCCTGATTTAGTTAACGGTCCATGAATATTTGTCTGATACTGACCCCAATGTGTAATATTAAAAAATGAGAAGCTTTAAACCACGGTGAAGAGCACAGATGGGGATGTTGGCTGTCCTCCATGTGTTGAGGAAGAAGCTATCCGTGATGAACTGGGAATACCTGCTCATAACCAACACTGCATGTGTCCTGTGGGAGGTTTTCCAAAAGTAATTTAACATGATGTCAGAACAGCTTATGTCCTAAAGGGACATAAGCCTTCTTGTGAAGAGAAACAACTTTTGATGAGAGGTGCAGGACACAAGGTTAAAGGCAAAAGTGAACAAAATATATTGCTGATCCTAACAACTGGGAGATAGAAATAAATCACAGTTAGGAAGATCCATAAAATTGCAATAGATATCAAAATCAAAGAACAATTCTAACAAGCAAACTTAATTTTTACAATTATGTTGAAGAATAATAATAATTATGTTGGAGCAATATAGGCCCTTTAAAAATAGATAGTTAATATTGTGAATAAAATGAAGGGGTTATAACCATTTTGAATGGGTTACTTTATGACTGTTTAAAGGATGACAATAGCATCCCGACGAAATAAAGGATGAATCAGAGCCAAATGCCCCCCAAAATGGATGCTGTTTAAAAAACAATTGTAATGACATTGAAAACTGACAGAACCTCACCATTGCACAAACTAAAATTCTCTTGATAAAGGGAACACTTCCATTAAATTAAAAATTGGGTAGTGTACATTGTTATTTTATGTGAAAAAAGAGAATGAATGATCAGTTAGATGAGCATCTGTTGTCAGGAAATTAGAAGAGTGTATAATTATTGGAGTCTGTACTTAAGAATAGAGTGACCGAGCACAATGACATTTTTCAGTTAACCAGGGTGAGAACAATGTTGCTTTCCATGAGACAGATAGATGTTATTTGTATGGACTTTCTGAAGGGATTTGATAATGTTTCTTTGAGGAGACCGTTTGCTGAAGCCGATGGAATTATAGGGAAATTATTGATCTGTCTCGAACATTGGCTGAGTTTTAAAAACCAAGGATGATAGGCAGGTATTCCAATTGCTGTAAATCTGAAACAAAATGATAAAATGCTGGGAACAGTCAGCAGGCCAGGCAGCATCTGGAAAGAGATTTACTAACACTTGTTCTGTCCACTGTGATTTGTCAATGCTCATATTGTGGCCTCCCCTCTGTTTTCAGGCTTCTGAACTATACTTCACCTTTGCCCTATCTATCGTACTCGGAGTGAATTGATTGTTCTAGCATCTATGCATCGTATTTTAGGTCTGTTTGGAAAATACATCATGTAACTCGGTACATGAACCAAATGCAGATCTAGTGAGTGTTTTGTGGAGCACCAACGTTCAATCCCTGAGCTTCCTGTTGTCTGCCATATTAAATCTCCATCCCAGTTTGACCTATCTGTTTGTGCTCTCCTAGTACTGTAATAGCAAAGCGCAATGCAAGCCTGAGGAACCTCAATGCAAGCCTGAGGAACCTCATCTTCCACCAAGGTACTTTGAGGCCTTCTACGCTCAATATTGAATTCTATTATCTCTGAGAATTTACTCTCCCTGTTGGTGTCATTTCGGCTGTAACCTATGTATTCACATTCTCTGGAGATGCTGCCTGACCAGCTGAGTTATTTCAGCACTATGTCTCAATTTTGTAAACCACCGTGTGTCTCCATCTATCTGAGATACTGATTTACAGTGCACCATGACCTGTTTGGCCTGACCACCAGTCGTGAAGTTCAGAACACTTTATTATTCCCATTGTTACCATTAATCCATCAATCTGTACATCGCTACAGCAGCCTGGGCCTCACCTACCACACATTCATTTTGTCCTATATTTCTCCCAACCTTCTCTGCAAAATAAAACTAACCAGTTTTTCTCTCTTTCCCAGTTCCGGGGAAGGATCGACGATCTGAAATGTTAACTTCTGTTTCTCTTTCCACAGATGCTGCCTGACCTCTTGAGTGTTTGCAGCATTGTAAGTTTTAAAATCAAATTAGCAGTACATGCTTAGTGGTGTTGGTGTCACAACTATTCTTTCATGATTATGAATGTCTAGACACTGGGAGAAAAAAGTTATGCATAGGGGTTTGCTGGTAATATAATGATAAGCAGTATTTTAACAGTATAGATTGGAGTATTAAGATATGGGGTGTTAATTGATTAAGTCTTTGTAATTTAGAAGGTTTAGAGTTGAATTGGTTGATGTTTTCAAGCTATTAAGGGAAATTGATAGTCTGTGAACTATTCCTGCTGCTGGCACAGTCTGGTAAATGAAACGATTAAAAGTAAGAAGACCTTTTTTATTCTATGTGCAGGATTTGGAACTTCCTTCTGCAAAGATAAATTAATTGTTGATAAACCCCATATAAATTGCAGGATGAATCAAAATATTGCTGCAACGTTATGGAAAAGTAACAGTATTTGCTTCCCGTGATTTGCAGCAGATTGCAAAATTGAGAAGAGAGGGAGAGCAGAGACTCCAGCAACAGCCAGAGATTCCTGGAGAGACTCGGGAGGCCAGAGATCAGCAAGGCCGCTGACCTCCACAAGTGCATCTGGTCAGGGGAGGACAATACTGCACGATGTCCAATTTCAGTAGTAGTACATTTTGAATATGAAAGTGACGATGGACTGATTATCAGTTGTAAATCTGAATTTGTAGAGTTTTGTAATAAGTTAAGTATCATGGGGATCAGACAGAGTATATGTAATTGGGCTTCGCATCAGCCGTCCTCCAAAACAAATGCCATAATGGCTTCTAGGGTTGAACTTTAAACCTTCGAAGGAAATAGAAGTGTTGCTGTGCTTTCTTGGTCATTGCTTCGATGTGGCTAGTCCAGGACAAGGTGCTGGTGATATTTATTCCGAGGTTTTTGCTGCTCACTTCCACATTTGGGAGCCCACCTCAGCTCCATTGCAAAATGAGAATAATTCACTCTGTTTTTCCCTTCAGTCCACTGGAGCAGGCAGAGTGGGAACAATCATTTGGCTCCAAAAGCAATAATTCACAGATCTCATTGGCAACCTCTTGCCAGCAGCACTTGGCTGCAGCCCAGTTTGGTCTCTTAATCTCCTTGCACAAAAATTGTGGCTTCTGCAGGCTCTTCACTGCCTTATACAATTCATACTGACTCCCTGTCAGCATTTTCCCACTCTCTTCTCACTATCTCAGAATCCATTCATTCAGTGGCAACAATCCTTATTAGCTGGAAGAGTGCTACTTGCTTTGTAGCATGTTCCTTTAAGATCAACTGAGGACTTGCTGGGTTAAAAGTCATAAGTTGCAAGAAGTTTCAATGCCTCATTAAAGAATGTGACTCAGAAATACCAGTTTCACAGTGTCTCTTGTTATTCTGATTTTTTGGAAGTTGAATGAGGGGGAATATTACACTAATTATCACAATTTGTTTGTCATTGCTCAGATGTAGTGCAATTCCATTCTGAGTCATCCTCCCTTTCTCTCAAATTGTATGTATAACTGTTATGTTTGTATTTGTGTGTTACCCCTGTTTTATCAAATGGATAAGTATGGCTAAAGCAAGAATGCTGAAGCTGACAAAATAATAAGGGTCTCAGCTGTTTAGCTCTTCTGGTTGATGAGAATTTCCAGCTTATAGCTGGAGCTGAATAATGTCTGAGGTGCAGAAATTGATATATTTGATAAGTAGTCAGACAATCAGGATGAGAGATAATGATCTTCATGAAGTAACCTCCAACCATAATCTGAACTTGCGTCCTCAGAGATGCATATGATATTTATATTTTCTGACCTTATTATTTTGAGTAAGAATGGTTTAATATTGTCACGTGTCTGATTGTCAGATGCTGCCTGTCCTGCTGAGTTACTCCAGCATTTTGTGTCTACCTTTTGATTTAAACCAGCATCTGCAGTTCCATCCTACTACAAGTATAAGAGGTTGTACAAAAGAGAATAATACCAGAGTGCACAATCTAGTGTAACAGCACTATAGTGTAATAGCTCTACAAAGAAAGTGTCGACAGAAAATGTGCAAGGACCACAATGAGGTAGATTGGGAGATCGGGCTGCACCCATAGCTTATGACAGGTCCATTCAGCAGCCTGATAACAGTGGCAAATAATCTGTTTCTGAATCTGTGGTGTGTGCTTCTAACCTTTTGTATCTTCTTGTTGTTGGAATCGGGAAGAAGAGGGAATGACTGGCCTGAAGTGGCCCTTGATAATCTTGGTGGTAGGTTTTTAATCCATCCCAATAGGATGTGTTCTGTAGTGCATCTGTAGAAATTGGTAGAAGTCAAAGAAGGCATGCTAAATTTCCTTAACCTTCAGAGGAAGCAGAGGCATTCGTATGGTTTCTTGGCAATGTCAATGTGATTGAATCAAGGCAAGTCGTTGGTGATGTTTACAGCCAGGATCTTGAAGCTCCTGACCATCTCCACTTCGGTATCATTGATGCCAACTGGGAAGTGTACTGCATCCCATCTTCTGTGTCAATGATTAACTCCTTTGTCTTTCTGACATTGAGGGAGAGGCTGTTGTCTGGATACCATGTTACTAAGCTCCCTATTTCATTCCCGGTTTTTGTCTCTTCATTGGTTGAGATCTGAGCAGCTCTGGTGATGTAATCTGCAAATTTGCAAATGGAGTTAGAAAAGAATTTGGCCACACAGTTGTGAGTGTACCGGGAGTAAAGTAAGGGACTGAGATCGCATCCTTTCAGGGCACCAGTATATGCTATGTTCTTGCTAGGTTACAATTGAAAAGGTGATTTCATTTAAAGATTTTTTGACGTACCAGAGAGAGGAGGTTTTGTTAATTGGTTTTGGCTGCAGTACCATAATGATAACAAGTCTGGGATATTGATTTCTTTTGACAAGTTAATCTAAGGTCTTGCCCTTTATTATGATGCCCTCTTAATTATTCACACTTGGAAAAGGTTACCCAGGGAAATCTACGATTACATGAAAAGTGTAGTGGTTTGTGTTTAGTCTTCTGCAAAGCACAATTTGGAAAATAAAATGTCAGGCTCTGTGCACTGCACTTCTCAAATCAAATGTTTGTGAATGGACCATATATGTAGAGTTTTAAGCCCCCTCAGATATAGATTAATTTATTATCACATACAAGAGGATGGAATGGACTCCTTGTTTTCGTGATGTTCAAAGAGTAAACAGTATAAATACGGCAATGATAAATTCAACAATAAATATAATGATGTGTGCAAAACAGCAGAATGGTGCAAACTAGTAGTGCAAAATCTGTGTTGTGCAAAAAAAAAGAGTAGATAAAAGAATAAATAAATAAGTGAGTGTTAAGAGTATGTGACTGCACCTCCAGAAGTGGAGTGAAAGAGGTGATTGGTTCCAAAGTCAGTTAGCAGTAAGAAATAAGTTGTTTTTAATTCTGGATATTTGAGCTTTTAAGCTCTTGTATCTTCTCCCAGAAGGCAGAAGAGAGAAAAGGGAATGGCCAAGATGGCAGGCATTTTGACGGTACAAATCGGTTTTCTTGAACTTTGTAAAGGTGGATTGGATGGAAGGAAGCGGCAGGGCAGTGAATGACAGGGATGAGTTCATTACTCTCTGCAGGTTCAGGCGATCAAGAACAGAGGCAATGCCAGACCAGGCTGAGGTGCATCCCATCAGAATACTATTAATGGCACATCATGAGAAATTCGAGAGAATCCTTGTGGACGTGCTGAATTTTTCCAGATCCCTCAGAAAATAAATATGCTGATGCGCTCTCTTGATTACCACATCATCATGATGGGACTCGGTTAGGTTGCTGGTTTTATGGAAGCCTGGGAACTTGAAGCTGTCAACCATCTTTACCCCAGCTCCTTTGATGAGTACTGGGTCGTTTCTTCAGATCAACAACCAACTCTTTCATCTTGCTGATGTTAAGGGCTAGCTTATTGTCCTGGTTCCATAAAAACAGGTTCTCGATCTCTTTCCTGTACTTCCTCTCAATGGTGTTGCAGATCCACCCATTAACAGCCATTAGAAATTGAAAGTTTAATTCAAATTAAAGAATGTGCATTTATATTATAGACCATGACCAAAGGATATCACAATAATTTCTTACCAAAAAGGCCAGTATTTATTTATCTCAATCAGCATCACTTCAAAAGCAGATTACTTCTATCAGTGGGTATTTCCTCTCCACATATTGACAGTTGTATTTCCTACCTTACAAACTATTATGATATAAAGCAATTGGGACACTTTTAAATCATGAATCAAACTTTACATATTTTACCTAGAATACCAGAAAGACTATTCCAATACAGAACCCATGTTGTCTTTGATGAATGCCAAATCTTCGTCAGCTCACTGCATGCAGCAATGTATTCCTTTGGTACCACAAGGAAGTACGATTCAAGGATGAAAGCCTGTATGGAACTTAAATCCACCATCCTTTGACACTGCCTCTCTAATGTCTTTGCTATAAAGCAGTGCAGATACATTTTATGTGGAAACTATTTATGAAGGGGTAGTTTAGAAGCTGCTTTAATGCCAGAAAAAAAACATATTTCCAAAGCCATTAACAAATATGAACTACTTTGAAAATATGATGAAATGTGATGAAAATACAAAAATGTACATTGGAATAAAAAACTCCCCAATGAAGCAATATAGCAATTCCATTTTTTTGACCATTTGAAATTTTTGCTGCATCTAAATTTAGTTTTTTTTTTCAGAATGAAATAATTTTGTTTCCACTATTGTGGGAAATTTCCTGCACAACTGGACAGGTATTTGGAACTTGATTTTGATTATGAGAAACAAAATGCCATAGCATATTTCCTGTAATGTCATAAGTATAGATTACCCTTTCAAAAGAGCTTTGTTGAAAAGACCTTTAATGGAAGAAAATGACACTTGAGTGGTTCACGGCATTTCTGCTGGTTGTGTTCCATAATTTAAACATATTCGCTCTGCAGCAGCATTGGTCTACACTCTGAAAATGAACATGGCAAATGTCTATCATTGATCTTTTTTTTAAGTCTGATTCTTTAATTTTTAAACCAAGAATAACAATAAACCCTTTATGTGTTATTCTGTATGTGTTACAGTACTCTGTCATTTTAGCAACATTTCTTTGTGGATTGAAAACCCCAAGGGACTATTATGGTAAATATTCTCTTGGTTTAATGTGTGGCTGGTGGGGACAGTTTACACCTTATCAGACAAAGAATTGACACATATAGTAGTCAGTACTGCATTTAAAATAAATTATAGCTGAAGCTCTCATTCCATTTGCAGTTAAATGGCCATACATGCATTGCATGTGTTTTTGTCATTCAAATTAATCTATCTTTGTGCGGTGTCAGAGAAAGCAAATGTTCTTCATTGCAATATTATGTATCAAGGCATGTTATTAACTGTTTAATCTTAAATTCAATACCTGATTAAAATAGAGTCCTTTCGAATGCAAGTGGCTTAAATTGAATTATGTTAATTAAAATTGACAATATTGAGAAGAACATTTCTGTTTGGTTCCACCTAAATTAATTTTAGCTTTCAATTAAAACTTTTGAGATCTAAATCAGCTTTGTGAACAGTAGAGTACATTAGAAATAATTTGCAAGCATTATTTCCAATCTCTTGGATGCTACTTAAAACTTTATATTAAAATTAAGTATGGAATTCCTGGTAACTCTTGAAGCAAATGTATGCCAGAAAGTTAGTTTGTAAATGTTAAAAGATGGGTTTGAAAATTTTACTGGATCACTTGCATTAAAAATATGTTGGAAAAAAAAATTCTTCAGAGAGGCAAGGAACTGCAGATGCTGGTTTACAAAAAAAAGACACAAAGTGCGGGAGTAACAGCAATTTAACTGATCAGTCTGAAGAAGGGTCCTGACACGAAACAGCACCTATCCAAATTGTCCACTGATATTCTTAATCATACATGATTCATAAAAGCTGAGAGGGCAAATATATGTCTAGAAATTTGACCAGGTTGCATGTGTTTGCATAATATCATTTTCTTATGGGGTAGATTGTGCTAATCCTGCAATTCTCATTTGTGCAGCCCACATTGAGCAGTTAATGACGTCATCTGTGCAAGGAGGGCATTTCCATGATCCCAGAACAAAATTGGTGCACAAAGGCACAACCTGCGAGCTCAGTTTGTGAAACACAAAAGGCATGATGCAATTTGCTTGGGTGATGGGCACAAATGCAAATCTTTATATAAAATATATAAAGTACATATATAATAATTAAAAAAAATATATATATATAAAATATAACATATTTTTGATGCACCATTGAAGTTCAACTAGGAGAGACACAATATGCTGGAGTAACTCACCGGTTAAGGCAGTATCTCTGGAACAAAAGGATAAGTGATGTTTCTTCAGATTCCCTGCAGACAGCACTCATAGTCAGGACCGAACCCGGGTATCTGGCGATGTAAGGCAGCAACTTTACTACTGCGCCACTGTGCTGCTCACGTCAGTGTAGGGCCTGTTTCCATGCTGTATAAAGCTATCACCGTGAACAAAATTGAAAAAGGATCCTGACCCGAAACATCACCTATCTGTTTTCTCCAGAGATGCTGCCTGACCTGTTGAATGACTCCTGCACTTTGTGTCTATCTTTGGTATAAACCTATATCCGCAGTTCTTTGTTTCTACGTTGGTGTTTAACTCGCTGCCTCAGACACATTGATTTGTCATTGAGCTGTATTGATTACAGAAGGTGCATGTCATGGAGCTAGGTGCCTGATCTTGTGTTATCAACTGAACTTACAAGCTTTCACTTGCAGAGTTGTGGTGTATGTGTTTGCATTAGGGGTAGCAATGTTCACAGACAATCATCGCTTCCTCCCACCCTGGCATTCCCCCACCCGAACCTTCCTTCCATGGCAACCTTTTTGTCTTGCAGCTGGTCTTGTGGCTGCCATGGAGCTTGTTCTTTAAGGTCTAATCACCTTCCTTGTGGACAACACAGGGAGCTGTGAGCTCTGCATACAGCTCCTGACATAATTTTCACTGCTCCTGCATTGTACACGAACGAGTGTGCAAAACCCACAGCTCTAATTTTAATCAATCTCAGCCCATTTCCCCCCCTTTATTTTTGTAGAGCCACGTAAGCATTTATACAGAGCTCACATGTAGTGCAGGAACAAAGGGAAGCTCCAATTACAAAATAATTATGTTTATTGGTCTTGATTTGGACAGGCAATCCTTTAATCAATGAAAGTATCTGCAGAGGTCAGACGGAGTATTAGAAAACCTTTTCTACCCCCTTAAGTGATGTATCACATGCATTGGTGAAACATTGAAACTTGTGCCCTGAATCCTGATGATGCTTTTGTTTCAAAAATTGAAATATAGTAGGCCCTAAGTGGAAAATTCAATTTATCTTGAAAATAAATGTAGGCATTAACCTATGTATATCTGTTTGCCCATAGACTTAATCTGGTATAAGTCTTCACAGTTGTAAAGCTGCCATCATGCTGTTCTTCTAGTATTAATCTAAAGGGCTCATTTGATTTTCTTTTCGAGACAGAAGATGAAGGTCTTTCCTTATGCTGCTATAAACATTTAATATTGAGGTTGATGGTGGAGGAAGAGAAAGGTCTGTAATATTACGATGCAGTTTTATGGTGTATATTAGCACTTGAAAGTAATAGTTGTGTTCTGTGTTCATCATTTCATTAGCAAGGCCATGGGAAATATGTACTATCATTTATAAGCATGGCCAAAAAGAGGTATCGTACTATTATTCATATTCCATTGTGTTTGGAAGATTGAGAATCTCATGGAAACTCTCCACATTCTGACACGGCTTGACAAGGGACTGATGAGCCCAGAAGCAGTGCCACAGTCTCAGATTAAGGGTAAACCTCGTAGGACTGAGATGAGGGGATATTTCTTCATGCAGTGGGGTGATAAAAGTTTGGAATTCTCTTCTCTGGAGAGCTAAGGTGGGTGGGTCAGTCATTGACTTCCTTTGAAACCAAGTTTGATAGTTTTCCGGATACGTCAGAAATCGGGAGGGGCTATGAGGATGGTGCAGGCTGATGAAGTTATTGTAGATGATGAGAGTGACAGTTGGTTTTCTTTGGGGATCAAAGCAGTCATTCCTGCACCAATTTAGGCTTTAGACTTTACTTTAGAGATATAGCATGGGAACGGGTCCTTTGGCTGACCAAGTCCGCACTGACTAGCTATCACCCCACACACTAGCACCATCCTACACAGGAGGAACAACATACATTTTTTACAGAAGCTAATTAACCTATACACCTGTATGTCTTTGGAGTGTGGGGAGCATGCGGAGTAAACCCACGCGGTCACAGGGATAATGTACAAACTCCGTACAGGCAGCACCTGTAGTCAGGATTGAACATGGGTCTCTGGCACTGTAATTCCAGCAATTCTACCACTGCACCACTGTGTTGCCCATTTCTTGCATTTTTATGTTCTTATTATGCGAGCAAACATAAATCTGTTAACTTCTATTTTGGTGTTCATTTTATTCACAGTCATAATTTTATACAGCACAGAATGATGCCCGACACCCCAATTTGTGCACACCATGCACTTTGCCAACTTAAGCTAGATTGATTTTGTGAATCCCTGTCTCTGTGGAAGTGCATACCATGCCCTCTTTAGCTGCCGAACCTACTGTTGCCAACTGTAAGATTGCCACATTGCTTATGTTTTCCAGTTTTACAGCTCACAAGCTCAATGAAATAAGCTGTAAAATCGCAATAAAATAGCTTTGCTATGGTAATCATAAAGCACACAGTAAACACAGGCAATTATGATTATTATTCATAGCATCAGAGTGAATTAGTTTTGATTGTAAATGAGCTTCAGGCTTGCAATGAAAATCTAATTTGAGACCTGGCTGTACCCTGATACAGGAGGACAGATGTCACACCATTATGGCGTGATTTGGAATGAGATATTGCATGAAACCAGAGTCAAATACTCCTCTTTTTGGCCATGACAATAAAATATTCCTTAATTCAAATGTTTAGAGAAGGGATTCTTGCGTTTATTCTGTCCAAACATTTCGACCTGTTTGAAGCAACGCTGTTCCAGCTTCATCCAGGTTCCCCCAGAGCTCTCCATGGAGCAGCGTGACCCATGTTCCAGCCCGACAGGTTAAGCAGTAATAGTATGATTCTGCCTGGCTGGATCGCAGACTGTGGCCAATAATTCATGTTTTAGTTTGGAGATACAGCGCGGAAACAGGCCCTTCGGCCCACTGAGCCCCCGCCAACCAGTGATCCCCGCACACTGACACTATCCTATACACATTAGGGACAATTTACAATTATACCAAGCCAATTAAACTACAAACCTGTACCTCTTTGGAGTGTGGGAGCAAACCAATGCAGGTCACAGGGAGAATGTACAGACATACAAACTCCATACAGACAATCACCCATAGTCAGGATCAAGCCCAGGTTTCTAGCGCTGTAAGGCAGCAACTCTACCGCTGTGCTGAGCCACCATGCCGTCCATTTTGAATAGGTAGTTGCAGAATAAGAGTTTGTTTATTTTCAGGTGGCAGGGGAGGTGCAGGGGAGAAATAGGTGCAA
This sequence comes from Okamejei kenojei, assembly GCA_035221665.1. Lineage (NCBI taxonomy): Eukaryota > Metazoa > Chordata > Chondrichthyes > Rajiformes > Rajidae > Okamejei > Okamejei kenojei. Next base: position 41,653,031 of record CM069146.1, read on the forward strand.
GTCCAGGTGGAGCACAGGGGAGAGCGCGGTCGGGGGAGGAAAGGGGGTGTGGGGGAAGAAGGGAGGGGTGGTTGTTGATACCTAAAATTGGAGAATGCAATGTTCATACCATGGAGTTGTAAGCCACCCAAGCGCAATATGAGATGCTGTTCCTCCAGTTTGCATGCGGTATCACTCTGGCAATGAAGGAGGACCAGGGCAGAAAGGTCAGTATGAGAATGGCTTTAACTCCCTTTCCCTTCTCATACTGACCTTTCTGTCCTTGGCCACCTCCATTGAAGCAGCGGCTTCTAAAGTGTCAAGTGATTTGCTCGACAAATCGTATTCCATTGATGTAGATCCAAGCCCTTTTGAACAGCCCTTTGATAATCCACATGGGGTGTTGCTTCGAAAGTTTAACAGATGATATAGAAATCAAAATAAACTTGTGAAGATTTTCAGAGGTTTGCTTTATTACTTGCAGTTTTTTTTTAAATTTACCTTTTAAAATGTCAGTGTCAAGTTTTACAATATCTAAGGTGTGCCACCATTACAACACATTGCATTAATGAACTGCACCATAAAGGGGCTGTCCCACTGCGGCGACCTAATCCGCGAGTTCAGATGAGTTTGCCCTCGACGCATACTCGCAGCATGGTCGACACGAGGTCCAAGGAGCTCTTTGTAACTCTCCCTCATGCTCGAGAGTAGTCCCCGCGTACTCGAGGCCTCAGCTTGGTCGCAGCGTTTTCTTCAACATGTTGAAAAATGCCCGCGAGTAAAAAAAAGTCACAATGGAAAAATATATACTTTTTTTACTCGTAGGTTTAGTCGAAGTAGGTCGTAGTAGGTTGGCATGTTATTCGTAAGTATTCGAGGTTAGTCGAAGGTAATCATATGTAGTCAAAGGTAGTCGTAGATAGTCTTCATCGTAGTCGAAGGAGGTCGTCGTCACTCTCCACTATTCGGTGTCCAATTTTCCCGAAGCTAGTCGAAGCTAGTCTTCAACATAGTCGAAGGAGGCCTTCAACATGACATTTTTCAAACTCTCCTAAACTCGCCAATTAGGTCACCACAGTGGGACAGCCCCTTAAAGCAATTGCAGCAGAAACATTGCTTTGGCTTTCACAATGACAAGATTGATGTAGGTATCAGCGTTGGCCATTATTAAAAGTAAACCATTTGCCAGCTTCCAGTGTCTGTTTAATTGCTCTGTGTCCATTTGAATTGTTCTGCTTCTTCATACACTATTTAACTGTGATATCTGAGAAACTCAGCATTCAGACGAGTGAAACCACATGTAGCTCCAATACCTACCACTGAATAACCATATAACATATAACCATATAACAATTACAGCACGGAAAGGGCCTCTCGGCCCTTCCAGTCCGTGCCGACCATTTGTTTTCCCCTAGTCCCATCTACCTGCACTCAGACCATACCCCTCCATTCCCTTCACGTCCATATACCTATCCACTTTACTCTTAAATGTTAAAATCGATCCTGCCTCCACCACTTCTGCTGGAAGCTCATTCCACACAGCCACCACCCTCTGAGTAAAGAAGTTCCCCCTCACGTTACCCCGAAACTTCCGTCCCTTAATTCTCATGTCATGCCCTCTTGTTTAAATCTTCCCTACTCTCAATGTATCCACGTTAACTCTGTCTATCCCTTTCATCATTTTAAAGACCTCAATCAAGTCCCCCTTAACCTTCTGCGCTCCAAAGAATAAAGACCTCAACCCCTGTCTCACTGTGCGAGTTGGCCCACGAGTGACCCCGAGTTTTCACTCGTGGTGATCACGTAGCGGGAACGTCGGAACTCGCACGAGCAACTTATCGACTCGTGGCGCTAACGGCAGGTACTCGGGAAACTTGTTAACTCGTGAAAAAAATCAAACATGTTTGATTTTTTCCACGAGTCAAATTAACTGTTCAAGTGTAAAATGGAAACATTTTAACTCGTTGTAATAACGTAGTGGCCCCGTGCGTTTATCTTAGTGTCTCGTGAGTGTACCGTGGGAACTTTAATAATCTGTTCTTTTGCTCGTAAGACTGAACCAAAGATAGACACAAAATGCTGGAGTTTATAACTCAGCGGACCAGGCAGCATCTCTGGAGAGAAGGAATAGAGTCGAGACCCTTCTTCAGACTTTCCTTCGCTCCAGAGATGCAGCCTGTCCGCAGAGTTACTCCAGCATTTCGTGTCTATCTTCGGCCTTTCTGCCACTTGTCCCCGTGGCTTCACTCTGTCTCAATGAACGGCTTAAAGACCTGCCGTAGGGGCAAGTCTGGGGTGGTGGGTGGGATGTGTCCACGTGTGATGCTCCATCCACCCCCCCGGGGCCGAGAGTGTGGGATTGGAAGGAACTGCAGATGCTGGTTCACACCGGAGATAGACACACACAATGCTGGAGTAACTCGGCGGGACAGGCAGCATCTCTGGAGCGAAGGAATGGGTGGCATTTCGGGTAAGTCTGAAGAAGGGTCTCGACTCTATTCCTTCTCTCCAGAGATGCTGCCTGGTCCGCTGAGTTGTGTGTGTGTGTCTCTCTCCCTCTCTGTCTATCTGTGTGTATCTGTGTGTGTGTCTGCTGTCGGGTCCCGGTGGCCGCTCAAAGTCACCCGAGCTGCTTGATTCCTCTGAAGTGGTGGCCAGCTGCTGTCTGTGTGTGTGTGTGTGTGTGTGTGTGTGTGTCTCTCTCTCTCCCTCTCTGTCTATCTGTGTGTGTGTGTGTGTGTGTGTGTGTGTGTGTGTGTGTGTGTGTGTACTGTCGGGTCCCGGTGGCCGCTCAGTCACCCGAGCTGCTTAATTCCTCTGAAGTGGTGGCCAGCTGCTGTCTGTGTGTATCTCTGTGTGTGTGTGTGTGTGTGTGTGTGTGTGTGTGTGTGTGTGTGTGTGTGTGTCTCTCTCTCTCTCCCTCTCTGTCTATCTGTGTGTATCTGTGTGTGTGTCTGATGTCGGGTCCCGGTGGCCGCTCAAAGTCATCCGAGCTGCCTCATTCCTCTGAAGTGGTGACCAGCTGCTGTCTGTGTGTATCTCTGTGTGTGTGTGTGTGTGTGTGTGTGTGTGTGTGTGTGTGTGTGTGTGTGTGTGTGTGTGTGTGTGTGTGTGTGTGTGTCTCTCTCTCCCTCTCTGTCTATCTCTGTGTGTGTGTGTGTGTGTGTGTGTGTGTACTGTCGGGTCCTGGTGGCCGCTCAGTCACCCGAGCTGCTTAATTCCTCTGAAGTGGTGGCCAGCTGCTGTCTGTGTGTATCTCTGTGTGTGTGTGTGTGTGTGTGTGTGTGTGTGTGTGTGTGTGTGTGTGTGTGTGTGTGTGTACTGTCGGGTCCCGGCGGGCCGCTCAGTCACCCGAGCTGCTTAATTCCTCTGAAGTGGTGGCCAGCTGTCTGTGTGTCTCTCTCTCTCTCTCTCTCTCTCTCTCTCTCTCTGTGTGTGTGTGTGTGTGTGTGTGTGTGTCTGCTGTCGGGTCCCAACGGCCGCTCAATGTCAGTCACCCGGGCTGCTTCCTTTTTTAAAATTATTTAAAATAGAGATCCATTGCAAAAAAGTATTTAAAAACATAAAAAAACAAGAAATGCTTGGTAGAATGCGCATTTTCCCATTGTAGGTCATATCAATAGATGCGGCCGCGCTGAAATAACTCAAAACCACAGGATGGAGATGTTTTTTTAACATTGTTGCTTTATTAAACCATACCTTCATTCACGGTTGGCTCAAGAGTAACGGGAGAGGAACTTGCTAACTCGGGAGAGGAACTTGCTAACTCGGGAGAGGAACTTGCAACATCGCAGCAATTACATACCCGTGGGAACTCGGCCACACACTTGATCATACACTTGCAGTCTCGTGCGCAGCCACGAGTCTATCACTCGGGGTACCTCGTGGGTCAACTCGCACAGTGAGACAGGGGCATAAAGACCTAACTTGTTCAACCTTTCTCTGTAACATAGTTGCTGGAACCCTGGCAACATTCTAGTAAATCTCCTCTGTACTCTCTCTATTTTGTTGACATCCTTCCTATAACTAGGCGACCAAAATTGTACACCATAAATACTTACCAAAACATTGTAACAATGGCATGTGAGTGTTTTTTCAATGGTGTGATGCATTTCACATACTGCCAAACAAACTCAGTACACTGAAATTTACTTTTAGTTTAGTGTAGTTAAACGCTTTTGTTGCATGCTAACCTATACATGATTACAATTGAGCCATCCACAGTGTAGAGATACATGATAAAGGGAACAATGTTTAGTGCAAGTCCAGTATAATCCGATTAAAGATAGTCTGAGGGCCTGGAATGAGCCAGATGGTAGTTCAGGACCGCTCTCTAGTTGTAGATGGGACCCTTTGTTGAGACCCTTCAAGAAAGGTCTGGACCCAAAACGTCACCCATTCCTTCTCACCAGAGATGCTGCCAGTCCCACTGAGTTACTCCAGCATTTTGTGTCTATCTTTAGTTTAGTTTAGAGATACAGTGTAGAAACAAGCCCTTTGGCTCACCGAGTCTGCAGTGATCCCCGCACACTAACAATATCCTACACACATTAGGGACAATTTACCATTGTACCAAGCCAATTAACCAATGGACCTGTCTTTGGAGTGTGGGAGGAAACCGAGATCCTGGAAAAAACCCATGCAGGTTTCAGGGAGAATGTACAAACTCTGTACAGACAGCACCCGCAGTCAGGATCGAACCCAGGTCCCTGGCGCGGTAAGGCAGCAACTCTGCCGCTCGCCATCGTGCATGCACCCAGCTGCAGTCTGTGGGCCTCTGTGGGCACAATTAATGTCCCAACCATCCCGGGGCACTTAACAATAGCAGGGATGTCACTGAAGGTTTGTTTGAGCATGAGAGTTTATGACATTTTTCGAGCTACGAATGAGAATCATAGATTTGGGGAGAGAGTCAGGAAAGTAACAGTTCAAGCAGCTGAAAAATCATTTGCCAGTGGAGTGATGAATGGAGGTGGCTGTTGGATGGAAGTGCAATGGTATCAGAGGATCAAAAGATGCGGGAAAGAAAGGAGCATTGATTGAGGTTCGATGTAGCTATGGCCTGGAGTAATTTAAAGATGTGCACTAGGATCGTAAATATAATGCATTGAGGAAAGAAACCTCTCACACCTGGGTATAATGTGATCAGTGTTTAATACATGGATAGAATAGGCTGTACTGTTTGTGACCAGTTGGAGTCTGGGGAATATGGGAAATAAAAGCCAGTCCAGGAAAGGCAGCCTTGAGAAAAATCAGGCATGCTGTTGGCAAAGAATGGGTCAAAGTTTTAGTGGAGGAAGATCAAAGAGGGGTATTGTTATCTGTATAAAAACAAGCAACACTTCATATTTAATCCGTGGTCCCTCGTAGTTGATGAAAGCTGGTAATGCTTCAAAGACTTTAGAGAGGAAATTGGATGGCACTATTGAAGATCGTGCCAGCATCTTTAAACTGTACACCAGCATGCCTACAGTTACAGTGGCACAGTTCACAACGGTAGAGTTGCTGTCTTGCAGCGCTAGACACCCAGGTTTGATCCTGACTATGGGTGCTGTCTGTGCAGATTTTGTATATTAACTCTGTGACCTTGTGGATTTTCTCTGGGTGCTCCGGTTTCCTCCCACACTCCAAAGATGTACAGGTTTGGAGATCAATTGGCTTCGGTAAATATGGTAAATTGTCCCTAGTGTGTAGGATAGTGTTAGGGGCCTGTTTCTGCACTGTATCTCCAATGTCTAAAGTTAGTGGTGCTGAAGAGTTTGAACAGAGACAGTCTGAAAAAGGAAATAACATTGTGTTCTCCTTCCAGCTATGTTGGCATCTCCCTAAATGTTATATTTCTGACATCTATCCTCGGAGTGAAAAATGCCAAAGTGACACTGAAATTTGGTTCACCCTAGGTCTTAGTAAGTATATTTGAGGTAGAGATTATCGCCCTGGTGCTTTGTTTTACCGATTGGTTGTGCATTACACTGCACTTATGAAATCTTTAATCCATTGAAGTCGATAAAACTAAACAGAGCACAAAATAAAATCACCACATTAAATGTGCAAGATCTCAGATATTTCATTTTGAACGCTAATGGAATTTTCAAGAGGAATTGCAAAGCTTGGCAACCTTTGTGAGAGGTGTGAAATTATTACTTCAGGTGTAGTAAAAACAGTCTTCCAGCTGTAGTCGTCCGACAGGATCCGCAAGGTGTTGCTTAAAAAAAGTACAGATTCTGCAGAGGTTGTTATTTAAATGTTTAGCACAGCAGATTTTCTGTGCTGTATTAATGTAGACATTAACATGAATGGATATGTACTGTAAACGTAAAGCTAAACATTTTTTTGAATTATTTTATTGGATGCAAATGTTACATGGGGGAGAGTTGACCGCAGTTTTTTAGATATCCCTTATCCCTGTTGAGAGAGTCATGGTGAGGTGACTCCTTGAATGGCTGACCTCCAGTGTTTCTCTGTCAATTCCAACAAGTGTCAAAGGTTATGTATTTCCAGGACTCAGACCCGGCAGGGGTCTGACACTCAATTTCCAAGTGAGTGACACAGGAAGATCCCAGTGTGGAAGGAACCAAGGCAAACAACTGAGATGCATTTGTAAATGGTGCACGTTACAGTCACTGTGTGCTTAAGTAACCCACTATACTGCAAATTGCATGAGTGTACAGTGGCTGGAGTATGTATTCTGTACGATTTAAGTTTGACTGCCAATTTGAACCTTATGCAACTTTAAAAAGTGCTGCATAGAGAAGAATGTTTTTAAAGCTTTTCTTGTGGTTATGCAGTTAGTTAGTTCAGAAGTTCCTAGGTTTGCTTGTGCAAATAAATATATGGAGAGGAAAGCAGACATGATGGTAAACTTTAATGGTAACGTGAGAATAGGGGTCTTGAAAGTTATGATGATGTGGTTTGTTGAATTGTGACAAAGATAAAGATAATTCTGTGGACTAAGTTTCAAACATGTAATAGGCAGTGGTCATGGGGGAGTGGAGGGTTAATCACGGAACTGGTTTGTATCATGGAGCAAATCACTTTCCAAAATAAATAGGATGGCTTTGAAGTAGAAACAAATGATAGTAATGACATCAAGCAAGAACAATTAGAATGTTACAGTAGTGGCTAAGATATTAAACAGAAATTGTGATCTAGCTGACTGTAATATTGAAGAAAAAAGTTTAATAAAGCCTATCTTAAACAGATGTTATGAGCAGTTACCTTAGGAAGTCATGTTTGACAGAAATAAGGTTGGAGTTAATAACCAGAACTGTTTACATGAATAGACTCTTTAAAGGATTTGGAAGTAGGATTACCATGCAATGTGCAGCTTTTATCTGGGCAAAATCTGTTGTTTAACTGAGCCTGATTGCCAATTGTTCTTCAGAGAGCTCAAGTGTTAAAGAAGTCACAAAAGCTACCCACTTTGTAGAGTCTGAGCATTGCTCTGTTTTATCAATGAAGTCAAACCTTTGTGCCACAGTATGAAGGTTTTGTACTTAGTCAAGCTGTGTTGTGAACCATGGAATGAATGAAGTCGAAAGTAGTGACTGGAAAATGATTTATTTTCTATTCTTTCTCAGCAATCCTTCAATCGCTGTTCCATTTTATCTTTTGATGGTAGAATGAAAATATGATATTGATCCACCTTAGGTCACATTTAGTCAGCTGCTATCAGCGGAGATGGAATAGTTGATGTCTTTGTTCGGACTTTACTGGACTTTATCTTGCACTAAACGTTATTTACGTTATTCCCTTTATCGAGTATCTGTACATTGTGGTTAGCTCGGGTGTAATCATGTGTTGTCTTTCCACTGACTGATCAGGACGCTACAAATGCTTTTCACTGTACCCGGCTCACGGTACACATGACAACAAACTCAACTTAAACTCAGTTGCTTAACATCCTAGTGATATGGGATTGAATGTGAAATTACATCCTATCAGGGCGATAAACAGTTAAAATTCATGAAATTTGCATTGCTTCTTACGTTTGGTTTAACAACTTTCATTTGCTGAACAAAAAGGATTTTCTAAAACATTTGGGGAAATTGTGGTTTTGACTATGAAATGACAAGGAGCTGCAAATGCTGGTTTACCAAAGAAAGACACATAATGTTGTTCAAAGCACGTCAGGCAGCATCTCTGGAGAACACGGATAGGTGACATTTCGGGCAGGACTATTTGCTACAGAATACAATGAGATGTTCAATATCAGTGATCTCATAGTGAGGATTTCCTTACTGACAATAAAATTGATGTTGCTATGAAAATGTCAGATAAATTTATTCTTGCTGATTAAAAACAGGAACCTTTGTCTCTTGAAGCCTTTTCGATGTGTGGGAACAGAAAGCATTGTCGATATTAATAACTAAGTTAGATACACATCTAAAGGGCCTGTCCCACTTAGGCGATTTTTTAGGCGACTGCTGGTGACTAGGTAGTTGCCACACGGTCGCCGGGGTGTCGCCTGTATGGTCATGAGTAGTGTCCTCAGTCGCCCAAAGGGTCGTAGCGTTTTTCTGGTCGCCGCTGGATTTTGACATGTTCAGAACTTTTCGGTGACAGTCTGCGACTGTGGGCTTGTCGTAGCTTGTCTTCTCCAGACGTAGGTACTGTCGTAGGTTGTCGCCAGTATGGCATAGGCTTTCGCCAGGATGACATAGGTTGTCGCCGGCACTGACTAGTGAATTCCATTGTCGTAGTTGCCGGCAGTCACCTAAAAAATCGGCAAAGTGGAACAGGCCCATTAGTCCAGTCGCCGTTTTTCCGGCGACCTGCTATGACTATGACAGTAGCTGGCAGTCGCCTAAAAAACTGCCTAGTGTGACAGGCCCTTAGCTCTACCATAGCACCAATGTATTCAAATATTCAACTCGGAATCAAAGTATCCCAAAAAAACCCACACCATACAGTTATGTTGTTCGATAAGCAAATTCTTATTTCTCCATTTGGTATTGTACTAATTCAAGATTACTGACAATTTCCGGAATGGAAATTAAATGACAGGTTCAGCACTATACTGCTGAGTCCCAGCCATTATGATGGGTGTAGGTTCATTGCACATATTAATCTCAGTGATTTAGTAACACATTGAACGCTTGTCAATGTAGATTCTGTTAATGTATACATTTTAAAGTCTCTGATACTTCTGTTTTTAAATGTCTTTTAATTAATTTTAAGAATCATATTTTCTTACTGTGTCCTTTATAAATTTGTTCAGCTGTGGCCAGTGGTGTTTCTGGCTCCATTTTATCTCCCCTGACTTCTCATAGCAATTTGAAGATTACATTTTCAACCAATGTTGTCAGTTATTCATTTTAACATCTGAAATTATTAACTTAATGATTAATTCTTCAGTTGAGTTTTGTGCTTATTTTAATTTAAAAAGGATATCTTTCTCAAGGCTGAAAAGGATTAAAACAATTTATTGTCGATCAGAAAATAAAATGTGCTGATTGTAGGCTTCAGAATGATGGAAGTGATCTGGTGCATAACTCTTAGTGTTGGTATATAGACTTAGCAGGTTGAATATCCTTGTATCTGAATCCACGGCATAAAAAAGAGGCTAAACTGACCCATGATGGTGCTCAGACCTCACGTAAACTATTGCCAACTCTAGTTTTAATATATTTTAACGTAAGAATGAGGAGCTGGAGCGGGTTATTTGATCTTTCAAAGCTGCTCTGCAGTTCAACAAGGGTCAGGATTGATCTGATTGTAACCTCGATTTCACATTCGCCTCAACCCACGATAGCCTTTCGCTCGCAGTAACCTTTCACTCCTTTGCTTACTAAGGCTTTTTCTACCTCTGCCTTATAAATATTCAAAGCCTCTGCTTCCACCAACCTTTGAGGGAGAGAATTTTGTCGATTCACAACCCTCTGAGAGAAATTCAATTGGTGTAGCCACAATGTACTGAAGAAATCAATGTGCAGCTTGGTGAATGGAGTGCGCTGCTTTGCTCTGGATGGTGTTAAATTTCTTTGATGTTATTGGAGCTGCAATCGTTCAAATGGATGGACAACATTTGACCACAATCCTGACATGTAAAGAATAGAATGATTTGGGAGACAGCAACTCCATGTAGGGAGCTTCTTATATACTATATAGGAAGGACCTGCAGATGCTGGTTTACACTGACGATAGACACAAAATGCTGGAGTAACTCAACGGGACAGGTTGTATCTCTGGGTAGAAGGAATAGATGAATTTCGGGTTGAGCCCCTTCTTCAGACTGGGGAGAGGGAAATGGAAGGCTACAAAGAACGTGTGATGTGGGAAAAGGACAGATCAAAGCAGACGATGATCAAGGAACAGTCTGACAGTACAGTCAGAGGCCAAATGCAAATTAGAGGAACAGCTCCTCATATTTTGCTTGGGCAGCTTACAACACAGCGGTATGAATATTGATTTCTCTAACCTCAAGTAACCCTTGCTTTCCCTCTCTCTCCATCCCTCCCCACCCTAATTCTCCTACTAATTTCACTCTTCTAGTTAATTTTACTGCTTGTATGCCTTGTTGTCACCTTCTCCATATCCAACAATGGATCATTATACATTTCCTTGATCACCATCTGTTTTGATCTGTCATTTACACACCTTACTCTTCCACATCTCCCCCTCGCATGACTCTCAGCCTGAAGAAGGGTCTCGACTGAAATGTCACCCATTCCTTCTCTCCACAGATGCTGCTTGTCCCGCTGAGTTACTCCAGCATGTTGTGTCTATCTTCTCATATAAATACTCACTAACGCTCTCTTTCAGTCTGAAGAGGGGTCCTGACACAAAACGCCACCCATCCTTTACCCCCAGAAATACTGCCAGACCCGCTGAGTTACTCCAGCACTTGTGTCCAACACCTTTGGCACAGTCCGCCTGAACGGAAGTCAGGTCTCTTGATCTCAGCAGTGTGCTAGTTATCATATGTACCGACAGTGGTACTGAAATTAAATTCTTATTTGCAGTGGCTTAACAGACCCATAAGCACAATAAATTTGGGGGCGAGCCATGTCATTTGAGGTCGGCCCCATGGTTTGCTCATCCTGCAACATGTGGGAGATCAGGGATATGGTCGGTGTCCCTGGTGACTACGTTTGCAGGAAGTGTGTCCAGCTGCAGCTCCTGGCAGACCGCATTGAATGATTGGAGTTGCAGTTGGATTCATACTGGAGCAACCACGATGCTGAGAAGCTCGTGAATAGCAATTGGTGAGTTGGTCACACCGCAGGTTAAGCGGACAGAAAGGGAATGGGTGGCCATTAGCCAGCATAGCAGTAGGCAGGTGGTGCAGGAGTCCCCTGCGGTCATCTCCCTCGTAAACAGATATACCATTTTGGATACTATTGGGGGAGATGGCTCATCAGGGGAAGGCAGCAGCAGCCAAGTTCATGGCACCATTGGTGGCTCTGCGGCACAGGAGGGGAGAAAGAAGAGTGGAAGGGCTATTGTAATAGGGGATTCAATAGTAAGGGGAATAGATAGGCGTTTCTGCGGCTGCAAACAAGACTCCAGGATGGTATGTTGCCTCCCTGGTGCAAGGGTCAGGGATGTCACTGAACGGCTGCAGAACATTCTGGAGGGGGAGGGTGAACAGCCAGCTGTTGTGGTGCACATTGGCACCAACGATATAGGTAAAAAACGGGATGAGGTCCTACAAGGCGAATTTAGGGAGCTAGGAGATAAACTTAAAAGTAGGACCTCAAAGATAATAATCTCTGGACTCCTACCAGTGACATCTGCTAGTCAGAGTAGAAATAGGGGGATATTGCAGATGAATATGTGGCTTGAAAAATGGTGCAAGGGGGAGGGATTCAAATTTCTCGGGAATTGGAACCAGTTCTGGGGGAGGTGGGACGGCACCTGGGCTTGAAGGGAACCAATGTCCTTGGGGGAGTGTTTGCTAGTGCTGTCAGGGAGGATTTAAACTAATGTGGCAGGGGGTGGGAGCATGAGCAGAGAGACAGAGGGATGTAAAATGAGGATAGAAGCAATAGAGTGCAAGGTGAAAAGTAAAAGTGGCAGGCAGAAAAATCCAGGGCAAAAATCAAAAAAGGCCACTTTTCAACATAATTGTATAAGGGGTAAGAGTGTTGTAAAAACAAGCCTGAAGGCTTTGTGTCTCGATGCAAGGAGCATTCGTAATAAGGTGGATGAGTTGAATGTGCAGATAGTTATTAATGAATATGATATAGTTGGGATCACGGAGACATGGCTCCAGGGTGACCAAGGCTGGAAGCTGAATATCCAGGGATATTCAATATTCAGGAGGGACAGACAGAAAGGAAAAGGAGGTGGAGTAGCGTTGCTGGTTAGAGAGGAGATTAACGCAATAGAAAGGAAGGACATTAGCTTGGAGGATGTGGAATCGATATGGGTAGAGCTGCAAAACACTAAGGGGCAGAAAATGCTAGTGGGAGTTGTGTACAGGCCACCTAACAGTAGTAGTGGAGTTGGGGATGGCATCAAACATGAAATTAGAAATGCGTGCAACAGGGGTAAAACAGTTATAATGGGTGACTTCAATCTACATATAGATTGGGTGAATCAAATTGGCAGGGGTGCTGAGGAAGAGGATTTCTTGGAATGTATGTGGGATAGCTTTCTAAACCAACATGTAGAAGAACCAACGAGAGAGCAGGCTATTCTAGACTGGGTACTGAGTAATGAGGAAGGGTTAGTTAGCAGTCTTGTTGTGCGTGGCCCTTTGGGCAAGAGTGACCATAATATGGTTGAGTTCTTCATTAGGATGGAGAGTGACATTGTTAATTCAGAAACAAGGGTTCTGAACTTAAAGAAAGGTAACTTTGAGGGTATGAGACGTGAATTGGCCAAGATAGACTGGCAAGTGATTCTTAAAGGGTTGACGGTGGATATGCAATGGAAGGCATTTAAAGACTGCACGGATGAACTACAACAATTGTTCATCCCAGTTTGGCAAAAGAATAAATCAGGGAAGATAGTGCATCCGTGGATAACAAGGGAAATCGGGGATAGTATCAAAATTAAAGATGAAGCATACAAATTAGCCAGAAAAAGCAGCCTACCAGAGGACTGGGAGAAATTCAGTGTCCAGCAGAGGAGGACAAAGTGCTTAATTAGGAAAGGGAAAAAACAATAATTGTAATACTCGTGCAAACCCCCACTCCCCGAAAGTCCATAATGCAAAGACAGTCCATAGAGGTTAGTGTTATGTAATGTTCAAGAATGGAATAGTTGCTGGGAAGAAGGTATTCTTGAAACTGGTTGTCACGGTTTTCATCCTCTTGTACCTTCTTCCCCAAGGTAGGAGCAACATGAGAGTGTGGCCAGGGTCTCTCTTTTCAGAGTGAGAAACCATAATTAACTTGGATAGTGAGCTCCTAGTTTTACTGTGACTGCTGCACAGTGGTTGCAGATTGCACCTTTAAACCCATCTATGTTGGGAAGGGCAGAAACAGGCGCAGCATTGTTGGCGATATTCTAGATGTGCATCTGATGCTGGGCAAAGTCAAATGCATGAGCATAATTCAAATCTGCACTGTCCTGTCCAAAATACGTATAGGTACATATCACCCAGAAGCAATGATGGTGCAATCTACTGTAGATACAAATAATACCTAAACACAGGGCAGCATGATGGCACTGTTGGTAGAGCTGCTGCCTCAGAGCGCTGTAGACCTGGGTTCTGTCTGTGCAGTTTGCACACTCTCCCTGTGACCACATTCTCCCTGTTTCTTCCGCTCCAGTTTCCTTCCACATCCAAAGGACGTGCGGGTTTGTAGGGTAATTGGCCTCTGTAAATTCCCCTTAGTGTGGAGGGAGTGGGTGTGAAAGTGGGTTAAGATAGAACCAGTGTGAACGGGTGATCATTGGTCGGAGTCGGTGAGCCAAAGGGCATGTTTCCATGCTGTATCTCTAAACTAAATACAAATTTTCAAATTCAAGAGCCCACTACTGTGCATCTGACAAAAATATTCTTCCAGATGGTTATATTTAGTTCTATCTCAAGTTAGCAAGATTTCAAAACATATGCGTGGGATTTCTCCGAGATCTTCGGTTTCCTCCTACACTCCAAAGACGTACAGGTATGTAGATTAATTGGGTTGGTAAATGTAAAAATTGTCCCTAGTGGGTATAGGATAGTGTTAATGTGCAGGGGTCGCTGGCCGGTGCAGACACGGTGGGCCGAAAGAGCCTATTTCGGCGCTGTATCTGTAAACTAAACTAAACTAAACTAAAATATGCTGCAATTGATTGAACGGTTTCAAATGAAGGAGTTGAAGGAGCATTTTCTCATAATGGTGTATCCATGGCATTTGCTAAATTCTTTGTGAGAATTTGTAAAGTTTGGTCAGCGATTGAAATCTCTTGTTGTGGAGCGTTTAATAGCAGATTAGCACGATTTGTTTGTGCAAGATGTAGAACTAGCAACCTGGGAATTGACTTCCAATTTAACTTGCTGTGTCTGCTTTCACAGATCACGGTTTTATATCTGTAAATGCATATAATACCAAATAACCTTATTTTTAATCCTGACTTTATTATCTGAAATCATCTACATTACATTTATCAGTGGAAAAAGCTTGAAGCTTATGGCTTGATAACAAGGATGAAATCTTTACATTTGACGTGTCGCTAAAGCAATGTAATCAGCAAGCATTTGGTGATACTTGAACTGAATTGATTCGAAGTCAGATCCATCTTGTTAAGTTCGAACTGATGTACATCCAGCAATGTACTTTTAGTGCACATTGTGTTTTACTTGATTAATTCATGTTCTGAATGAATTGTGACTGCTCAGAATTAAGAAAGAAGAGCAAGAATGGGCCATGTGATCTCTCAAATATTTTCCAAGGTGCAGTATTATAAATGACCCGATCTTGGCCTTAGCTCTATATTCCTGCCTGTTCTCTGTTGCCTTTGAACCCAAAGTTCAAAAGTCTGTCTATTTAGAGAGGGGGGGTTGGGGGTTTGTAGGTTATGTGGACCTTTGTGTGGATGTAGATCAAAATCTGGCCTCCATGACCTGCTTAGCAATTACTGGTTCGCTCTCCTTTTTAGCTTCTGCACACAGGTGTTAAAGTGACAGCTGTCAAGAACGTCTGATCGAAACATACAGAACAATATTGTTAGGATATAGAATATGAATATGTAGTTCCCATAATGTTTGCCACTGGCAAAATGACAGAGATATTTTACCAAGCTCCATGCCTTGCAGAAAATGATTTTGGATGTACTTTTTTCCCTCTCATTAGTCCTTTTCTTAATACATAAATTGTATTGACTGGATAATCTATATTCTTGCAGGTTTTGAGGGCTGTGATGTGATGGGTCCAGGTTTGTCAGCATTTGTTTTGCTTGGAGGCCATTGTTTGGCCTTGTTTCTGTTTTGCCATTGAGGAAGGGTCTTACAGTCACCTTTGTGTGTTTAATTGCACATCGAAATTCATTACCTGTGTTCTCCCAGCCACGTTTAAAGCTCATTGTACGGTAATGAGCAATGAGTCTTAAATGTGGTCCATGTCTTCTTGGAAAACATCCACTAAAATAAAAGGATTGACAGACCTTTACTTGATGAAAATTTAGTTGAGCATCAATTTCCTTAGTTAATGTATTGCAGAAATATACAGCTGCTTATCACTGTTTCCGCTTGTCAAGGTTGTGAGATGAGTTGCCTTCTTCAAGTACAGCAGTAGATGAGCGAGACAAGGTTTTACACAGAAAGTGCAGGGTGCCTGGAACCCGTTGGCAGGAGTAGTGATGGAAGCAGATAATTGTAATCTTAGAGGCTTTTAGTTAGTTGCATGAATATACTGGGAATGGAGGGATATGGATCATGGTCAGACAGATGAGATTGGATTAGAGATCTGATGATCATTGGAGATTAGAGATCATGAGATGAGATTAGTTTATCTTGGTTTTATGTTTGGCACAGAAACCTGGGCCAAGGGGCCTGTCCTATGTGTAGGGAGGAACTGGTTTAAACCGATGACAGACGCAAAAAGCTGGAGTACCTCAGCAGGTCAGGCAGCGTCTCTGGGAAAAAGGAATAGGTGATGTTTGGGGTCATGAGTTACTCCAGCTTTTTGTGTCTGTACTGTCCTATCAGGGCTGTCAAGTCTCACGCATTGAGCATGAGGTCAATTATTTGAGCTGGCATTGAGCTTCTTCAGTATTGCTAGAGCTCTATTAATTCAGATAAAATATTCTAACACACTCCTGGCGTGTTGCAGGCGGAGATGAGAAAGGCCAGGAGATGAGTCACTCACCACAAGATGCCCAGTCTCTGACCTGTTTTAGCTGTTATATGCATGTGAGTCATATTTTGATCAATGGCGACCACTTGGATGTTAATTGTGGTGATGTGGCGATGACTCTATCATTGCAGGTCAAGGAGAGATGAATAAACTCTATTCCCTGCTGGATTGTGCCATTGCTGGCTGCTCGTGTGGCATCTTTCATCCAATGCCTCAATCATGTCCAGGTCTTGTGGATTCAGGCGAGAACTGCCTTATCTTCTGCGTTTGCACTGGAATTAAAGATCGTGCAATCATCAGCAAGCATTGCTGATTTTGAATATTTGATTAAAGGAATGGTTTTAATGAAATTGTTGAAGATTGCTGGATCCAGCACACAGAAGTGAAGTTATTGGTCTCCGATGACTACTAACATTTTCTTTTGTGCAAAATGCTATCTTTCCTAGCTGTGAAACTCCAGTCTTCCTTCATAACCACTAACTGCAGAGCTTAGCTTTCATTTGTGCCTCTGAGGTTTGAATGTTCGGCTGCTTGCTAGTTGGTGCTTGACCTGCAGGGCGGCATAGTGGCACAGCGTTAGAGTTAGTTCCTTACAACGCCAGAGACCCGGGTCCAATCCTGACTACTGGTGCTGTCTGTACAAAGTTTGTACGTTCTCCGCATGACCTGCCTGGGTTTTCTTTGGGAGCTCCAGTTTCCGCCCACACTACAGAGACGTACTGTACATGTTTATAGGTTAATTGGCTTCGGTAAAAAAGTAATTTGACCCTAGTGTGTAGCATAATACTGGTGTGTACAGGGTGATCGCTGGTCGGTGTGGACTCAGTGGACCGAAGGACCTGTTTCTGCGTTGTATCTCCAAAGTCCAAAGTAAAGTGTTAAGATGCAATTCTGCTTAAAGCACCACAGCCTGGTGAAGACTTTGTTTTTGCTCTCCTGGTGTGGCTTTTTATTTCAATAACGATGGCTTTATTGATTGCAACTCTGAGTGGGTTAGACCTGTTCTTCAAGACTATGACACCCCTGGATCTTTATCTAATTTGATTCAAGATATTTCAATACTTTACGTGAATTACACACACTATGTATTTGTCCTTCCTTTGAGAGTATGTAACACCGAATACACTCTGCAGTAAATTTCAAGTGTGGTTATCTGTTACATTTACATATTTTGTTTAGATAATTTAAATGCTTTGTTTAGCACATGTTGTGATTTCCGAGCTGCTACTTCAATCTTGTGGACTCTGCGGAGACATCATTTGGCAGTAAATCACCAATTTACATGGTGTTTCAGATTCCAAATTGAGAATGAAAAAAATAAAATTGAGCTTATTCTATTTACTTATGATGTAGAAAGAGGCCATTTGGCCTATTGAGCATCTGCCAGCTCACAGCAATCCCATCAATTTGATTTCCTTATATTCAATGTAAATTATTCTCTACACAACCTTAGTAATAAAAGTACCCTCTCCTCTCCACTCCACTCCTCCCCTCCCCACCCCTCCCAACCCCTCCCCACCCCTTCCCACCCCTCCCCTCCCCTCTCATCCCCTCCCTTCCCCTTCTCTCCCCTCCACCTTACACCAGTTCCACCTGCCCACGTTTGGACCAAACCTTCCAATCCACCTGTCCAAATGGCCTTTAAATGTTGTACAGTATATGCCTCAACTACCTCCTTTGGCAGATATTTCCATAACCACCACCCTCTGTGAAAAAGGCACCCCACTCCTATTAAATCTTTCCTCTCTTACCTTAGACCTATGTCCTCTGGATCTTGATTCCCATACTCTCGGTAAAAGACTCTGCATCAACCTTATCTATTCCCCTCATTATCTTATATGCCTCTATAAGATCACACCACATCCTCCTGCTCGCCAAGGAATAAAGTCCTAGCCTGTCCAACATCCTTCCATAGATCAGACACTCAGGTTCTGGCAACGTGCTTGTAAATATTCCCTGCACTCTTGTTTGTCATACAACGCAGTTCCATTCCCCTTGCTTAACCAAGTTAAACTAGATGTCAGCATTCAAATGCTTATGCTGCTGTAACTGCAAGGCACACGACTAATCCATGTCTTTGGGTATAACTTGCATCCATTTGTCATATATATGCAGCTAACAAATGAAATTTCATTTTTGTATGCTGCTTGTAAGTTCCTTGGATAATCGTCATGGGATGATTGCGAGGAGAAGGCATAAGCCTAGCTGCTTGAAGGAAGTCAAAGGTGTCATGTTGTGAGCCCAGATGGAGTTACTCGAGCTGCTTCTGCGCCAATGGTGCCAGCCATGGCTTATTGGATTAATTAAACCAGAATAATTTGTTGTTATCAGTAATACAGGATTCATGCAGATGGTTCAAATGCTTATGATGTTGACTTGCTGCAGAAGCAATTTTTTTTCAGTGTAGTAGAGAGCACTGCCAAGATGAATTTGAAAGAGTTGAGCCAACTTTGGAAATGTGAGGAAAATGTCAATTTTGTGTTTTAGTTACACGATGCCAAGCATCTGAAGGGCAGTCCCTGCTTCATTTCTTGCTGTTGAAGACATTTGTGTCATTCAAAGTTCTTTGCTGTCAGACAGATGCCGATAATATACAATTGGAAACATATAGTTGAACAACTCCATCATTATTTATTTTGCAGAGATTTAGTGGGGAGTACTCATGTGGCTGTCATGAATCTCTGGTTTGATGTTGTAAAGATTGGAATGATAAATGGATGACATATTTAGAAACAAAGAACTGCAGATGCTGGTAAATACACAGAAGGATACTAAGTGCTGCTGTAACCCAGCTGCCTACCTGCTGATACTTCAGCACTTCACGCTTTTTGTGGGAAACATATTTAGATATTTAAGTTCGAATGAGACCTGGTGGATGCTGAATTTATTTCGAGATCAAATGAAATGATGATGACATTGACTAGAAATGCAAACATTCAATTGAATCATCAAGAGATTGGTGAGTGACCTCACTGAATAGCCCTGTTTTGATCCAAAATATCCATTAGTGCATATGACCACAGTTGTTCTTACGTCTGCAATTTGAGTGCACTAATAAGATTTGTAAATGGCTACAATTATTTGTCATGATGTAATTAAGTCATTAATTATATGAATCAAGACACATCCTATCTGCTCGTTCAAACAAATACCTCAAAACTCATTGGCCGGCGGTTCATTCTACAGCAAAACAATGATCCCAAACATACTGTTAAAGGAACAAAGTTTTTCAAAGCTAGAAAATGGTCAGTTCTTGGGTGGCCAAGTGACACATATAGTTGACCAACTTTGATTCTGACCTCTGGTGTTACCTGGGTGGAGTTCACACATTCATGTTGAATGTTTGAGTGTCTCCACATGTTGCTCCCACATCCAGTGGCTTGCTAGTGCAGAGATTAATTGGCTGCAAAACATTAGCCCTAATGCAGATAGACTGGTGGAGATTTGCGGGAATGTGGAGTTGGAGTTGATGGGCATGTGGGAGGTGAAATAAGAATGAATGAATAAGTTTATTGGCCAATAATTCACATACAAGGAATTTGCCTTGGTGCTCCACCCAGAAGTGACAACATGACGTACAGTGACAATTAAGAATGACACA
Source organism: Okamejei kenojei (assembly GCA_035221665.1). NCBI lineage: Eukaryota > Metazoa > Chordata > Chondrichthyes > Rajiformes > Rajidae > Okamejei > Okamejei kenojei. The sequence goes on from CM069146.1 coordinate 41,672,846, forward strand.
AAACATTAAATATTAATAATAAAACATTATTGATTAAACATGTGAATTAAATAAAATACCAGAGCAAAAGGAGACTACAGATTTTTGGTTATTGAGTAGAGCTGCTACTTGTAGAAAAAAAGCTGTTTTTATGTCTGGCTGTGGCAGCTTTGACAGTTCGGAGTCGCCTTCCAGAGGGAAGTGATTCAAAGAGTTTGTGGCCAGGGTGAGAGGGGTCAGACATGATCTTACCAGGTTGCAGCCAATAACCTTCTCAGCTTTTCAGCCGATTCGTTGCAGCCTCTGGAGGAATAGGAGGAATAGAATTGTTGGGATTCCTCTGAGAGATGGCATGGTCAAGGAGGGCCAAAATCCATCCTTCTATATTATAGGATAATATGAGATAACAACGAGCAAATACGTGTCCTCTGAAAGTGGTCAACTTTATATTGTGTATGTCCTTGGCTTTACAGCCATAGCAGAGCCTTCATACTGAGTCATCTTCTCTTTAAAGCCCAGTAGCATCCAATAATGGTCTCAGCGTTTCTATGATAATCATGTCTTTCAACGAGACAAGGTTATTTTAAATTCAATATATATCGCACATCTATGATCTCCTTTCAAAAAAATTTCAGCGCAACCTTAAGAGGATACCAAAATCCTTTATTTTTTCATTATGTAGCAATTGAAGAGGTTCTTTTACCTTTATTATTCGATTGTTAATTTGTTAATCTATTTAAAGTATTGATCGAATCGATACAGAGACCTTGCACGTCTCATTATGAAGCTAGGTAGCCTTTTACCCATTGAGGCTTAATTTCTGTTTGCCTGATAATTCCTTTGTGTTTGTTGAAATCAAGGGCTAGATTTAGGTTTTCAAATAATTGGGAGCACAGCTGTTTTTGCTGCAATGATAAAGTAACATCAAGTTAGCAGCATACATATAATTAAATATGAAAGTTGGTACGAAACACTCATGTGCAATAAAAGGTGCATTTGAAGCAGTTGTAAATAGGTGATAGAGAGTTAGATTGAGCTCTAGGGGCTAGTGGAATCAATGGCTATGGGGAGAAGGCAGACAAGAGTTATTGATTGAGGACAATCAGCCATGATCACAATGAATGGCGGCGCTGGCTCGAAGGGCTCCTCCTGCACCTATTTTCTATGTTTCTATAACTGAACTGTGAAATGTGAAAAGTGGAGAGACAAAAATGTAAATGCGAGATGCAGGACTGAAATGGCTGATTATCTGAAATTATTGAATTTGATTTTGTGTTGTGATAGCTATAAAATGCCAGGTCACAAGTTGAGCTAGTCTTGAAGTTCAATGGAAATGGTGCAAGAGTCTGAGATAAAATGTGAAGAGTGGGATGTGGGATGGAGAGTTAAAGTGACAGGAAAATGGAAGCTCAAGCTGTATCTTTCATACCTGGAAGCAGTGGTTGTGTCCTTGTGTAATGAACAGAGCCAGATGTTACATTTCCAGTGGTTGCATGAGAAGGTGTTGTGAGATGGACATTGGGTAAACTTAGTTCAGAAGTTCATGAGGTCTAGGAGCAGATAAGGCCATTCAGCCCATCAAGTCTACTCTGCCATTCAATCATAACTGATCTATCTTTCCCTCTTTAGTTTCATTTAGTTTAGAGATACAGTGTGGAAACAGGCCCTTCGGTCCACTGAGTCCGTGCCGACCATCAATCACCCGTACACTAGTTCTATGTTATCGTACTTTCACATCCTACACACTAGGGACATTTTGCAGAAACCAATTAACCTACAAACCTGCACATCTTTGGATTGGGGTGGAAACAAGAGCACCCGGAGGTAACCCATGTGGTCGCAGGGAGCACGTACAAACTCTGCACAGACAGCACCGTTAGTCAGGTTTGAACCCTAGTCTCTGGCGTTGTGAGGAGGCAGCTCCATCGATGCTCCACTATGCCACCCACAGGTAAGTGTGGAGACGGAAGACCAATCAGCTCATCCTGGAGGGAACAATCCTGTCAGGAGTCTGGAGAGAGGGGAAGATGCGTCCAATGGCACCATGCCAAGATAGTTGCCTCTCACCATTTTCTGTGCTATATCCAATTGGAAGAATGGTATTTGATATATCAAAGTTGCCTCCTGATTAAAAGAGATGGATTGATAGAGTACAACTTCTATAGTTTCAACTGTCCTTGGAACAAAACAACAGTCCACAGTGCTGAAAACCGTTATTGATGCTGACATATTTTGTATATCTTGCTTAAGAAGGAACTGCAGATGCTGGAAAATCGAAGGTAGACAAAAATGCTGGAGAAACTCAGTGGGTGAGGCAGCATCTATGGAGTGAAGGAAGGGTCTGAAGATAGATCTCGACCCGAAACGTTGCCTATTTCCTTTGCTCCATAGATGTTGCCTCACCCACTGAGTTTCTCCAGCGTTTTTGCCTACCTTGTATATCTTGCTATTGCCTTTTGTCTGGAGACAGTTCTGTTAACAGCTGACTTAACATTGCTTGAAACGTTAAACAAGGTAGAAAAGTAATTGTCAGAAATATTTGCTACTAGCCACATAGTATACTGTATGTTTTATAATGAACAATCACATCATTGATCTTACTTAACCTTATCTTTCAGCAAGTAATGGTTTGGATAAATTTATGTCACTGTGCTTTGACCTTTGAGAATTTTAAGTTATTTTATTGTCTTTCTTCAAAGCATTTGGTTTAAACACTCTGGAGGAGCCATATCATATTTTGTGTGTGCAAGCTTTCACCATTTCTACATGACACTGCTCTGGATGAGCGGTTCTGCTGTCAATGTGAGATTAATATAAGTATTCTCATATAATGGATGCAGAAACTACTCTGTTGTCAAATAAGCATAGATGTTATTACGAAGAACACTTAATGGCTATTATCTAATATTAATTTGCATTTGTGCCACAATACATCCCAGTTGGTCAAAATAAAAGCATTTTCTTGCAGGTCATACAGTGAAAGGGAATATTGAGCCCTGCTAATTAATATAACTCCTTATATATCTGTCATTGTCACATCTCATTACAAAAGCAATCAGTCTAAATACAGCTTTCATGAGTTACTTTGGCTTCCCTCCATCCCTCCATTATATACTGCCTTTTGTAACCTTCAGGACTTTACAAAGTGTTTAGCAATCGATGGGTTTGGCAGAACTGGAGTCACTGTTGTAATGTAGGAAACACATGAGCCAGTTTTCACACAAGTTTCCACAAACAGCAATGCAAAAATTCTGTGATTTTATCTATGTTGATTGTGGGATGAGTATTGACAAGGTGCAACATACTCCCATAGCCATAGCTTGCCTCCATGCTTTCCAAAATACTTTAATTTTCAATAGGTTTGTCACCTCTTCCTGAATTTTTATATTTTTTAACATTGGGGTGGCAAGGTGGCGCAGCGGTAGAGTTGCTGTATTGTAACCCAGGAAACCCGGGTTTGATCCTGACTACGAGTGCTGTCTGTACGGAGTTTGTACGTTCTCCCTGTGACTGCAAGGGGTTTCCCTGGGAGCTTCAGTTTCCTCCCACACTCCAATGACGTAGAGATTTGTAGGTTGTCTTTAGTAAAAATTGTAAAATTGTCCCCTGTGTTTCAGTTCAGTTTCAGTTTAGTTTATTGTCACGTGTACTGAGGTACAGTGTACTAAGGTACAGTGAGAAGCTCTTTGTTACGTGCGACCCAGTCAGTAGAAAGACAATACATGATTACAATCAATCCATTTACAGTGTATAGATACATGATAAGGGAATAACGTTTAGTTCAAGGTAAAGTCAGCAAAGTCTGATCAAGGATAGTCCAAGGGACATCAAAGAGGTAGATAGTAGTTCAGCACTGATCTCTGGTTGATCCCACCATCAAAGAGATCTATCGAAGTCACTGCCTCAATAAGGCAGCCAACATCATCAAAGACCCACACCATCCTGGCCGCACACTCATTTCACCATTGCCATCGGGGAGAAGGTACAGGAGCCTGAAAATTGTAGCGTCCAGGTTCAGGAACAGCTTCTTCCCGAGAGCCATCAGGCTATTAAACACGACAACAAATAAGCTCTGAACTACAACAGACTATTATTATTATTGCACTATATTTGTTTATTTATTGATTATGTGTGCATGTGCATATATACACACTGAACTTTTAGTTTTCTCCCAGTATGTTCTATGTTTACATATTCTGTTGTGCTGCAGCAAGCAAGAATGTCATTGTCCTATCTGGGACATATGACAATAAAACACTCTTGACTCTTGACTTGGTTGGGATGATTCAGTTGCCTAATAACAGCTGGGAAGAAACTGTCCCTGAATCTGGTGGTGCGTGTTTTCACACTTCTATACCTTTTGCCTGTGATGTGTAGGATAGTGCTGGTATACGGGCATCACAGGTTGGCACACTCGGTGGGCCGAAGGGCCTGTTTTCTGTATGTTGAAACTAAACTAAAAAGCATCTTCTCTGCTGGAACCCATCGCAGTGACCAGTGGAGATACGTACACTACTTTGTTGTTCGCGCATTTTTAGTCTGCTCTATTCGAACTCACATATTGATAATTGGCAGTCCCGAACATTGAAAAAGGAGTTTCTAAAAACAAAAAAATGAAACAAAGTGACTCAACTAGCATCTTCATCCAGCATCTCTGGAGAACATGGATTGATGACGTTTCAGGTCGAGACCTTTCTTCAGACTGATGTCTGTTGACCAGCATCTGCACTTCCTTGAATCCACATTTTAGAAAAAAACACAGTTTATATGACCTGGCCACACCTACTTAGACAATTAGTTTCTCTGTGTATTGAGCAGCAAAGATCCTTTGAAGACAGTTGCACATGCACAGGTATTGCAAGCACACATTTAATCACAGTTAGTACACAAAGTCATGCTCCCTTGAACGGTGAAGGACACCAGGCAATGCAATTTTATCTTGAGTCTTTCAAAATTGGATTGGATCTGGAAATTGTATTTCAGTAATATTTTAGTGACATATACTAATGAACAGACAAAATGGGATTTGTCTGATGACATTTCTGAAGAACAACAAAGAGACAGAAAGGCTCCATTTCTATCTGTAGTATTCTTCATAAGCTTGGTGACAAAACTGATGTGCTTTCCTCAGTTTTATGCTTAGGTCATGACAATGGCAAAACATTGCCCATGATAGGTCTGGTTATGCTTGATTGACTTGCACTTAATTCTAGCGTATTAAAACTTTGCTTAAGGCTTTATTGCATAAACGTTGGACTTTAATTATTGTTTCTGTCAGAAGATTGATATAATAAACTGGAAGATAATTGTTCCCAGGCCCTGGGGGAGAGGTTGGGAAAAAAAACTACATCGTAATTGCCTGAGATTTGATCTGTACACCAGGCTGCCGAATTCTTGAATGAGAATATTCGGGCCTAAGCTCATTACTAGAGTGGAGCAATTATTCTCCGATTGATCAACTCTCTGCTCTATGTCAACTGGAAGTATTCAAAGTTTGGAACTAGAAATTAAACTTTTCCTTCAAAACATCTTGCAAAGATAACTTCAAATTTAGTTGGATATATCATAAATCAAGGAACAATTCAGCACAAAGTGAGTCGACTCTTTGAAAACACAGCATCTATCTATCTTCACGTTCTTCCCCTAGGCCCTTATGATTTATTTACTCAGGCAGTATGTATTCAATTAGTTTTTAAATATTGCCACTTTTAGAATCTCCGATGATAGCAATTTGCAGCGCTAGAAAGGTTTGCCAAATCACGCCGCTGGCTTTTTTTCAAATCATCTTAAATCCGTATCATAGAATCATAAAGTTACCCAGAATGGAATCAGGCCCTTCGACTTAACTTGTCCATGTTGACCAAGTTGCTTACTTGAGCTCGTCCCATTATTTGCATTTTATCCCAAATCCCTCTAAAGCTTTTCTGTCCATGTACCCGTGCAAATGTTTTTTAAATGTTGTAATTGTACTCTTCACTTTCGCAGGCGTTTTGTTCCCCATTTCCTCCGCCATCTGTGTGATAAAGTTGGCTCTCCTTTAATTCCTTCTTCTCTCACCTTAAACCAATGGTTTCCAGTTCTGGACTGTTTTGCCTTGTGTAAAAAAAAAGATTGTTACAAAACACTGTATCTCTGCCACTCACAAATGTATATACTTCTACGAGGTAAGAAAAAGCCCCAACCTGTCCAATGTCTCCTGATAACTTATGCCCTCCAATCCCAATAACATCCGGCTGATTTTTTTCTGCATCCTCTCTAGCATAACAATGTTCTTCCCATGGCTGGGCAACCAGAACTGCACACAATACTATAACTGTGTCCGACAACATATTCCCGATCCCTACCATTTATTGTGTAAGTCAAACCCTGGTTTAACTTAACTGACTGGGTATTTGTCCAAGTTAAATTCCATCTGCCAATCCTTGGCCCACTTTTTCAGTTGATCTATATTTCCGTCTGGTTCAGTTTAGAGAAACAGCATTAAAAAAGGCCCTTTGGCCCACCAATCCCACGCTGACCATTAATCCCCCATTGGCAGTCGTTTTATGTTACCTCACTTTCTCAACCACTCCCTACCAAAGATACTAGAGGAGCATCTTTGTCCCGACACACTTGGGACAATTTATAGAGGCCAATTAACCTATAGACCTGCACATCTTTGGGACATGGGAGTAAACCGAAGCACCCAGGGAAACCCATGGGGTCACATGGCGAACATGCAAACTCCACACAAACAGCAACCAAAGTTAAGATCAAACCCGGTTTCTGGCGCTGTGAGGCAGCAGCTCTGCCAGCTGCAATACTGTGGCGCTCAGATCTTGTTGTAATTTTAAATAAATTCTGGAATGTTCACTCCATCACCAATTTTGGTGTCACCTACTAACCATGCCAACTACATTCTAATCCAAATCGCTAATATAGATGACAAACTGCAGTGGAGCCAGTACTGATGCCTGTGACACTCCTGCTGATCACAGGCCTCCTATCTGAGAAACAATCCCCTACACCACCTTCTGACTCCTTCCATCGGGCCAACTTTGTATCCAATTGGCTAGCTCATTCTGGATCCCATATTATCTAACCTACCAGATTACAGCCCAGTTAAAGACTGCACAGACATTATCTACCATCCTGCCTTCACCGCTTCAAAAAGGTTCAAATCTGTGAGGCATGATTTCCCATGTACGATGCCATGCTGACTGTCCGAATCAGTCCTTGTCTTTCCAAATGCAGGTAGGTCTGTCTCTCAGTATTTCCTCCACTTACTTTCCTACCATTGATATGTAGGTTTACTGGCCTGCAATTCCCTGGCTTGTCCTTGCAGCTCTTCTTAAATAAAGGCATAATATTAGCCATTTTCCAGTCTTCCAGTACTTCGCCTGTTGCTAGCAATGAGACAGATGCCAGTGCCCCTGTGATTTTATCCCTGGCTACCCACGGTCCAAGTATACACTTGGCCATGCCCCAGAAATTCATCTATCTTTATGCACTTTAAGACTGCCAGCACCTCTTTCCATATTGTGGATGTGCTTCAAAACATCACTACTCTCCCCTGAATTTCCCAACATCCAAGATCTTTTAAAGCTAAATGCAGATGAGAAATATTCATTTAAGATACCTTCTAGCTTCTGTGGTGCCATACATAGACAACCATGTTGATCCTAAGTGTCCCATTCTCTCTCTTGTAATCCGTTTGCTCTTAACATGTTTATATCATCTCTTCTCCTTTACCTTATATGCCAAAGCATATAAGGTTTCTTTTTGCCCTCTTGATTTCCCCCTTCAGTATACTTTTTCCCTCATAAGTATTCTCCGCAACCCAAACTTTTGTCACCGGCAACAGCTTCGCAATTGCTTCATCAGTAATTTTAAATGCAACTTGAAGAGCGATGTATTTGTTTTGCATTAAGCAATCTTTTTAATGTCTTTAATGAAACATTTTAAAAAATCTGCAGAAGCTGAAGATCTCAAATATAAACAAAAAAAAACCTGGCTCTACTCAGCAGGTCGTGCAGTATCAGTTTAGATGGAATGCTTTTAATTTGAAATGTTAATGGTTTCTCTTTCTACAGAGTCTGTCTGATCTGCCGAGTTATTCTGCAATTTCCTTTTTCAATGACATCTTCATTTTAAGGCCATCTGTAATGGAAAGCCAGGAATCTATAGCTTTCATAAAACTATTTTACTTCAGAGTCACGTGAGTGACTACGTGAAGACCCCACCAGCACGCATGCGTGACATATCGTCAAACGCATTGCGAAGCGACAGGCAGGAGGAGAGCCGCTCCACCAGCGTAAGTTTAAAAACGGCCCGCAGGTAAGTACTTACCATTCCTAAGGTCGTTGTCGGCTCTGTTAAGCATTTCTCTTACAGAGCATACCAAGATGGAATCGAGGACGAAGTCCAAGCGAGCCGCTGCCAAACAAGTTGCCGAGGACCACGAAGCAGGCAGCCAGCAGCGGTCGAGTTCTCCAGAGCTGCTGATTCAAACTGTAGCCCCCGACTTCACGCCGCTACAGCCTGCAGGTGCTCCTCGGACTGGCGGCAAAACCACACGGAATTCGGGCAGGTCCGCTGACTCGGCTGAGTCCGCACTGGAGGACACCCCGCCCACGGGAAGCAACAGCGGTCGACAATCCCGCATGGAGCGGATGGTGGAGCAGTTGCTCCAACGTGACCTGCTACAGCAGGGGTATGGTCACAGTGGGTCTCCTCGCAGACCCACGGCAGTACCCTTTACAGGGCTGCCAAATGTCTCACCCTCCTCGCAGGGGAGCATTAGGAGTCAGGACTGGGCTGACTCTGAAGAGGGGAGTGTGGCTGAAGAAACACCAATGCTAGGGGTGCCAGAAGAGGAGCTACTGGGCATGGTATCTAAATTTGCGATGCCTACCCAAAAAGGGCTGCCGTTGCAACCAAAGTTGGCAGCCAGTATTAACTACATGGCAACAAATCAACTTCAGAAACAGGCCATTAATGATACTGCAGCCAAATACCTAGCTCCTGAGAATTGTGTCTCCCTCAACGTGCCTGCAGTCAACAACCCCATCTGGGGTAACATGAGCCCTGGCATCAGAAGTAAAACTCCAGAAAATCCTAAAACTACTGGCTGCTGGAATTACAGCCGTTGCCAGGTCAGTGGATGGAGTGGAAATGCCGGAAGAGCTACAGGATGCTCTGGCACTCCTCTGTAACACTCAGTTTGAGATCAACTGTTACAGAAAGAGTGTCATCCGGCCTGCACTGAACCCAAGTTTGCGGGGTTGTGCAGACCCAGCAGTGCACAGTCGCCTACACTACTATTTGGGGACAATCTGCCAAAGCAGGTAAAAGACCTCGATGAATAGGCAAAGGCAATAGGCATTATAAAAGTGCCGGCTGCCACCAAGTCCTCATACCTGTGGCCGACAGCACCCCTATATTCCAAGGAAACAAGGACAGAGGAAACCAATGCAGGGTAACCATGGAGGTAGGTGGGTCTGGTTGCTCAGGTACATTGCATGTTTAAATTCTTCACCGGTTGCATTGGTTTTGGGATGCATGGAGTTCTACAACTTCTGATCCTTTCATACTGCAAAGTATTCAAGGATACTGTTCACAAATCTTCCCTTCCTGTTCAGCATGCACCTAGTCGAAAGTTTGTACTTTGTCATGCTGGACTACATACAAAAGGGGTAATTGAGAAAACCAACAGTGAGTCTCATGAGTTTGTATCGAGCATCTTCACGCGGATGCCGCATCTGACACAACTGAATACTTTGTGCAGTATGCCCACTTCAAAATGGAAACCTTTGTTACTGCCAAACAACTAGTTTCCACTTCATGGCTTGCATCGATCTAAAAAGATGATTCAGTACCAATAGACAAAGATCATCGCAGATATTTGAAATTTGCCTGGATGGGGCAGCTCTGGCAGTATAAAGCATTGCCTAATGGATTAATATCAACACCCAGACTGTTTATACCAAATTATTGAAACCAGCTTTAGCGTGTCTCAGAAAACAAAAACATATTGGTATGGGATGACATTTTAATTTGGCGAAAAACTTGGAGTTGGCCAAATTGGCTGTCTCAGCCACTGAGCACTTATTTCAAAAACTGGGTTTCATCATCCATCCAGACAAATCCAAATTAATGTCTTCTACCACTATGGCCTATTTGGGATTCATGATTGTCTCTGTTCATATGTCTGTCACTTTGCCACCGAACAAAGCGTCAAACTTGATAGAAGCATGTAACAGCCTTGCTGGCATCAGTAAACCGTCTATTCGGCAAGTAGCCAGGGTAATTGGGAAGCTTGTGGCTGCCTTCCCAGCCACACAATTTGGGCCCTTGCATTACCAAAACCTACAAAGAGCAAAAATTGCAGCACTCAAACACCATGCTGGCCATTTTGACAGGCCAATGCAATTACCACCAAAAGCAAAATTGGAATTACAATGGTGGATAGACAATGCTCAACATTGCTCTAATCCCATTACAATCACAAGCCCCATGGTTATACTACAAACTGACGCCAGCGCTCAACTAATACCACCTCCAGTTGCGGTGGTAGATGGAATGCACATGAATTAACTTTACTCCCGGCACTGGGAATTAATTATCTAGAAATGCTGGGAGCATTTCATGGACTCCGGGCTTACTGTTCGGACATGCACCATCTGCATGTACGCTTACAAATTGATAATACCACCGTGGTGGCTTTTATCAATCATATGGTTGGAATTCAGTCGATGTCTTGTGCCGAATTGGTCAATACAATGTGGCACTTGCGCTTAGTAAGGAACATTTGGATATCAGCCACTTACCTTCCGGGTAAGCTAAATACAGTGGCGGACACCAGGTCACGCAAGTTTAATGACAACACTGAATGGATGTTGGACCTCAAAGTATTTGCCGATATTGTAGATCGGTATGGAACACCAGATATCGACCTTTTTGTAACCAGACTTAATCACCAAATACCAACATATGTTGCATGGGATCCAGGCCCTGGGGCAGTAGTGATGGACGCTTTCTCGCTACACTGGGGGGATTTGTTTTTCTATGCATTTTCCCCCCTTCTGCCTCATCAGTCGGGTCTTGCAGAAAATTCAACAAGACTCTGCATCGGGTATTCTGGTTGTGCCCGACTGGCCTACTCAGCCATGGTTCCCTGTGGTACTGGACATGGTCTCAGAACCATGCATTCCAATACCTAAATGTCCGAGTTTATTGGTACATCCTGTAACAGGAGAGAGTCACCCTTGCCATGACCGGATGAACCTATTGGTTTGCAGGCTTTGAAAAGGCCACTCCTGGATTTTGGATTCTCGGACCGAACAATGAGTATCATCACAGCATCATGTAGGGAGTTCACCAGGAGACAATACCTCACTTACGTCAAGAAATGGGAGGTGTTTTGTACCAAGACAAACACCACATGACACAGCCACCATTACGGAAGTGCTGGAGTTCCTGGCAAGCCTTCATTTTGATGAAGGTTTAAGCTACAGTGTCATCAACTGTGCCAGTAGTGCCCTATCCTCATACCTCGGACAAGGTTTAGATCAACTTGCAGTGGGGTCCCACCCCTTGGTGTCTAAACTTATGAGGCAAATTTTTAACTCAAATCCCCCCAGGCCTAGATATTCCCAGACCTGGGATATTGGCATTGTGCTAACCATGCTCCGAGGGTGGGCACCAGTAACGTCACTTTCCCTAGCCAAATTGACATACACAATGGTAATGCTGAAGGCACTCGTGATCCAGTCCCTACACAAGCTAAGTATGGACGCCATGGTTATAACCAACAATAAGGTAACTTTCTTTATTCAGGGGTTACTCAAACAAACAGGCCTGGGTCATCTGGCTGCAAGTTGGATTTCCTGGCCTACACCGTAGACAGCCGCCTATGCATAGTGACCCACCTTTTACACTACATGGAGGTCACCAAGTGTCTCAGGGGCATGGAAAGGGCTCTGCTTATAAGTCACAAACGTCCTCATTACAGAGTCACCGTGCAAAGCATTTCAAGATGGCTAAGGGTGGTATTGGGTGCAGCGGGGGTGGACACTGATGTTTTAAAATCTCACTCCACCAGGGCTGCATCTACATCGGCAGCAAGGATGATGGAAGTTCCAATGGACCACATCCTTGCAACGGCGGGTTGGGCTAATGAGAAAACCTTTCAGCGGTTCTATAATAAACCCGTGGCTGCGCCTGAGATGTTTGCAGACACAATATTAAGTTCTGTATTATAATTTCCCCGAAGTAGGGGTATTATTATTTGTTATTGTTAAATAAATACCCTCTTGTTTTTCAGCACAATTTCATATCTGAAATACGTTAACATATTTCCTCCATTTGTCATTATGCCAGTGTGTGAGCATGGACTTGTTCCAGGACATGAAATCACAGAGCTTTGAAATCTTCACATAGTCACTCACGTGACTCCAAAGTAAAATAGTAAGATTAAATGAGAACTTACCAGTTTGAAGTTTGATTTTATTTTATGAGGAGTTACGATGAGGGATTACGTGCCCTCCACTCCAAAACCCTCTATTATAAAGGTCAACTGGTATGCTGGTTCTCTTATCTTACTATGTTAGTCATCTCTGTTATCTGTGATTTCACACTGCTGCTTTGAAGAATGTCGCGCATGCGTGCTGGCGGGGTCTTCACGTAATCCCTCATCGTAACTCCTCATAAAATAAAGATCAAACTTCAAACTGGTAAGTTCTCATTTAATCTTACTATTTATTAGTTAGTTGACATTATCTCTCCTCATTCATCTTCCCATATGAACTACTTCACCTGTCTCTGCCTCTAGTTGTCATTGTGTTAAATAACTATGGTTTCCAACTTGAATATTAGGTGTGCTATTCTTTTCTTTCAAGATGTGAAAACTCCTGCTTTTAAATGAAATGTCCTAGTAGAAGAAAAAAAAAAATCACAGTCAACAAAGGTTTTCAATGTATCTCCATAGATGTGACGATAATATATGAACAACAATTCACAAATTCAATAAAGGTATTAACAACACTTTCTACACTGGGGCTCCCATACCTTCTGGCTGTTTTGTCAACATCTAAATTGCCAAAGACTTGTGAAAAATGTCTACTGCTGTCTACGCCAGATGTTCTGGAACAAGTGAATTTGTAAAGTTGCCAAGGGTGTGCATGTGTCTTATGTTATGATTTTACTTTGTTTTTGTATGGAAACAATTCTTTAGGATCACACAATTTATTGGTTCAATTGAGATGAATTGCAATGAATTATAAATCTAGTTATTGCATTGGGATTGAGCCGAAATAGAGCAGTAATGCTGTTGAAGAGATAATTAAGAAGAAAATCTTAGATGTAAGTTTGTAACAAAAGCTCGAATATGGTTCAGTCAGCATCTACATGAGTAGAGAATGCGAGACGCTAATAAAGGGTCATAATAAGAAGGTTAACTTTCCTTTCTCAATTAAATGCTTTGTACTTGGGGTATTTTCTGTTCCGGATGTTTTAATATCTGTGCAAGTCTTTTGCTTCAAATGTGAATGTAATTATCTCCTTGGGGAACTGAGGTAGAGAAGTTACTAAGCAATTGTGTGAAAGATCTAAATTAACATCAGTGCAAATGCAGTTATTAATCTTCAGAATGTGCTTCAATAATCATATCACTTCATATCTGAGAGTTAATTCAGCACTGCAATACCACTAAGCAGCAGTTCTTGCAAACCACTTTTTTTTTGGTGATGTGATTAGAATTGACTGCTGAGTTAAGAAAAACCTTGACTTTCAGTTAAAAAAAAAGAATGGGGAATAGATTTGGGGTTGTGGATAATTGGTGGTGAAGATGAAACCGAATGCCATCAAATATAAAATCAAATGACTTGCGTCTCCCGTTCCAAAACTCCATCTCAAAGGTAATGTTTTATAATTAAATCTTGTTCAAATGTGATTTTATTTTGCCGTTACAACCGCAGGTATCTCCTTTTGTTACATTAGTTGTAATTCAACTATTGATTTATATTCGGTGTAATACATTTTTTTAGGTTATGTTCATCAGCATCAAAAACATACGAGACAATAGTTGGAATTATTATTCTGGTAAATATTCCCTCTCTTCTGCCTGACCTGCACTCCCAAAGGTGCTCATTAAGATGCACGCAGTTCGCTCAGTTGCTGTTTCATCTGCTCTGTAGCAGTCTTGCAATAGTTAGTGCGTTTCGCTGGTTTCTCACCTGAATTATGCCATTTTACACTTTGAAATGTTTTGTTACATAAATATTGTCTGTAATTTGCTCTCAACATAACTGATAATGATACTACCTTTCAGTCTTGGCATTTTCATTATTTCAGAAAAGCATCAATTGAACCACATACAAAATCCTCTGCCGCAAGCTATTCTATAATGTCGTTCTATAATGAAGCATTGTCTATTTTACTTGGTAAAGTGATCAATGTACACCATTAACCCTGTTCAAAGGGGTGAATAAAGAGTGTAATTTCTGCAAACGAAATCCTTGACTGCATCGTCATTACCAAGCAACAACCAAACTGCTGGAGAGAACTCAGCAGGTCAAGCAGCATCTATTGAGGGGGAAGGAATAGGCGACATTTCGGGTTGAAACCCTGCATCAGGACAAATAGTGGAGAGAGAAGGTACCCATTGTAAAAGGGAGGTGGGAAGTGGAACGACAGTGGTGGGTGATTAGCGGGTGGAGGAGGTACCAAGGATAATGGGCAGGTTGGGCCAGGTAGGGGAAGGGGAGGGGTGGATTTGGAAAGCAGAAGCAGGTGGATGGAAGGCAGACAAAAAAAATGAGGCAATTGACAGATAGGAGAGGGGGATGTGAAGGTGGAGACGTCTAAGTGGGTGATAGGGTACACAAAGGCTACCTTGCTAGAACCTGATAAGAAATTATGTTGATAATAGGAAGCATTGGATTAGAGGTGTACAGCAGGTGGAACGATACCATATGGCAGAGGGGCAGGGGTGGGCAGGGGGGTGGGGAGGGGAATGGGTGGTGGGTTAAATATGGGCTTATCGGATGGATAGAACCAGGAGGGAGAGAGGTGGAAAGGGGGCTGGAGGAAGGGTAAGGGGACAAATGTGGGAGCACCCAAGGGGGATCAGAAGGATGGTGGGAATGCAGAAGGTAAGGGTTTTGTAAAATTGGATAGTTCGATGTTCATACCATTTGGTCGCAGACCACCCAGGCGGAATATGAATATGAGTTGTTCCTCTTGTTTGGTTTTGCCTTGTCATGGCAATGGAGATGGCCAAGGATGGACGGGTTGGTATGGGAATCAGAAGAGGAGGGAAATGGCAGACAGCTGGGGGCTCGGGATTGTCATTGCAGACAGGGCGGAGGTGCCCTGCAGGTAGGTTGTCTAATATATGGTTGGTCTGACTGATGTTGAGGAGGCTACATTGGGGTGAACCAAATGCAGTAGATAAGGTTGGAGGAGGGGCAAGTCAATCTTTGCCTCACCTGGATCGGCTGTTTGGGTCCTTGGATGGTGGTGAGGGAGGAGGTGAAAGAACAAGTGTTCTTTTTTTCCGTCGTTGTAGAGGATGGTGAGGGGTGGGTGGGGGAAGGGGATTGGATCAGCAAGTGCGGAGAGAATAGTCCCCGTGTAAGGCAGAAAAAAGAGGTGGGAGAAGATGTTCTGAGTGGAGGGATCACATTGCAGATGGTGGAAGCGGCAAAGGATAATGTATTGAAAATGGAGGCGAGTGGGATGAAAGGTAAAGATGTTACCTTAGTTCCAACCCCCCTTCAGTGTGACCTAATCACTTGGCCTTTTATAAATTCTTTGGCGCTCTCGATTTGTCCCCATTCTTCCCTGTCTCGTTCCATTATGTTCTCGTTCACTTTCTTATCCTGTCCTTCGATTAATCTTTGTCTTTTACCAAAGATAGACCCAAAATGCTGGAGTAACTCAGCGGGACAGGCAACATCTCTGGAGCGAAGGAATGGGTGACATTTTGGGTTGAGACCCTTCTTCAGACACCTTTACCACTTTTGAGTATTCCTTCCCACATTGTTTCCCTCCTTAGTCCCATGTCACCCACTCTGACCTATCATGTTTCTTCCCCCGCTCCATCCCACATATTCTTTGCCTCCTGCTGTTTCTGGTTTGGGGCTGCGTATGTTCCCATTTCTGTCTCACGTGCTCATTCCCACTCAGCTGCCAGCAGCCACTCTTTGTCTCATCGGTAATTGCCAGCCCTTCCTTGTGGCAGAGACCAGTCAAGTTGACAGATTGTGTCCATGACACAAGCACAGTATTACTTTTAGTTTCCCTGCTGAGCTTCAGAATGATGCAGCATCCCATATCTTTTGGATCTGCTCATGCATTCAGAGAAAAGTTACATTAATCATAAAGGATTCCAGAACCAAAGCAGCATGCAAATCTTTGGAAATAAAAATTGCCATCCTTTGGAAACCCCTTGCTCCTATTTCTAATTTCTGCAAAGAACCATGTCATAGTCACACAGCATGGAAACAGGCCCTTCAGCCCAACTTGCCCTTGCCAACCAAGATGCTCCATCAACCCCTTAGTTCCATCTGCCCGCATTTGGTCCAGACCCCACTAAACCTTTCCTAACCAGGTACCTGTCCAAATGTGTTTTAAGTGTTGCTATTGTACATGCCTCAAGTACCTCCACTGGCATCTCATTCCATATACCCACCTCCCTCCTTGTGAAAAAGTTGCCCCTCAGGTTTCTATTAAGTCTTTCCCCTCTCACCTTAAACCTATGTCCCTTTGTTCTTGATTCCCCTACTCTGGGTAAAATACTCTGTGCATTGATGTATAATTTATATTTCTGAGATTCAGTTTCCTCACCTTCTTCCTGTGTAGAATGATACTGGTGTAGGCTTTGATGTGGAGAGTAGTTGCACATGGAACTGTCCTAATCTGCAGTGTTCGTCAGTGAACACTGGGCTTCCAGAGTATCCGAGCTTCTGGTCGACCCAGGGCTCACCACTGTTTCCATGCACATTCAACAACATACTGGAATAAGGGGCTGAAACACTTCACATTCTGCCCTCTACCTTGCATCACTAAAGTGGACACATCTGCATAGTTTAAAGTAAACGTTTTTGAAAAATCCATATTCTCTCCAGGTTCATTCCTCCTTTCTGTCCATTTCTATGATTCATTTCCTCATGCTGTCTAGTTTAGTTTAGTTTAGATATACAGCAAGGAAACAGCCCCTTCGGCCCACTAAGTCGGCACCGACCAGCGATCCCCGCACATTAACACTACCCTACACACACTAAGGACAATTTATTTTCATACAAAGTCATTTAACCTACAAACCTGTATGTCTTTGGAGCGTGGGAGGAAACCGGAGATCTCAGATAAAACCCACGCAGATCACGGGGAGAACGTACAAACTCTGTACAGACAACATCTGTAGTCGGAATCGAACCCAGGACCCGGGGTTCTGGCGGTGTAAGGCAGCAACACTACCACTGTGCCACTGAGCCAGCTGTCTTTTGAATAAGATTGCTGACCTTCATGAAAATGGCAAATACAGCTTTAGTTTAGTTTAGTGATTCAGCACTTAAACAGGCCCTTTGGCCCACTGGGTGCGTGCCGGCCAGCAATCCCCGCACACTTACACTATTCCTACACACACCATGACAATTTACAATTTGACCACAGTGCTATTAAACCTGAATTAAGTTTAATGTTTACAATTGGTTTCCATTGAAGAATTGATATTTTCTCAATTTTATTCTATTATGTATGATATTTTTATTTAACTGTTCAACATGGAAACAGGTCTTTTGGCCCAACTTGTCCACACCAGCTAACATGTCCCATCTATACTAGTCCCACCTGCCTGCATTTGGCCCATATCCCTCCAAACCTCTCCTATCCATGTACTTGTCCAAATGATTCGTAAATGTTGCTTTAGTACCTGCAATAATGGGACTACACATTTACGTTTTCCAGCAGGTATATTTTTGCAGCTCCAGGCCAAAGCCAAATTTCTATCCAGGAACAAATCAATGTAAAATGTAATCCAGATTTGACATTGGGTAGAGAGGAAGCATATAAATTTAGCTTTTCTAAATATAGACAGACAGATTAAAGCAACCAGCCTTATTTCTCATGAAGGTGGCACCTCGTTTAGATATATCCCGACCTTTGTGGAGTTTTGTTATCAAGCTTATGAAGCTGCACATCCAGCTGTGCTTTTCAGTGAAGGAGTAATAATGCGGAAGGATTTTGCTTTTAAATTGCAGGTCGAAGCTTTTTGATAGTTGGATTCTCTGTGGGATTCTGTAAATGTGCAATCTATTTTCCCATTGTCAGAGGTCTGTTGTGATACCGTGAGCACTGGCGCAAACAGTTTCCACATCGCATTTGACCTTTTCCAGAAGAATTTTGGGACTTTCAGAAACACAGGCCAGTGTACTGAGCGATAACATCTGTTGGCATTGCAATGTGCTGGACAAATTGATGGTCATTCGTATTCAATAAGAAAAACACTCCTCATTTTAACCTGTTCTAATAATTATTGGAGCTTATTTTTCTTCAGTACTTTCCAAAGCTTCAATTTCAAGATATTTATTTGTCCATTTTGTTAACTCGCAACCGACTAGATTCTTGCTTGTCCTACATTTATTTGATGTTCTGTATGAATAGAGCAAGCTAGGCACTGACATTTTTAACTTGGGTAGTCATGGTAACAAAGTCCCTCACAGTCAATAACACCGACTTTCTCCGAGCACGGATCATTTTTTGATAAAATTGTGAACACTGATATCAAAAATTTCACTGAACACGGGCAACAAAGCAGATAACTCCATAGGAGGACTTAGAAAAAATGAACAGAAGAAAAATGTATCAGATAAAATGTACTCTGGGATCATCCTCTTTGGTTCAATTGTTTTCCATGCTGTCTGACGTACCAATGCTGCAATTCAGCTGCATTTTGGTCTGTGCTGTTTCATTTCCCGCTGCCTGGTTACAGTTATTCTCATTAAAGGTTTTTCTTGATGAGCTACTACATGAAAATTCACCCGGTTTGCAATCTGTATCTGCAATTAGCAGATCTCCCATTGCAGAAAGAGAATCATTTTGTGCATTCATTATGGTGGAACAACTGCTTTATGGTTGCACTGCACAGTGCTATATCTTCCAGCAAAATTTCAGAACACTGTGCCAGCCATCAGCAACAATGTACGCTGCCAATCTGCATTTGATTTTCATGATGTTGTGCAAATGGTATTTGAGAAGATAAGTTTATGTTATTAAATCACTTTGCATATCCAGAGTAATAGTGAAACCTTAGCGCCATAGACTGGAAGAATCGTCTGCGAGAATAAGGAGCACATGGTCGCTGTCCACACTGGTTTTCCTCATCTTAAAACTTTGGTAACATGGACCAGGAACCTAGGATTTAATATGCTAATACCTTACAAAACGTAAAACTTTTCTTTTACTTTAGATTTTAGAGATGCAGCGTGGAAACAGACTGAGTCCACGCCGGCCAGCGATCGTCCCCTTCACTAGCGCCATCCTACACGCTAGGGACAATTTACAATTTTACCAAAACTTGTCAAACGACAAACCTGTACATCTTGGGAGTGTTCCTGATGTTGGGGGAGTCCAGAACCAGGGGCCATAGTTTAAGAATAAGGGGTAAGCCATTTAGAACGGAGATGAGGAAACTCTTTTTCACACAGAGAGTTGTGAGTGCGGAATTATCTGCCTCAGAGGGCGGTGGAGGCAGGTTCTCTGGAAACTTTCAAGAGAGAGCTAGATAGGGCTTTTGAAGATAGCAGAGTCAGGGGATATGGGGAGAAGGCAGGAACGGGGTACTGATTGTGGATGATCAGCCATGATCACATTGAATGGCGGTGCTGGCTTGAAGTGCCGAATGGCCGACTCCTACTGTCTATGCACCTATTGTCTATTGTCTATTGAAATCGGAGCACCCAGAGAAAACCCCACCCGGTCACAGGGAGAATGTACAAACTTCGTATGGACAGCACCCAAGGTCAGGATCGAACCCGGGTCCCTGGCGCTATAAGGCAGTAACTACTGTTTGATGCTCGAGGATTGCAAACTGATCGAAAACACATCAATTAATAACAAGGGAAATATGCATAAATATGAGTGAAATAAAATAATTTTATCCAGCACTAGAAGTTGCACCTTCAATTGAATTCAATGCAAATTGAGCGCATAATCATTTTAACAGCTTGATCTTAGACAATGGTGAATAGATAGTATAATAATCGAACCTTGTATGCGTTTAAGCTTCTTTTCAATTAATCATGCACTATAGTCTTATTGTATTGCATAACTGAAACCATCAATGAATGTTGAATTCAAAGGATTCAGCCTTTCAACAAAATTTCTCAAAGAATACTTAATCTTTAACAGATTATTTGTCCACTTTTGGCTGATGAACTGAAAATGCCAGTGCCAGGAATTTCTTTCTGTGCAGCACTGTTCCTTTCCAAGAAACATTCAAAACAAATAATTGGCATAAAATAATAAACCAATCATGAACAACGTAAATAAGTTCTTTACTCGGAATGTAATTGTTTTTATTTCTGGACTTCATCCAGTTCCCATGGAAATTGCAATATTTTTCTGAATAGTTTCCCATTGGGGTGAATTCTTCAAATATTCTGTGCATTTTGATGGAGTGCCAGTTCCTAAGAAAAATAGTCACCTTTCCTAATGACTCCTGCCCAGTAGCTCGAGCATAGACCATAATAATGTGCTTTGAAAGACTGGTAATGGCCCATATCTGTGGCAGTCTTCCAGTCAATCTATATCCTTTGCAATATCCAGATAAAGAAGATAAATTCATGGTGGGTGTCATCACCATGGCACTACATTAAGCTCTAGGTCACCTTAACATTAGGACACCTATGTCAGGATGCTATTCATTGACTGCAGCCTGGTCTTCAACATCATAGTACAGAATAAGCGCATCTCTAAATTCCTGGTCCTTAGCTTTGGGGGTCTCCATCTGCAACTCTGGATGCCTGCTAGATAGAGTTGTTAATAACATTTCTTCCATCTTGACCCTCAACACTATGCTCCTCTGGATTTTGTGCTCACTCCTCTTCTCTGCTCCCTGTACATCCATTACTATGTGGCCAAGTACAACACAAACTCGATCTTTAAGTTCACCCATGATATCACTGCTGACAGCCGAAACAAACAGCAATGTTGAGACGGAATATAAGAAAGCGATCGGGAACCTTGCATAATGGTATCAGATCAGCATCCTAGCTCTTAATGTCAGCAAGGTGAAAGAGTTGGTTCTTGACCTAAGGAAGTAGACTGGGGTGTAGGGTAAACACAGCCCTGCCTTCATCAATGGCGCTGCTGTTGAGATGGTCAACAGCTTCAAGTTCCTAGGCATCCATATCATTGGCATCCTAATCTGGTCCTTTTGCACTGATGCAATGATTGCAAAAGTACGAGAGTATTTATTTTCTTACTCATCTGTGTTTTGGTATGTTCACAATGATTCATTTGAACTTCATCATAGAACGTATTCTGATTGGGATGTTCATAGGTTAGAGGAGCAGAGTTATGCCATTCAGCCCATCAAATCTACTCCGCCATTCAGTTATGGCTGATCTATCATTCATTGACTTGGCCCCCAAAGTCGTCTGTGACAATTAATTCCACAGATTCACCACCCTCTGACTAAAGATGCATCTCAATATGATACGGCAACTACTGCCTGAACCTGCAGAGAGTTGTGAACGTAGCCCAGATCCATCACAGGCTCGTCACTTCCTTCCATCCAGTCCATCTTCACGGTGCGTTGCACCAGGAAGGCAGGAACTATTGTCAAGGATCCCTGTCACCCTGGCCATTTCCCTTTCTCCCTTCTATATTCTGGCAGTGGATACAGGAGTTTGAAAGCACCGGAGTCCAGACTTAAGACAGCTTTTTGCCCACTGCCCACAGCCTCCTGAACCACAAGGCAGCACAGTGACACAGTGGAGTTGCTGCCTTACAGTTGCAGGGGGAAATTGAACCCGGGTCTCTGGCATTGTAAGACAGCAACTCTACCCCTCCGCCGCCGTACCGCCCCAAATTAATTTTGATACCATCTACCAGAAGGAATTGAATGTTCCTTAATCATGATTGGTCTATGCGGAAGAATAAATTGGGGGGGGGGGGAGGTGAATGATGGTGGCGAGGAAAACCTGCTGGAACTGTGAGAAATAGACCCCTACCTCTGTGGCCATTCTGCTTTTGGGTTCCTACTCTGCTGTAACCAGGAACAGAGCCTCCGCTTCTTTCTAAACGTGCCACAGCCCTCGGGACAATAATAAATGCGATAATTTTCGTTAAACAGCCTTAGCCGAGTCCCAGTTCTGTTACAGTGGAACCTCCCCGCTTTTATATTCCCTGCCGTGCGCAATATCCAATGTGTCTTCTTAACTTATTTATGTATTTCCTGCTGACTTCAATGATCCATGCAAATATAGTCAGAAGTCCTTCTGCTCCACTTCATATCTCATCTTTCTGTCATTTATTGAACCTTGTTAACCCTCCCCAAAGACGCTACCTCACATACAGTGGGTTGAATTCACTTTGTTATTTGTTTGTCCATCTGCCACACATTGATATCTTCCTGCATTATACAGCTTTTTTTCCCCCCTCACTATCAACCAGTGCTGAATTTTGTGTCATCTGCAGATTTTTTAATTATGCATAAATTATTGATGAATGAAAAGCCCACATATTCAGTTTTTGTGTTCTGTGGGACCCAACTGGATGGAAGCAGCCTTCCAGTCATTATGTCAGCCGTCAGCCGTTATCCTTTGCTTCCTGCCACAGTGCAAGATTTGGATTGAACTTTGTGCTTTCTCTTGTCACTTTTGCTAACCAGCTTGTCTTGTGGGACCTTGTCAACACCCTTGCTCAAATCCACGCTGGGCTGCATCAAATGTGCCCCCCGCGTCGATTCTCCTTGTCTCTGCTCTAAGAATTAGTCAGACGTGACCTTCCCAGAACAAAACGGTGCAATCTGACCTTATGATTTCATGGGCTCCCTTTGAAATGAAGATTAATATCGTCCTTCAGAATATTTTCCAATGGGTTACTCACCACAGTGATTCAGCTGTAAATATTCTTTTTCATTCCATCACTTTCTCTGTATTTCAATAATGTACTTCACTTCCTCTGTATTTAATTTTTTTTTAGTTCAGTTTAGTGATACAGCACAGAAATAATCCCTTTGGTCCACGAGTCTGTGCCATCTGGTGATCCCCGCACACTTACACTATCCCGCACACTAGGTACAATTTATAATTTTACCACAGCCAATTAACTTACAAACCTGTACGTCTTTGGAGTGTGGGAGGATACCGGAACTTCCAGGGAAAATGCACGCAAGTCATGGGGAGAACGTACAAACTCCGTACAGACAGCACCTGCAGTCAGGATCGAAAAAATGTGCATCACTTCCTCTGTGTCTAAATAATGTGCATCAGTTTCTCTGCATCTAAATAATGAGCATCACTTTGTTAGCTGAGCTTAGCTGAGAGATGCAGTGTGGAAAGATGCCCTTCGGCCCACCAGGTCCATGCTTACCATCGATCAGCCGTATACTAGTCCCATGTCCTATATACCAGGGGGAATTTGCAGAAGGCAATTAAACTGCAAACCTGCATGTGTGAGGAAACCATAGCGTTTAGTGAATCATAGCTCGGAAATCCGAGTGGCCACAGGGAAAACATGCAAACTCCACGTAGACAACACCCATAGAAAGGATCGAGCCCGGGTCTCTGATGTTGTGAAGCAGTAGCTTTACCGCTGTGCCACAGTGCCGTCCCACTTCCTCTGTATCTAAATCACGTGCATCACTTTCTCTGTATCGAAATAACATGCAATGTTAGAAATGTGCTGACAATATGAAAAATAACGATTAGACATTCCATCATTGTATAACTTGGCAGCATTGTATCTTGGCTGGCAATCACTTTAATCTCAAAGATGTCAGATCTAATGTTGTCTTAATGCTTCTATTGTACTGTTTTTTTTATTGTCTCCAATATTCGAACACACCTGTTGCTTATCTACCTATAATATCTTTCAGTACTGATGGCTCTATCGACTCTGGGCGTTGGAAAAAGCAGCAATTTTCGAGTAGCAGAATTGCAACCTCATTGGGAGATTTATAGAAGGTGGGAAATTAGAACAGGCGTTTCCATTCTTCTTGCACCTGGTGTTGGATGTGCAAGTCGTGACACTAATCCTTGTATGACGGGTCACAGTTTTCAACTTCAGTTAAGCTATTGTCCAAAGACCACAGAAGCATTCTTAACAGTGCGCTTTCCAGATAAATAGGATTCAGAGGCATATAACATTGAAGGAAATATTTAAAAGAAGATGCAGCATCAACAAAAACACCTGGGGAGTGGCCCTGCTAGGGCTGAGTGAAGTTGGGGAAAGGGATTGTAAAAACAATTAGACTTTATTCCATGTGGAAACAAGGAACAGGTGTATGTTATTTTTAGTTTAGTGATACAACGCAGAAACAGGCCCTCCAGCCCACAGAGTCCGCGCAGCCCAGCCATCCCCGCACACTAACACTATCCTATACATACTAGTTTAGACAAGCACCCGTAGTCCGGATCGAACCCAGATCTCTGGGGCTGTATGGCAGCAATTGTACCGCTGCACCACCATGGTTTACAAAAGAAGACTACGAAATGCTGTAAAATTCAGCGGGACAGGCAGTATCTCCGGAGAAGCTGCCTGACTCTTGGTAGCTTCTTGTGACTTTTTTCCGTGTTTGGTGTTGGAATGAGGTAAGTTGGGAACGGTAACAAATACATCTCTCTCTGATGTAGGACCCAGAAAAGTACTTTTCTGAATCTTCTTTTTTTCTGGACCATATAACCATATAACCATATAACAATTACAGCACGGAAACAGGCCCTCTCGGCCCGACCATTTGTTTTCCCCTAGCTGCACTCAGACCATACCCCTCCATTCCCTTCACGTCCATATACCTATCCACTTCACTCTTAAATGTTAAAATCGATCCTGCCTCCACCACTTCTGCTGGAAGCTGCTTGAGTAAAGAAGTTCCCCTCACGTTACCCCGAAACTTCTGTCCCTTAATTCTCATGTCATGCCCTCTTGTTTGTCAATGTATCCACGTCAACTCTGATCATTTTAAAGACCTCAATCAAGTCCCCCCTTAACCTTCTGTGCTCCAAAGAATAAAGACCTAACTTGTTCAACATTTCTCTGTAACATAGTTGCTGGAACCCTGGCAACATTCTAGTAAATCTCCTCTGTACTCTCTCGACATCTTCCTATAACTAGGCGACCAAAAATTGTACACCATACTCCAGAATTGGTCTTACCAATGCCTTGTACAATTTTAACATTACTTCCCTACTCCTATATTCAATGCTCTGATTTATAAAGGCCAGCACACCCAAAGGCTTTCTTTACACCCTTCTACATGCGATTCCACCTTCAGGGACTATGCACAGTTATTCCTAGATCCCTCTGTTCCACAGCATTCCTCAATTCCATACCATTTTACCATGTACTTCCTATTTTGATTTGATTTGTCCTGCCAAGATGTAGTAACAACATTAAACTTCAGCCCACTTTGAATCTTTCTGATGTACATGACAAACAACAGTCCCAACACAGATCCCTGAGGCACCCAACTGGTCACCGGCTTCCAACCTGACAAACAGCCATCCACCATTACTCTCTGACATCTCCCATTCTGTTGAATCCATCTTGCTACTCTCCATTAACACCCAAAGATTGAACCTTCTTAACCAACCTTCCATGGGGAACCTTGTCAAAGGCCTTACTGAGATTTCCCTAGTTACCGCTTCAAAAAATTCAAGAAGGTTTGTCAAAATGACCTTCCAGGCACAAATCCAACTGTTCCTGATCAGTGCAGATGAGTATCCTTATTTCTTTATTTCTTATTTGCACTATCAAATAATACGACAATTCCAGATGTTTAAAAAGATAAGTCTTGCGGCACCAGAGACCCGTGTTTGATCCTGACGTCGGGTGCTCTTCTGTACAGAGTTTGTACGTTCTCCCTGTGATCACGTGGGTTTTCGCCAGCTGTTCTGGTTTCCTCCCACATTCCCAAGGGGTGGTGGGTGTTTGGAACGAGCTGCCAGAGGAGGTAGTTGAGGCAGTACAATCGCTACGTTTAAGAAACATTCAGACAGGTACATGGACAGGATAGGGTTAGAGGGACATGGGCCAAATGCAGGCAGGTGGGACTAGTGTAGTTGGTTGGTGTGGGCAAGTTGGACCCGTGGGCCGGTTTCCATGCTCTATGACTCTATTCCAAAGACGTACAGGTTTGTAGGTTAATTGGTTTCTGTACATTAGATAGGATAGATCTAGTGTACAGGTGATCGTTGGTCAGCATGGACTCAGTGGGCCAATGGGTCTGTTTCCATGCTGTACCTCTAAACTAAACTTAAAAAGATGATCTATAAGAAGAAGTCACCAAAGATCTAATTCCCCTTCAGAAAGCCGTGATTTTATCTTGATTTAAATTTAGCACGGAAATTATATTTGGATTAAAAGTCTGAGAAAATTACTGAGACCGAGAAGGAAAATCCCTAGATTAAACGTTATAATGTATAAAAGATGAAGTTAGATTCTATCAGTGCCTATGTGTTCTCAGTTGTAGAACTCATTTAACCATTCTTTATTTTTAAATTACATTTACACTAATTGGAAAGGCTGACAACATCCTTTGTCATGTGTACAATGAAAAAGATCAAATGATTGTATTTGTGCCTCAATAGAATAGAATCATTTACTTGATGAACATTTTGTTTAGAAATCCTTGGGTTTGAAATCAGGAAAGTACCTCTCTGGTGTTTTATGGGGAAATTATACAATAAGAATATTGTAAAAGGCGAATACTCAAGGCGGTAATTGTAAAATTCAGGCTTAACAGCAAAAACATTACATTGCTGGTAAGATGCACTGAATCATTGAATATTTTTTTTTTTTAAATGTTTCCATGAAGGCTCAATCGAGAAATGTAGGAAACGGCAGGTTGTGTAAATCTGAAATAAAAATAAAACATGTTAAGAAAAGAACTCGGCTGGCCTGCTGAATTTTACCGGCATTTTCTATTTTTATTTCTGATAAAATAAAATGGTTTTCAGCCCCTTCAACCTAAAACCCCGACAACAGTTGCACAAGTGTGTAATACTTGGTACTGTCCAATTCATCTCTACCCGATTGTCAACATTGGACTTTGTTGCTGGTATATTCTGCACTCCGTATCTTCCCCTTTGCTCTTTCTATTGCACTTGACTTTGATTGGATTGCCTTCATGTATGGTATTATCAGGTTTGTTTAGATAGAAACATAGAAACATAGAGAATAGGTGCGGGAGGAGGCCATTCGGCCCTTCGAGCCAGCACCGCCATTCATTGTGATCATCGCTGATCATCCCCTATCAATAACCCGTGCCTGCCGTCTCCCCATATCCCTTGACTCCACTAGCCCCTAAAGCTCTATCTAACTCTCTCTTAAATCCATCCAGTGACTTGGCCTCCGCTGCCCTCTGTGGCAGGGAATTCCATAAATTCACAACACTCGTGGTGAAAACGTTTTATCTCACCTCAGTCCTAAATGACCTCCCCCTTATTCTAAGACTGGTTCTGGACTCGCCCAACATTAGGAACATTTTTCCTGCATCTAGCTTGTCCAGTCCTTTTATAATTTTATATGTTTCGATAAGATAGCCCCTCATCCTTCTAAACTCCAGTGAATACAAGCCTAGTCTTTTCAATCTTTGCTCATATGACAGTCCCGCCATTGCAGGGATAGAATGCAAAAGCAAAGTTTTTCACTGTACCCCAGTACACATGACAATAATAAACCTAAACAAACCCGAAAATGAGGTAAAACTTGTGAA
Source organism: Okamejei kenojei (assembly GCA_035221665.1). Taxonomy (NCBI): domain Eukaryota; kingdom Metazoa; phylum Chordata; class Chondrichthyes; order Rajiformes; family Rajidae; genus Okamejei; species Okamejei kenojei. The sequence goes on from CM069146.1 coordinate 41,700,747, forward strand.
TCACACCAGCACTTTCATATTTTGCACGCATGCATTTAGAATTGTGTGCTCCATTTCACTCCCTCTCTATTTACTGACTCCTTATCACTTCATTGCATAGATCCTAACCTGAGATGGAATTAGATCACTAGCTGCTGGAGTACTGAAGATAGACACACAATGCTGGATCTGTATCTGCTTTCTTTCCTCTCTTTGCTGACTTCATTAAAAAAATTCTGGAAGTAAAAAAAAAGCCAACTATCTGTGAAAGTTGGTTGATTTCTTGATGTTCATGCATGCAATTGAAATATTCCGAAAGCAATAAACTCATTATTAATTTTACACCGCTTAATCTGACTAAAATTTACCCTACTGCTCAGAACTATTTGAATAAAAGCCCCCAGAAGAAACGGTTTGTTTAGACTTCAAGGAAAAGTATCTAAAATTATCTAAGCTGCACACGCGCAGACTGCAAAACCAACCATGACCCCACGATGGCCTGTATATTAGATAGTAGAGCACGGCTGATTTCAGTTGTTATATGACTGGAAATACGTTTCCCATCCTGTGAAATACAACCATTTTCAATCTCCTCCATCAAAGTGACCAACCAATGGTTCCAACCACTGGGGAAAGTGGAGAAGTCATCGGTAAAGAAAGGCTCATTGAATTCAGTTAGGGAGGCTACACAACACACAAACTTACTTCATCCATGCCTGTATGATTTTACTCAGAACATGATTGATGAAAGTGCACGGCACATTGATTTGCTGGGTTGTGACTTTCACGATGTATGCAGCAAGGGGTCATTAAAGTGACGGTGACAGCACAGTAACTGTACCATTCCGTAGTCTTGGATTTTGCTTTATTAGTTAACAGGTGACTGGTAGATGTCAGGGGGAATCGTCTGAGGCGCTGTCTTCCAACATCCTGCAGTGCTTGTGGCTGTGGAGCTTTGAACTTGGCCTCTCTGGAGACAGCTTCAGCAGAGTGAATCAAGCAGGAAAAAAGACCATTTTGATGTGAGGAGGTTGATTGATGTTCTCCATGCTGCAGGCTTTATGCCGCGCAAGTTACAGCCCCCCTCGCTTTTTGCGATGGGAAACCCGTGATTTGGTCCTTGCAATGGGGAGGGAGCTTTGACACATTTCTAACACCTGCTGTAAACAATGTGCACAGAAGTCACCGCATCAGGGTTTTACTGCAAGCCTGGCAGTTTTGTGATGACTGGAGTAAAGATTCTTCCTTGTAATTGGTCCACTCTAAAACGCTACAACCTTCACCGAAGCTCCGAATTGTATTCTTGTGGGACATTATTTGTGTAGAATTCTATTAAATCGAAGGACAAACATAAATAGCCAGAAATATAAATTGAGCTTGAAGCGTAGGAAAGAACTGTAGATGCCAGTTTAAATCGAAGGTAGACACAAAATGCTTGTGTAACTCAGCGGGACAGGCAGCATCTCTGGAGAGAAGAAATGGGTGATGTTTCGGGTTGAGACCCTTCTCCAGAGCTTGAAGATCGGGCGCATTTTAGAGTTCAGCAAAGAATAATCAAGCTTAAACAAGAAGGAGAGCATATAAGAGTAAATTGGCAAGAAACATCTAAATGAATTTTACAACTTTTATAGGTAGATGAAATATTAGGAACGGTAGTTTAATTTAGTTGAGTTTAAAGATACAGTGTGGAAACAGGCCCTTCATCCCACACTGATCATGGATCACCCGTACACTATTCCTATCTTTTCTCACATTTGGTTCCTACACACTCGGGGGAATTTACAGAAGCCACTCACCTACGTAGTCACAGGGAGAACGTCAAACCCTGCACAGACAGGCCCTGTAATCAGGATCCTACCTGGGTCTCTAGCATTAGGAGACAGCAACTCTACTTCTGCGCCACTGTGCCGCTCTTTATTTTAAAGCTTCCCTCCGTGCTGTATACATTTATGGCTCTGGGATTACATGTTGGTGCGATGTAGATAGACAATAGAATTTAAAGTGTGGGAAATTGGCAGAGGAATCAAACAAATACTTTGTTTTGGGTACACAAAAAGCTGGAGAAACTACAGAGTTGACGTGGATAAGCTTTTCCCATTGAGGGTAGGGAAGATTCAAACAAGAGGGCATGACATGAGAATTAAGGGACAAGCGCGGACTAGGGGAAAACAAATGGTCGAGAGGGCCTGTCTCCGTGCTGTAATTGTTATATGGTTATATGGGGGTGCAGCAGCATCTAAGGAGCGAAGGAGATAGGCGACGTTTCGGGTCGAGACCCTTCTTCAGACTCATACTTTGTTTTCATGGAGAAGGACACAGTAAAGCTCCCAGGAGTGCTGAGGCACCATGAATCCAGTGCAAGTGAAGAAATAAAAGAAATGCGTACAGGTAAGAAATGTATTACCAGAGAAATTGATGAGTCTGTAAAGCACAATGATGTACATCTCAGTTTTGAAAGAAGTGACCATGAATGGTTTAGGGACTATCTTCCAGAATTCTATGGAATTGTTATTAGTTCCTACAGATTGCCAGGTAGCTAAGATGATCTCACTGTTCAAGTGGGAAGGGAAAAAAACAATTGGCTTGTTATCCTGACGTCAGTCAGAGTGAATATGCAGGAATCTGTCAAAAATGATATGATTTTAAGACATTTAGAAAATACAGTAATAATGTGAATCAGCAGAGTCAACACAAATTTGTGAATGTTTGAATTAATCTATTTGAAAATTATTTGAGTGTATATCTCATTGAATAGATGAGAAGGAAACCAGTGAATGTGATGTATTTGGACTTTCAGAAAACCTTTAAACAAAGCACAGAGGAATTTGCTGAACAACGGCTGAACACACGAAATTGTACATAAATTACTTGCATGCATTGAGAATTTGTATGCAGATGGTCAGGCTGTGACCTGGGGATTGTTGTTTGGTTGTCAACTGTCTGCAATTTTGAGCAATTATTTGACTCGGGAGACTAAAGTACCAGTAGGAGAATGATCCCAGGAATGATTGGGTTAACATATGATAAGCATTTGACGGCACTGGGCATGTACTCACAGGAGTTCATCAAGATGAGGGGGGACCTCTATGTACAATGAAAGGCCTGGATAGAGTGGATGTAGAGAAGATGTTTCCACTCATGGGAGAGTCCAGGAACATAGCCTCAGAAAAAAGGGCATACATTTAGAAAGGAGATGAGGAGGAATTTCTTAAGTCAGATTTTGGTGAATTAGTGAAATTCATTGCCACAGACGGCTGTGGAGGCCAAGTCGATGGATATTTTTAAGGCGGAGATTGATAGATTCTTGATTAGTAAAGGTGTCAGGTGTTATGGGGCAAAGGCAGGAGAATGGGGTTGAGAGGGAAAGATGGATCAGCCATGATTGATAGACTTGATGGTCCGAATAGCCAAATTCTGTTCCTATACCTTGGACTTATTTAGAGGTTTGCCAATGATACCCAATGAAATGGAAATGTGATAAGGAAGGAGGTTGCAAGTATACAGGTAAACTAAGTGAATGGACAGGTGTCAAAGGTTATGGGGAGAGGCAGGAGAATGGTGTTAGGAGGGAGAGATAGACATGATTCATGGATCAGCCATGATTGAAATGCGGAGTAGACTTGATGGGCCGAATGGCCTAGTTCTACTCCTATTCCATATGACCTTATGACAGCGTGGAAGAAGGAGAACAATATAGAAAAATGTGATGTTTGAAACTGTGGTAGAAAACTCAAAACTGGTAAGTATTTTTTGAAAGTGAGTAGAGGTAAGGCAATGTGGGTGTTCGCAAGTCACTCAAAGCGAATATGTGGGCACTGCAGATAATTAGGAAGCCAGGTTGTACATTGGCATTTATTACAAGGAGATTTGAATATAAGAATGAGGATGGCCTACCATATTCACAGAGGGACTTGATGAGACCTACGGAGAAATGTTGGTGTCCTTACCTAAAAACCATTTCACTAGCTATAGTGGGAGTACATGAAGATCTATCAGATTGGTTTCTTAGATGGTGGGTTTGTGATATGATGACAGATTGAGTTGGCTAGGTCTACGTTCTCCACATTTTAAGCGTATGGAAATAACCTCGATGATCATACAAATTTCTACGAACCTTCTGAGTCGGAAGAAGGGTCTGCACCCGAAATGTCACCTATTCCTTTTCTCCAGAGATGCTGCCTGACCCGCTGAGTTACTCCAGCATTTTGTGTCTATCTTCCGTGTAAACCAGCATCTGCAGTTTCTTCTTACACGTACCACTTTCTGAACAGGCTTGGTGCTGGGAGGGATTCCCTATGCCTGAAGAGTCTGGAACTAAAGGCCACAGAGTCCCAATAAGGGAAAGTCTATTTAGATCTTCAATGAGTGGAAATGTTTTCATTCAACTGCTGGGGAAAATGTGGAAAACTGTACCGGTACTGTCCCCGAAAACTGGAAGGCAATGGAGTCTCTAGTTTTGGATTGAATTTAAACAGAGATCGATAGAGATTGAATGGGACATGATAGGGACATGGGGCAAGGAAATTCTGTTTGAGATTGACCAGCCATGGTTGATAGGAAGTGGATAAACGTGAGGGCCTGCTTCCATGTCATATGTTCTCATATGTGTGCGGACAAGCAGGTAATCATGATCGGTGATTGATTTTGCAATTCAGGCTGTAGGACTTAAAAAACATGCACAACTTGATTGAATTTCAACATCCAGGCTTTTGTCGTGGTACCTCATACACCACTGCCATTTTGCAGGGCAGGGTTATTATGTGGGGACTGTTTATTGAACACATAATAACTTGCAAGTGCCTAAATTCAATTCAATTTAAATTATTAAATATTAAACATTTTTTGAAACAGCTTTTCAATCAATAAATTGAGATAACGAGCCATAATAATGTTGCACATTTAAGAGAAGGGATAAAATAGATTCAAATGCAAGGGCCCCCTGGGTTCCAAATGACCTGGCTGAGGAAGGCACTTTATTGCCTAACTTAGAAATTCAACATACATTTTTAAAGCATTTTTTGAGCCAGTAATAGTCATAATAAAATGGGCCATGGTAATCATTAACGACAGCATAAAGTATATATTGCATTAGCTTAACAATGAGTAGCAGAAGGGTGAATATTCAGTGAAATAAAAGAATTACAGGCAGTGCATGGAAACTCAACACAGTTGAGGGGAGACATGAAGGAAGGGTAATATATAAAAATATAAGAGGCATATATTAAGTAGACAGTCAGAACCCTTTACCCACATGCCTTGATGCAACCAGTCAGCATGCTCTCTGTTGAAAAACCATGGAAGATAGACACAAAAAGCTGGAGGAACTCAGCGGGACAGGGAGCATCTCTGGAGCGAAGGAATGGGTGACATTTCGGGTCGAGATCGTTCTTCAGACACCCATGGAAGTTTGATTGACTATTCGGCAGCAATACTACTTTGGAGGAAGTGGAGGCAGATGAGCATTTTTGTGATAGTGTCCATGTATCAGAGATATACATGTTCAGGAACTTGAATCTATTGACTCACTCCAATGCTGCAATGATTCCTTCTGGAGACCCAGGTATCATTACCTCAGACCCATCCATTGTTTCCCCCATTAGATCGACTATGCTTCAGCGAGTAAATAATGCAGCAGCTGCCTCTCGAGAGTTAAAGCCTGACCTTGAAAGACTTATGTTGGGTTTAAATGCTCTTTAGGGTAATTGTTTTTTTAAAGCAAGGATGCTCTAGTTTTGCAATTTAACACTGGTGCTCTATATAGCATCCATTTAGCACATTCTAGCCACTTATATCTCACTATCCAAACATTAGCTGAGGTGAGATATTAAATGGTTCCCATTATTCTTTTGTATTTGCATTATATCAGGCATAGTTTTGAAAGTATAATTGCATTACCAATAAATATTGCACCATGAGGTTTTATTCTCATACTTAAACGTTCTGACTCAAAATAACTAATTTCATTAATTGAGCAAAACAATATACTTTTAAAATGAGTTAGACATTTTAAAGATGTGATTTGTCAATGATCCAACCTTCCATACCTTTAATCAGATGATGATTTTCTTTGAGTGGGCCTTTATAAATACATGGTACATATTGACAGTTTCAACAATTTAGTTAAGTCATAAGGTCGAAGCAATGAGTGTTTTATAAATTCTTCTTTTGTAACATTTGCAAATTCATGCACAAGATTGTACTTTATAGTTGGAATTGGATTTGCGTTATCTCAATGTTCTTAAAACTTCAGATTTGGTTTTCTTCAGACAACACAGTTACAAATGACAATTTGATATATTATGTAATGTGCATATCACACGTTTTGATTTTTCAAATTGTATTTTGTTTTGTATTGCTGGAACCTTTTTAAAGTATAAAGTACTTTTTAAAGCTGTAAGAAGGAATATCTGTGTGTGTGATATATGATTTGTATAATGTTGCTACCCCCACTAATTTCTGAGTTTAATATCTTTTATGCTCATCATTCTCATCTATAACCATTTAGCCCCCATGAGTATTGATGATTATGTTGTCTTGCTCAACTTCTCAATTTTTTTTGAAGGCTTTTGCAATACAAGTCTACTCTTTATCTTTTCTCCTTGAATCTTGTCAATTTTATGTGTATTCAGTTTCTATGTGCTTTAAACATTCTCACAGTCTTTGAGAATCATCAAAGTCTAATTTCACCAGAGATCTCCTGCACTCCAAGCTTATAAATAAATATCATTATTGTATTTTGGCAGGCTACAATCACACAAAAGGTTGACATTTGAAAGCTGTACCCTCAGAATTCAGAGGTACCCTTTGCTTTGATGTCTTCTACATAACCCAGTGCCACATTTCTAGCATAGTTATGTATTTGCATTTGAATACAGTTATGAGCTTTGCAGAATTTTATGCAGTCATTTCAAATCATACCTTTGAAGAAACTTCACTCAATTATCCCAGATTTTGTGTTTTTATATGGTAAAATACTATTGTGTATATGTCTAAACCTACCTGATTTCCCGGTTGCTAAACATTTTAACTCCCCCTCCCATTCCCATACCGACCTTTCTGTCCTGGGCCTCCTCCATTTTCATAGTGAGACCCAGCGCAAATTGGAGGAACATCACCTCATATTTCTCTCTTTTTATCTCTTTTTCACACAGAGAGTTGTGAGTCTGTGGAATTCTCTGCCTCAGAGGGCGGTGGAGGCCGGTTCGCTGGTATAGGCCTCTTAAAGATAGTGGAGTCAGGGGATATGGGGAGAAGGCAGGAACGGGGTACTGATTGGTGATGATCAGTCATGATCACATTAAATGGCAGTGCTGCCTTGAAGGGCCAAATGGCCTACTCCTGTACCTATTGTCTATTGTCTATTGTTTGCTTTGTTGTTACCTTCTCCAAGATAACAATGATCTATTCAATATTTTCCTTGATCTCCATCCCCTTTGTCTCGTTTTCACACTTACACTTCCTTATCTTTGTATCTCCCTCTTCCTTGATTCAGTCTGAAGAAAGGTTTCAACCCGAAACGTCATCCATTCCTTCTACCCAGAGATGCTGCCTGTCCCGCTGAGTTACTCCAGCATTTTTGTATCTAACTTCGGTTTAAACCAGCATCTCCAGTTCCTTCCTGCAACCCTGATGTGTAACTGAATTTATGCTGACTGTCACAGCAACATTGCCACATGAACAAGAGTAAGAAAGATTGAAAAATAATGGTAATTTAAAATTAATATTGCAAGGAATTTTATACAAGTTTGTAAATGTTCATAATTCATAAAGTTATGATTAAAATGTTTCGGAACAGAAAGGTTTAATATGCTATTAGATTTTTCAGGCAGGCTTGACTCTTGACCCAGAAAGCTGAACAAGGTTAAACTCTTAACTAGGTAATCTAAATTCAAGTCCCAAAGTACTGATTAACATTCTTAGTCAGTCCTTACATACAGAATTTCTTCAATCCGAAATTGGTTGTATATTACCAGATTTGCTAAAATCTATTTGTTTGTTTTGGGCTCCGTTTAATAAAGACACTCGGAATATAAATGCAAGTATTAACGCTCTACATTCACACTGATGGAACTGGCTGTCTTTAAGTCAGTCGATCTAACAATGAACTTTAATAGGTTTGTTGTTTGTTTGTGTTGAACAGGGCAACAAATGGAAGGAAAAATACCATTGAAAATTGGATAGATTTGTTCAATTATAGTTGAGCAGAAGGCATGATGCGATGAAACATAGGAAAGAGAGCAGAAAAACAGCACGACAAATTGCTAGATTTTGTTGCCAGTTGTAATATCAACGTACTCAGTTATTTCTTTTCAATTGTTGTGCACAGAGGCAGCCAGTGGCAGATAAAACCAATGATCTTTGGTGAATAAAATCAAAATCGTGTTGTTTTATTTTACGGCATCTGAACTAATACAGTAGAATGGTGTTTCAACCAATTCAACCAAAACAGTAGAATGGGTTTCAACCAACCTCCCCCCCCCCCCCCCCCCCCCCCCCCCCCCCCCCCCCCCCCCCCCCAACCCTACCCCCCCACCCATTTTTAGTTGTCCACATCAGCCCTATATTAATTTCTCTTTATCCAAATCTCAACATGCCTCGACATCCAGGGTTCCCTGTACTAGTTATCATTGGCTTTCATTCTCAGGGGAACAAGATGGCCTTGAACTCTTGTTGTTTATCCTTTGAATCTTTCCCGCTGTGCTGACATAGACTTAGCTGCACATAGATGCTGTTTCTGTCTGCTGTTATTTTGCTATTAGCTACTTTGTCAGTTTGCCTGCAAAAAAAAACCATGAAATACCAGGACTGACTCTTGCAAGACCTCCAGCTGAATTATACTGTACATTTGGAATTTTGAATTTCAGTAACTCCTTTATATTACTGTCATGTTTCTCAGTTTCTCCCCTAAATAAATTGAAGGAATGCTCATGTGGCAAATTGCAAATCTCAAATTAGATTAGATTAGATTACCTTAATTGTCATTCAGACCTTTCGGTCTGAACGAAATTTCGTGCCTGCAGTCATACATATAATAAAAGTAACAAAAACACACAATAAACACAAATTTAACATCCACCACAGTGAGTTCACCAAACACCTCCTCACTATGATGGAAGGCAAAAGTCTTAGTCTTTGTCTCTTCCCTCCTTGTTCTCCCTCTGCGCTGAGGCGATCCAGGCCTCCGATGTTGTGACCCCGCCGGGTGTTGGTAAGCGAGTCAGTCCCGCGGCTGAATCCAACTCCGCGAACGGGCTGGTTCAACTCCGCGGCCCGGGGTGGTCGAAGCTGCTGAAGCTGCCGCCCTCCAGTCCAGCGGACGCGGCTGTTGCCGCGGGAGCTCCAGAAAAACAGGTCACCAACCTGCGACCTGCGAGCTCCCGACGATGTCGTCCACTGGGCCCGCGGCCGGGCCTCTGAAGCCGCGCTGCCACCGCCGCAGAAACGCCAGAACACCGCCACAGCTCCCAGTCGGGCTGCGGCCGCTACCGGAACGCCGGAGTGCCGCCACAGCTCCAAGTCGGGCCACTGCCGCTGCCGGAACTGCCGCCACAGCCCCGAGGCCGTCAGCTCCGCCATTAGGCCTCAGCGCAGATGGAGACAGGGGACACGACAAGAAAAGGTCGTATCCCCCCGAAGGAAGAGACTAAACCATGTTTCTCCCAACCCCTCCCCCCCCCACACTTACACAACCTAATAAACTAACTAAACTAAACTAAACTAAAACAGACATAAGAAAAACAACAACAAAAAGAAAAAAACAGACGGACTGCAGACGAGCCGCAGCTACCAGGCAGCGCCGCCACTTCCGGTCAAATGTATAAAACCATCACTTTCCCCCTTATCAATTCATTTAATCACCTTGCCCTTTTCACACCTCGCCATGTGAGTTTATTCAAGTCTAATTGCCAGTTTTCTCATTGTCACAATAACATTTCCCTTCCATATCATAGCTATCCTCCTCTCTTATAAATAGAAATCTGGCTGTACAATATTACCAGATAACATCTGTCACACAAATGAGTACATTTTTACACACTTCACTGTTCTTCACTTTCTCTTTCTATTGATTATTTTCCTAGATTGAGGAATATTTTTCATGATTTTAATGATTGTCACCAGATTATTGTCAGATTTGGTCTGCTCTTTATTCCCTTTATCGTATCTGTACAAGTCTGTGGAATTCGCTGCCTCAGAGGGCAGTGGAGGCTGCCTCTCTGGATGCTTTCAAGGGAGAGCTAGACAGAGCTCTTAAAGATAGTGGAGTCAAGGGATATGGGGATAAGGAAGGAACGGGGTACTGATTGTGGATGATCAACCATGATCACATAGAATGGCGGCGCAGGCTCGAAGGGTCGAATGGCCTACTCCTGCACCTATTGTCTATTGTCTATACACTGTGAATGGCTAGATTGTAATCATGGATTGTCTTTCCTCTGACTGGTTAACAGCAACAAAAGCTTTTCACTGTACCTTGGAACCCGTGACAATAAACTAAACTAGACCAAACAAGGAATAGGATCATGAGTGAGGTCTGCTCACAAAAGGTCAAAACCTGTAGGGTGTACAGACTGACAATCAAGTGAGATAAAGAAAGAGATTTGCCTGCGGTCAATCCCATTGAACGGATGGGAATTATTTATTTCCTAAGTGTCAGCAATTTAAAGGATCATAAGAAAGGGAACCACATGACCTCAATATACTGAATTTGGAAGATGACTGAAGGTAGTTGGTGGGGAAGATGGTTCATGGCTGTGATGGGACAGGGACTTGATCAAATAGGACAAATAGAATCCTTTGTTGTCAGGAATGAAGCTTACATTTTAGATTACATTTTGCATACCTATGTCAGGGGTGATTTGATGGGATATGAGAAAGGGAGGGAGATCCAGTCATTATACTCCATGTCAGAACCAACAAAGTTGCATAATGTGGGCTATGGCTGTTGTTTGGGACTTGCTACCATGTGGTAGGGACAAAATTAAGGACTGGGATCTCAAAGTCCAAATTATTATTATCTGGCAACATGTAAATTGGTGAAGAAAATCCCTCCTGACCATGGGTGCTTGCCTGCTCAGAGTTTGTACTTTCTCCCTGTGACCTGCGTGGGTTTTCTCCGAGATATTCAGTTTCCTTCCACATTCCAAAGACATACGGGTTTGTAGGTTAATTGGCTTGATATAAATGTAAATTGTCCCTAGTGCATGTAGGATAGTGTTAATGTGCGGGGATTGCTGGGCAGCATGGACTTGGTGGGCCGAAGGGTCGGTTTCCGCGCTGTATATCTAAACTCAACGAAAAAGAGACCAAGGAGAAATCAGTTTCATAGAGTAGTGGCATCAGATTGGGGAAAGAAGGAGCTGTCCCCTAGAAATTCATTCACCAGTCATCGGGGCTAAATCTAATTTTTGTTTGCTGATGACATAAATTTCAAAGGCAGAGTACATTACAGGTTCATTTAATGCTAGCTACCGGCAGTGTATTTCTTTGTATTTGTCCATAAGAAAAGGCTACCTTTAGGATGATAGAAAGTGGCATGTTCAGTGACAAAGTAGTATTGAAATGTTTTAAAAAAAAAGAGGGATGGAAGGTGAACTGTCAGGAAGAGAGATTTTCATCACAGGTAAAATATATGGAAATTTAGGAAAAATAAAATAATTAAATATGTGAGCAAAAGTTAGAATTGAAAGTACACAAAAGGCTGGAGAAACTCAGCAGGTGCAGCAGCGATGGAGATAGGCGACGTTTCGGGTCGAGACCCTTCTTCAGACTGGTCAGGGATCAGGGAAACGAGAGATATAGACGGTGATGTGGAGAGATAAAGAACAATGAATGAAAGATATGCAAAAAAGTATCGATGATAAAGGGAACAAGCCATTGTAAGCTGTTTGTAGTGTGAAAATGAGAAGCTAGTGTGACTAGGGTGGGGGGGGGGGAGATAGAGAGAGAGGGAATGCCAGGGCCCGGGGGCTGAGGGAGAGGTGGGAAGGGGAGGAGACAGCAAGGGTTAACAGAATTGAGAAAATGTCTGAAGAAGGGTCTCAACCCGAAACGTCGCCTATCTCCTTCGCTCCTTAGATGCTGCTGCACCCACTGAGTTTCTCCAGCCTTTTGTGTACCCTGAAAAAATTCTCCTTCGCTCCTTAGATGCTGCTGCACCCGTTGAGTTTCTCCAGCCTTTTGTGTACCCTCGATTCTCCAGCATCTGCAGTTCCTTCTTTAACAGTTAGAATTGAAAGACAGGTTAGGGTGATTCGAGGAACAGCAGATGCTGGAATCTTGAGCAAAACGCAAATTGCTGGATTTACTCAGCAGGTTCGGCAGCATCTGTGGAGGGAATGGAAGGGTGAGGTTTCGGGTTAGGTCTATTCCTCAGTTGTTAAATCACTGAAGAAGGGTCCCAAACCAAAACATTGCCTACCCTTTTCCTCCTCAGAGCCTGAGTTACTCATGCATTTTGTGTTAATACAGATTTGGTCCAGATAAGTATCATTTAAACAAAATCATTGCATATTCAGTTCAGAGAATAAACCATATTTGAGTCAAAGTTGCAAGATAGTCAGAAACTGCAAACATTAGCAACTGAAAAGAACTCCAGGAAAGGCAGGGGAAAAGTTGGAATGGAAGCAATGACCTTGGTGATAAAGAATACAATTATTTCAATAATGAGTGTCTGTATCGGTAAGGGATTAGCAGACGGCAGAGTTCATGGATAGATTTAAATAAGAAAGGCTTTAAGACTCAGAAGGGAATGTGTAGAATTCCTTTGATAGCAGCCAAGATGTGCTGGAGTGCACAAATGCAGAAATTATAGAGGCACGTCGCAAAGGCAAAATGTTTTTTTGAGTTTTATTTTTAACTCTCATTAAGTTGGCTGGGGCAGACGAACTAGCATCTGGAAGGTAGTGAGTTACTCAAGTGTGATCGTGATGATTTTTTCAATAAAATGCGAGGACATTTTACATTTGCTAAGTTCCAATGAGCCAGATTTAGTTAACTGCTTAACAAGGCATGAATATTTATCTAATACCAATCGTGAGATGATTGAGTTTAATGCGGTGTTGAAAGGAGAAAGTAGCTTGCAAGATCATATATTTAAATTAGACTATTCATGGTAAAGTGGAACATTGTGTTCCTGGGTAAAAGGCTTCCCACCGGGCTGCACGTCCAGAAGGCTTCCCGCTGGGCCGGGGCTGGGACTATTGAAGCGCATCGGTCTCGATGCCTCCCGGTTGGCCGCGGAGAAGCCCAGGTCGAAGTCCGGCCGGGGCCTTGCAGGTCGGACGGAGGAGCCTCACCTCGCGGGTCGGCCAACAGAGCCCGCAGCTAGGACCCGGGTCAGCACCATGGATGCCTCAGGAGAGGATCCGGCAGTGTTAATGGGGAGGTCGGTGCGGTGGCCAACCGACGGACGAGATGGACACGTGAAGTGAGGGCGTCACTGCCGAGGGAAGGAACGAAGGAACCCGGCATGGGGGGACTACTGTGAGGGAGGGGGAAGAGCAATGGGGACCTGGCGTGGGGGGACTGCTGTGAGAAGGGGTGTAGAACAATGGATAATAGGGACCTGGCGTGGGAGACTGCTGTGAAGGAGGGGGGAAGAACAAAGTGGGAACTGGCGCAGTGGGGGGGGGGGTAAATTTGTAACTTTGTAAGAGCCCTTCAAGGGCGACTATTGCGATTGCACTGTGACTTGTCGCATGTGACAGTAAAGTTTACATTCATTCATTCAAAAGAAGACGTGGAAGGTAGTGAAAAACGAATTTATGATATTGAATCTGTTTATACACCTAAGGAGCAAACGTTCAGTTTGCAAACAAAACCCAGAAAAACACATTAAAAGCTGAAGCTCCAAATTACTTTAAAAAAAGTCTAAAAGGCAAAGCAAGCAGATGTATCTTCCTTTGAAAACTGAGTCCAAAACTGTATGCAGTACTGCAATTGTGTTTCATTACCATCCTGTAAAGTTGAATGAAAATTTGCACTTTTTGTCACCACACCCCTTGCAATTAACCTCAACCTGTATGCTAACTTTTCTTATGATGACCCGATTATCTTTATTCCACATCACTAATCTCAATGATGGACAAAAAAGTGGTGAAGTAACTCAGCGGGTCAGGCAGCATCTCTGTAGAAAAAGGATGGGTGACGGTTCGGGTCGGAACCTTTCTTCAAACTCGCCCTGTTTAAATAATAATCCCTGGGATGGCGGGACTGTCATATGAGGAAAGATTGAAAAGACTAGGCTTGTATTGACTGGTATTTAGAAGGATGAGGGGGGATCTTATAGAAACATATAAAATTATAAAAGGACTGGACAAGCTGGATGCAGGAAAAATGTTCCCAATGTTGGGCGAGTCCAGAACCAGGGGCCGCAGTCTTAGAATAAAGGGGAGGTCATTTAAGACTGAGGTGAGAAAAAACTTTTTTACCCAGAGAGTTGTGAATTTATGGAATTCCCTGCCACAGAGGGCAGTGGACGCCAAATCACTGGATGGATTTAAGAGAGAGTTGGATAGAGCTCTCGGGGCTAGTGGAGTCAAGGCATATGGGGAGAAGGCAGGCACGGTTTATTGATAGTTGATGATCAGCCATGATGGCGGTGCTGGCTCGAAGGGCCGAATGGTCTCCTCCTGCACCGATTTTCTATGTTTCTATAATTTGTTTTTTCATCCTTGCTTCCAAAGTAGATAACATGATGTTTTTCTGCTGTCTCACATCTCCAGTGACATTGTTTCAATCCTGAAATGCACTCTGTGTGGAGTTTTCAAGTTCTTCCTGCGATCGTGTAGATTTCCCCCTGGTGCCCCAGTTTCCTACCGCATCCATTATCATTAGCACCATAGCCTTAAAATGGCTTGGTTGGTGGAGTACAGAAGGAGAATTTACAATTTCAGAACTTCCATGATTTCTCTTTTCTTCTATTTTGGGGGTGGCTCAGTGGCTCAGGAGTAGAGTTGCTGCCTTACAGCTCCAGAGACCCAGGTTAGATACTGACTTTGGGTGCTGTCAGTATGAAGTTTGTACGTTCTCTCTCTGACGCATGGGTTTTCTCCAAGTACCCCAGTTTCCTCCCACTCTCCAAAGAGGTACAGATTTCTAAGTTAATTGGCTTTGGTAAAATTGTCTCCAGTGTGTAGGACAGTGTTAGTGTACAAGGTGATCGTTGGTCGGCGAGGGCCTGTTTCTGCGCTGTATCTCTAAAGTCTAAAATGTCTATTTACCCCTGTGTTTGGTTCAGCTGTTCAACCTCAAGATCACATTGTGGCAATAACCTTTTCTCATTCCTAACAATGGCATACCCGTGAGAAAGGGTCTTGAAGAATTCATTGTTTTGCACAATGTTGGAAACGTTTAGGAAATCAAGTAGCAAATGTGGGGAGTGAAGCAAATTTAATGTTTAGATTAATAACTTCCAACAGAGCTGGAAACATATGGAAATAAACAAATATTTGAGATATGAGGGAAGCTGGGTCAGGGCAGAAGTTGGGGCGGTTAGAAGGATGGAGGGAATATTTGCGCCGCAGAAGTCCTAGGCACTGACCATCTCCAGCTGGAGAGAGATTACACTGACATCCAATGCCATTACCATCACCTGAGATCCCTCAGCATCAACATTCATGGGAAAGTGAGGTTTGCGAGGTTGTGTTAGTGAGCGGTTCACCAACAGAACGGACGATATGCGTGTGGAAACAAGGAAGTGCAGATGCTGGTTTACAAAACAAGGAAAAGAGTACTGGAGTAACTCAGTGGCAGGGTTAAGCAGCATCTCTGGAGAGCATGGATGGAATTGTGTCTCGGTTCGGAACCCTACTTCAGACTTCTTCAGAATGGATGACAGTGCTGGTAACAAGAGCAGAGAAAATGAAAGTTTGAGACTATCAAAATAATTTTCTTGGACAATTTTCTGTTTTTATTTCAATTTTCCCAACATCTGAAAACAAACATTGTGTTTGTACAAGAAAATAAGATACTTTAATCTTATTTTCTTGTTAAAATTCTATATAAAGCTAGGAAGTGTAAAATCCACTTGACAATTTTGTCTTTCCATATGACTGAGTAACTTGCATTTAAATAGTGCCTCAGAATATTGCAAAGCATTCAGTGAAGTAACTTTGGGAGTGGAGAATGGCTGTAATTTATAAATGTCATTTTGCACACATTGAGCTCATAATGGCAAAACTGTCAATGTTCACTGCTATTACTGTGAAATACCCTATTAATATTTTGTACATGTTGTTTGGAGTAAGAGGTTCGAATGAGTTCTTAATGGCAGAATAAATTATACTTAGGAATCTGGCTTTTGTGTGCAATCCCTTCACATTTTTCAAATATAACCCATTTTGCGTTTTTAATTTAACATTTATTCATTGCATTTCCGCTTCTCCATTAAACCTGTAAAAATAGAACTTGGAACATAGAACAGTACAGCACAGGAACAGGCCCTTCAGCCCTCAATATCCGTGTTGAACATGATGGAGAGTTAATCCCTTCTGCCTGAATGTGATCCATATCCCTCCATTTCCTGCATATCCATTTGCCTGTCCAAAAGTCTCTTAAACACACCCATCATTGCTGCCAATACTATCACCACGGGCAGTACATTTCAGCCGCTCTCTGTGCAAAAAGCTTGTCCCGCACATTTTTTTAAAACTTTATCATTCTCGCCTTAACAAGTTCTCTGGTCTCTGACATTTCCATCCTGGGGAAATAGGTTCTGTCTGTCTATCATATCTATGCCTCTCATAACTTTCTGTCAGCTCTCCTCACAACATCAGGTATTCCAGAGAAAACAATATAACTTTGTCCAATTATAGTTTAGACCTACTAACCAGACAGCTTTGTGGTAAACCTCTTGTGCACCCTCCCCAAAGCCTCCACCCCCTCTGTTCAAACTGTACTCCAAATACAGCCTTTAAGGCAGAGATACTGTAGATAGATTTTTGATTAATACGGGTGTCAGAGGTTATGGGGAGAAGGCAGGAGAATGGGGTTAGGAGGGAGAGATAGATCAGCCATGATTGAATGGCGGAGTAGACTTGATGGGCCGAATGGCCTAATTCTACTTCTATCACTTATGATCTTATAACCAAAGTTCCATAAAGCTGCAACATGACTTCCTGACTGTTTTTTTCAATGCCTTGACCGATGAAGGCAAGCACACCATATGAGTTATTTACTTATCCATCTGCTGAAAGGTATTTTGCAGGGAGCCATGGACTTGAACCACCAAATGCCTCTGTTTGTCAATGCTGTTACGGTCTTCGCATTAACTGTGTGCTTTCCTCTTACATTCGTCCTCCCAAAATTCAATACCTCTCATTAGCTCAGATTAAACCTCATCAGCCATTTCTCTGCTCATTTAGATTTTAGTCTTTACTTTTGACTTTAGAGATGTCCTCTTTACAGTTGTTTTCTTCTGAAACATAATATTTGCTACTTTGCTCCATGACTTTGCCTGTGTCTCAGGAAGATACAAGATCCCTGCAATCTTCTCTCTTGCCTCTTTCCATTAGGCCTGAAGGACCTATCCACACTTAATACTCTTTGAGAACCCAAACACCACCTCCATCTTGATCACAAACTGCCCTTGCCCTTACCTGGCCATCTTGATCTCAAACTGCTTCGTATTCCCCACACTGATGTCACTGTCCTTGTCCTTGTTGAATACAGATGAAAAGTATTTGTTTAATTTCTCGTCTGTATCTGACTCCAAGCATAAACTCTATCCTTGACTGGTCCGACCTTTTCCCTGGTTACCCTCCTAGTTTTTAATATTCCAATCTTTTATTTTTTCTGCTCTATGAAATGTTTAAGGTATTAATTGAAAATTGCCTTTCTGGTTTACAGCATGTGTTTGGCATTTCAGTAATTTCGAGGTCATTACTGCTGCTAGGTGTTCAGAACCCTCTAGAAGTGATGTAAGAAACCAGGAGGCTTTAGAAGGGAAAGGTATGTGACAGAGAAGTGATTCCTCTGGTTTAGCAACAAGCATTAATACTTTGCTGGTAACCAGTTAGTACAAGCCAGTGACCAGATAACTAGTTTGAATAATATTAATTGTTCATTCCACATTTAGCAACCATATTCAAGATCGTTGATATTGTGCTTAACGCAAGACCAGACAACTTCTCAAACGTGTGAGAGCCATTATATTTATTCTGGAGCAATAATTAGCTTTGAAACACATTGGTTGGCAGATGGTGAGAGGCATTAACGAAGGGGTCCCCACACAATAAAGAAAATGTCTTTGAAGGTCGTTTTAACTGGTATACTTTGTTTTTCAGGAGAAATTCATTGGGTGTTAGTTGAATCAAAAAAGGACCATTGCAATTTGCAGACCAGAGCGATGGCGAGCTATTTCTTATCGTGCACTCAGAGAAGGAGATTACGGGCTGAGTTCCAAATTTGTGAGGCCTGCATCATAGAAATGAGGAACTCGTTAGTGAAGTGAGAACCATTTCATTTGTAGGTGGTCTGCAAAGGACAGAGCAAAGCTGAATATTTTAATTATCTTTTCTTTCTGTGCAGTTCAATTGGGAATTGATGAATTATAGTGTGAAAACTGTATTCATTTAGATCCCTGTTCCCATGTAGGATAATCGCATTTGCTTCACTATCATGTCGTTCCTGCATGAATAATTTCTCAGCCCTCCTATTGAAGCCAGGAGGAAGTGCATGGGGTTACCCAGAATACATCAAGGCCCTGTCATTTAGCTGGATACGAATAGTGTATTTGCATTGGAGACATGCAGTTTATTTCTTGAAGAGAATGGAGACAGCAGGAGGATGCCACATATCTGCATAATTCAAATTACCTTTCCAACCTAGTTTTCTCATTTGAAGCATTTACGTTGAGAAGCATGATCATTTATTTCTAAGGTGTTTAGTTTAGTTTAGAGATAAAGCATGGAAACAGGCCCTTCGGCCCACTGAGTCGGCACCGGCCAGCGTTCCCCACACACTAACATTATCCTAGTGACACACTCGGGACAATTTATATTTTATACCAAGCCAATTAACCTACAAACCTGTACATATTTGGAGTAAGGGAGGAAACCGAAGATCTCGGAGAAATCCCACGCAGGCCACGGGGAGAACGTACAAACTGCGTACAGACAAGCACCCGTAGTCAGGATCAAACCCGGGTTCCTGGCGCTGTAAGGCAGCAGCTCTACCACTACAACACCGTGATGCCCTGTTCCGACATCCGAAAATAATAATCTGGGTTTTTGTTCACAAGATCATAATTTTCATGTGCATCCGTTTTCTCATGGTCGCTTTTCTACCCTTCCACCGTCAGACCTCACTGACCTGGACCAGTGAGTCTAACTCTGCCTTAATATACAAAATAGACACTATTCACTCTGCAGTCTTGACTAGGGCCAGGGAGCAACTCATTCAATCCAACATGTTAACAACTATTTGGAATTTGGGAACCTGTTCGAGGACACGATCCCCATTGTGAAAGGCGCTGCCATAACTTAAAATAATAGGAGAGAATAGAACAATGGAGCAGCAGATAGTTGCTGCCTCACGGTGCCTGAGACCCAGGTTCGATCTTGACCTCGGGTGCTGTCTGTGTGGGATTTGCACATTCTTCCGGTGACTACACAAGTTTCCTCCAGGTGCTCCGGTTTCCTTGCCCTTCCCAAAGATGTGCGGGTCTGTACACTAATTGGCCGCGGGAGAACTGCCCCTCCATGTAAGGTGTATGAAACACCGCCATAACATCGGGTTAGTGTGAATGCGTGATGAATGGTTGGTGCGGACTCGGTGGGCCGAAGGGTCGGTTTCCATGCTGTATCTCTAAACTCGTTAAAGGTGAGGGGCATGAAGGTTGGTAACTTGATTATATTTGAAGCAAAAAGTCAGTATTTTTTCGGAAGAAGTAAATTAAACAGTTTGGTCAGGAAAGATGTTTATTATCTCATGTACTGAACTGAGACATTAGATGACATAAGTAGACAATACAGTGTCCTGTTGACATGCTGACTGTTGTCCCATTGTTTCAATTTACGAATTTGAGGTGTTCTGACTGATGGTACTCCAATCACAAGTGTCTGCTCCCTGCTCCCTGCTGTATCATCCCCTCTGAATCAATTCTATTCTCTAACCAGGGCTCTTCTCATGATGAAGAAGTGTGAGTGTCTGAATTGGTGGTACGGGATGAATGTCACTGCTCTTAGTAATGAGAAAGTAAGGTTGGCACAGTGGCATGGCATTCGAGCTGCTGCCTGTGATGCCAGAGAACCAGGTTTGATCCTGACTATGGGTGCTGTCTGTGTGGAGTCTGTATGTTATCCCTGTGACCATGTGGGGTTTCCAAGGTGCCACGGTTTCCTCCCACACTCCAAAGACACATAGGTTTGTTGGTTAATTGGCTTTGTTAAAAATTGTAAATTGTCCTTACTGTGTAGGTTAGTGCCAGTGTTCTGGGTGATCACTGGTTGGCGCAAACTCGTGGGCCAAAGGACCTGTTTCCGTGCTGTACCTCCAAAGACTGGAGTAGTTTATGTTTATTCACTTTTGGAATCATGAACAGAACCTGCCTCTATTGCCCTTGAGATGTTGGTGGTGAGTTGCCTCCATGAACTACTGCAGTCCTTCTGATGAAGGTACTCCCACAGCTCTGCAGGGGCAGGATTTCCCATTCACCCTCCATTCTTCCCTCCTACTTTCTGGGGAGAGGAAATGGGAGCCTGTGTTGACACTTTGAAAATACTTAGAAAAAGGTAACCGGACGATTAAAGACGTAGTTTACAGTGATGCCACCGTGCAGATAAAATGATGATGCCCTATGTAGAATAAATCAAAATAAATAATGTAATCACAGAGAAACAATTAGTAAACTTATTTTGGCTGATTCCTTGTACCCTCTGCCTGAGGGGCAGTATATACCTCATTGAATTCCTGTCCATCAGGAACCTGATGGTCTTCCCCAAACTGGTAGACCTTCCAGTCATTCTGACACCTCAGCAATGGAGTTGAATGTTAAAGAGTCAAAGCTTTAGAGTCAAAGAGTGATACAGGTTTGAAATCAGCCCTTCGGTCCAAACTGACCATGCTGACCAAGGTGCCCCCATCTAAAGCTAGTCCTGTCTGCCCGCGTTTGGCACGTACCCCTATAAA
Source organism: Okamejei kenojei (assembly GCA_035221665.1). Lineage (NCBI taxonomy): Eukaryota > Metazoa > Chordata > Chondrichthyes > Rajiformes > Rajidae > Okamejei > Okamejei kenojei. Next base: position 41,721,855 of record CM069146.1, read on the forward strand.
AACTGAAAATATTGTGAAGTAAGTGAGGTTCATTTATAATATTTCCTGCCTGTTAAAATCAGGCAGTTTGGTTATTTCTGGGCATGATTGAAGTGACTCTTCACTTAGGCCTATAAAAAAATCAGAGAGCAACATGAGAAAGAACATCTAAAACATGATCGAGCGTTGAAATTGCCAGGAGATTGTGGTGTTAAGCCCGTAGGTTACACTGTGTTATTAGATATTGTGCAATGCACGCACACTGGAGCAGAAAATACTCTCACAGCTCATCTGCTTGACTGACTTTGATACATCTATGGATGAAGAACTTCTTAAAAGATGATTACCTATTTGACTGTCTGCTTTTGCAATTAGAGATTGTGATGTTCACTAATTTTCCTTGCCTATTCTTTTCTTCCACCTTTCTGGGTTATTTTTGGTTGATGCTGACATTTAGCGAGCACCAAGGTCATAGATGAGAGATTGAGAATCGCTTTGATTATTTCCCGTGCCTCCGTAGGTGAAACAGCATGAAATTGGTTTGATAAGTGAACGGTAAGCAGAATTTCTGCAGTTCCTCAGATATTCACTCTGTTTCCATCGCGGCACTATTTACAGATGCTTCTGCACATACCTGACGTGCCATTTGTCCTGAATGCCTCCACTCCATTTGATGTTCAGTCTGCTGCCTGGTGACCTGCAGAAAGCATCTGGCGAAGAGACTATACTCCTGCATAATTGGAGATATCCTCAACGTGAAGCCTCACCAGATCTGTCTGATAGGAACAGTCTATCTTCATGATTTTTTTTGTTCACGACTCCATGTTCTTACTTGAAAGGCTGCTTTTACAGAATCCATTTAGACAAGTAATATTAGTAGTGTGCCAACAAGTCAGTTCAAATCTATAAAACTGTATTGAGCTTGGTCATAAAATCCAATAGCACTTGCGCCTCTATATTTGCTGACCATCATTTCTGCCTTCTCAGTACAAGTCAGGGCAGCAGCTGTTATGAAACCAATTCTCTGGAGCTAAGGCTGATGTAATTTAGCGTAAACTAGATTGAAGATGATGGAGGAGGTATGACGTAAGGGCTTTTTGGCTCAAGGTAAAATAAAAGATTCATATCATATCTGTTGAAGATGGATGGGGCTAATCAATCTGCAACTGGACTCAGTGACTATAAGGTGAGGTTCTCAGATTTGACACCAATGTTTGGCAACTAATAAACTTTCTTGAGACTGACCTTGTCCGAAACACTAAAAAATAAATGTTATTGCCCTGCTTTTCTACTTGGGGTGATAACCTTATTACCTGTATGTAATCCTGTTGGATTTGTCATTTTGCACTCTTTTCTCTGTCTACAAACGTTGAAGAAAAGTCATTGGGTTTTTTTTCAGACTCAGCTTTGTAACAATTCTGAAGCATTCTTGTGTGGCCAGAGTTAGCTTCCTGTGTGGTTGATTGGCCTGTATTTAATGGGCCTGTCCCACTTCAACGATTTTTAGGCGACTGTCATAGTCGTAGCAGGTCGCCGAAAAAACGGTGACTGGACTAATGGGCATATCCCACTTAGGCAATTTGTTAGGCGTCCGCTGGCGAATATGACAATGGAATTCACCGAAGTCAGTAACTTGCTGATGTGCACACTTCAATCACTTGAGAGTGCAAATGCTAACAGTTATTGTATCTAACATGTGCACATTAGACACAATAACTTGAACAATTCCTCTCATCAGACATCCATTGATATTAATAATGTGATGAAACAAAAGTTACAAGGACTATTTGTTCTGTTTATGAACAGCAGAGTATTTGTCATTTCATTATGTAGATGTAGTAGTGATATTTATATAATATGATCACATTTGTTGATGCATGTAATATCTGATAGCTTTGTAATGTATGCCAAGTACACCAGAGATTTGCCTAACTGTTTTTCATAAAGACAGTAATTGCCCGGAAATTCATTTCCAGTTGGTGGAGCTAAATGTCCCAACGTCATAGCATTGGAGAATGGTAGTGACTCCAAAATTCAAGGCAATTAATTAATGCTGGAGGTTTATTCTAGACATTGATGTTAGCATTTAGTGCTTCTGACCAATTTTGAGGCAACGGACAAATTTTGGATGGTTACTTTTCATCTTTTATCCTGTTTTGGGTCAAGCTGTTGTGGCCTATTTTCCTTTTGCTTCTGGCAGCATGACAGGTCTTTTCCAAATTGCTTTGTGACCATTATTGTCTGGACTTGCTAATTATTTTCAAACTCCCTGGAAATGTCCTCTTGCTATGTATATATATATTCATTTGTTTCCTGTATGATTGCTTTGATGTTTGTACAGCTTTCTCCACAGCATCAGAATGTACATACGTGTCCCTTGAAGATTACGGTCTATTTTTAACATCCCACTTTCCTTTCCAATTGACAACCTGTTAAATATGAAGAGTGTGCTGTTACTGTATTTCAATTAAGTGTGTCAAATGATGGAAAAATAAAAACAAGCACATTATTAGCAAATGTACTCATGCACAACAATTGATATCATTCAAATATAATGCTGTTGCGTTATACATGGGTTGATTCATATCAATTTACTCTACTTTAATCCTGTGCTGTTTTGTGAGGGAGCTTGCATTTTTTCTTTTGCGTATTAGCATGTCGATTGAAAAACATTCCCAAAGCAACTCATATAAAATTAGCTGCACTGCAGTGACCATAGAAGCACATGCAGTTGTCATTTTACAGATAAAAATCCCGTAACATTTAGTGAATAGATCAACGTGATCCATATGAATTCCCAATCACAGATAAAGTACTGGAGACTATTTAATCCATTGTGCCTCTTTGAACGGGTTATCCAATTTTTCTCACTTCTCTGCCCTTTTGCCGTGGTCAGGCAGCTTTTCCGTCAAAGCCTTTACCCAATTCCCCCCGGTAAATTGTTATTGCATCTGCTTCATTAGAGTTCAGTGCCTTACGCTGAAAAAAAAAAGCTTGGGGCATGTTATATAACAGAACAGCAACTATTGATGCCATGAAGCAATTACTAAGTGCGTGCAGAGTGCCATTTTCTCAAGGCTGCATCACATCCACATAAGCTTCCTACAACACAGTTGGCCATGTTTAAAGGAAGACCTTTAAGGTGTGCTGCTTTTGCACTGGCCTTCACTGCGCAAAAGGGCCACAAAATCATTGTCTTTTGTTCTTTAGAAAGTTGATTGATCACATTACATAAAGAAGATAAGTGCACAGAGTCTGGAGTAGATAGGGTGAATGCACAGACTCTTTAACCCAAAGTAGGGGAATCAAGAAGCAGAGGACATAGGATTAAGGTGAGCGGGGAAATACTTAATAGGAACTTGAGGAGCAACTTTTTTATACAATAGGTGGTAGGTAGATGGAATGAGCTGCCGGAAGAGGTTGTTGAGGCAGGTATTATCACAACGTTTAAAAAGCATTTGGTCAGGTACATGGATAGGATAGGTTTAGAGGGTACAAGCCAAATGCAGGCAGGTGGGACATTATGGGCAAGTTGGGCTGAAGGGCCGTTCCATGCTGTATGACACCATGGCTCCATTATCTTCCCCATTTAGAGGTGAGGATCAAATCAACGCAGTGAACGATTTTCAAAATTACCATGCTCTGATGTTTCTGTGACATGTTTGCAATTCCCAAAATAGCAATCCCTTGAATGTCTGATTAAGTAGTGCCAAATTACTCATTTGGTAGCTGAGGCCCCACTCTCCAGGAATGGAGTTTGGAAGTAATTTCAAAGAAGACATTTGAAGCCATCAAAAGGATGATCCCAATTCTCTGGACTGGACCAAATGCCTGTAGTGAAAGCTAATTTATGTTTTTAACAGAAGTTCTATGAGCGACTTTAACAGAAGCTTTTTAGTTGATATAATTGATATTTCTTTCCTCGGAATAATTCATACACAATGAGCTTCATTTTATAACTGGAAACTTCATTAAGAACCTCTTAACATTAACAATCCATACAATGGACTAATACTCATGTAATTTAATAACATGCATTGTTGATAGTGATACAAATACCTTTTGAAGAATGTTAGATGGTGGTGGTTCAAAGAGCTGATTAAAAAATATTGAGCCATGATGAGTTCTTTCATAATATAATTAAGAAATATAATTAGCTCAGCTCAAAATGCTGGAGTAACTCAACAGGTCAGTCAGCAACCATGGGGGAATTATGTAGTAATTTTGGGTCAGACCTGAAGAAGAAGTCAGCCAGATGAAGGGACCAGACCCAAAACATTGCCCATCCATTTCCTCCATTGATGCTGCTTGACTTGCTGAGTTACTTTAGTACTTTATATTTTAAAATTCTGGCATCTGCAGTGCCTTGTGTCTCGTCTTTATAATTTGGTTAAATCTATTGCAAGACAAAAGACGAAAAGGCTTTGAAAAAATACATTTTATTGTGATGCCAGAATTATATAACCATCAGTATTTTGCTTAGAATACAAGGAACTGCATTTGCTAGTTTAACAAATAATAAGCAAAATACCAGAAAAGACACAAAGTGCTGCAGTAACTCTGCGGGTTAGGCAGCAAGGATCCCAACGTCCATCACCTATCCATGTTCTTCAGAGATGCTGCTTGAGTCGCTGAGTTACTCCAGAACTTTGTGTCTTTTCTGGTATTTTGCTTTCGACAGGTTTACAAAGAGATCCAGCTGTTGTCAGAAAGCATTTCTTTTGAATCATGATCCAAAACTGCTTCTGAGTCTTGAGCTAAGAGCCGCAAAGTTATTACTGAAAAATCAAATCTGCGATATATTTGTCCCTTTTTACTTACTTTTTAGAATGTTATTAAATTCTCGTATTTAAGTATATGGTGTAGAAAAAAGATCCAGTGAGTTAATTTAGCTTAGTTTAGCTTAGAGACACAGCATAGAAACAGGCCCTTCAGCCACCTATTCCACATCGATCATCGATTTTCCATTCACACTAATTTTATGTTACCCCACTTTCTGATCCACACCCTGCACACTCAGAACAATTTACATAGGGCCAATTAACCTGCAAATCTGTAGGTCTTTTGGATGTGGGAAGAATTTAAAGCACCCGGAGAAAACCCACATGGTCACAGGAAGAACATGCAAACTCCACGTAGACAGCACCCGAGGTCAGGATCAAACCAGCGGTTTCTGGCGCTGTGAGGCAGCAGCTCTACCAGCGTCGCCACCGTTCTACCCAACATCAATATGTAATGAGAAATCGTAATTTGTACTGGTGAGAAGAATTTTTATCTTTTTACACAGATCAGTCAGGAGAAGAGTGGTCTTTGGGTCCCAACAACCCAAGGCATTAAATAATTAATGCCTTGGGTTGTTGGGACCCAGACCACTCTTACTGGCCCATAGAGAGTAAAAGGGATGAGCCCTTGAGGCATTTTACGGGAGGCTCTCCATCTGTTGTAAAGAGACCCCAGTTTCCAAAATTATAAAGAACAAAAGATATTAGAAATACAAAAAAACTAGCAGTGGACAAATTACCACTACTGATGCAACATAAATGTCTATCTCAAAACGAGCTTGAGAAGCATTTGTGAAGCCCTTCACGCATCATTTCTCTGACTTGTTAATAGTATATTAATTGTTCATTAAAAGTAAATAAAACCAGCTTACCCTATTTGTGTGATTTATGGGCAAATGTGTAAGAGCATGGCAGTTAATTCAGTAGACACGATGGGGGTATAATAGCGGAATCTGATTCTCTCTATTTACATCATTGGATGCATTCTCTGCAGGAATTTGATCCTGGTGCTTTTTTTGGAATTGATTTTTTCCAAAGGAGAGCTGGGCTAATTGTGGCATCCACTGTGCCATCTTAACTGTGATCTTAACAGGATGAAATATATCTGGGAATTTGTATCTGTGCCGCTTGGTTATATTCTGCCTTCATCACAGTCCTTGGGGATAGTTTTGTGGATACGCTTTTCCCATTGAGAGTAGGGAAGATTCAAACAAGAGGGCATGACATGAGAATTAAGGGACAGAGGTTTAGGGGTAACGTGAGGGGGAACTTCTTTACTCAGAGGGTGGTGGCTGTGTGGAATGAGCTTCCAGCAGAAGTGATGGAGGCAGGATCGATTTTAACATTTAAAAGTAAAGTGGATAGGTATATGGACGTGAAGGGAATGGAGGGGTATGGTCTGAGTGCAGGTAGATGGGACTAGGGGAAAACAAATGGTCGGCATGGACTGGAAGGGCCGAGAGGGCCTGTTTCCGTGCTGTAATTGTTATATGGTTATATGGTTATATGGTATGTGAGATAATGCTGCAAATGATTGCTCTAGCCTATATACAAAAAAATGATGGTTAAATTGGGGCGCAGAGATAGAATTGCTGTCTGACAGCGCCAGAAACCCAGGATCGATCCTGACTATGAGGGCTGGCTCGACAGAGTTTGTACATTCACCACATGACCGCGTGGGTTTTCTGAGAGAGCGCCAGTGTCCTCCTATACTCCAAAGACGGACAGGTTCGTAGGTTAATTCGCTTCAGTAAGAATTGTGATTGTCCCTAGTGTGTAACATGGTGCTAGTGTGCGGGGATCGCTGGTCAGCAGAGACTCAGTGGCCCAAAGAGTCTGTTCCCGCGCTGTATCATAAAACTAAACTAAACTAAATTTGTCAGCTGAATGTTTTGAAACATAAATTGATATTTACTAATTTTGCACATTAGTCTTGTAAAATTACATCCATGATTATATTTGTAATTATTGAATATTCTCATAGGCTTTGCAATTTTCTTACTGTAAAATCCCCGTGAAGCTGTATTTACTTTGGTGCTGCTGGTTAATGAGTTGCTTATTGGATGAGTGTCACTCGAAGAAGATTAAATAAGCTCAGTGCTATTCAGAGCAATTGATTGTCAACCATGCACCACCTTGGAGTGCTCCTTCCCCCATAAATGTACAGCAAGCTGTAGTGTGATACTCTGCAGTAGTTCTCCCAGATTTATTTAAAACTCCAATCATACAGTAATGAAGTAATGTAGTGTGGAAACAGGCCCTTCGGCCCAACTTTCCCACACCAACCAACATCCCATCTACACTAGTCCCACCTGCCTGTGTTTGGCCCATATCCCGCAAAACCTGTCCTATCCATGTACCTGTCTAATTGTTTCTTAAATGTTCCATACACTCACCACCCTTTGTGTGAAAAGGTTACCCATCAGATTCCAATTAAATCTTTCTCCCTTCACTTTAAACCTATGTCCTCTGGTTCTCAATTCCTCTACTCTAGTCAAGAAACTGCATCTCCCTGATCTATTCCTCTCGTGATTTTATACACCTCTATAAAATCACACCTATCACAGTATGGTGACATCACCAACACCAAGCCTCTCTCCAAGTCACAAACAATACTAAGTTGGAAATATTTATTTTCCTCGGATCATTATGGCTCAAAATCTACCTATCTAATATTGATACACCAGGAATCTTGAGTAAAGCATAAAGTGCGGATGTAACAGAGTGTGTCAGGCACATCTGAGAAGGGAATGGATAAGGGATGTTTCGTTGGAACCCTTCTTCAGAATGATGTTTCTGGTTGACACCCTTCTTCAAAATTGAAGACTTTGAGGTCTGAAGAAAGGTCATGACCGAAAGGGTTACTGATCCATTTCCTCCACAGATGCCACCTGACCCACTGAGTTACTCTGGCACTTTGTGCTTTACCCCCTTTCTAATATGGGAGTTGTATCTTCACTTAAGGACAGTGATTTAAAGCAATCACTTCTTACCTTCTCACAGACAATACAAATTACCTTTGCTGGTGATAGACGTCATATTTATTGAATAAAAAAAATAGCTGAGATGTCTTACTGTGTGAGATTACTGCATTGCATTACAAAAGTTATGTGGTTGTGATTGCTTCACAGTTAGATTGAATTAGAAATAAAGACTTTCAATATTCAAAAAAATAGATGATGTGATATGGTGAGATGTTTGGCTAAATAGATGGGGATGAACGATTACATTAACTCAAACACTGTGGTTTTGTGTAGAGATGTCGTATTCAGGCTCAGGATCAGGTTGGTTGCTGTTCCATAGATACCCTGAGTAAGTGTGGTGGACCTTTCTCCTGAACTGGGGGGTGCAGTTTGTTCCAATTTCAGCAACTGTGGAGGGAATGGACAGATGAAGTTTCAGGCCCGGATCCTTTTTCAGAAACCCACCACAGATGTTGCCTGAGTTACAGTGAGTTCCTCCAGCACTTTGTATTTTCACAATATTCTTGCACTGGCCGAGAGAAGTGAGGGTGAGAGCTGAAGTGTTAAAGAAAGATGAGACATGGTCAACATTGGCAGATGGGTAGCCATGGGAAAATAAACCTTAGAGTCATTGGAGTGAAAAGTCTCACCATTGCATCAGGTATATCAGATATGGAGGGACTTGGAGAAGCTGATGAGCTTTGTAATCATCTTGAGTGTACTGAGGCACAACCTTACTCAGAGAAGTAGGGAATAGCAGAACAGAAGTTGAGAGAGAAGAAACAAGGAACTGCAGATGTTGTTTTACGCTAAAGGACACAAAATGCTGGAGTAGCTCAGTGGGTCAGGCAGCATCTCTGGAGAACATAAATTGATGACATTTGGGGTTGCGACCCTTCTTTGGTCTGAAAAGAGTCCCAACCAGAAACATCACCTAGTCATGTTCTTCAGAGATGCTGCCTGACCCGCTGAGTTACTCCAGCATTTTGTGTCCTAAGAAGTTGAGAGATACACGTTGGTTGTGAAAGGAGATTTGGAGTGTCAGGTGGTAGTCAACACAAGACAGAAAGCCCAAATCCTGTAGGGCTCTAATGGTGCAGTATTAGCAGGCGATCCGTCAGGTTGTAGAACATGGTCTTGAATGTGTGCCTTTGCAGCTCCTTGGAGCTGTTCACAAATTGAACCCTGCAGCCTGAGAGGGAAACAGTCTTGTGTACAGAGTCTGTGACCAATTTTGCTGAGCCTTGTCATTTATATACATAACCTGACATAGGGACAGTTGCATGTTTGTTACAGTTGAACCATTTGATCAGTGATTGTCCCCTGGATGATGACCAGCGAAACAAGTGAAGATAATGCCATTGAATGATTAAATGAGCGTGTAAGAATCTCCTGCAGCACTCGCCTTTCCCTGGTATTTGCATTTTATCAGTCCAGATCTTGTTGCTTGTAGGCATGGAATGCATCATTATCTTAGGAATTGCAACTGGATGATAACACTCTGCCAACGTCACCAAACAGCCCCTCTCCTGACCCTTTGATTGAAGGAACGTTACTGCTCAACTGAAGATAGCTAATGGCAAAATTGCAGAGGGAGCCTGTTTTTTTCCCCCCTTGAAGTCTAATCCATAAAAAAAAGCTGGTCAATATTTAGAAGCAATTAGGAATGGATGCATTTTATCCATTTTATCCCGAATTCTAATTTGGCTATCATTTCTCTTGCGATATTTTATCTGCCAAACAGTGATATTTGCTCAGAATTTTCTTAAGTTTTTTTCAGCTAATCCTTTTGTAATTATTCTGCTTTTGTGTGGAGAAAGATTTGTTGCCACGGCGTTTTGTGCAGCCTATGACATTTCTGACGTGGGATATAATGACGGTTTCAGACACCTAGTGCCAAAACTGTGGGTTTTCCCTGGAAGATTGTTATTGTTTTATGATCTAATTTGAATAATTTATTCATTTATGGGGACTGAGTCTATTTTGTTATTACCATGCCGGTTCCCATAATTACCTAATTCACTGGCAGGTAACATAAAATACTATGGTCGATTCTGAAGAAATCCAAGAACTTGCCTATTATACATTTGTAAGAAAATAGCTATAAATAACCACAGACTGGGAGATTGCCTCAATTTTATTTGGCCAAGAAAGTTTCAGTTTTCAGCTGCAGGGTTCTCTAAGCTGCTCACTTTTATTTCTTAATCAGATAATTGTAGCATAGTTAAAAATGTAAAGGGAGAAATCAAACCTCTGTGTTGTGACATGTAAAATGCTGATGGTAAAGTTGTCAAATTGATAATGATTTAATCACTGGTTTCTATATGCTGGAAGGTGCTGTGTGCTTGGTGAATGTAAGAAAATGAACATGCAGTAACATGGTAGCCATTACAGAGACACGGATGGAAGGTTGGACAGAGGATTCAACAAAGCAAGTTCTAAGATCTGCGGGAAAGCAAGCAATAATGATGGAAGGGGAAGAGCAGTCTTTAATGATAAGAGCAGATAAATAAAAATGATTTAAAAAAGCAGGCAAGGTAAGAATGAGGACAGATATTAAGGTCATAGTGGGATTTGTCTAAAGGTTTCTTTGTAGCAGTCCTAATGTGTCGTTGCCAAGACTGGAATAATATGTCGAAAAATTCATGTGGTTTTAATGGAGGATTTTGATTTGCCACAGCCAAACTAACTCATAGTCAGAAAAGCAATGAATGTCTTGAATGTATCCAGGATAGTTGTGTTCCGTCTATTTAACAAAGGACCAAAATGTAGGCAGTCTATACTCAATATTGTAATGACGTTGATTGAATTAATAGGGTCACAATTGGGGTGTGGTGACACAGTATTTAGTGCGGTCGCCTCAAGGCTGCAGGGTCCCAGGTTCAATCCCGATGTCGTGTGCTGTCTATTTGAAGTTGGCACTCTCTCCCGGTGACCAGGCAGTTCCCCTTTGCTGCTGCTGTTTCCTCCCTCATCCTATACTTGTGCTGATTGGTGGAATAATTAGTGACGGCAATTTGCTCCCAGTGTAGCTGGGTGGCAAGAGAATCGGCATGGAGTTGATGGGCATGTGAAAAGCATGGGCTAGGGGGTGGCACGGTGGCACAGCAGTAGAGTTGTTGCCTTACATTGCCAGAGACCAGGGGTCAATCCTGACCAAAGGTGCTGTCTCTACGGAGGTTGTACTTTCTCGCTGTAACCACGTGGGTTTACTCCGGGTGCCACCCACACACCAAAGGCGGACAGGTTTGTAGGTTGGTTGGCTTTGGTAACATTTGTAAATTGTCCCTAGCGTGTAGGATAGTGTTAGTGTACGGGGATTGCTAGTTAGTGGCAATCTCAATGAAGTTTATATCTACCTCTGCTGAAAAATCAGAACAATGTTTTGTGGTAGACCTTGGCTCTGTGGTTGGACTAATGCTTTGAGCATAAAGGTTATATGTTTAAGTCGCATTTCAATGACAGGATCATTTAATATTAACTGACATTTTACGTGCTATTCAGGGAGTGCTGCCTGTGTACATCTTAGAGAAATATGAAAGGTCATACATCAAAACACGGGAGATTTTTCAATGCCCTTGTCCTCAGTTATCATCACCAAAACAGCAACGATGGCCATATATCCATCGTTGTAAGACCCTTGCGCAAAGAACAACCATTGTGTGCTACTGGTTAATGGAGTTGAATGCAGATAAATGTGAAGTGTTTCATTTTGAGAAATAAAACTAAGGGACCTTTGCGCTGAATGGCAGCGACCTGGGTAGTGTTTTAGAGCTAATGGATCTAGGACTGCAGGTACATAGTTCATTGAAAGTGGTGTCACAGGTAAATAGGGTGATAAAGAAGGCTTTCGGCACAAGGGGCACAGTGGCAGAGTTGCTGCCTTACAGCGCCAGAGACCTAGGTTCGATCCTGACTACAGGTGCTTGTCTGTATGGAGTTTGTACATTCTCTTCGTGACCTGCATGTGTTTTCTCCGGTATCTCCGGTTTCCTCCCACACTCCAATGACATACAAATTTGTAGGTTAATTGGCTTGGTATCATTGTAAACTATCTCTGGTGTGTAGGATAGTGTTAGTGTATGGGGATCGCTGGTCGCGTGGGCTCGGTGTACCGAAGGGCCTATTTCTGCGCTGTATCTCTGAACGAAACTAAACATTCTCTTTCATCGGCCACAGTAGTGAGTATCGAAGTTGGGATGTTATGTTACATTTGTACAAGGTGTTGGAGTATCGTGTTCAGTTTCGATCCCCCTGTGTGATGTCAGCTCCATTAGTGTGCCACTCCGATTTCCGTCAGTGGCAGGCAGGCCAGGAGGAACTGGACCAGCACCATGGACAGCGCCTTCCTGCTGGAAAACACGCAGCACCCTGGACAACGCTCTGGACTGAGCTCAGGAGGGGCAACAGCTGCACCTACTTAGTAGGGATTAAACTGGCTCACTTGCATCTCGTCAACCCTGCTCTTGGGAGAGAAAGGGGGAGAAAGAGAGAGAGAGAGAGAGAGAGAGAGAGGGGGAGAGCGAAAGGGAGATAGAAAGGGAGAGAGAGAAAGGGGGAGAGAGAAAGAGGGAGAAAGAGAGGGACAGAGGGGGAACAATATTAACAAATAGAAACAGAACATACAGAATTCTAGGTAAATCCACCTCAAAATATTTCACGTAAAAATGTATACATCATGAATGTTTTGTTAGAAAAATACTTTGCCCCATTTTCATTTTGACCATCATATTGTGTCATTTAGACTCCTGAGGTATATTCAATGATGATTGATCAGAATGGGTTTTTTTTTCTGGAGTACAGAAGATCTTAATCTCATTGAAATATATAAGCCTGAAGAAGATGGCAATGTGGAGTTGTTGAGGGGCGAGGCAGTGAGTAGGTTTGGAACTAGGGACCTTTGCCTCTGGAAAAGGTTTTGCCACTGAAGACTAAATATCTGTGGAATTCTGCATCCCAGGAACTGTGGTGGTCGTGTCATTGAATATCTCTGAGACTGAGATAGATTTTGGGAGTAAGGAAGAATAAAGATTTACATGGATCATGCAACAAAGGGGAGTTCTTCTTGCGTATGAGTCAGTTACACAGTTTGATTCAGGCGTCGCAGCCAGTTCACTGTGTCAGGATTGGGGTTGGTCAGGTCGATGGTAGTGGTATCTGGTGGGCTGAGGGTGGGACAGTCGTGGATTACATGGTGTGCGGTCTGGTCGGGGTGTCCACAAGTACAGGCTGCTGATGGGCGCAGTCCCCAACGTTTCATGTTATGATTGAAACGCCCAACACCAGTTCGCAGACGATTCAGTGTAATCCACTGCGGACCAGTTCTGCACCAGGTGGCAACAGTGTGTTTGGGTAGACGGTCATTTGGGCGGGATGTTGGGTCAGCTCTCCATGCTCTTAGTATGTTGAAATCGGAGCTACGAAGAGATGCAGCATGACGAGAGAAGGGGCGCCGGGAGGGCATGACGATCCGGGTTGGAGTACTGGGCAAGGTTGTTGTAGGGTATGATTTGGGTCCATTGAGGCTTTGTTCACCAGGCTGTGGGTTAGGTGCTCTCTGCGCAGGGCTGCAGGTGCTACGCCAGCTAACACAGGGAGGAACTCTGATGGAGTAGGCCGCAGACAGCCAGTGATGATCCTCAATGTCTCATTGAGTGTGGTATCAAGCTTGCGTGTGTGTACACTCCTGCACCATGCTGGTGCAGCGTACTCGGCAGCACTGTATACCAGGGCGAGGGCTCTTGAGAAAGGGGAGTTGAGATCAAACATCAGATCAACCATGATTTTACTTAATAGCATGGTGGTGTAGCGGTGGAGTTTCTGCCTTGCAATGCTTGCAGCGCCAGACACCCGTGTTCGACCCCGATTATGGGTGCTGTCTGTCAAGAGTTGGTACGTTCTCCCCCTGACTGCGTGGGTTTTCTCAGAGATCTTTGGTTTCCTCCCACACTCCAAAGACGTACAGATTTGTAGATTAATTGACTTGGTATACGTGTCAATTGTTCTTAGTGTATGTAGGATAGTGTTAATGTGTGGGGATCATTGTTTGGTGCGGTCTCAGTGGACCAAAGGGCCTGTTTCTGTGGTGTATCTCTAAACTAAGGTAAAGCAGGCGTGAGTCGTCGACTGGTTGTTCCAGTTTCTCATAGAATTATAAACATTTGGAGTCATCGGCCCTTGAGCCCACTGAGACCACAGCATCTATGTGGCACATATTTACATCAATCCTACCTGAATCTCATTTATTCCCACACATTCTGCAGATTATGCTTTTATAATACAGGAGTATAACTAGAAAATTCACAACCTCCATTACCGATTAAAGTAGTGTGGCACACCCCCACGCTCGGATGCCGCTCTGATCACTATCACTGGCACACAGACCAGGAGAGTCATTGGTAACAGCTGGGTCAAGTTAGCTTACGTCAGATTGTCCACCTGAACCTCGTCAGCCTACTCCTTATAAACCCAGACAGTCTTGCCAAAGTAGAGGAGGAGAGAGGACGAGAGAGTGGTGCCTTCCTGCTAGCTGTCGCAGGTTTGAGGAAGACTGAGTCACTGGGACAATCCCTATAGCATCATTGCCACTGTGGAGACAAGATCGGGCTGCCGGGAAGAAGCCTGAGATGCCAGTGGCTCTTCCTGCCCACAGACAACAAGAGACTGTGCCCACACACGGAGAGTGCTAGCAGCACCTCTTCAAGCCCAAACTGAGCCACCAGGGTAATCCTGAGACTACCAGCACCTCCTCTCAAGGCAAGAGTGAACTGCACACCTCCTCTTTCAAGACCAGGTCTGAGCTGCCGGTAAAAAACATTGCCACCGCACAATCGCTCTGACAACAAGGGACATCACCCCCATGCGGTCCTGGACTTTCTGGTCACTGTAGACAAAACATATCACATGAATTAACCCTACTGCGAGTGTCGGTGTGGTCACTGCAGAACCCGGAATCATCCCCGACGGAACAAATAGTCAAATGACAATGATAACAAGAAGGGAGAGGTTGAAGCAGGGGAGCAATTTCTAAACAAAAAAAGCTAAAGCAACCACCAAGCTGGAAGAAGATGCACTTTCCATCAGCAATGCAGACATGATTCAAGTGTAATGTCAAAACAGGCTGCTTCCCTCTTGTTAAGACCCATAATGTTTGCACAACTTGTATACATTGATGTTGTTTGGCATCACTGTACCTGTCCACCTTCCTCCTGTGCTAATGCGGCATGTGCACAGTATTGCATGCAACAATTTTGCTGTGAATTCCTCCCCTCTGCCCTGAAAGTAAGTCTCCAAACATAGATGTTCGCACAACTCTTATGTCAAGCACTTGGTCAATTTATGGTTGATATACTCAGCTCTGACGCATGATAAATTCTGTAATTTAGCCGTCCAGCCACTGTAACTATCAAGAATGCAGTAGTGCAAAGTCATAAGTGATGAAAACTATATTTCTAGTATTAGATAATTTGAAAGTGCCCTTCTTCATCTTTCCACTGGTGCTAATGTTAATTTTCAGAATAGCAACTTGAGACCTATTTTACAGATTGAGAAACTGCCACAAAGTGTGTTGTCGACATGTGGATTTTCAAGTGTTATTCTGGACACTGAATAATGGTGAGAAAGTGTGATTAAAGGGTGATTTGAAAGCATGTATCATCCAGTCCACTGTATGGATTTCCACTACAATTCAAATTGGGTTAGGCAGCACGGTTATCCATACAGGGACCAAATTCTGAGAGATCATATTATTGATACAAATGGACAGATCAGAAATCATCCCCAATGTAAGCCAAATAGAAAAATATGCAGACAATCATAGTTTAATTCCTTTCATTTTGCCTTTTTTATTTCCTTTTGTTGCTGTTGGTAATCTCTTTGCCAACTGCCTTTCCTGTCATTGAGTAGAGATGCTGCCGCTCTTTATCAGTCAAGACACACTGGATGTCCCACAGGAGATTCTCCCCTATCTTCGGTCTCCTCTTCTTCCTGGAGTCAGTGATGGGATCAAGTTTCAGAGGCTTATGGAATTAAATTGTTATTAGTCCCGAACGGATGTCATACCATTAAGCCCCGAGAGCAAGGCTGTGTTAAATACATGTGCCAATATGGCTCTCGCCTAATAAAGAGGAATATACTGGGAGGCAGACATTTTAGACTGCATTGTTCTCAAATGACAAAATCTGGAATATCAGAGGTTTGTTTTAATCCTCTCCTTTCTGAATCCATATAAAGTGCACTGCACTGGATTTGAACTGACAATATGTTTTTGATTAGTTGGGTAATATGAATGGGCTGGTTGCATATCTGGCAAGTCAAGTGCTAACAAATTGATGACCCTAATTTTCAGAGTATGTGTACCTAATTTCTAAAGCGATAATTAATGTTAAAAATCTGTAATGCAACCCATGAAGCTTAATCTCCAGCTATTTTGTGAAAAAATACTGCCAGACAAGGGAATGTAATGAATGCAGGAAATATTTGTATGTTCATTACATCATTTAGTTGCTAGTGACATTTTCTAATATTGTGTTTGACTTTTGCAAATTTACGTACCACCAATAACAAATTATCATCCAAGATTACTTAGTTTCCCTTTTTATTAATTAAGGAAAATTATTTATTGGATGAACTTGCAAGAAGAACTTGGGTTAACGCACATCCCATATTTGTCTTCAAATTTTGGAAAATATCAGATGGAACTGTGAGATGCAATATACAATGGTTGCTAAAGAATGGAAGGTTTTCTAAGATCGTTAAATTTAAGGTAGAGTTTTGAAAGCCATAACATGCGGATTTGAAAGATGAAATGCTGTTCCACAAATAGAGACAGAAAAAGCTGGAATCCTGAGCTAAAAAGAAAGTGCAGGAGGAACTCAGCAAGTCAAGCAGCATCTGTGGAGGAAATGCACTTTTCTGGTTGGGACCTTTCTTCAGTCTGAAAAAGCCTGCTGACCCGAAACGTCACCTTTCCATTTTGCTGTTCTACAAACCTGTGTTGGGTTTTGTGTGAACTAAGTAAACTGACAGGTAGTGCAGGAAGGAACTGTAGATGCTGGTTTAAACCGAAGATAGACACAAAAAGCTGGAGTAACTCCTGCGGGACAGGCAACATCTCTGGAAAGAAGGAATAGGTGACCTTTTAGGTTGAGACCCTTCCTAGTCTGAAGAAAGGTCTTGACCCGAAACGTCACCCATTCTTTCTATCCAGGTAAACTGACAGGCAGTTGGAAGCTTGGGTGTCGATGCAGTCTGAATGGAGGTGTTCTGCAGAGTGGTCACCTACATTTGGTTGTGAAGGTGATCACTCCGCATCATAAGTACCAATGCAGGAGTCAAAATGGGAAGAATTACAAGTGAATTGCTGCTTCACTTCTAGATGGTGGACACTGGGGAGTGAAAGGCTACTGGGAAGGGGCCATGGGAAGCTGTGTGTTTGTTGGTGGAGATGCGAGTGTTGATCCAGGAGTTCCAGGGGAATGGTTCCTTTATAATGGTAGAAAGGAAAGGGATTAGAAAATATGCCTGGTGCTGGCATCACATTAAACATGGTGGAAAATGCAGATGATCATTGAGACGTAGGTTCATACAGCGTGGAAGCAAGTCCTTTGGCCCAACTTGCCCACTCTGACCAACATGCCCATCTACACTAGTCCCACTTGTCTGCATTTGGCCCATATCCCTCTAAACCTATCCTATCCATGTACCTGTCTGAATGTTTCTTAAACATTGTGATAGTACCTGCCTCAACTATCTGTTAGTTATCTGTTATGTTAATTCAGTTTTCTTCATCTACATCTCGCTGCTTGACCTGAATATTTCCGCTTGCTCTCTTACTTCAAATTTGAGGGAACTACTAAAATTATGTTCCATTATAAGATTGAGTTGGTTTGTCTGGAAAGTTTGTTCGATTGGGATCCAGGGAGAACTTACTAATTGGATGTAGAAATGGTTTCCCGGTAAGAAGCAGAGAGTGATGGTGGATTGGTATCTTTGGACTGGAGGCAGATACAGTGACGACATCTGAAAGATATTTGGACTGAGACAGGGAAAGGTATGGTTTAAAGAAATATAGGACAAACACAGGCAAGTGGGACTAGCTCAATTTGGCATAGACAAGTTGGGCCAAAGGACCTCTTCCATGCTGCCTGACTCTATGACTAACACCTCCCAAAGAAACTCTGAAGGGAAGAAACCATGATTACATCTCATGTAAGCAGTTGTGGTTAATTAACTTGTGGACTTTCCACTTTGCAACGAGGAAGTTATCAATGGCAGCTTTGTTTTTATGGTGAATGTGGGGGTTCATTAAATGAATGGCCAATATAATCTATTCAACATCTTCAGAACTTATTTGATATATAGTACTGGTGTTATGTAAGTGTGTAGAAAGCAATGTTTGGCTATGTGATGAGCAAATTGCATTTCACATTCCCTGCAGAGTGACATTTTCAGCTTTTTTTCTGAAGGACAGAACCATACTATGTTGCTTCATCTGAGTTGAGAGCAGAACATAACTTCTGAATGACAGCCTGAACCCAAGCAATTCCTGTCTGGATTTGCAAGATGAGAGGTTAATTGCAATTTTCCAGGCCACACAGCTTCAGGCTCCTGATTACTGATGTACATTTGGACCAACAAAAGTATTTCCACTTGATTCCAGTCAGGCTTGTCAACCTTCATTGTGCAATTAATATGCACAGCTCTGGTTAAAATAGTGGCTGTGGGTCAGCCAGGGTCTTTTTGTGAAGACGGCTGCATCTGTCCTGTTGTGTGAGTGTAGGATCTTGGAGAGATCTGCTAGCCATGGAGGTTGTATGAGGCATGTTGCTGAGTATTCTTACTGTAGCATTGATTTTTACGTCAGTGGGTTATGCATCTGAACTTTCACACAGATCGGAACACGCTATTACACTGCCTACCAGACTAACACTTGTGTCAGTGCCCAGAAAGTGTGAGCATTGCCAGGAGAAAAAACTTCACAAATCTCACCAAGTGCTGGAGTTACTCGGAGGGTCAGGTAGCATCTCTAGTCAGCGTGCATCGATGATGTTTCGGGTCTCTTCAGACTGATTGTGGTGGGGTGGGAGAAAGCTAGAAAGTGGCAGCATAAAGTGGCAGCATAAAGCCTGGTGAGTGATAGGTGGGTACAAGTGAGGGTGCTCCCAGAGCTGTGGAATGTGGAGCTTGTGGTCTTGGTGTCAGGCTTAAGGTTTTGAGTGGCTGTTCTTCAATTCACACTCCCACAGAGGTAGATCATCTTTGCATTAGAACCCTGTCATTTTGCAGTGCGCAATAACTGGATACTTGAAATTGTGTTATCGGGTCTGGTCTCAGAAATGTCACTGGCATAAAGATTAATAAGGATTAAATCCGGGTCAGAACTCTGTGGCAATCAGTCATTCACGTGGCTGGTTTAATCTGCCAGGTAGAATGTTAGATTTCTGGTTAACACATTGTAATTGGATTTATGAGAGCTTGAGAGCCATAGGCCGAGATAGCTTCAGGTTCATTTTCAACCTTGCAGAGGAATGATTGATCTATGTCCAGCAAGCTTTCCTCTTGCATTGATTTTGAGCTTCTGTATGATCTGCCGGTGCCAGCAACTATTCAAGGTAGTTACTGCCATCTATGAAGCTGGCTTGCTTTTCTGAGATTCTGGGATCAAGTATTGGTCTGCCCCTTTCCAGGAGGAACTGCACCATGAGTTTGCAACAAGAACTAATCAATATTCTTATCTAGTACCATTTGAGCCACCTCACTCCTTCTGGATTTAGGCAGGGCCTTGGACTCCTGTCACGCCTCCGGAAATCTGCCAGTAAGATGCCGGAGAAAATTGTTGCAATTGATGTGCTATGTGTCACAGTCCTTGGTTCTGTGGCAACTCTGGAAGTATCTACCCAGGCATTCCACCTACACCGCTTTGATATCCAGCAGGGCTTCATTTGTGTCTTCAACTGAGTCTAACCGAGAAGATGAGACTTAACACAAGGTTGTGGCTCGGCTTAGTTCTTCATGCATCACTTTGTTTTAAAGTGGAGATTAATAAATTCTTGATTAGTTAGGGCATCAGAGCTTATGAGGAGAAGGTAGGAAAATGGAGTTGAGAGAGAAAAATGGATCAGCCATGATCGAATGGCAGAGCAGACTCGATGTATCAAATGGCCTCATTCTGCTCCGGTGTTGTATGGTATCTTAGCTAGGACATTTGACCAACTAACCAAGCATATGGAGTTAATACTTGATTAGGCTGTGGTAAAGGATGCCAGTGGTAATGCAAGCAGCTAGAAAGTCCATCGACGAAGAAAATGTGGAATTCTTTATAAATACAAATGTTGCCAGATCAATAGTTAATGATTTTAAATCTGATATTGATAGATTTTTAATTGGTAAGTGGAGATGGCGTGTATATTGCCATTGCTCATAGCAGAAGCATAATCTCTTGTGTCATGTATGGTAGAGCAGACTCGAGGGACTGTTCCCTTGGTTCCAAGTGTTATTATATTAAATACTTAATTTGTGCATGTTTTTAAAATTGTGATGGAATTTCCTTGATCAGAAAAGTGATCCTTGATCAAAAATTTCAGGTGGTTCACATACATGATGAACAATGAACCATACAAAATAAACAACCAAATAAATGATGTATTTAACACCTCACCTTGCCGGGAAAGATATGGGTGTAAATTATCATAGATGTAGATTTTGAAGAGACAACTAATTGTGTTTCATGACAGTCACGTATAATCATTAAATTAAAGAGAAACTACATTTCATAGCAGTTATGTATGAATCATTAATATACCAACAGACTGTTTCGTAACTATGTTTTCTATGTAACTGTCATGTATGAGTCATCGATATAATGAGTATCTGATGAGTATTAGTTCATTTCATCATTATTTACTAACTGCAATTCAAAAGATATCACTTGAAATTTCATGACCTGAAGTTTGAAAAATTAAAAAAATATATAGATGTGAACTAATTGGGACCAGCCTCATGAATTAGCGACAAGAAAATTATGCTACTGCAAAATGTTCCTCTTTGGTAGGTTTTTAAAATGGCTTTGAAGCTCAAATCAAGACTAATTATTGTTAATTGGCCCATGAATCCTCTTTGTGTTTAAAACAGTCCTCTAAAGAAAGGTTGTACAAAAAGAACATAGAAATAGTAGTTTATCAGCTGATTAGTGCAAGTGTGGCCATGAAAAAAAGCACTCGCCAACATTCAGATAGAAGGGTCTCACCCCGAAATGTCACCCATTCCTTTTCTCCAGAGATGCTGTCTGACCCGCTAAGTTACTCCACCTTATGTGTCTATCTTCAGATACTGTGATTTGGAATTAGTTATTTCTGACTGCTTAAACGTGTTGCAACTCTGTGTAAAGGCTCAGAAGGATGAAGCCGGTTCAAGGAGTAAATTTAACAGCAGAGGTCAACACCGTTTTTATTTAATTGAACATGCTGCAAGGCGTACAATATATTATCAAGGCACCTCACAGTGATTACAAAAATCACGCTGCATTTACCATTGAAATGATGGATACATCCACCTTCGTTCTGTAATTATGTTGATGCTTGGATCAAAATCATAAATCAATGTGTTAGATTGCTATGCTATTAAGAGTTTGCTTAATCTATTTTATTAAGCTCCAAGAGGGGAAAGGAAATGGTGGTGATTGCGTTATAGGCGATAAGAACAGCTTGAAATGGGAAGAGTTGGGTGAAGGGTTGATTCTAGGGTTTGCTAGCAGGGTTTTCATTTTAGTTTTTAGTTTTGGAGCAACAGCATTGAAACAGGCCCATCAGCCCACCGAGTCCATAATGACCAGCACTCACCCATACACTAGTTCTATTCTACAGACTAGTGACAATTTACCCAAGCCAATTAACCTACAAACCTGCATGTCTTTGGAATGTGGAAGGAAACCGGAGGACCTGGGGGGAAAAGGAGACCGGAGCACCTGGAGGGAACCCACGCAGTCACAGGGAGAAGGTATAAACTCCATACAGACAGCACCCACACTCAGGATTGAACATGGGTCTCTGGCGCTTTTAGGCAGCAATGCTTCCACTGCGCCACTGTGCTGCCCTTGACTAAGTCTGGCAGAACCAGTAGAAACATTTTGAGATGGGGCATTTAGATTGTTCGGTGTGATGTAAAAGTGAGAAAAATATTAAGAACTGTCTGAAGCAAAGGGAGGAATCCTGTCGTGTGGGAGAAGTTTCTGAGTGTGTTAATGATTGATTCAGATTCAGATTCAGATTCAATTTTATTGTCATTGCACTTTTCAGTACAACAAAATGGTTTAGCCTGCGGTCATAACATAGAATAAATAACAAAACACACACTCAACACAGTTTTACATCCACCACAGTGCGTCCACCAGGCACCTGCTCACTGTGATGGAAGGCAAAAGTCCCAAAGTCCTTGCGTCTTCCCTCCTTGCTCTCCCTCTGCACTGAGGCGATCCAGGCCTCCAATGTTGTGACCCCGCCGGGTGATGGTAAGCAAGTCCCGCGGCTGAATCCTAGCTCCGCGAATGGGCTGGTTCAAACTCCGCGGCCCGGGGCGGTCGAAGCTGCCGGAGCTGCCACCCTCCAGTCCAGCGGACGAAGCTGCTGATACGGGAGCTTCGGAAAAACAGGTCACCAACCTGTGCCCAGCGAGCTCCCGACGATGTCATCCACTGACCCGCGGCCGAGGTCACTTCCAGATTACAGCGCCGACACTTCCGGATCTGAGTAACAGAGTTTGGAAAATGTGAGCATTGGAAGGGGCTGGACCTGTAACATTGTTGGGGAGAGTGATTGTTGAGTTTGGAAGGACTGTGAAAGGCACTGTGGAATAACCATTTCAGTGAGTAGGGTATATAGAACTAAATGATGCAATTCTTAACAATTTAAGTACTTAATATATTCAGAGCAGTTGTTACTAATGAAATGTTGCACGGAGCTCAATTTAAGATTTTATTTTTGGTTGGTCTACTTGCAGTCACGCTTAATTTAATGTTAGTGTTTCTATATGCCTTGTCCCTCTCTTTCCTTTTGCTTTTCTCAATACGCACCACATGCCTTCATGAAAGATTGGTTTATAGGCCTGGAGCACTTTAATGCAATACAATGAATGAATTGAATGGACATTTTCCTGATAGCAATGCACAGGAAGAACTAATCTTGGTAAATTAGATGGAATGATGTTAATAGGTATTCATAGACTTCATAGAAATGAGTGATTTGTAAGATAAATGGATGTTGCTGGATTTTTACATCTTCCAGCACTAGGACTTGTAATTTATTGTTGTAACCTGTGTGATATGGCACCTAAATTTCGCACAGCTCGAGTTACACAATAGGAGCTTCAAGGGCCTGTCCCACTTGCCGATTTTTTTTCGGCGACTGTCGGCATCATTGACTAACGCATCAGGTCACCAAAAAGTTTGCGGCGTGATGTGGCCGTGACGCGACGTGATGACGTGTTGACGCGCGGTGTTTTTTCCAAGTGTCGCAAAATGTTATTGTCGCCGCTGCATTTTGAAATGTTCAAAATCTCTTGGTGACACTGATATGACGCCGAAAAAATCGCCAAGTGGGACAGGCCCTTTATTGTGCTTGAAAGCCACTGGTGTGGCCACATAACAAGGTTGGCACTGCTGGTAGAGCTGCCTCCTCACAGCACCAGAGAACTGGCTTCAATTCTGACTTTGAGTGATGTCTGTGTGGCATTTGCAATTTCTCCCTGACTGTGTGGGTTACCCTCTGGTGTGCCAGTTTCTCCCCATGTTCCTAAGACATGTGAGTTTGTAGGTTAATTGGCCTCTGTAAATTGTCCCTGCTGTGCATTGAGTGGATGAGAAACTGGGAATACATAGAATTAGTCTGAATGGGTAAACAATGGTTGGCATGGACTCAGTGGGCCAAAGGGCCTGTTTACATTTTGTCTACCTCTAAACCAAACTTTTGGCCTTGGCAACTGCATGTGAGAACATTGGTAGGTTTAAGCGCAGCAGGGCGAATTTATGCAGTGTGTCTTTATCATTATCACTCTCTCTTGTAAGATTTATTGAAAAGCAATAAAACTTGGATTGCAGCAACATGACTTTTCACTGCTAGAACAAAAGCCTCCGTCCTAGTCATAATTCTTTTGGAAATTGGAATTTAATTATGTTACTGAATTTTCCTGCAGTTTGAATCTAAATTACAGCTTCTTCCACAGTATTCTTTTTTTACAGACTCTTGCTCAATACAAGCAGTGTTCCCTGAAACCAGCTTCAACTATTGCATCAACTTCCATGCTGATAACAGAAATTAGAGTTTATGGGCTGCTTAGGTTTGATTTAAATGTAGTACACCTTATTTGTCCTTTATTCTGACCTGGAATAATGAGATGAAAGCTTGGGAAATGCTCCATGGTGATGTTTAAAATTGCAACGAGTAAGCAATACTTTGCTGGCCAGGGCAAGTGGTTTGCCATAATTGAAAAGGGAATGTAAATTCTGATTTAAATTCTCTTTATATTTGAATTTCTTTGAATTCAGTGAATCCATTGCCATCCATGAAATCACTGTTCGGGACACGAGCACTTGAGTTGTTAGCACATGCTCCCTGTAATCAATAACCATAATCCCACCTTCCTATGTGCTTTTCATGTTTTGCTTTTAGTTTAGAGATACAATGCCGAAATTCAATTCATAACTTCACCATAAACAAAGTGGTCCCATGCAGCAAGACCAAGAGAGATGCAAGAAACTGCAGATGCTGGAATCTTGAGCAAAACACAACCGCTCAGCGGGTAGAGACATGGGTTTGATCCTGATCTCAAGTACCATCTTTACGCAATTTGTATGTTCTTCCTGTGCCTGTTTAGCTTTCCTCCGGTGCACCGGGTTTCTCCCACTTGCCAAAAAAAGTGCAAGTTGGTAGCTAAACTGTCCACTATGAATTGCTATCAATGGTGGATCGTCTATTTCCACGCTCTACTAGAGACTAAAGTTATGAAACATGGTATTGATTAATATAGGACCTGGTGTAAAACAAGTGGCTTATGGACAGTATGGACGATGGGCTGAAGAGCCTGTTTCCATGTGGCATTTCTCTGACTCTAAGCTCCACGTCATCCAAGTCGAAGAAACCTTCTTGATTGGCCCCCGTCCTTTATCTTAAGTGTTAATCCCCTTCCCCTCTGGAATAGTGTGACATGCAACAGCTACAGAATGTATAAGAAGGATCTGCAGATGCTGGTTTAAACCGAAGATAGACACAAAAAGCTGGAGTAACCATCTGGGTCTCCCGAAAAGTCTCCCATGCCTTCTCTCCAGAGAAAGTGCCTGTCCCGCTGAGTTACTCCAGCTTTTTGTGTCCATCTTCAGCTACAGAGTGTACATCAGTCAACCCTGCAGGTTCTCTGACCACGCTTCCCGAATCACAATATCTACCGCCAAGCAGCACTATAGCACCAGGTACAAGGGAACACCACATTCCCCTCCAAGATGTAGTCCATCCTACTTTGGATGTTTATTGGCATATCTCATAGTCCTGGAACTTTATCGGCAACAGTATCGCTGGACTGCTTTCATCTGAAGAACAAAAATGCTTCAAAGAAGTGACTCACCAGCACCCTCACAAGGGCAGTTAATGGTGGACAATAAACAATGGCCTTGCTAGCAATGCACATGTCCAGACAAATGAATAAAAAAATTAATCTGGATAAACAGACTTTAAATTGATAGAATCTTAATCTCTTCTCTGGTAGAGCGAAACATCAACAAAGGAAAAAGCCTGCAAGAGCCTACAGGATGAAATATACATGCCATTAATTAGTTTGTTCTGGTAAAGCTTTGTTAATCAGATCTCTCAGCACTCAAATCCAACATAGCCAGGCTCCATTCTCGCTACATTTAACACCTCACATCATCTCCGTCCTCTTGAGGAAGGAGTTTGTAGCTCTCATTTTTAAACAGTCTGCCTGTAATTATAATATTTTCCACTGGAACACTGTTCACTCAAGCTTTTCTGCGAAATCTGGACTTTTGGCAATGACCCACTTGTACCAACAATTAAGTCCAGCTATTAATAGGGCGGTGCAGCTGATTGGGGTACTGCCGAGAGTTTTATTGTGAGCGTTGCTTTGTGTTATCTTTATCACAAGTAGATAACATAAAAATAATTGCGTTTATAAGAGGTAATTAGTTCATGCTCATCAAACAATGCATGATATACCACACGAGCACGCTCAAATGCAGTTCAGAGCAGAGCTGAGCAAGACTCTTGTGCGAGTAGCAGTTTTCTGTCTGGAAATAACAAACTGCAGGTGCTGGTTTCCAAAAAAAGACACACAGTGCTGGAGTGACAGTGGATCAGGCAGCATTTCTGGAGAACATGTATCGGTGACATTTCGGGTCGAGACCCTTTGCCAGACTAATGGGGGGGGGGGGGGGGGGGGAAGAAATCTGGAAGAGAGCTCTCCCCTTCTCTTCCAGCTTCTCTTCCAGCTTTCCCTACTCCCTCACCCCTCTCCAGAGATGCCACCTGACCTGCTGAGTTACTGGAGCTCTTTGTTTCATTCTGATTTGTGCCCTTTAATTTGCACAACTCATCCGCTAGCTGTGCCATAACTTCTGCCACATCCTTTTCCATCTGAGTACCTGCTTGATCTAAATCAACTTCAGTTAAACAACAGTAAAGTGATATTATTTTGGTATTTGCTTTCAGATCCCACCTTGGCCTTTCTCCTCTCTAACTCTGTAGCCACAGACAGTTGTGCAAATTAAGTTATCTGTATTTCTCAGCCTCTTGATCTCTATAGCATTTTCACAGCTGCACCCTAAAGGGCCTGTCCCACGATGCGAGTTTACCCAAGAGCTCTCCCGAGTTTAAAAAAAAAAATCAAACTTGTGGTAAGTACGTAGAATGTACGTAGCGGGTACGTCAGAGCCCGTGGATGTCTCGTAACGGCTCGTAATGCTAACGGCAGGTACTCGGGAAACGCGGAAACTCGTGAAGTTTTTTCAAGTGTGAAAATTTTCCAAGAGTAAAAAGATACTCGTGATGAGGAACTACGAGTTTGATTTTTTTTAAAAACTCGATAGAGCTCGTGGGTGAACATGCATCATGGGACAGGCCCTTTACCTGGCAAACCTTGAAAGTCTGGAATTCTCCTCATCTGCAGCTCTCTTGCCTCCCCTCCTTATAACACTTCCTAAAACTACCACTTTAACCAAAAAACACAAAGTGCTGGACTAACTCAGCATCCCTGGAGATCATGGATAGGTGACGTTTTGTGCTGAGACACTTTTGCGTATTAATCAGCTTCTGCGGTTCTTTGTTTCTACTCCACCGCCACAATATCTCTTGTGATCAATATTTTTATAACATCCGGTGGAGCATCTTGGGGTATTTTACTACGTTAATGTTGCGGCAGAAATGCGTACTAATGTCTTGTTATTCTCAGAGGTGTCATACTGTTTAGATACAGTGATCAGTTGCCAGAAATATATTTTACTCTTCTGATGAGCAAAGTGCAATGATGGTGTTCTGCAAAAGCATTGGGCAAAGCGTTGCGTGTGAGGTTGCTGTTGGGACCTCTTGCAGAGCCAGCAACAGTCATACAAACACCCTGATGACAATTGGACTGTGCTTGGAACTCAAAGACCCCCTGTGTTTGCCATGCCAGGTGATGGGTGAATTTTGTGTCTATGTAGACTGGTTGACGCAGCTGGTATATACATGGTAAATGGTAGGGAATTGAGGATACATGGTAACTGGTAGGGAATTGAGGAATGCTGTGGAACAGAGGGATCTAGGAATAACTGTGCATAGTTCCCTGAAGGTGGAATCGCATGTAGATAGGGTGGTAAAGAAAGCCTTTGGTGTGCTGGCCTTTATAAATCAGAGCATTGAATATAGGAGCAGGGAAGTAATGTTAAAATTGTACAAGGCATTGGTAAGACCAATTCTGGAGTATGGTGTACAATTTTGGTCGCCTAATTATAGGAAGGATGTCAACAAAATAGAGAGAGTACAGAGGAGATTTACTAGAATGTTGCCAGGGTTCCAGCAACTATGTTACAGAGAAAGGTTGAACAAGTTAGGTCTTTATTCTTTGGAGTGCAGAAGGTTAAGGGGGGACTTGATTGAGGTCTTTAAAATGATGAAAGGGATAGACAGAGTTGACGTGGATAAGCTTTTCCCATTGAGGGTAGGGAAGATTCAAACAAGAGGGCATGACATGAGAATTAAGGGACAGAAGTTTAGGGGCAACGTGAGGGGGAACTTCTTTACTCAGAGGGTGGTGGCTGTGTGGAATGAGCTTCCAGCAGAAGTGGTGGAGGCAGGATCGATTTTAACATTTAAATGTAAAGTGGATAGGTATATGGACGTGAAGGGAATGGAGGGGTATGGTCTGAGTGCAGGTAGATGGGACTAGGGGAAAACAAATGGTCGGCACGGACTGGAAGGGCCGAGAGGGCCTGTTTCCGTGCGGTAATTGTTATATGGTTATATGTTATGTGGTAGAGCAGCTGCCTCACAGTGCCGGCGACCCAGCTTCCACCCTGACCTCTGGTGTTGTCTGTGTGGAATTTGTGCATTCTCCCTGAGAACGCGTGGGTTTTCCCCAGGGTGCTCCAGTTTCCTCCCACATCTCAAAGACATGCAGGTTTGTAGGTTTGTAAAATTGCCCCTTGTGTGTAGAGAGTGGATGAGAAAATGGGATAATATTGAACTAGTGAACGTGTGATCGATGATTGGCGTGGACTCAGTGGGACGAAGGGACTGCAGACTTAATGGTGGTCCAGTGGCTGAATGGTTGAGCGTCTGTCTCACAGCACCTGGGACTGGTTCGATCCTGACCAGAGCCGCTGTCTGGGCGAAGTTTGTATATTCTCTCTGTGACCATGTGGGTTTTCTCCATGTGCTCCAGATTCCTCCCCCATTCCAAAGATGTGTAGGTTAATTGGCCTCTATAAATTGCCATAATGTTGGCTTCTATAAATTAATTCCATTAATTGGCTTCTGTAGGATGTAAAAGTGGGATAACATATGGGTGATGGATGGTCGGCATGGACTCAGTGAGCTGAAGGACCTGTTTCCACACTGTATCTTTAAACACCACTCATGTGATCCAGTGTTTTGGAAGGATCTCACGTCATGAGTGGCTCAATGCCACTGTGTGGTTCAGGCTGTTCAATCTGGCAAATACTGCAGCATTTAGCAGTGAATTGCAAAACATGGAAATGTTGCAATCGTTGAGCGACAATGTCGCAACACTTCTGCATTTATACTGAACCAAGAAAAATGAATCTGGCTGATGCTATGAGTTAAGAGCCTGTCCCACTTTGGCGACCTAATCTGCGAGTTTAGAAGAGTGTCTTCGACCTTCAAACTCGCAGCATGGTCGACACGAGGGCCTATGAGGTCGCTGAAACTCTCCTTCATGCTCGAGGGAAATTCCCGAATACCCATGGCATCAGCTAGGTCGCACTAAATATTTCAGCATATTGAAACATTTTCCGTGAGTAAAACTTGGTTGGCATGAGTCTTTTTAACTCATGGTGCAGTGGAGTGGGGTCGCTATTTGGATACAGGCACTCAAGGGCAGCCATAGGCAATCTCCTTCGCTGACCGTGCATTTTAATTGGCTCATTGGAGTTTCAGGACCTAGGAAGACCGACCGGTCGGTAAAATGCCCGCTAAACTTTATTATACTTCTTAAAAGTGTCTCCACTCCTTCTCCCCCCTTTCTTTCTCCTTCTCTCCCTCTCCCCCCCCCCCCCCCTCCGCCCTCTGTAAAGGAGTTACCGTTACTGTGCAGCCGTCTTTTACGCTCCTCTTCATCGCAGCTGTAAATTTCAGACAGCGCTCCCCTGCTTTCCGTGGCCCCCGCCTTCGCGATGCATTAGCCAGGAGTGATGATGTCCTTGGATACATTCAGATGGATTTTGCTTGTTAGTAACAGGACTTCTTCTCTGGGTGTTGTCCAACCTGGAATGATATCTGAAGACGGGTCCCAACATGGACATTATCTGTCCATGTTCTCCTGGGATGCTGCCTGACCTGCTGAGTAACCCCAGCGCTTTGAGTCTGTTTTTGTAAATCAGCATCTGCAGTTCCTTGTTTCTGCATGATTCCTGACATAATCTGTCCCAGGGCACATGTTTTTTTATGGTCATATGCAAATAAACAGCACATTTATTTTGGTACAATTTCTAGGCAAATAGATTAATGACATAGAACATGCTATGTGGCAAAGTTCAAGATAAGAGACCAATTGGCATTTACTTTCTGCTGCAGAAACCAATTCAAAATAAATGATTTGTAGTCTTCATCTTTAATTGTGTTTTGATGTTATTTTCATCTACACTTTTGATACTATATTATGTATGCACATAAGAGAAAAATGATTGACTGATTTTGCAAAAATGTCCATTAAGCATTTCCTAGCTCCAGTATATACCAGAACATTTTTCCTCACTGCTCTTAATCAAAGTCTTTCACATTTTTCTCGAGTTGCATACTTGCTGGCATTCAAATTTCTGTTGTCACAATATTTTGATCATTGCTTTGTTTCTTTTTTTGCTTTTGTGTTAACATTTATCACAGTATGTTGTTGACGCAAAACTATCGTTCAAGCTTTGATATACCAATTGGCACTATATACTTGATCTTCTGATTGCCAGGTTACTCTGAGGAGTGATTTTTTTCCCCCCAGCTAAAAATCTCCCACGATTCTGTTGCCAATTGACATTTAAAAGAAAGGGTTATATCTGTCAAAGGACTGCGTCCAGTGCCGAAGGCAATTTATTATGTTGTGCATCAAAGATACAGTAGACAAAAAAGGATTATGGTGTACTGAGATATTTACATGATACATAGGAGTGTACCTTTTAGTCTCTTCATTCAGTGAGATTGTAGCCAATATACAATCTTCATCCTTTGCCTTGTTTCCCCTGAAAGTTTTGGTTCTCCAAAATGTATCAATCTTTATTTATCAATGTATTAATCCTTCAATTGATTGATTTGATTATTTTCTGTCCGTTTTTCAGTTCAACATCACATAAACATGCTGCTTGCCAGAGCAGTAAAAATAGCTGCATGATTCACATCATTACAATGCAATGTTTTGGTGCTTAAATGGAGTGCCTTACATTTGCAGAAGAGAGATCTACATTTCAATTGCATTTTGGCTGTTTGTAATTTCATTTTCAAAGGTCATAGTGTGGAGTTCGTGTTTCCTAATTGTAAGCTCCTCTAACAAGAGAATTAGTTCAGTGGTTCAATTGTCAAGGGCACCTAAGTACAGTGAAATTCTTTTTGCATACAGTTCACTGACAATCCTACTATACAATAGGCATAATCATACTAATAGCCCTGTCCCATGGTACGAGTACATTCCAAGAGCTCTCCCGAGTTTAAAAAAAATCAAACTCGTGGTAAACATGGAGAGTGAACGTAGCGGGTACGTCGGAGCTCGGGGACGTCTCTCAGTGTTAACAGCAGGTACTCGGGAAGACTCGCTAACGGCAGGTAAGCACGGGAAGACTTGTGAAGATTTTTCAACATGATGAAAAATGTCCACGAGAGCCCCGAGTACTGACGAGTGGCCATTACCGTAAATCTCCGAGTTCGAATCAGGGCAAACTCGGGAGAACTCTTGGAATGAACTCGTACCTTAGGACAGAGGTTTAAGATAGTAGTCTCATGCTCTATCGTATTATTTCTCCAAGTTGTGAGACAAACTTTGATCCAATTATCACTCCACCTTAATTCCAGAGGACTCAAGCTCATTTTTTGTGTACCATCATCAAGGTTTGCAAGAAGTTTATTTAATTGGAAGATTATTTTTGTGGCTAGCACCATTCGTGTACATCTATGAAAAACATGGTTTGGGTGTACTTTGTTCAAAAAAAAAATGCAGCCAGTCAGTTATGACTGGCAGACTGCCTCCAGATTAGATATTGGTCTGTTAAAATATGGGGTCTTAATTAGGGGAAAAGATCTTTGTGGTAGAAGCAGCAATTATAGTCTGGGGATTAGGAATCAGTTATTGAGAATCAAGGGCTATGGTCTAAGGATAAGTTTTTAGTTTGAATTGGTTTTCCCAGTATTAGATTAGGATTTTGTCAATTTGGAGAGTAGTTCAGATAGAAATTGGATTTTTAGAGTCATTTAGTATGGCAACAGAGCCTTCGGCCCAACTTGCCTACACTGGGACCAACATGTTCCATCTACACACGACCCACCTGCTGTGTTTGGCCCATATCCCTTTAAACCTGTCCTATCCATGTACCTGTCCAAATGTTGCTTAAAATTGCGATACTCCCTGCCTGAGTTACCTCCTCTGGCAGCTTGTTCCATGCACCCATCACTCTCTGTGAAAAATTATCCTTCAGGTTCCTAAATCTTTCCCCCCACCTTAAACATATGTCCTCTGGTTCTTGATTCCCCTGCTCTGGGCAAGAAACTCTGTGTGTCTACGCGATCTATTCCTCTCATGATTTTGGACCACTATGAGATCACCCCTGCACCTCCTGCGCCCCAAGGAATAGTATCCCAGATTGCTTAATATCTCTGTATAGCTCAGAATTGCGAGACAGTGTGGTGATAAAAGGTTTCTTGGGAAGAACTTAGTGTCACAGTCAAGACGGAAAGAGAATACATGATTACAGTCGAGCCATTCACATGGTGTGCTGGCATAAGAAGAGTCTCAATGATTATTCATATTTACAAATTCAATTGATATGATTCAAAATGACTTTCATTTAGTTCATATATTTGGCTTTCACACTGCATGATTAGTGATTATTTTTTGTATGAGATGGTGGAGTGAATTAGTGTTTTGTTACGCATGGACCAGCAAGGTTTTTCCTGCAATATTACTTGTCAATAAATACTCATGAATAGTTCTGATGCCATAAGACCATGGTGGTTAATCACGTGGCTGCATTCAGACAGAATACCTTGATGTCAGTAGGAGTATGTCTGAAAGCAAATCCATTCAATTGATTCCTCTCAGTCAGAGTATCAGTTCTATACCAAACACAGTGGAAATTGCATCATGTGAGGCAAGATATACAATTCACTATCTTGCAGTGTAATTTTCAGATGCAAAGAAGGAATCCCCTTATAATCTTCTATTGCAAATGGATTCAGAGAGCCACTATTTACTGCCATTCTATCCCTAAAGAGAGAGGATGAACCAGCCTTCCTTGAGCAGTAAGCCCCCTTAACTTACTGTGATTTGTAAATTGGAAGACATGGTTTGGTATCTTCTGACCTAGAATCAATATTGTGCAAGGATTCCATCAAGTACTTAGTTCAGTTTTTCAATCATGTGTTTGTGATGCCCATGCTACTGTGCTACTCCTATTTATGGATTAGTGTAAATCCTGTTTAAAAATGTGCACTTCTCTTTTGTTCACCTGCAGCATCAAAAAAAGTTCCACTGCTTCATAATACAATTTCATTGACAGTAGATTATTTTACCAGTGGCTATGAACCATTCAGTATACAGATTTGAACATCATGCAGCAAAACGTTGACCTTTTTGCATGGATTTACTCAGCTTAAATGATGGTAAATGATAGGTGAAGCACAATTGTAATCAGAGATTTTTTGGACCACGTTTCGATCAGTAAAACAAAATAGTAAGATTAAATGAGAACTTACCAGTTTGAAGTTTGATCTTTATTTTATGAGGAGTTGCGATGAGGGATTTTGTGAAGACCCCGCCAGCACGCATGCGCGACATTCTTCAAAGCAGCGGTGTGGAATCACAGATAACAACAATGACTGAAGATAGTAAGATTTAAGAGACTCTAATACCAGTTGACCTTATGATAGAGGGTTGGGAGCGAAGGGCACGAAATCCCTCATCGCAACTCCTCATAAAATAAAGATCAAACTTCAAACTGGTAATTCTCATTTAATCTTACTATTTTACTTCGGAGTCACGTGAGTGACTTCGTGAAGATTTCAAAGCTCTGTGATTCCATGCCCTGGACCACGTCCATGCTCACACACTGCCGTAATTACTGATGGAGGAAGTATGTTAACGTATTTCAGACTTGAACAAGCTGAAAATAATAACATATTTGTTAATACAAACAATAAACCCCTGAACTCGGGGACAAACATTTAGGGAACAGCACTTAAACTGACTCCGCAATCGTTGCGGGAGCGGCCACAAGTTTGTTATAAAAAACGCTGAAATGTAGCTTCACTGGCCCAGCCCGCTATTGCGAGGACATGATCCATGGGTACCTCCATGGTCCTCGCCGCTGATGTGGATGCAGCCCTGGTAGAATGAAATTTAAAAATGTTAGTGTCTTACCTGCTGCACCGAATACCACCCTGAGCCACCTGGAGATAGTCTGCACCGTCACCCTGTGATGTGGGTTTTCATAGCTGATAAACAGACCCATCTCCATATTCCTGATGGTGTGTGTGACATTAATATAATGTCAGATATAGGTGGCTATACAGAGTATTACATCAACGAGGTATGCTAGGAATTCCATTTTCAGTTCTGTAGTCCCAGGTCTGTGTTGTTTAAGCAACTCATCTATAAAGAAAGTCACTATTGGGGGTCGAGACCATTCTATCCAGTTTAGTTTCTGTAGTGTCTGGACCCGTTGTGCTGTGGTCAGTGCCATTAACATCACCACTTTGAAGGTGAGTTAGTCCAGTGGTAAATCCGTCATAGGCGACCAGCTCCTGAATAGGGTCAACACCCCTACATCCCAGGTAATGTTATATCATGGTTGGGGAGGGTTGGAATTGAATACACCCCTCATAGTTAGGATACCAGCTGGTGAGATCCCACTCCAATGTTGAGATAGGATGACAGTGCTCTCCTGGCACTGTTTATGGCACTGTAACTGAGGGCCTCATCATAATGAAGGCCTGCGAGGAATTCCAACACATTGGAGATCGTAGCAGAGTTGTAGGTGGTCTTGTCCGACTACAGAAGGCCTCTCATTTCCTTATGTGGGTGAGGTACTGTTTCCTTGTGGACTCTCTGCACGATGCTGTTATGATGTCCATGGTTTTTGATGACAGCCCGAATTTCAGTAGTGGCCTCTTCAGAACCTGCAAGCCAACAGGTTCAGATGACCATGGCACGGATGATTTTCCCCTGTTATGGGATTGGTCACCAATTCAGGCATTTGGTAACCTGTGCCCATGGTTCTTTTATCATATTGAGAACCACCGGGTACCATGGTTGAGTAGGCCAGTCGAGTATTATCAGCACACCTGTTGCAGAATCTAGTTGATTTTTCTGCAATACCCGACTAATGAGGCAGAATGGGGAAAAGCATAGAAAACCCATTTCCCCCAACGTAGCAAGAACGCGTCCATCGCCACTGCCCCAGGACCTGGTTCCCAAGAGACATATGTTGGTATCTGATGGTTCAACCTGGACGCAAAAAAGGTCGATATCTGGTGTTCCATATTTGGCTATAACTTTAGCAAATATTTGGGGGTTCAACATTCACTCGATGTCGTTATTAAATACTCGTGACCTGGTGTCTGCCACTGTATTGAGCTTACCCGGAAGGTACGTAGCTGATATCCAAATATTTATTTCAATACACCAGAGCCAAATTAAATTTTGCCAATTCATCACAATATTTTGACTTGATACCACCCATAGTGTTTAAATACGCCACCTCAGTGGTATTATTTATTTGAAGATGGACATGCGTATGATGCAGATTAGTGCAGTAAGCCCGCAGCCCGTGACATGCTCCCAGCATTTCCAAATGGTTTATGCCTTGTGATTGAAGAAGAGTAGACTCGTGCAAATCCCATCTGCCGCCACAACTGGAAGTGGTGTCGGTAGCTCCCCAGCCCTGGGTGCTTGCGTCGTAACACGACTGATGGGTTTGATATAATGATGGGATTAAAACAATCACAAACATTTCTAATCCACCATTATAGCTCAATTTTGCCTTGTTTGGCAGCTGCATAGGCCTGTCAATAGGCCCGAGGGCTGAGGGAGAGGTGGGAAGGGGAGGAGACAGCAAGGGTTAACAGAATTGAGAAAATTGAATGTTCAAGCCCAAAGGATGCAGACTCCCCAAGCGGAATATGAGGTGCTGTTCCTCCAGCTTGCGGTGTTGCTCACTCTGGCCGTGGAGGAGGCCCAGGACCGAGAGGTCGGATGCGGAATGGGAGGGGGAGTTGAAGTGCTGAGCCACCGGGAGGTCGGGTTGGTTATTGCGGACCGAGCGGAGGTGTTCGGCGAAACGATCGCCAAGCCTCCGCTTGGTCTCACCGATATAGATCATCTGGCATCTGGAGCAGCGGATGCAGTAGATGAGGTTGGAGGAGGTGCAGGTGAACCTCTGTCGGACCTGGAAGGACTGCTTGGGTCCATCTGGCATCTGGAGCAGCGGATGCAGTAGATGAGGTTGGAGGAGGTGCAGGTGAACCTCTGTCGGACCTGGAAGGACTGCTTGGGTCATATTCTGCTTGGGGAGTCTGCATCCTTTGGGCTTGAACATTGAATTTTCTCAATTCTGTTAACCCTTGCTGTCTCCTCCCCTTCCCACCTCTCCCTCAGCCCTCGGGCCCTGGCATTCCCTCTATCTCTATCTCCCTCCCCACCCCAGTCGCACCAGCTTCTCATTTTCACACCACAAACAGCATATCTTTCATTCATTGTTCCTTATCTCTCCACATCCCCGTCTATATCTCTCGTTTCCCTGATCCCTGACCAGTCTGAAGAAGGGTCTCGACCCGAAACGTCGCCTATCTCCTTCGCTCCTTAGATGCTGCTGCACCCGCTGAGTTTCTCCAGCTTTTTGTGTACCCTTGTACTTGTTTGTAGCCTCCGTGAGCACCTGTTCCTGCAGCTGGTGTGTGGTTGAGTAATTGATGCTGGCCGCTAGTTTGGGCTGAAGAGGTTGCCCTGATTGCTGATTGGGCGAATTTTGACACTCCTTCCAGTAGTTCTTCTTCAGACATCTCTGGCAACATCGGTTCTTGCGCCAATCCCTCTTCAGAGTCACCTTACGGCTGACTTCTGGCACTCCCTATTGATGAGGGAGAGATATTTGGTGGTTCTGCTGTGTGTCTCCTAGATCCTAGGGACACACGCTCTTGATGGAGAAGGTCCCATTCGAGCAACTGCCCGACCATTCGCTACATACGAGCCATGCGACCGCCGTTGCATCTGCAGACGGCAAGTCGACTTCCCCAGGTTCTCCAGAACTACTGGGGCTTCTGCCAACGGACCGCACCTCGCTGAGGTGATGTCTAGGGTACGTTGGCAGGTAGTCGCTGCCTGCCGCTCCTGCGGGGCTACACGACTCCCGCGTGGACATGCCGCTAGTCCGCCGCCGTCTTCCGGACTGCAGCGGTCCGCCTGTCCGGTATGACAGAAGTGGAGACGAGTCGGTGTCGGCCGCCGCAGTGGGGCTCCCCGACATCCGTGCGGGCTTACCACCAGTCCCGGTCATACAGGACTGAGACGTCGCATAGTCGCTGCCAGCCGCCTCAGTGGGGCCACACAACTGAAATACACTGCCACCGGCCTGCACTCTGGCAGCCTGCCCCAGTGGTGAGCCGGTACCTCCCGCTCCTGCGGGGCTCCCAGACTTCCCAGCAGGTACGTCACTGGTCCGCGATTTGGCAGACTTCTCTGGTGGCATGTTGATGCCGGCCGCTGCAGCGAGGCTTCTCGACCTCGGTGCGGCTTTCCCCCCTGGTCCGCCCTCTGGAGACCTGTAACAGAGGGGAAACAGAACGCCGTTGAACGAGGCACCTGTTTTCCGCTGGCCTGGTGATGTTTGGGTGATTAGTGACTCCGAAGTAAAATTACGTGACTCCGAAGTAAAATTAGATATAGTAAGGCAAGTGGAAATTTTAAGGTGGAGATTGGCCAATTCTTAACTAGTTAGGGTGTCAGGGGTTATGGGGAGAAGGCAGGAGAATGGGATTGAGAGGGAAAGATAGATCAGCTGCGATTGAATGTCGGAGGAGACTTAATAGGCCGAATGGCTTAATTCTGCTCCTGGAACTTATCTATATGTTCCTTTAATTCTATAGTTAAACGTTTTGGCTATACAACTTGATGTAAGATAACAATTAAAGGGAGACCATATTTAAGTTTTACTTTATAGATAACATTGTATTTATATGAAACTGTTGCTGTATATTTTGTTTAAGGCCATGAACAGTGTTGAATCTTGAATAGAGTAATTGCTCTACCATTGTGCAAATATATAACAATTGAAAAGTGTAATCATTACACTAAGTGAACTGTTGAAATAAACCTATCCAATACTATGTTGGAAATATGAAGTGGAAGAAGCTTGTGTGCATCGTTTCTTGGGTGTTATTAGTGCATGTTATCATAAAATAATCCATTCACCAAATAGGAATTGTCACAGTAAAATATAATTTTAACGTGCTTAAAATGTGCACCAGGAATGGAACAACAGAATACATTTTTTTATCAATAACAGCATTGTACTTGTGAATTAATGATGCATGAGAAATAAACAATCTTAACCATTCCATGTTGTTGGTGGGTTACAGGGAAAATAGGTCAGTATGTCTGGATAAATATCACATCACAACTTTCGGGGGGAGGCGTAACAATTTGGAGCTGAATTGCATGAAGAACTGTGAATGGTTTGAAGTAACAAAAGGTTGAATTGAAATTTGTCATTGTGGTTAATGGCCATCCTTGTAGCTATCTAATATAGTTGTCCTGATAAATTTCTTATTCATAGAGTGCGTAATATTTAATAAATATGCATGAGGAGATACAAGAGAATCCAGCTACAGTTACTCAATTAAGGGATTAATTAGTAGATAATAAATTAACTGTTCTTCCAAGAGCATTAATTGGATTCCCTTCCCCATACTGCAATAACGTACTTGAAGTAAAGCAGACTTGGAACATTTTAAACACTGGTGTATTATTCAGATACACAATATATAACGTTTACAATTGTTGGAAACTAAAGATAAGGGCCAAGGAGACATTAATACAATGCACATATATTTTCTTTGACTCAGTAGAGTTAATTACAGCCCTGTGATGTGTTTATTTTATTCATTGTTCCCATTGTGTAGATGTTGCAGAAAATCTTGTCATTCAGTTGATCAATTTGATTTATGCTCTGTGGTGAAGTGATATGGTTTGAGCTGAGTTCTAAAGAGTGTT
Organism: Okamejei kenojei; assembly: GCA_035221665.1. NCBI lineage: Eukaryota > Metazoa > Chordata > Chondrichthyes > Rajiformes > Rajidae > Okamejei > Okamejei kenojei. Next base: position 41,760,754 of record CM069146.1, read on the forward strand.
GTGACTTGGCATTGACTTGGCCATGTGAGAGTAGGTAGAGGGAGCCAAATATCACTGCTAACCTTTGGGGAGGTGAACATAAGAGTTATCTGCACTCTGAATGTCTGTTGTGATTTTTAAATTGAACAATGCAGACTTGCATCAATGGAGGTGTTACTTCACAAATGACATAAAGTGCTGGAGTAACTCAGCAGGTCAGGCAGCTTCTCTGGTGAACATGGATTGGTGATGTTTCAGGTCGAGACCTGCCTATTACCAGCCCCTCTTCTGCCAGCTCTCTTATCCCTCACTACAATTATCTGAGGAAGGGTCTGGACCTGAAACGTCACCTAACCATGTTCTCCAGAGATGCTGCCTGACCTATTGAATTACTCCCAGCACTTTGTGTCCTTCTGCGCATTAGCCAACATCTGCAGTTCCTTGTTTTATACGAGATGTTACTTCAATTTCTGTTGGGATAATTTAATGGTAGAAACGTTATGATTCCAAAAATATTTAGTAAGCATCAGCTTTGAAGCAATTCTTTGTGTTGGCTGCATTTAATTGTAATGATCCTTGCGGTGCAAATAGTCACCTGACAGTTTCTACGTATGTACATTAATCTTGCCTGTTGCAGTACTTTTAGACTTAAAACTCTGCTTGTTATGTTTTGACTTATTCACTTTGTTATTTTTCAATTATGTGGTCACATTTGCTCTTATCTTCTTATCATTTGCTTTTCTATTTCTCGACAACAGATGTTTACCCGTGTGGTGAGTAAAGGTGAACCAAAGCGGAACAAACAGACACTCAGCATTTGCTCACCAATTAAAAACTAGCTAGGCACCTCCATGTACATGATTAAGTTTTGTTTAGTCTCATTATATTCATGAAAAAGTACATTAGAATTTGTTGATTAAAGTTTTCATATTGTGTTGTATAATTTGTTCCCAGTGATCAGCCGATTAAAAATGGAAACTTGACTTCTTTCCAAATAACTTGCTTTCCTTATGGTCCACTTATTTTGAATTGTGAAATAACTCCGGATCGCATGCCTCAAGACTCCCGGTAATGAATCAAACAATGCGGTTCTTGTTGTCCCTCAATCTCTTCAGCTTCCTCCCTCTTGTCTTGAAGGCGCCAACTTACGCTGGCAGTAATGCTCAAGTAGCAAATGCCCGTCAGTACTCTGCAATGAATAACACTTCCTCATGTGTGTGTCTGGAGAGCGATTATTGGCAAGGCCTTTGATGCGAATGAAGGCATGATCTTTTAAACCTTCCTTTGGACTCCTTCCATCCAATGTTTTACCTGCAGGCATTGGCGAAAAAACTCTTGTTGGGAGAATTTTACTCAACATTATTGTCATTTGACCTGTGTCATTACTAAAGAACAGTCCACACAATGCAGATTTCTGCAAACCTAATTTATTTGCAATCTAAAGTGTACAGCACTCTATCGGGCTGCAATTTTACTATTTTAAAGCTGAGCTTTAGGTCAAAAAAGTCATTCTAAAGTCTCAAAGTACTGGAGTAACTCAATGGGTCGGGCACCTTCTTTGGAGAACATGGATAGGTGGCGTCAGGATCCTCCTTCAGACCCTTCTTTCTTTATATCTTAATTTTAAACTCTGCCCACTTGACCTGAACTCAACAGCATTCATTATATCATTTGGGTCCAGGTCAGGTATCAGAAATATGATAGATCCTCAGACTCTAATGGGTTGAAGTGAATGCAGCCACCATGTGTAAATTAATGCAGTAAAGCCTAGTACTTGGGCAATGTAATGAAGCTGACCACCTCCCATCGGCCAGGGGAGCACAGGTAGATTAGGGATCATCTTTGTTTTTTAACATAGGGCTTCACTAAAGAGCTTCTTACTCAACAAGAGCCCATTATAGGGTTCAGGTTGCTGTCAGAATGTCCATAAGAACTGGCTGGGTTTGGAGTGGCTGTGTGGTCAGGAGTAGTTCGAATTGTACACCAGACCAGATCTCCACTTCATGCAGCAAGTAAACCCATCTGGGAAGCTGATCCTCAGACCCTTCCATGCACTGACTCCTGTTGTTAATTTTCCATTTGCACAACATCTTGTATGACCCAACGTTTGCTCATTAAGGTGAGCAATGCCCGGTGAACTATGAATCCCCCACAGAACTTTGCCCTGACGGACTCTAGCATTCACACCGAAGGTCCCAGATCTTCATTAATTCTGGTGTGACACTGGAGCCACTAAGACAACTTTGGAAAGTTTAATGCTCTGCCAATATGCAGATACCAACGTCTGGTTGATAATCCTTTTCAAACTTGTATTTTATCACAAATGTTCAGACCAAATCAAGTACATTAGTCATCTTTGTGCAAGAAGACCTTTTAAAGCATTGATAGTTATCATCTTGTTTCACAATTGAGTGTATAAACTGCTCCTGTAAGTCCAGTAGCTTCTGGCAGTGCAGTCCCTTAAATACACCTGTGACAATTTCTATAACTTCACGTACGTGCCGAAGTCAAATGCTGAAAACTCCAAAGATGGCAAACTAAATCCGTGATTCAATCCTTTTGCTTGAGCTTTTGTCAAGGAAACAAATGCAAGGAAAAAAGTAAATTTTCTCTACATTGGCCCATTTGTGATCGATTGTCAGAGCGTTCAAATCTAATTTAAGATCCTGTTTCAGCTGCTTTCTTTCCCGTTGAGACCTGGCAGAAACCCACACTGAAGACTTAAAAATAAATACAAAGCCATTTGCAATTTTATACGCGTTCTTTTTGTCGACAGTCTTTCCGGGTCAAAGGGACCAGTTTCCAATCTTTTGTCATTGAATCACAGGTTTGTTTGAAATCTCACCAAATAGAAAATAAGTGTCTAGTTGTGGGAAATCCAGAAGTTAATATCTGCCCTTCAGTCATCAATGAGATCTGAATGTTGTGATCTCTGGACAAATACCTTAGTAATCCTCTTTCAACGTATGAACAAGGAAAAGTCATGGGGTGATAAATTAAGCAAGGTTGCATGGTTTGTTTCGGTAGCAGGATCAGTGCAAGAGATTTCATGCTGTTTGAAAATGTGATTTCATGCGGTTGAAAATTTGATTCCATGCGGTTTACAATAGCCCCATAGATTCAGCTGGGGAGAAAGAGATTCCAATATGGGAAAGATACTGGAGTAATTCAGTGGGTTGGCAAGCATCTCTAGTGAACATGAATGGGTGACATTTCAGGTCTGGACCCTTCTTCAGACCCTTGTTTAGACTTCCAATATGGGAAAGGCCTTACCATATCAAGTTTTTTTTAGTCTGATCCCTGACTAATTTAACCAACTTAAGCTCTTCCTTTATACTGCAAATCTTTCAGGAATATCACATGCATAAAAATTGCATATCAAATGCAAAGGCTTTTTCCAAAAACTTGAATGGTGCTGCCAAGCTGAGTTAAATTTATTGTGTATGGTGGGCATACACATGAAAGCTCGCCACTATCGCTGTTTGCTAAGTTATCCGGTGTTGGATCTTTTTGCCAATCTGGGCACACATGGGAAATCAGGAAAGTCGAAGGATTGGGGATAGAGTTGGTGATTTTAATTAGAGTGGTGTGATGGGTGTTATGAAAGGTAGATGAGGATGATTAGAGAATCTATTATCGAGATGAATAGATTGGTAGTCAGTAGGAAACCATTTTTAGATGTATAGCTGAGATTGAGAGGTAGAGCAACTCAGTATTTGGGTTGGAAGTGGATCGGGCCTCTGATGGACTAGCTATTTAGAGACTTGCAAATGTGTAGGGGGTAGAAAAGCATGTTTGATCACAATAGGGAAGATCTAATTTTCAGATTTAGAGTTATGGAGTCATACAGCATGGAAACAAGCACTTCGGCCCAGGTTACCCATGCTGACCAAGGTACCACATTTACACCAGTCTCAACTGCCAGTGTTTGGCCCATATCCATCTAATCCTTTCCTATCCGTGTATCCGTCCAAATGCCTTTTAAATGTTGTTATGGTTCCTGCCTCAACTACATCCTCCGGGAGCTGAGTCCACGTACCCACCACAGAGTGAGAAAGTTGCCCCTAGTTTCCTATAAAATCTTTCTCCTCTTATCTTAAACCTGAGGTTCTTTGATCCCCTACTTTGGGAGAAAAAGACTCTGTGCATCTACCCAATCCATTTTCCTTATGATCTTGCACACCTCTATAAAATCACCGCTAGCCTGCGCAACCTCTCCCTATATCACAGGTCCTCAAGTCTTGGTGACATCCTGCAAGATCACAATACTTCTCCGACCTTATTTCCAAAAATGCTCAAAATTCCAAGGTCTTATTTAGTACTATTACCTCTGTCATATATCTCACCCCCAGTACCAGCTTAGCTGGGTCTCCTGCCAAGTGCGAAGAATGCTTTACTTTTTTCGCCAAGTAAAGTTGAGGACATCAGAACGAATATTTCCCCTCGCACCCGTGACCTAGCTGTCTCTTTGGTCTGTACTTCTAAATTAGACTGCTTCCAACCCATTACTCTATCTCACCAGAGATACAGGGCCCACCACAGCACAGAGTCCGCCTTGTTAAAACTCCTTTTCGCAATCGACTATCCTGCTTCTTCTCGACCTCAGCGCAGCGTTTGCTACAGTGGACCATACCATCCTAATTAACTGTCTCTAGTACGGGTTGGTGTTATATAGAAAATAGGTGCAGGAGGAGGCCATTCGGCCCTTCGAGCCAGCACCGCTATTCATTGTGATCATGGCTGATTGTCTGTTATCAATAACCCGTGCCTGCCTTCTCCCCATATCCCTTGATTCCACAAGGCCTTAGAACTCTATCCAACTCTCTCTTAAATCCATCCAGTGATTTGGCCTCCACTGCCCTCTTTGACAGGGAATTCCATAAATTCACAACTCTCTGGGTAAAAACGTTTTTTTTCACCTCAGTTTTAAATGACCTCCCCTTTATTCTTAGACTGTGGCCCCTGGTTCTGGACTCACCCAACACTGGGAACATTTTTCCTGCATCTAGCTTGTCCAGTCCTTTTATAATTTTATATGTTTCTATAAGATCCCCATCATCCTTCTAAACTCCAGTGAATTCAAGCCTAGTCTTTTCAATCTTTCCTCATATGACAGTCCCGCCATCCCAGGCATCAATCTCGTGAACCTACGCTGCACTGTCTCAATCACAAGGATGTCCTTCCCCAAATTAGGAGACCAAAACTGTACACAATACTTCAGATGTGGTCTCACCAGACCCCTATACAACTGCAGAAGAACCTCTTTACTCCTATACTGAAATCCTCTTGTTATGAAGGCCAACATTCCATTAGCTTTCTTCACTGCCTGCTGCACCTGCACGCCAACTTTCAGTGACCGGTGTACAAGGACACCCAGGTCTCGCTGTACCTCCCTCTTACCTAACCTAACCCCATTGAGATAATAATCTGCCCCCTTGTTTTTGCTGCAAAAGTGGATAACCTCACATTTATCTATATTATACTGCATCTGCCATGCATCTGCCCACTCACTCAACCAGTCCAGGTTCCCCTGCAACCTCCTAATATCCTCTCCACAGTTCACACTGCCACCCAGCTTAGTGTCATCCACAAACGTGCTAGTGTTGCTCCTAATTCCCTCTTCCAAATCATTAATATATACGGTAAACAGTTGCAGCCCCAACTCTGAGCCTTACGGCTCGCCACTCTGAAAGGACCCGTTCACTCCTACTCTTTGCTTCCGGTCTGCCAACCAATTTTCTATCCATGTCAACACCCTACCCCCAATACCATGTGCTCTAATTTTAGACACCAGTCTCCCGTGCGGGACCTTAACAAAGGCTTTCTGAAAGTCTAGATACACTGCATCCACTGGCACCCCTTCATCATTTTACTTGTCACATCCTCAAAAAATTCCAGAAGATTAGTCAAGCATGATTTCCCTTTCACAAATCCATGTTGACTTGGATTAATCCTTTTACTGCTATCCAAATGCTCCATTATTACCTCTTTAATAATTGACCCCAGCATCTTTCACACCACCGAAGTCAGGCTAACTGGTCTGTAATTCCCCGTTTTCTCTCTCGCTCCTTTCTTGAAAAGCGTTGATGGCAGTGCGCTGAGCTGGTTCGTTTCCTACTTAAAAAACAGGAGTTTCTCTAAAAACATAGGCAATTCTTTCTCTTCCCCAGCTAAACTTTTCTGAGGGGTTCCACAAGGCTCCATCCTAGGCCCCATTCTCTTCTCTCTCTACATGCTTCACATTGGCCAAGTCATTCAAAGGCATGGCATTTCTTTCCACTGCTATGCAGATGATACACCGCTCTTTTAAAATATTTTCCCTGTACGGAGGACCCGACCTTTTCTCTGTCGGGTTTCCGTTGTCATTGGGGCCTAGCACCGTGGAGCGGCCTCCAACCGGAACGACCTGGGAGTGGAGCTGCGGACTTACTTACCATCGTGGGGCTGGCCGGCTTCGGAGCGTGGAGAACTGTGGTGGCGCGCTGCTGCGGGCCTACCCCGGAGATTCGGAGGCTCCAGCCGCGGGTCTGGTGGACGGTGACGTCGGGAGCTCGCGGGTCCCTGGTGGGAGACCGTTTTTCGGAGCTCCCGCAACGGCAACTTCTCCCGCCCGAGTTGCGGTGTTGAAGGTGACCCGGAGCGGTGCCTTACATCGCCCGGGGCGGCCTTAATGGCCGCGGGACTTGCTAGCGCCAGCCGGTGGCTCCAACATCAAGACCCGGAGCGCGGCCTTGCATCGCCCGGCGTGGCGTTAATGGCCGCGGGACTTACTTACCATCGCCCGCCGGGGGCTTTGACTGACATCGGGAGGAGAATGGGGAGTGCAGGGGAGAGATAAGACTTTGCTTTCCATCACAGTGAGGAGGAGATTCACTGTGATGGATGGTTGTGTCAATTGTGTTGTGTCTTGGTTCTTTTTCTTGTTTGTATGACTGCAGAAACCAAATTTCGTTTGAACATCAAATTTGTGATATTTGACTCCACATTAAAGTTTGACAAGCAAGTCAACTCTGTGGTAAAAGCTGGTTTCTTCCAGCTTCGTACAATAGCTAAAATGAAATAATTCCTCAAATTCGACGACGTTGAAAAAAATCATCCACACATTCATCTTTTCCCGCCTTGACTACTGCAACTCCCTATACACTGGCATCAGCCAATCATCCCTGTCCTGTCTGCAATTGGTCCAAAACGCCGCAGCAAGACTTCTGACGGGTACCCGTAAAAGGGACCACACTGGCTCCCAGAGACCGTGTTCCATGTCTACATGGAGTGTGAGAGGTTGCAGCCCTTGTTCGAGTATCTGAAGGGGCTGCTCCTCAAGTTTTGGCTCCACTTTAGTCCGACGCTATTGATTTTTGGGCACCCGGTGCAGAGGGGGGAGGGTCGGGAGGGAGGAGAGGGTCTCCCTGTTGGTCTGCTCCTGGGCCTGGCCAAGATGGCCATTCGCGGGTCCAGGCAGCGGGCAGTCGACGGCCGCACAGCAGTCGGCTGCCTGCCCCTCTTCCGGGGTTACGTCAGTGCCCGCGTGTCCCTAGAGAGGGAACACGCAGTGTCCACGGGAACCGTGGAGGCTTTCCGTGAACGCTGGTCACTGCAGGAGGTCGAATGTATTATTGATAAAAATGATAATATTTTAATTTGAGAACTTTCTTTGTAAAATGCCAATATAGGCATTCTCTGATCGTGTTACTGTTTTGTATTTGTTGGTTTGAATAAAAGCATTTGTAAAAGAAAAAAAAAAAAAAAAGTACGGTGTAGAATCAACTTCAAGCTCCTCTTATTCGTTTACAAAGCCCTTAACGGGCTTGCCCCCCCCCCCCACTCCCATATATCAAAAATCTTCTAACCCACCATTATACCTCCAGGTCACTTAGGTCGGCCGACGTGGGGCTACTGACTATCTAGGTTTAAGCTCAGGGATGACCGCGCTTTTGCGGTTGCAACAGCACCTAAAATGTGGAATAGCATCCCGCTCCTCATCAGAACTGCCCCCGCCATCCTTTAAGTCACGACTCAAAGCCTATTTCCACTCCCAAGTGTTTTTGAGCCTCTCTGAGGGGGCACTGTAAACAGTTTATGTATGTATTGTTCAGTCTGTCTACCGTTGTATGTATCAAATTAGTACCTGCACTTCTTCTTCTTCTTGCGTATGAGTCAGTTACACAGTTTGATTCAGGCGTCGCAGCCAGTTCACTGTGTCAGGATTGGGGTTGGTCAGGTCGATGGTAGTGGTATCTGGTGGGCTGAGGGTGGGACAGTCGAGGATTACATGGTGTGCGGTCTGGTCGGGGTGTCCACAAGTACAGGCTGCTGATGGGCGCAGTCCCCAACGTTTCATGTTATGATTGAACGCCCAACACCAGTTCGCAGACGATTCAGTGTAAACCCACTCTCTGCGGACCAGTTCTGCACCAGGTGGCAACAGTGTGTTTGGGTAGACGGTCATTTGGGCGGGATGTTGGGTGTCCTGCCAGCAGGCTCTCCATGCTCTTAGCATGTTGAAATCGGAGCTACGAAGAGATGCAGCATGACGAGAGAAGGGGCGCCGGGAGGGCAGGCGTTGACGATCCGGGTTGGAGTACTGGGCAAGGTTGTGTAGGGTATGATTTGGGTCCATTGAGGCTTTGTTCACCAGGCTGTGGGTTAGGTGCTCTCTGCGCAGGGCTGCAGGTGCTACGCCAGCTAACACAGGGAGGAACTCTGATGGAGTAGGCCGCAGACAGCCAGTGATGATCCTCAATGTCTCATTGAGTGTGGTATCAAGCTTGCGTGTGTGTACACTCCTGCACCATGCTGGTGCAGCGTACTCGGCAGCACTGTATACCAGGGCGAGGGCTCCGGTGCGAAGGGTAGATGCGTACCTGCACTGAGGTGAAGCACTTTGGTCAATGTGAATTTTTTTTAAACATGCTATACACATAAATGTATTATTCATTTATTATCTTTGCAATTTTTTTTCTGAGAATTCCACTGGTACTGGAGACTGTGACAATGTTGGTATCGAAATCTGTGGATCTCACCTCTAAAAACACTGGCTGAACTGAACTGGGGCCATAGTATCACTCAATGTCTGCAGTCACGCACCAGCTAAGGAGATTTATCATTTCAGCCCGAAAATTGAAGAATTTAATTTTGTTAAATAATTTACTGCTAATCGTAAATATTTAATTTGACACTGATCCAATTGCCTAAATAATCTGCAAGGACCTCAGTAAAGAATAAGAACTAATGCAACCAAATGTTTGTTTGGTTATTTTGCCAATTTCAACAAATGCATTTGGAGGGCATCTTGGCTGATAACATAAAACAAAGCTAAGTTATAGTGTATGGAAACACACCCTTTGTCTATGGTACCTACCTGTGCTAATTCAATTTGCCTGCATTTGATGCATATCAATCTAAACCTTTCCTATTCAAAGCTAAAAGTGTCAGAGTCATGGAAACAGACCCTTCGATCCAACTCGCCCACACCAGCCAACAATGTCCCAGCTACACGAGTCCCACTTGCATGCGCTTGGTCCATATCCCTCCAAACCTGTCCTATCCATGTAACTGTTTCTTAAACAATGGGATAGTCCCAGCCTCAACTACCTCCTCTGGCAGCTTGTTCCATACACCCACCTCCCTTTGTGTGATAAAAGTTACCCCTCTGATTCCTATTAAATCTTTTCCCCTTCACCTTGAACCTATGTCCTCTGATCTTGAATTCCCCTACTCTGGGCAAAATACTCTGTGCTTCTACCCGATCTATTCCTCTCATGATTTTGTATACCTCTATAAGAACTCCCCTCTTCCTCCAGCGCTCCATGGAATAGAAACCCTTCCTTGTCAACCTCTCCCTATAGCTCACGCACTCTAATCCTGGCAACATCCTCGTAAATCTTCTCTGAACCATTTCAAGCTTGACAATATCTTTCCTATAACATGGTGCCCAGAACTGAACACAATATTCTAAATGCGGTCTCACCAACGTCTTATACAACTGCAACATGACCTCCCAACTTCTATACAATACTCTGACAGATGAATGCCAAAATGCCAAAAGCCTTTTTGACCACCTTATCTACATGCAACCAGTCCTTTAAGGAATCATGCACCTGAACTCCTAGATTCCTCTGCTCTACAACACTACCCAGAGGCCTACCATTTACTGTGTAGGTCCTGCCCTTGTTCGACGTCCCAAAATGTAACACCTCACACTTCTCTGTATTAAATTCCATCAACCATTCCTCTGCCCTTTTGTTCCCTGATGTTTTGTTTCCTTTTAGATATGACTCCTATTAAATGTTTTACTTGTATTTATATCTTACAGTATTGGAATGACTGGAGCCTGAGTTAGTTTGGCCAGACGCTGTTAGGGTAAGTTTCTTTATGTCTATATTAAATACCGATGAACAAAGCTTTGGACATGCAGTTTTGGCAAACGTCTCATTGAATGTCTTGTGCTTTTCATAAAGAATTTGCTGAAAATGTTGAATTGATTATACTCTATCTTAACAGCAGAGAATTAATGACCAATTTCTCTCCGGGGATGAATAAAGTTTTATCTTATCAGGGCTGCCAACTCTCACGCCATGGAGCAAATTCTCACGCTCATGACCGAGTTCTCACGCTGAGTTCGGTCCCTGCGCCAGTTTGTCCCTTTGCGCCGACCTGCCAGCGATCTGTGCGGTCCGGGGAAGCGCGTTGGTTGACGGCTGTGAGTGACGTCGCGTCTCTTCTCTTCTCTTTGGTCGAATGTGCAGCTGCCGACAACAACAGCCAGATGAAGCAGTTGTCAAACATTGGGGGGGGGGGGGGGGGGAGCGACGATGACCACAATGAGGCCAAACATCTAGGACAGGGTTCGGACTACGGGCACACGGCTCGTAACCCGAAAAACCGCGTATTTTTTTTCAATTTGTTTTCGCCGGGTTGGGGCAGGTGAACCGACCTGGGAACGGCAACCAGTCCCGGGGCACGCAGAATGCCAACTTGATCAGTGTGGACAAATTGGGCCAGCCATGTACATGTTGTATAACTGACTCTATGCAGACCTGGATGGGCTTAGAATGACCATTTAAGCAAAATTGCCCTCACTTTCCCCATTTTGATTCTTGAGGTTAATATCCCTTTGCTCTGTTAACAGCGTTAAAGTACTTGTGAGGTAGAGTCAGGAAAGGGAATATGTTATTTTTTTTTAGTTTGCTTTAATTTGTTAGTTGATTTTTTGTTGACTGCCATAATTTCTGAAATAGTCTTAAAGTAACTTAACTGTTATAAAGCAGTATTAAGTGATTTTTGGCCAAACAATTGGAACTTGCATAAAATGTTTGAATTATTAGCAAGGCTGCCAACTCCCACGCATTGAGCGTGAGACTCGCGCATTTCACAAAATTCTCATGCTCTCACGCTGATCACAAAATGATATAATGAGAATAGGACCTGTTTTGCTTAACAAATAGTGTAGGAAGGAATTACAGATGCTGATTTAAACTGAAGATAGACACTAAAACCTAGAAAAACTCAGCAGGACAGGCAGCATCTCTGGAGAAAAAGAAATGGTGATGTTTCGAGTCGAGACCTTCAGCCTGAGGAGGTTGAAAACCAGCCATACAACACAATGATTGGACATGTGTGTTATCCAACTAAGGGCAGAAATCAGAATCATTTGTTCATCTTTATTCATGTGACACCATAATAAATATATTACAGAAAAAAATAATTTAATGGGGTGGCACGGTGGCGCAGCGGTAGAGTTGCTGCCTTACTACCACATGGGTTTTCTCTGGATATTCCGGTTTCTCCCATATCCGAAAGAAGTGCAGGCTTATCTGTAAATTGTGTAAATTGTGGCTTCTATAAATTGTCCATGGCGTGATGGATGGAACTGGTGTATGATAGATTGCTGGTCGGTGTGGACCTGGTGGGCGGAAGGGCCTGTTTCCGTATATATTTTTACATATATATCTTAATTTCATTGAACCATATATTATTGAATATGTGGCATTATTTTCGTCTTGTTGCTATATTCAAAGGGTAAGGTTGAAACCGTCTGAAGAAGGGTTTCGGCCCGAAACGTTGCCTATTTCCTTCGCTCCATAGATGCTGCCTCACCCGCTGAGTTTCTCCAGCAATTTTATCTACCTTCGATTCTCCAACATCTGCAGTTCCTTCTTGAACAAGGTTGATTGATTTATTTGTGCAGAACAGTGATGGAAGAGTGACTTTTGCTTTTTTTCTCTATATATATGCATAACAGCATGAATATAATCTGATTTCCATACATCAATATAGTCATTCATGTGCTGCACCTGTTGCGCAGAGCCTGGCTCTATTGTGGAATGTAATTAGGAATGTAATTTAGCCTAACCTTATTCATACCTAATCCAATTTAAAGCATAAATGTTGCTTCCAAGTGTAAGTTAAAAGACTCGCTACAGTGTGCACCAGATTACACAATTTCAAACTGAAAAATGCAAAAGCTCCTTACCGTGGGAAGGGGAACACCCCCCTCCCACATGCTCCCCCCCCCCCAATCCCCCCGGTCGCTACGCTCCCTCGCAATTTCTCACTCTCAACTCTCACCCAATGTTGGCAGCCCTGATCTTATTGTATAGTATAGTATCGTAAATACCATAGTTTGATGTTCAGATAACAACTCAGATTTTAATTTGTCCTTGAACACATTTGAAATGTAGAATTATTAAGTATATGTATGTTAACCTATTAATGCAACACTAATAATATTCATCATTCCAACTGTTCACCATTTTTGTTGAGTGGTTTGAGCCTGTAGAGTCAGTGAATTAAGAGGTGAGATTGTTCCAAGATAAATAAACATGCATTACGGGTATGTAATTTACTATGCGTTTTGACTGACCTAATGTGAGATTATATTGTGAGAAAAATAAACACTACTTAGCAAATAATGAATCAATGGGAACTCAGAGTACAAAATGCAAAAAAAGTAATCTTAATGTACAAATCCAAGTCGTAATAAATTAAAACACGGTTTCATGAAACAACCCAACTATAGATTTTTCTACTAGAAAATAAAACAGAAATGTAAAACAAACAAATACATACTGGAGAACTCAGCGAGCCGTCTAGAGAAGGGTCCCGTCCCTAAATGTTTATGGCTGACTGAGTTCCTCCAGCACCTTTCCTCAAGATTCCTGTATCTGGTGTTTGCTCGGTCTCTGAGAAATGTCGATTCTGTTCATGTTATTGAATAACTGACCAGAATGGGCCAGAATTCTGCAGGTTTACCAACTGGGAAAGGATGAATGAGTAAATACATGTATTTCATCACCAACATAAGAGCAAAATAATATCTGACCTGATTATTTATGTGGGAAAACTGAGTTGTCGTTATCAATAAGCGAATTCCATTTCTCTTGTTTCTTGTCTAATCCACTGGCTTGTAGTACCACCATTATTTATGTTTCAGGTGTAAAGCAGTGACATGCTTATTTTCAGCTAATCACACTTTGCGATCGGTCACATATTTGTCAGTTGACACTTGTACAACCATTATTCATGTTAACATTTTGACAGTCAAAACAGACTTTACAAACTCCAGATCATTGATAATTTAGCTGTTCCCACTTCATTTTTTTTCAAGGACAATGCTTTTTATCTGGAACTAACGTAGGTGATTAGAAAATGAAGATTTGTCGACCAATGTATTTGGTTATCATGCTACTATTTTAGGTAACCTTAATGCGTGCACATTAAGAATACATAATTGAAAATAATACTTTGTTATTCAGCATGTAAGTTGATGAGATATACAAAGGTTGCATGTTGTGTATTGTAACATAGCTAAATTCCATCAAAATGTCTGTCAGCTGCTTCAGCCCATTCACTTGAAGTCAGTGAAAGTTTCCATGAAGATAGTGACAATGTGTTAGATTTTTCTGCAATGTTGTACATGATATTATCATGTTTTAATGAATGTATCTGGACAAAGATAAACTTAGTTATAATCTATTGTGATATGACCAACCTTCTTGGAAAGATTGAAGCATTAATCAATAATGGATTAGTGATGCACAACAATTTTGGTGAGAGGGTCAAAAGTACTTGCAATAGCCACTTAAAATAAATATTTTTTGCTTTAACTTATGCATTGATATTTTTTCATCATTTTTAAATACACAAATGTAATTTTTCCTGACAGCCCCACTTCACACCATCACTGTTCCACTCATTGCTGCTCTCTGCCTTCTCACTGCTTTGTTACTCATTGGTCTATTTCATTATCCATATCGTTCGTGTTCCTTTCTTGCCAGACCTTTGCTCATCGGTACAGTGCTGCAGTATTATACAACAGAGACCTGTTCCCCAATAATGTGCCAAGGTGTCATACAGTGGCAGATCTGTGTACATCAGTATTATCCAGTGATAGATTGGTGCCCACCTATACTGTATCCCAATGTTATACAGTGCTTGATCTATGCTCACCAGTACTGTATCCTGTGTTATACCATAACAGGCCTGTGTTCCCCCAGAACTACTACTACGTTATAAGGTATGTTACCAATTGGTGTTGAGTATTTGTGTTATACAATGTGATTTCTCTGCCCATCGGTGCTATGCTCCAATGTTATAGAGTCACAGACCTGCGCCCAACAGGTACTGTACCTATTTTGCTATATCAGGCTCACATCTATCATTTCAATTAACCTTACTGTAGAGCTGGAGAGGGTCCTGGTAATGGGCTAAAAGGCTGGATTGTCTCAAGCGACATCCCTGGATCTCTCAGCCCTTGCCCCTGACTCAGTTGGGTGTCTGGTATTGGGTGGACCCGAGGCAAAGCCAGCAATCCAGTCTGGAGATTCAAAGGCTGTCATGATTCTGAGTGCAGACTGGACAGATCCATACCATCTATTGGTTATGACCCATGGAACTTTAAATTGTTACTTTGGCTGGAAATAGACTCTCCATAGTTCATAATGTTATTGACAAAGGTGGTAACACAGGGTCTTAACATTTTGATTCTTTGTCACCTTTTTATTCCTGAAACTATTATAGCTGTAGTAGGCATATGCAATTAAGGTGCTCTATATTGATATTTGCACTTTCAAGCTCTGGACCAGCCTTCAAATGCGGACATCTTGGTCTGCTACTGCAAAATGTTTCAGGAGAAAGTTTCTTCGGTCTTCAAAGTACCTAATAGTCAGAGCTTATTGATTGTTTTCTAAATTTAATTTCCCTTAAAACTGAATCATGTTGCAATTATAATCCCTGCAATCGACTTCAAGTCATTTGAAGGAACTATGTTACATTCTTTCTGATGGTATTGTGTGTCGGCATTGTACCAACACTTGTTCTGTAAAGTGCCAACTGTTTTGCAGCAGTTATTTATGTGTCAAGAGCAATTTTCAATTAGTTGGCATGAATTTTTTTTGTGATCATACCTTGTGAATCTGAAAGTGGATTCGGAGGATTGTATAAATTAAAATGGAAAAAACAAAACAAATTGAAGCAGCTAATCTAAAATAATAGAGGGCCACAATCACACTATCATTCAATGTAAAGTCATTCAACTTCTTCTTTCTGCACAATGTCCACAAGATATTGTGCAGCTCCAAATATATTTTTCATTTGTTGCTCTGCCTGCATTGATTTCAAACAAAAACACATACCCAAATACAAAGCCTCATTTGTAAATCTGTGCTGCTCACTTCCCTTTCAGTCTCTTTGACCTTTCCACTTTGCCTTATCACACATCTTATTTTTACAATACCTTTGGCAGTCCCTTGATTACCTGTATCCTTTGCAGTTTAGTGGTTTCAGAGGTGGATAATGAAATGTGGAGTTGGGATTCTTGAGGTAACTTGCTCATGCCCCCTACTCAGGGCTTTGGCATGCACCTAATGAATGGCCTCAAGGTTCTCGATAACATTTGCTTTCTCAATTTATGTAAAGCAGCTACTTGGAATATTTTTCACCCTCATGACGAGTTTTGCTATTGAAATTTGGCAGCAAGCCTGGTATACTTCTGGCAGCAAAGCTGAAATGATTCTGGTGAGGGTAGTATTACTTTGGCATGGCCTTAACAATGCTTGAATGATCAAGAATGTAAGATTGTCTAATTGGAAGCCAGTTCATTATTTTTCTGAAGATTAGCTACCCACAAGTGCTCCAGATCCCCCCATAAACATGCCATCAAGCTTTGCTTGCAACATTAATCTTGCTTTATAGTTCAGGACTAATTAACAAATTATGCTTTGGGTTAGTGTAGGTGGAAAATAGATGATCTGTCATGAATATATCTGGAGACAGGGGTAATGTGGGAGGTGAGTTTGATGAAATATTGAGATAAAATATGATTGCACTGAACGAGATGAAACTGTGTGGGAGGAATACCACAAGGTAATGATCATACTCACCTTGGGTTTTGCTGCTTTTTTACTTTTACAAACACAGTCAACCTGGTTGCGATCTTTGCGGGGATGATAGAGTCATGGAAATACGGCACAGTAGGTGGCCTTTTGGCCCTTCGTGTTCTGACTGGCCACAAAGCATCACCATCTAATTCCACTCCTTCTCCATAGGTATTTAGAAAAGTGATTGGAATTTGTGGGATCGGGTCACGGTGGACATAGGAAGTGAAATTATATTCAAAAATAACTCTCAACGCTGGAAATCTAAAACTAAAGCAGAAAATGCTGGAAATACTCAAGGTCAGGCTGCATCTGTGAGAAGAGAAACCAAATTGGTGTTTCAGGGTGGCCGTCCTTTGTCAGATGACCCTGGTCTGCTGTGTATTTCCAGTGCATTCTGTGTGGACGCGGACATGATGTGAGAGAATTTAGAACAAGAGTCACCGTTTAAAAATAATAAGATTAAACGAGAACTCACCTGTTCGAAGTTTGATCGTTATTTTACGAGGAGTTACGATGAGGGGATTACGTGAAGAAGAGCCCGCCTCACGCTGGTAACGGCATACTTCAAAGCAACGGCATGAAAAACACAGAACACCAAAGCCGGAGTAACATAGTAAGGCCCATAAAAAGACTTAGAACCACCATTTGATCATTTATTTTACGAGGGTGGGAGTGGAGGGCACGTAATCCCTCATCGTAACTCCTCGTAAAATAACGATCAAACTTCGAACAGGTGAGTTCTCGTTTAAGTCTTACTATTTTACTTCGGAGTCACGTGAGTGACTACGTGAAGAGTTTTAAAGCTTTCTGTGTTTTTTATGTCGTAGAATTAATCCGTACGACAGTCCGGCTAAGTAAACACATACATGAGAAAGCAGACAAAAGTTAGATCTTTTTCACAATTAAATTTTTTAATGGTTGAAAAGACCATATAATACCCTCCTTATATTTGAGGGAAAATTGATTACAAGTGACAAAAGATATCAGGTGACTACACAACTGATTATAGCAATTAATAGCAAACAAAGCAGGTGATTATAGTGCTCCCAACACCGCGTGTCCAAAGCTTGTCATAGTGTGAACAGGTTTGTTGTAGAACTTTGAAAAAGTTTTCTTCTTTACTCCACCCCTGCGATTTTTAAAATATGCTCGAGAGGTACGTCCCGCCCCTTCGCCGCGGACGTTTTTAGCTGCCGCCCTGGTGGAGTGAGATTTGAAGACATCAGTGTCTACTTCCCGCTAAAAACCAACACCTGTTTCAACCATTTTGAGATAGTTTGAATGAAGCTTTTTGTGTGTGGCTTTTTGTGCGTAAGCAGCAATGTCTTTTCGTTTCCTCGAAAAGTGTCCGTAATTTTAATATAATTGGTTCAAATGTCTAACCACACACAAAGCAGGCTCAATATGAAAAGCTTGAAAGGTTACCTTTGTTTCCAGATCTCCCTGGTCTACTTTGTTTTGATCAGATCGTAAACATAGAATACAACATTATCTGTAGTCACATGCATACAGTCTAAACGCAACATTTTGTAAAGTTTGCACTCTTTGGGCTGAGACCAGTGCCATTAACATGACCAATTTTCAATGTTAACTATCCAATGTCAACCCTTCAATTGGCGTCCATTCTCTAAGTAGAGCAAGAACTATGCTCACATCCCAAATCTCTGTATATCTAGGTTTTGGCGGATTCATGTGAAAAATTCCTTTCATGAATCGTGATATTAATGGATGCGACCAATTGACTTCTCACCAATCATAAGTCCCCCTAAATAGGACGACAAGGCACAGCGTGCAGTGTTAATGGCACTGTAACTTAAATGTTGCCCAAAGTGCATATTGGCAAGGAATTCCAAAACATGAGTAACATTCACAGATTCATCAGAAATATTTGACTGTGTGCAAAATTCTTCCCATTTCTTAATATGTGTCATATATTGTTTCTGTGTACTATGTCGCCATGATGCACCAATAACTGTCAAAGTTTGGTCCGACAATCCCAGTTCCTGTAGTGGTCTGGTCAAAAACCTGCAGATTAACAAATTCATATATGCATATAATGGGTAACCTTGATTTGTTACTGGATTAGTCAAGATATCACTACAGTTAGGAATCTGCATATATGGTTCTTTAATCATATTTAGCATAACTGGGAACCAAGGTTGAGTTGGCCAATTTGGCACTACCAACAATCCCGGAAGCTGAATCTTGCTCTATTTTCTTCAAACATCTCTGGATCAGAGCAAATGGTTGGAAAAGCATAAAAGAACATTTTTCCCAGTGTAATGAAAATGCATCTACTGCAACTGCGTCGGATCATGTTCCCAAGACACATAATGAGGCAATTGATGATTAAGCCTGGATGCAAACAAATCAATTTCTGGCAAGCCAAAAATCGTTTAACAATATTCTTAAATATTGCGGCTTAAGCATCCATTTTCCGTATTATCTTTAAAAATCCTGGACCTTCCATCTGCTACCACATTGTCTTTACCTGGGAATATAGCTTGCTGAAATCCATATCTGCCGATCAATACACCATTGGCCATATCTCATTGACCAGACAATCACATGATACTGATCTAACTCCCCCCATGTGATTAATGTAAACCACAGCCGTTTTATTGTCTAATTGTATTAATACATGCAGACATTGTTTAGCAGAACAATATGCTTTAAGCCCATAAAAGGCCCCCAATAACTCCAAATAGTTAATACATACTGTTGGAGCAACACTTGCTCTTCAGTTTTCATCTACCTCCACAACTGGTAGATAAATCTGTGGCCCCCCATCCGAGAGCACTAGCATCTGTTTGCAAAACCATTTCAGGCTGTTTAATCATGATCTTTTTAGCAGCTTGTGGACATTTTCAACCCACCATTGCAATTCCAATACTGCTTCCTTTGTTAATTGCATAGGTCTGTCAAAGTGACCTGCTTATCTTTAAGAGCCTTACTTTGTCCCTTTGAAGATTTTGATAATGTAATGGCCCAAATTCCACTGCCGGAAAAGCTGCCACTAATGTACCAATGACTTTTGCCACTTCTCGGATGGAGGGATAAGGTTTGTGAATGAGATAATTACACATTTGCAAGAAAAATATCATTTGTCTTCTTTGCTGGCAACGTAACTAACATAGTTACTGAGTTAATTACAAACCCCAGAAAATCAATTGATTGAACTGGCTGCAGCTGGGATTTAAATTGGATGAATTAAGAATTCCAAGCTCTTTAAACAAAGCTTTAGTAACTGAAATTGAGTGCTCAGCTGACTCTTGACTATCATTAACAATCAGAATGTCATCCAGATAAGCCATTACAATGTGTTTCTGTGCTCTTAATTGAGCTAAAACTGGTTTCAACAGTTTTGTAAAGAGTCTAGGAGCTGAACTTAATCCATTTTGGTAAAGCTTTGAACTGCCATAATTGCCCCTGCCAATAAAACTTTAAGTATCTCCGAAAAAGATGATGAATTGGTTACAGAATAATAGGCGTCTTTTAAATCAATCTTAGCCATATAAGAACCTGCTGAAATCAAATATTTTGCAGTTTTAAATGTCTCCATCTTAAAACGTTTGTATTCTACAAACTTATTTAGATCTGTAAGGTCTAGAATAATTCTACAACCACCATCTTTTTATCTCTGCGAAATATATTAGAGACAAATTGATGCTTATGTTCATAAGTTTTTTCAATTACCCTTTTTCGAATTAATTTGCCAATTTCCACATCAATCTCCATTCTTTCTTCTGGAGAAAACACATAAGCATAAGCAGGTTTATTCTGTACAGGAGGATTGACCCTTCTTTAAAAATAATAATAGCTCCTGAAACTGCTTGTAATATAAACCCGATCAGAAGTAATATTAAGCCAGGCATTATAAAATTTTTGCAATCTCCCTCCAACTGGAGATTCATCCACAGTTTCTTTAAGGATAGAAGTCTTTAATACCTCTCCATAGGAGCGTGATGGTCTCCTCTTTCCCGAATGCAGGGAAGCAGCGGCCTGTGTAGCACGATAATACCTTCGTGACAAATTTCTGCCTTTATAACGAAAATCAAAACTCCTTCGGGCCGAAAACCCTTTCCTTTGTCCAAAGACAAAAGGCTTAATAGTGCTAAAATATTTAGCTTCTTCATCCAACTGCTTCAGTTGTTTCGGCAGATTTCTCCAAAACAAATATCCAGGAGCTTGAACTCCACTTTCTTGACACAGGCTTGCATATCTAGGGTGAAATATGGGCCGAATCGCCATTTTCCTCATGCAATTGATCTCATAAAACGAATTGCACATTAAACCAAAGTATCTCTTTGAATCTTGTCCATTTCCAGTTTCTCCATTTGCCTGCCAAATGCCGTGATGGCAGCCGAAAATAATTTTAGCACCTTTTGAAATTTCATTTCTTGGGCTCTCATACTTGGAGTCATAGATGCCCATACCATCGGATTCACCGTAGGCACTTCCAATGAGGCATAAACACAATTGCCTGGTGCTTTATATAATTCTGATAATTCATTCATCACAGTACTATGAAGCTGGTGAGATACCTATAATTTATATTGGCAGCCAGGCTTTCTTCCATATCCTCACCACTTCCTTCAGGTATAGCAAAACTTTGTGCTATCCCAGGCAGATCAAGCCTTTTCTTTTTACTTTGTGGCGTGCTTTCAAAAATCATTTCAAATTCAGCAGGGTCTGCCTTCTGCAGCCCTAATTCCATCGGGATATTATCCCATGAGACTTCTTCCAGCCCAAATCGTGGGTCTGGAGTATCATATTCCCAACTTGGCCCACAGCCATATTCATCATATTGAAACCCCTCAGGGATTTTCTGGATTCATGAGGGTACTGTGACCCTTGTCTCATAATAGTTTGGAGAACTTTCTCCATATGCTCCATTTTTAGCCACATAGTTTTATTAACTGGAGGTCTTTCAAAATCAGAATCATCAGAATCCACGGGCCTCACAGTTTTCTTTTTGCATTTCTTAGGAACACTTTCCTCCGTGGTTATAATTTCCGGAGAATCTGGAAATTCTATATCGGGTAAATCAGTGGCCAACGGTATCGGAACCCGGGTCCACTCTAGCTTCGCTTCCCGTATATTTACTTTCACCCCGGGAGGCTCTTTTCAACCCGCGAAGCCTTCCTTCCCGATTTCTCCATTTTGTTAAAATTTTATCTTGTGCTCATCAGCACGTTAACGTCTAAATTTTACTTTTAGTTTCGCTGTTGGAACATCCAGCGTAACCTAAAACCCGCGCCGATGTAACTTCACTTACCTGCGGGCCGTTCCGACCGCTGCGAGGAGCTGCTCCTTACTGCAGCTCCACCTTCTGCTGCCGTCAGCGTCGACGTCATGCCTTTACCAGCGTGAGGCGGGCTCTTCTTCACGTAGTCACTCACGTGACACCGTTTCAAAATAAGAGGTCATCCATTTAGGACAAAGATCATGCAAATGTTTTTTCCTCTTGGAAGGTCATGAGTCTTTGGCAGTCTCTCCTTCCAAAGCGGCAGTTTGAGCAGAGACTGAATATTTTTAAGGCAGATAGGGTCTTTGAAAATCTACTGCTTGTAGATTGGAATATGGGATTGAGATTACAATTGGATTAACCATAATCCATTTGATTTGTTTCTTAGACAGAAAGAAGCACATACTTTCCATAAAACATTAAAATCATGCCATGAAATAATATTTGTGGAGTGCTGTACTCTGGTGCATATCCTTTTTCTTTGTCTATCATTTATCATTGCAGTTCAGTGCTTCAGTGATAGGATTAGTTTGCAGCATTTGCGACAGAAGCAGATGTACTCTGGGTCTTGAACATGCCTTGGAAGCAGCTCAGAGAAGGGTCAGAAACCCCAGGAATAGCCGAGAGGGGATCCAGAGGTCGGGTGTGGATTGAATAATCTGCCCATTGTGACAGAAAATCGATTTTTCAGGGATCACAATTTTAGGAACATCACAATTTGCACTTCATTATAACACTCCAGTAATGCAACCTCCCCCCCCCCCCACCCCCCCCCCCCACCACACTATTTTATTGAAGGCATTTCTTGAAGGAATACTCAAGTATTATCCCTCGCATCAACTCTCCTTAGTTTTATGTTGCTGTTTATCTACAGCAAGCGTCACTTTGAGGTTGACAGTTAACCTAGCAGCACACATTTGGGATGTGTGAGAAACTAGATCAGCGGATTGAAACCCATCTGGTCACAGGGATAACATGCAAACTCACACAGAGAGCATAGAAGTCATTATCAGGACTAAGCTCTGTACCACCTGATGTCTGATTGAATCAGACAGTAGGTTCATGATGGCAGGTATAAGCAGAGACACCAATGAGCGTAAAAAAACTTATTTTTGTGCAAGCTAAGGAGTCCTAATTTCCATGCATGGTAATAAAATGAATATTCAGCAATATGCACAGGTCTTCAGTTGCTAACAGCAGCAGATGCCTGCCTTTGTATTCAGCAGTTATCCACTAATGAAGCAGGGGTGAAAGCAGACCATGTGGTAGCTCCAATGTCCTGAAATTCAGTTGTCAGAAACCAGTAGAGTGAGCAATTTTAGTTATGGAATCAGCATTACCAGGCTGCTTCAGGCTGAACAACTAGGGCTCGTGGGTTCCTTTGGAAATAAGCCATAGTCTGAATTCTCAAATAATTCAAATATTCTGTGCAGTATGAGGATTCCTGTTTATAGACAACAGAAAATAGGTGCAGGAGTAGGCCATTTGGCCCTTTGAGCCAGCACCGCCATTCAACGTGATCATGGCTGATCATCCCCAATCAGTACCCTGTTCCTGCCTTCTCCCCATATCCCCTGACTCCGCTATTTTTAAGAGCCCTATCTAGCTCTCTCTTGAAAGCATCCAGAGAATCTGCCTCCACCGCCCTCTGAGGCAGAGAATTCCACAGACTCACAACTCTGTGAGAAAAAGATTTCTCGTCTCCGTTCTAAATGGATTACTCCTTATTCTTAAACTGTGGCCCCTGGTTCTGGACTCCCCCAACATCGGGAACATGTTTCCTGCCTCTAGCGTGTCCAAACCCATAACAATCTTATATGTTTCAATGAGATCCCCTCTCATCCTTCTAAACTCCAGAGTGTACAAGCCCAGCTGCTCCATTTTCTCAGTATATGACAGTCCCGGGATTTAACCTTGTAAACCTACGCTGCACTCCCTCAATAGCAAGAACGACCTTCCTCAAATTAGGGGACCAAAACTGCACACAATACTCCAGGTGTGGTCTGACTGGGGCTCTGTACAACTGCAGAAGGACCTATTTGCTCATATATTCGATTCCTCTTATAAAGGCCAATATGCCATTCGCTTTCTTCACTGCCTGCTGTACCTGCATGCTTTCTTTCATAGACTGATGTGCAAGGACCCCCAGATCCCATTGAACGTCCCCTTTTCCCAACTTGACGCCATTTAGATAGTAATCTGCCTTCTTGTTTTTGCTACCAAAGTGGATAACCGCACATTTATCCGCATTAAACTTCATCTGCCATGCATCTGCCCACTCCCCCAACCTGTCCAAGTCACCCTGCATTCTCATAGCATCCTCCTCACAGTTCACACTGCCACCCAGCTTTGTGTCATCTGCAAATTTGGGGCTCTCTACCCCCAATACCATGTGCCCTAATTTTGCCCACTAACCTCCTATGTGGGACCTTATCAAATGCTTTCTGAAAGTCCAGGTACACCACATCCACTTGCTCTCCCTTGTCCATTTTCCTAGTTACATCTTCAAAAAATTCCAGAAGATAAGTCGAGCATGATTTCCCCTTCGTAAATCCATGCTGATTTGGACCGATCCTGTTACTGCTATCCAAATGTGTGGCTATCTCATCTTTTATAATTGACTCCAGCATCTTCCCCACCACCTACACCACAGGCTAACTGGTCTATAATTCCCTGTTTTCTCTCTCCCGCCTTTCTTAAAAAGTGGGATAATATTAGCTATCCTCCAATCCACAGACACTGATCCTGAGTCAATAGAACATTGGAAAACTATCACCAACGCATCCACGATTTCCAGCACCACTTCCTTAAGTACCTTGATATGCATACCATCAAGCTCTGGGGATTTATCAGCCTTCAGTCCCATCAGTCTATCCAACACCATTTCCTGCCTAATGTGGATTTCCTTCAGTTCCTCTGTCACCCCAGATCCTCTGGCCACTAATATATCTGGAAGATTGTTTGTGTCCTCCTTAGTGAAGACAGATGAAAGTACCTGTTCAACTCATCTGCCATTTCCTTGTTCCCTCTAATAAATTCACCTTTTTCGGTCTTCAAGGGTCCAACTTTGGTCTTAACTAATTTTTTCCTCTTCACATACCTAAAGAAGCTTTTACTGTCCTGCTTTATGTTCTTGGCTAGCTTACCTTCGTACCTCATCTTTTCTCCCCGTATTGTCTTTTTGGTTATCTTCAATTGTTCTTTAAACATTACCCAATCCTCTTGCTTCCCGCTCATCTTTACTACGTTGTACATCTTTGCTTTAATTTTTATACTGTCCCTGACGTCCCTTGTCAGCCACGGTTGCCCCTTACTCCCCTTGGAATCTTTGTTCCTCCTAGGAATGAATTGATCCTGCACCTTCTGTATTATTCCTAGAAACACCTGCCATTGTTGTTCCACTGTCATCCCTGCTAGTGTATCTTTCCAGTCAACTTTGGCCAGCTGCTCCCTCATGGCCCCATAGTCCCCTTTATTCAACTGCAACACTGACACCTCCGATCTACTCTTACCCCTCTCCAATTGTAGATTTAGTACTGTGGAATATGTGATCTTGATTAGATATAGGTTGAACACTGATTTTCCGGCAACTGATGATCTGCCCTGTTCTCTAATCGGGACAAAATCATGAGCGCACTTTAAATCCCCGCCCCCCCCCCACCCCGAGAAGACCCCCCCCCCCCCCCCCAAATCATTGGCACCTCGGCCGGGTGAGGGGGTGATCTCGACCTCATCGGCACTTCCATGCTGATCAGTGGTCAAATCTTCCCCCTGCGGCCGGGGCTCTGGAGCTCCGGTTCGCCCAGTGCTGGCAGATCCGTTCCCTTAGCCGACCTGCGAGGCTGACTTTACCGGCCAGTATCTCGGCTCCCCAGTGGCCTTGGCAGGCCGTTCCAGTACCATTTGGACTCCACTTGGAGGCCCACATGGGGGTGGGCACGCCTGCCCTACCGGGTTTTCCACAGATTTGACAAATCTCAGGTCGGCGATGGATCGGCCTCCACATTACACTTTATTTTCAGCATTTATTTTGTGGTTATACTTCCGTGCAGCCATCATTAACATTTCATATTTAAAACCTGCATGTAATTACCTATAAAATGTCTAGACTCTATAAGAGCATGAATATTTGTAAATATTCAATGTGAATCATTTGTTGAGCAAATTACAAATGTTGTTATGATCTTTGTTGGAACTGGAAGCCTAGGCCTGTTTCAAACTCAATGTTTAATATCAAATACATCTTTTTTTTCTGTCAACTATATTTTACTGCAGGAAGCCTTTTGTGCTTTATGTTTTATTTTGAGAAAATCAAATTTTCCTTGAAGTACATTAAGATTCACTGTGAGAAAAGATTAAAGCTCTTAGATTGAGCCGACCTGTGTTCATAGTTTTCAATTATTTACTATTCTGTAAAGACTTTGTTCGGAAAACATCCAACTAGAATTCATCAATAGGGAAAGGAATTTAGAATGAGAATGTAGATCTTGAGTTGGTATGGATTATGGGTACAATCCAGCAGCAATTTGTGTTCCCTTTCAGTCCTGATCTTCCTTTCGTTATCAGTAATTCTCATTCTAATGTTAAGAAAATCCCAGCATACAAATGTTTAATGAAGTCAGGTCTGGGAATTTGAGTGTTAACAAAGTAGTTTATTTTTCTCACACAAAGTACAATTACAGCTCACTGTGCTCTTTTTACACATTCACATCAGATCGTTGTTTGTATGTTCCTGGGAGCCCTAACCATTTGGACAAAAAATCATGTTATCTTTCAGTGTGTGAACTGAAAAACAGAAATTAAACACAATGGGCTTTCTAAATTTGCATCTTGTTGCCAATTCAGATTTTAAAGATTTTGTCCTTTCAATTTCTAATTAAAAGGATATATGAATGTGGATTTGATGATAACACCCAAGTTTTATAGGATTAGATAATATCATTTGAGAATTAGTTACTCTATGTTTAGAAACATAGAAAATAGGTGCAGGAGTAGACCATTCGGCACTTAAAGCCAGCACCGCCATTCAATATGATCATGGCTGATCAACCAATATCAGTACCCTGTTCCGGCTTTTTCCCCATATCCCATGAACCCCTTAGCCCCAAGAGCTAAAACTAACTCTCTCTTGAAAACATCCAGTGAATTAGTCTCCACTGCCTTTTTCCACAACTCTCTGAGTGAAAAGGATTTTCCTCAGCTCAGTCCTAAATGGCCTACCCCTTATTCTTAAACTGTGACCCCTGGTTCTGGACTACCCAACATCGGGACATTTTTTCCTGCATCTACCCTAAACAATCCTTTAAGAATGTTTTATGTTTCTATAGATCCCTGTTAGTTCAAACATGACCTTTCTTACACCCTCCCGGCAGCTGCACGGATACGAGTCCACGTTGTTGACTCTACCCCCCACTTTTAGTTTAAACCCACCCGTGTAGCACTAGCAAACCTGCCTGCCAGAATGTCGGTCCCCTTCCAATTAAGATGCAACCCGTCCCTTTCGTACAGGTCACCCTGCCCCAGAAGTGATTCCAGTGCTCTAGAAATTTAAATCCCTGCCCCCTGCACCAAGTCCTCAGCCACACATTCAGATCCCCTATCTCCCTGTTCCTACCCCCACTAGCACGAGGTACTGGAAGCAACCCAGCGATAACCACCCTAGAAGTCCTGCTTTTCAGCCTCCTATCTAGTTCTCAAAACTCATGTTGTAGAACCTCCTTCCTTTTCTTACCCACGTCATTTGTGCCCGTATGCGCAACTACTTCCAGCTGTTCACCTTCCCTCCTGAGGATGTTCTTAAGTTGGTCTGAGACATCTTGGACCCTGGCACCAGGGAGGCAACACACCTTCCTCGAGTCTCACCTGTTTCTGTTTAGTTTAATATAGTTTAGTTTCTTGTCACCGAGGTACAGTGAAAAGCTTTTGTTGCGTGCTAACCAGTCAGCAGAAAGTTAATACATGATTACAATCGAGCCATTCAGTATGTACAGATGCATGATGAAGGGAATAATGTGACATTTAATCATGCCGTGAAGTTTGGCATCTCTGGCAAAGCTGTTCATCCTTACTAGCACCAGAAAATGTGGTGGTGGCCATACTTTGTGAACTCCTGCAGATGGTACAAATGTTCCCACGGTGTTGTGTAGGATATGCTAGGATTGTGATGCAGCAGCAATGAGGATATCACCATATGTTTCCAGTCAGCATGGTGAATGACTTGGAAGACCTGCCACCTGCAGTCCTCTTCCCTCTGTTGGATGAGATCTTAAGTTAAGACTGTGTTATCAGAGAACCCTTGGCAACTCGCTACAGTGCCGCTTGTAGATGGTGTATATTGTAGCCACTGTATGCTGAAATCACTGTTGAGCCATTTGCTGCACAGTATCGAGCATCTGATCTGCTTTAGAGGTCATGCCATGCCATGCCTGTTTTGGTTTCCTTTGTGATATGGCGTCTTGGGTGTTCACCAAGATATTAATAGTGGGAGATTTGCCAATGGCTCAGTCCATAGCATGCCACTTTCAACCTTTCTGTTCCTGTGCCTGTTGGGCATATCACTTTCAGGTGTTTAGTGTTATTGATTCTGAGGGGATCTGAGGTTGCAAATTGTTTGATTACAGTTCTCCTGCTGACATTAAACAATCTTGACATTTGCCATACGTTGAGCTCCTGGATCTATTTATCACGCAGAGCATGAGGAAATTGACAAAAGCCAACATTAAGTGTCCTCAATGTTAATAGCATGAGTGATCATAACAAAGTTATTCCTACTGTTCCTGTCGGGAACAGATGCATCCACGACAGGCAAAGCAGGTGGCCAAATGACTTATTCCTTCATGTTTAAGAAGGAACTGCAGATGCTGGAAAATCGAAGGTAGACAAAAATGCTGGAGAAACTCAGCAGGTGAGGCAGCATATGTGGAACAAAGGAAATAGGTAACGTTTCGGGTCGAGACCCTTCTTCAGACTGATGTGAGGGTGGGGGGGATGGGAAGAAGAAAAGAAGAGGTGGAACCATTGGGCTGAGGGAGAGCTGGGAAGGGGAGAAGAAAGTAGGGACTAACTGAAATTGGAGGTCAACGTTCATACAACTGGGGTGCAAACTTCCCAAGTGAAATATGCTCCTCCAATTTACAGTGGTCCTCACACTCGCCATGGAGGAGGCCCAGGACAGAAAGGTCGGATTCGGAATGGGAGGGGGAGCTGAAGTGCTGGGCCACCGGGAGATCAGGTTGGTTACTCCGAACCGATCAGAGGTGTTGAGCGAAGTGATCGCCAAGTGGTCTCACCGATGTAGAGCAGCTGTCACCTAGAGCAGCGGATGCAATAGATGACGTTGGAGGAGGTGCAGGTGAACCTCTGCCGCACCAGGAAAGACTGCTTGGGTCCTTGAATGGAGTCAAGCGGGGAAGTAAAGCGACAAGTGTAGCATTTCCTGTGGTTGCAAGAGAAAGTGCCAGGAGAGGAGGTGGTTTGGGTGTGAAGGGATGAATTGAACAGGGATTACACTCCAGCAGTATGAACATTGACCTCCAATTTCAGGTAGCCCCTGCTTTCTCCTCCCCTTCCCAGCACTCGCTCAGCCCACTGTCTCCGCCTCTTCCTTGCTTCTTCCCCCCCCACCACCCTCACATCAGTCTGAAGAAAGGTCTCGACCCGAAACGTCACCTATTTCCTTCGCTCAAAAGATGCTGCCTCACCCGCTGATCTTCTCCAGCACTTTTGTCTACCTTGTATTCCTTCATGTTGATTCTTCCACCATCTGGTTCAAACATCATTTGACATATTTTTGGATTTGGCAGACTTGGTCATTGATTGGACTATTGAGTTGAATTCTGGACCAACACTTGGTGATATAGACACAAATGCATTTGAGATGTTGCATGACCCGCTGATTTACTCCAGCATTTTGTGTCTATCTTTGGTGTAAACCAGCATCTGCTGTACCTTCCTACACACTTGGGGATATATATTGAATTTCCCTAACTAAATTATAGTTGGCACCTGCTTCATTCAAGTCTTCATTCAAGTGGTGATAGGCATTCAGGAATAATAATTTATCAACCAAGTGCTCAAGGAGAGCATCCTTTGTCTGATTTGACCTGAAGCTTGTGGCCACTGAATCACCCATATTCCCACACTGGACATGTTGTCTTTCTTGCCCCTATTATCTCCTTGCCCCTTAGTACCATCACACAAACCTGATTTATTCTAGTTTCTGCTCAAATATAAATAAATAACTGTAGTTTCTATATGATTTCACTAGCCCCGAGGATACACTGTGGGAACTTTATTTAATTTCTTAAAAAATAAATCAGTTTTACATTTCAACAGAATAATTAATTTATTTAAAATAAATAGATAAATGTCACCAGTGAAAAGAAGGTAACCAACTTTGCTCAAATGTAATATTTATTCTAGACAACAAAACATGGTAGACTATTACTACAATGGACTTCCCCGAATGTGCACATAGTTGCTCCCATTATTTGCTCGCTGTTTACCTAACAGGACTTTGCAATGAATGCTGCATTAAATATTAAATTGGAGTTCCAGTTTTTAATTATTCCTATATTACTTGCTTAAAAATAAATAAAACTGATGATCTGAATTGTTTTCAACTGTTTCTCTGTTACTGCATTTAATATCCATAATCTGATTCAGGTTTTCTCTGCACTATTACGATGAACCAGTATTAAGCATATTTATGATATTTTTAATATTATTATCTGCGTGTATTGCATTTCCGGACATGTTAAGCCCCTGCAAGTAGGAATTTCACTGTTCCATTGTCAAAGTTAAAGTCAAAGTCAAAGTACCCTTTATTGTCATCCAGACCTTTCGGTCATACATATAATAAAAAACAAAACACACAATAAACACATATTTAACATCCACCACAGTGAGTTCAGCAAGCACCTCCTCACTGTGATGGAAGGCAAAAGTCTCAAAGTCTTTGTCTTCTTCCCTCCTTGTTCTCCCTCTGTGCTGAGGCAATCCAGGCCTCCGATGTTATCGTCCACTGGGCCCGTGGCCAAGCCTCCGAAGCCGGGCTGCCGCCACCGCCGTCGCCGAAACACTGGAACACCGCCACAGCTCTGAAGCCGGGTCCAACGCTGGAACACCACTGCTCTGAAGCCGGGCCCGCTACCGGAACACTGGAATGCTGGAACGTCGCCACAGCTCTGAAGCCGGGTCCGCTGCCGGAACCCCACAGCCCTGAAGCCGGGCCCGCTGCCGGAACGCTGGAATGCTGGAACGTCGCCACAGCTCTGAAGCTGGGTCCGCCGCTGGAACGCTGGAACCCCACAGTCCTGAAGCCGGGCCCGCTGCTGGAATGCCACACCCACAGCTCTGAAGCCGGTCCGCCGCCGCCGCTTGAACTCTGGTACACCGCCACAGCTCTGAAGCCGAGTCGCCGCTGGAACGCCACAGCTGGAATGCCAGAACACCAGAGCTCTGAAGCCGGGTCCGCCTCCGCCGCTGGAACGCCGCCACAGCTCCGAGGCCGCCAGCTCCGCCATTAGGCCTCAGCACAGATGGAGACAGTGACGGCGGACACGACAAGAAAAGTTGCTGAAGCAAGAGACTAAAACCTTGTTTCTCCCACCCTCCACACGCCCCCCCACCACCCCCCCCCCCACACACACACACACACACACACACACACACACACACAACACACACACACACACACACACATATACAGCCTAATAAACTAAAAATTAACTAAAACAGACACAAGAAAACAAAAAGAAAAGAAAAAAACAGACGGACTGCAGGCGAGCCGCAGCTGCCAGGCAGCACCGCCACCTCCGGAGCATATGACAATAAAACACTCGTCACTTCCTTGAGGTCAGATTCCAAAATAGTAATTTGTGAATCATAGTCACGGAGTCATACACCACAGACACAGGCCCTTCAGTTCAATTTGCCCAGGCTAAAGCAAGATGCCCCATCTGTGCTAGTCCCACCTGCCTGCATTTAGCCCACATCCCTTTCAACCTTTCTTATCCATGTCCCCTTCTGAAACTCAGCTTACCATGCACAAAGTTACAATCAGCTGTTCACATCTCAATTCATCCATTTGTTGCTGCATAAAAGATGACAATTATCAAAATATGTGCTGATGCTTTATAGAACATCCAATCACCCTGCTTTGATTTTACCCATGGATGTTTGTAATATTTTATTTGGCAGGCCACAATATCTCTCACAGCTTCAGCAAATTGGTTCAGATCAGATGCACACACTGCATAAAGCTATTTTTTCCTGGTTCACCATGCTATATTTGATCAATATGTTAAATCTCTGTCCTCTAGTCCTTAACCCCTTCATCAACCAGAATAGTCTTCCTCTATTTATCTATAAACAAATTGTACGCCTCTTTGAAACCTCCTCCAACAACAGTGCTTCCAGATTGTCTTATGTGACCTCAACTGAAGCATTCCACCATGGAACACTTGAATAAATATTTTCTGCACCATCTGTGGGCTTTCACATTCTTCCTAAATTTTTGCTACTTATATTAGATGCGATACTCCCACCATGACCTGACCTGTGTTTTATAACAAAAAAAAAGTTTTTTTTTTAAACATAAACTTATTGTTTTCCTACTTTGATGAAATCGGGATCCCATAGGATTGTCATTTTCTCAAACTTCTCTGCAACGTTTTTAATATTTGTGCCCATAAACCGACATCACTTTGTTCCTTTAACCATCGGAATTTTACCATTCAATAGTAACCTGAGGGACAACATTTTCACGCAGAGGTTGGTGGGTTGATGAAACAAGCTGATAGTTGAGGCAGGTTGTAACAACATTTAAAAGACATTTGAATAGGTACATGGATAGGAAAGATTTGGAGGGATATGGTCCAAACATGGACAAACGGGATTAGCTTAGACGGGACATCTTGGTCAGTATGGATGTGTTAGGCTGAAGGGTCTGTTTCACTGCTGACTTTATGCCCCTATGGTTTTAATGATGTGAGGATTGTTTGGTGAGGATTAAAGAAGCCACTTCAAATTATGAGGAGGATACTAATTGAGCAAAGCCTTGACTCTGCCTTATCTGAATATAAATGTTAAATAACGACAGTGGAACAAACATAATCCGTTAGATGCAAACATAAATCTTTAGATGCTTTGAATGTTAGTGCCTTGGGGATCATGTTATAATGCAAATCTTTGCTGTAGCTAATCATCGATTTTCAACACAGTGTTCACATTTTCCCAGCCCTATCCAAAATACCAAAAATTCTTCTCCTTTTTAATTCCAATTGTCTGCATAAATTTGATGTGAATTAAACACGATAGTCAGTGATAACGAACACACTTCAGTTGGTAGATGGGCATAGTCAGATATGTCAAAGATGTGCAGATTTGTAGGTTAATAGGCTTCTGTAAATTTGCCCCGAACGTTTAGGACAGAACAGTGTATCGATGGTCGGCATGGACTTGGTGGGTTGAAATGCCTGTTTTCACATTGTTTCACTACAATCTCGAAACAAAACCATTTGAAAATTATTTGAAACTAGCAGGTGTTGGAATGACAGCTTCTTAATTGAGACATTAAGATTCTTGACGAATAAGATGGAATGTTTACATGCGTGTGAAGATGATATAAACAATTATAATTACACATTTTTGTTATTTTGTCAAATATTATTGAATATTACCACATGAAAAACTTGGAAAACAACTTCCCTGTGTCGAAACAAAAAGATGTTTCAAACGGATGGCACATTCCTGGAATCGTGTTTAAATTAGATGTGCTGTTTAGTAAAGAAAAGTTTTGATCCGTATTTATTTTTTTCGAATTGGTTGCTCTCATTGCACCTCTGAATGACTTCTTCAGTCTCAGTTTAGTTTTTTGTCACGTGTACCGAGGTACCGTGAAAAGCCATTGTTGCGTGCTAACCAGTCAGCGGAAAGGCAATGCATGATTACAATCGAGCCATTTACAGTTGTCTTTAGCAAGAAGATTGCAAAATTATATAATGGACTTTATGATTAGAGATTTAAATTACTGGGTTGCAGAACAAGATCAAAGGAGATAAATAATTTTGAAGATGCGGAACTGGTTTTACAGCAATAGGAAATACCTTATAATTGATATTGACAAATGTTTAACAAAAATTAAAAGCAAGTAAACAATCTGGCAATCTACCGAAGGGACTCTACCATCTATGAGAACAAAAGCAATACTTACACTTATGCCATATAGCTTTAACAACCTTTTTTTTTTTTAACTCATTCCTGTTTGTTTATTTTTGTTAGAAGTAAGTACAGTAGTCTGGTACTTAAGTACCTAATACATAAATACATATTTTCTTTCTTGTACAACTTCGTACTTTTGGTTCAATAATAAAAGAACAGTAATAAAAGAACAGTGAGAGAAAAAAGAAATAAAGAGTGTCGGAATAGATAGACAAGGGAGTAGAAACAGAAAACAAAAGAAATAAAGGACAGAGTTGAGAAGTTAAAAGATTTAAACAAAAGGAAAAAGTAAAAAAAAGGGAGATTAGGAGAGATCTACCTATCTCATATTTTTGCCCATCTGTCACCCAGTTCTAAACCATTTAATTTCTAAGGTTATGTTATGTTGCACCATATGCTTGTAAAAAGTTGATGAACGGATACCAAATCTTTAAGAATAGGTCTACTTTGCCTAGTAAGAGGAATCTAATTTCTTCAAGATGTAGCATTTCAGACATATTGAATCCACATTTTGAATGTTGGCGTAGGTGCGTTTTTCCAAAATTTAAGTATAAGTTTTTTTGCTGTTATTAGACCATAATTAAGAAAAGCTTCTTGGAATATAGTTGGTTTACTTCCCTCTTCCATTGATCCAAAGATAATCAATTCGGTATTGGGGTTCAATTTTGTGTTAAATAGTTTTGTAAAAATTCCAAAAATTTCATTCCAAAATGTATACAGTTTTGTACAAGAGACAAAGGAATGTGCTATAGTGGCATTTTGAGTTAGACTTTTGTCGCAGATGGGGGAAACATTTGAAAATATTTTATTCAGTCTTGTTTTCAAATTATATAATCTATGTAAAATTTTAAATAGAATTAGGTTATGTCTTACATTCATTGAACATTTGTTTACATATAATAAATTTTTATCCCATCTATCATTCGGAATTTTTATCAATAACTCTTGTTCCCAGTCTCTTCTAATTGCCTCTGACATTGGTGTTTCTATATTTAGAATTATATTATATAAGTAAGATATTAAATTGCTTGATTCTGCCTTTCTATTCATTCCTTCCTCCAATAGATCGGAGGTTAAAGTTTGATATCCTTGTATATACTTTTTCAAATAATCTTGAATTTGAGTGTATTTGAAATATTGATTACTTTTCAAATTATATTTTAGTTGTAATTGTTGGAATGATAAAAGTTTTCCCATTTCATACATATCTCCCATCGTTTTAATTCCTATTCTTTCCCAATGGATAAACATTTTATCAATAATGGATGGTTTGAATGAGGGATTATTAGCTATTGGAGAAAGAAGCGATAATTTTCTTAATTTTAAAGTTAATTTTATTTGTTTCCAAATTCGTATTATACTATGAATAATTGGATTCTTCTTGTATATTACATTGTTCAGTTTTATCGGGGAAAGAAGGATCGCTCCTATATTATAAGGGGAACAATCCTCTTTCTCCATTCTTATCCAATCTACCTGTTGGGTAGAACTGTCCAACCAGTAGATTATATTTTTAATATTCACTGCCCAATAATAATACAATAAGTTAGGGAGTGTCAGTCCCCCTGATTCTTTAGATTTACACAAGAGTTTTTGTTTAACTTTAACAACCTTTATCAACAGAATAATACACAAACAACCTTTATCAACAGAATAATACATTAACAACCTTTATCAACAGAATAATACATTCTAAATTACATTATATTGTACTGCTTCCATTATAAAATATCTCTTTCGGTTGGAGTGCTTTTATCTCACAACAACTTCATTTTAGAAGTTATCTGGTGGATGATGCAGGCATGAATCTGGTCATGTGTCGCAGCATTTCTGTTTTTGTGTCTTTGACATCAACATATATCTTAAAAAAGAGTCTTTAGTTATATACATGGTCATTATTTCAGACAGCAGGTAAAACCAAACACAGATCTTTAGTGGAGTAGCTGATAGTTTTTGGACTCACAGAGTCACAGAGCTGTAGTTTAGATTAGAAATACAGCATGGAAACAGGCCCTTAAGCCCACTGAGTCCACATCGACCATTGATCACCCTTTTACACTAATTCAATGTTATTACATTTTCTCATCCATTCCCTACACACAAGGCACAATTTACGAAGATCAATTAACCTACAAACCCACGTGTTTTTGCGGTGTGGGAGGAAACCAGAGCATTGGAGGTATCCCACGCGGTCATGGAGTGTACTTGCAAATCTGCAGAGATGACGCCTGAAGTCAGGATTGAACCTGGGTCCCTGACGCAGCAGCTCTATGAGTTGTGCCACCCCAATGTACAGTATGGAAACTGGATCTTTAGCCCAACCTATCCATGCTGACCAAATTGACATTCTGGCCAGTCGCATTTACCTGCATTTGACCCTTATCCCCCCAAACCATTTCTATCCACATATCTGTACAAATGTCTTTTGAAAGTCGCAATTGTATACTCTTCTCTGGCAAGCTTGTTACAGGTATGGACTGCCCTTCTGATATCCCTCTGAAATCTCTGTCTCCCCTTCAAAGCTACCCCCTCTAGTTTTAGAATCTCTTACCATTGGGAAAAAGACTGAGCATTCACTTTATCCACACCTCTCTATTATTTATCCTTTAGTTAGGTCACCCCACAGCATTCTTGGCTGCAAAGATAAAGGTCCCAGCCCATCCAACCCCTCCCTGTCACTCAAACCCAGACGTCTGGGTAACACCCTGGTGAATCTTTTCTGATGAATTATTTTGGTGAATCTCAAATGGCTGATCTTTCTTACCTGGATCTGAAACTTTCTTCATTGAAGCCAGGATCTATGGTCAACAGTGTTGTCAGGTGGGACATTAAGTCAACATTAAGACTGATTCAATTGGTTGTCTCTTGGAATGTGCATGCAAAATTTAGTTTGCAGTATTGACAGATTAGTACATCTATATAACTAAAAGTCTCATCTAGACCACGTCCTGTCTGCGCTGTATATTGATTTTAGAAAAAATGCTACCCTATATCGCTATGCTTTTGGCCATCTTACTCACAGTCCTCCTCTGCTGAGGCAGCCCCGAGGATTTTTCTGATCGAAGAAAAATAAAAAAGTTTTGAGTGTTTAAGAAATCTTGAGATCAGCTGATTGGTCTTCTCGCCTGACTATCACCATGATGAAGGTAACACCCCTTCCAGGGAGGGGGGGGGGGGGCAGCACTATAACACCCCGGATGCCTGGACGTGAGTCAGTCACTCTGGAAGATCGCGAGGAAGAGGCCATAACTGTGATTCTAAACTGTGAATCAACTGAACTGTGAGTCTGCAATGTACTTGCAATAAATGATTTGTTAGCCCTTAATGAAAATTCGGCTTGAAACTGCAGTGGAAATGGAAATTAAATGAAAATGCAATGAGCTGTTTGGCCTGCCCTGTGCTTGAAACTGCAATGGAAATGGAAATGAAATGAAAATGCAATGAGATGCTTGGCCTGCCCTGTGCTTGAAACAGCAATAAAAATGGAAATGAAATGAAAAGAGTTATTTGGCCTGCCTGAAACCACGAATTTTGGCCCACAAAGCACCTGGCACAGTAGCACAGTGGTAGATTTGCTGCCTTACAGCACCAGAGACAGGGTTCGATCCTGTCTACAGGGGCTGTCTGTATGGAGTTTATACGTTCACCTGTTTCCATGCCCTATCTCTAAACTAAACTAAAATAAAACAAAACTCAATCCCTTCCTCACCATCTCTGTAACTTAAAACAAACTGCTTTTCTGTCTTTTTCAATTTTAACTCCTAGTCTTCAAGCTGAATCTTTAATTCTGTTTTACTTTCAATGGGTGTTCCCTGACTTGCTTAGTCTTTCCAACCATTTCTGATTCTATTTAATTTGTTTTTGTTGTTATTTTTTATTATTTTTTCTCATAATAAACTATTTTGTTATTGATATAATAAAATAATTTGAATTTGTGTTTGCATAAAGCACAGAGAATAAACATCACTCCATGGGCTTGATTACGTTTACTATTAGTGATATACTATAGACATTGATTAAGCATATGTATAAAACCAGAAATAAATATTTACAAGGTAAGGTTTTTCTATAGTTTATCTTATTATTCTTCAAGTACTTTGCGTACAGGGGGATGAGGATTTCTAAAATACGCCCGATGTTCCTATTGTTAAACCTAGTATCTCATATTTTCCTTCGGCAATCTTCCCATATTTATACACAGGTAGTCCTGTTGTGATGCATCATGAGAAATGGGTAGGATGCTCACTGCCAGAGTATCATCTTATCTTCCCAATTATATGTCACCAAATTGGTATATTTTTTAGCAACAGAAACTCTGCAGATGCTGGAATTTGTTGGAGTTTGTTCCTAGGGTTCTAGGAACAAACAGAACCCTAGAAGTGATCAGGAGCAAATTGGGAGGAAAAATATCTAAGTTGACCAATGGGTCGAGAGCCTGCAGCAGGACTGAGACGGAAGAGGAAAGATGGCCAATAAATAGCAGTGCTATGGACAGCAGAGGCATGAGTGGAAGCAGATAAAGCGTTGATGATAATGTTGATGAGCAGATGGAATCAGTCGACACTGAAGGAGATTGAGGAGGGGATGGGAACGCTGGATGATAAGCATATCAGAAAATTCTGCCCTTCAGAATCCTGTGGTTGACACAAGCTGCCCTTTGCAGTTGCACTTACAGAGCTGTTCAGCAGTACAAAACTGAACCTGGTAGTAATCAGAGCCGGACGTACAAATGAGCATGACTAGTGAAAGTTTCAGGTTCACATTGATTGTAAATGTAAAAAAAAATCATAACTATATTTGTTATTCGTGAACTATGAATCATCGTTATAATTGTTATTCATGAACAATGAAAATAAAATATAGTAAGGCAACTGTATATTTAGTACACTTCTGGAAAGGTTTTCTGTATTAACACCTGGTTATAAAATATAGAGTAAAATGCAGGTTTTACTTTTTTTCTGCCATGTATCAAGTATGAACCTCAGTGTGGTGAAGCCCCCATTCCTGTTAGACTGTCAATAGAATGGGGTGCGATGTTAGACTGATTGATTGAAGTTCTCTTCTTCTCCCCTGGCTCAAAGGATTTCAGTGAGCTTTCTTGAAACCAATTTAAATGAAAATGATTGGCAACATTGAATGAGGTCTCTGGCCCAGCTAGTTCCTGTCAGCATTTACCATAGGAAAGCAAATAGAAAATAGCTGTAATTTATTTACCAATCCTGTTTCCATATCTCCTCAAACCTGTTTTCCTCTCTGTATTCATCCAAGCGAAACATGAATGTTATAGTATTTTCTGCTCGAAACTTTTAATTCTGGACTCTAATTCTAAAGCCACTCAACTCTCCAGCCAACAAAAGATTTTCAAGACTAAATTTTAAATTGCATCTCACCTTAAAAGGAATCAGAATTCAACTTCCCTATTCCCATTAGCTGATTAAACACAAACATCAAATTGCCTATTAATCTGTTTGCT
The DNA here is from genome assembly GCA_035221665.1 of Okamejei kenojei. Lineage (NCBI taxonomy): Eukaryota > Metazoa > Chordata > Chondrichthyes > Rajiformes > Rajidae > Okamejei > Okamejei kenojei. The sequence continues at coordinate 41,800,052 of CM069146.1, forward strand.
TCAGCATATTAAAACAAATGTTTTGTAGGTCCTCCTGGCTGCTGCTCACTTACTCGCTAGAAGCTCATCCGCCCTTTGACAGGTCTTGTTTTTGGTCCTGCCAGGGGTCCACAGCCCCCTCCTCACCTGGCGAACCAGGTGGGGTAGACGGTTTAGTCGTCGACTATGATGGGCCAAATGGTTAATTCTGCTCCTTTAACTTATGAAATATAACGTGCTTGTCACAACTGTTTTAAAATATGCAATGTAATCATAAACACCATGTTGGATACCATTCCAATTGTTAATTATGTGCTTGAAAACTAGTTGGAATTTAATTTCTGCACTATCAATTTCTTACTCTTGAGGATGTCAGTTAGAGATATAGCATGGAAACAGACCCTTCAGCCCATCATGTCCATGCCATCCATCAATCTCCCGATCACATTAATTCCATGTTATAATGTTAGTTCCATGTATCCCACTTTCTCATCCACTCCCTGCATATGAGAGTCACTTTCAATGTGTTTAATACAATTTTATGCATTTTATTCATTCAATGTATGTTTTAATAACCACGTGATGATAGAAACATAGAAACATAGAAATTAGATGCAGGAGTAGGCCATTCGGCCCTTCGAGCCTGCACCGCCATTCAATATGATCATGGCTGATCATCCAACTCAGTATCCCGTACCTGCCTTCTCTCCATACCCTCTGATCCCCATAGCCACAAGGGCCACATCTAACTCCCTCTTAAATATAGCCAATGAACTGGGCTCAACTACCCTCTGTGGCAGAGAGTTCCAGAGACTCACCACGCTCTGTGTGAAAAAAGTCTTTCTCATCTCGGTCTTAAAGGATTTCCCCATTTTCCTTAAGCTGTGACCCCTTGTCCTGGACTTCCCCAACATCGGGAACAATCTTCCTGCATCTAGGCTGTCCAACCCCCTTAAGAATTTTGTAAGTTTCCATAAGATCCCCTCTCAATCTCCTAAATTCTAGAGAGTATAAACCAAGTCTATCCAGTCTTTCTTCATAAGACAGTCCTGACATCCCAGGAATCAGTCTGGTGAACCTTCTCTGCACTCCCTCTATGGCAATAATGTCCTTCCTCAGATTTGGAGACCAAAACTGTACGCAATACTCCAGGTGTGGTCTCACCAAGACCCTGTACAACTGAAGTAGAACCTCCCTGCTCCTATACTCAAATCATTTTGCTATGAAAGCTAACATACCATGATCTTCTAATGCTATTTCCAGTTTTGTTGGAGCATGTAATCACATTAAGCCTTGCTATAGGAATATCAAACATTTGATGGGCATGTTAATTGGAAATGCTCTTGTTTGCTTTATTTTATATTAACTTGTGGTATAGTTAACATTCTAACATCTCGAAAAATAGTTAAAGGAAGATCCAACTCCTCTATGCCTTAATCATTTTATGCAATAGGTTTTGTGTTCGCACCCCATTATTAAAATGATTAATGCAGTTTCAGAATTCTATGTGAAAATATACTTTATATATATTTATCATAAATAGTTCATCTTTACTTAATTTGCACCCATGATTCTATTCCGGTTTAGTTTGCAGATTAATTGAAGAAAATGTCTCCAATATTTGAAGAAACAAATTCATATATTTTCAAAGCTGAAAATCGGGCCCATACTCCTCGCATTCTTCAGGTCAAAGCATTCACACCAAATCTTAGAATTCACTTCATTGCTTGGCCGTTGTAATACACGGTAGGTTACTGACTGTGCCAGGCAAAGTAAATATTTAATAGTGGAAGCATAGCACAATGGCACAGCTGCAGATATTCAGCACAAAAGACCCAGGCTCAATTCCTGATTTCTGGTGCCCCCTCAGTGGAGTTAGTACATTGTCCCTCGAAGAGTGTGGTGCTCTGGTTTTCTTCCATTAGATTAGTTTAGTTAGATTAGATGAGTTTAGTTTATTGTCACGTGTACTGAGGTACAGTGAAAAGCATTTTTGGCACATACATTGCAGTCAGTGGAAAGACTACACATGATTACAGATAGAGATACGGGATAAAGGGAATAAAGTTTAGTGCAAGGTAAAGTCCGATTAAAGCTAGTCCGAGGGTATTCAATGGGGAGGATGGTAGCTCAGGGCTGCTCTCTAGTTGGTGCTAGGATGGTTCAGTTGCCTGATAACAGCTGGGAAGAATCTGCCCCTGAATCTGGAGGTGTGTGTTTTCACACTTCTGTATCTCTTGTCTGATGGGAAAGGAGGGAGTGTCTGGGATAAGACTCGTCCTTGATTGTGCTTGCTGCCTTGCCGAGGACCCAAGGGCAGGCAAGCTGGTAGGTTATGTAGATAAGTGGTACCTTCTAAAAGAGGGCCAGGAGGAGCTGATAGGACTATGGGTGAATAAAATGTGTTTAGGACTAGTGTTAATGATGTTTGATGGTTAGTGGGCTGAAGGTGATGTTATATACTTTATTAACTGAATTTAAGGTGAGTATCCAATTATTGCCATTGTAATCAATTATTAAAATCAGCAGTAAATTGGATTTCACAGTATCGATGTAGCTTGTATTCATCAAAAAGTGTAAAGTAATTAGATAGTGTGTATGTGGTTTAATCACTGAAAATTTTACTTGTTCTTATTTACAATGACACAGACTGTTTAACCCAGTCAGCTCTCAGGGAAGTAATCCCATTTGTCCCATTCTCCTCATCTCCAAAACTCTCCAAGACCATACGTACCCATCAACTAACCCCCCCCCTCCCCACCCCTCCCCCCCCCCCCCCCCCCCCCCCCCCGATTCTTACTGCCATTAGCCTGCACTGTAGAACATTTTGCTATAGCCAATTATACAATCTATGTATCTTTGTGAAATGGGAGGTAAATGGAGCAACTCATTGTAAAGAGAACAAGCAAACTTCACACAGACAATGGGCATGTTTATGTGCTGTAAACCATGATGATCAATACATAAATAAAAATCAATAATTACAGATGCTGAAACTCTGAAATAAAAACAGAAACTGCTGGACACATTCCCTGGCTCTCTCTGCAACTTAAAACTATTTATGTTCCTTCTTTCCCAGTTCTGTGGAAGGGTACATGACCTCAAATGTTAACTCAATTTCTCATTCAACTGGTTCTCCCTGACCTGCTGAGTGTTTCCAGTACTTTCTGTTTTTATTTCACAGAATACTAAAATCCTATTTCAATATTATTCTTATTTTTTTAAACACTTTTTAGAGATACAGTGTGGAAACAGGTCTTTCGGCCCACGGAGTCCGCGCCGACCAGTGTTCACCCTGTACACTAGCACTATCCTACGCACTAGGGACAATTTTACAAATGTTACCATGCCCAATTAACCTACAAACTACGTCTTTGGAGTGTGGGAGCAAAGCGGAGCACCCGAAGAAATCCCACACAGAGAGAATGTCCAAACTCTGTTCAGACAGCGCCCATAGTCAGGATCGAACCTTTATCTCTGGCGCTGTAGGGCAATAAGTCCACCGCTGCATCACTGTGCCGCCCTAACATACATCTTCATGCAAAAGATAAAATCACGTTCTCACTATGGTCCTATTTGCTCTCTCTGTTGATATCCAATTTTATATTGATATTTTTTCTTTGCCCTCTTCTCAACCTGGTACATTGTGCATTGTTTTTACTTCTGCTGATTATTTTCTACTGATAGAATCTGCTTTTCATTCCACTGCAGCTGATCAGTCTCATATTCACACATCTGTCACCATTGGGCTGCCGTTTGATATGCCACTTTTTTGACTAATTAATCTGGCTTCTGCCCATGACCATACCACTTAAATTAGCTAATTGGTAGTCCAAAGACTGTTAACTTCATTTATTTTCAGTGCAAACCTAATTAGCTCATGGCCATTATTACTGAGATGTTCTTGCTTCCAATAATTTACATGTGCTGCTTCATTATTCAAAACAAGATCAGACAAAGCTGCCTTTGCCGTTCTACATGCAATATATTGATTAAGGAACTTGAAGCTTCCATACTCAGTCTTCATCACCACAGTTATGTATAAAGTGCTAATCCTTGCATGATAATTGTTTTCCTACTGGTTATTATTCACATCTAGTCTTTGAATTAACACTGCACGATACTTTGTTCTCTCCCATATACTCTACAATGCTCTTAAAAATGTAGAGCCTGGATTTTTTTTTTTCTCTCACGAAGACAATCGCAATTTGTTTTGTGCTGTTGGAATCATAAAAAAATATCCTCTGTGCTTCACAGGAGCATTGTAAAACAAAAGTTGGAATCAAGTCACTTGAGGGATATTTGGGACAGCGATCATGAAGGTTCGTGCATTATTTTAGAGGAGGATATATAGAGAGCCTGAGACTCAAATAGCATAAGCAAAAATCAGGAATGGTGGCATATGGAAAAGTAACCCTGGAGTCATATTTGACCCTCAGATGAGATGCAATGAGATTACAAATCTGTGCTATCACTAGAATGGTTTCTCTTTAGTGTTTTTAAAACTGCCCATCTCCATCTGTACGTTGCACAAATCCTCTTCGATGCTTTTGTGTCTGTGAGGCCTCCAATGATGTACTGGTCACTCTCCTTTTTACCTTCCACTACTTTTTGTATTCCATAAGTACCATTCCCCTCTTACTTGTGTACATTAATAATACCATCATTTCAAATGATTCAATCTTTATTTACATTGTGCACATTAATAATACCATCGTTTCAAATGATTCAATCTTCATTCAAATCCCTTCATGATCCTCTCCATCGTTTTGAATTGTAGTGGTAAACCTGTGAAAAAGCTGTGAGTTGCTTATACGACTGCATGGCAAAATAAAGACATCAACTTCAGTGGTAAAATAAGGCAACAGAATGATGTAGACTTCGGGCATGTTTAATTAAAAAAATAATTATTCCATTAACTTCTCACTAGTTGTACATTTGGTTTTAAGCACTAAAGTGTTCTGATGTCCAATTCGGAATGTCTGTCTCATCTTGTATTCTTTGTGATTAAAGGATATATTTTCACATAAAATAGAAAACGTGAGATTCAACACAGTATTCTTCTTAACAATATATGAATATGGAATAAACTGACAAACATCAATCATAAAAGATCAATTTTAAACCTTGCTTTCATATTAAGGGGGAAAAAAACATGATTAATCAAGAAGATTTCTTTGATATTTTTATAAAGCTTTTTCCTGTGGATATCAATGCAACAAAACAACTTACATTTGTAGAGCCTGCTGAGTGCTGCTGTAATACTTCGGAAAAAGGGCTCGGTATACTCAGAATGTTTGGATGATAATCAAAATAAGAGCAGAAGGAAAGGCTTTTAATGAGGGAGGTGCATGTAATTGCTCATAGGTTTAGGCGGGTTTAGATATATTATTATCACGTGCATTATCCAAGGAACTGTGAAAGGGCTTTGATTTAAGTTTAGAAACACAGCACTGAAACAGGCCTTTCGGCCCACCTGTACAGAGTTTGTACTTTCTCCCCGTGAGGTGCATGGATTTTCTCCGAGATCTTTGGTTTCCTCCCACACACCAAAGATGTACAGGTTTGCAGGTTTATTGGCTTGGTGTAACTGTAAACATTGTCCCTAGTGTGTGTTGGATAGTGTTAATGTGTGGGGTTCACTGGTCGGTGCAGTCTCGGTGGGCCGAAGGGCCTGTTTCCGTGCTGTATCTGTATCTCTCAACTAAAAACCCATGCAGGTCATGAGGGGAACGTACAAACTGCGTACAGACAGCACTGGTGGTCAAGATCGAACCCGGGTGTCTGGCGCTTTGAGGCAGCAACTCAACCACTGCACCACCGTGCTACCCTAGCGGATGTGTAAGCTATCTAATCAGTTCAGACAATACTGCACATAAATACACTCAGTCAAACTCAAATACAATTGATAGAGCAAAATGGGAAGGTACAGGATACTGAGTTGGATGATCAGCCATGATCATATTGAATGGTGGCGCAGGCTCGAAGGGCCGAATGGCCTAATCCTGCACCTATTTTCTACATTTCTATGTTTCTGTATGGAGTGCAGAATATAGTTCTCAGCATTGTGGTGCTTCAGTTTCAGAGACTAGGTACCACAGTACCATGAGAGCCATTTATTATTCAAATATTCATGAATGGCCAGAAGCTCATTCCCAGTTGGTGGACACTACATTTGCCTTTGAAATAAATGCAGCCAAATTTCTGAAGCAAAGTACATTAATTCGTAGAACACAACCACAATGGATCATTAAGTGGTAAAACTGCCAATGAGCAGTTAGTATGAACCTGGGGAATGTGTTCATTCAACCAACAATTTTAGTTAACAAAATACTGCCACGTATACTGCTTTCATTCTAATTGTCTCTGCCGTTCGCCTGCCTCTCAGACTTTCTCTTGCTTTTCTCTTGCTTTCCTCTTGCTTTCTTGGTGCACTGTATTCATTCAGTCATGTTGTTTGGTCCTTTCTTGCTTTGGCATTTTTTTTCCTCTGGTGGAGGCTCGTGGGGCAATATATTTGAAGTTGTAAAGATTCCACTTGCCATTCTTTGGCTCACCTTCCCAACTGATCTAGGTTTAGTTTAGTTTAGTTTAAAGATACAGCCCTTTGTCCCAACGAGCCTGCACCGACCAGCAATCCCCACACATAAACACTATCCTACACACACTAGGGACAATGTACATTTATACCAAGCCAATTAACCTACAAACCTGTACGTCTTTGGAGTGTGGGAAGAAACCGAAGGTCTCCTAGAAAATCCATGCAGGTCACGGGGAAAACGTACAAACTCCACACAGACAGCACCCGTAGTCAGGATTGAAGCCGGGGCCCTGGCACTGTAAGGCAGCAACTCTATTGCTGCGCCACTGTGCCACTCATAAATATTATAGATCCTGCTATAAACTATGATATCCTTCCTTATTGTTGCCATTATCACCAATTTTGGTGCCATCTGCAAATTTACCAACAATATTAACTGCATTGTCATCCAAATTGGTAATGTAGATAACAAACAAGAGTGGACCCACACGAACCATTATGGGTCTCCACTGGCCAGAGGTAGGTAATCAGAGAGAAACAACCCTTCACTACTTTTAAGTTACTCCAACATTTTGTGTCTACCATCACAACTAATCTTTGATTCATGCTTCCAAGCCAATTTTGAATTCTGTTGGTGAGTTTGCCTTGGATTCCATGGTCTCTCTCCTTCCGATCAGCCTACCATGCGGGACTTGGCTGAAGAACTTGCTATGTGCACACAGACAATGTCCACTGGCTTTCCCTCATCAATCCTCTTAGTGACCTCATCAGATGCATGGGACATGATTTCCCAGGACAATGCCAAGCTGACTATCTGTAGTTGGTCAACGTCTATCCAAATGCTGTTAAATCCTATCCCTAAGAATCCCCTCCCGCATCTTCTCACAAGGTCTGATGATTCACTTGCTCAAGCCCTGGGGCGTGCAGTTCTCAATTCATTGTGTGCAGTGCCCTGGTGCTGTTTTGTGTTGTGTTGATTTAATCACTTAATCTTAGAATGATAGCACAGAAACAGGCCCTTTGGCCCACAACATCTGTGCCAAACATGATGGCAAGACAAACTCTTATCCTTGGCACATAGTCTATATCCCTTCATTCCCTGAATATCCATTTGCCCATCCAAAAGCCTCTAGCATATTTGCCCCCACCGCCACCACTGGCAGCACATTCCAGGCACTCACCATCTTCTGTGTAAAACACGTGCCTTTCTATCTCCTTTTAAACTTTGCAACTCTCACCTTAAAGCTATATGCTCTAGTATTTGATATTTCAACATGAGAAAACGTTTCTGAGATCTATCATATCTAACCCTCTCATGATTTTATATACTTCTATCAAGTTTGCCATCAACCTCCGACGTTCCAGAGAAAACAATCCAAGTTTGTCCAACCTCTCCTTGTAGTTAATATCCTCTAATCGAGGCATCATTCTGATGAAGCCTCCCCTGCACACTTTCCAAAGACTCCCCGTCCTTCCTGTTTTGGTGCGACCAGAACTGCATATAATTCTCCAAATGCGGCCGAACCAAAGTCCTACAAAGCTGAATTATGTCTTCTTGACTCCTGTGCACAATGCCTTAACCAATGAAGAAAGCATGCCATATGCCTTTTTTTACCACTCCATCTACTTTCAGGGAGTTACGGTGGACCCCAAGATCACTCTACATTAATGCTTCTAAGGGTCATGTCATTAATTGTATATTTCCCCCTTTCATTCGACCTCCCAAACATCTCATACTTACTCAGATTAAACTCTTATCTGCCATTTTTCCACCCATTTCAGCAAGCCGATCTATATTGAACTATACTCTTGACAGCCTTCCTCACAATCCATGCCAGCAGCAATCTTGATGTAATCTGCAAACTAACTAACAAACCCTTCTACATTTATGTCCAAGTTATATGTATCCTAAACAACAGAGGTGCCAGCAAAGATCCCTGTGACCATCGCAGGTCATAGACCACTTGCCTGAATATTGTCCTCCCACATAAAGCTCTGTCTTCTCACAGTAAGCCAGTCATGAATCCATACAACCATGTCACTGTTAATGTAGTGCGTCTTAATATTCTGGATCAGCATACCACAGGTGATTTTAACTTCATGATTTTGAAATAGCAGTGCTCCTCTACCCAATACTCTCAAACACCAATAACTCTTCCAACACCAATAACTCTTCCAACACAATCCCAGACACTGCAGGGATCACCACTGTCTATGATTTCAAGACTTCTACTGTTTGAAAATTTTAAATACCTCCTCACAATGCCATTGGAAAATAAATTAGCCCACAAGTGCATACATAGTGCAAGATAATAAAACAACCATTTTAATGGCTTGACCCCAATGAATGCGCGTGCATACTCTGCATTATAACCAGTGCTTTTGATTGCAGCTTTGATCTAAATTTTCAAACGGGCCCCAGTCTAAGTCAGAAGTTAATCAAGCTCCTTTGAATGCAGTTTGGAAGTCTTATGTATATCATGAATTCTTTGAAGATTATTTGGCTGGCACATAAAGTCAGCTAGTCTCACTTTTCCCCATTTCTGTGGCTGGCTCCACAATTGTGCTAATAACCAATCGGGTTAACTTAAAGCGGTCTTTTTACTGATGATGTAGCTGGTGTATCGGCACTGACTTTTTTTCAACATCAAAAAGATGCCTTCATCATAATAGATTTTGCACTTGCTTAAAGGAAAATATGGTCACAAATAATTTTCAGACGTGAAATAGCATAAATACTGTTAATTGTCAGTATGCATTTAAAATGATCACCATTTTAAAGGGTGATGTCTATTCCTAACTGGCTTGGAGAAAGAAGGTGCTGGAGAGCATCTCAACTCCTGCAGTTTGCGTGGTCTGAGAGTTTTAGGAGATGGATCCAATGGTGATGAAGGGTTGGCTTTTGTGTTTCTAGATCACTAGTTCACAAGTCATAGGAGTAGAATTAGGCCATTTGGCCCATCGAGTTTCCTCCACTCATTGCTAATCTCTGCCTTCCCCCCATAACCCTTGACACCCGTTCAAATCAAGAATTTGTCTAGCTCTGCCTTAAAAATATCCACTGACTTGGCCTCCACATCCCTGCGTGGCGATGTGTTCCACAGATTAACTACCCTCTGACGAAAGAAGTTCCTCCTCACCTCTTTTCTAAAAGAGCGCTCTTTAATTCTGAGGCTATGACTTCTGGTCCTCAACTCTCCCATCAGTGGAAACATCCTTTCCACATCCACTCTATGCCTTTCATTATTCTGTAAGTTTCAATGAAGGTCCCCCCTCAACTTTCTAAACTCCAGCGAGTAGCAGCCCAGTGCTCCTACTGCTCATCATGTGCTCATCATCAGTCAGGATAGTTTGTGCCTCAGAGGGCAAGCTGGAGCTGGTGGTGATGTCCCGATCCCTCGCCTCCCTCTGGGGATAAGGGTTGCGGGTTTCACAAAGCCACGTACAGTATATGAATATCGGCAGTGATTTTTTGCAGCAGGAACACATTGCGATTGTAATGCCACAGAGGTGGAAGCAGTGGGTGTTTGAGGTGGTGCCAAGCAAGTGGGTTGCTCTGTCCTGGATTGTATTGAATGTAGTTGGCAATGTACTCACGTGGGAAAGTGGAGAACGGTCTATCGCCCTGGTGAGCTATACATTGCAGAGGGTGGAATGTCTTTGAGGAATCAGGAGTTGTGTCAATTCTCACAGTCTGCACAGCTCTGTACCTGCTAACATCAATTTACGTGGCTGGTTTAATTGAGATTCTGCTTAATAGTGATTTCAATGATGCGAATGGTGGTGGTTAGATTTTCTATTGTTGGAGATGGCCTTGCTTGGCACTTATGCAGCAGAAATGTTTAAAAAAAAACCAACTTGTATGTGCCCTTAATGTTGGAAAATACTCTCACTGTTTCCAAGAACTGTGAGGGAAGGGAAATGTTTGAAAAGCTTTTAATCTTTTGTGCTTTGGTTCATGATACCACTTTGATTTTTTTTAGAAATGAAAAGCCACAAATCCATGCACGCCTGTCTTATTTGCACAAACTCCCCTCATGACTTAAGATGCCTTAGCTTTTGAAAAATAATTAACAAAAGAAATACTTCATAAAGAAGGCACAATAAATGTTAGGAGTAATTTTGATACAAATTACTGCACAAGAGGAACAGGACTTTGTGATCACTCGATTTCTTTTTGTGAGCTTACAATCTTTATATTGAGATAAAGAATAAATCAAAGTGGCTGCATGATATTTATACCAATGAACAAATATTTACAAGTAGGGATTTAAATAAATCAAACGGATTCCATTGCGAAACAGCTTTGTCCAAAGCAGTGAACAGTTATCATTGCGAGTTAATACAAACACTGATGAATACAGTGTGCAAATGCTCCTGATGAATAAGGATATGCTACTCCCTAATGTCGGTTCACAAAGCCTTGACAGCAACTGTCCCGCCTCTTCCAAGGAAAACCTGCTCTCATTATTTCCACAGCAATATGGCTGCTCTCTCCACTCCTGTATCCAAACCACTTGAGGTTTGTGTTTTCTTCAAACTATCAAACAGAATATTGAAGCTATTCCACATTTTCTCACTGAGTGCACCCAACCCCCCACCATTCCCCTACCATCCTTGATTTCTCCCACTCCTGTACAGCTAATATAGCCAGTGGCGAGACTGAGAGAAGGAATGGATCTCTGTTTTAACAGCATTTATGTAGAACATTACACCATGGGGATGTTTCTGAAAGGGGCATGTGTAGAGGGGAAAGAGTAGAGGCTGAGGACATGTTATTGGGGAGGTTGAAGACAAAGGAAAGTAAAATAGTGAGATTGGATGGCCCTAATAAGGTATGTAAGAGTGTAACCATGAATGAGCCATGACAGGTACTGCAGGGAGGCCAGTAAAGACCCAGAGAAAAGTGTACACAGTGGCCCCAGTTACAGTGGGTATTGGATTGACAGTACTACTTAAGAGTTCTGGCAGAGCTACAGAGAAATTGTGTTTTTTTTCCCAATTTTCATTTGAACTTACATTGGTCACTCCTTTGTCAAATAAAAAGTGCATTGAATTTTGATGCATTGAAATTTGTCACCGCAAGAGAAGCTTTTGGCTGGCAGCTCAAAGGTTAATCATCCATGCTGCACCCATCCACAACATTGCCCAATTGCAGATTCTTGGTCTGTATTGCCAACACCCATTTTCCAACATAATTAATTCATTCATGTGGAAATAATTATTTCTAACGCGGAAGGATGAATCACAGTTTCAAAGTGCATTGCATGCTTCAGATAGATCTTTCATTTGTGGGGATTTAAAATTCAACATATCAAGAGGAAAAGAATTACAGGAGGGAAAGCGTCTTGCCCTGATTATTTTCCAGTCTTTTTAGCTTGTACATTGAGACAGGAGAAAATCGATTCTACTGTTCTGTTGAAGGTATATGTTTTCTTCAATATACATTGAACTGTTTAAGTATATGAGTTGTCACCTCATCTATTGAAAATGAGTTGTTTCGAACGAACCAAGTGTAATATTCAAGGTTTATTAGAGATGGCTTTCACTATAAAGTTTGCAGTGGTGATTAGGGACTCCTTGTGGAACGTTAACAGGCCAGCTGCATGTTGCTCCATTTCTTATCCCAAAATGTCATTAATCTTTCAGTCTGCCACCATCTACAATGTTATTAATATATATTGCTATTATAATTTTCCCTCTTAAAAATCATTTTTTACCATCCTAACCGGTTTTCTTTGAGGGAAAACTGATCAGGGTTATCTATACTGGTATGACTAAGAATTGAAACTTGGGGAAAAGATGATAAACAAACCACCAAACTGTCGTTTGATGATGGCTGATATATATTTCATATCTATTATCAGCAGAGGGAATTGTATTCCAGTGAGATTGCATGTGTTGTCTGTTGAAGTGTAAATGCTCTGCAGATTTTAGCAATAGTTTGACTTTGAAAAATATTAGATTAAAAAACTATTTACATATTTCACAAATTAATTTAAATATATTTGATTTATTAAAGCAATTTAATTGCATGGGAGGGAAATCTATCATATTTAATGTTCTTAAAAAATCTCATTTTGCAACGTGTCTCTAAATTGTTATGAATATTTGATTTTGTTTTTAGGGGTAAATGTTTCATAAAAGTTGCCAGAGATTTCATGAATTAGCAAATGAGAGAAAGAGATGGCAGAATACAGTTACGGGAAGGGCCAATATTCTTTACAATTGTGTAGTTGCTGTGAACACCTCTGATGTTTCACTGGGACTGAATGAAAATGTATGCATTGGGATATTCTGCAGCTGGATGCAGTGTATGCTTGGCAACGTAGGCAAGTGCATACTCTGTCTCCCAGTTGCGATAAAGGCCCTGTCCCACTTACGTGTCCTTGGCACGCAAATTACACGACCCCATCGTCGCGTTGAGGAGCACAGGCATCGTGTGGCTGCGTGGGGCTGGTCCCACTGAGAAGCCCGGAGGGGTATGTAGTTGTGCGCGATATCGCGTGGCACTCCGAAATTTTGTAGCGAATGAAATCTTCGCGCGCCACCTGCCTGTCGCATAACTGACGGCCAAAGTGGGGCAGGCCCAAGACCCTGGCGTGACGCAACGTCTCACCTCCAACAGCAGCAGAAGCAGGCAAACGATCGTCAAACTTAGCCTGGGGCTCACGGCCGTTGCGGATCCGGTCCGCCCCCACTTCTACTCCCAGAGTGGAGCCAAGAAAATTGAAGATAGACACAAAATGCAGGAGTAACTCAGCGGGACCGCAGCATCTCTGGAGAGAAGCCATGGATGACGTTTCAGGTCAAGACCCTTCTTTCAGACTTCAAATGACGCTCCAGACAGCTGTGCGGGCGCATGAAGTCACGACTGACCTTCGCGGGTCCGTTGTGCCTCAACGCGACCACAAGGTCGCATAATTAAGCGTGCCAAGGACACGTAAGTGGGTCAGGGGCTTTAGGCTCTCTTTATCTGTCCCCCTTCATTCCCACGAGAGCATTTCCATTACAGTGCTGTAGCTGTTAAAACTGCTTCCACAACAGCTTGATCTGAATTAGATGAAATTCAAGTTTATTTTCCTCCCGTTCAGCTCACATGGCACATGGTTTTTATACACAAGAACAAGAACAATAAATCTTTGTGATAACATAGATTAAACTAATTTTTAGGGACTAATTTTTGTTGCACCTAAATGTGTTAAAATCCAAGTCTACAAAACTTTGCCCAAACTATAATTAACATCATAGCTAAAGGCTGTGTAGTGATTTCTTCATGCATTTCATTGAAACCCAGCCGGAGACAAGTATACTGTAATTTAGTTAAAGGTCATGAATTAAAATTTCCTTTATCAACATTTCTCAAAACACTTGGTGACTGACGCCAGGGGAGCTGGCTTACTATTTGTTATTACAAAGGTTTAAAAAGATTTTGACTAATCTTACTCACACATGCATTCTACTCACTGTAAGAACACAAAAGATCAGATGACAAACTGTCCACAAGATGGAAGGAGGCACTCAATCCAGTTTTAACCAGCACTCAAAAAATGAACTCCTTCATTTATACTGCCTAAATACCACTTGATTATTGAAGTTGAATACTACCTGTGTTTTCTGATTTTTATTTTATATTTCCAGTATCCACAGCTCATAGCTTTTATATTTTATGTTAACAGCACAGGCTGCATGATCTGGTCACCCTCTCTCAGTTGCAACCTCTGCCGTCTAGATTTCACAAGTGTTAGATTGTAAGACCTGAAGTAGTTTAATACACACTATCAAGTGGCAGATTAAAAGAAATGAGGTGGATTAGGTCACAATTTTAAAAGGTAAACTTTGCAAAGCGACATGCTGTGATTTCACAGATTTGCCAAACCAGTAAATAATGCGCCTGCTCTCTTGCAGCTGATGTCCAAGGCATGCAATTTACCATCAGATACTTTGAGGTTGAGCTGAAAAACTGGCCAGCAAGCTTGTGTGACCTCATTTAACGTCCCTTTGAAATCTCACCTAGAACCTGAACCTGCCCTGCAATCTGCAAGAGTTATAGAACCAAGTTTTTCAAACACAACATCAGAAAATCATATTTTTGATTTCCATTACATCTATTTGATGTTTTGTTTAATGCATGTTGATTTTTGTACCTTCTAGCTTGATTATTCTTGATTGCTTATGATTTTGTTGAAATTAGGAAACTAATTGCATAATTATTCAATGGATGCAGGTGCAACAATTTTTTGGTGAGCTGGCCGTACAGAGCTTGGGACTTTTTACACCAAAATAAAATATCTGCACCTAAAGTGTATGGCGGTCTGCAGGAGGGGAGCACCGTTGTGTATGGCTGTCCTGCCTACAGTCCGTCCATTCACTCTTTTTTTTATTTTTAGTGTGTTAAAGTTTTGTTGGAGGTCTTCTAGTTCTTTTATGTGGGGAGTGGCCGGGGGGAAGGGGGAAACTGCTTTTCTCAGTCCCTACCTGGTTGGAGATCCGTCTTTCCTCCGAGCCGCATCTTCGCTCCTTCCTCGCGGCCTACCACCTGGACTGGAGCGGCGCAGCGCTGAAGCACCATCGCGGAGTGGGCGATGCCTTACCGAGGATCGCCGTGTGGTAAGCTCCGGAGCGCTGAGACCGCCGACTCCAACATCGCGGAGCTGAGGTTGTGGAGCACCCAGCTGCGGGCGGCGCTGACTTCAACATCGCGGAGGCCTGGGATCTTTCTCCGAGGTCATCAGTGTGAATCTCCGCCCGGCTCGGCCTGTGGACTTCGGGAGCCATGGTCACCGGTAGGAAGCGGCCGATCCGGAACTCCAATGCCGCTGAGGGTGTTCTCTCCGAAACTGGAGCTCCATCATCCCAGCGAGAGGGCCTGAAACATCGGGCTTCCGCTGTGGAGACTGTGGAGGCCTCAAATAGGCCCTGACCATGGGTGAACACAGAGAAAGAGGACTGAACTTTTTACTGCCTTCCCTCATAGTGGAAAATGTTGATTCTGCTGTGGGGGGACATTCATGTTAAATTCTATAGTGTGTTGTATCTTTTTTTTAATTTTGTATGGATGTATGGAAACCCAAAATCTTCTATGGACAGCACTTTGGTTTCACGCGAGTTGATTTAAATGTGCTATAAAAATTAAAAAAACGTACTAAAAAGCCAGGTTATCAGAGTTGTGCAGTCTCAGATATAGTGATCATCATGCACTATCTTTTATGCATTTTATGTATATATGACAACAAATTAAATAATAGAACGTTACAGCATCAAATTGGTCAGTGCAGCCTGCCTTCTGTATGTTAGTTTTTGGAAAGAGTGCCTTATTTTATAATATTTAATATTTTTATTAGAAGCATTGCATATTATCTAAGGTACAACAGCACTTCAAATACAAATCAGACATCACAAACGTTGTACAGATATTATGGGATAATTTATATATGCTACTGTTTTTTATTTTTTTTTGGGAAGGTAAGGGAGTGGAAAAAAAAGTAAAAGTATAAATCAATAATCAAGACGTTGTGATTAAATAATAATAATGATTATATAATAAAATATAAAAAATAAAAAAGAATAAAGATAAACAAGAAAAATTAAAAAAAATAAAAACAATTATTATATAATAAAAAATATTTAAAAAAGGAATACATCTTTACATTGAATGGAACAGTTTCATATAACAATATCTATTGAGACATGTATACAGATCCCAATACTTTTTTTCATCTAATCCTACACCAGGGTACTTATTGAGTTATGGTGCTGAGCTCAGCTACCCCTTTAAGTAATCAATGAATGGAGACCATATTTGTTCAAAAAGTTCATATTTGTCCATTAGGACAAACCTAATTCTCTCCAAATGCAACGTCTCCGACATTTCCACAGTCCACATTTTGATTGTGGGGGATAATATTCCCTTCCAGAATTTTAATATTATTTTTTTTTCCAATTATCAAACAGTAGTCAAGAAAATTTCTTTGACTTACTGTTAATATTAAGCTTGAGTCAGGGACTCCTAATATCATTAACTTTAGATCAGGGTCCAATTTAGTTTTAAGAACCTCAGAGATGATTCCAAAAATATCATTCCAAAAACTATGCGTTAAGTTGGCTTCTAAATTCTGACATTTATCGCAAATAGAAGAAATGTTAGGAAATATTCTAGGAAAGAGTGCCTTCTAACAGTATTGTAATGGGCCTGTCCCACTTAGGCTATTTTTAGGCAAATGCCGGTGACTGTCATAATCATAGAAAATAGGTGCAGGAGGAGGCCATTCGGCCCTTCGAGCTAGCACCGCCATTCAATGTGATCATGGCTGATCATCCCCAATCAGTACGCTGTTCCTGCCTTCTCCCCATATCCCCTGACTCCGCAATTTTTAAGAGCCCTATCTAGCTCTCTCTTGAAAGCATCTTGAGAACCTGCCTCCCCATGAGGCAGAGAATTTCACAGACTGACCATTCTCTGTGAGAAAAAGTGTTTCCTTGTCTCCGTTCTAAATGGCTTACTCCTTATTCTTAAACTGTGGCCTCTGGTTCTGGACTCACCCAACATCGGGAACATATTTCCGGCCTCTAACATGTCCAAACCCTTAGCAATCTTATATGTTTCAATTAGATCCCCTCCCATCCTTCCAATCTCCAGAGTGTACAAGCCCAGCTGCTCCATTCTCTCAGCATATGACGTCCCGGGAATTGACCTTGTAAACCTACGCTGCACTCCCTCAATAGCAAGAATGTCCTTCCTCAAATTAGGGGATCAAAACTGCACACAATACTCCAGGTGTGGTCTCACTAGGGCTCTGTGCAACTGCAGAAGGACCTATTTGCTCCTATATTCGATTCCTCTCATTATATGGGTTATAAAGGTCAACATGCCATTTGCTCTCTTCACTGCCTGCTGTACCTGCATGCTTACTTTCATAGACTGATGTACAAGGACCCCCAGATCACATTGTATCTCCCCTTTTTCCAACTGACGCCATTTAGATAGTAATCTGCCTTCCTTTTTTTGGTTACCAAAGTGGATAACCTCACATTTATCCGCATTAAACTTCATCTGCCATGCATCTGCCCTCTCCACCAACCTGTTCGAGTCACCCTGCATTCTCATAGCATCCTCCTCACAGTTCAAACTGCCACCCAGTTTTGTGTCATCTGCAAACTTGCTAATGTTGCTTTGAATCCCTTCATCCAAATCATTGATGTATATTGTAAATAGCTGCGGTCCAAAACGCCATTTTGACTCCCACAAAAAGGAGAGGCACTTCAAGCCAGATGAGCAGGTTCATGTTCTCAGTCCTCCCAACAAGTCAAGACAAATGGGATGTTGGGAAAATAGTGGAAGTGTGTGGAACAAAAAGATATTTAGTTGAAGTTGGTGATAGGATCAAAAGTGTTCATGTTGATCAAATGATTCCAGCCAAAGTTGAACTAAAACTGAGCATGAAGTCCTAATCCCTGAGTTTTTATCTGAAAGTGAGTTGGAAGAGACCACTGAGGTTGAAGTACAAAGTTCAGTTAGTACAGACAAAGAAACAGATTCCTTTGGTCAAAGTCAGGGTACTAAAACAGAGTCAAACAAGCCTACAGTTGAGTCAACACCTAAACCTGTTACACCTCTTACTGTTAGATGATCAGGCAGGATCTGTAAACCAGTAGTCAGGTTAGGGTTGTAAGTTAAATAAATCACTGCACAAATAAAACAAAAATGTGTAGATATGTAAAATAAATATATTATGTTTATCATTTAAGATTTCATAAATCAAGTATCACAACAACAAAATTGTAACTGAGTACTTAGATTTAATACTTAAAAAAAGGAGAGCAGTGTAATGTATTCATACATATGCATGTATATGTTAATGAGTTGGTGTTCAATATAAGCAGGGAATGTTGGGTAATAAATCTCTCTCTCGTGATCCAGGCAACCGGTGTGTAAGTTGCTATTTATTCTGCGATCAGGAATATAACAACGACCATACAGGCGACCCACCGGCGACCATGTGGTGACAGCCTTGTTGCCTGTAGTCCCCTAAACAGTAGCCTAAGTGGGACAGGCCCATTAGTTAAAATAGCAGAAAGATTTCAAGGTATTGGGTTCCTCCAAATTATTCAGCAAACAATTAACGTTCCTCTTTAGCAACGTTAATGGAAGCAGTCCATTAATTAAAATAACCAATGCTTTCCATTACTTCATCAGGAATAGATCAGTCCCCTTTGATTATATGTACTGCCCATGTTGTTATTATTAGGGCTGCTCACCATTTATCATTCAATTCATAATTTTCATGTGATCTCATTTAAAAAAAAAGATGAATGTTCTTTGTTATTGCAAAAGCAGCAATTGTTTTATGAAGTGACATTCCATGGTGTAAAGATTGTTTGAAAAAGCAGAAGAAAAATGATCCATAAGTGCACTCCAGAGGTAAATTTTCATGAAAGAAATATGGTAAGGAAATGGATTTAAAACATTTGTAAACCAGATTAAATCAAACATGCCGACTAATTAAAACAGCTGGTGTGACACTGCTATCATTAGGATGATTGAAGATCATAACATTTCTTCTCATTAACTAAGCATAAGCAAACAGTCCACAAGAAATACATAATTTTAATCCTCGGGTAATTTGCTGGGTCTGTATTTAAAATAGTTAAAACATGTAATGGTTTAATGCAGATGGGGCTCCCATTTAAATATTTATGGGTTACATGCCTCAGATTTTGTTTTGAAGCCATTTCCTTCCTCAAGTACTGATCCTTTTTTGTATTTTACCGCACACTGTATAACTTCCCCACCTCGCCTCACACTCACTAGCACTGCACTACTAGTGCTTTCCTTTCTGACTGTGAACCCCAGTCTTCCCGATATTTTACAACTATCTCAATCTCTTCCTCCTTTCTTTTTGGTGGCTGGTACACACCCTTCCTGCATGACAACTAGGTAGACAGTAAATCTGACTGACTTTTGGGCTGAAAGTCATCTTGGGTAGGTGTAGTGATTGGGGAAGGAAGCTTAGGATCTAAACACAGAACTTATTCAGTTCCAGATGTCAAGAAATGCAATTTTCTGGGTTTCTTTATCGTAGCTTCATTCCCTGTGCAAGTAAGTAGAAGGAGATTAATTATATCCTAGAACACTGATATCATATCTGATTTTAAATCTAATATTATGCTCAAGGAAAAAAATGCTGTGGAAACATTCTGGGCACAATTGCAAGGTCTAATATTTATTTAGGTAAAATTAATTATTATGATCTGAATACAGTGCAGCACAAGAGTTGGAGGATACAAATATGTACCTGCTGATCCACTGAAGATTTAAATCATCATCTGCCTTTTTCAATACTTGGGAGATATTTTCTGAACTTAAGTGATACTGCTCATAAAATTAATGACAGTGGGGCAACTGTTTATGCAGGATAGACACAAAATGCTGGAGTAACTCAGCGGGACAGGCAGCATCTCTGGAGAGACAGAATGGGTGATGTTTCGGGTCGAGACCCTTCTTTAGACTAGAGTCGGGGGATATGGAATCAAGAGATATCGACGGTGTAGATGGCAAAGTTGTTGCAACTAGGGAACCACATTTGTTCAGGAGATGTAATTAAAGCTCAATGTGAGTTTAAACTAAATAGCGGGGGAGGGGATTGACAAATTAGGAGTATAAGGATGGAGTTAAAGGAGATGCGAGTACAGAAAAAGTTGCAAAAGACTCCCAAATTAATGAGAAGGAAAGTTCGAAAAGGGATAAGCGAGTAAGGTCAGGGCCAATTGCGAGCGGTGTGAGAGGGGAGCTGAATACCGAAGTTAAAGTGTTATATATGAATGCGCAAAGTATAAGAAATAAAGTGGATGAGCTTGAGGCTCAGTTATAGATTGGCAAGTTTGATGTCATGGGAATTACAGAGACATGACTGCAAGAGGGCCAGGGCTGGGAAATAAATATTCATAGGTACACACCCTTTTGAAAAGACATACAGGTGGAGAGAGGGGGTGGGGTAGCTCTGTTGGTAAGGAATGATATTCAGTCCCTTGCGAGGGGTGACATAGAATCAGGAGATGTAGAGTCAGCATGGATAGAACTGAGGAATTGTAAGGGTAAAAAGACTCTAATGGGAGTTATCTATAGGACCCTAAACAGTAGCCTCGATATAGGGTGTAAGTTGAATCAGGGGTTAAAATTGGCATGTGGCAAATGTAATGCTACGGTGGTTATGGTAGATTTCAACTTGCAGATAGACTGGGAAAATCAGGTTGGTACTGGACCCCAAGAAAGAGAGTTTGTGGAGTGCCTCTGAGATGGATTCTTAGAACAGCTTGCACTGGAGCCTACCAGGGAGAAGGGAATTCTGGATTTAGTGTTGTGTAATGAACCAAATTTGATAAGGGAACTCCAGGTAAAGGAGCCAGTAGCCGGTAGTGACCATATTATGATAAGTTTTAATCTACAATTTGAGAGGAAGGGAAAATTGGAAATGTCATCATTACAGTCAAGCAAAGGGGACTATGGAGGCATGAGGGAGGATCTGGCCAAGTTGACTGGAAAGAGATCCCAGCCGGGATGACAGTGGAACAACGGATGTTGTTGCCTTTTATTTCTGGGAATAATACTGAAGGTGCAGGATCAATTCATTCCAAAGAGGAAGAAAGATTCTAAGGGGAGTAAGAGGCAACTGTGGTTGAGCGGGAAGCCAGAGGATTGGGAAACTTTTAAAGATAACTAAAAAGGCAATACGGGGAGAAAAGATGAGGTACGAAGATATGCTAGCCAAGAATATAAAGGAGGATAGTAAAAGCTTCAGGAGTTTTGTCCACAACTGGAGGAATTTCTTTCTGAGACAGGAACATTAATCACACAAGATTTCACTCTATAAATGAACATTCCTGGGTGATTCGCAATGGTTGGAGTGGCAATGCTGGGAAGTCAATAAACCCATGTACATGAGGGTAACCAGACAGAGCGGAAGACACTAAAGCCCATGCATTCTGACCGCCCTCATTAACTGAATGCTGTCGATATCAACGTCAGCTCCTGGAAACAAAATATCAGCTGCAGCACGAAACATTTATGAATAGTTACTTGCGAGACCCTCTCACACAACTCCGATAGAACTCTGGAAGCATGCCGAGGACTGAAGGCTGATAAATCCTCTGGGCCTGATGGTCTGCATCCCAGGGTACTCAAGGAGGTGGCTCTAGAAATCGTGGACACATTGGTGATCATTTTCCAATGTTCTATAGATTCAGGATCAGTTCTTGTGGAATGGTGGGTGGCTAATGTATCCCACTTGTTAAGAAAGCAGGGAGAGAGGAAACAGGGAGTTATAGACCAGGTAACCTGACATCGGTGTGGGGAAGATGCTGGAGTCAACTATAAAAGATGAAGTAGTGGCACATTTGGATAGCAGGAGGATTAGTCCAAGTCAGCATGGATTTACGAAGGGGAAATCGTGCTTGACTAATCGTCTGGAATTTGATGAGGATGTAGCTAGGAATATGGACAAGGGAGAGTCAGTGGACGTAGTGCATCTGGACTTTCAGAAAGCCTTTGATAAGCTTCTACATAGGAGATTATTGAGCAAAATTAGAGCACATGGGAATCAAAGAGTAGGGATTAACGGTTCAAAATGGTAGGCAGTGACTAGTGGGGTACTGCAAGGCTCGGTGCCGGGACCGCAGCTATTTACAATATACATTAATGATTTAGATGAAGGGATTAAAAGTAACAGTAGCATATTTGCAGATGACACAAAGTTGGGTGGCAGTGTGAATTGTGAGGAGGATGCTATGAGGATGCAGGGTGACTTGGATAGGTTGGGTGAGTGGGCAGATGCATGACAGATGCAGTTTAATGTGGATAAATGTGAGGTTATCCACTGGTGGCATGAACAGGAAGGCAGATTATTATCTGAATGGTGTCAAGTGGGAAAAGGGGAAGATCTGGGTGTCCTTAAACATCAGTCATTGAAAGTAAGCATACAGAGGCAGTGAAGAAAACTAATGGCATGTTGACCTTCAGAACAAGAGGAGTTGAATATAGGAACAAAGAGGTACTTCTGCAGTTGTACAAGGAACTGGTGAGACCACATATTGTGTGCAGTTTTGCTCTCCCAATTTGAGGAAGAACATTCTTGCTATTGAGAGAGTACAGGGTAGGTTCACGAGGTTAATTCCTGGGATGGGTGGACTGTCATATATTGAAAGAATGGAGCGACTGGGCATGTATACACTGGAATTTAGAAGGATGAGAGGGGATCTTATTTAAACATATAAGATTATTAAGGAATTGGACACTAGAGGCAAACATGTTCCTGATGTTGGGGGATGCAGAACCAGGGGTCACAGTTTAAGAATAATGGAAAGGCCATTTAGAACCAAGATGATGAAAAAAAATTCACCCAGAGAGTATGAATCTGTGGAATTCTCTGCCCCAGGAGGCCAATTCTCTGGAAGCTTTCAAGATAGAGTTAGATAGAGCTCTTAAAGATAGCAGAGTCAAGGGATATGGGAAAGGCAGGAACGGGGTACTGATTGTGGATGTTCAGCCATTATCACATTGAATGGCGGTGCTGGCTCGATGGGCTTACTCCTGCACCTATTGTCTAATGTCAATCAAAGAAGTGGAGGGAGAGAAGAGAGAAGGGGTCCAAGGGAAGCTGCACAAGTTGTATGTGATCTATCAAAATCCCATTCGTTCTCAAAAGATCCCAGCTGATTGGGAAATAACAACTGTGTACTTCTATTCAAAATCAGATGTGTGTAGTTGTGTGTGTTCGATAACTTTCAATTCAATTTGTAATTCATCTGCAAGTAATTAAGTCAATGCATTCAAAATCTACATAACCTTCGGGCATAAACTGATAAACATCAACATTAATGCCACAACATGCGAGACAATTAACATATCGAACAAGGCAAAACATCTAACCTTGATAATCCAAGACTTTGCCATCACTGAATCTCCCATCATTAACATCCTGGGATGAGTGAAGGCTGAGAAAACTGTCCAGAAACTTAGTAATACAGTAAATACAGTGGCTGTAATAGCAGATCAGTCGGATAAACTGCAGCGTATCAGTTCTTGATACCCAAAACCTTCCCACCTTCAGGAAGGTGCATTACAGATGGATTCCTCTCCACTTACCTGGATGAGTACATCTTGAGTAATGCTTCAGACGATTGACCACTTCCAGGGTAAAACAGCCAGCTTGAAACAGGCACCCCATCCATCTCCCTAAACATTAATTTCCTCCATTACTGTTACCATCTACAAAATGCTTGTTGTTAATTGCCTCAGCTGCTCTGACATTACCTTTCAAATTCATGATCTCTTCCACCAACTCCATCTGAACTGTAGTTGGCTCCCTCCAACACATGGGAGCACTACTATTTACTTATTCTCCATGTTGTACAACTTCCAGATCTGAAATGTATCACTATTACTGAATTATATCACTATTATATCACTTTTACTTTTTCGACATTGGGTCCAAATCCTGGAAGTCCTTGTCCTGCAGCTTTGTGGCTTTGGGTCATTACAGAAGCAGGCCCTTAAGCCCAACTCGCATTTGACAACCAAGTTGCCCCATCTAATCTAATCCCATTTGCCTGTGTTTCACCCATATCCTTAACAATCTTTTCTATTCTCTCGTACCTGTCCAAGTTAATTGCTGTTATAGTACTTGTGTCAACAAACTCCTCTGGCAGCTCATTCCATACCAGGAAGGCTGTAGCAGTACGGAAAAGTGGGATCAGCACCACCTACTCAAGAACAATTAGGGATGGGCAAAAAGTTATGCCAGCAATGCCCACATCCCAAAAATAATAATAAATAATGAAGTACTGCTTTTGTGCATCTGTCGTCATGTTGATTAACCATTCAATGATGTGAGGCATTTGAGCAAAAACAATTAGCAAAGAAAATTAGGTTGATCATTTTTTAGTTCAACTTAAAGTGATCCATATCTGGGCAATTTTGAAATTCATGAATAAATTCAAAAGGGTCAAGTTCAAACCACTTTGGATTCTCATTTCCAATTTATGTTTCCTCAGCTGCTGCCTATATTATTATAACTACTTTTAAGGAATTAATTTTCATGGTATTTTGGCTCAAGCAAACCTGTCTTATGACGTTAGGCTTTCTGGCCACAATATAATGGAAAAATGCTTGATAATTGTGAAAGGGAAAGCGTTTAATGTAAGTAGCAGTATTATTACGTTTCTTTGTCACATATCATGATGTGAACTTGGTAGTTTTATTACATGCTTTAAAAAATATTTTGGTGAAAGCAATTACTCATGAAGGCAATGTTGCTTCAAGTTTGCAATGCTGAAAATTATCATAGGTAAAATAATAATCTCATTAATGTTTCTTCATATTTACGTCTCTGGAAATAGGTGAGAAATATGAACAATGTAGATTTTGGAGATGTAGTGCAAAGGGACAGGCATGTCCTTTTCTCAGTGACCATTTTGGCCGGTTTTATGTCTTTTGTTTTGCGTTCCTTCTGACTAGGATTTGTTGTGTTTACTTTGGAGCTGTGTAAACCTCCTCTCCAGCCCTCTCTCCAACAATGTGAACAGCAGTAACCTGCCATGTTATGCTTTCCCTCAAAATTCTTGGTACCTCATGTTTCATTTCAGTACAGCTTGGCTTACACCTTGTCAGAAAGTGGATGGCTTTGTTTCATTGGAAAATTCCATTTATTACCAGCCAGGTAATTCGACTGGGTCCTCCTCATCAAGAATCACCCGACAACCATAACATGATTTCCACGCCAGTTCTGAATTGTAAATGGATGTTGCTCGTGAGGTGGGTCTTGCTGGTGAGCCTACTCATGTTGTTCTAGACATGTCTTTTGCAGGGTGTTCCTATGACAACAGGGTGCCACTTGGTACTGCTTGCCTAATCTTAGGCCACTGCCACCGCCTATCATTACCCCTTCTGCCCCTCTATTGATTGCTCCTGTCACCATTCATTATTTCCCTCTCCCCATCCACCCGCACACTACTTGATGCAAATCTACATCCCTAATTGTATGCTGCCTTCACTTGCTTTGCCATCACCTGCCCTGCTCAATCTCTGTACATTCGCCTGGCCTCCCTGATTTCCCCCTCTCCAGATCATTCTTAATTTCATCACTTCTTGATGCAGATGGTTGTCAGGAACTTGTTCTCACTCTCACGCACACATAATACATACACACAAAATTATGTTGTACTTCCCATATCCAAACAGACCTGGGACCTGATACTTATACGCCCACTACTCTGGGGCTGCAAATTGGTCTTTGTTCCACCTTGCCATTCAATGGTAAGAAGAGCCTTTGGACTGAGACCACTTTCTATTCAAAGAGATAGAACTCAGCAAATTGCCAACACACATAACATGCATAGGCTCTTCAGAGTTGGCAAGGCTATCCGAGGACAAACAACCAGGGATCCATCCTGTGAAGAGCCAAGATTAGAGATGGTTAGAAGGTTGAGGAAAAGGATACTAAAGGATCAAAAGCTCACACCTGTTATAAAACCTATGGTCTAGTGTGCATCAGTGATCTGTGTTCTTCCCCCCACTCCCCACCCCCATATACTTCTGAGACTAAACTTCCTAAGGCAGGCATCATGAAGCATTGGAAATGTATAATTTAACCCTCTGTAAAACCCTCCATGTTCACCAAAGAAATAAACAAACTAGTGTAAAGGTCCACCCCCAGGCTAAAACGCCCAGCGCAATGTCCTTGGTTACATCATTTGGACTGCATTCGATAGGCCCAGAAACAGACACTGAAGAGGGGTCTTGACCCGAAACGTCACCCATTCCTTCTCTCCAGAGATGCTGCATGTCCCACTGAGTTACTCCAGCTTTTTGTGTCCATCTTCGGTTTAAACCAGCATCTACAGATCCTCCTTACACACTACATTTTGAGTTATTTCACAATAAAAGATTACTAGGTAGACAGAGGATTACAGAGGAGAATGCGCTGGCAACATTGCATCATTTCTGTTGATTACCGGGAAAAATTTTGGTCTGAGATGACTGCAAATGGAGAGGTAACATTGGGGATTTTATTGAGAACCTTGAGTCTATGCACGAGGAGCACACAAGGCAAGCACGCTACACAAACTACTCACCTGCTTATCCCACCGGCCATCTTGTCACCATATCTGGAAAATGTCAGCAATTCTCACATTGGCCTCAATAGTCAGAACAGAAGCCACCAAAGTGGAGTGGAAACTGGTCAGGCTTATTCTTGAAAGACTACCTACGACGAGAACAGGAATTTGTTGACATTGTAGATACAAGGAACTGTAGATGCTGTTTTGTGGAAAAAGTCACACGAGTGCTGGAGTAACTCAATGGGTCAGGCATCCTTGGAAGATATGGGTAGGTGACTTTTCAGGCTGGGACTCTTTTTCAGACTCAGTCTGACATGATCCATTCCTTCCTGACCTGAAACATCACCTATCATGCCTTCCAGAGATGCTACCTGCCCTGCTAAGTTAGTCCAGCATTCAGTGCCTTTTATTTGTAGACGCTTGTTCCTTTTACGGTGGAACAGAGTCATATGACTGGAAATTGATGTGTGCTTGAAGTGTGCAATCATACAGTATCTTGTAAATATGACCTACATTGGAAGAGGCGATTTTCAACAAGCATTGTAATTCAGTTGATCTATAAGTGGCCCTTATCTGAAGTGCAGTATTTATTCTGAAAAGTAAATACAGGAGAACCTGTCATGGAAGTGTTTTCCTGATGTGGAGACAGGTCACCGGTGTAACAAAAGTAATCACTGTAAGGTTACTTCACAATGATAAATATTTTGATCTGTGATTCTATTAACCAATCCATTCAGAGCCACCTAATAAAATGGTGAAAAAGTGCAAATTGAATGGTGTACGAACACCCAAGCATAAAATGAAAGCCTGTCAATTATTGAATCAGCCATAAAATGTAATTAAATATTAAAATGTTATATAAGCAATAACGAAAATTAAAATGGTTTCCGAATATCATGTTAGTTTTATTAAAAATCTAATTTGTAGGAAATTCACTGAATTACATTGCTGAGGAGTTAATATATTGAGAAACTGTGCCTGAGAATTACTGCTACTCACTGCAAGCGTTTTAAGATTTAAACCTCAAACAACAAAGAAAATAAGGACTGCCTGCTTTGCAGTTTTTTTGGGGATATTTGCTGGGTCTTTTAACCTCTCTGTGTTTCTGGGTTTTGGGAGTGGTGCGAGGGTTTAGAGATTGATGGTGCATTGAAAACCTGGCACGTACGTTCTGACTTCCAGATTACAACCCAGCTGAATAAAGTTGCAATCAGAAGGCCTGGGGGAGAGATGGGTTGTCAATTTAAATATGTTAACACCACTCTTGACGATTAATTAAGAGCACTTCTGAATCTAACTCTGAGTACTTGGATTTTGCCAAGCCCCTTGGAACTCACCATGGAGAGAGCACAGCACCACTGAATAGGTCTGATGCAGTTGGCAACTCAATCTGGCCATAAACACGGCAGTGTCACTCTGTGAAAGGCTTTTATTTCCACAGGAGGTGTTTTGGTTTCTGAGGACAGTCAAGGAAAAAAAAAGATTCTGAGGGATTTGTGCTGTTTTTATGTTGTGTGTTGCGGTTCAGTTTTAATGATTTTTGAACCTGTCTCTGTGGGTCACAGCACTTAGAAGCTCTCTACAGCCAGATGACCATGGCAGCGGTTCACATAGTTATCCTGTGGGACGTAGCAGGTGGAAGACTCGAAGAGCTTCTGGAGGAACAGCAGGCTGCTATTGTTTTTGCAGTTGCAGTGACTGGTTAGCACACAACAAAACCTTTTCACTGTATCTAAGTACACGAGATAATAAACTAAACTAGGCTAAACAAGAAAAAGGTTTGTGAGTGAGGTCCACACGCAGGAGGTCTAAACCCATAGGGTGTACAGACTGAGGTGGAGCTATCATGAAATGTGTATCAGTGCCTGTGGAGCCTCAGGACATCAGAGTAGGCAGGAGCAGATCTTTGCAGCATCCCTAAAGATTCAAACTACAGCCTGTTAACCCAAATGGACATCTGATAGACACCACTGATAGACACAAAAAGCTGGAGTATCTCAGCGGGTCAGCCAGCATCTATGGAGAAAAGGAATAGATGATGTTTCGGGTCGAGACCCATCTTCAGTCATCTGTTAGGGGTTGTGAAGGTGACCATTGCCCTCAACGTACATGCCTCGGTGTGCTTCCAGAGTACTGTCGAAGTTGTGTGAGAGGATCTCGCAAGCAACTATTCATAAATGATTCGGGCTGCAGCTGATATTTTGTTTCCAGGAGCTGATGTTGATATCGACAGCTTTCTGTTAACGAGGCCGGTCAGAATTAATGGGCTTTTGTGTCTTGCACTCTGACTGGTTACCCTCGTATACATGGGATTGTTGACTTCCCAGCATTGCCACTCCACCCATTGCTAATCACCCAGGAATGTTCATTTATAGAGTGAGATCTTGTGTGCTGAATGTTCCTGGCTCAGAAAGAACTTCCTCCAGTTGTGGACAAAACTCCTGCGCAGCTTCCATTATCTGTCCTCCTTGGTTTACGCAACCATTTAGTTTATCTCAGATTTCAAGATCCCCCACTAAAATTGTGGCTGATGACCTAACTGAGGAAACCAGGCAAAGAGCCCCAGGATTGCTCTGCCCAACCCACTTTCTCTACCAGAAATACCAATACTCAAGTCATTGCTGACAATGTCGATCAAATGGTGTGAGTTCTCCACAACCACCCTCTGCATCTTCTCAAGAATTGTAGTCTGCTATAGTCCCCACATCAGGTAAAAGTAGACATAACACTAGTGGTCATGCAATCTCTCCAAGTAAAGTTGTGTCAGAGTTGTGTCAGCTCCTATGACTTATAAACAATGGGCTGGTTATTATGTTGTTGCACATTACCTGGGTTGCTGAATGCTCTGCAAATGGAATATCCCCCTGATGCTTATAGGTATTTTGTCATTCTCTCTTTTATGTATTCATTAATGAGGTACAAATAATGAATCAATATGCACATTTCACACAATTATAAAGAGGCTGCTCTCTTAGATGAGCAATCTTAGAATCTTGTAACTGGTATTCTTTCTAATAGTCCCACTGATTTTGTGTTGAACTAGGTTTTGAATTGTTTGTTCAAATTTGAACTCTTTATCAATCTTGTTTTTGGTTTTTTGCTTCCTGAAGTCTGCAGTAATACAAATTTACACAGACCTTATCACTTGGTTCACCATTCAGATATGAGTGATCTTCGACAGAGACTATTTTATCTGCATCAATACTCTGGATTTTGGTGCCGAAAATATCTTTGTTATCAATCCCCATTGCGGTTTCTATGTTGCTCTTGTGTGAACACGTCCTACCAAGTCAGCTAAAATCCCGAACATACCCGTTTTGCTTAAAGCTACATTCCTTTTCATTCATGTCATAATTCTTGAACAAGGCTGAAGTGATTTGTCAATCCTTGCTTCATTGAGAATACAGCATGCATGTATATCTCATGGCAGTGTTTAGATTTGCTCAGTACTTAAACATGCAATAGGCCTAGCACTGTTTCTTGTGCAACTTTGAAATTGTCTGCCGTTGAAAATGGTCTAGCATCAGAAATTGAAAGGATTGTCACAACTTGACTCGTGTTCCAATAAGGAACTGAATAAATTCCACAGTTGCTCTGTGGGCAAGAAGGATCATCAATCAGTGGAGTCTATACTTTGGGAGAGAGGATTTTGACTGAATTCCATACCGAACAGGAATTGCTTGCTGTTTTGTGACGTTTTGTTTGTTTCGTTTGTAGCCCAATGATAGGGGCGATTGATTATTTGAAGTCTGTAAGAAAGAACTGCAGAAAAATCGAAGGTAGACAAAAATGCTGGAGAAACTCAGCGGGTGAGGCAGCATCTATGGAGTGAAGGAATAGGTGACGTTTCCGGTCGGGACCCTTCTTCAGACTGATGTGGGGGTGGGGGGGGGGGGGAGAGAAGAAGAAAGGAAGAGGCGGAGACAGTAGGGGAGGGGAAGGAAGGAGAAAGCAAGGACTACCTGAAATTGGAGAAGTCAATGTGCATACCGCTGGGGTGTAAACTACCCAAGCAAAAGTCATTTGCAAAAGATAGCTAGTAAGGATAATTATTCTAAGCAAGCTCCATAGGTCTACCATGACATGAACAAGGAGACCTCAACTCGTATATTTTATGGTAGTTCATGAAGTTAGGTTTACTTTGGGAGACTATCAATTAATACCATGAAATTGCCATACTCTTCCTCACTAACATTCACAGGCATTCCCTGAAAAGATCTATTATTTGTAGGTTTATTAATGGTACCTTGGTTCAGTGATAAGCTTTGTTTTGCATGCTATCCAAAGAGATCGGGAATTATCATGCATAGATAATCACTTTAAACTCAAGAACAATAGACAGAGCAAAGGGGAGTGTAAAATGTAGCTCCCAGCATTGTAGCGCACCAGTTCCATTGACAGTCCAATATCCTGTATGGGGTAGAGGTGGCTGGGACAACACCCAAGATTATGGAAGGATTCCCACTCGGAAGCTTGATAACAGGGGGGAAAAATCTATTCCTTAGTCCTGTGGTATGTGCTTTCAAGCTTCTGTATCTTCTGCCAAATGGCAGCTGGGAGAAGAAGGAATGGCAGATGTGGGACAAGTCTTTGATTATGTTGGCTGCTTTTCTGAGGTGGTGTGGATGGAGTCAATAGTGGGAAGTGTGTGTGTGTGTGCGAGCGTGCATGCGAGCATCTGTGTGTGCATGTGTGCATGCATGTGTGTGAGTGTGTGACCGGGCAACTGGGCTACATCCATACTTCTGCAATTTCTTGCGATCTTGGGCAGACCTATTACCAAACCAACTTGTGTGCCAAACCAACCTGTGTGCTAAAGGAGAGGTAAAAAAGCAAATTGGGGAGCATAAGAAACGTCTGGTAGCAAGCAAAAAAAGAACAACAAATATTCTGTTACTGTGTTCAGCAAAAAGGTTGGGAAAATAAAAAGATGGGATTGATCAGACACAAATTCATTCAAGGAGTCCAAAGATATGGTTCGGGTACTAAATGAGTATTTCAACTTGGAAGTAAATGCTGCTAGTGCTTCAATATGGAAAGATGTAATTGAGATTCTGTGCACTAAACAGTGACTGAGAAGGAAGTGGATAAATCACCTGGTCCATATGGAATACATCCTTGGTTACTGAGGGAGATAAAATAGGAATTTGCAGAGATCCTTGCTATAATCTTCCAAGCCATAATCTTTCAAACAGCTATCAATGTAGTGCTGATGCCTGAGGAACAGAAAATTGCAAATGCCACATGATTTTTGAAAAACATTGTGCAAGGAGCAACCCATTAAGAACAGACCTGTCAGTTTATTCTCTGTAGTGTGCTATGTTCTTGAAACAGTAATTAACAGTCACTTGGATGCATGCGGATTATTTACAGAAAGCAAGCATGGATTTAATGAAGGTAAACTGTGTTTCATGAAATTAATTTATTTTTTCCCAAGAAGTAATGGTGAGAGATGGTGGGGAAATGTAGTTAATGTGATATATATGGACTTTTTGAACTTTGGTGTTCAAGGCACGATATACAAATTGAAGATTTAACGCAACTTGGAAGCATAATAAACTCTGAACGGATAGTAAGCGTCTAGGTGGAAGAGGTAGAAGTGTTAAATTCAGATTAAATTTAATGTTGAGAAATGTGAAGTACTAGGAAGGAAGGATGGGAAGAAAACATATGGATGGTGGAGAGATCTTGAGGTACAAGATGTGTGCAGTTTAAATGACTGGTCTGGTCGAGAAAGATGCAAAGGCTTTATTGAGTATGCAAGGAAGATTTGCCAAAAAATATTTCCGAAGAAGAGGAACTGCGGTTATGTGGATGGACAGCTGGAATTGTTCTCCTTGTGCAACTAACTCTTGGAACAGCAATGGCTGCACTCACTAAATGTTCATCAATGTGTGGGTGCAGGCATTGTACATTGTAGGCATGTACCGGTTTTCAAACTCTCGTTACAACGCCTTCATATTGCACAAGCTTTAATCTGATTAGCATTGCGGCAGGTTGACTCTTTCCAAATGAGATACTCTGTCTTTCTCTCA
This sequence comes from Okamejei kenojei, assembly GCA_035221665.1. Classification (NCBI taxonomy): domain Eukaryota; kingdom Metazoa; phylum Chordata; class Chondrichthyes; order Rajiformes; family Rajidae; genus Okamejei; species Okamejei kenojei. Next base: position 41,832,719 of record CM069146.1, read on the forward strand.
TGACTCCTGACTAGATCCCAAGCACAACCATTGAGTGCTGGTATTGAGAGTCGCATGCAAACGGGCGGATGGTGACGCAGCAGCAGAGATACTGCCTTACGGCGCCAAAGACCCAGGTTCGATCCTGACTGCGGATTATGATTTTCTGTACGGAGTTTGTACGTTCTCCCCATGACCTGCGTGCGTTTTCTCTGAGATCTTCGGTCACCTCCCACACTCCAAAGTCATACAGGTTTGTTGGCTAATTTGCATGGTATAAAAGGATAAAAAGATACATTTTCCATTTCTTGTGTTTCGGTGCATGTGTTTGCTGGGTCCTCCGGGAAGACCCCAGACTTTACCCTAAACTACATGCTCGGTTAACTTTACATTGCTGTTTGCTGCCGTGCTCTCTTCCAGCTTCATAACCATTTGGCCCTGATCTCTTATTCTCCAGGACTCAGAACGTCTCTCTCTTTGTTCTGTTTACCTTGGTGTCTCAACCCCACTGCCACCCCCACGCTACCCCCCCCCCCCCGATCTTCATTTCCTTTTCACTCTCCCATCTCTCTTCTTTTCTGGCCTGTTCTACATTTTTATCCATGTCCAGTTCTTCTAACCTTTCTTCTACTCCCTTCTCCAGTTCCATTCCGTTTCTGAGCTCCCTGTCTTTTACATATCAATCTTCTCTGCTCCTACCACAGTCACAGTCTTATACCTACTCTGCCTTTCTGCCATCTCACTCACCATTCTGATTTGTTAGATGCGTCTGTTTTTTCTTCCCTAACTAGTGGTGTATGCTTTCTCAGATGATGTCTAGTTAATCACAATCACAGGGAAAGATACAGAGTGCAGAATCCACTTCTCAACATTGTAGCACACGGACAATGTCCAATGTCCTCAATGGGGTACATGTGAATCAGATGGTGGGACCTTTCAGAAGATTGATAACAAAAGGGAAGAAGCTGTTCCTGAATCTGGTGGTGTGCACCTTCAAGCTTCTGTACCTTCTGCTGGACAGGGGCAGGAAGACGAAGGAATGACCATGATGAGACAAGCCCAGTTCATTATGTTGGCTGCTTTTCCAAGGCAGTGTAAAGTGTAGGTGTAAATGCCTAGCCTATGTTTGGTCTTGCCGGTGTAAAGGAGGCCACGTCAAGTGCAATGAATACTGTAGAGGAGGTGCATGGCTCACCTGGAAGGGCTGCTGAGGTCCCTGGATGGAGGTGAGGGAGGAGATGTAGAGATTGGTTACATCTCCTGTGGTTGGATGGGAAAATACGGAGAGGGTTGTCTGGTGGGAAGCGATGAGTGAACCAGAGGAAGTGGTCACTATAGATAGCAAAAAGCAGTGGGACGGGACGATGTGATTGATGGCAGGATCATATTGTAGTTGGCGGAAATGTTGGGGGATGATGCGTTAGATATGGAGGCTGACAATAGACAATAGACAACAGGTACCGGAGTAGGCCATTTGGCCCTTCGAGCCAGCACCGCTGCTGGGTTGAAAGGTCAGGACTAGAACAATCCTTGTTCCCTCTGGCGAATGGGGGACCTAGAGCAGAACTATCGGGCACAGAGAAGATGTGGGTGAGGGATTCATCCACAGCAGCAGCGGGAACAAAGAGGGCATCTCATATGTCAGCGTTGCAGCTACAGAGAAATTGCACATTGAGAGAACTGTTCAAGAATCTGATAGCAGCAAGAAAGAAGCCGCCTTGAACCTGTTGGTACGATCTATCAAGCTTTTGTATCTTCTGCTCAATGGGGTAGGGGAGAGAAAATAATGACTGGATTGTTAGTGGTTGTTGATTACGTTGGCTGCTTTCCTAAAGCTCTTTACTGAAGCTCTGTACACCAGCTCGCATTCTAAGCATGTTTTTTACATCTCTATTTACAATCTTAGTGCCTTCTATCTAGCTGTTTGACAATAATTCCTTGCATGACACGCAATACAGATAGGTTGAATGACAAGGCTTGATTGGTATCTCATTTGTGTTGTTAAAACCATCATGCTTAAACTTCAGAGTCCCTGGTGTGAGTGGCTGGTGTGCGTGATGGACTGGTCTGCGTTCACAACCTTCTGCAATCTCTCGTGGATTTATTGCCAAAACAAGCAGTGATGCATTCACATAGGATGCCTTCTGTGATTGATCTGTAGAAACTTGCAAGAACCAGTTGAGACATGTCAAATTTCCTTACTTCTGTGGAAATCGAGCCATTGGTGTGCTTTCTTGGCTGTTGCATCAATGTGATTCGATGTGGTCAAATTGTTGGCGATCTAGTAGCCTAAACCTCTTGACCACCTAACTTCAGCACTATTGATTAGGTCTGGGGTGTGTACACCACCCCGCTTCCTGAAGTCGATGATCATCACTTTCATTATGCTGACATCGAGGGAGTGGTTGTTGTCACCATGTTACTAAGCTCTCTTACTCCTTCTTCACTCCATTCCATCATCGTGTGAGATCTGGCCACTGCAGTGGTGTCATCTGTAAATGTGTAAATTGAGTTAGAGCAGAAATTGGCTACACAGTCAATGGGGGAGTAAGAGGCTAATAATGGGGAGTAAGAGGCTGATAATGCAGCCTGCGGGCATCAGTGTTGAGAATTATCATGCAGGGTGTTTTGTCACCTATCCTAATTGATGGTGTCAATGGATCAGCGACTCCATGCAGTGAGCACGACCTAACGTGGTCGCTTGAGCCGTCGGCCTCGCGGGGCCAGTCTCACTTCGATCGCCGGAGCTGTATGGAGTTGTGCGGTGCTGGTCCCAACATCGCGCAGGGCTCCGAAAAACTGACCGTGTTCAAAAATTCCGCGCGGCAGCCACCTCGACGCATTACGCACTGCCTCGACATCATGCCTCCGTGACCCTCTCTATGTGCCTCCGTGTCCCTCTCTATGTGTGCATCCGTGCCTCTCTCTATGTGCCTCCGTGGCCCTCTCTATATGTGCCTCCGTGGCCCTCTCTATGTGCCTCCGTGTCTCTCTCTCTGTGTCCCTCTCTGTCCTTGCGAACTTACCGTGGACTTCGCTCCAACTTCGCGTCACTTCGCCCCATTTTCATGCCACTCACCCGACCTCCGCATGGCCTCCGCTGCCAGTTTGGTCGCACTCGCCGCATGCAGGCGCATGCTGGTGGAACAGGCCCTTAAGGATCTAGTTGTAGATATGGTGTTGAGTACTGGGTCCAGTAGCTTGAAGATGAGTCTGGTTGGAAATACGGTTTTGACTATGGGGCTGTAGTCAATAGTCCAGAGTCAATGGATAGGTGTCCTTGTTATCCAAATGTGTAGGGCCAGGGAGAATATGTCTGCTGTGGATCTGTTGCAGCAATCGGTGACATAAAGTGAATCAAGGCTGGAGTAGATGTAAGCCATGACCAGCCTCTCCAAACACTTCTTGATGGTGCATATCTAAGCCATTGGACAGTTGTCTTTAAAGGACTGCCTTGTTTTTCAATGTAACTGGGAGGAACATCTGCAGGTTGGTCTGACTGAACTTCCTGGCTGTGATGAACAAGGCCTCAGGCTGGTTTGTTTCGAGGCCGTTGGTGGTGTGTAGTACATACAGTGCAAACTTAATGTCCACATGTGCCGGGATGTCATCTGCTGTCAAGATAACTAAAGTGGACTCCTGGGGCATGTAGTAGGGATAACACTTTGTTGTTAGATATTGGTGGTCAAAAGAGCAGGAACTCAACAGGACTACTACATCTGAGCGCTACAAAGTGTTGATGAGGAAGCAGACTGCCTCTTACCTTGCTGAGGATGCTGTAGGATCCATCCGGTAAATTGAGAAGCCTTGAGGTCTTGTGAAACAGTCAGGTGAAGCAGGTGTGAGCCATGACTCTGTAAAACAGAACACACCACAGTTTCTCATTGGAATCGTCATTTACATGCGTCTCCTGCTAAGTATGTATTTTTAACCAATTCACAACCCTAATTTGTATTAAACGCTTTGTGGCAGAACTGATTTGTTGCTGCAGGCTATTTTTGTTCATAATCATAATAAACATGGTCATAATAAACAGAATCATAATAGACATGGTAGAGATGCTTTTCTACTGGAAAAAAAATAGTTCCTCTTACCTACATTCTCCACTCCATCACCTCCCTGGTACTTACTATGTACCTCGACTATGTGATAACTTGGATTATCTACAAGAACTGCTAGCTGTCGACAGCTGTGCGTGGGTAAATAATTCAGTCTATTTCTCGATTTTTTGAAGACTGAGAAAATGATTATATTGGGGGTTGCTAGTGCCAATTCACAATTCATCGTCATGTTCAATGAATCAATTTAATCAAAAGACTTCCCTGGTTTATTATTTTAATAATCCTGGAAATGCTTTCCAAAGGATTCCCCAGCCTGTAGCAGTGGTGGACTTATTGCAATGCAGACTGGTGTCACTTTCACTTTCTGCTTCTCTCTTCCAGTTGAGAACAGTGCTTCCCAGTGGGAATAGGTTTGTCAGCAGCATTATTTGCAGTTGCTGTTTCATCCTCAGATAATCCATTTAGGTAAAGCAAATTAAATTTAAACAAAACCAGAAGGCATCCTGATTCAGTCTGCCATTTCCATTTATTGATTTGAGCTCAAGGTTGAACACTGTAACACTACTAACACGAGGCCTCAGCAAATGGAAATGGCACCGGTCAAATCCCCATCAGTTGTAAGTCCAAGACCTGATGCCATTTTAAGGTTGGACTTTTGTTCAAAGACTGCAAGTTATAGAAACCCTGCAATATTGGGTGAGTAATGCATGTGCAAACTGATGTTGTGTGTCTATTCTTGCCTGAAAATACTTCTTAACGATATTTACAGCCAGCACATTTCTGAGGAATCTTTCCTTCATTCCAATGCGCATAGTGTTTTTGGCTTGAAAGATCACAAACATTGCTGTGACATTTGTAATTCCAGTGGGTTAAATAAGGAATATATGCAGGCCTCAAATATGTGATGTTAAAATTAGGATTTCTTAGAATTTTACGATGTAACCAAACCCACTTGGATATTTTTTAAAAATCTGAATAGTGTTCATGACAAGGGCACGCCAACCTAGTTCTTTTGCGTTGATTTTCTAGGTTTTTGAACTCTCAGGACAATGCAACATTATTTTTTTAAAAAAGGACACAAAATGCTAAAGTAATTTAGTAGGTAAGGCAGCATTTCTGGAGCACGTGGATAGGTGATGTCTCAAGACAAGACCCATCAGAGTGTTCTCCAGAGAGGCTGCCTAACCTGCTGAGTTATTGCCGCACTTTCTGTCCTTTTGTGTATTCACTGGCATCTGCCGTTCCATGTTTCCACAGAATTTTTACTTGATTTCATAAATTTGCTTCATAAAATGGAATTTGCATATTTCTGAACTACTTTCAAAAATGGGGCTAAAAACTAATGATGCGTGTATATGCAAACACACCTATTCTCAATGTGCTTAACAATTATTAGGAAGCTACCTTGTTCCCAGGATCAACTCATTCCCATCCCTCCCCTCCTCCATATGTTCTGAAACAGAAAATTCATCAAAAGTCGACACTGCATTCAGCCTCAAATCTGGTTTTCTGCAAACTTAAAAGCTGAACTCTGAATGGTTCTGGTAACTGAAGCACCTTGCATGACAGTTTGCAAACTTGCCAAAGGAAAATTAAAACATTTGCAGAGTTTTTAAATTTACCCCAAATTCAGGACGTGGATTGAGGTTGGATTTCTTGACAAGAAGATTGCGACTGCAAAGCATTCAGCTCATTTGTAATCTTTCCAAAATCTCAAAGGAGTATTATAAAAGAACCAAGGAATAGAATTGAGTATTTGGTGATACGTGCATGTGAATGATGAATGCCCTGAAAATAACTATGAAAATAGAACTGTACAGTACAGGAACGGGCCCACGGTGATTGTGCTGAACATAACAATGAGTTAAACTAAACTCATCTGCCTGGACATGATCCATGTCCCTCTATTCCTTGCACCTCTATGTGCCTATCTAAAAGCCTCTTAAATGCCACTATTGTTTCTGCCTCCCCCACCACCCATGTGTTCCAGGCCCCCACCACTCTTTGTGTAAAACAAACTTGCCCCGCACATCTCTATTAAACTTTCCCCCTCTCACCTTATAGCTAAAGAGTAGCATATTGGACACCAATAGTATCCCACCATATATTTCCTAACCTGCTACTTACTCTGAGGGAGTAGAATCATTTGGATTAATGTCAATTTGCCTCTGAGCGTGCAACCGGGTTTTTTTTACTATTCTTTAAACTGCTCCATGCCTAAAATCAACAAAAAACAAAATGCTGTATAATCATGAATCCAAAACTCCGTACACCTGTCATTTCACACATCACTCACTGCCAATGATCAAAAATAAACCATTTAAGATGATATTGAAATAATCAAAAGTTGGGAGTATCCTATTTTTTTCCTTCGTACTTATCAAAGGCCTATTTGTTTTCTCATCAACTATCACAAAAGGATAATAATGTTTCCCCAGAATGATATTCTATTATTTTATTGTCAGGCATGCAATAATTTATAAATCATCAGTTAGTAAAGGATGAATTTAAATTTAATGCCTTTTTGACTGTTTACCTTATGTTGTCAATTTGTCTAACAAGATTGTTTATACATAATTGCACTTGTTAGTGACAAAATATCACTAAAATATGGCAAGTATTATACAGTGTAGAAAAAAATAGGATATACATAATCACTAATGAGGAGCTTTAGAAAAGCTGCAATGTTACACTGAAAATTATTATACTGAAGTGCCCCTGGGATAGTTCATCAATTCAGCACAGATTGATGGATGTCATGAAATGTGGACCATAAATGTCATGGGTTCAGTTATTTCTACTAAATTAGCTCATCTCAACAGCTGCAGTAAATTATAAGATGTTTGTTTTTTGTTTAGTTTAGAGATACAGTGGAGAAACAGGGCTTTCGGCCCACGGAGTCCATGCCAACCATTCACACTGATTCCATGTTATCTCACTTTGGCATCCAACTCAACACTCAGAGCAATTTGCAGAAGCCAATTAACCTACAAACCAGCACATCTTTGAGGTGTGAATGGAAACACTGGGGAGAACCCGGGGAAAACCCACGCAGTCACAGGAAGAGCGTACAAACTCCACACGGACAGTACTCGTTTAGTTTAGTTTTGAGATCCAGCGTGGAAACAGGCCCATCGGCCAACCAAGTCTGAACCAACCAGTGATCCCCGCACATTAACACTATCCTACACACACTAGGGACAACTTACACTTATATCAAGCCAATTAACCGACAAACCTGTAAACTCTTTGGAGTATGGGAGGAAACCAAAGATCAGAATCGAACCTGGGTCTTAAGCGCTGTAAGGCAGTAACTCTACCGCTGCACCACCCTATTGTGGTCGGAATAATACCTGGGTCTCTGACGCTGTGAGGTGGCAGCTCTACCACTGTGTCATTGGGCAGTAGGAAAGTTGAGGCTGGGGAAGTCACCCAACAGATTCAGTCAGTGATTGATATGATAAATAATACATTGTTTTATTTATCAAGTAGCCATGTGAGTGCAGGGGGGACTAGCCGAAGCTGGAGCAAGAGTGACTGTCTGGACCAGTCCAGCAACTGGCTACCTGCAGCAGAAAAGCAGAGTCATCACTATGTGATTTTGTTTGCCCAAATTATTCAGTGAGATTTGTTTAATTTGGTACAGGCATGACAGGCTGAAGGCATGTTGCTGCACTGCACAGCACTTTTCTATGTTCCATTTTTTAAAGCTATTACACTCTTTTAAGATGGCACTAACTCTGAAATATCCAAGGGAACATTGTCCATTCTAATGAGAGGCAGAAGGATGGTACACTGGAAATAATTCTGTACCACATCATGTCAAAGAGATATGGAAGGATGATTGGACTATAGTTTTCATTAACAGGCCATTAATAGCCTAGGTATCTTGCTCAATTTTCCACCACAAATAAGGTGTGCATCTATCTTAGATTTATATTTAGATTTAGAAGGCAGATAAAGTGAAATGCATATTTTACCTTCAGACCTTAAATTTGGCCAAATCACATTTGTTCAATAATCATGCTTGGTGACAAGGGAGGTATGGACTGAAGGATATCGGAGGGAGGGTGCTGGTGTAGTTTCCACCACAATGCAGTTGAACATCATTCAAGATGCAAGTTATATTTGCAGCAAGAGACACATAGCTGAGATGGCTATTGGCTCCCGACTGCAACATCAGCTTGTTTGAGTATGCTACAGTCTCCTGTCTGTGAAACTATTTCCTTATCTGCAGATTCCTAAGGGGATGTTTTCATCAATTGTGTCAGCACTCTGACCAAGCTTTTCTATTAGTCTGTCTCCAGCATGCCATTTCATAGCTACAACAGTTTACCTTAATTATACATTCTGACTGCAGCTGAGGTTGCCCAGGGTTTTTCTGCGATGAATGTTGCTGAAAAATGTGAATTGCTATGTGAGAACTGGGAGAAGCTCAGTGTTGCAAGAATAGACTTGGACCAAAATCATTTAGGATATATATATATATATATATATTAAACATGTTGAGCTGCATCAGGACAGGTAAAACTTTAATGAGATTAAGTTCCATTGACATGTTTAATTGAACATGTTGGTTAATTTAAAAATGATTCCCTTTGATGTTTGTTAGCAGCCTGTGTGCATGTAATCTACTTCTGTTGTCTGGTCTGCAAGGAGTTTGCCTAATTCATGAGACAATTTGTGGAGACTGGCAATATTAGCAAAGGGTCAGAGCCATTGGCGTAATGGCTAACTAATCGGCTGTATCCTACTGGGAAGTCAACGTTTGAAGATTACCATCCGAGTCTTGTTATGTTCAAATTTGCTAAAGAATTCATGAAACAACCATTTACATCTCAGCTGTCCAGTTGATTTTAAATAATTACAATTGCTTGTCGGTCCGTGAATCCCAGGGCTGAATTGTGTAAGACTTGAGGGCAAAGCTTTGAGGCGAAAGAGGCAAATTTTAAAGCAAATGTGTGAGACAGAGGGCGGTGGGTGCCTGGAACACTCAGCCAGGGACGGTAGTGAGGGCAGATACGATAGCGGTGTGGCTGTCCCTTGGGTCAACCCCCTCGGCTATTGTGGGACAGGGGGCATTGTTCTGCCACGGGGTTTCCCGAGGTCCCTCTCGGTGGTGTGTGTATTCTCGCTGTGACATTAAACTGCTGTTGAACCTGCCTGACGTCTGGCCTTTTCCTGACCTCGTCCAGGCCACTACAACTGGTGACCCTGTTGTTCATCACACGCCATTGCAGTTAAACTCCTCCCTACTCTGTGGACCGAAGAGCCAGACATCTGGTTCCACCAGGCAATGGCACTGTTTGCTCTGTGAAGGGTAACTGGTTGACAAAACAAAATACTTTCACATGGTCAGCGCGCTTGACCAAGCGACTGCGAGGCGGGTTAAGCCTTACCTCAGCAAGCCCCCGGTAGCTAACAAATATAGGGGCCTTAAGGCCCTGCTTATCAGAAGGTTTGGCCTTAGTGAATCTGAGCAGGCAGCTCGGATTCTCCGAATGGACGGCCTGGGTGACCGCCAGCCGTCTGCCCTCCTGGAGGACATGCTCGCCCTAATGGGTGACCACGAACCTTGTTTCCTATTTAAATTCGCTTACCTGCAGCAGCTCACGCCCGACATCCGCCTGCAGCTCGCCACTGATACCTTCGCTGATGCGCAGGCGCTGGCCGAGCGAGCCGACCACGTTTTTTAGATAGGCACAGCAATCAATGGCACATTTACCATCACACGTACCAAGCGACAGTGAGATAGTTTTTTTGGCAAACAGATGAGTAAGATTATTGCCATACATAAGTGCAATCCCCGATTAAGCACACAATGCACAGAAAGAAACTCACCGAGTCTATGTGCAATAGTCTCCAGGTTTTGGCACCATTTCACAGTTCCAACTGCAGCTGGTAATAAAAGCCTGTTGCAGCCGTCGCCTCAACATGGTCATCCCATGAACCGTAGTCTTGGAATGGATGGAATGGAATACTTTATTGTCACATGTGACTAGGCACTGTGAAATTCTTTGCTACATACCCAATGTCTTCTCCTTACCCGACCATCTTCAACCTTTGTGCACCAATGGAATCGATGGGTATGGATCAAGTGCAGGCTGAGGAGATTGGTTTATTTTCACATCATGTTTGGGATAGCTGCTGTGGACTGAATGGCCTACTCATGTGCTGTACTTTTCCAAGTTCGGAAAGGTTATGAATTATTTTTTTCGTTTTCTTAGGTTTTGTTGTTGAATTAAAGTGCCAAAAGGTACCTGAGCAAAATGGGTAACATGGATCACTTTACAAATGTTTGGGGAGAAGGTACAAATTCCAGAAAGACAGCACCCATAGTCGGGATTGAACCCGGGTATCCGGCATTACAAGTGTTGTAAGGCAACAACTCTACCATTGTGCCACCGTGCGGTCAGGCAGCATCTCCGGAGAACATGGACAGGTGACGTTTCTGGACGAGACTCTTCAGATTTCAGGGTCTCAACCTGAAATGTCACCTATCCATGTTGTCCAGAGATGCTGCCTGACTGGTTGAGTTACTCCAGCATTTTGAGTCCTTTTGTGTATTAGCAAGCATCTGCAGTTCTTTCTTTCTCATAAATAATGCAAGTTCACGTCCATTATTTTACAATTTTTTTAATAGGGCTTTAATTATTTTGATATTTTCAATTAAATTGTATGAACTTGACTTTTATTTTTTGAAGCAATTTTTTAAATGGCTTTGACTATCAGAGATATTTTAATGACTGTCAAGGGACATTCTGCAGTCAATCTTCTGGCAGAGGCTGTGGTGCTTTCAAGGCCCAGAGCACAATGGCCTTGCAGCTCCTTTGGCTCTGGAAATGTGGGTGGATGGAGATTGACTAAATTGAGTGGATTGATTAATTGTCCATAAAAATGAATGTGACTGATCGAAATACTTCGTGCAACCATCTGTTAGCATCCAATTCGAGAAAACATTTTCTTTGTCCCTCCCTGTGGCTCAATAGCTATTGCAAGCTGTTTTTTCTTCGTTTCGATGCCTGTTCTTTTTGTATTTGCCTTTCTGTTTCTATCTGCTCTTTTTGCAAGATTGATCAAGGACCAATCTCTTTTATTGTGGTGTGCATAATAATCTGCATGATTTTTATTGTTGTTCAGGTGTGCATTTCCCACAATCAATCTGAGCACTACACGTTAATTTTGATCTGGACCTGTCGCTGCTCGTATTTCAGCTTCGATTTGATGGTGGTTCAGGTTTGGTTATAGATGCCTGAGAAACGTGTTCTAGTTTAGTAGTTGATCTCTGACAATGACACTAAGCTGGAGAAACAGCACACCATTTTAATATCTGCCTTTAAAAATGTCAGCATCTTTATGGGGTGATGAATTTCAAGCGATAGACTGGTAATCAGCGGTAAGTATTGCAATTAATGAGAGATGTTCTGTTTAGCCCTGACTTGTCTTTTCAGTCTTTTTAATGGAGCAGTTTATAACCTGTTGTATTGTTATTCATTACTGTCCGTTTAGGCAATGAATATTGAGGACAGCAAATCATTTTTGCTATCATTATCTGACACCAACCACAATTATTACTGTCAGCCGTGAAGACCTGACCATCTTTTCCAATGCTATAGCATGGGTGTAATTAATTTGTGATTCATTGATTTTTATTACTATTTGTGATTTACTTAAATAACCACATTAACAATTTGTTTGATGATCAGTGGACCCTTTTAAACGAGTTCATATTCTGTGGATTATAATTACATTTTATTATTTTAACATGTGGTTTGCTTGGTGCAGAACGGGAAATTGAGTTAATATTTGACTATCCTACCTGGATCAATTTAACAACAATGCTTTACATTAAAAATATTAATTGGGACAAGTAAAGTGCAAATTACCTGGGGAATCTCCCAGCCTTAAATTATAGTTATAAGAGTTGGAAAATTGTTGGAGTGTGAGGTGTTGCATTTTGGGAAGTCACACAATGGGCAGGGCTTTCACAGAGAAGAGCAGGGCCCTGGGTAATGTTGTAGAGCAGAGGGATCAATGAGTGCAAGCACTTTAGTCCTTGAAAGTAGTATAAGGTGGTCAAGAAGGCTTTCGGCACATTAGGCTTCATCAGTTAGTTGAGTTGGGATGATATATTACAGTTGTACAAGATGTTGGTGAGGCAACATTTTGGTCTGAAGATAATGTACCTTCAGAATAAATGTGAGCTGATAAATTTATCATATTGGTATTGATCATCCAGGGTGACGTCTTCCCTATAAATGAGCTATTCCAGTCCTTTTTCACGCAGAGTTGAATATTTTGAAATAGAACGTAGACACAAAATGCTGGAGTAATTCAGGGGGACAGGCAGGGTCTCTGAAGAGAAGGAATGGGTGACGTCTGACGAAGGGTCTCAACTGAAACATCACCCATTACTTATCTCTGGAGATGCAACCTGTCGCACTGAGTTACTCCAGCATTTTGTGTCTATATTTGGAGTGTTGTGTTCAAATTTGGTCACCCTGCTGTAGGAAGGATGTCATTAAGATGGAAAGAGTGCCGAGAAGATTTGAGGATGTTGCCAGGACGAGGCCTGAGTTATAGGGAGAGGTTAGGCAGGCTAGGACTTTATTCCTTGGAATGCAGGAGGATGAGGGGTGGACTTATGGAGGTGTAGAAGATCATGAGGAAAATAGATATTGTACAGTTTTATACCTAGAGAAGGGGAATCAAGAACCAGAAGACATAGGTTTAAGATGAGATGGGCAACTTTTTCACACAGAGACTGGTAATATGGAACGCGCCAAAGAGGGTTGTTGTGACAAGTACTACAACAACATTTAAAAGATATTTGGCCAGGTACACATTAAAAAGGTTCGGAGAGATATGAATCAAACATGGGCAGGTGGGACTAATGTAGATGGGGCATCTTAGTTAGCATGGGCACGTTGGGCCGAAGGGCCTGTTTCTATGCTGTAAAACTTGATAACTCTGATCTATGTTCAAGGTGCCAAAAGAATTTAGTATATACGATAAAGTGAACAGCAAATGCTTGTTGCTGTTGGATGACCTCCAAAGATACTTTTAATCTGTTAAAATCAGCTTTCAAAAATTCATTGCGTGCAGATGTGAACAATTGCCAGGCAAAAGCGAACTTCAGTGGTAACCAATAATGTTAAATACCTATTCCAGCAGTTTATGCTCTGTTAGGACAGCAGTCAGACTTATCTCACATCTATTATTTGTCGTATTTTGACACCTGCCTGAACAAAATTTCCAAAACCAAAGAACACTGATTGAGAACTCGGTCTGTAATGTTCCCTGGGAATCTGGACTGCCAAAAGACCGAGATTCTCATATGAGATACAGTGAAGGCAGATGGAGAAAGCATAAAACTCAGTAGACACGAGCAAGAGGGGAACATATTAACTCAGTAGAACATTAATTCAATGCAATATGAAATACATATCAGGAAATCATCATGCTAATCTTACAATGGGGGTTGAAGAATAGGGAGATTCTAACTTGGATTGTACACGCAAAATGTTCAAATGAAGCTCCAAACTGATTGTAGTGATTCCAAATAAATAGGTGAGAGCCAAGCTCTATACATTTAGAATGTTCAATTGTGAATGCTGGTGAGCATTTAGATATAGTCTTTCAATTCTATCAACATTTGGGTTCAAGAAACGTCTGTAATCTTTGGATGTTAGCCAGGTTGCAGACTGAGTGTTTCCACCACAGTGTATATCTACAATACATGATCCATCAAGGTTACTTTAATGGAAGTCCTCTTCCCTCGTATATATTCACTGTGAAAGGGCGGCTCAAGAGTGCCTTGGAATCATATTCTCCTCCAGATTGATTATTGATTTACACATTAGTTCCTTGTCTGCATGAATGTTTTCTGATGCCGAGACCTTGATTATACGGGTCAAGTTCTTGAATAATCTTCAACTAATGGAGGTGATTTGGATGATTTGCTAATACTTGTAACAAATGGATGGCAATAGTTGGAATGAAAAGGGCTGCATATAAAATCATGTCAGAAGTATGCTGTGGCAGATGCAGAATTAGCTGAAGGTGTGATGGAAAAGCGAATGAGAGGCGGTGGTAAGTTTAACATTGAGCACAGAAAGTTGTGGTGAAGCGTAATTAAACATAGAAAACAGTGCTGTAATATATTGTTGTCAGTGTGAAATAAAATAAAGAACATCATAGACAAATTACAATCTAATCCAGCATTAATAGTAAGATTAAACAAGAACATACCAGTTTGAAGTTTGATCTTTATTTAAGAGGAGTTGCGATGAGGGATTTCGTGAAGACCCCGCCAGCACGCATGCGCGACATTCTTCAAAGCAGCGGTGTGGAATCACAGATAACACCAATGACTGAAGATAGTAAGATTAAAGAACTCGAATATACCAGTTGACCTTATGATAGAGGGTTGGGAGCGGAGGGCACGAAATCCCTCATCGCAACTCCTCATCAAATAAAGATCAAACTTCAAACTGGTAAGTTCTTGTTTAATCTTACTATTTTACTTCGGAGTCACGTGAGTGACTTCGTGAAGATTTCAAAGCTCTGTGATTACATGCCCTGGACCACGTCCATGCTCACACACTGCTTTAATACTGATGGAGGAAATATGTTAACGTATTTCAGACTTGAACAAGCTGAAAAATAATAACATTTGTTAATACAACAGTAAACCCCTGAACTCGGGGACAAACGTTTAGGGAACAGCACTTAATACTGAATCTGCCAACGTTGCGGGAGCGGCCTGTTATAAAACCGCTGAAATGTAGTTTCACTGGCCCAGCCCGCTATTGCAAGGACATAATCCATGAACACCTCCATGGTCCTCACCGCTGATGTGGATGCAGCCCTGGTAGAATGGCATTTAAAAAAATGTTAGTGTCTTACCTGCTGCACCGAATGCCACCTTGAGCCATCTACTGAAGCCCATTTTCAGACCAGTAGTCGCAGGTCTGTGTAGTTTAAGCAACTCTTCTGTAACGCAGTCACTTTATTGTGGGTCGAAACCATTCTATCCAGGTAATTCCTGTAGAGTTTGGACCCGTTGTGCTGTCTTCAGTGCCATTACCATCACCACTTTGAAGGTGAATAAGTCCAGTGGTAAATCTGCCAAAGGCAACCAGCTCCTGAGTAGGGTCTACACCACCCCTATATCTCTGGTAATATATCGTGGTCGGGGAGGGATAGAACATACCCTTCAGTGTGGATACCAGCTGGTGAGAACCCACTCCAATGTTGAGATAGGATGACAGTGCACTCCTGGCACTGTATATGGCACTGTAACTGAGGGACTCATCATAATGCAGGCCCGTGAGGGTTCCAGCACAGTGGAGATCATAGCAGATATGTAGGTGTCTTGGTCCGACTATAGTAACTTCACATATCCTTATGTGGGTGAGGTATTGCTTCCTAGTGGACTCTCTCTGCACGCTGGTGTATGATGTCCATGGTCCTTTCTATTGCAGAATCTGGTTGCGTTTTCTGCAACACCTGTCTGATGAAGCAGAATGGGGGAAAGCATTGAAAAACACATTTCCCCCCAATGTGGCGAGAACGTGTCCATCATCACTGCCCCAGGATCTGGTTCTCCAGAGACATATGTTGGTATCCAATGGTTCAACCTGGATGCAAGGAGGTCGATATCTGGTGTTCCATATTAGGCTATAGTTTTAGCAAATATTTGGAGGTTCAACATCCACTCGATGTCGAAATTAAATATTTGTGACCTGGTGTCCGCCACTGTATGGAGCTTAACCGGAAGGTACGTAGCTGATATCCAAATATTTTTTTCAATCCACCAGAGCCAAAATAATGTTTCCAATTCATCACAAGATATTGACTTGATACCACCCGTAAGGTTTAAATACGCCACCTCAGTGGTATTATTGAAGACGGACATGCGTATGCTGCAGATGAGTGCATTAATCCCGTAGCCCGTGACATGCTCCCAGCATTACTAAACAGTTTATACCTTGTGATTGAAGAAAAGTAGACTCATGCAAATCCCATCCACCACCACAACTGGAAATGGTGTTGGTAGCTCCCCAGCTTGCGTTGATTTGTAACACGACTAATGGGTTTGATGTAATGATGGGATTTAACAATCACAAACATAGCTAATCCACTATTGTAGCTCAATTCATGCCTTGATTGGCGGCTGCATAGGCCCGTAAAAATGTCCAGCATTCGCTTTTAATTCGATTTTGCTCTTTGCAAGCTTTGATAGTGCAATGGCCCAATTATGTAGCTAGAATGTAGCTACAAGTTTACCAATTATTTTAACAGTATCCCTAATAGTCAGTTTCCTGGCACAAGCAAGGCTGTTACATGCCTCTATTATGTCTATAGCTTTGTTCCCTGGGATAGTGACAATCAGCTCCCTTGCATCCCAGAATGTATATAACCGCTCTCCTACTTGTGAGGTTATACATGCAGCTCTTCCAAGAGAACCAGACCCCCTTACCTCCATGGTTACTGGCGGGCCTGACGTTCTGGTTCCTGGTGTTCCGTTGAATTGTGTTGAGGTGCTGCCGGCGTGTAGGTCCTTACTGGTCTTTCAGGTGGCCCCCGAGGTCTTGCATATGGTGTTTGTCTGCGCACTGCCGGCCTGCTGGAGGGAGGTGAGTTCATCAACCCGTCTGCCTTCGCCTCCTAATCCAGGTCCTAGACCTGTTTGGACATCTGTCTTGGTGGTGGCGTCGCAGATGCCTAGTACAATCCCGCAAATATGGGGTTTGCAGTCGGTTTGATGGCGATACTCCGGGAAGCGTTAACTTCATGACTAATATTGCAAGAGCATCCTCCTGCTCTGCCGTCATTTCCATGCCGTCAACCGACCTGGCAAAGGCAGTAATCCCCGACGTCAGCAATTTCAGGATGTTTAGGAACTTCAGCTCCTGTGCCCTTATCCCCGGACTGATGTTGCCCCAGATGGGCGTGTTGACTGTTGGTACATTCAACGATATGCAGTTGTTTGGGCCTGGTATTTGTTGATCGCCTCGGTAAGGACCTGTTCCTGCAGCTGGTGTGTGGTGAGGTAGTCCATGCTGGCCACTGGTTTGGGCTGCAAAGGTTGACCTGAGTGCTTCGGCTGGGCGAACTTGGAGACCACATTCAGCAGTTCCTCCTGGGTTTTCTCAGGTACTGTAGGTTCCTGCTCCAGCCCGTCTTACGTGTCCGCCAGCTGCTGATCCGTGGCATTCCCCACCGATGACGGGGACATGCTGGGTGGCCCAGCCGCATGTCTCCTGGACTGGAGGACATCTGGTCCAGCTGCAGAGATTGTGCTCTAGGATACGCTCCATCATGCGCTCCTCCGAGCCATGCGACCGCCGCCGCATCTGCGGACGACAAGTCGACTTCCCCAGGTTCTCCTGAATCACTGGGGCTTCTACCAGCAAACCGCACCTCGTTGAGGTGATGACAAGGGTCCGCTGGCAGGTAGTCGTCGGCTGCCGCTCCTGCGGGGCCGTACGACTCCCGCGCGGACATGCCGCTAGTCCGCCGTCGTTCGGACTGTAGCGGTCCCCCTGCCTGATAGGAAGGCAGCGGAGATAAGTCGGTGCCGGCTCCCGCAGCCGGGCTCCCCGACATCCGCGCGGGCTTACCGCCACTTCTGACCACATGGGTCTGTGACGGCACATGGTCGCCGCCTGCCGCCTAAGCGGGGCCGCACGACCGAAATCCGCTGCCACCGGCCTGCACTCTGGCAGCCTGACCCAGTGGTGAGCCGGTACCTCCTGCTCCTGCAGGGCTCCCCGACTTCCCAGCAGATCCATCACCGGCCCGCAATCGAGCAGGTTACCCCCGGCGGCATGTCGATGCCTTCCGCTGCAGCGGGGCACGACCTGGGCGCAGCTCTCCCCCTGGTCCGCCCTCTGGTGACCTGCATAGTAGGGGAGACAGAACGTGCCGCCGAGCGGGTCACACGTTTACGCACCTTTGCTCCACTGTCCCTATGCTTAGGTGACAGTGGTAGGGAGTCAGGGTCTTGCCTACCCTGCTCCCACGCGGTGCTCCTATCACTTTGCGGCTCCATGTCAGCCGTGGTGGAGAGACGGGTCCTGGCTGCGCAGGGCACCCCGATTTCCGCGTTCTTATCCCAGTCCGCAGAGCGGGAATGGTGGCCGCTGACTCCCATCCGAAGTCCCATGGCCCTTGGAGGCATGCTTCGATGCCTTCATTCTGGTCTCCATCCATCGTTTCTGTAAGCAAAGTCTAGAACAGAAGCTCAGCAACTCAAGGTTAGTATCTTACCTGAGGGTCTTTAAGAAGCATCCGGTGGAGGAGCGCACTCTCCCCCCCCCAAGCTCCAATGGTGACCAGACTCTCAGACAGCACCATAAACTGCCGCTAACGGCAAGCCTTACGCCTATGTAGTGAGTCGGGCCCCGGCTCTGTCTTACTACCTCCATAGGGTAGCTTAGCCGTCAGACCGCGGTATTCCTGCGGCCTGCGGCGTTGAGTCGGAGCTCCTGCTCTGCCTTCGCTACCCGCGAATGGCAGTCTCTGAGCCCAGACCCTCCTGGATCACGGGCCTGCCCGACTTCCGGGTAGCGTTGCCGTCAGCCCGTGGTGACCCTGCGAGCTGCGGTGTAGATTCGGGCTGCCGCTCGGCCGTCACTGCCTGCGAACGGCGAGTGTGAGCCCGGACCCTACTGGGTCAACGAGCTGCCCAACCTGCCCGGTGTAGAAAATGAAGTCGGGGCTGTCGCTGGGCCGTCGCTAGCTGTGATCGGCGTGTAAGCCCGACCCTCCCGGGTCCGGTGCGAAGTAAAACCGTCAGCCCACAGAGTCCTTGCGGGCTGCGGTGTAGAGTCGGGGCTGCCGCTCTGCCGTCGCCTGCAAGCCCCGCTCCCTGGTTAATGCCGACAGCCCGCAGAATCCTTGTGGGCTGTGGTGTGGAGAGTCGGGGCTGCTGCTCTGTCGTTACTAACTTTGAACGGCGAGCCTGACTCGCCGGTCGGAGGGACGGCAGAGGCAGCCCGACTCTACACCGCAGCCCGCCTCTGCCGTCCCTCCGACCGGCGAGTTTGTGAGCCCAGACCCTCCTGGGTCAACGGGCTTGCCCGACTCCAATCTTTGCTGCCGCCGCTGACTGCCCGCATCCCGCGGCCCGCAGTCAGTGCCGAAGCGGCCTTGAGTACTCTGTGTACAGAGTCCCTAAAAAGAAAAAAGGACCGCAGGTTAGTTTTTTCTTACCTGCAGGTCCCTGTAGTAGAGGAGCAATGCTCCTCACTGCCTGTCGCTCACATGCGGTTGACGATATTTCGCCCATGCGTGCCTGGCGGGGTCTTCACGAAGTCACTCACGTGACTCCGAAGTAAAGTAGTAACCAAATTTTCTTCACTCCGCAGTTTTGGTAAGCCAGAAGAAAGAAAAGTATCTGAATCTTGGTGGTTATCGAATATTGATGAAGTCCATCTCCAATGTTTAAAAAATAATTAGTGATGAGGAAATATAAGACCGAATCCAAGACTTAAGAGTGGATATAAAAATATTAGTTTGGAATTTTATTGTAAAGTGTACATGGAAAATAGATAGAGTATAACAATAAATATGAACACGATGGCATGAAGGTGTAGTGGTAGAGCTACTGCCTTACAGCACCAGAGACCCGGGTTCGATCGTGACTATGGGTGCTGTCTGTATGGAGTTTGTACATTCTCCCCGTGACCTGCGTGGATTTACTCTGAGATCTTCGGTTTCCTCCCACACTCCAAAGGCCCACAGGTGTATAGGTTAATTGGCTCAGTATAAATGTATGAATGTAAAATTGTCCCTAATGCGTGTAGGATAGAGACTATGTGCAGGGATTGCTGGTCGGTGCGGACTCCCAGGGTCGAAGGGCCTGTTTCCTTGCTGTATCTCGAAGCTAAACTAAACTAAAATAAATGTATGTAAGAACTGACTGCTCTCCATATGTGTGATCTCCACCTTAGTGCAATACAGGAGCAGCTGTGATTTCAGGGCCTTTTTGCTGCACTAATTTGTTTTGACATTCTTATTTGGAGATTTCTAAATTCCATGGTTTTTATACCTGTGGAGATATCCCAGTATTATAAGTATAAGTATTATAAGGACTACCTTGGTTCAAGGAATAGACGAGGCCATTCCTTAGAACATTACAGACTTTATGACCATTTTAAAATATCAAGTCTTGAATACAGTAATCATCCATCAGTAATAAAACAAAGCAATATTAAGCCAGTGTGAGACCGGGAGGTGATGTCTCAGGCGAACTAGTGCTGGCAGTAACTGGGTGATTCTTCATTGTCTGTTTTTTAGTTTCTGGAAACCCAAAAATAAAACTTAAAATGTTGCAACTTTGAATGTTGTTTCACACAGATGATATCTCTACTATGGGAAAAATATGTTTGGCGCAATCTTTTAGAGAATTTAATTTAGTTTTTCCTCTTCTTTTTCCAGGTTGCTCATTGCATTCAGTCATATCCGTCACATTCTTATGATGAACAACACTGCAAAATATAACTGATTTAAGAATCTAAAAATCAAAATGTTGTTGCAGTCTTTCAAATTATAGAGTATCTTCCTCAAATAAACCAGCAAAAAAAAACTTTTTCAGTCTAACGCATTGATTTTAAACCTTCGTAACAGTTTACTGTCAAAAAAAGTGTTGATTTTCAACAATGGTAACCTTCACGTAACTTTTCACCAATTTGCTCTAAAACAATATTAATTTCAGATGAATAGGCAGCAGCATACTGTTCATTTATCAATTACAATTGATAATTATGGTAATTGTTGTATTATTTTACACATTAATAGCATAAAATACTCACATGAGGGATATGTCTCAGCATGGTGGATCAAGTTTGGGAGTGTCGTGATGGAGATGACTAAAACTATCTTTAGGGCTAGGGTTCGTGCTGGGGCTAGGGTTAGGGCTGGGGTTGTGGCCCGGGGCTAGGGCTGGGGCTGGGGTTAGGGTTAGGGCTGGGGTTAGGGCTGAGGTTAGGGCTGGGGTTAGGGCTGGGGCTGGGGCTGGGACTGGGGCTGGGGCTAGTGCTTGGGCTAGGGCTGGGGACAAGGGCTGAAGAGGGCCGGGCGTGGAGAGAGACATCGGGTCATGGGAAGATGCGACGGCTGCAACAGGGCTATGTGTCCTCCTGGAGCTGGAGATGGAGCTGCATGGAGATCGGGGGTTAAGTTGCGGATGTAGCCCTGATGGGAATGGTGGCCCAAGCCTTTAGCCCAGGATGGCGTCGCAGGAAGGCCATATCTGGCCAATCGTTTCTCGAATGGCACATGGCACGATTTGTCTCCAGAACAAATCAAGGATTAAAATCTTTTTAAGAGTTCAGCACTGTTCGGGAACTCTTGAGTAAAGGTAAGTACCTGCTATGCAGCAGAAAACTGTGTTTTCACACGCTTATCATCCCGCGAATCAGAAGAAATTCACAATGTAGGGGACTTTTGAATTCAGCGGTCTTCTGAGATCGTATTTATAGCCATGTAGGACGGCTCAAAAAAGGTGAGTGACGGTAAATGACTCCAATCATTGGGTCAAGAAATTTTTGAAAAAAAGATTTATAATTTTATCAAGAATAGAGGAATTTTTTTAAGGGTGATAAATATTTTATTTATTAATACCGACTGTTTAATAGTATTTTCATTTCAGATAGATCCCCCATTAAAAAAATATGACGACTTGAAATTTCACAGGTAATCATCGGGACATGCTGTTTTCGGGTGGTGGGGCATCGAACATCGGGAATTTTTTTTAAAAATTACCATTTATTCATTTAGGGTTTAATCTTTCTTTATGAGGATTCTATTTATTAACAACATAGAAAAAGAAGAAATGGAATAGAATTACGGGGTTTCCTTATATGCAGCATCAAAGTAGCAGGACACCAAAATAGACACTTACTGAAGAATCACCCACCAACATCATCAATCCTAAAATAAAATAAAAATCAGACAGTGAAACTATATTTAATAGAGCTGTAAAATCAACGGGGAATCAAAAATGTTCAAGCATCCAAAAATATTGGAATAGGAAATATTGAAACATTTTTTTCATTATTTTTGGATACTGAATATTCATTTCATACAGTTCATACCTTTGGAGGTTAGGAGATTTTTTTTTGGATGAACTAGATTGTTGTTCAAGGTGAACTATTGTTTGAAATAAAAGTGCCAAAAAGTAAAGATAAATATCAGGAAAGAATGATTTGGATTTGAAATGGATAGTTTAATTATTGAGTACTGGAATGAGTAGAATGTCCTTGTGCTGAATTTAATGTAGACATTGGCCTACACAAAGTGCCCTCGGTGAAAGATAATGTTGGAAATCCTGAAGATAAATTTAATATATTAAGAAGAAAGAAATATTAATTATATTTTTGCAGTCACTTGTTTAGACACGTTTGCTGAATTATTGCTTAAATTGAATCCCATCAGTTATTACCCAAACATTTGAGGTTGGTACATATTTGAGAAGCTGTCAACACAGTTCTGTTCTTAGCCATTTTCAAGGTTATGAGGCCTTAACAAAGGCACTTAACTGAGAAAGCATAGCAATGAAGTCAATTCAGCAAAAGGGACTCATGTTTCTTGAGATTGCCTACTGTATTAAACGTTAATTGTGAAAACACCAATTTTGGTTTGTTGAGCTACCACAAAGCAATGTCTGTGGTTTTTTATAATGGAGTAATGGGTTTCATTGGGCATTTAACATGCTTCTTTGGAATTATTTGTGAAACCTTTCAGAATATTTTACAAACATTAATTGGTGTGACAGTACAAGAAATAAAGAAAATAAAAATATGTTACATAAATCATATTTCAAAAATTAAAATGGTTTACCATGAATGCAGAGACAAACACCTATATATTACTAAAACTGTATATATGTGTGCGTGCGTGTGTGTCCCCGAAATACCACCAAAATTATAGCGCTACAATTTTCGGCGCACCTTACTCACCATTGTTCTGGGATGTAAATGAAACAAGTTTCGTTCAGATTGATGGTATATTTAACATTATTGACATTTTAATAACTTTTACAAAAATTACTTCTTCACTTGCCCTGTCCTGCCCATCTGTCGCGTTCAACATCACAATGATGTCACAATGGGATGTCAAGTTAGATTTTTTTTTAAATTGTGGTTTTCATTGACATTGATTTTATTCTAAAAAAAATCAGTCTTAATCAAATTCTTCCGTTTTCATTAGCAGCTAAAATTGTGTTTAGGTTATTTTAAAGAAAAAAACATGATTTTCATTGAGGATTTCCATTGAGGAGGGAAGTTAGGAGTGGGGAGCAGGGGATAGAGGGAGAAGGGGGGTAGGGAGGGGAAAGTGGGGACGTGAGGAGGGAGAGTGGGGGAGGAGGGAGGATTGAGGGAGAGGAGGGGTAGGGAGGGAGATGGAAGGGAAAGTGGTGGAGGTGAGGAGGGAGAGTGGGGGAGGAGGGGGGATAGATGGAGAGGAGGGTAGGAGTGGGGGAGGTAGGGAGTGGGGGGATAGAGGGAGAGGAGGGCAGAGGAGGGGGGATAGAGTGTGGGGAGGTAAGGAGTGGGGGATAGTGGGAGAGTAGGGCAGTGGGGAGGTGAGGAGGGAGAGTGGGGGGGGGGGCGATACGGTAGAGGTGAGGAGTGGGGGAGCCACACTCGATGTCACAATGATGTCACAATGGGATAGAAATTTCATTTTTTTTAAATCGCCATGTTTTTTTATTTCGCGTGTATTTGCCTGGCTTCATAATGGGGAACCAACGGCTCCACGGGTAAGGTTCCTTCTACTTTACAAATGCCTCTACAGGTCCTCTATTCACTTTATTTACTTAAACTTAATTTCAGCCGTCAACGGCACAACTTTGAACACAGCAGCCATTTGGTGGAATATTGCGTTGAGGGAGTGGGCCCAACGGGTCCGTACTTGGTCTAGTTTACCATAAAATTGATATGTTTTTTTTGTAACTAGAGGCCTTTGTTTTCTTCACAGAGAAAAAGTCTTAATTTTCCGCAGAATTCTCAATTTTTAAATGTAAATTAAAAATTAGTTTCACACAAATATATTCATTTAGTTACATGTTATAATACCTTCATTTTTTAAAATATGGGACACATTTAACTTAGTTTAGTTTAGAGATACAGTGTGGAAACAGGCCCTTCGGCCCACCAAGTCCGCACCGACCAACGATCACCCCATACACGGACACTATCCTACACACATTACGGACAAATTTGCAGTTTTTACCAAAGCCAATTAACCTACAAACCTGCGCGTCTTTGGAGTGTGGGAGGAAACCGGAGCACCCGGGGAAAACCCACATAGATCACGGGTAGAACTTACAAACTCCGTACAGACAGCGCCCGTAGTCAGGAGCGAACCCGTGTCTCTGATGCTGTAAGGCATCAGCTCTACCTGAGGAAGTTAAAATCATCAGTGTAGAAGATTAAACCCCATGCTGTTTGTGACAGGGTATATTTTACTATAATGCTATTAGCAAGTCATGTAATTAATATCTGCCAGTATATGATGAGATCTGATATAGAGAGCAAGCTAT
Source organism: Okamejei kenojei (assembly GCA_035221665.1). NCBI lineage: Eukaryota > Metazoa > Chordata > Chondrichthyes > Rajiformes > Rajidae > Okamejei > Okamejei kenojei. The sequence goes on from CM069146.1 coordinate 41,857,316, forward strand.
CTTGACAGAACTGTGTGAGGCAGACAAAACATTAAAAAGGATCCTGATCATAATCAAATGAGCTGAAGAACGGGAGATAACAGTGGTGACATGGGAAAAGAAATGTAAAATACATTGATAAGTGGGATTTGTTTTCAGTAATCCTCCCACATTTGTGTGCTGGAAGCTGTCAGAAATACATGTAGACTAATCTAGACTGGCAAATTTTGTTTATCAGTGTAGACACAGCACACCTCGGGCACAGAAAGTTATAAAGACTTGCAATGGTGGTAGAAATTGTCAACTGTGCAGCTTTTGACAAGTGTTTGTTGGCAGAGGTGAATTGTGCAGCGATTCTTACAGCCTACCCAGTGCTAGACCAAAGATAATTCCGGAGAAGTTAAAACAGTGGGGCATCAGTCTTGCTCAAACTGGAAGAAGAAACTTTATTGACACACATGTGCTTGACACATCAATAACAGCACCTCTCATTGGCTGTTATCATCGTCAGTTATTCACTACCTGCGTAACAATACAACATTAAGATTAACTTCTTTACAATTGAGAGCATATTTTTCATATATGTTAACAGTGTTTAAAATAATACTAAGACCTCCAGACCCAATGGCACGCTTGATTATTCTCATTGAAAGTGGCATCACCCTTTGGCTTTGCTGCCTACCTTTCTCAAATTTTCTGAACAAAGCGAGACCTCATTCTTACGTCCCTTCCAGTCAATAGCCTATCATGATGGGAATGGGATGGTGAAACAAACCTTATTATTATTTCCTTCAACATTTGTTCCTTCATTTGCATTATATAGAGATTTACCGACATGCACTTCAACCAGAGACATTCCTTACCTCTCCTCGAAGGGAACACAAGGGCACCTGAAAGTAGCTGGCAGCTAGCAGCGCATATCTCTGCTTGTTTCCGTGTTTAGTATTCAAGAAATATCTGTCTCACAGTGTGAAGTGGAATAAAATCCAGTAAACAGCCCTCCAAGAGCTAGGCTCAAAAAAAGATTTGAATATGATGATTGCTGGTAACTCAAATATTCAGTCAATAGGTGGCTGAAGTACTTCAATGTATTTGTACATATCAGTGTATTGTGATAAATAAGTTATTTGCTTTATCATACTTAGAATATTAAATCCAGGTTTAATTTTCAAAGTCTGCTAAAAATGATAACAGTACTGGGAGAAGTTGGTAAAGTACGAGTAACTCAGGCGGAAGCTTTTCCCCTCTCTCTCAGGGACAGCTTCTTCCCCGCTGTGATCAGACTTCTTAATGGTTCTTCCAAAGGCTAGGCGACTGTTCGATTCACCTCGACCCCATTGCAGGCATCGGACTTTGTCTGTGGAACTGGTGCACTATAATGTTGAGAACTATATTCTGCACCCTTTGCTCTATCTATTATATTTGAGTTTGGCTTGTTTATTTTATTGTATGGTATTATCTGATCTGATTGGATGGCATGTGAAACAAAGCTTTACACTGTACATCTGTACACGTCACGATAATAAACCTAAATCTTAAATTTAAGGTATAGACAATTATTTTATTTATTTTGGAAAAAATGTACATCTGTTAAATCTGTGACATGAATAGTTCAGCTGTATGTGTGTGCATTTTTGTTACATGCCTACATGTGTGGCTTCAACATTTTGATTGTTGGGTTAATTTCGATTATTAGCTAATCCTTTACTGTTTAGCTCCAATGGCATAGCGGTAGAGCTGCTGCCTTGCGGCGCTAGAGACCCAGGTCCGATCCTGTCTCTGGGTGCTGTCTGTACAGAGTTTGCACGTGCTCACTGTGATGTTGTGGGTGTTCCCCCGGGTGCTTCGGTTTCCTCGGCTTGTGGTAAGTTGTAAAATTGTCCCTAGTGTGCAGGATAGTGTTAGTGTACAGGGGTGATCACTGGTTGGCGTAGACTCAGTGGGCTGAAGGGCCTGTTTCTGCACTGTATCTCCAAAGCCTATAGTCTAAGTCATTTTTAGGCTGTCACACATCTTTCTGACACATAACAAAGATACAGTTATAATCTTTGAAAGATTGAGGGTTATACGTTTCAATATAACTGTATATGTCAATGTGATTGACAGCTGGAAAATGAAATAGTTATTCCCTGAACTACTGCCAGAATCCAGACACAATTTAAAAAGAATTAATTCATTTTCTCTATAATCTTTATATTCCATAAATATGCTGGAAACGTACGTGGAACGAATTACAGTGCCAACATTCCCATTTGATGATCTTTTATTTGTTGGAGATGAACTGATGTTACACATAACCAGAAGGAATGGTTGGGGAAAAGTGAGCAAAAATAAAAGCGGTGGCAGGTAGTAGAATGTGAAAAGAAAATAGTTGATGTGAAATTAGGTCAAGATAATGGAATAGAAAAAGAAACAAAAAAATGCCCAACGTAATTGTTTCTGTGGAATAGGAGAAGATGGGAAAACATGAGAAGTCAGGAAAAGTATAATGATTACTTTGGCCTGTGAATATGAGCTCAGAATTGTGATATATCAATGACATACTGTACTAGATTATAGAAACTTCACAGATTATACAAAACTTGGCCTTGGATCTTCAAAGTGGAGAAGAGTTGTGAATTGATTGTGCAGTATTGGGATTGACGCTGGATTCAGCAATGATTACACTGACACTCTTAACAGGGTGCACGTGTGATGTGTTTTATTTACAGTAACATGTCCAGGATCACATGGGGGCATTGTCCCTCATCGTCAGGACGCATGTGAGGTGGTGCTTGTCCCGGCAGCTCAGTCCTCGTCTCGAAGAGCGAGGAGCAGGCGAGATGATTTCTGGCTTCTCCCTCAGTTCATGCTTGCCTTGAAAGGAAATGCTGGTGATCTCTGCATTATCCTGGCAGCTCATTCTTAGCCATTGTGTGTGGAACAGTCCCTCGTTGTCCATGGGCAGGAACAGGCACTGCGTCTCATGCCCCGGCAACTCAGTCTTAGCCTCAGTAAAGATGCTGTCTGTCTAGGGCTTTTTCCCGGTAGCTCAGTCTTGACCATATGGTGACAATGGTGGTCTCAGGCTTGTCCCAATGGCTGTCTTTGTTAAACCTGTGACAAGGGAACACAGCTAACAGTGGGGCTCCCCACTTTCCCTTCTCTTTCCCTTCTCTCTCCCTTCTCTCTCCCCTCTCGCTCCCTTCTCTCTCCCTTCTCTCTCTCCTCTCTCCTCTCCCCTCTCTCCCTCATCTCTCTCTCCTTCATCCTTTTTCTCTCATGCTTAATTTCTCACCCTCTCGCTGTGTTTCTAAGGAGTCGGCTGACGAGATTCGGGTGGCCAGCTAAATGGACCCAGCTGTCACCAATGATACTGGGGAATGGCCTCTCCTGGTCTGTCTGCTAGTGATAGGGATCAGAGTAGCATCTTAGGGAGGGGGTGATGTCACAATAGTTTATTTTAGTGAGCAGAGACAAGGTAAATGGAATGCATGTAAAGCCTGCTTTCGCCACACAGCATGGGAACAGCCTCTTTGACCCATGCAGTCCACGCTAACTAATGAGCACCCATTCTTGGGGTGGGAGATTGCAACCTTGATGTGGTCCGCCCTGTTTCGATGAATGCAATCAACCTGGTGTGCACAATCAAATAAGATCAAATAGTTGCCCTACAACTTTAGAATGTGCATGCTATAAGCAAGAAGAAGAAAAAAACCCATTCCACTGACCTTATACAAATCCTATTTAATTCTGCCCTCATTGCTATCAATTCCATCAGATTCTGCCGCTCACCTACACACATGGGTAATTTACAGTGGGCAATTGACCTACAGAACGACACATCTTTAGCACATGCAAGGCAGATAGAGCACCTGGAGGAAACCCACATGGTCCGAGGAAGAATGTGCACACGCCACACCAACAGCACCAGAGGTCAGGATTGAAACCTGGCCTATGGAGTTGTGAGGCAGCGGTTCTCAGCCGTGCCATGATGCCACGCCTATTACTGATACGGGATGAAAACATGACATCTTTGTATGGACCGTGGATGTTAGGTTATTTTCGATTAAATGGTGTGGGCGGCACAGTGGCGCAGTAGTAGAGTTGCTGCCTTACAGTGCTTGCAGCACCAGAGACCCGGGCTCCATCCCGACTGCGGGTGTTGTTTGTACAGAGTTTGGATGTGGTTTTCTATGCACTGCTTCCAAGTCGGAAGAATTCTAATCATAATTAATTCCCTGTTCTGGCAGATTATCTGATCATTATAAATCATTTAAACCAAAATGTTATTTGATAATGCTTACTATCGTAGCTATCTTGTGACAAAATTAATCATACAAAAGCAGTGTTTAAATATTAATTAAAAGAATCTTAACTCGACCATGATTTTATTATAATTATACTTTTGATCAATGAAATAGACAGACTTGCATTTATATAGTGCCTTTCACATTCCCTTCAGAATGGCCCAAAGTGCTGGGGAGCTTATTGTACTCTTGAACCATGCAAAAAGTGTAAGAAACATGGCAGTCAATTTGAAAGCTCCTTCTAACTGATAGCTACCATCTGATCTGTTTTAGCAAATTAAACTCCCCTGGTCTTTACAATAGTAGAATGTGTGTTTTTTATGACTTCTGAGAATGTAAAGAACTATAGGTGATCATCTCATTCAATAATAAGATGAGGGGAAACTTTAACATCTTGCTTGATAAAAGATATGAGATTAGATCATTTGGTAGCAATAATATGTCACAAATTGTGTTCTTTTGGAAGTGCTTCATCCTTTCGGATAACAATCTTTACTATGTATAATACCTCCCACTTTAGTGTCATCTGAAACTTACTAATCACGGCTTGTACATTCTGGCCCAAATTGTTGATGTAAACCACAAACAGCAAGGGGCCCTGACGAGGCACACCACTAGTCACAGGCATGCAGTTTGAAAAGTGTTATTTTATAATACTACTGTTTGTAGAGAGGTAAGTATTCCAGATATCACCAAGGAGGAAAATTGGTGAAATCATGCCTACGGCAGATTGTCAATAACGCAGTCTACTTGTGCAAGCATTTCAGAAAGATCCCCAAGCCTGATGCAAATGAACCAGTTATCCTTTTAAATTAATATTCATCTGTCAGCAAATATGTCAGGACCAGCAAGGTATTTGTGAAAAAAAAACCCAAATATGCATTGACGCTAGCAGATGTGAGATAATATGCATTAGTTATTTCTTGCCTATCCCTTAGCAATGGAGCATCTGCAGAAGAGTGTATGCATATCTTGGGAATTGCAAGGCTTCTTTTTTCATTTTATTTGATGTCAGTCTAAAAATAGCAATAAGCATGGTCTTTTTCAATATGAATTATACAATGTAGAAAGGCCTCCGGTGTGTATATAGCGGTGTTACAATTCCCTGCCCAAGGCATACTTGATATTTTGCAGATAATTTGCAATATTCTACTTTGGAAAAAAAGTGGTTTTAAAATGAAAGCAGTGTGAGATGTGAATGCACACTAGATTCTCAACAAAAATAGAACTCGGATTGTGATTAAATGTCATCGACATCCCAAGATAGAATTGGAAACAAGTGAGAAATGTGTGCGATTTATGGCAAAAAAAAAGGATATTACAGTGGCAGGTCTGTATAAAATGTTTTTTTAAATTAAATTATATATTGATGCAATATAGTTTTTCATAGTGAAAGGTTTGTTGCACATTTCATTAATCAACAGACATGCAAAACTAAAATAGTATACACAATTATGTCAATTATTTAGCAATTGTGAACTGCAACATTCAAGCAGTGACATTGCCATGTGCGTAGTTTTCCTAAATTGTTACTGAGGACCAATTGTGGCAATCAATGAAATTGTCACAATTGTTCCTCAGTCATCTCTAAACTTTGTTCATTTGTTCACTTTTGCTGGCACACTACAGTTTTGGCATTTGCCACCAGCTATAAATTCCGTAACCTTTCTACTTTCCAGCCTAGGTATTTTTGTGAACAATGTTGATGTGAGCAAAATCATAGATCATTTAGCAGTTAAAGCCATAAAGCTATTTTTTAGACATTGAATATATAGTTTGTGTGAACATGCTCAATACTGCTTGTGTTCAAACATTTTGCCATCTACTTGCCATTGAGAAGTAAATAAAGCGCAGCTCCAAAGATGCATTTAATATAATTCTGTTCATGAGCAATCTTGAAACTGGTTTGTCACATGTCTTGCATGCAATCACAAATGGAAATGAAATTTGAATAGAATAGAAGTTGATGATTTATCTGTGTAACTGGCATTTTCAGAATTTTTTTTTCTGATATAAGGCCTGCAATACAGTGCGACCAAATGGATGGTTACTGCAGGAACGGGTGAATAGCCATTTCATTTTGGGTTGGCAAATTTCAGAAGGTGGCTGGACGGGGAGAAGGACAATGGTTGGCGGGATGGGTTGGATGGAGGTAACAACTGCAACAAGGCTTTGTGACCAGATGCAACTGGGACTTTTGGAAATGGCGCTAAAACCTGACGATTGTTACATATGGACCCGGTTTCTATGCATTGTGTACTTAACCGAGGATTGTACTTGTGTCTGGCAATAATCTTGCTGATCTGTAAGCAAAAAAATAATTTCATTACACCTGATAATAAAGAACCAATGAAGATATTTGCATATTTTCAGTCTTAGAGACAGAATTTGGGATCTGGGATTTGATGAAACAAAAAGGCTGCTGCATTGACCAAGGACAAGGTCCTGGAGTCACATTGATGACCACGGCAGGCACTTGGAGTTGGCTGGGGAGTGGGGTAGCTCTGTGCAGGATTAGCTCAGCGGGTTATAATGCATCTCTGGCAGCATCTCTGGAGGACATGGATAGGTGATGTCCTTGGTTGGGATTTTTCTTCATACTGAGGGGGGAGAAAGCTGAAAGAGAGGAGGCACAGGAGAAAGCCTAATCAGTGATGGATACAGGAGGGTGGGGGTGGGGGTTGGTGGGTTGATACGCAGTTGGTCGAACAATTGGAGAAAAGCCAGAGATGAAAAGAGACGTGGTGAGAGATAAGAAGTGTGAATTGTGAAATCAGGGGAAGGAATGCAGGTGGAAGGGAAAAAATGGGTACAAATCCGGGAAGAAAATCGGGGTGTAGAGTGGAGGGGGGGGGGGGGGGGGGGTGGGGGGAAGGGGGGGTTGGTGTAGTTTCCCTAAACTGGAGAATTCAATGTTCATATCATCAAGCTACTCAAGTGGAAGATGCGGTGCTGTTCCTCCAGTTTGCCTCACTCTGGCATTAGAGGAGGTCCAGGAGCAGATAAGTTGGTAAAGGAATTGAAAGGGGAGTTAAAATGGTTAGCAACCTGGAGATCTAGCAGACCTTGGTGGACTGAGTGCAAGTGTTTGTCTGGATTTCCTGGTTTCTAACCATTTTAACTCCCTTTCCCATTCCCATTCCCATAGTGGCCTTTCTGGCCTGAGCTTCCTCCATTGCCAGCGTGAGGCCACAAGCAAACTGGAGGAACATCACCTCCGCTTAGGTAATTTAAAACCATAGGGTAGGAATATTGAATTCTCCAATTTTACGTAATTAACCTCCACCCTCCATATTTGCCTATAATCCTTCCTTGTGCTTCACTCATCAGGCTTTGTCCTGCCTGTTGTCCTTTACAGCTTGCTCCCTCACCTCCACACAACCTGTCCCAAAAGGTCACCTATCCATGTTCTCCCGAGATGCTGCCTGAGTTACTCCAGCACTTCGTGTCTTTTATGTTGTAAATCAGATTCTGCATTTCATTGTTTCCCCAGTTTTAAAATGAAATTGTCCAGTGCAACCAGTGACAGCTACTTTCTGGACAACTTGGTCCGAGTAATGTTACAAAAAGAGAATTTGTTTGTGAATGTTATCATCCTGCGTGTGGGTGTGAAAAGTACATTAGTAATTCAAGGGTGAATCACTCTTGGTCGAACTTCTGCTGTGATCTACATCAGAACATTCCTCGCTGGGTAAGCCTGATTTTCATTTTCATAATCTTTAAAAGAAAAGCACTATGAGTTTGTTCTGAGAGACCTAGGCCTGGAAATTTAGTGTAAACTAGGAGAATCGCCTTCTTCCTCAAGAGGCCAGTTGTTCAGGAGCCATTCTCAATCATGTTGGCAATTTTTATTTATTTATAACTGCTTTTTTTGTTTGAGATGCAGCATAGAAACAGGCCCCTTGGCCCACTGAGTCCATGGTGACCATCTATCACCCATTGACACTGGTTCTATGTTATCCCTCTTTCTCATCCACTTCCGACACACTGGGTGATTTTTTTTACAGAGGTCAATTAACGTACAAACCTCTGTACGGCCCTCAGTGTGTGTTAGGAACTGTGAGTGTAGTGGAAAGGGATAAGTAAATTGAGACATAGAAAAATTCTCCCTCCCCACCCACACAACTGTGATGGCCATATAAAGGAGATGTGTGTATAAAGGAACTACAGATGCTGTTTTAAACCAAAGAAAGGCACAAAATGCTGGCGTAACTCAGCGGGACAGGCAGCATCTCTGGAGAGAAGGAATGGGTGACATTTTGGGATGAGACCTTTCTTCAGACTAAGACGGTGGTGCAGTGCTAGAGTTGCTGCCTTACAGCGAATGCAGCGCCGGAGACCCGGGTTCGATCCTGACTACGGGTGCTGTCTGTACGAAATTTGTACCCGCGTGGGTTTTCTCCGAGATCTTTGGTTTCCTCCCACACTACAAAGACGTACAGGTATGTAGGTTAATTGGCTTGGTAAATGTAAAAATTGTCCCTAGTGGGCTAGGATAGTGTTAATTTGCGGGGATCACTGGTCGGTGCAGTGTATCTCTAAACTAAATTATACTAAAATTATACTAAACTTATACTTAAATCTAAACTATAATTATACTAAATTATACTAGGTCTCGACCCAAAATGTCACCCATTCCTTCTCCCCAGGGATGCTGCCTAACCCGCTGAGTTACTCCAGCATTTTGTGTCCATAAATGAAATGTGTGGCAAGGTGCCTTTGATGTGACAGACCTGTGCCTTGTACGTCATTATTTTGCTGACGGACACTCGAGGAATACCCAATGCTTAAAGTGTTGGTGCTGCGGATGGGGCATTGTACATGATGGGGGATACATAAGGAAATAGCAGTTAGGTCATAGTCAGAGTCATACAGCACGTGAACAGGACCTTTGGCACAACTTGCCTACACGGAACAACGTGCCTCATCTACACTAATCCCACCTGTCTGCGTTTGGCCCATATCCCTTTAAACCTATCCTATCCATGTACCTGTCCAAATGTTTCTTAAATACTGTGATAGTACCTGCCTCAAATACCTTCTCTGGCAGCTCATTCCATATACCTACCACCTTTTGTTTAATAAAAAGCTGCCCCTCAGTTTTCTATTAAATCTTTCCCCCATCACATTAAACCTATGTCCTCTGATTCTTGATTCCCCTAATCTGGTTAAAGACTTTGTGTATTTACTCTATCTATTCCTCTCATTAACTTTTGTAAGATTATTGTGGTTCACTTTCATAAACAGACAAAAGAGCGAATAAAATCAGTAATCAAGCAGCAATCTTTATTTCGCCAGGCAGGTGTGGTAAGACTCTTACAGTATGTAGATTACAGACTATACAGAGTACTAATCCCCACACAAAGGGGCAGTGATCAAGTACATGTATTTGTACTCCAATAATCAGCGATTCAGCAATACCTTATCTACAGAGCATAATACAGTCTCTTGCTTCTTAAGATTGACAGCTTCTTAAGATTGACAGGTTCTTCAGAGAGAGGAAGGGTTAGCCAAAGATGGTTATATGAGAAAGCTATTTTTCTGCAGAACAAGCATTTTTTTTTTTTTTTACTAATGACACACATTATTCTAAGAGAGAGAAAACGGGGAATTACAGACCAGTTAGCCTGACTTTGGTGGTGGGAAAGATGTTGGTGTTAATTATTAAAGAGGTAATAATGGGGCATTTGGATAGCAGTAAAAGGATTAGTCCAAGTCAACATGGATTTATGAAAGGGAAATCATGCTTGGCTAATCTTTTGGAATTTTGTGAGGATGTGACAAGTAAAATGGATGAAGGGGTGCCAGTGGATGTAGTGTATCTAGACTTTCAGAAAGCCTTTGATAAGGTCCCGCACGGGAGACTGGTGACTAAAATTAGAGCACATGGTATTGGGGTTAGGGTGTTGACATGGATAGAAAATTGTTTGGCAGACCGGAAGCAAAGAGTAGGAGTGAACGGGTCCTTTTCAGAATGGCAGGCAGTGGCCAGTGGAGTGCCGCAAGGCTCGGTGTTGGGGCCGCAACTGCTTACCATATATATTAATGATTTGAAAGAGGGAATTAGGAGCAACAGTAGCACGTTTGCGGATGACACAAAGCTGGGTGGCAGTGTGAACTGTGAAGGGGAAGTTAGGAGGTTGTGGGGGACCTGGACAGGTTGAGTGAGTGGGCAGATGTGTGGCAGATGCAGTATAATATAGATAAATGTGAGGTTATCCACTTTTGCGGCAAAAACAAGGGGGCAGATTATTATCTCAATGGGGTTAGGTTAGGTAAGGGGGAGGTACTGGGTGTCCTTGTACACCGGTCACTGAAGGTTGGCGTGCAGGTACAGCAGGCAGTGAAGAAAGCTAATGGGATGTTGGCCTTCATAACAAGAGGATTTCAGTATAGGAGTAAAAAGGTTCTGCTGCAGTTGTATAGGGCTCTGGTGAGACCACATCTGGAGTATTGTGTACAGTTTTGGTCTCCTAATTTGAGAAAGGACATTCTTGTGATTGAGGCAGTGCAGCGTAGGTTCATGAGATTGATCCCTGGGATGGCGGGAGTGTCATATGAGGAAAGATTGAAAAGACTAGGCTTGTATTCACTGGAGATTAGAAGGATGAGGGGGGATCTTATAGAAACATATAAAATTATAAAAGGACTGGACAAGCTAGATGCAGGAAAAATGTTCCCAATGTTGGGTGAGTCCAGAACCAGTGGCCACAGTCTTAGAATAAAGGGGAGATCATTTAAGACTGACGTGAGAAAAAACATTTTTACCCAGAGAGTTGTGAATTTATGGAATTCCCTACCACAGAGGGCAGTGGAGGCCAAATCACTGGATGGATTTAAGAGAGAGTTGGATAGAGCTCTACGGGCTAGTGGAGTCAAGAGATATGGGGAGAAGGCAGGGACGGGTTACTGATAGCGGACGATCAGCCATGATCACAATGAATGGCAGTGCTGGCTTGAAGGGCGGAATGGCCTCCTCCTGCACCTATTTTCTATGTTTCTATGTCTATGTTTCTATTATAATCTTATAGAGGAAGGGTAAGAGCCAAGAGTCTGAACATCCTCTAAATGTTTATATTATAGAGGAGACATTCATGAAGCTCGTTGTCACACTTGTTATGGGAAAAAGGCACATAACCATCTTGTTAGTGTAAAAAGAGCAAGGGTTAGAACTTCCTGCTGGCTTTGCAATTAATAGGACAAGGTAACAGCCTGTCTTGGTTTCAGCTGAATCCATTTTTGTAACGTTTTTGTAAATCTTTAAAAGTTCCTCAAGATCACACCTCATCTTCCTGTGCTCCAAGGAATAAAGTATGGGTCCTAGTATGGGTGATCACCAAAAAAAGAGCGGTAGAGGTCACGCAGTTGAACTATTTGATTGGGATTTGTGGGAATACGTTAGAGTATTGTGGGCTGGATTGGATTGAAGGTGTGGTGTTGGCAGTTGCATGAGAACAGATATTGAAGGATAATTATCTTGAGAGGAAGGGAAGGCATAGATCACATAGATTAGCTGGAAGGTACTATTGAGAATTGTGGGACAATAGATAAGTAAATAAACCAAAGGTGACCTACTCGAGTTATGCTTGAGTTCTGTTAGGTTTGCCTGTGGTCATGGAACCCATTTTAAATTGCTTTTCTGCACAACCAAGTGGGAAACTCTAGTTGGACTGTGTGCACTGAGGAATAGGTTCACAAAGACTGATTACCTCATCGATGCTGGAAAGGTGCCTTGGAGGTGAAACAGCATCTTCAGGAGTGCATCCAATGGTTAAAACTAATTATCAGTTCAGGTGTATCTACTGACTAAAAGTGCTCTGTTCAATTTTGAGAATAATGCTTTGTAAATATAGAAAAACAGTGGCAGGAATAAGTTATTTGGCCCTTCACGTCGGGTTTGCCATTCAGGACAATAACCCTCTTTCTCATTATCTGCTCTCTCCCTGTACTTCTTGATGCCTTTTTGTATCTTGGAATGTCTCTGTCTCCTTCAATTTTTTTTTTTTTAGCTGAGCTACAAGTTTGAAGGTGAGAAAAATTGATCTCCCTTACCGTGGGAACCTTTCTAATATTTCGAATATTTGATTTATGCTTCAGGCATTACATGCTGGTTTGAGAGAAGAAGCATCAAAATATCCTGTCCTTCAGTCCTGCCATCTCCCACTATGTCAGCACCAAAGAGAGAAAAGCAATAGCAGTGGAATTATGCAGCGTCTGTTTTAAATGTCTTGAGGCAATAAGATCTGGAGATGGAAATTATTCAGTGCTTGTCGCTGCTAAAGTTGAATAGTGACCAAGAAATCACAATAATCATGTTCCAGGTTATTTTACATATAGTGCCTTGAAATATAGAACTAAATTTCCATGGTATGAATACACTTTTAGGATCATAGGCTGCTTGCAGAGAGAATTTTATTTGTTTCAATGTTTAAATATTTTTTTATTGGCTATCTAATTTGTGTTGATGCATCTTAATGATGGTAAAGAGGAGATTAAAAAGCCAACACCTCTTGAATTTAAGCTGAGATAAATAATCCGTTTGTGTTTGCCTGTTAATGATGTTGGGAGAGGGTCAGGCAGGTACTCTGACAGCCTTTTATCTCAAATAACACTTAAGCTTTCAAAGTCGTTTGTGGTAAAATCTTGTCTTTTACTTCATCCACATTCTGGTGGAAATAAAAATCTCGAAATTTCAATAGTGAAATTCAGAAGTTCTTTCTGGTTTGAATCTTAATGACTTTAGTAAGCTGCTTTGTTTTTAAAATGCATCCAAGTAACATTCAATGCTAAGTAATTAGTCATACCAATGTATTACAATCCATTGTCCAAAATATGTCAACAATGATATGTATGTTTTCAATAGAATCATTTGTTATAAAACTATATTGGCTTTTTAAGAACAAAAGAACCTGTAAAATATGTCTATCACTGTTGGAAAACTTCTTTTGAGCTGTTCTGTGGACCATGAGTAGATTTTAAAATGTTCATGTTGATCCTTTGGGGTGGTTGATCTCAATCAAGGGAAAGGTTAGCAATGGCAAATTAAAAATTTTCATCCAACATCTAATGAAAAGCTACAATGTGCAAACTGTTCCAAATGGGTCATTTGTCTTTGGGGAACTGTAGATTAAAGTTGAGAAGAGTTGAAATGGCATACAGTGCACCTTGGATGCCTCTGTTATATTTGATGTGTGGTTGATAAAAGTACAGGCATTACACACTGGCAGGAGAGAGCGAGAGAGAGAATGCACAAATATCCTGTTCTTCAGTCGTGTCTTTTCCCCAAAATTATTTTCACCAAAACAGCATAAGTCGACACCAGTGGAATTATGCAGCATCTGTTTAAAATGTCTTTAGGCAAAAAGATCTAGAGATGAAAATTATTCAGTGTCTGTCACGACAGAAGTTGAATATTGTATGATATTGACGATACTATATGACAAAATAGTGAACAAAGCTGACACAAAAAAATGTATCTTAGTTTTTATATTAACCATTCTTTCTACCCAGCACACATTCAATTGTTTGGTAAATAAGGTGGCATGACAGACTCATAGTTAATGTAAAGCAGATACTATTGGTAAAATTGAATCGAGACATCGGATGTGTTTGCTTGCAGCCTATTTCATTCCATTTATTTTGAATTTCCTCCTCTTGTGATTATTCAAGGTAATTACTACCATTCTAATTTGCCATTATTATAATAAAGTGAGATCTTCTAAGTCAAGGACAGCTGAAGAGCTACTATCAAACAGTGTTTTCATCAAGCTGCTATGAAATGTGCTAGAAATTTGCAAGGGAGCATCACATAGCCAGGAGTATTAATTTCTCCTGAGCAATCCATCTGGGACAGTCAAAACCCAGCCTTCAATAAAAGCTTGAGCGATCCTCTCCATTTAAATTCCAGTCTTTTGTTGTAATTTTGATTCAACCATTGCTTATATTTTAACCAGGCTGCAATGAAAGTGAAATCCTGTGTACAATAATTCTGGATAATTTGCTATAGAGAATGGCAGAAACAACGAAAAAGCTAATTTATTTAACGCTGCAAATATTGATGGTTATTCATACAAGATAAATGGTTGCCAGATGGTAGGAGAAAAGTTAGGTGTTATAATCACAAACTCTGTTTAAGAAGATAAATTTGTGAAGGCAAGAGTGCTGCAATGTTTTGATGAGCTTCACGAGGGGAGCTTCGAACACCATCAGTGGGATGAACAAAAGTTGTTGCCACCAATGATAGAATGAAAGGAGGTATGCATGGGAAATATGGGGCAGCACCTTGGAGCAATGGTAGAGTTGCTGCGTTACAGCACCAGAGACTCGGGTTTGATTCTGACCACGGGTGCTGTCTGTACTGAGTTTGTATGTTCTCCCAGTAACCGCGTGGGTTTTTTCCCGGGTGCTCGGGTTTCCTCCCACACTCCATCGCCTTGCAAGTTTGTAGGTTAATCGGCTTTGGAAAAATTGTAAATTGTCCCAAGTGTGTAGTGTATGGGTGATCGCTGTTTGGCCTGGACCCGGTGGGCCAAAGGGCCTGTTTCCACGCTGTATCTGTAAAGTCTAAAGTAAAGTGTAAAGCCTAATGTCAAGATATTGCAAAGTACGTACAAAGTTACTGTTGGTTTTCACAGTAAAATCGTGCAGACAGCATGACAGTTTGAGGCTGGTCACTCAATGCTTAAACACAAATGTGAATCTTGAATTAAAACAATTATCTTGATCAACCATCACATCCTTCTGATTATGAAAGTGTGGCCAAAGACCCTTGACCAATACATTGTGCAATGAGATCATGCCATATATACCATAATTGCAAGCCAAAAAGAAGATTTAGAAGGAGCCAGTAAGGTGCATGAATACAGGTCAGCATTTGAGTTTTGAATGGTGAAGATTGTAGGTGAGGGGGTTGGCCAGAACAATGAGAAAGTGCAGCATGGAGGCAAAGAAATGGCAAGCAGGACAGCTCCCTGACAAACAGCATGCGATAAGCTATGAAGGCTATACAAATATGGGCCAAACATAGGCAGGTGGGACGAGTGTGGATGAGGCATCATGCTTGGCATGGATACGATGGGCTGAAGGGCCTGTTTCATTGCTATTTGACTTTATGACTAAAGACACTTAAAGCAATGGGGCAGAGTTTAGCTGGAAAGAGGAGCTAGAATGGTTCTGAGGTAGAATGGTTTTATTATTCCTTTTAAGTAATCATCATTTGAACTTCAAGATTTTTCTACGTACAATAAAACTACATTTTGATTTGACTTCTTCTTCTTATCGAGATTAGTTGTTCAGCCATATCTGAACACACCTCTCAGCATCTACATACAATGGTGTCTGTCTTGTGCTTCTTGTGCGTGGTGGCTGAAAGATTGGTGAAAACAGGGCCGCGACGTGAACGCTCTTCCCTTGACCCCGTTTGATTTATTGAAAATGTATTTATGTGTGGGGGTAAATGACTTTTATGAATTTATGAAACCTGGAACATGGTGACTACATATTCATAAGAGACCAGTTTAGAAATGCATATAATAATAAGGTGCTACTAATATTTCCACTCTGTATTTAATCACAAGGTAGGGAAAAATATGACCAAATATGAGTGAAACAGAATCTATTTGGATTCATAATAAAAAAAGACTATTCGAGTGAATTCAAACACACAGCATGGTGTCCTTCGAGAGCAAATAGGTCATTTTGTTTAATGCATGGGTTCATCCCTGTTGCACAAAAATCTGGTCATGCTCATTACCAAGGAGTCATAGATTCAATGTTTTTCTTTCTTTTAATTAAAGAGACAAGAGTCTGGATCTCTTTGTAAGGCAATGAAATGTAATTAATGGCGAAAAGCTGCCAAATCTTATTTTGTGTGCAAGGATGCAATTGTTTCTAAGGCAACGATTTTTAATTGCCAGTGGGTCTTCTGAACATCTGACATGTGTCAATGTTACATTATGCATGTGTTCTTATGGCATCAACCTAATTGTTGATGCCTGGTCATCATTTGATTTTCATCATTATCCATAGCTCATTTTAGGTTGATATTATAGGAATCAGTGACATATGAATGACTACAACAGTAAATTATTTTTAAATAAAGGAACAAATGTATTCTACAGTAGATTTTGACTCTAGAATTTATCTTAAGGCTAGAGGAAGCTTCTGCATCTCCACATGATTTTAGAGTGCAGAATGTTGATACTGATCTAATTACCAAGGCCATGAGAGAAAAAAAAACTATCTCCATAGTGAAAACAAAAACGAACCACGGAAATTAAAATGAAGAATTTACATACAAAATAAGTAACAAACTCCGGTTGGTGTTTCTCACCAACCATCAAGGATATGATGGTTGATCAGATTAGTTTTGCAGAGTACAGTAAAGTTTCTCATGCAAGGTAGATGCTAAGTCAATAATGTATTAATAAAGGTAAAGGAGGCATATTGCAATGAGAGGTCATGAGGATTAGTGTTCAGGATTTGGTTGCGACTGGGAGATTGTCATCTTTCAGACAAAGACGGGGTATTACAGTCGAGTCAATGTATAAGCTTCAAGGAGTTTTTGTGAAGTACGTAAGCCAATTGCAAGATCTTGTTTTAATTTTTAACTAAGGAAAAGATAAGATGATGTAAGGGACACAAAATAAAATCCGATTGTTTAAATAAAGGGAAAAACATTTACTGAATTTTTATCAGGCATGAAAAGATTGTAGATTGGGGTGGAAGAGAACGTTAGCAAGTGGAAAAACTCTGGCAAACAAATCTGGATGTTAGGGTTTCTTTGATGTCCACAGAAATTAGCTTCAGGAATATTCAGTCTTTATTTATTTATTAATTTATTATTAATGGATTCATTATTAATAAATCCATTAATTCATTTTTTAAAGTTCTGTTTATTGGTGACAAAGGTAGAGTTTTTGCCTGTCCCTAATTGCCATTGAGAAGGCGATGGTGAGCTGCTGACTTGCTCCAGCTCAAGTTCAAGTGGCTGAACTTGAACCACTGCAGCCCTTCTGGTAAATGTATTTCCCCAGTGCTTTTGGGTTGGAGTTTCCATACTTAGCAGTAGTTGGATCGACAGGCTGACTCACTGATGAGTGAGCAGTCAGAAAGCAAGTTCGCCATTGTTGAATGGTTTATTGCATTGGGCATGACCAATCAGTCCCCTGTTGAGTGTAAGGGCATGAGTGAGACTAGGTCATGTTGCACTTAGAATTTTCTTGGTCATTCATTAAGATCTAGGCGTTTTTTCAGTACTACCTCTCAATTTCTAGAAATTTATAAATCAAATTTTCATTGAAGAGTACTGAGGCTCCACATCCCCTCTTGGATACTGTATTGGATCAGAGCAAATGCCACAGAGTGGGGTTGTTGGTCTGTACGGTGCTTTGCATGTTGAAATGCTTCTGTTGAAAGGAGGAGACTAAAATAAATGTTCCCGCTTCACTTGGCCCACAGACTGGTGTGTGTCTCATGAGGAGGTTCAGGCTGTGAGCTTAAGGACAAGGATTCAAGCCTTTGCAAGCTAAAAAATAAAAACTATATTATGCTGAGGGCTCGCAGCTTCCTTAAACAATGTTATCAAACAATCTGCCTGCGTTAAAAATCAAATTAAATGTGTTTGGTTGAAAACATCATCACATCTGTCTGAAGAAGGGTCTCGACCCGAAACGTCGCCTATCTCCTTCGCTCCTTAGATGCTGCTGCACCCGCTGAGTTTCTCCAGTCTTTTGAGTACCTTCGATTCTCCAGCATCTGCAGTTCCTTATTTTTCACATCTGTATCATTATGTTTTTGCACTCATGTCATTTTTATTACTATCTTTTCGAAATATTATGTGGAATTTAACGTCTTTGTGTGTTTGTCTGTGTGTGTGTGTGCCTGTGATGATGCTGCAAGCAAGATTTTCATTGTACCTGTAACTCACTGAACCTGTGCATGTGACATATAAGGTCGACAACGAGCATGCTTGCCATTGAAAATTGAATTTTTTACCTTCCGACAAACTGAGCAATGAAGAAAATTGAAGCAAATGAATGAGAAGTAAAATAAACATTAAGAAGAAGGCATAGGGACAATGTTTTTCAGTTCGTTTAGAGATACAGCGCAGAAACAGGCCCTTTGACCCACGGACTCCGTGGCGACCGGTGACCCCTGCACACTTCCACTATCCGACACACACAAGGGACAATTTCAACTGTGTCATGACTCCGAGGGACATTGGACTTCCAACCACTTGATAGAGCAAAATAGTTTATACGGAAAAGAAGACGTGAAATGAATCTTTATTTTGTAACTATTGAAAGGGGAAGGGGTGATGCCTGGGTTAATAAGACACAGAGGAGATAGGATATCTTTTATACCACAGGAAACACAGTTAGAAGGTTGAAATGTGATCACGCCTCAGGCGATTTGGATCTCTGAGTTCACAGCATAGAATTGATTAGTGGAGCACTGAATTTAATGAGTTGTGGGTTAAGGGTACCCAAAGATAACAGATAAAGCATAGACAATGGTATCTTTCATGGGTGGACGATAAGATTTTGTTGTGGGTCATTGAGGCTGGTGCAACAAATAACTTTCACCGATTCCAGAAACATTTAGTTGTATCCCTGTTAAAAATAGGGATCCAATCCTAATTTTTAGCACTGCTGTGCATGATATCATTCACAAAACATCAGAATTTTGTTATATTGATTATCCTTGATAATATTACACTAGAAAGGAACAAAAGACTCAGATTCTCAAATGGCTCTGTTGAATCATCTTGTGCTTTAATTTAATTTGAAAAAATATATTATTGCTGGTTCTGGATGGAATTGGCTGAGCTGAGGATAAAGACCGGAGTAATTCTTCTTTTGACAGTACAGTTCATCCCCCAGGTAACAAACACCTGACTTATGAACAGCCCATAGATATGAATAAGCGTTTAAACACCGGCAGGATGGATGGAATGGGGTGCACTTGTTGGCTACTGTGGGATTCCAAGATATTTGTGTCAGGTGGGACCGGGACATTTGCACGGCCTTCATCTCTATCTCCATCTCCACTCTCACCCCTCCACCATAAACCCCAAGCCACAACCATCAGTGGCTGGGTTGAGCTGAGCAGAGCTGGAGGCACTGAGCAGACTATCTTCCTCAATCGCCAAATTAATGAAGCTGGTTGACGGCCACTCTTTCCACACTTGCTCGGTGTCTGGTCGCAGCTATTTCTGTGAACACAAGGAGCTGCTGATGCTGAAATCTTGTGTGGAATACAAAGTGCTGGTTTGTCTTAGCGGGTCAGGTAGCATCTCTGGAAGATATAGATTGGTGACAATTCGGGTTGGGACCTGTTTCTGTGATCCTCTTCCACACACTGCATTACTGTTTCTGTTCATTTCTGACTTGGATACTATTCAGGTTATTAACATTTCTCAGGAATGGAACCCTGGAGCGGACCTGCAGTTGTCAACATAATTGTATTCTGATTATAATGGTAAAAATTATGCTAAGCATTTATTCAAATTTTACTTGGATGTGATGTTTTGTAAAAGGAATTAACTTTTACTTCTCTATCTATCCCTCCCCAACCCTAGTCGCATCAGCCTCTTGTTTTCACCCAACAAACAGCTAACAATTTCCTGTTTCCTACATCATTGTTACTTTTTTGCATATCTTTCATTAAATGTTCTTTATCTCGCTACATCATCATCTATATCTTTCGTTTCCCTTTTCCCTAAATAGCCTGAAGAAGAGTCTCTACCCAAAACGTCACCCATTCCTTCTAACCAAATAAGCTGCCTGTCCTGCTAAGTTACTCCAGCTTTTGGTGTCTATCTTTGATTTAAACCAGCATCTGCAGTTCCTTCCTATACATTGAGACCTGTCCTAATGCCACCTGTGATTGGGGAATCTTCTGGCATTCATAGCAAGGCTAGCTCATGAACAACAGACACATGAAGAGTTACATCAAGAGTTGTAGGGAGTAAAAATCAGGTGCCTTTTGGGATTGAACAAATCATCGAAGAATGATGGCAAGAAAATTTAGGCATTGATACAATTATTACTTATTGCATGCGAGGTAAATAAAGAAATGCAGAAGAAAATAACTTCAGTAGAAGTGATGTCAGATAAAAGACAACAGTCGCAATTGAGTATCCAGTGTGTGGTGACAAAGGCAATTCTGTTTTCTATTATGGATAGTTTATTTAAAATCCTTGCCATGCGCACAGTTTGCACTGTTTCCTAATAACCTTTTCAGTGGTGGGCTGATGAAAGGCTGAACAAAGTTCATGTGTGCTAAAATCCAAGCTTCTCTATGAAGTACTTCTGCGTGACGTCCTGTGAAAGAACATAAGTGGTCTCCATGGCAGATCTTGCAGTGCGCTAAATATTTAACATTGGTATCCATGGGAGACTTGCAGATTGTTTAGGTAAATTGAAGGAAAAATGTCTAGTAATTATTCAGTTCCCTTTCGCCCAGAGCTTGTTGCCGTCTTTGTTTTTTTTTTTGTTATGGCGTTGAGGATTTTATTTCTGAATTCTATTTGATTGACCTCCACATTGTGATGTAGAAATAATATTTTGATTAGTTTGGGTGAAGTAGACTTGGGTGTAATTGTGAGTAATTAAGCCAGCACTCTTGTTAGCATTAGACAGGTGAATTTACTAGTGATGTCTTGCACCTTCTGAGGAACAAATGCATCCAGTTTTGCTGGCTGGTGTTATTTAGATCCCTGGTCCATATCCACAGATTCACTGGGTGTCTGTGCTGTTAAAGATGAAATAATATAAAACATTACCAGAGGGTGGTGGCTGTGTGGAATGAGCTTCCAGCAGAAGTGGTGGAGGCAGGATCGATTTTAACATTTAAGAGTAAAGTGGATAGGTATATGGAATGGAGGAGTATGGTCTGAGTGCAGGTAGATGGGACTAGGGGAAAACAAATGGTCGGCATGGACTGGAAGGGCCGAGAGGGCCTGTTTCCGTGCTGTAATTGTTATATCGTTATATGGTTATATGGTTATTACTCTGCATACTGCTAATTATAGTATCCCACATTAGCTTTCAATGTTCAATATATCACAAGAGTGGGAATTAAATCCATCTCGCCAATATTGTTTGGGCACTGAGTGAGTATACCAATATCGTTGGGTGCCTATCAGACATTTTTCCTAATTTTCGAATAATTGCTTTGAATTGGAATGGAGTGGAATACTTTATTGTCACATGTGACAAGGCACAGTGAAATTCTTTGCTTCGAAGATAGACACAAAAAGCTGGAGTAACTCAGCGGGACAAACAGCATCTCTGGAGGGAAGGAATGGATGACATTTCGGGTCGAGCAAATAATCATCACATAAACGGCTCTGACAAAGTCACAAAATATCCCGCACCAGGTCTTCCTTTGTTCACCTCACCCACCCCCCTTCCCCACGTCAGCTCCTCCCTTGTTCTCCCTCAAACCCCCCCCCCCCACCTTCAAGGCGGTCCTCCCACGCCGGGTCCTTTGTTCTTTCCACACCTCATGGGAGGGGGGGGGGGGGTGGATTGAAAGACAAATCTTGTGTCTATGGCTAATTACGTGGCTGATTTGATGTTGCCCACTTTACACCCTGCCCAAAATCCTAGTCTCCCTCACTGAACCATAATGGCAAAACGTATTTCCCTTGTTGCTGCTCCTTATAGACAGAGGAATTCTCATTCTCTATACAAACTCTGGTTTTACAATTGCCACAGGAAAGTCCCAAAACAATCTCAGAGAAATTAGATTATATCGGAAACAAAACAGAAACCACAAACACATAATGCTGATGTCTGGATGTCAATGAGATCATTTGCATCTTACTGTTAGTTTCATAACACGTAGAGTTTATGGCATTAACCATTCCCCCGTCATCACCTCCTCCTCCTTTACATTTGTGCTGCAGAACTGTACTTTAGGTAATGTCTGTGCAACAATGTGATTCTACAGCCAGCACTGTTTTAGAAACACACAATGCATTCAAATGAAAGGATGCTCAATAAAATGCGTCAATGTTGATGGTAGATTTCTTTCAAAAGTGAATCACTTAAATGCCTGATGTTTTCTCTTTGCTCTGATTGTCAGGGGTATAACTTGCTTTCATTAGGTTAGCAGCTTGTGAAGAACATCTGTTATGTGATTGAATTCCATCCCCATTGACTTGTCATGTGGTGTTGTTCACTCGGAACCTGGAGTCTTTGACCAGGTTTGGCTGTTGTGGCTGAATATTTAATGGCAATAGAATTACAATTGAAAATCAAAGGGAATTTTACATCAATATTTAGTGAGTTATTGAAAGTTGGCTCTAGGTGTTGAAATAGAAAATATTTGTGAGTTGACTTACTTTGCATTTGACTGTAAGCTAAATGTTATTTAAGGATTACAAACATGATATTCCACCCAAGGACCATGCAGATTAACAATCAAACTGAATACCTGTGCCTTAGCCACTTGTTAGATGAATACTGATACAATATCAAAAAAGACAAAGTGCTGGAGTAACGCAGCGGCCAGGCACCATTTCAGAGAACGTAGATAGGTGATGTTTCAGGTGGGACCCATCTGACCTGCTTAGTTACTCCAGCATTTTATATCCTTTTTTTGGTCAATCAGCATCTGCAGTTCCTTGTGTCTCCAGCCGAAATTAAAACATTCCTTTCCAAGCCATATGGTTACAGGCATGAAATATTACAGAAACCGACACTCTGTGTTGAATGGAACATAATACTGTGATTAAGCTACCACTAATTATGAGCATATGGTTGTGAGTTTATTGTCTGTGTTTTTTATTCTAATGAACTGTGCGATCTGTTTGGAAAGTGTAAACATATTCTCATATTAGAAAGGTTAGGAACAGGCCCTTCGACTTGCAATGTCTGTGTTGAAAATGATGGCAAGACCAATGTTTATCTGCCTGTACATAATCCATAAACCTCCATTCCCTCAATTATCCTTGTGCTTATCCAAAAGCCTCTTAAATGGCACTATTGTGCCTGCCTCCACCTCCACAACTGTAACTTCCAGGCTCAGGAGCAGCTTCTTCCCCACAACCATCAGGTTTTATAGAGTGCTAAGTTTACTCGCCTGTTGTGCTGCTGCAAGTAAGAATTTCATTGTTCCATCTCTGGACAAATGACAATAAACCACTCTTGACCCCTTTTCCAGGCAATCACCAACCTTTGTGTAAACAAATCCTGCCCCGCACATCTCCTTTAACTTTTTCCGCCTCTCACCTTAAAGCTATGCCCTCTAGTATTTGATTTTCCATCCTTAGAGAAAAATTCTGGCACTCAACTCTATCTATGCCTCATAATGTTACATACTTCTATCAGGTCACCCCTCAACCTAAAGTTTAGAAAAGTGTACAGGGCAAACAAGGATGTTCACAACGAGTCACAAAATCATGTATGTGTTATAGTGTGGGAAGAAATAATGCAATATGAAGAATAAATTCTAACTGGTGAAGAGAAGGACATGTGTTATATTTTGCTGAGCGACATTCATGAAACAAGTAATGAAATTGTAGCCTAAGAACCTAAAGGATCAGCAAGCTTTCACTCCAGATATGGAAGTGTGTTTCTTTTGACTATAGCTCCTTTTGATTCTGGTAAAGACATAACGTCCTCAGAATAACATTATTCAAGGCACCAGACAAGGTTTCTGCTCTTGCCCCAGGTTATTCAAAATGCAAGCTCTGGAATCACAGCCTGCATTGGGGAAGCAAATGTTTAATCTGCCTGCCTGAAATATCTCCACTAAGTGACTCAAGCTTTCGCGTCTAACAGTGGTTGGAGAACAAAGGAAAAAAAATGTGTGCAACCAAAATTATCCCTGATAATGATAGAATTTTTTAAAAAAAAAGTTTAATTACTTTTAAAGAAGAATAGATCAAAACTTGTCAGAATACTGATTTTTGTAGTTACCTTTTAGGAAGATTTAATTCACTAGTTGGGTACAAATTAAGATGATCACACTACATTTAATTTTTAAGTTTTGGTGTCAACAGTCAAGGATACATTTCCTTTTTTTACAGTATTACATTGAGATTTCAATCATTCTGGAGTATTCTAGCACTAGATTTACGAGAAAGTGTAAGCCTTTATTTTGATAACTCCTGTCCTCTTTTTCATTCATGGTTAAGTAATTAAGCAAGTTTTTAATTTGATTGGAAAATAAACCCTATTCAAGTTAAAGAAACTTTCCTGTGATGTTAATGATGAGTGTTGCAGCTCTTCACTACTATTTCCCCAGAATACTCATTCTTATGCCGATCAGAATTACATGCAACAGTCAACATGGTATTTTACTAGTACATCATTATGCTTAATCATAAAATTCTCTACCTTCTATTCCGCTGAATGGTCTAATTGATTAGAAGTGATTAGAAGTCTTCAAATTTATTGAGGTCTGTTTTGCCATTTTTAGTATGTGCCCACGACCCATGTTCACTTTATGATATGTGTTAATTATTCTCCCTATTTATTTGAGTTATTTCCTTTCAGGGTTAAAAAGCCCACATATCTACTGACATTTAAACAGATTTAGTATTCTGGTTTGCAGCTTCCCTCCCTGATGTCTTCTTGTTTTGAATGTCTTTATGCTTTAATGAAAAGAATTGTATGGAAAGCCCAAGATGCTTTCTGATAAAAGTGATTGCACTTGAGGGATGACTTTCTGGCTCAGCCTTTTCCCTCGTTCATTTTGAAGTCTGTTGTATATTGATCTCTGTGGACTAATGAGTAGACATAGTTTTGTACTACTTCACATTGTTTTCCATATTTACTTGTGTTAGAATCGGACCATTTGGCCCACTAAGTGTATGTCAGCTCTCTTAGCAGCCCATCGCTTATATTTTAGTTTAGTTTAGCTTAGAGATACAGCGAGGAAACAGGCCCTTCGGCTCTCTGAACCACACTGATCAGCAATCCCTGGACATTAACACCACCCAACACATACTCGGGGCAATTTTACATTCATACAATTATATCAAGCCAATTAACCTACAAACCTGTACCTCTTTGGAGTGTGGGAGGAAACCAAAGATCTCTGAGAAAACCCACACAGGTCACGGGGAGAACATACAAACTCCCAACAGACAGCACCCATAGTCAGGATCGAACCTGGGTCTCTGGTGCTGTATAGCAGCAACTCTACCTCTACGCCACTGGTAGGCAAACAATACTGATACCTATAGGTCTACATGCTGCATAATAAGGGAACATTTGGCCGATAAAGGACCTGTGATTCTTCAACAAGGATCTGCAAAGGTGAATGCTCATCTCTGGCTTAGTAAGGATGCACAGAGTGCTCTTGAAACTCTGCGGTGACTTCCAGCAGTGGAAATAGGCAGTAAGTTCCAATCTGCTAGGAAGTGAAGGCTTGCCCTTAATCAAACTCGGGGTCTTCTAATAGCTCCCTAACTAATGTGAAGAACATTCAAATTATCAAATGATGTTCATGTGTAAGTTGCAACAGAATAAACAAACACACTGGCCCTGTGCTCGGTTATTTTAGCGCACAGTTTTTTCAGTATAATCTTCTTGGCGATTTAATGTTGTGGAAATTAAACATTGCTGATAAATTATTAGATTAAGTTATCATTATCATCTGAAAAATTAAAGTTTTGTTTTAATTGATGTATGCATTTTTCTAATTAGTAAAGAGAAAGATGTCTATGTTGTAAAATGTTGTGGTGTACAAATTAAATTTGTGCTGTGCACAAGACATTTGAAATTTAATTGGGACCTTGGTTGGGAAGCATCTTCCATGTTCAGTGCAATACCACCTACACTTAAAAAGATAATCTCCCATAAAAGATGGGAGCTTTTAAAGAGACAGTTTATACTGAGAGCTTCTGCATCAACTGCTGGGGTTGATTTGTGGCAGATTTGATGTAGAAGTGCATGCGGTGGTGAAAATGGGCCAGTTTGATGCATATTCTGTTGGGAAAGTATCTGAAGCTATGTTTGTGATATGACCAAACCAGTGAGAAACGTGTGTGACACATGCCAGCAAGAAATTTAAAACACTGTTATCCTTGTTGCAGGTCAGAGATGGGTGTAAGTATCATTGTTTCAGGCAGACAAATAGGACGGAGCTATTGGAAATAGGTGTCCAGGGCAAGCAGCAAATGGTCGGGTTCTCTCCCTCCAAAATGTAAATGACTGCAATATTGGGGTAACCAGCTCCCTTCTGAAATCCAATGGTTATCTTTGCTGATATCCTCCTACTGGTGACTCAGACAAGGACTGGTCATTTACCCTATGGTCAAACAGGTTTCCGTGCTGGCATTAAGACCTGTTAAGTGTTAAATCAGATTAAAACATTAAATCGCAGCAGTAGAGTTGCTGCCTTAGTGCCAGAGAACTAGGTTCGATCTTGACTAAGGGCGCTATCTCTACGCAGTTTGCACGCTTCCCCCCGTGACTGCATGGGTTTTCTCCCGATGCTGCGGTTTCCTCCCACATTCCAAAGACGTGCAAGTTTGTATTTAATTGGGCCCCGTACATAGAACTAGCTAACAGGTGATCGCTGGCTGGCGTGGAGTCAGTGGTGCCGATAGGTCTGTTACCATGCTGTATCTCTTAACTAAACTAATGCATTTAAGGCCTGTATACAGCATGTAGACACACAACTGTTGCATCGCAATATGAAAAAATGCATGTTGCCTGCCAATTGCCTCAAATTCCAGACACAATGGCCTGATGTACAAACACCCCAACAGTTTTAAGGTCATGTTTGGAAATGCAGATTACATTTAGTAATTGACTTTGAACTTCAACACTTTACGTGATGTATGGAAACCATTCCCAGTTCAACAGTGTATTTAGCCATTCACAGATTATGACTAAAATGTGTCATGGGCCAAGGTGTTACATGAAAGCCACATTGTGATCCAGACAATTGTTTTAAAGTGAACAAGAGTTCCTCACTAAATCGATTGGGATCATATTTTGCTGAGAATTTTAAATGGGAATTTTATCAATCAGTTACTGACTGACAGAAGTTGTTGGTCTTTTAAATCATTGTAGCATGCTGAGCCATTAACAGTGTATTCCAAAGATTCTCATGAAATATTAATACTGCTGTGATTGATTTGCTTTAGCATTTTAACATGGGGAGCTGTGCAAGTGAATACTGAACAGCTGTGACGATGCATTCAGTAAAGAAAGGTTAAAACGTACCATTATCAATTTGCTGCTTGAAATTTGTTGCAATGTGTACACATTGTATAGACAAATTACACGATTACATTATTATCAGTGCATTTTGTATTTGAATGAAAACCACCTGCTCGTGATAATGTATCCTATTCTTCATTTTCAACCCCTGCAAATCTACTCTTTCTCCTAAATATTTCCTTTATCTGATCGGTAGACAATATACAGTATGTAAATGGCCATTAATGTCAAGCGTGCGCATTCACCATGAGGCAGGAAGAAACAGCTTAGTGTTGATCGCCTATTCACTTGCTTCTCTTCCATAGGAACAAATTAGTTTCTCCTTGTTCCATTGCCACGTACTGCTGACTTTGAGAACTAATTTTATACTCTGCTGCCTTTCAGTTTACCTGTACACAATGCTGCTAAATAACCCAATATGGGCATTAAAAGACATCAGGTAATGAATGGGTTACATTTAGATAGACACCTTTACTAATACTTTGTAAACTTGTTTGGGTCACAGATCTTTAAGTGTTTTTTATTAAGCTTTCCATTTATAATGAAATTATTAATATCACTAATGTTTTTGAATTACTTTCTGATTTTTACGTATTTTTCAACTAGTCATTGGTCTATAATATATCCCAAAATGAAAGTATTTCCTTATCCAACTTAAGGAAACACTGAACACCATCATAATTAACGATTTCCATGCCTGAGGCTATAATAACGTCCTTAATGCTACCTACGATTAATTTCATTCACTCCTGACTTCAAAATTCTGCAGCTTAGAATATCGTGTTGCCCGTCTGGATTTGTGTGTCATATATTTCCAACATAACCATACAATGCATTCTAATTAATTTATTAAGTTCTCTCCCTTATTGCAGTTCCTTTGCATAATTGAACGAGTGCACTACAATCTTGACCCATTCATACTTCATAATGCAACTTTATTGTTCTTATTTTCATATTCTATGGAATCCACTCGAGAAAATGTCTATACATACAGTGGCATGCAAAAGTTTTCATACCCCTTGAACTTTTCCACATTTTGGCACATTACAACCACAAACGTAAATGTATTTTATTGGGATTTTATGTGATAGACCAACACAAAGTGGCGCATAATTGTGAAGTGGAAGGAAAATGATACATGGTTTTCAAATTTTTTTACAAATAAAAAACTGAAAAGTGTGGCGTGCAAAAGTATTCAGCCCCCTTTATTCTGATACCCATAAATAAAATCCAGTGCAACCAATTGACTTCAGAAGTCACCTAATTAGTAAATAGAGTCCACTTATGTGTAATCTAATCTCAGTATAAATGCAGCTGTTCTGTGAAGGCCTCAGAGGTTTGTTAGAGAACATTAGTGAACAAATAGCATCATGAAGCCCAAGGAACACACCAGACAGGTCAGGAATAAAGTTGTGGAGAAGTTTAAAGCAGGGTTAGGTTATACAAAAATATCCCAAGCTTTGAACATCTCACGGAGCACTGTTCAATCCATCATCCGAAAATGGAAAGAGTATGGCACAAATGCAAACCTACCAAGACATGGCCGTCCACCTAAACTGAAATGCCGGGCAAGGAGAGCATTGATCAGAGAAGCAAGCAACCATGGTAACTCTGGAGGAGCTGCAGAGATCCACAGTTCAGGTGGGAGAATCTGTCCACAGGACAACTATTAGTCGTGCACTCCACAAATCGGGCCTTTATGGAAGAGTGGCAAGAAGAAAGCCATTGTTGAAACAAAGCCATAAGAAGTCCTGTTTACAGTTTGCCACAAGCCATGTGGGGGACACAGCAACCATGTGGAGGAAGGTGCTGTGGTCTGATGATGAGCCTAAATGCAAAATATGTGCGGCGGAAAACTAACACTGCATATCACCCTGAACACACCATCCCCACTGTGAAACATGGTGGTGACAACATCATGCTGTGGGGATGCTTTTCTTCAGCAAGGACAGGGAAGCTGGTCAGAGTTGATGGGAAGATGGATGGAGCCAAAATTATGGGCAATCTTGGAAGAAAACCTGTTAGAGTCTGCAAAAGATTTGAGATTGGGGCGGAGGTTCACCTTCCAGCAGGCCAACGACCCTAAACATACAGCCAGATCTACAATGGGATGGTTTAGATCAAAGCATATTCATGTGTTATAATGGCCCAGTCAAAGTCCAGACCTAAATCCAATTGAGAATCTCTGGCAAGCATTGAAAATTGCTGTTCACAGACGCTCTCCATCCAATCTGACTGAGCTTGAGCTATTTTGCAAAGAAGAATGGGCAAAAATTTCAGTCTCTAGATGTGCAAAGCTGATAGAGACATACCCCAAAAGACTTGCAGCTGTAATTGCAGCAAAAGGTGGTTCTACAACTTATTGACTCAGGGGTCTGAATACTTTTGTATGCCACACTTTTCAGTTTTTTATTTGTAATAAAATTTGGAAACCATGTATCATTTTCCTTCCACTTCACAATTATGCGCCACTTTGTGTTGGTCTATCTCATAAAATCCCAATAAAATACATTTACGTTTGTGGTTGTAACGTGACAAAATCTGGAGAAGTTCAAAGGGTATGAAAACATTTGCAAGCCACTGTATCTTCCTCTTATTATGTTAAACATACTTTTAAATTTCTGTGCTTCTTAGTTCTTAAACGGCCGTTTCAATCAATCAATCAATCAAACAATCAATCAATCAGATACACGTTAAAGTGCAGTGAAATGAATTTGCCAGCAGCGGTACGATAAAAAAGAACACACAATACACAATAAAAATGTAACACAAAAATCCACCACCGCATTCTTCACTGTGGTGGAAGGCACAAAGTATAGTCAGTCCTCCTCCATTTTCCCCCGTGGTCGGGGCCATAACCTCCTCAGTCGCCGCTGCGGGTGGCTAGATGCACAGGCCCTCTCGCCTGGAAGGCAAGTCCCAAATCGGTGCTTCCCTACCGGAGACCGCGGCTTCAGTAAGATGTAGGCCGCAGGCCAGCGGTCGGAGCTCTTCTCCAGGGATTCCCGGCGAGGGATCCTTCCCCCATACATAACCTTTGTAATAAGATTTAGCTTTAATCCTCCTGCAATTGTATTAATTGACATTAATAGAAATGTAAAGTCAAGCCTTATTAGAGTCATAGAGTCGTAAAGTGTTACAGTATGGTAGCAGGCCCTTTCACCCAACTTACCCACACCGGCCAACATGTCCCAGCTACACTGGTCTCACCTGCCTGCGCTTGGTCCATATTCCTCCAAACCTGTCCTATCCATGTACCTGTCTAACTGTTCCTTAAACATTGGGATAGTCCCAGCCTCAACTACCTCATCTGGCAGAAGGTTCCATACACCCACCGCCCTTTGTGTGGAAAAAGTTACCCCTCAGATTCCTATTAAATCTTTTCTCATTCACCTTGAACCTATATACTCTGGTCCTCGATTCCCCTAATCTGGGTAAGTGCATCT
Organism: Okamejei kenojei; assembly: GCA_035221665.1. NCBI lineage: Eukaryota > Metazoa > Chordata > Chondrichthyes > Rajiformes > Rajidae > Okamejei > Okamejei kenojei. The sequence goes on from CM069146.1 coordinate 41,888,219, forward strand.
ACCTGATCTATTCTTCTCATGATTTTGTACACCTCTATAAGATCACCACTCATCCTCCTGCGCTCCAAGGAATAGAGACCCAGCCTACTCAACCTCTCCTTGTATCTGACACTCTTTAGTCCTGGCAGCATCCTCATAAATCTTCTCTGAACCCTTACAATATCTTTCCCAGAACTGAACACAATATTCTAAATGCAGTCTCACCAATGTCTTATACAAATGCAACAAGACCTCGCAACCTCTATACTCTATACTCTGACTGATGAAGGCCAATGTGCCAAAAGCCTTTTTTACCATGCGGCTCAACCTTCAAGGAACATGCACCTGCACTCCAAGACCCCTCTGCTCTACAACACTACCCAGAGGCCTACCATTCACTGTGTAGCTCCTGCCCTTGTTAGACATCCCAAAATGCAACATCTCACACTTCTCTGTATTAAATTCCATCAACCATTCCTCAGCCCACCTGGCCATTCGATTCAGATCCTGCTGCAATCTTTCACAACCATCTTCACTTTCTACAAAACCACCCACTTTTGTATCATCAACAAACTGGCTAATCTTGCCTTGTATGTTTTCATCCAAATCTTTAATGCAGATGACAAACAGTAACGGGCATAGCACCGAGCCCTGAGGCACACCACTAGTCACAGGCATTCAGCCTGAGAAGCTATCTTTCACCATCCCCCTCCTTCCATGGAGCCAATTTGCTATCCATTCAGGTATCTCTCCTTGGATCCCATGCGATCTAACTTTCCAGAGCAGCGTGCCATGCGAAACCTTGTCAAATGCCTTACTGAAATCCATGTATACAACATCTACAGCTGTGCCCTCATTAACCTTTTTGGTCACGTCTTCAAAAAACTTAATCATATTTGTGAGACATGACCTCCCACGTATAAAACCATGCTGACTATCCTTAGTCAGCCCTTGCATATCCAAATGTCTGTATAACCTATCCTTCAGAATACTCTCTAGTAACGTTCCAACTGCAGATGTTAAGTTCACCGGCCTATAGTTCCCAGCATTTTCCCTGCAGCCCTTCTTGAAAAGAGGCACAACATTTGCCACCCTCCAGTCTTCTGGCACCTCTCCTGTATTTAAGGACGACTCGTAAATTTCAACCAGGGCTCCCTCAATTTCCTCTTTGGTTTCCCACATGTCCTCGGATATATCTGATCAGGCCCTGGAGATTTGTCCACCTTCAAACACGACAGTACCTTCAGTACTTCTTCAACGGTAACACTGACTGCTCTCAAGACGTGTAGAAAAGAACTGCAGATGCTGGTTTAAATTGAAGGTAGACACAAAATCCTGGGGTAACGCAGTCACAGGAAGTGTCTTCAGAGCAGGAGTAATTGAACGGGAAAAGCAGCATCTCTGGAGAGAAGGAATGGGTGATGTTTCGGGTCAAGAAGAAGGGTCTGAAGAAGGATCTTGACCCGAAACGTCACCCATTCCTTCTCTCCAGAGATGCTGCTTTTCCCGCTCAGTTACTCCTGCTCTGAAGACACTTCCTGTGACTGCCCCGTTCCTCCATCCTGTTGTCTTTCTCCTCGGTAAATACAGAGGAGAAATACAGAGGTGACGGCTTTGATTCTTGAGAGGTTCCACTCTCTCTCTAGTTACCCTTTTCTTCCTTATGTATTTATAAAATCTTTTGGAATTGCCCTTAATGCTACCCGCCAGAGCTACCTCCTGGCCCCTTTTTGTCCTTCAGATCTCCTTTTTCAGTTTGCTCCTTAGTTCCCGAAACTCCTCCAGGGATGCACTTGATCCCAGCTGCCTATACCTGTCCCATGCATTGATCTTGTTTTTGACCAATGCCTCAAGTTTCCTCGTCAGCCAAGCTTCCATACATTTGCCTGCTTTGCCCTTCACTCTCACAGGTTCATACGTATCCTGAGCTGTTTTCAGCACGCTTTTAAAAATATTCCCCTTGACCGGTTCCTTTCCCCTCAAATAACCTGCTCCATTCAACTTGAGTGTGACCTTCTCTCATGCCCTCAAAGTTGTCCTTGCTCCAGTTGAGCATGTTAACACATGGGCCCTCTCTGTCCCAATCCATAACTATCTTAAACCTAATCCAAATGTGGTCACTAGTCCCAACAGGCTCCTCCACAAACACTTCATTAACCCGTCCCTTTTCTAGAGGTCATCCCTGCCCCAGAAGAGATCCCAATGGTCCAGATATCTAAATCCCTTCCCCCTGCACCTGCTTAGCCATACAATCGTTTCCCCTATTTCCCTGTTCTTATCTTCACTAGCACGAGCTACAGGAAGACCTCTACCCTGGAGGTTGTGCTTTTCTGTCTGTTACCTAATTCCCTAAACTCGTTTTGCAGAACCTCCTTCCTCTTCCAACCTATATTTTTTGTGCCAACATGCACAACAACCACCGGCTGCTCCCCCTCCCTCTCGAGGATGCCGTGTAGCCATTTGAGATGTCCTGGACCTTGACATCAGAGAGGCAGCACACTATCCTGGAGTCTCGCCTGTTTCCATTGAATCTCTTGCCCGCACCTCTGACTATCGAGTCGCCCACCACTATGGCTCTGCCTGATCTCTTCCCTGTTGAGCCTGAACATCAGGGCTGGAGTCGCAGCCATGGCTGCCACACACGGAGCTCCCAAGAGGGTGAACCTGTTCTCAATAGGTACAGCCACCGGGGTCTCCTGCACTCAATGTTTACTTCTCGTACTCGTTGTCACCCACCTTCGCTCTTCTTGTATCCTCAGTGTGACAACCTTACTGTACGTCCTGTCCAGGAAACTCTCATTTTCCCAGATGGTCCTGAGGTCATCAAGCTGCTGCTCCAGTTCCCTAACACGGTCCTTCAGGAGCAGCAACTGGACACAATTTCCGCAGGTGTAGTTGTCAGAGGAGCTTTTTCGTTCAGGTTCGTGACCCAACTCACCGAACTACCTGAATTTTTAACATAGTGTAAAGATATATAAATCATACCTGAAACTCGTCAAGACCAAAACCTGCACATTTTTTTAAAATATGAGAAAAACTTCCAATTTCCCCGAGTAGTAATTGTCCAATCAATGCACATTTGACATTGAGGTCGGATGCAAATTGACACCTCTCACCGGCCCGGTGAGAGTTGGGCCGGGCCGCTGGTGGGTGGTGACAGTGGCCGGATGGCCGGTGGGTGCCGCGAGTGGTTGGACAGTCGGTGGGTGCTGCGAGTGGTCGGTTGGGCTGTCGGTAGGCCGGTGTTGCTGCGAGCGTGCGGGCGGTCTGACGAAGCGGGCGCTGTGGTGCTGAAGGCGACCCAGGCTGCGTGCAGGACAGTGCTCCCCACCATCATCACCACGATGATCCAGGAAGGCATGCGGGGCCACACCTACGGAGCCGCTGCCAGTCCCAAAGCAGCTCCAGCTCCAGCCATGAGCAGCACTGGAAGGGGGGTGAGTTAGGGTTAGGGTTTGGCATTTTCCAGTCAGTGGAAGATGCCTTAGCCTCCCCCCAGCCTGGCACTGCCCCAGTCCCACTATGTATGTGACCCCCACTCTGCACACTGGCAGTCAGTGGGGTTCAGTAAACGGGGGGAACCCAGAAGAACTGCCCTCACCCATTAATTAGGTTGGTTCAGGAGCCGGACCTCTGCGGCAGTCTCATTCAAAAAACACACTCACAATTATATTCATTATATTATTTTATGATACTTTATTATATGTGATTACACTCATATTCACAAGTCATATATAAGACTGCAACATGGAAATAGGCTCCCCATGGTGTAATATGGGCAATGGACACTAGATAGCGCTTACTTTTTCAATCTCATTTTCTAATTAGTTTAATTAATTAATGAGCAACCTTTAGCACTGATGAGTTATGACTTCCTTCTCAATTATATTTTATCTAAATCTGTGCAAAGTTTCATGTAGTTCTGAGACCTGGGTCATGAAAGTTGATATCTGGATGCTCAGCCCACAGCCTATGACTTCTCACATCCTGCAAGAGAGACACTGAAACAACCTCCCTGCCATTACTTCAGTAGAAATATCACAGTTAGACACACTCACAGAGCTGAGTGAAACCTATTCCCTTCTCTGCTGCTGAAATCATCCTTCAATAAGATTATTTCAAATCCTCCAAACATTCAGGAAAATAGCAGCCTTTCTTGAAGTCTACTGAATTACATGGGTTATAATTTTCCCATATATTTCACTTGAATGATCTCTAATTATGTCATTAAGCGATATATAACTAACCCAGGAGCGTTATAGAAGCATTTAGAATGACAACCTTTCAAACATATTTGGGCAGATGTGTGGATATTAAAAAGGTTTTAGGGGGCTATAGACTAAAATGTAAACAAATGGGATTATCTCAGTATGCCAACTCAGTTGGTCAATGACAAAGTGGGCCAAATGGCCTGTTTCAGTGGCTCTATAACTCTATGTTGATTTAGAGATGTAAAATAAAGAGAGTACCATCATGACCTGCTAATGTTGTTTACTCTTAATTGTCTTCTGGGTTAATGGACTTCGCACCATGACGGAATAACTAAATAAAACAAATCTCTACTAGTTGGTCCGATAATAAAGTTGGGACTATATTTGAAAATCGATAGTCTATATCTGTTTTTATAATGAGTAATCCTTCCCATTGTTCATTATTTTAACAAAAAACAAGGCTTTTAAATTACTGAATGGCCTTTTCCATTTGTCCACCGATAATTCTTGTGTGAAATGTCGATTATTGGACTACCCGACCTTCTTTGAAAATCTGTGTTGTTCGCTTCGTCCATTCCCAGAACAGCTCCTCGGGCTTTTTGATTGCAAGATTTGATTGCAAGATTCTTAATAGGACCTGCCTGCTCAAACTGATCATGTGAAGATTTGTGTCTCTGCTATTGACAACCTTGTGCACATTAACACAAGGTTTTTAGGCAACTCGACCAATTGCTTCAGGGCTCAGTCGATAACTAAACCCAAACAAATTCTCCAAACTGGCCCTTTGAATGGAATAGAAAAAGTTGTAGAAAGTAGTCCAATCCTATTTTTCTTATAGAATAGAAGTCTTCTTTGCTCTTCCTCACCCATCGTCACAATGTCCCGGATTTTCCAGTCAGCAGCAAAGGAACTTGACGAAGGCTATCCTGAAAAAATTAGGGGATTGCAGACTATGAATTCCGCCTGTTGAGTGATCACTTTGAGTTTAACGACATTTATTGTGGAACTGAAGTGTCCAGTGAAAAGGTTTACTGACGCGTTTGTCAGATTGTAGTATAACCACAAATGACAAGTCTGGAAATAGAGACATGACATCCACTTTGCAGTGATATGATTTAGAAATTTTTGACATTTGAATGCATTTTATGGAGAATGTGGTGATTTTTATTATTTTACGAATCATTTAATATTTAAGTGTTCTGAAACTGCACACTCATAAAAATAGACTTTAGTAGTTGAGAGATTGGTCAACCACATTTATGACTCAGAATGTTTAGTTGACGTGATTAATGAGGCATAGAAGTTTGAAACTTCTAACAAACATTGAATCTGATGCAGCGGAGGCAGTTTGGGCACTTTGGATGTTGATTTTCTGACAGATTCTCATGTGATATAAATTCACGTATTTGTAATTTGAAGCAGTGTCCCGACACAAAATGTGGCCTATTCTCCAGAGATGCTGCCTGAACCGCTGAGATATTGAACCTCTTTGGGTTTTGCTGAAGATTCCAGCATCTGCAGTTCCTTGTGTTTCAATTTTACTGCTCATTGCGAAATATCCTCAGTATGCCCACCTCGAGTTCCTCTCCTGTCTCTGATGGGAGTTTTGTGATACTTGCTCTAACTGCTCCCCCTCTGTAATTCCTGCTTTTCAACCATATACTGACCCAGAACCGCAACCACGATAGTGTGTGTTTCCGCAGCACTTGCCTGCATCACCATCTTATGACTTGTGGCTTCCAACTCCAAATCCAGGCTTCCCAGTTCAGACCCGACCTGGATCTAAGGTATCCACCACTTCCAGCGACAGTTCTCCCTCCATGCATTCTCCACCATGCGCCGGTACTGGCTGGCTCTCCCTCAGTCTCTGCAAAAACTACAGGCATCGCTCACTCAGACATGCCATGGACACCAACTCCACTTCATCATCCTCTGGATCCACGCCTTCAGTCGACACTTCATCACCTACCTGACTTCCACGAAGGACCGTAACAGTCTGAAGAAGGGTCCTGATCCCAAATATCGTCTCTTCATGTCCTCAGAGATGCTGCCTAAGCTGCTGAGTTACTCTTTTACTCATATTTGTAGTGCAAGTCACAGCAGCTGCCATATTGAACAGAGTGCCAATGAATGCTTTATTGTCATACACAGTTTTGAAATTAGCAGACCTTAACGTTATAGAGCTTCATGGCCTTGACTTGATATTGTACGTGGGGCCCCACTTGTGACCTCTCTGCCTGTACTTAGAGTATTGTGCAGACAGGAACTGCAGATGATGGTATATTCTGAAGCTGGTCACATTGTCCTGGAGTAACTCAACGGGTCAGGAAGCATCTTCTCCCAAGCCAACAATGGGCCATTGTGGGCTCTAACCTTCCTTGGTCATCTGTTGCTGGACCTGCTTTGTTCCGGCCTTTTCCAGTTCTCCCACCTCTACTTTCAGTCTGAAGCAGGGTCCTGCCCCAAAATGTCACCGGTCCTTTTCCTCCGGAGATGCTGCCTGACCCGCTGAGTTGCTCCAGCACTTTGTGTCTATCTTAAGAGTCAGTTTTGGTCATCCTGTTATATGAAAGATTCCAATACACTGGAAAGAGTACAGTTAAAATTTATAAGAATGTTGGCAGTATTCGAGGGCCTGAGCTATAGGGAGAGGTTGGACAGGCTAGGACATTATTCCCTGGAGTGCAGGAGGCTGAGGGGTAATCTTATCGATGCACAAAAGCACAAGGGGCCTAGATAAGTGCAATGTACCATATTTTTTCCCAGGGTTGAGGGACCTGAAGGGATTTTTTTTGCACAGATGGTAGATTTATGGAACGAGCTGAAGTCGTTGAGGCAGTTGCAATAACAACACTTGAAAGGCATTTGGACAGGTACATGGATAGGAAAGGCTTGGAGGGATATGGGACCAGACTGGATGGACATCTTGGTTGGCAAGATAAATTGGGCCAAGGGGCTTGTTTTTGTGTTGTGTAACTATATGTGTATACAAAGCACGAAACGAAAGAGCATCCATTGTACCCTATGGATATGGCTAGTCATGGAAAATGTTTGACGTTCGTTTGTAAAACGATGAAAGGAGTATGTGTGCTTTCCAGATACATAGCTTTCACCATCAAAAGATTTTGAAGCTCCTCTCAGATAGCTGAGCAGCAGACTTTTGGCAGCCGTTTTCACTTGATTCTTGCCCTGTAAGCTACTGTGCAAGGCTTGTTTTAGCAAAGATATTTGTGTGTAAGCCACTCAAATTACATTTCAAACCACTTTCTGTATTTTTTGGGACCTGTGATATGTAGTTTGTTGAATGAATCCAGGTTAGTCTAATAATGTAATTGGCAGCAAAAAAAGGTTTATGTGCAATAACTAGGTATGTTGTTTTTAGTTGAATTTTAATTTACTCTTATAATGTGAATATAATTTCATTGTTATCCTCGGGAATTTTACTCTTAAGATAGGTCAGGATTTCCATACACTGTCTAAAAATTAATTGGAGACTTTTTTATTGATTGAAGATGAAAAATAGGTTATTATTTCATGCTGTTTCCAGTACTTTGGATTTTGTCTCAACAATATAACTCTTTTAATCTTATTGCCGGTTCACTGCTGAAATAGCTGATGCTATTGAATCTGAATCACAATGAAGCTTTGGCTGAAAGACTTGGGAGATGAAGTGGAGTGGGCAGCCTCCTTGCCAAGTCGCCACGATTGACATATTTTTGTTCACCCACTACAGATGTATTCCACCCTGGGTAGAGCAGAACTTGTGACAAGTAAATGGGCATAATGGATTTGGTCTGGAGCCCAGTGACAATGTGCACAGGCAAGAAAAGAGCATAATCTGGTTTGCTAACCATTTAACCTTCTTTATTTCCTGCCCTAATTACTCCAATGGTATTTTGCACTTCCTGTTCATTCTCCTTGTGCTGCATGCCATATTAAACCACCCACATCCTGATTCTAGAGCTTAATTTTATTGGCCTCGACATTTCTTCTATTCTTTGCGGCTTTAAACATTTTTTCCCTGTGTACAGGTTTCATTTTGTTCATGGTAATAGGCATTATTCTTGTGCTGTCTTTTAACAATTAGATCCAAGCAGAAAGCCAAGTCTTGGCTCTCCGTAGATGATATGTTCTGCATCTAATGCATTACCCACCAGCAGAAAACAGTGCAAGTCTTCCATCAACCATGTCATTTCACCTGTTTTCAATTTTCTTGCAATGAATTTATTTGTTTTATTGTTCATCTACTCCAAATTATAACCAATTATGAGATGAAGATATTTTATTGTGATTAAAATTGCCTTAAAATTTTAATGAACTCTGCTAAAAATAATTAGCTGCTCAGTAAGACAGGAAAATTAGGCTTGGCGTCTGTTGCACTTGTTATGGTAGGGAGGTGCACATCCTTCTCCTCCAAGGCTACAAGTTCAATAACCTCTACATAAGTGAATGGGTCGTTGCCACATTAAAGGTGGAAAGAATGAAACTTTGGGGGTAATTAGCCATTTAAAGGACTATCCTAGAGTTTTGGCATGGAAACATAACAAAATCTTCTTTACACTTGATCGTGGAATTCACTCATGAAAGGTATTAATCGTGTTTTGTACAGTTCACGTGTATTGGCATGGCTTTAATCCACGCTTCTTGAGCTGCATTATTGCCTATTTGAGACAATATATGGCACCATCTTGGACGGCTGCCTTTAGTGACTGGGTCAAGTGTAATTTAGGACGTTTTCATGACCTTTAAGGGCGCAATCATAATATAACTACAGTTACAGTTCAGGCAGGCAGAGCAACAGTTTAGTAAAGAGTTGAGTCTGGTTCAACTTGAACATCTACTTAAGTTTTATGAATAAACAATGTCCCAGAGGTTCCATTATAACAGTTAAGAATTTAAATATTTAGAACGTGGAACATACTTAGTTTAAAAAAGTGAGATGAAATAAGCTTTAAACAGATCTCTGACGCAGAGAGTTTTTTTGATCAGATTTGACACCACACGTCTCTTCTCCCACGTAATCTCACCGGGCTCCAGAAATAAGTTGGTGCCAAAAAGTAAATGTTCTGCGAAGGTCCTTTCTTGACCCAAGGAATTGCGTATATGCCATAAAATCAGAGAGGGATACAGCACAGAATCAGGCTCTTCAACCCACTGAGTCTGTGTTGAATCTCAAACACCTTATTTCCACTCAACCTGCATTAATCCCACTTTTTATCTCCCCACATTCTCCTCTTCTTTCAGATTCTTCCACTTACCTCAACTCTAAGGACAATTGAAAGTAGAAAATTAACCTGCCAACCAACATATATTTGGGGTTTAGGAAGAAAAAACAGAGCTCCTGGATGAAAGCCATGCTCTAATGACGAATAGTTACTTAAAAAGTGTGAATATATTCAGGCAGAATGTAACAGCAAACTCATTTTAATCCAAAATCTGTTCTGTTTGTTACTCAAAGAAAATAGGAGCATTAGAGAAGAATTTAAAATGATTCACTCAGTTGATCGAGATGTGTTTATCAAGAAAGGTTGAAGAGTTTGAACATCTTTCTTGTAAGGCAACAACTAAAAGCAGAAAAGGTATTGAGATCTTTCAAATTACATATAACCCATAAAATATGAACAGTGAGAAAAATAGGATTGTCCCAACAAATCTAAAGAGGAGTTCGGAAATATAAATACTCTATCAGAGGTAATGGAGGCCGGTAATTCAAATGCAGTTATAAGGAAGGTCGGAACATGGTCACAAGAACCCCATCTTCCATCTGGATGTGTTTGCTGCCTCAATATCGAATTCAACAGTTCCAGATATCTTGTATTTCTATTTCCATGAAAACTGGCCCATTTCTGAGTTCAGTGACTCTTGCCTGGAGAGTTCAGAACCAGGGGGTCACAACCTTGAAATAAGGGAAATACTTTTTTTGGACTGAGATAAAGAAAAGATTATTTTCACAGAAGATGGTGAATCTTTGGGATTCTCCACCTGAAGGATTGTGGATGCTTAGTCGTAGCAAAGACTGATAGAAATCTGGATATTAAGGAAAGCAAGAATAAAGGGGAATGAAACTGATCAGCCTGGTTATGATCAATGGTGGAGGAACTCGAAGGACTAGGTGGCCTTCTGGCTTCTTGCAAATCATGTTAAGCAACGTCCATACACAGACATTGGTCCAATGGTACTCGAGAGTCACCAAACATAAATCGCTCAATTGGATCATCCTCATTTTAAGCTGTGATTAAAATGACTTCATTAAGTTCAACCAAATTTAAACTTTCACAGAGGCAGATTTGCTGCAAGCTTCTGCAAGTAAGATTTTTATTGTACCATTTTGTGACATATGACAATAAAACACTCTTGACTCTCATTTCCACAGTTCTCAGTAGGATGGCGCTGGAAAGTGTGTAATGCCTTCTTGGATGAAGGAGTGCAAACCAAAAAAATCTGAAGAAAGTAAATAAACAGCTCCTGTGAATGTAAATCTTGAATAAGTGCTGTAAGGTTGTTCTGTGAAGGTAAAATGGTTTGGCCAGGTGAACTGGATTAAAACATAAAATGTCTGCTGACCAAAGTTGCTGACTAGGGGGTACACAAAAGGCTGGAGAAACACAGCGGGTGCAGCAGCATCTAAAGAGCGAAGGAGATAGGCGACGTTTCGGGTCGAGACCCTTCTTCAGTGTGGCTGCAGGTTTCAGGAAGTTGTGGTCATGAGAAATACACATTGTCCTGCTGTTGCTGCATATTAACGACTTTGGTATTCCCCGCACCCGTCTGACTGAGATGGCTGGCGACCAGAAGGCTGAGGAATATACAAACCGCCGCGCCCGAAAGTCCGAAACCGCCGCGCCCGAGGAATGTACCTGTCTTAAGGGCCTGTCCTACCAGCATGCAACTGCATGTGGTGAGCGCGACCTACCGTGGTGGCTTGAGCCGTACGGACTCGCAGGGCCGATTCCACTTCGAACCGCGGAGGCGTTTGAAGTTGTGCGGGGGCTGGTCAAGACATCATACTCACCAATCAGCTGGGCAGGAGGTGGGCCGAGTGAATTTGGATGTCGCACGGCGTCTGGTGGTGACGCCATCACGCAACGGCACGGTGGGCGATGACGCCATCGTGCAACACCACGCGCTGCGTACGCAATCCAGACATTGCGTACAGCGTCATGATGCTGCATACGACGTCGAGACGTTGCGCACGTCCTCGATGCGGCTGCGGGCCTGTCAGCCATTGCCGCGCGGGATTTTGAACACTGTCAGTTTTTCGGAGCCCTGCGCGATGTCGGGACCAGCTCCGCACAACTCCATACGCCTCCGGCGATCGAAGTGGGACTGGCCACGCGAGGCCGTACGGCTCAGGCGACCGCGATAGGTCGCACTCACCTCATGCAGTCGCATGCTGGTGGGACAGGCCCTTTCGTCCTAGTATTGTTCCACTAAATAACATCTCCCCATGTGTACGTGCCTGTTATCTTGACCATTGCGTACGTGTCTGTTGCTTAATTGGGTAATGTGGGAGACATAAACCGTAGCATTAAAAGTATATAAGGCATTACGAATAAAGGCATTGAGCTTGACTCTTTGCTAGGCTGATGACCTGTGTAAAGACCTCTGCCGAATAAACGTACCTTTAAACCAAACCAGGTGTCTGGTGGATTATTGTCGAAACAACCGATGTAAGCGAAAACCGAGTTCAACACTCCTGCCCTGAAGATTTCTGACATGTAATTGTATTGTGCCCTGGTGTCACTGCATAGAATTGTTGATGACTTACAAGGAATTGCAGATGCCGGTTTATGCAAAAAAAGTGTGGATTAACTTGGCAGGTCAGGCAGCATCTCTGGACAACATGGATGGGTGATGTTTTAGGTCTTTAGACCAAAATTGTTCTTCACGGGAAAATAGAAGTAGACTGTCAAGAGATTTTTTTTCTTAGTCAGTAACACTAAATGTTGAGTTCAGAATTTGCAGGGTTCCATCACCACTATATTGACCAGTGAGGTCAATCAAGGAATCTGTGATGTTCTCATTTTTAAGCAATAATCACGTACGCATTGCTGCCAGTAATACAGCTCATCATGGGGGGAACAAAACCCTTAGTATATATCAGATTCCCAAAAATGCTCCGAATATATTATTTTTGTCTGGAAGCTTTTGGAATTCTTCAATGTTATCTTTTTTTTTCTGATTTTGTGTATTCTCTTTATTTCAGCAATATTATCACCAAATTGCTGCTAATTTCAAATAGCCCTGAATTTCTTGGTATTTTTTATATCTGGTTCAAAGTATTTCCTCAAGAAAAACTGGTAACAGGATTCAAAAAGACAGCAGATTCTGCTAACTGATACCAGCTGCTTAGACCCTGCACGTCAGATAGGGAAAGCATTCTCATAAAGAGATGAAAAATAAGCAGCGTGGAATAATAAGATACAGATTGGTGTGAAAATTAGTTTTTATGAAGGTCTTTCTCATGAGATTTGAATTACCTTGTGGATTTAATGTCTGTATTCCTGAATACGTTGACTTCTGAAACACCACACAGCTTGCAATATTAAAGCAACAGACCATGTTTATTAAATTTATTATTCAACACCAAGATAAAGAGCAGAGGGATATCCTGCGGCTCAGTAGGCGATGTATTTGTTTTTTTGTTCCTCTGCTGTTCAGATTCTCTGCTGCCTTGAAAAAATCCAAGAAAGGTTTATAACCAGTGAGAGTGGAGATAAAAATGATCAAAATGGCCAGAGTAAAAGTTAGAACATTCTGTATCCCACATCAGGTCAGGCAGCATCTGAAAGTGGATACGATCTCCATCCTCCTCCATCTCCACCTACATTCCTTCCTGGGCATCACAATTCGCAACTCTTCAGCTGTTTCGTTTTACACATTCTTTTCACCTCTGGCCTTTGTCCAGCCATCTGCCGATCAAAAAAAGCCCTCAAGTGTCAAATGTTTTAATGTCTCAAAACAGAACAATGAAACTCTTACTTGCAGCAGCACAACAGATGTGTAAACATAGTACTCTCCTGTGCTCACCTATTACTTGCTATGTTTTGTCCTGCCCCTCCTCTCTTCCCAGTTCATTCCTCACATCCCCCCATACAATCAGTCTGAAGAAGGGTTCTGACACGAAAAGTCACCTATCCATGTTTTCCAGGAATGCTGCCTGACCCGCTGAATTATTCCAGAACTTTGTGTATTTTCTGTAGGTGTTAAATGTTAGGTGCAGGTGTTAAATGTTAGGTTCTGCAGGTGTTAAATGTTAGGTGCAGAACAATAATGTACCTTCAGATAAATTTATGATATTGGTATTGATCATCCAGGGTGAAGTCTTCCCTATAAATGAGCTATTCCAGTCCTTCATCACACAGAGTTGAATATGTTGAAATAGATGGTAGACACAAAATGCTGGAGTAACTCTGCGGGCCAGGCAGCATTTCTGGAGAGAAGAAATGGGTGACGTCTGAAGAAGGGTCTCGACCTGGCCCGCTGAGTTACTCCAGCATTTTGTGTCTACCTTCGATTTAAACCAGCATCTGAAGTTCTTTCCTACACATGTTGAAATAGATATTAGTTTGTTTGGGAATTAATAAGTATTGTAGATAGGGTTAGTTATGGAGAAAGCTTCCACCTGAATGGTAATATTTGCCTTATAGGGAACAGATTAAGATGTGAAAATGTAATTGCTAATTGGAATGCAAGTTTGATTGAAATCCTTTATGTTGGAATCATTTGAGCGCTGAAAAGCCAATTATGTTTCAAGCATAATACTCATTACTTGCTCGCAAATAACCATTCCAGCCACAAATTAATTATTTCACTGTTTATTAAGTTTATACATTTTCAAATGGTAATTGTTGTATTTTTGAGTTTTGTAAATCCAAAGAATATTATTTCCATCCTTTCACCTCTTCGCATTGATGGTTTTCAACAGTGAACAGAATTGCTTGTTGAAAGTGAAAGATTGCTGTGGAGTTCATATCTTTTCAAAGCAGTCTTGTTAAAATGTCAAGGATGTGTTATAACAGCTTAATAACATGTTGCATGAGGGAGGTCATATCATTCACGTGGATTTGGTGCTTTCAGATAATAAGAGCCAAAGTCGAACAATGAATAGAATCAGTCCTTTGAAGAACAAAAATGAAGATACAGACAGTAGGTAGCAGCATCTTCATTCAATCAGCTTAATCAAAAGAACAATTTAAGTAAAAAAACGTTGAACTGATACGAATGAGGATAGCATGTTGGAACACGACAAAAGTTGGTTCTATTAGCTAGAGTTAGTCTTCAGTTGCAGTTTAGACCTAAATATTAGATTTAAGTCTAAACATATGAACTAAATCTCAGTTTCTCAACATATGAACTAAATCTCAGTTCATATGTTGAGAGATATCCAGCTCTCAACATATGAACTGCATTCTCTCTTCTGCCTTTTTGAATAATTATATCAGTTGTACAACAAACATCTCTTGTTAGCATGGTAGCCCAGATGTTTTTACATCAGCTGCTTTATGCTCTTGAAGGATAAACTATGAGAGGAGTCTGCCAAAGGGATTACATCTATCTTCCAAGGATTGTGTTTGCTGTGGGCTGCAATTCCCTTTCCTGGAAATATTTTTGGGTTTAAAATGCACCTTCCACTTTGATGCTAGAAACATCATTCAAAGAAAGGGATGAACTCCATTGCATGCCTGGTTGATCAGAACATTTGGTTTACCCCCTCATAACCGAAAAAGCCTAAGTTGAAGTAAGACCTGTTTGAAGGACAAAAACGAGATGAAAAGCATGAGGTGATTCAGCAGAAAGCAAAATGAAGGAAGGCTCTCACATAAAGGTCTTGTCCTGCTAGTGGCTAAAATGGAACCATAATAAAATATTTACTCCAATAGGGAATTTGAGTAAACATTTTGTCCTGAGAGTTTGTGGAATGTGGAATTAACTCCTCTGGGGAATAACTCGACTCAAGTGAAAAATTTAAATACACTTCAGAGGAAGCTGAGCAAAAATATATGAAAGTTTCTGGTAACATGGTTAAATGAGGATCGTGATTGGCATGGAGCAAAAGGGCTGAATGGCCTGTTTCTCTGGTGGGCCTTCTGTTTAGGGCCTTAGTTTAAAAGAAGCTGTTCTCGGTGAATAGGCTCTTCTAAAATAATGAAGGGACTTCCAGAAAGAGACGACATACACAATTAGGATGCTTCCTCCAAATAACAGCAGTCAATGGACTCATGGTATGTGGATCAGGATTAGGGAGAACAGTGCTAATATTCTTCGTTGGACTCCATGCATTCCATGCTTTACTGACTTTGTTTCAAAGAACAAAGCAAAGTCAGCAAAGCGTGGAATGCTGCAGTCACCGGAGTGGAGAGGGCGGGATAAAATATATGCAGGTTTCGTACGAGTGAGAATGCAACAGTAATCTATCCTGCATTTCCTTCATTGGCTGCAGTCAATCAATCCAATTTTATCTTTTTGTCTTTGGCAAAATGTTATCTGTAAATCGGACATAATAATAGACATGACCTGTGGTTTTCCAGGTAGTCTGCATTTTGATATTTTTTCCGGCAACCTTTTTGCTCCTCTGGTCACAAGTCATGAAGAGTCCAACCAAGCTTTGCAACCTCTATGCAAATAACCGCATGCCTTTGCCTGACAGGTCTGACACCAACTCATTACGAAAGTCTCTCCAGGGCCCAAGAAAGTCCTCATGGACTTGTCCAGGAGCACCAGTCTTGTCAGTCATTGGTATGAGGCCCAAGGCACTATTTCGACCATGACTGATGGGAAATTATACCCAAATGAAAATTGATTTAGAATCCTTTTTTCGTAATTGCCCAGTGTTGTGAATGGACCCACTGATCCTGCTTATCTCCCTAATGAGCTTCTTAGGTTGCCAATATGCTGCATCATAATCTACCTTAGCTGCAGCTTTTGATTAGTGCAAAGTGGTTTCAAGTACCATTTAAAACATCCTTCAGCTTTGCAACTCATTGTGACTTGTGGACTGAATACTTTGAGTAAAAGTTTATTTCATACCTCTCCACCCTTCCTGCTGGGTGAAAACAAAAATATACATAAACCAGTTGCTTCACAATTATTATTTTTAAAAGATCCCATCAAAATTTGTTTTCATTTTCTTGAAATTTAGATGGAATATTTATGTTTCTGGGCAAAAGTTAATTGATTTTGGAGGAAAATAAGAAGCAGAAATATCGACTGCTTCCTAAACCATGATTAAATTCTCCCAAAGAATAGAAAATGCCCATATGTCAAATTTGGATTCTCTTGGTGATATTTTACTTACGTTAACTGAAGGCATTAAGGGTCTGATGTACAATTTGTTGAATGAACTATTCTTAAAGACTTTATTTTTTTTGATTCATGTCTAAAATTTATTTAGCGTCTTTTGTTCAGAATGTCTGAATAGTGGGGTCCCCTCCAGCAGTAACAACAAATCCCAGAAGGAGAAGTGCAAATTACTTCTTTACCGTATCACTGCTGTCACAGTAATCTGATTGCATAAAAGCCAATGTTCTGTTTGTCTGTGTGAAAGCAGAAAAAACTGCGAAAACCAGACCTACATTTACAAATCTCATGCGGGAGAAAGTAGAAATAAGAGACAGTCATCTTATTTTAACACTAAGAGTCTTTCATCCATAAGAAATAAATTAAATTGCATTGCTGGTAAGATTATGTTATACCTTGCAAACCTTATTTGGGTTTACATCAGTTTGAGTCTTGCAGAACATGTGGATTAACGTTGATTAATTTTCACCCTTTGTACCTCTCCAGATTCCGGTCAGTGTGACTCATGGCTGTGCGGTAAACTGAATTGAGACTCAGTGGAATCACAGAGGGAATCATCACGTTTTCTTTTGGGTCTTGTTTGATCTTCCAACTGCTGAAGATGCTACTAACAAGAACTCTCCTGTTATGTTTGCTGTGTTGGTCCAAGTGGAGTTCATCCATGGAGATTCCAGAAGATGGTAAGATGAAATTAATTAAATACCTGCTTTTTATATCATGTTCATTGTTATGGCTATCTGGTTTTGTGTGTGAATTCACGTGTGATAATGGTACTAGCTCTTTTCCCATCTTGTCCATATACATTAATGAATTTTGGAAACACTTTATTAATTAGAATGCTGCTGGTGTAACTTTGTTATTCTGATCTCAAATAGCATAGCTAGGAATTATTTGTATAAATTTGCTATCAATTTTGCATTGACAATTGCCTTTTATTGTGATGAAAATCACAGTATCCAGAATATTGGTAAAAATCCTTGTTTCCAAAACTGAGAAAGGGAATTTAATATTCAGGAGTTAAAGTAGTAAAAAAAAAAAATCCCTTTTATTGCCAAGAAATCTGCAGCAGAATCCTATCAAGCTTTAGTAATTTTGTGATCCAGTTGCAACCAGCTACTGACGTGCGATAAATTATTGATGAGACTTGATCCATTATTCAGGCTTTTAATGTGGCTGCTGGGTATGGCAGCATAAATGTTCATTAACAGGACGTCTTATATATGCAGTATAAAAAAGATAGCTACATATAACGAGAAGAATAACTGATCAATTAATGAAGTGGCTGTCATTGTGCTTTAATAAATGCAACATTACTGATAAGCTCGTCGATGTTTTACATGCTAATTGATGGATTTGCTGCTAATACTGTTTCTGGTTTTCTTTTCAATTATTAAGCGTGTATATATGTACAAGATAAATAAGATTCACAGGTGTGTGTATAAGTGAAGGACGAAAAAATAAGATATGATCAAGAATGTCAAAGATGTCCACCAGTTTACTTATTAAAATGTTCCTAATAAATAAATGTGTATAATAACTAGCAAATCTTGTAAGAATGTTAAGTTGATTAATGATTCAACTGATTGCAATGTTGCATCTGATAAATTTAATATTTGTGTGGTTCCATTACAGTGTAATTGGAGGAAATTAAATTAACTGTTGGCTATTAAATTGTCAGTTTAGATTGAACTAGTAACCTATACTTGACTGAATCTTCTTTCTGTGGTACAAAACAAGGACTCCATTGCAACATTTCATCGAAGTAAGTTTTAAATGTGGGGTTTAGAAAAGGCCAGACTGTTGGCACCAGAACGACAAATTCTGCCAGCAGCAACATATTTTTATATTGACGCCTGTTTAGGCTCAGCCAAGAAGTTCTAGCTTCCCGAACTTACCCTGTTAAAACCAATCCTATCAGCGTAGCAGTAAAATTGGGCACAACCAAACATATGAACACCAAGAAACAAAACATAATTTTGCTAGACTACTTTTCCCCAACGAAGGAAGTAATGGCATTTTACAATAAGTAAAATAAATTTTATAAAACAAGGCATTTAGATATACTCTGGCTGACATCTATTACAAACCCACTGAGACAGACTATTGACTGACATCTATTACAAACCCACTGACTCCTATAGCTATCAATACTACACTTCTTCCCACCCTGCTTCCTGCCTCCGACTGGAAGTCCGTGCAGAGAGTGGTGAGGACAGCGGAAAAAATCATCGGGACTTCGCTCCCCTGAATCGGGGATATTGCGACCAAACGTTGCGTTTCTAAGGCCAGAAGTATTATAAAAGACCCCACACATCTCCATCACGGACTGTTCACTCTGCTGCCCTCGGGCAAAAGATATCGTAACATAAGGAGCAGAACATCAAGGTTCTGCAACAGCTTCTCCCCACGAGCCATCAGACTCCTGAATGCCATGTAATGGGCTGCCACAATTGTCTATTTATCCTTTTATCCATTTTTATCCATTTTTTCCTTCTGTTAATTATCGTGGAGCCATATGCAATGGAATTTTGTTTGGAATCGCATATATCGATGTATTTCTAAATGACAATAAAGTTTGTTTGACTTTGACTTGACTTAACACTCAATCCCCTACTCCCAATTCCTCCATCTACGTCACATCTACGCCCAGAATGAGGTTTTCCATACCAGGTCATCGGAGATGTCCTCATTCTTGAGGGAACGGGGTTCCCCCCTTCCTTTAGATGAAGCTCTCACTAGGGTCTCCTCGATATCCTGTAGCTCCACTCTTGCTCCCCCTTCCCCATTCGTAACAAGGACAGAGTCCCCCTTGTCCTCACCTTCCACTCCATCAGCCATCGCATACAGCATATAATCCTCCAACATTTTCGCCACCTCCAACGGGATCCCATTACTGGCCACATCTTCCCATCTCCTCCCCTTTCTTCTTTCCGCAGAAACCGTTCCCTCCGCAATACCCTGGTCAATAGACTATAGGTGTAATAGGCCATTCAGCCCTTCGAGCCAGCACTTCTATTGAATGTGATCGTGGCTGATCATCCACAATCAGTACCCCGTTCCTGCCCTCTCCCCATATCCCCTGACTCCGCTATCTTTAAGAGCCCTATCTAGCTCTCTCTTGAAAGTATCCAGAGAACCAGCCTCCACCGCCCTCTGAGGCAGAGAATTCCAAAGGCTCACAAGTCTCTGTGTGAAAAAGTTTTTCCTCGTCTCCATTCTAAATGGCATACCCCTTATTCTTAAATTGTGGCCCCTGGTTCTGGACTCCCCCAACAACGGAAACCTGTTTTCTGCCTCTAGCATGTCCAAACCCTTAATAATCTTATATGTTTCTATAAGATCCCCTCATTGAAGGTCAACTCATCGCTTCCCACCCAAACCATCCCCTCCCCAGGTACTTTCCCCTGCAATTGCAGGAGATGCAACATCTGTCCCTTTACCTCCCACCTCGACTCCATCCAAGGTCCCCGACAGTCTTTTCAAGTGAGGCAGAGGTTCACTTGTACCTCCTCCAACCTCATCTATTGTATCCGCTGTTCCAGGTGTCAACTCCTGTATATCGATGAGACCAAGTGCAGGCTCGGCGATCGTTTCGCTGAACACCACCGTTCAGTCCGCCTTAACCTACCTGATCTCCCGGTTGCTCAGCACTATAACTCCCCTTCCCTTTCCCAATCTGACCTTTCTGTCCTGAGCCTCCTCCATTGTCAGAGTGAGGCCCAGCGCAGATTGGAGGAACAGCACCTCATATTTCACTTGGGTAGCATTCACCCCAGCAATGTGAACATTCATTTCTCTAACTTCAAAATGCTTTCCCTCTCTCTCCATCCCCTCTCCCTTCCCAGTTCTCCCACCAATCTTACTGTCTCCAACTACATTCTATCTCTGTCCCACCCACTCTCCTAATAACAGTCTGAAGAAGGGTCTAGACCCGAAACGTCACGCATTCCTTCTCTCCAGAGATGCTGCCTGTCCCGCTGAGTTACTCCACCATTTTGTGTCTACCTTCGATTTAAACCAGCATCTGCTGTTCTTTCCTACGCGTTTTTGAAATAATTTATTCTTGAAAATTATACACTTAAAAGCGACAATCCAAACATTGTACCACTTTATGTCATCAAATTGAAATGGTATGTTTTCTGCATGGCTAAACAGACACCATTTGGGACAATAAATAAGTCTTTTACGATATACAAGTATGAGGTAGCGTTATTTTTACATTTGCAGATAACCTGCAAGTAATCAGTTGCCTTTTTTCATCATACTCAATGCTTAGAGATAATAAAGAACTGACTGGAGAGTATGGAGCATGTAGTAATTGTTGTTTTCATTTTCCCTTCGCTTTCCTTGGATAAAAAGCTTCCATTCATGAAAGAAGTAAGTTAACCTGTTGGAACTAAAGCATTTTGACTGTTTATTACAATCTATTACATGGAGTACTTTGCAACCAGTTATCCGTACATGGGTTGAAACTCAATTTTTAATCCATTTTCTTTATGAACTTTTATTCAGAATAGTTCTGCCATAACATTTCTACACAACATGTATGCTCATATTGTTTATTTATAGGCAGAAGAAAAATAATGAATCACTGTTTCAGATTAATCCAAGCCAAGAGCAAAAAATATAGAGCTCTTTGGCCAAGAGCGTTTGTTATGCAGTATGTAGCAACAACAAAACAATTAGATTCTTTCTTGCAGTAATCATGTATAGTCTTTTCGCTGACTGGATCGTTCGCAACAAAAAGCTCTTCACTGTACCTCGGTACATGTGACAGTGGTAAACTAAGCTTTGTCTAATATATTAGACCAAAAATCCAATAAAACCTGTGCAAAAAATCCGAAATTCCTTCGATGACCTAAGTAGTAAGAATTCACATCCAAACATGAGCCCGCTGCATCTAAAGCAATACGCAGATTATTGATTTTTAATTCAAAGGCACTGAATATTGAGGTTACACATTGCAATAAAATGTTTATCTGATAATGGATTGCCCTCACCTCGGATCTCTTGCACTTCGATCTCCCAATAACTCTTTTCTCAGCATTAGTAGTTTGAATTTACAATCCATTGCAATGTCACCACTTCTAACTTTGTTTCCTTCCAAAGAGATCAATGGCATGGTATTTCAATTCATCTTTATTTCCTCTTACCTTTTTAAACTCTTGCAACTGCAATGTGACATTATATAATCACAATTCTGAGTTAATGCATCTTCGACCTTGGTGGCACAATGAGTTTTGTCACTTTAAAGTCCTTAATTTTAGAAGGTGAGAGCTGTGGATTACCAGAAGACAATTCCAGTACTCATTCTGTCCGGCATAGATAAGCAACTATCTTTAGCTATGATTGACAATATTTTTAAAAATAAATAGTAAATAACTTAAACCAATAAGTCTACTGTTTTGAACAGCTGATGAGACAATTTGCTTCATAAAAAATGCTCAGCGAAGATTTTGAGTCAGATAGAATTCTTCTGTCAACATTGACTCCTGTCAACATTGACTGCTGTAATCCTTGGAATAGGTCAGCAAGGTTATTAATGATGCAGTGTAGAAGCTTGGAAGAAACCAAGCTGAAGTATAGGAATACCTGACAGATAAATTAGATGCCAAAGGCAGTCGTGTTGTTGCATTTCTTTGTGATGTAAAATCTCTGAGGGTCCTGTACTCTCACTAATCAACATTGGAGAGTTGTGTTTACTTCTATGAATGCCAAACATCAAAAAAATGTCACACTATCAGATGCAAATGCATGACCTTCACGCCGGATGATTGACACTCTGCATCTTTGTAATGCTGATTGCAAAACACACAGTGAAAATTCATCTAGGATTGAAATATGTTGCTCTGTTTGATGAAGTAACCTACTTAAGCTTAGAAATATAGTGACACTATTACATCATTCAAAGCTGGAATTTCAAATAAAATAATCCAGAATTTGCTGTACTACAATAATTGAGAATAAAACATCCAAGTGGCAATTTCAAATGCAATTTTGTGAGAATAAAAAAGTGAAAACATCAAGATGATGGACCTGAAATAATGGCAGCTAAAATTCAAAGTAACTGTGTGTGAGGTGAATGTAAAGTGTTTTTGTACGAATAATGAGGCGAGACAACACTAAATAGTATTGAGGTTGATAGAGATGTACAAATCGATGCAAGAAGACAGTAGTGCCTCTGGTAGAGCTGCTGCCTCACAGCACCAGAGATCTTGTTCTGGTCCTGACTACAGGTTTTGACTGTGCGGAGTTTGTACGTTCTCCTCGAGACAGCATGGGTTTTCTCTGGTTGCTCCGGTTTCTTCCCACATTCAAAAGACATACAGGTTGTATGTTAATTGGATTTTGTTAATTGTAAATTATCCCTAGTGTGTAGGATAGTGCTTGTGTACGGACGGGCTTATCTCTGGTCGGCGCAAACTTGGTGGGCTGAAGGGCCTGTTGCCAAGCTGTATCTCTAAAGTTTAAAGTCTAAATGCTCAACAAAGACCTTAATAAAGAACAAAAGCTCCAAGGCCTTGCATTTTTAACGATGGAGTTCAAGATCTCTTTTGCTTTATTATCAACTTTGTTAACCTTACATTAAGTTGCTATATCTTTATGAATAATAAATTTGACCCTGGCTCGATTGTGTTGTTCTGGGCTCCACACTTTTGGAAAGGATGTGAAAGGTTTAGTGATTTGGAAGAGGCAATTGACTAGAATAACTCTCAAAGCTGCAAGATTACTTTTGTGGTTAAACTCGTGAACATGGAGTTATTCCCCTCAAGGTATGTCAGGTGAATAAATTATTTGACGTGTTCAAAATCATAATGGATGTGGTGGACTAAATCAATTGGATCTTCAGTCTTTTGCATGACATAGGGGAAAAAATATAGATTTAAGTGATTGGCAAAGAAATCAGAGGTGCCTTGATGAAATAGTTTATTAATGTAATCAGCAGCTAGAACAAAGTGCTCTGTCCCCATGCTGGTGGGTGCACATTCAATAGCAAGTGGGACTTTGGAAAACATTTGGAAAATGATATTAAGAAATATACTTGTGATTTTTTTCTCACTGTCCAATGATCCTATGATTCTTTTTCTGAAAAAAAAAAAAAAAAAAAGTCCAGTGAAGTTAACAAGTGAAGTGAAGAACTCCAGTGAACAAATATTTTGTTGGGTCTGGGATTATCTCCGGCCGTGGGCCCAGTGGACGACATCGTCGGGAGCTCGCAGGTCACAGGTGGACTGGAGGGCAGCAACTTCGGCAGCTTCGACCGGCCCGGGCCGCGGAGTTGAACCGGCCCGCTCGCGGAGCGCGGTTCACCCGCAGGACTTATTTACATCACCCGGTGCGGTCACAACCTCGGAGGCCTGGGTCGCCTCAGCGCAGAGGAAGAGGAAGAGGAAGAAGGGAAGAGCCAAAGACAAGATTTTTGCCTTCCACCACAGTGAGGAGGTGCCTGGTGAACTCACTGTGGTGGATGTTAAATATGTGTTTATTGTGTGTTTTTGTTATTTACTATATGTATGACTGCAGGCAACGAAATTCCGTTCAGACCGCAAGATCTGAATGACAATAAAGTTTTCCAAGTTCCAAGTTGCGGTGTGGTTACTCACGATCTGCTGTATGAACTAACAACGATAGAATTAGCCTCTTAATCGTTGCAATATAGTGACACTATTACATCATTCAAAGCTGGAATTTCAAATAAAATCATCCAGAATTTGCTGTCCTACAATAATTGAGAATAAAAATTTGTGGCGATTTCAAATGCATGTTTCAATGTTTGTCACCATGCATTGTTATCGAGCTTTCCCATTCTATTTTTCTATCTCAATTGAAGATTTACAATTGCACTGATCTTTTAATTAGTATTTCATAAAGTTTCTTCTGATTCAGCTGCAAAAATGTTCAGGAAATAACTGTAGACAGTGGGATGGCAAGGTGTAGAATGTTTGCTGAGATATTGGATAACTTAGTAATTCTTTTAAGTACAACATGATTGCATAAAATTGATTTGTTTTGGGGGAAAGGAAATCATTTTACTCTTCAGGAAATTTAAGCTGGCATTCTTGGCCATGATACACGTCAAATACAAGGCGCTGCAGATGCTGGAATTGAGTAATGAAGAAACTGCTGGAGGACCTGGGTTAGGCAGCATCTGTGGAGGGGAATGGACACAACGTTTAGGATTGGCACCCTTCTTAAGATGCTCATCTGAAGAAGGGTCCCAACTTGAAACATCCTGCTCTATAGCATAGAAACCTTGGATCCTTCCAGAATATTCCCTCGATTTGTTCTCACAATATGTCATACTCATACAGCAAAGGAACAGGCCCTTTGGCTCGCCATTTCTATGGCAACCATCTGTACCAATTCCATTTGCCAACACCTGTTCCACCGACTTCTATGTCTTTGTGATCTAAGTTTTTATCGAGATATTTTAAATTGTGAGTTTATCTGCCTCCAGTCATCTATATTCCAGATTGCAGCTACTCTCTGGATGATTTTATTTTCCTTGGTCTCCCTTTACCTAAGGAATCTATTTATGAGGTGGCCTCACTATGGGCACTGTATGAGCTGAGAGTGAAGGCAGAATGGCTGGGAATCCAGATAGAGAGAGGGAAGTAGTGTGTAAGTTCTCGGAGCATACCCCCACATAAATTCTGGGAGCCATCCTCCAATTTCCAGCTTTCTGAAGGCTAAGATTTTCCAAACCAATGGTAACAGTCCTAGACTTGTTTGCAGAGCTGCTGTCATGGTCTTATACCTGGCTACGGTATGAATTACATTGGATTCTATAGGATAATGCAGGGCATGGACAGATCTTTCACCACTTTCACATGGTAATGGGTGTGGATGAGGTGCCAGCCAACAATGGACTACTGTGGGCTACATCTATCTTTGGTCATCTGTACATTTCATACCTCGAATTTCCCTCTCTCCTGATTCTCAGTCTGAAAAAGGCCTTCAACCCGAAACACTACCTATTCCTTTTCTCCAGAGTTGCTGCCTGACCCGCTGAGTTACTCCAGCATTTTGTGGATCCCACTCCACAAACCCTGATCCCAGACAGCAAGTAATGTATGTGGAAACAGTCTGTCACCCTCACACCATCTATCTGTGGTAGATTAACACTACACCACACACGCTAGGGACAATTTACACATACCAAGCCAATTAACCTACTGACTTGTACGTCTTTGGAAACCGAAGATCCCAGAATAAACTCACGGGGAGAACAAACCAACTCTATACAGAGGGCACCCGTTGTCGGGATTGAACCTGAGACTCTGGCACTGCAAGGCAGCAACTCTACCGCTGATATCTACCTCCATGCCGCCATCAGTGCTCTAGGGGTTTCTCCTGGTGCTCTGCAGAGTTTCCTCCCACACTCCCAAGACGTACAGGTTTATAGGTCGATTTGGATTCTGTAATTTGTAAATTGTCCCGAGTGTGTTGGATAGTGCTGGTGTACGAGGGAGATCACTGGTCGGCATGGACTCGGGGGGCCGATGGGTCTGTTTCCACACTTATCCCCAAAGTCTAAATGCTAAAACCCTTTTTTTGAAGTTGCATCCCTGAAACAATACATTAGACCTTGCGGGAAAATTGAAAATGAGGTGGTCTCCTGACTAGGCTGCAGTCTCCTGGATAATCTGAAACAAGAGCCTTTTGTGACATTTTCCGCTGTCCACCAACTGTAAAATGATGGCTTCCTCCCTGTAGGAACTTTATCAAGTGGTCTGCTCAGAGTGCGGGTGTATGAGAGCATTCTTGGAGCATCGTCATCTGCTCAGCAAAATTCAAAGCAATTATGAAATGAGAGATAACTAAATTTAATTTTAAAATTTACAGCAATGCATTTATCTAACAAAATGTGCTGAACTTCATTTTTCTGGCAAGAAGCTGCAATTACCAGTTATCTTCCCATCGAACCGAGCAAAATGACAGCCTTTTTCCAGTTAAACAGCTGCCCAATTGTGCAAATCTGGTGGGTCCCCTTCGACTATTTCTGCACGATAGAATCCATGAAGGCTAGAATCCCTCAATTTGATGAATCTCCTATCTGTCTCCCAATCACTTATGTCTGTGCAGGCATGAAATTTCATCACAGTTTTCTTCAATGTGCATGACTGGAGATGATTTTAGGGTTATAGCTTGCTTTATTTCACGCAATCAGCCTGACCAGCACGTAAATGCAGCAATATAGCATTTTATTTGGAAGAGCGGCATTGAATCAGTGTTGAAAAATTGAGAATTTAAGTCGAGCTGACATTTTGCTAATATGTAATTTGAATCTGTTGTTTTCCCGAGTTTTCTACCCACCTCACAATAGGCGGGTGGCATTGTGAAATCTGCTTTGTGTGAAATTGTTACCCCCCATCTTGCCGTTTCAAACCTCTTTCGTAGCATAGATGCCCGTGGTCTGCTTGTGCCTGACCAAAGTTGGAAGGACAATCTTGCTGAGAGTTCTACGTGTCCTGTGGGCAGTGATAGGATCTCAGGCGGCACAGTGGCACCGTGGTAGAGTTACTGCCCAACAGCGCCAGAGACCCGAGTATGATTAGAGAGAGAAAGTGGGGAACACCAAGGATGAAACTTACAACTAGCAATCATACGGTGTCAAGATGGTTGAGGGCACCAGCGATAGCTCAGATGAATGCGGCAAGAAATGACACACGGGGAGACACAATAGAGTCAAGGTATGAAGAGATAAGTGTGGTGGAGCAAGTATAGACAAAATAATCAGTTTACCAGGGCAATACTGTTTGTGGACCTTGGTTAAGAAATAGCAGTATGGGGTTGGGGCACTTTTTTTCAGATTGGAGTCTGTGGGTGGCCGATCTCCTGATGCGATGAGATCTATAATGGTCCAATTGACATTTATAAGCCAACTGCAGGGTGCTGGAATCCAAGCTGGGTGTTTCCTCTCAGTCAGCAAATGGAGCCTGGGAAGCTGGAAGCCTTGACTCGATTCCATGTGAAAGTGAGATAACATAGAACCGTGTAAGTGGAATATCGATGGTCGGCATGGACTCAGTGGGCCAAAGAGCCTGTTTCCACACTGAAGCTAAAGATCGAGAAAGTTTGAGTGTAGGGTCATGGTGAAGAGAGGAGGCAAGGATGAGGTGATGGGTAAAGCTATTCGCACCTTGATATTGTGGGACGAGTGAGGTATAGATATGAATGTACAGTCATTTTCACCGACACCTAACTTGCTTCTGACCAGACACTTTGGCAGCTAGGTCAGAAATGATCACTGCTCTCTCCTTCTGGCTACTGAGCCAAATGGGCAGAGCTTTATCCTCACCTAAGTCTGTTGTTCCTGCTAATACTTGTATTTTTTTGACCAGCCTCCTTGCAGCATTTTTACTCGAGCTGACAAAATATTATCACAAAGGCAGCTTAAATTTGCCTAATGATATACTGTGTTGAAGCACAGTATCGTCTTATAATTATATTATTGAAACTGTTAATGGAGGTTGCTGCCTAATTTATAATGTGGGTATGAATTGCAAGAGCAGAACATAATGTTTGAAATTATTTGTTTGTTATCTGAAATAAACAGTGTCAAGACAAATGACAGTAATGGAATACAAATTACTTCCAAATCACTGGGTTCTTTTTTAGTCAATTAAATTAATTTTGGAAACACAATGAATGCAGATGCTGGAATTTTGCATAGAAAATAAAGTGCTGGAGTAATTTAGCAGGCGCTGGATTAATTTAGTGGAGTAATAAAGTGGAAAAATGTCGCAGGAATAATAAAGTGCTGGAGTAATTTAGCAGGTCAAGCAGCATCTGTGGAGGAATTGGCGGGCGAGGGATCTGAAGAAGGGTCCCAACTTGAAATGTCACCTGTCCATGGCCTCCGGAGACATTGCCTGACCTGCTGAGTTGTCCAGCATTTTGTTCTCTGCAGATGGATTATGAATGTAGGCACGATCGCAGAGCACATTTAGTTTTTCCGTCTGCGGCAAATTTGCAGGTAAAAAAAGTAGTTTAAAAAATCTTCATAGTGAGCAAGTTAGGCAGTAGTTAGAATAATGTATCCAGACATGAGACAATTGTTATGCTGGAGTAACTAAGCGGGACAGACATCATCTCTGGAGAGAAGGAATGGGTGACGTTTCGAGCCCAAAGAAGGGTCTCGTCCAGAAAGGTCAACCATTCCTTCTCTCCAGAGATGCTGCCTGTCCCGCTGAGTTACTCCAGCATTTTGTGTCTATCTTCGATTTAAAACACAATCTGCAGTTCTTTCCTATGCATAAGACAATCATTTGTTGACTGAGGTACAGAGAAGAGCGATTAAGAACCCCTCATCTGGAGTCCAAATTATGAGCCGAAATTGGTGGAACTTGGGCATTTTAACCTGAAAGTCAACAAACTGAAGCAATATTATATATTATAAACAAATTATTGAGGGAATGGATCAAAGTAAACTAAATGTTGGTGATACCGCTAATGCCTCATGCCTGGAATGTACAACGAGATGGTAAATGTTATCCAAAAGTTGAAGACAGGAGTTGTAAATTATTTCTTCCGATAACGACATTAGTGTGGAGCCAAAAATCGGCAAAAAAGGTCTCGACCCGAAACATCATGTATTCCTTTTCTTCAGAGATGCTGTCTGACCCACTGAGTTACTCTAGCTTTTTGTGTCTGTCTTCAAATATTTTAAAAATAGAACAAAGAACAGTGCAGCACTGGATTGGGCCCTTCGGCCCACAATGTTTGTGTTGATCATGATGGCAAGATAAACTGATGTCATCTGCTTGCACATGATCCATATCCCTCTATTCCTTGCACTTCCATGTGCCCATATAAAGCCTCTTAAATCCCAGCCTCTTATCTGCCACCACCATTGTCCCTGGCAATGCCATCCAGACCCCCACTACTCTCAGCGTGAAAAAAACCCTGCTTCGCACATCTCCATTAAACTCTCCCCATCTCAACTAATAGTTGTGCCCTCTAGCGTTTGCCATGTCCACTCTGGGAAAAAGGTTCTGATTGTCTACCCTGTCTATTCTTTTCATAATTTTATATACTTCTATTAAGTTTCTCATCAACCTCTGACGTTCCAGAGAAAGATGGTCTCTAAATATCTACAGAAACCTAATGATCTCTAAATATCTAAAATATTTAATGATCACTCTGGATCAATGGCTTACAATCCACCAAATGGCTTTCTTCGTATAATTGTCTGGTGGTTAAACCTTGACAGTGCAGGTTACAAAATCATATATTGACTAAACCTGTATTCACCAGAGTTTTGAAGGTGTGGGGGGATTTTCTAGAAACCTACAACATGATGGTGTGGAGTCCAAGATGTAGCCTCACATTCTAATGATAAGAGTTAAGCCATTTAAGACTGAAAATAAGAATTAGTTTCTCCCACGGAGCGGTGAACTATATAATTCCCTACCACAGATAATTGTTGAAGCTAAATCATAAAATATATTCAAGAAGATGTTAAATATTGCTCTTGAGGTGAGAGGGATTAAGGAATATAGGAAGAAAGCAGAAACACACAACTGAATTTGAATGATCAGCTGTGATCATAATAGTAGAACAGCTCGAAGGGTCAAATGGCCTTATCCTCATTTTTGCATTTCATTTGAAAGAAGTGTCATGTTCTTTATGCTCTTGTCAACTTCTATCAAGTGCTTATATTTATCCCAGTGTGCTGCAAGTATTTTCTGGATGAGCAGACACCAAAATGACATGTTTCCATGAAACTTCTCTGTAGGAATCCTCGATATTAAAAATGAACCCAAATGAAAAGGAGAAATTTAAATTCTGCATGCATTGCAGTGAATAGTTCTGAGAAATATAGTCATCATAATATCACCAGCAGATCTTTCAAATTATTTTCATACAACTAGAAGTGGTAACTCTCAGAAATGGATTATTAAAAGTATTCATTACACAGACCTCATTACAGTGTTTCATCTTTGTGAACAGCTTCTACATCTTGACCTCAAATGCTTCAATTTTTCTCTCATAATTTTTTCCCATAATTAATCAGAATTTAGCTCTCATAAGCCTTTAAGAGAAGAATTACAGCTGTTAGTGTGAACGATTAATTGATTTTGAATTGTACTTCACCTCTTCACTGCAATCTAATTCATGTTTTACTTTAAAATATTTTTTTCCAGTTCGGCAGCCTCCTACTATAACGGCGCAGTCGCCCAAGAGGCATGTTGTGTATCCAACTGATGATTTCATTATCAAGTGTGAAGCCAGAGGAAATCCAGCACCCAGGTAAGTATTGTCATTTGTGCCATGTAATAACACAGTTGCTGGAGGAAGCATTGATTACCTACCGAACAAATGGTGTAAGATATCTGTTCACCTGGTTCATCTCCTTTGAATTGACTGCTATGGATGACGCTGAAGGTTTGTTGCAGAAGGTATAGCATTTGAAAGATTCAGGTTTCCCCACCACACCAAGGCTGCAATTTACAGAGTTACCTTGGCTATGATTGCAGATGGAATGGAAGCTTGGCTGTGCTGATGAATGTGAGAGTATTGCACTCTTGAGTCCAACAACCCTATTTGGGTTATCCATGATGATAAGGTCTTGGTGGGGGTGGGGTGAGGGGTGGGGGGGGGGGGGGGGGGGGGAGGGTGGAATATCAGCTCGTCATGATCCCCATATATAAGTAAAGGTGTGCAATGACTATAATGTAAAAAAGTATATATAGTCTGAGGCAGTATGCAAAGTATCGTCACGTTTCCAGTGGCACCTTGTAGCTTTCTTCAAATGAGATAATCCTTCAAGTGCTTCAAATATTGGCCTCAAAGTCCTGGTCAGTTTGGAAATCCTGGAAAATATTGAGATTATTAAAATTGTAATTGTAGATCAGTCAGAAATTAATAATTGATGCAAAGAGTTGGCATGATTTTATTAAAGGGAAATTGTGTTTAATAAATGTTTGCAAGTTTCTCAGAATGTAATAAAGGATGGACAATTGGGAGTCATAAATGGAGTCTATTTGGATATCCAGCACTTTTGAAAAATATCATTAAAATGCCGCGGTTTATGACAGTCATCAAAAAGGGGAAATTATTGTTGATAAGGATCAATAGATAAGGTTCAATTATTGTTGACCCATCCAGCCAAAGAACCTGGTCAAATCTCCCTCCAGATCAGCTACTAACGATGTATTTACGCGTGAGCTTTTTTATTTCAGTTGGAAATTATGCACCGGTGTAGGTTGGGCAAAAATAACATATTTGGAACTTTTATGCTTATTAGCAACCAACATTAGCATATCAAGCTAAATAAAAGAAAAATTATTGTGACAGGCATAACACTTTGTCATTATATGTGATCTATGTAATATATTGATTGTAATAAGCATGTCCTGTTGTGTGCAGGGATGATATAACATTGTACATATTTTTTATCTTTATTCTTTGCTGAATTTGTTTTATGTGATTTGATCGCACATTATTTTTCATTGCTCTGTACCAGTGGAAATAAACTGAGTAGTGGTTTTCGGGAGTGACATTATTTACAGTTACCGTGGTCCTTTTCAGCTTGGTGAAGTCGGATCAGTTTGAGGCATTTTAACTCAGCTCTGCATATTTGCTGTGAGACCATTCTGGTCTGATATTTCAATGGATTTGTGATTCAAGAAGATGTGGTGTTGAAATAAGATATTGTAATAAAACTTCCCTCCTTTGTATTCTAGTTTTCGGTGGACCAAGGATGGCAAAGAATATGATCCATCACAGGACCCCAGAGTGAATACAACTATAAACTCAGGGACATTTGTAATGAAAAACAACAATGGCAATTTGAACACTTTTCAGGGGAAATATCATTGTTATGCTAGCAATGAACTGGGGACAGCAGTATCTGAGGAAATTGTTTTCAGCACTGCAAGTAAGTACTTCTTGATTTCAATGTTTGGCTTTGATTAATGGAAATCTCAGATTTGAAGCAATGAATTAGCATTACGGATGCATATATGCTTTATGCAACACTTTTTCCAAAACTAGCAGGAAATCTATGAGGAGTTTTGAGGACCAAAGCAGCTCCAAAATAGCACATCAAGCATCAGAACCCGTGAAGTAAGCTCATAGTTTGTTGTAGAATCAATCAGAGAGTTGAACAGCACAGACTTCAACCCTTGGGATCTTCATGTCCATTTCAGCCCTTTTGCCTTGCCCGTCTACACAAAGTAGAAAGTACTGGTTGCTAAACACTTTAACTCCTTCTCCCATTCCCACACTGATCTTTTTGACCTGGGCCTCCTCCATTGTCAGTGAGGCCCAGCGCAAATTGGAAGAACATCACCTCATATTTTGCTTGGGTAGCTTACACCCTAGCGGTATGAACATTGACTTCTCTAACTTCAAGTGGCTCTTGCTTTCCCTCTCTCTCCATCCCCTCCCCCTTCCCAGTTCTTCAATCAGTCTTAGTGTGTCCGACTACATTTTATCTCTGTACCACCCACTCTCCTGACATCAGTCTGAAGAAAGGTCTCGACCCAAAACTTCACCCATTCCTTCTCTCCAGAGATTCCACCTGTCCCGCTGAGTTACTCCAGCATTTTGTGTCTATGCACAAAGTACTCAGCAGTTTACCTGACAGGTCGCTATGCTTCCCAGCCACTGTTAATGACAGACAACCCGATGTGCCACATCAATGTACTTTGACTTCAAAGCAATTATACATATGATAGTCCCAGCTGGAGAAGCACAAGAATAGTAAGATTAAACGAGAACTTACCAGTTCGAAGTTTGATCCTTATTTTATGAGGAGTGACGTTGAGGGATTACGTGAAGAAGCCCCGCCAGGCGCATGCGCGTCATACTTCAAAGCAGCGGCGTGAAAACACAGAAAACAAATAGCCGAAGTAACATAGTAAAGCTCGTAGAAGACCAGAACTACCAGATGATTTCTTAGATTATGAGGGTGGGGGCGGAGGGCACGTAATCCCTCAACGTCACTCCTCATAAAATTAGGATCAAACTTCGAACTGGTAAGTTCTCGTTTAATCTTACTATTTTACTTCGGAGTCACGTGAGTGACTATGTGAAGATTTCAAAGCTCTGTATGTTCATGCCGTAGATGCACACCATATGACAACCTGCTTCGGTTCACACAGTAGGGAATAAATAATATATTGAACATTGCTTTGAATTATTCAATAACTATTGTTAATACTAACAAACCCAGAAATAACCCCTCTGTCTCAGGGGAAATTACAAACAATGATAGAAAACAAAGCAAATGAATTAAATGTGACCCAAAACAGCATGCCCAACCCGTGGCACGGTTTGTACAGGTTTGTCAGAAAATTGAGAAAATGTTGCTTCTCGAGACCATCCTGCGGCCTCAAGGATTTGGTCTAGCGGCACGTCCTGAGCCTTCACCGCGGATGCTGCCCTGGTGGAGTGAGAGGTAAAGACATGATTGTCGACTCCAGCATAATTGAGAACTTGTTTCAACCATCTAGAAATAGTTTGTGCTGACACTCTTTTATATGTCCTTTTGTGACTAATGAGCAGTCCTGTCTCAGAACCTCTGAGACTCCTTGTTACCTTAATATATTGGCTTAAGTGTTTAACTACATATAACATTTGGTCAACAGGATAGGCTTTAAACGTCAGCTTGGTTCCAGCCAGACCTGGCCTGCTTTGCTTGATTAAATCATAAACATAGAAGGTAATGTCATTGACAGACAAATGCATACAAGGTATTCGTAACAATTGTAATGTTTGTACACGTTCTGCTGAAACCAGGCCATTAGCATAACCACAGTAAGAGTTAATCTCTGCATAGATAATGAAGTAATTGGAGCCCAATGCCAAAGCATTGTGAGAACAAGACTGATATCCCAGATTTCTGTATATCGAGGTTCCGGAGGGTTTTTATTAAAAATTCCTCATAAATCGGGATACTAACGGATGAGATCCGATAGGATGTTGTTCTGAAGACTGCCCTAAATAAGAGGACAATGCACTCCGAGCACTGGTAATGGCACTATAACTCAGGTGCACATCAAAATGCAACTTAGCAAGGAACTCCAACACATCACATATGGTTGAATTATGATAAGACATATTGGATTGTACACAGAAACAGCTCCCATTTCTTTATGTGAACCATATATTGTTTTTTGGAATGCTATTTCGCCAGCGTGCAGTGAGAACCTCCATGGCCCTGTTCGACAATCCAAGTCCTTGGAATTGTCTGGTCAGAACGTGCAGACCAACAATTAATACGGTCATGTAAAGGGTGACTTTCTCCTGTAACCGGATGCACCAACAAATTACTGCAGCTGGGAATCATCATGAATGGCTGAACCATCATTGGAAGCATTAATGGGAACCATGGTCGTGTTGGCCAATCTGGGACCACCAAAACATTTGTGGCGGGGTCTCACTCTATTGTGGTGAGGCATTTTGGGATGAAAAAATGGAGGAATTGCATAAAAGTTTAGTGCCCCCAATGTAACGAGACTGCATCCACGGCAACTGCACCTGGATCTGGCTCCCATGAAACATATTTAGGCAACTGGTGATGTAATCTGGATGCAACAGATCAATGTCTGGCAACCCAAATCGAGTGACAATTGTATGACAAAGTTTAGAATTCAACATCCACTCTATACTGGCACGAAACGTACCCGTCCTATGGTCGGCCACCACATTAGCTATAGGTGGTGAATAAATGGCTGAAACGCAGATATGCCTTGATATACACCAATGCCACATGACGGTAGCCAAGTTAACACATGATACTGATCGTGCTCCTCCCATATGATTAATATATGCCACTGCTGTGGTGTTATCAATCTGGAGTTGAACATGTAAATCCTTCATTGAGGAGCAATATGCCTTTACCCATAAAATGCCCCCAATAATGCGAAATAATTTATCCCGTGTGTGTGGCCAATCAACCCTTCGTGTTCATGCCAGCTACCCCCACAGCTAGACTCGGTGTCCGTAGCCCCCACATCCGAGAGAGCTGACATCAGTCTGGAAGATTAGTGAAGGGTCTAGTACCCAAAATGTTATTTGTAGCTTGATTAACATTAACAATCCACCACTGCAATTCTGCGAGAGCTGTGGTTGGTAACTGCATAAGCCGATCAAAATGGCCTGCATTCAATTTTAGTGCTAGTTCTCGTGCTCTCTGCAAATGTTTATAATGCAAAGGCCCGAAATGTACTGCAGGAAAACCTGCTACCCATTTCCCAGTGACCTTAGCGACTTCTCGGATGGAGGGATAACGTTTTTGTGGGAGGCAAGTACAGACATCAACATCATCCACAACCTTGGCTGTTGGTAATGTTACTGTTATAGCAACGGAATTAATAAGAAAACCCAAATACTCAATATTTTGGGTTGGCTGTAACTTGGACTTAGTTGGATGGAGCAACCCCTAATGACTCAAGCACATTTTTTGATTGCTGCAACCGATTCTTCAGCTGACTCTTTAGTGTTGCTGATAATTAAGATATCAGCTAAATAAGCCATTACAATGTGATGATGGCCCTCAATAGCACAAGCACAGGTTTTTAACAATTTAATAAGTAGCCTGGGTGCTGAACTTAATCCATGAGTCAATGCTTTGTATTGCCACAATTGTCCCATCCAATTAAATTTCAAGTACCTGCGATAATGAGCATGAATTGGCAGTGAATAATACACATCTTGCAAATCAATAGTTGCCACATAACAGCCCTGTGATAGCAGCTGTTTAGCAGTAACGAAGGTGGCCAGTTTAAATTGCTATAGAGAACTGAATTGAAGAATTTAAGGGATTGAGGACGAGAATTACTCTACAACACCCATCTTTTTGAGATCTGGGGAAATATTAGACACAATTGTGGAGGATGATTAATGGCTTTATCAATCACCATTGTTTACCTGTTCAGGCTCTCGAGCAGAAAACACCCACATTTTATTAGGCTTGTGCTGTTGAGGTGGATCTATCCCTGAGATAAACTCAATGGTAGACGTGAGACAGTATTTAGTATAAACATATCATACGTTATACAGCACCATTCATTAGAAAACATTTGTAATCAACCTCCAATAGGAGATTGGCCACCAGAACTTTATCGTTAACAAAAGTCCCTGTACCTCTACAGTTGACCTGTAAATCTGTTGTCTGCTCATATTGGGGTTGTAGCCGGTCTGTCTCGGTGGGTACTCTCGTTGCCCCACTGGCCTCCCCCTGCTGAGCCCAGCACCTGGATCTGACCTTCAGTATTAACCCAGGGTTGCGACTAGGTGACCTCGAAATGCTTGACTACATTAAGCCAATTGTTTTGGCCTCATCATTAATTTCATGAATTTTCATGACAAGGTCTGTTCCAAACAGGAATTCAGGCATTTGTACATTAGTCTCCTTACATAGAGCAGCAAATTTTTGGTTTAGTGGTGGCCTGATGGTGATATTCCCTGATGCAATTTCCTGAAAAATGCATTGCATAAGATACCCAACATATATGTTGTGACTTTGAGGAATGATTGTCCCTTGGACCATAGTGCCAAATGCAGTCATTGCTGTAGCCACCAGTTGGAGGACATGTTGACACCGAACCTCCTGTCCCCTCAAAGAAGGACTCATGGGTGCCCAGAACCTGGATCACCATGGGCACTTTCAGTGATGCACATTAAACAGGTGTCTCATATTTGTTTGCAGTCACTTGCATCATATCTTGCTGGAGCTGGCGAGGTACTAAATAATTGATACTGCTGGCAAGGGATTGTTCCATTGCCTCACCAGTCCCCTCCGGAATAGCAAAACTCATTGCCATTTCCGAGACACCCGGAGCGTGGCTCTTGTGCACACTGGTGTTTGCACATAAGCAGGGACACCAGCATCAGGGTCAGCTGCATCCTGCCCTGCTTCTCCCAAATCATATTGTAGGGAGGTATCCTCCAGTCCTAAACAAGGTGCTGGAAGGAACCCCAATATATGGAAACCCTCCATATGTTGTTCTTAGTATAGGCCCTCTTGAACAGCACTGGCCCTTGGACCCTTATGTGATCAAAGGTCCATGTTCCCATCCTCCCCCACATTGTTGTATGATCAGGGGAAGAGTCACCATTGTCATCAGAGAACCCAGGTCTGTGACTTTATATTTGCCTTTTCATGGCTAGCAGCAGCCTCAATCTGCTTAGTACCCTTGGAAAATAAATAGATGGACCAGGGGCTCATTCTGAATCAAAATTCCAGTTGGCCTGCCTTTTGTAAATGGAGCTAGTGGTGAAGATTAGCGCGCTATCTTAACTGCTGCCGGTAAAACGGCACCCGGCATCGGAACTGGCATTGCCTCGCTTATCTCCCGATCCGATCAAATTCGTGAATCCTTGGACCCACGCTAAGACGGATCTTCCGAAGTGACAGCTCCAACTCTCCACTCCTACTGACTGCTCGAGCCAGCTTTACAAAGTGGAAATACTTCTTGGTAAAGGTTGTAAAAACACTTACCTTAGAAGTTCCTACTTACCGCTGGTGGAGCTGCGCCCTCCAGCCCGTTCAGTGCGACATGCGCGGACGTAATGACGCGCATGCGCCTGGCGGGGCTTCTTCACGTAGGCACTCATGTGACTCCGAAGTAAAATCAGCTTGATATACCTACATGCTTTAAATACCTAAAATACATAAGTATAATTGCACACTGGAGTAATTTCCAAGCTTTGGGTTTGCTGATCCCAGACTAGATTTTCTGGACTCGGGAAGCAGAGTTATCCCCATGGGATATCATGGCGTATGAAAGCTCCCCATATCTTCAGCACAGACAACGGGAGATATCACAGCATCTCCCCATGCTATGAGATGCTATGATCTTGCAGTATCTCTGAGATGTTACAAGTTCTTTGTTTATTCCAAAAGGAACAAGCAAAGAACTTGGAACCACTTAGAGCAAATGTGCTAAATACATGTTGATGAAAAATTAACAATGATAACCTGTGTATTAATCATAAGGATAGTATGTACAGCTTGTATGTGCCTACTATTGCTGTTCCACCCGAAAATGGGTCCCACATCCCAAAGTCATGTAGACTGGGTGGTTAATTGGCTACTGCAAGTTGCTCCAAGTGTCTGGGGAAGGTGGGAGGGGTGATGATGGAAATGTATGGAAAGAGTTCACCGGTAACATTTGTGGAAAAATGCTCAAAGAGTTGTTATATTCTTAAAGGGTCAAATGACAACATCCTATATGATAGGAAGATATGACCATGGCCCAAATGCCCTTCAAATATAGGTAGTAAGCCATTTTATTGAACTGTTATAGACCTGGTAAAAGTGCCGCTGCAGTGTCGTTGAAAGGCATTATGTTCAGCACGGACATTGTGTGCCTATACCAGTGCTGCACTGTGTTCTATCAATGTGTAAAGTGTTTGTGGATTAGAAAGATACTTGCATTAAATTCATACAGGATGACTCTCATGTCCATGCTGATAAGGCTAACAAAACTGTCTGCTAATATTCTTGCAAAGCCGCTTAGCCTATAAAGAGTTAACACGGTTGCAAAATAACGGTGGAAAGAGCAAGGGAGATGCGATGTTTCCATCATTCTCGGAATCTTTCATCTTTCTTTACATCTTCATTGTCATGTTAAACAAAGATGTAGCCCATTGAAAGGCGATGCGACAGCATATTCTTTCTAAACATGTAGGAGGACAATGGATAGGATTTTCTCAAAAGAATTTAGATGCACCGACGTTTGATAACAGGTTGGTTGAATCTGGAAGATTGATGTGAGCTTTTACATGTTGGAGCAGTGTATATGAATGGCAGAGGGTCTTGGTGAGTTATCTATTAATCTTGAAAAAACAAGAACAACATCACTGTTTCATTTAATTACACTGAAACCAGGAAATTTAGATTCAAGTTATCAGTTTTAATACAAACATTTGGGAGGCACAGTGGCGAAGCGGTAGAGTTACTAACTGCCTTACATCGTTAGAGACCCAGGTTCGATACTGACTACAGGTGCTTGTCTGTCCGGAGTTTGTACGTTCTCCCCATGACCTGCGTAAGCTTTCTCTGAGATCTCTGGTTTCCACCCACATGCTGAAGACGTAGGTTTGTAGGTTAATTGGCTTGGTATAAATGTTTAGATGTAAAATTGTCCCTAGTGTTCGGTGCGGCCTGGGTGGGTCAAAGGGCCTGTTTCCACGCTATATCTCTAAAACAAAAACACTAAAAATGTAAAAGTGAAGTATGCATAACAAGAAAATGCATGTTATTTTCTTGTATTTTTCATGTTTATCATTTCATTTTTGCAATTCCAATGTGATCTGGGTTCCGTTTGAAATGTCATGCTGAGCATCTGACAGGCCTGAGCAAAGTACTGTTGTATATCAATAGAAGTTCCAGCAAACCATCTGGGAATGTTCAGGGCCAAATATTGAATTGTTGATGGGACTGCAATTTGTGCCAGCAGACAACCAGCAGCCTGTTAAAGTTACGACCGAACCAATAATGAGGGAGGTTTGTGTGTTAATGTAAGCGTGTCAAAGCAAACTCCTTCTTGGCCTGTGTGTGGTGTTCTAGTTGGCAACATTGCTCTGGTCTACCACAGGCATTTACTTGTGTGATCTGCTGTTCTTTATTGTGAATGAATCCGAGCAGTGTATGAAGTAACATATTGAACGGCTCTTATAGATACATGTATTTTTGTACGAAAGGGCAAACAATATCATAAATCATTGATCAGTGTAATAAAAATAATCCTATTAATTTAAACTACTAATTCATTTAGAGGTCATTTGGTGTAAGACAATGGTATTTAATTATAACTGAAATCATCACCACAGAACTCAAAATGTATCCAAATTTGTATTTTTATGGTTCACTGTTTCTGCCAATGTAAAGGATGGAGACGTGAGCCAAAAAGCAAATGCAGGCACGATGGACTGACTCACCTTCTATGCAGTATCTTCCTAGGATACCATAAATTGTAAAGGATATAATTTGTAAGGGTAGATCCACTGATGTTTTCATTTGTGAGAATTCAGAAAAAAATATCACATTATATTCTTCGTTAATCAAATTTTAGCAAATATACTGCTTTGTTTAAAATTCTGTTTCGGCTTCTTGCGATCACTCCATTCTTGTCCAATGAAGCAGATGGTGATTCTGTTTCGCCAGCTCTCTGCTGATGGTACTATTATCTGCTCGATATACAGGCTCCAAAGTGACTTGTCCTATCAATTTACCTTCTCCCTGCTGTGCTTGAAGTAGCTGATCCCTGCTTGCTGGTAAAGGTGATTGGCAATTCACCAAAATGGAATTGCAAGTCAGAGATTAAACAAAGCCCTAAACATTTTTGGATTCAAATGTTTTTATGACTGCCAGAACTCAAAAAGAGATGCCGCAGGGCAACATGGCTAACATAATTTTTTCTAGAACTGATCACAAATAGAAAATCTTGATGTGGATTTTGCAAAAAACAGCATTTAATATTTGAGATGTTCTTGACGAATAAGTGTGGAAATATAATGCTGTGAAGTAAATGCAGGGCAATATTTACTGCTCTGCATGAAATTGAAGCACATTTCAATTTATCCCTGAATATGTTTATCAACAAGAAGGGTTTAGTGTTAGATAACACCATTCAGGGCACAACATTATATATTTAATTTGAGGTTGAATGAGCATGTTGATTGGGCAATTAAATGTTCATGGATAAATATTATTATACTGAGCTGTTGATGTCAAAGGCAAACTTTTGAGCTTTTGTTTCGTTCTGAATGTTTTTATCTTCTTTAATCGGTAGATTGGAGGGATTTGTAATAATAATTATAGCGTAGAATCATAAAATGTTTATAGCACAGAAGGAGGCCATTCAGTTCATCCTGTCTGTCTTATCTCTCCACCAGAGGCAAATTGTTCATTTAACACAGAGATATTCCAAGTTAAATCCTATTGCACCAGTTTTCCAGATGAATCTGATTGTACTTTTCGAGGTAAATTTAACTTACCTTAATTTTTAACTTAGGGTAATTTTGGTTTATGCAAAGGGCAGAGAGCACATGCCCAATTAAAACATTTTAATCGCCATTCTCCCTTTTGTCTTCTTCCCAATGTCACACCTTGAAAGCAAAATGTGTGCTATCCCATAATTCCATGAAAATAACTATGACCAAAACTGAGAAACCCAGTCTCTCCTGAGAGAGCCTGCCATAATTGTGTGGTACCGCAGTCTTTTCCATGGCATACATGGATGAAAGAACAATAATGATTACCTCGACCAACAAGGAAAAACTATCAATGTGGATTTCTAGTTATGAGAAAATATCCTCTGATGAGATACTTCAGCTCCAACTGCCCACTTCTGGAGATGTACATTCAGAAATATCTAAACAGGAAATGCCAGAGGGTT
Source organism: Okamejei kenojei (assembly GCA_035221665.1). Lineage (NCBI taxonomy): Eukaryota > Metazoa > Chordata > Chondrichthyes > Rajiformes > Rajidae > Okamejei > Okamejei kenojei. The sequence continues at coordinate 41,930,070 of CM069146.1, forward strand.
TCAGCAGGTCAGGCACGCATCTGTAGAGGGAATGGATAGGTAACATTTTGGGTTGGGGCCCTTCTTCAGACTAATTGGGCTGAAGAAGTGCCTTGGCCCAGAACCGTGCCTGTCCACTCCCTCTGCAGATGCTGTCCGATCTGCTGAGTTCCTCCAGCATTTTGGCTTGTTCAACCTTCCAGCGTCTTCAAATTCCTTGTGTCTCCAAACACCTTTATGTCGGATGGAAAACGTGCCATGAATTACCATGTCAGCAATGAAAGGGTACGTGTAAATAGAAAACCAGAAGGAAAGTTAGTAGTTTATTTAATTTCTAAATAAATAAATAAGTGTGTGTGTGTGTGTGTATTTAAAAAAAATGCTCTTTATAAAAAATATATACCGTATGTGTTTCTATGTGAGTGTGTGTATCACGCATACACATATACACACACATGTATTTATTTATTTATTTATTTATTTATTTATTTGAGTTGTGGGTGAAACTGCAAAATCATTATCACTGCCCCCCTGAGTGATCTGGAACAGCTCGTGATGGCAGTTAGTATCCCTGGAGTGAAGATGTGCCCAATGGGGCCATCAGACGAGCTCAGTCATTGCTACTAAGATGGAGCATGGATACCAGCATCAAAGGCAGCAGGAACAGCAGAAAGAGGGGACATGGAGGGTGATGCAGAGCAGCAGGGGCATAGCAAAGAAGTGAGATGCTGGGAAAGGGAGGGAGAATCATTTTGTGTTTGTGACTGAAAGGCTATGTGTCTTAAATGAGAAAATATTACCATAGTATGATGGAGTGAAAGCAAGAGTAGAAGATACAATGAAGAAGTTCATAGCTGCAAGGACTTGATCTGATCAATTTTACGAAGCTTTTTTTGTCAACACCAGGTCACACCAGTGGACCTCTCTCACAGCCACCTGCCAATGTTCACTGTTTGGTGCCGCAAGGGTCTCCCTCTCCCCTCACCCCTCACCCCAACCACTCAAACAAACAGGGAAACATTCTTCTTGCAGGTGATGTGATCCTTCTGCCTCTCCAGGATCTGTGCACTAAACCTGGGACGTGCTCTCCTCCCTCCTTGCACTCCCTCGTGTAGCCCTGTGGTAGTGATCAGAATTTGCCATTTGCTGGGAATGTTACACATTTGTGGCTTTAGTGATTAAGTAGTGGGTTTGTCCATTTGCTTCTAAATGTCAGCAGCTGGATGAAATTTAAGTTTTTAGTTACACTGCTGTTTTTGAAATGGTGTGACAATTTGGGGATCTTTCTCAATATATGTCAATTAGCATTATACTAATTTCAGACCAATAAATATATTTTAGATGAACTGTGGTGCGAAATATATTAGTTTCTGCTCAATTTTGCTCTAAACAGAGCATCTACTTGTCCACGCTAGGTAATATTTCTACCTCCGTGTAGGGTTTCTCCGAAATCCTCCCACACTCCAAATACATACAGGTTTGTAGCTTAATTGACTTGGTAAAATCGTAAATTGTCCCTAGTGTGCATAGGATAATGTTAGTGTGCAGGGATCACGTATTGGCATGGACTCAGTGGACAGAACGGCCTGTTTCTGCGCTGCACCTCTAAACTAAACTAATTCCAATATACTGAATATTTCTGTAATCTTCATCAGTGTATTTTTAATTGGGATTTTTCCTGCCAAATTTTGATCTTAGTAATTAGTTCATTTCTATTTGTTTGTTAAAATGGGAAATTATAATGGAAAATTAAATGCATTTCCATTTCAGGTCAATAGTAACAATAACAAGTACTTCATGCTTGCAGGAGTAAATACCTTTCTCCTCTACTTAATGACAAGCTTAATTCTAACCTTAGCAGGATAACTTTCTTCCATTCCCACATCAGTGTTGTGTATTTAAGTGTGAATTAGTCTGAATGGTGAAAGATTTAGAGGGAATCATATCCTATTGTCTCTCACCCACTGGGACATGGATTGGAATCCCTGCGAACCCTTCTTTTTCAGAAAACTCTTGAAAAGAAAGAAACATATGCCTGGGCAGGATTTAACAAGCAACAAAGAAGTGAAAGTGTTGAGAATGAACCTGCTGTTATGGCATTCTCAGCTCTTTTAAGAGTTTCAATACTATTTGCTGCTTTATGCTTGTGCAGTGAAACATTACTTCAGCGATTTGGAACTGATAAATTTGTTTCCCCTCTTAACTTCAGCAATACCAATAAAAACAATAAGGCAGAAGGAAGACTTAGTTTTGAAGTTGCTTATACTCTCAAACTAATTACCCAGACTGTCTTGGTTTGCCCCTTTCTATGCTGCCATGAAGCTACGATTCTGTGACATTTCCACAGTACACTTTGCATACAATAAGAAGGATTGTTTCTTTGTGATTTTGCACCCTGTAAATTTTCAGTTTTAGCGTGGCCAAACTTATATTTTTGCACTGTATTTTTCTTTCACTGTCTTGTAGAATTTAGGACTCTTTTATTTGTCTTTGTATTTTGCATTTGCGTTTAATCTTAGTAAAGATATCCCTCAAGGACCATATGCTGTATGGTTATAGCCAGCTATATGTCACTCAGTTCCACATCTATGCCATCTTTAGCAGTCTGAAGAAGGGTCTCAACCCAAAACGTCACCCATTCATTCTATCCAGAGATGATGCCTGTCCCGCTGAGTTACTCCAGCATTTTGTGTTTATCCTTTCCATTATCTGTATACCTCCAGTAAGAATCTTTTTTCAATCAAACACCTTGTTATGCAGCTTACTTTCAGATTTGGTTTGATGTTCTCCATTGTGAAAAGCATTTTACCATTAAAAGCACTATATAATTGCAAGTTGTGGTGCTGCATTGTAACAGTTTGCTTAAGTATCAACCTCTTTGTATTTCCCTGGCATCGCACTTCTCCTTCTGCCTATGTGAAGTGCCGTAGGACTTTTCAAAAATGTGATTACTTTATAAGTACACGTTGTGGATGTATTCAAAGGTTACAAAGGAAACATACAAGTTTTTTTAATGACTTCCATCAACATTAAACCTGAATTATTCATTTACAAATTTTTAACATGCAGTGACTAGAAGAAAAGGGTGTGCACACAGAAATAGAACATTTGCAAATCAAATCAAATTATCCAGAACAGTTTTCTAAAATATGCTGCTGCTTTTCAGATGGCAATATGCAATAAAATTGAAAAAGGATAATTTGGCCAAAATCTTTGTAGCTTTTCAACTTAAAGAACATTACAAAAATCCTCTTAGTTACAACGAACAAGAAATTATTGGCTACCCTACAATTTCTATTGCGGCATCAAACTGTGCCTTAACTATGTATCTGGATGCAGCGAGCTATAACATTAATGTGTAGAAGAATGTGAATCTGTAAGTTGAACAGTTCGCCATTGATTTCTATTCAGGTACATATTTTGTTTTTCATTATCTTTGCCTTGTACCTCATGCTGAGTTCTGTGTCTGTTTCCTCTCATAATCTATATTTGGTATACGAAGTGTGCATTATCAAAATTATATTTCATGACAAATAACATAGAATAATAATTTGCTTTCACAGCTATCCCGAGATTCCCTACGGAGAGCATGAAACCCATTGAGGTGGAGGAAGGGGAATCTGTGGTGTTACCATGTAACCCTCCCAGTGGGCCGCCGCCATTAAATATTTATTGGATGACCAGCAGTAAGTACTGTCTCTTATTTAATGATAACAGATTCTATAACCGGTTGTTCAACCTAAGTTGTTAAATTCTATCTGCTTACCATCTGGCAATTATATTAAAACATTTTTTTGACCAATTGGACTTTCTTGCCCATGTGAAATTTCTGCGGCTGTCATGAATAAAATAAAAGTCACGTAAAAGGAAAAGGCTGAAGTCTAATTGGTTTCCATTTTGCAATCGTTCTCGCGTCATTATAAAATCACATTACTCTTCTGAAGCAAGTAAAATATTGCAATGTAGATATAGGGTCAAGTCAGGTTATTAATTTGAAGTGAATTATGAGGGCATAAGTGGAAATTAACATGATTTAAAGGTAAAATGAAAGAGTCATGAATATATGGAAATATCTATCAGACAGCCCCCACTGCTACACCCTCTGTGCTTAGTGTGGACAGCTGCCTCACTCAGCAAATTGTGAAGTTGCTGGGAAATGAAAGCAGTTCCGATACTGAACCGCTGTCATTTCCTCGTGTAAGTGCTACTAAATTCAGGATGAGTGAAAAGCGAGTGAAATCGTATGGTGCTCCCGAACTGTTTTTCTAACTGCTCTCCAATTTTGATGAGGATAGACTTGTTATGCTTTATTTGTCCTAATTAACTCAGTGGAGCACAGTAGCGCAGCTGGTAGACCTGCAGCCTCACAGCACCAGAGACCAAGCCAAACTTTGGATGCTGTCTGTGTGTAGTTTGCATGATCTCCCTGTGACCGCATGGGTTTCCCTCGGGTGCTCCGGTTTCCTCCCACATCGCAAAGATGTGTGGGTTTGTAGGTCAATTGATCTCTGTAAATCTGCCCCACGTGTGTGGTGAGTGCATGAGAAAGTGAGATAACATAAATCTAGTGTGAATGGGTTGGTTGGCGTGGACTGAAGGGCCTGTTTTCATGCTGTATCTTTAAACTAAATAAGCATTTTTATCCTTTAAAAAGTAATCCTATATTCTTTATTTTCTTTAATGATGTACTTTTTAAAGTTTTTTTATTGCTTTTTATCATGTGGAATGTTCCTGGATGATTTTGAATCTTTCCTAATGTCAAGGCCATTCATAGTTTGATAGCCTGACACTTGGCTTGTTCTGCTATTCAAGCAGCATGACATGAAACTGTATAAAACCTTTCTGCAGCAATAGCCCTTGCCATTTAGTATGGGGTCTGAAGTTCTCAATCTTCCACTACACTCCCTGCGCACTCTTGACTACGCAGCCCAAATTAGGTCTGTCTCCATCTACTAGTTTGCAGACAACACCACTGTGGTGGGCCCAATCATGAAAAACGATTAGATAGATTACACGAAGGAGATGGAGGAAACAGAAAAACATGGAAACATAGAAATTAGGTGCAGGAGTAGGCCATTTGGCCCTTCGAGCCAGGACCGCCATTAAATATGATCATGGCTGATCATCCAAAATCAATACCCCGTTCCTGCTCTCTCCTCATTTCCCTCGATTCCATTAGCCCGATGAGCCATATCAAACTCCCTCTTGAATACATCCAATGAATTGGCCTCCACTGCTGACTTAGTAACATGGTGTCAGGACAATAACCTCTCTCAATGTCAGCAAGACAAAGGAGCTAGTTATCGACTTCAAGACACATGGTGGACTACATGCCCCAATCAGCATCAAAGTTGCCGAAGTGGCAAATGGTTGCCAACTTCAAGTTCATTGGCGTTAATACAGTAAACCCTTATTTTTTACCGACCCCTTTCCAACAGCCGCTTCCAGCCCCGGCTTCCAGTGGCACCCTCGGCTTGCAAGGTGCACCAGCGGACCCTCCTTCACCCACCACACAGTCCACTCCATTTGAGGAGGCCTCTTTTTCTCTCCCCACTAATCTAGCATGGCCTCCTCCCCCCCCCCCCCCCCCCCCCCCCCAGAATCACTGGCATATACAACCTTGGAAGGTGTCAGCGACTGCGGGGGAGATGGAGGTGAAGGAGGCAATGGTGGAAGAGGGAACATCGGAGTGGACAAAGCGACTAGAGAAAGAGGAGGAGGCGACAACATGAGCTGGAACAACAGCCGCTGGTGAAGAAGGGTTCGCTGGTGCAGACCAGCCACATTGGCACCTAGTTTTAAGGTGCAAGAACACAAAGTGCTGGAGTAACTCAGCAGCCTGAATCAGGGTAAAAGGGTTCGCAATGTCACCTATTCATGGTCTCTAGAGATGCGGCCTGACATAATCATAGATTCATACAGCGTATACGCCCTTCTGCCCAACTTGCCCACACCGACCAACATCTCCCATCTACACTAGTCCCACCAGCCTGCGTTTGGCCCATATTCCTCCAAATCTATCCAATCCATGTACCTTGTGAGTTACTCCAGCACTTTGTGTCCTTTTGTGTATTAAAGGTCATCTGGTCTGTTATAATAAGGTTTACTGTATTATCAACAATCTCTCGTGGACCAACCATATTAATGCAACAGCTATGAAGGCACACCGATGTCTCTACTTGCTGAGGAGACTGAGGAAATGTAGCATATGACTCTCACAAAGTTCAACAGTTGCATCATAGAAAGCATATTGTCAGATTTAATTACAGGTTTGTTTGGGAACAGCTCTGTTGATGTAGCACAGTCCATCACAGAGACCAGACTCCATCTACATTTCAGACTGCCTTGGAAAAGAGGCTAACATAATAAAAGATTGTCCCACCCCAGCCATTCCTCCTTCTCCCTGTTCCCTTGAAAGTGTGCACCACCAGACTTGGGAACGGCTTCCTCCCCGCTGTAATCAGGCTCTTGAACGGTCCCACAAGCTATGATACGTCCAATTCACCTTTCCCACATTGTAGACATTAGACTTTGTCCATGGAACTGATGCGCTACGATGCTGAGAACTATATTCTGCATTCTGTATCTTCCACTTTGCTCTATCTATTGCACTTGAGTTTAACTTGCGTGTATTAATGTATGGGACATCTGATCTGTTTGGATATCATGCAACAACGCTTTTCAGTGTACAAGTGACAATAGTAAACCTACAAGCATGTTAACTTGAGAGAGGTCATCGCCAAGTGTCAGCATCATGTTATGTCTCAAGATGCAATTATCATTTTGAAGGTTTAATAAATAATGATGTCGATCAATTTCAAAGTTTCTGCTGAGCAAAGTTTGCTATTCAAACAGCGTTAGTTATATGTTTGCACTTTGTAATACAATATTGAAATGATCTCCATGATGAAATTCTCGGAAGAATCGACAGCAATTAGAGAGGTAGTTGCCTAGTGCAATTTCCTTCTTCATTTAAAAATTGATTATTTACCTTTTTTGGTGTTCCTGTCTACTGCAAATATCAAACAAATGATGTGAATCTAATTTTTTCCATTTGTAAAACCCCTGTGATTGTTCATTGTGGTTTATGTGCATTGCTGAGAGAGTTGGCACACCAAAGGGAAATTGACTATTTAGCCTTGTGCTCCCTTTCTTAAATTCCTTTCACTAACTAAATAATGTATTAAAATGCGCTTTGCTACACCTAAGAGAATAATTGCATGAAAAAAAGGTAGAGTTATGAGTTTTTAATTAATTTCTGTTGACATTCACAGCCTACATTATTTATGGAATCAGTCATTTGAATGAATCTTAAATGAGATGGAATTATTAATTATCAATCCAAAGGCAAAATATGACAGATGCTTAAAAATCTGAAATAAAAGCAGGAAGTTCTGGAAATGTGTAGGTGGTTAGACACAATTGTGGAGAGTGAAACAGGATTAATGATTCAAGTCATTAACTGATTGTTAGTAAGGTTTAGTTGCAAAATTAATCGGCTTAGTAAAGGTTAGACTATAATGATAGTCTGTTTTATTTTCCAGAGATACAACGCATCCAACAGAACAGCAGAGCATCCCAAGGACTTAACGGAGCCCTTTACTTTTCAAATGTGCAGTTAACTGACAGTCGGGATGACTACATTTGTTTTGCCCATTTTTCCAGAACGAGAACAATTGCCCAGAAAGAGCCGATCAGCCTGATTGTTACACCCTGTAAGTTTCACATCTTCTGGCAACTGGAAAAAAACAAGTAGCAATATATAGTGGTAACATCTCAATGGATATGGCTGTGTAGAAATACATTGGGAACAAAAACAATGTAAGTGAATGGTAGTAGTTGGGTCAATTTAGTGGAATAAAGATGAGGAATGTTAATTTACATAATTTTAATTTGCTTTTTGGGCACTTGTTTATTGCTGGCATCTTGTGGAACTGTTGAAAGATCCCTCATGAGTGCTTTACCTTTCTCTCAGCTACTCCTTTCTTCAGATGCACTGGTCGTTATATTCAACCCTTCCTTCCTTCTGACCAGCACTGTGTAAAATACCTACTCCTGGTGGAGTAACTTTGGTGTTTCTGGGTTTCATTTCACTTGATCAGAGTCCATGTCAACTTTTGCCTGAAGTAGGAAGACACAATTCTTAAAATCACCTGGACTAGCATCTCGGGTCCCTACATCAGCAATTCCAGGTTGTTCTCTCCAGACCTGAGAGAAAGAAACACAAGCCCATAATGTGTGTAAATATAACTTCTCTGCTATAAGTCCCAATATTAATCCATGTATACAGTTTGAACTTTTTGTGCAACCCACAGTCCAGAATGTATCGCGCAGTATCTTAGACTCGACGATTTAAGGGCCTGTCCCACCAGCAAGCGACTGCATGCGCCGAGCGCGACCTAACGTGTGCGCTTGAGCCGTATGGCCTCGCATGGCCAGTCCCACTTCAATCACTCAGCCCGCCTCCTGCCCAGCTGATTGGTGAGTATGATGCCGGGACCAGCTCCATACGGCTCCGCGGTTGGAAATGTGACCGGCCCCGCGAGGCCGTACGCCTCAAGCCACCACGTTTGGTCGCGCTCCCCGCATGCAGTCGCATGCTGGTGGGACAGGCCCTTTAGTTATTTGCCATTCGGGCAACCTTCACAAACTGAAGATCTTGTCCTATCTTGGATAGTTTCAGGGAAATAAATGATTATTTATTGCTATCATCTCATGATGTTTATTACTTTCAACTGCGCAATACTTAAGTAGAATCCTTGGAATTGAAGAATGATGCTGTTTTGCTTCTCATATAGTTTTCCAAGATCCTATCATTTTATTCTCAATCAAGCTCTTTGGTTTTATGAGAGATAGTTGCAGAACTTTTTATGAATGTCATTGGTTCCCTTGTGGATAGTTTAATGTGTGCAAAATCAATTGGGCGAGTATGGCTGTAATTCTAGTACACAAGTTTAAATGAATCTCATAAGATTTTATGTTTTGAAGTTAATATGAAAACATTGGTGCCTCATGCCTTTTATGAAACATCATGTTATTCATCCAAAAAATCCATTGTGACCTATATTGTTGGAAAACTGCATTCAATAGATCCTCCCAGCTTCAAAAAAAAATATCCTCTCATTGCAATATAACTTTTTGTATGAGTCTGCTGCAGTTTGGCCAACAATCTTTGCATCCTACCAAGAACACTAAAGAGTCTTGTTATTTATAAAACAATGCGCCTAACTTTGTCCAAGAATGATTCATGCTTGCATTTGAGCATGTAACGTCATCCATAATGCTTTCCCACAAATCACAATTGCAACATGTCCAGCCTTGCATTTGGAATATTGTGACATGTATCAATAGAATTATGAGTAATAAAATCCTCTTTGTTCCTTCATACTTTATTACTGCTCCAGGGACGCCGGGATAGTATTAACTAGTATTTCCCTCCAATTTCTTATTCATTTGATATCTGAACCAGATACTTGAGTTCAAGCCCCACTATTGCAGATGTGGAGTTTAAAATCAAATGATCACATAGATCTGGAATTAGGAATCTGTCTCAGCAGCAGAATCCATAAAATGATTGGATTGTAGCTGAAATGTCATTGGGTTCATTCATGTTTTTCGGGGTAGGGGATCTGCTATCCTTGCCCAATCTGGCCTTCATGGATTCCACAGCCAACAGTACAGCTCACTTTTAACAACCTCCTCACAGTGAACTAGCATTGCTACCAACATCATCCACCTGTCTACAAAGAAATAAAATGAACGCCAAATTGTAACCCTGCCTTAAATCATGTGCAGGGAATTAGAACACTAGAAGAACGGCTTTGCGCTAAGTAAATCTAAGTCCACTCATTTTTTGATCTGATCCAACTACTTGTTTGGGCCTCCTTTTAGATTACCACATCCTGTCCCACTTTGGAAGATTTGACTGGAGGTTTTCTGTAACTTCAATATTTCTCAGCCGTAAGGGTCAGTGGCGCGGTGGGAGAGTTGCTGCCTTACCGCACCAGAGACCCGGGTTCGATCCTAACTACAGGTGCTGTCTATAGGGAGTTGATTTTCTCCAGTTTCCTCCCACACTCCAAAGACGTACAGGTTTGTAGGTTAGTTGGCTTTGGTAAAATTGTAAATTGTCCTTAATGTGTAGGATAAATTTAGTGAATGGGTTGATCGCTGGTCGGCATGGACTTGGTGGGCCGAAGGGCCTGTTTCCATGCTGTATCTGTAAAGTCTAAACTTCAAAGTGAACATGGGGGAGCAGTAAATCAAGTTCTGTCACTTCCACCTGATTGAGAAGTTTTGGATCGGTTCGTGCAAAGGGTGTGGCAATGATTGAATAACATTTAGTTCTCTGTCATTTCAGGCCCTTTGCACGAGAGCATGTGTTCGCCACTGGGCTTTTATGTTCTTAATTGTTGTTAGTGTTGAAAAGGCAAGTTGAGAGAGGTTAGCTGCTGCAGGAATTTTCAGGAAACCTGCATTTGGATTCTAAGTTGCTGACTGGAGAAGTGAACGAGGGTGGGGTGGGGTGGGGGGGAGAGAAGAAATCTGGGTGCTCAGCCAAAACATTAGGGCAGTTGGAAGACTTGAATTAACTTGAGTGTTTGCTACCTTTAATCCAGCTACTGAAATATAATATCAGATCCAGCATCCACTAAAACAGGGAGTGGAGTCTTGCAATACATGAACTCGATTCTGCTTATTTCACCTTGCTTTCCATCAAGAAAAATGCACCAATTCTCTTTCCAAACTTGGGGGTGTTAGTAACTCATGCAACAACTCAATGTGTTGCAAGTCTTGTCATTTGAGCTGCTGGTAGCTGTCAGGGGCTGTAAGGGATATTCCTTCCTAAAAACAAAAAAGAGCACCCTGTAAAACAAAGAGAGCGTGTCATCAGCAGAAAGAAGGATTTGGCAAGCAAGGGGGTTTATTGGCAAATTAGATTAATGACCTAACAGGATGGGATGACAAGTGTATTGAATGGCATGTTGACCTACATCATGATAAATGTATTACTCTGACTGCTTCATGCCTTCTCATGCTTAATCCGTCATATTATTCATCACTCCATCTTAATTTGATGCAATATCCCCTTCTCTGGTCTCCAATCTTCTTGCAGGAGAAGAAAGCACAGTATATGAGAGATAAAGAACCACACACATAATTGGTTCTGGCTTTCTCGCCATCGGTTACCTAATGACCGCAGAGAGGAAGACAGTTATCCTCAATGGAGTCTCGTCTCAGTTGGCCATTGGAGCTTCCTTATGCTAACTTGTGTCACATTTTCTATCTCCTTGATTTGCCTCTGTATCCTCGCCTGACTTTAATTGAAGAGTTCCCAGAATCTTGGCAAATTAATAGATTCATAAATTGTGAAGTCCTTATCATTTTTGCCATAATTTGCTGATTACCATTGACAATGCAGTCCACATCTCAAATTGCACCTTAAAGATGGATTCAGTGGACTAGAGCCATTTTCCTAATGACTGCCAATATCCTTGGCTTTAATCCCTCTTACTTCTGATGAAGATTAACTTGCAGTTACGAGTGAACATGATCACACTGATTACAACAGAGCTGCTGGCCAGCTGGATAAGTGCCTTCCAGACATTCACAACTCTGCAGCACCCAAATACAGTGTGCACTTACATTATATTTAGAGATACAATAGAAACACTCCCTTCAGCCCACCCAGTCCAAGCTATTCATCAATCACCCATTCATGCTAGTTCTACGTTGTCCTACTTTCTCATCCACACCCAACACATTTGGGGCGATTTAATGTGGCCAATTAATTTACAATCTCACACATCTATAAAATGATGGGGGGGAACTGGAGCACCCGAAGGAAACCCATGCGGTCACAGGGAGAATGTGGAAACTCCACACAGACAACATTAAGGGTCAGGATCCAACCTGGGTCTTGTTTAGTTTTTAGTTCACATGTACCGAGGTACAGTGAAAAGCTTGTTGTTGCGTGTTGTTCAGTTTGCGGAAAGAGTGTACATGATTACAATCGAGCAATCTATAGTGTACAGGTACAGGTTAAAGGAAATAACATATTGTGCAGTTAAGTCCGATTAAGGGTAGTCTGTTGGTCTACAATGAGGTAGATAGTAGTTCAGGACTGCCCTCAAGTTGATTGGACTGTTCAGTTGCCTGATGACAGCTGGGAAGAAACTGTCCCTGAATCTAGTGGTGTGCGTTTTCACACTTCTGTACCTCTTCCCTGATGGGAGAGGGGAGAAGAGGGAGTGGCCGGGGTGAGGCACATCCTTGATTATTCTGGTGGCCTTGTCAAGGCAGCGTGAAATGTAGATGGAGTTCATGAAAGGGAAGTTAGTTTGTGTGATGGTCTGGGCCGTGTCCACTATTCTCTGCAATTTCTTGCATTCTTCGATGAAGCTGGTCCCAAACCATGCTGTGATGCATCTCAGTAAAATGCTTTCAACGCCGCATGTGTGGAAGTTGGTGAGAGTTGTGAACAGGAGGTCCACTGGCTGATCCGCCATGCAGAGGTGAACTAGGTCCCAGATGTACTTCATTGCTAGTCCCTCAGCTCAATGTCAACAATGGCTGGTATATCTGCTGGGGCTATTACATCTATTAATTTAAACAGGTGGCACAGTTGTATTTTAAAAGGTAGGTTTAGCTAAGATTTATTTTGTTGTTATTTGTGTATTTATACTTAAGAATAGTATGCTTTTTTAATTATTTATCTTAATTTCAGCAGTGTTAAGCATCCTTGATTGTGAGATATTTAAAAACTGAGGAACAGGCCTTGTTCAACAAACTGTCAAAGGTTAGTGCTGGGAGCAAGGTCTCAAGATTGAACACACAAGAGGCTTGGTGACCGCGTGCAGCCTGATCCACATGTGGAATCCTTGTAGAATAGAGCTCTCAAGGTTGTTGGTATGCGAGTACCGATAGAGAGTAGATGTGAGTGGAGGGCAAGTCTGAAGTGCAAGCCCGAGTTGTGTGTTTGGAGCATATTCCTGCCCAATGTTTTTTTCTGATATCCGATGGTTTATCCATCTTTCTTTCTGCTGTGGACTGTTCAGACGAGGGTCAGCGTGCATTGGGAGTTCTTGCTTTTTTTTTTGTTGTGAAGAAAAATAAACAGGAAATACTGCACAATGGGACACATGAAAGCCCGCTGCCAGTCACTTCACACCGACATATCCAAGTACCTTCACGCAACCTTGCATTTGTCCAAAGTGCAATGCTTCCAGAAACCTTGTTTTATAAATGAAAGCATCGCCATGTTATATTGGCCTGACTAAAACACAGAAGTTGGAAAGATACACAGTATCCTTTTGTTAAAAAGAACTGTTTAAACAACAGATGAAAATATTTTTCGATGAACGACAGAATTTGTAACAGTGTGAAAAAGCAGTTATTATGGTATTAATCAATTTGGCCAAAAGTGTAATGGGATCGAGCACTTATTTGCAGCAGAGATGATCCCATCATCTATGATGGATCCATTTCATGCTTGGAAATGTCATCCACAGAAAATTACTGAGCTGCACTGAGCAATTGGAGCTCAGACCTATAGTTACACAGGTTAGAGGAACCCCCGGTGTAGATAAATTACAATTTTTTATAATAGTGCTTTACATTATATGGAGCATCCTTGCATATATCTATTCATGGGTTGAAGTCTATGATGTCTGAATCTATCTGGGCATTCACACCACTCTGAAGAAAAGATTACATGTAAAAATGTCTAATACTTGAAGATTTCCAGGAGTTTTTGACTAAATACTCATACCCATGCCTCTGTTGTTTGGCATTAGCCAGTTTATTTCTCCAGATGACATTTCACAAGCATTAAATGGATCTGTCATGGTTATTGAATCATCTTTGCTGTCACTATAACTTTAATTATACTTCAATTTCTTGAACTGAAGTTATTAATATCAAAGAAACTGGTTTTGCACACCCATTGCTTCATATTTAGAAGCCTGTTCAAGAAGTTATTTTTATGGTTGGAGTTTTTAATGGTTTCTTTGTCTTTCATCGAGTTCAGCATTTATAGCTCAATTTAAGCAGTTTGTTGAACATGCCACCTTCTCTTAATCTTTTTTTGGCTAATGATCTTTTGAGAATCTCTTATCAAAAACACGCTTTACCAGGATGTTGCCAGGACCCGAGGGGCTGAGTTATAGGGAAAGGTTCGGCAGGTTCAGACATTATTCCTTGAAGCACAGGAGACTAAGGGGATGATCTTACAGAGGTGTATAAAATGATGAGGTAAATAGATGGGGCAAATGCAGAGTCTTTAAACAGTGATGTAGACAAATCAAGAATCAGAAGACATAGGTTTATGGTGAAAGGGGAACGATTTGATTGGAACTCGAGGCAACTTTTTCATGCAGAGGGTGGTAGAATATATGGAACGAGGTGCCAGAGGAGGTTGTTGAAGTGGGTATTATAACCTAGAAAAGTAATTTGGGCAGGTACAAGGTTGGAAAGGTTTAGAGAGATATGGACCAAATGCGGGCCGATGGGACTAACATAGGTGGGGCAACTTGGTCGACATGGACAAGTTGGGCTGAAGGGCCTGTTTCTGTGCTGTATGTCTAAAAATATAGAGGGGGTTTAAATATTTTGTCCTGTGTTACAGCTGTGTGCTCTAACGTATCTACCTCCAGCGGTAAGTGTATCGGAAACGTTTCGAGGGATATGGGCCAAATGCGGGCCAATTGGATTAATGTAAATTGGGTAGGTTGAGCTGTTGGGCCTGTTTCCATGCTGTATATGACTCTAAAAATATAGATGAGTTTTAAATACTTTGTCCTATATTCCAGCTTTATTCAATTCAATTCAACTTTAATGTCATTGCACAGATACAAGTATGGGTACAACGAAATGCAGTTTAGCGTCAGTTCGTAGTATTAGCAATATATAAATAGCAATATATAAATAGGTGGTGCAGTGTATCTGCCTCCAATGATACAATTCCGCCGAGCATGTTGATTTTTCTGAACTGAATTGGGTAATAATAACATTGACTGCGGGGGATACGACATATATTTTAGCATATTTCGTCTACCCGGGCAATGATGAACTCCATGTCGTACCCCAAGGAATAATTCTTAATATTTCCCTTGGATGATTGTAATGAAACAGCATATCTGTAAATTAATTATCTTCATCCTATCAGCTTCCTGTGCTGTTCAGTTCATTTTCAGCTTGACAACACATTAACTTGGACCCTCAAGGCATTCTCTTTTGAGGGAGACCATGGGACAGAGAGAGAGCTTGTGACTTAGAATGTTAATCTCTACTCCTACCATGTGAGCAGAATTGCCTCATTAATATATGAAACACATTGGTCCAAAATACGTGGGCTTTTCCATTGTGTTGGTGAACTTACAAATGTTTCCCTTGGCATCATGAATGGAGAAACTTTGATCAATTACAGAATTGGTCTCGTTCGTACAGAAACCATTCTGATTCAAAGCATAAACAATCAGGCCAACCATGTTAAATAATTGAAGATTTAATTAAAGCAGTTGAGTGTAAATCTCTCCTGGAACTCCAAGTTCCTTTACAGTGGCATCCTATTCCAGCTGTGTCGGTGCCCGCAAGTAACTTCAGCATATCCTTCCTTCTTAGTCCTTTTCTTTGTTCCTGGAAGTATAATACTGCCTGTGGTTCTCGTGTTCCACAAAAGATGCAGTTACCACACACTTTAGTTTAGTTTAGAGATACAGTGTGAAAGCAGGCCTGTCGGCCCACCGAGCCAGCGCCGACCAGTCATCAACCCGCACATTAACCCTATCCTACACACACTAGGGACAATTTTAAACACACCTCAAGCCAATTAACCTGCATACCTTTGGAGTGTGGAAGGAAACCGAAGATCTCGGGGGAAAACCCCTCGCGGTCACGGAGAGAACGTACAAACTCCGTACAGACAGCACCCATAGTCGGCATCGAACCTGAGTCGTTGGCGCTGCGAGAGCGGTAAGGAAGCAATTCTACCGCTGCGCCGCCGTAGCTGCCGTTACTTGGAAATCAGTGAAAATGGGCATTTTGACAGATCCAAAGTGCAAAATATATTCAGAGAGGTGAGACTTGTTTTCAAACATGAAAGAGGAAATTTTAGAAACTAACAAAGATGTGCAGAAGACAGACACAAAATGCTAGAGTAACTCCGGCGAGTTAGATGCAGGACAGAACGCCACAGGAGATCCTTCTTCCCTGTGACTATCAAACTCCCCCCTCCCTCCCCGCCTCCTCAATCTTTGCACATCCCCAAAGCCTTTCCACTCGTCACTTTAATTTCATGTTTCATGTATGTTGTGTTTTCTTATGACTGTTGGCATATTAATTTCCTTCCTGGGATAAATAAAGTTCTATCGTATCGTAAAGGAATAGGTGACATTTTGGGTTGGAACCCTTCTTCAGACCTGTTGTTCAGACTTTGGTTGGGTAACTGGCTATTATAAATTGCCCTGAGCATGTTGGTGAGTGATATAACCTGTGGGGAATTAAAACAGTACACCACAGGAACAAGCCCTTCAGCCCACATTGTACTTTTTCTCATTTTACTCTTTTTTTCCTTTTTGTTTTTATTGTCATATAATCTCCACTTTCTCACGAGCTCTTCCGTTTGCTGACCTGCTGCTCTGGTTCCCACCCCTCTGCCATTCTAGTTGAAGCCCTCCTGAGTAACACTAAACACAGAAACAAATAAATTAAGTACAGGAGTAGGCCATTCGGCCCTTTGAGCCAGAGGTGATCATGTCTTACAATCTAGAATCAGTACCCTGCGCACTGCGAATGGATCGATTGTAATCATGTCTTATTTTTTTCACTGGCTGCTTAGCATGCAAAACTAGCTTTTCACTGTACCTTAATACACGTGACAATAAACTAAACTAAACTATCCTCTGATGTATGTGGCACTGGTAGTAATCCAGAGATTACCACCCTTGAGGTACTGCATTTTAACCTTTGTGCCTTTTTAAACTTTAACCTGAAAACCCCCCAATATTCACTCCGCAAGACCCCATCCCTTTTCCGTCCTTTGTAATTTGTAATTGATGGGAGTATAGGGAGAATGCAGCAGATTAGCGAGTGATTGTGCAAATGACTATGTGATTGTCAGTGCGTATTAGGTGGACTGAGTCGATCTGATTTCAAAGCAGTTAGGACTGTAATAGAATCATACAATAGAATAATCTATGATTTTATTACAGTCCTAACTGCTTTCCCTGGCATGTGTGTATGACCAAGTTAACTGCAATTGATCTTCCGTTGATGAAGGAACTGGAGGGATCTGAGGACAGATTCCTCTGCATCTGCTGCTCCAAGAATATCAGGAAGCATCCACATGTTCTTGATGCGTAATAACAATAAGGATGTTGACTTTCCTTGATCTACGGGAACTGAAACTGCCTGGAATTGGGTGTATTTCCTAATCCTACATCTGAACATTCTGCTAACTTTCCGGCTGATGCTTTGGAAAGCTTCCACTTTCTTTATCTGAGTCCTGAATGGGTGGAAATAAACACACTGAAGTTGCTGACATCTAACTATATTTATTGAGGAGGTATCTTCTCGCTGTTAAAAGGTTGATATTGGGCCCAATAATTCAACCACAGTTGTTTTGAAGAGGTTTAGAAAGGCCACAAGTGAGCTTAATGCTCTACCAGCATCCATTTCATTGTAGATCCCTTGCTGTTATTGTCCAAATGCTGATCAGCCTCCCTTTGCTTTCATTTCCAGAGCTTCCCTTTTTTACCCTCACAGTCTCTTCCTTTGTCTTTCATGCAACATCTACTCTGCTTCCGATATTTCCCCCATCCACTTTGCCAGCACTGCTGAATGTAAGGACAGTTCAGAGTGTGGGTAGGTTCCTACTGGTTCTTGTGCGGATCTCTGATGTTATCTTATTTCATTAGTCTATTGGTTCCTGCTTCCACCTGTTAGGCACTATTTACCATTGAATGTGAAGAATTGAACTTTGTATATTCAGTAAATACAGCATTGTATATTGTTTTCATGTCAAAGTATGGTTTTAAACAATATTATGCTGTCACATTTTCAAATAGTCCGTTTGTAAACCAGTCATGGCTTGTATGATCTAATGAAGAGCATGAGGTATGGGAGCAGGTCATTATTCAGTGCAGTTTTAATCAATGTTGACTGTGATGGAGATGGAAGTAAATTCACCATTCAGGTTCTGAGACCCACACCTGATCACTATTGATTGATTAATAATCAATTGATAATGAATTGCCACTTGAAGCATAAACCTGAGGTTAATTTGCAATGATCAGCCCAGATGTTATATTACCCTCCCTTCACAATTGCTGATACCTGTTCCCTGTCCATGCGCAAGGGTGAAGGAAGGCTGCCCGAGTAATATGCCAAGCACTGCCATTATTGAAAATGTACTCCAGACTGATTTCTTAGCTAAAACAAATTTGAAAATTATAAGTTCGTAAGACATAGGAGCTGAATTGGATCATTCAGCTAATTGAGTCCACCTCACCATTCAATCGCAACTGATCTATTTTTCCCTCTCAACCCCATTCTCCTGCTTTCTCCCCGTAACCATTGACACCCTTACTAATCAATCTCCGCCTTAAAAGTATCCAATAACTTGGCCTCCACTGCCGTCTGAAATTCACAAATTCACTCCCCCGTCTAAATTCCTTATTATCTCTATTTTGAAGGCACGTCCTTTTATTCTGAGGGTGTGTCCTCTGGTCCTAATTGGACATCCTAAAACATTTTATCTGCAGACATCTTTGTATTTATGAAGTTTACATTGTTTTACAGTGAATTCATGAGAAACTTTGTCTTTGGTTATGCATGCTACATGTACTATTTATTTTTTTGTTCATCCCTGACAAATGTTTTGTGCATTATAATTTTGTTTTTTTCCTCATACTGCCTTATTTTATTTTATTTGTGTTGACTATTTTTGTTTGTTCCAGTTGCACACCCTAATGACACAGAATCACCTGTTAGTGACAATGGCCTGTCTGCTGGTGAGTCCTATAAAGTGTCAAGTAAAGCCACTTATTTAGAATGACAGCACACTAACAGCTGCTTATGCTTCAAGCATAGTAATACAAATCTTAACACTTGGCATTAATCCAATAGCTAAGAATTTGCAACACAAAATCATTAATGCTTTCAGTGACATCACTTATCTTTGGCTGAGAAACTTCGATTTAAGATGTCACATTTTAACAAGTATTTGTAAAATACAGACATGATGTAAGGCAGTGTCAGCTGAATTATAAATTAGAAGCAGACAAGGGCAGTGGTGCTTAAGGAGATTTTATTGATCCGATTTAACTTTGAAACAAGAACAGGAAATGTTGGTAATACTCAGCAGGCTGGTCAGCATCTGTGGGAAGAGAAACAGACTCAACATTTTAGGTCAGAGACCCGTCGTCAGAACTGAAAAGGAGATTGAAGGAGCTGCATGAAGAATGGGGGAAGAGGCTGTCTCTGATAGTGTGGAACTAGGATGACCATGAGGATAAGCTTTAACTTGGTCATTGAGTGAACTGGAGCAGTGGGAGGGTGAGAACCTGGACAGAAGAATGTGGAAATCGAGAAATGCAGAGCTAGGAGACACACCTGGCAGGTCAGGCTGGGCATCTCCTCCGCTTCCAGAGAGAAAAGATAGGTTGAAAAGGGAGTAAAAGTAGTCTTAGCTTATATAACAGATGACTGCTACAGAAATAGAGTTATCCGAAGTTGGCATTTTTAACTCTGAGTCAAGATGGCTGCAATGTGCCCGGATGGAAGTTCCGCGGTTTGTGTTCAGCCTCACTGTGACAGTGAAGGAGGTGGTAAATGGATTGGACAAAATGGGAGTGGGACGGAGAATTAAAGTGGCAGGCAAGAGTTCATGTGCTGTGTTCCTTCCCACATTGGCGGCCTGACCTGCTGAGCATCTCTGGCCTGAGCCATCTTTGTTGTAATTGGTGTGTATTTCCAGCATTCCCTCTTCTGTATTGTTCTTCCAGTTCATAATAAGGATTCAGAGTTGCAAATTGTCCTTTTTCTAAGTATCCGTGGTCCCACTGGATTTTCGCGCAGGTGCAGGAAAATATTAGAACAAAATATCTTTATTTTGTTATCACTGAACCTATGTCTATAAAATTCTACCATGGCTGGTGACATATCTGTGCACAGTGTGAGAGAATTATTTTGAACAATAACCTGTTAGGAGTGGCGCACCGGTTATGGTACTCCTGGGAATTTCAGAATCATTTTCTAACAGTTCAGACTCCTGAGTTTGCAGTGGTGGAATGCAAATTTATTGATTAATCTGGAAATATATAAAACAAAACCATCATTATTAATTATGTCCACAAAACTATTGGATTATTAGTCATCGAGTCATACAGCATGGAAATAGGCCCTTCAGCCCAACTTACTGACACCGGCCAACATGTCCCATCCATACTAGTCCCACCTGACTCATGTCCTTCCCCAAACCTATCCTATCCATGTACCTGTCTAAATGTTTATTAAACATTGCAATAGTACCTGCCTCAATTACCGCCTCTGGCAGCTCATTCCATACACCCACCATCCTTTATGTAAAAAAAGTTACCCCTCAGGTTCTTATTAAATCTTTCCTCCCTCACTTTAAACCTCTGCCCTCTGGTTCTTAATTCCCCTACTCTGGGCAAGAGACTGTGTGTTTACCTGATCTATTCCTCTCATGATTTTGTGCACCTCTATAAGATCACACCTCATCCTCCTGTGCTCCAAGGAATAGAGACCTAGCCTGCTCAACCTCTCCCCATGCCTCAGGCCCTCCTGGCAATATCCTTGTAAATCTTCTCTCTTATTGTAAAAACCCAGTTCATTCCTCCAGAGAAGGAAATTACCATCCTTGCCCAATGTAGCCTGCATATGACCCACCAATATGGGTATTTCTTCAATGCCCTCTAAACTGGTTGAAGAAAATGCTCAGGTCAGGGGCAATTGGGATGGGTGATACATGCTGAATTAGCCAGTGGCTCTTTAATCCCCAAAAAGGTAAAGTGTGCGCAATCCAACATTAGATGCATATCCTTTATACATTGGAGTTGCAAATGCAACGTGGCAGTAAAGCTGTTCCAAACACTCAAGATTTAGACAGATTTAAACAGATGATAACGGCACTCATTGTTATAGACGAGCACTTTCATATCTGAATGTGGTAGATCATTTTAGTGATGTCATGCTGTCAAGTGTTTTCTTAAATGGATGAAATACACTTCAAAAATGATTTGCGCTTAGACTGCTTGCAAGTAAAGCCAACTATGTCTTGAACAGTTTGGAGCTCAGTGCTGTCAATGTAAATCTACATAAAACAATCAGCTTGCCTGTTCCCGCTACCTGCTGCGGAATACTAGTTAATGCAACTGAATTTAACATTTCTTTGGGAAGTAACGCTGAGCTTTTGCACTTCTGCATGGCCTAGGGGATGTTTGGGGGGGGGGGGAAGTGTTTAAAAACTCTGAGGACTAATGCGGTAAGCTTTCTTTTTGCATAGCTCTTAACCATTGAATCATGCTTGCATTTGTCAATTAGAAAGCTTTGTGAATAGAACACTCAGAAAAAGCTCCCAGTTGCATTAAAATGTTCTTTATTACATTATTGGAAACAGGTGTATAAGCTTTGTTTATTGCGTGGCTCTAAGTGCTTTTCCTTTGTACTTAAGATGAAGAACAATAGAGATTTGCCACAGCAACAATGCTGTGGTTTGTTTCTGCTGTAAACAATGTGAAGAAAAAGGGGATTGGAAATTTCACCAGCACATCTGGTAGTTTGAATAACAATTAAGTTTATGTCTCAAATTGAAATTACTCCAGATATTATCTGGGAAAAAAAATCATACAAGTACCATAATTTTGTAAAACATTTGTGACACACTGTGCAATTGTATTGCTGCTCACCAGATCTGCTAATCACATTTGCTTTCTCTTCATGATTGCAGTGTCTAAAATATTCAAATGAAAGGCAAAGTCAATTTACTGACATACTCTAGCTTCCAGTAAATTGACGTTCGCATTAATGATGGGCTGTCTGGTCCAAAAATTAGAAATGACATCATCTTAAAAAAAACCTCTTCTGCACAGCAGGGAGAAATAACAATAGAATTTCACAGAAACCGCCTGACATCCTTGTGCGATTGTGACACCGTTGCACTGCTTGTGAATATTAATGATGAAGTACAGGTTCTATATTGAACCTACTGTTATTTATGCCTTGCCTTTTGGAAAAACTCAAAGTACGGCAGCACAGTGGCGTAGCAGTAGAGCACTTACAGCATCAGAGACCTGGGTTCGATCCTGTCTATGGGTGCTGTCTATATGGAATTTGTACATTCTCCCCGTGACTGTGTGGGTTTTCTCTGGGTGCTCTGGTTTCCTCCCACACTCCAGAAATGTACATTTTTTAGGTTAATTGGCTTCATTTAAGATTGTATATTGTCCCTAGTGTGTAGGATAGTGTTAATTTATGGGGATCAAACAGCACAATCAGCTTGCCTTTTATTTATTTGGAAGTAAAAATCACCAGATTGACCCATATGTCTTGATACATAAGATGTAAAATGCTTTGAACACTGCAACAATGATGGTAGGAAAATACTGTAGAACTGAAATAAATCCGTGAAAATTAGGAACAAGGAACTGCAGATGCTAGTTTACCAAGGAAAAGGCACAAAATGCTAGAGGATCTGAAAAAGTGTTCTGACCCATAACACCACCTATCCATGTTCTCCAGGGATGCTGCCTGCCCGCTGAGTTACTTTAGTATTTTGTATCATTCCTACTGTGAAAATGTGATTTTCAATAAAACCTGTGGGTGATGGTTCAGATAATTAATTATCTACATAGTTGTTGAGAAATAATGTTTCCAAAATAGGATCTGGGTTTGTAATGATGTGTGTGGGCCAGATTAAAATTGATTTAAGATGATGCTGTTTCTACATTGTACATGGAAGCTGAAATACAGGTAAACAATATATTGTTAGTTACTGGAAAGAAAAGACCAGGCGCTTCATCATCTGATATGCTTTACTTGCAGCAATGTCATAGTCATAGTGTGAAAACGTGCGCACGCCGAACAATGTGTCCCACCTACACTAGTCCCATCTGCCTGTGTTTGGCCCATATCCCTCTGAACCTGTCCTATCCGTGTAATTGGATTTCAGAGTAAATTGATTTTTCCCAAATACATTTCAGACTTGAAACTTGCACAATGTTTATTTGCCTTAAAAAAAATGTTGTTTTTTTTGTAATGTCAGTTATTGATTAAATTGTTCAAAAACTATAACATTGAAAAAGGCTCTTCGGCCCATCGAGTTCACGCCGGACATCGATCACCCGTTCACGCTAGTTCTATGCTACCCCGAAGTGAACTGTATTTGAAATAGTACCACATCTTAAATCATAGCTTGCTCAGCTTCCTGCCTCGATAACTACTATAGATTGAACTATTGATTATCCCCAAAAAAACACATTTAGGATATATCCAACAAGTTGAGTTGAAGGGCCTGTTTCCCTGCTACACAACTCCATGACTGTTTGACTCTAAGTGAATCCATTCCAGACTGGAGATGTAATTGCATCTTGTGTCTCAATGATAATTTATATTGTGTTTTTCATAAAGAAATCAATAACAAGAATTAACTGGAAGCATTGTTTTCCTGTCTGGTACTTTGCTTGAATTCTGGTACTTTGGAGAATTGAATGGTGTGGATTTTCCAGGTCTCTTTTTATGACCCGCCAAGAGGAATTGTAATTTTGAGGAATTGGCCAGGTATTGGCAATTTTCACATCCATTCTTCCAGAAAAGAACCTGCAAACATTGGTCAGGAATACAACTTGGGAATTAAACTCAGTCCAAGGTGACACATATTTTTTTTTAAGCTTTAGTGCCAAATATGCCTTTCTGCAAGCATTCCAGTAACCTGGATTGTCATATATTCTTGTTTCCTGGGAATCCATGTGTACCTTTTCTTCTGTTCCATTTATATTATTTTAAATGTTTTATTTAAAGCCCATGGTCTGTGTAACATTTAGTTCATTCAAGATGTGTAATGAGATGTTAAAACATCCTAATCCAATTGACACATGAAAGATTATTTTCCCATTTAAAGATCAGCAGTTTTTCTTTCTTACATTGAGTTACTGGAATGTGAACTGCTATTTATTGGCAGCTGAAGCAAAGGTTTTGGGATGTGATGTATTAACTAGGGAAATTGATGAGGGTAAAGCAGTGGATGTTGTCTATATGGATTTCAGTAAGGCCTTTGACAAGGTTCCCCATGGAAGGTTGGTTAAGAGGGTTCAATTTTTGGGTGTTTTTGGCGGAGTAGCAAGATGGATTCAACAGTGGCTGAATGGGAGATGTCAGAGAGTAATGGTGGATGGCTGTTTGTCAGGTTGGAAGCCGGTGACCAGTGGGGTGCCTCAGGGATCTGTGTTGGGTCCACTGTTGTTTGTCATGTACATCAATGATCTGGATGATGGGGTGGAAAATTGGATAAGTAAGTATGCAGATGATACTAAGATAGGTGGTGTTGTGGATAATGAAGTAGATTTTCAAAGTCTACAGAGAGATTTGGGCCATTTGGAAAAGTGGGCTGAAAGATGGCAGATGGAGTTTAATGCTGATAAGTGTGAAGTTCTACATCTTGGCAGGACAAATCAAAATAGGACGTACATGGTAAATGGTAGGGAATTGAGGAATGCTGTGGAACAGAGGGATCTAGGAATAACTGTGCATAGTTCCCTGAAGGTGGAATCGCATGTAGATAGGGTGGTAAAGAAAGCCTTTGGTGTGCTGGCCTTTATAAATCAGAGCATTGAATATAGGAGTAGGGAAGTAATGTTAAAATTGTACAAGGCATCGGTAAGACCAATTCTGGAGTATGGTGTACAATTTTGGTCGCCTAGTTATAGGAAGGATGTCAACAAAATAGAGAGAGTACAGAGGAGATTTACTAGAATGTTGCCAGGGTTCCAGCAACTATGTTACAGAGAAAGGTTGAACAAGTTAGGTCTTTATTCTTTGGAGCGCAGAAGGTTAAGGGGGGACTTGATTGAGGTCTTTAAAATGATGAAAGGGATAGACAGAGTTGACGTGGATACGTTTTTCCCATTGAGGGTAGGGAAGATTCAAACAAGAGGGCATGACATGAGAATTAAGGGGCAGAGGTTTTGGGGTAACGTGAGGGGGAACTTCTTTACTCAGAGGGTGGTGGCTGTGTGGAATCAGCTTCCAGCAGAAGTGGTGGAGGCAGGATCGATTTTAACATTTAAGAGTAAAGTGGATAGGTATATGGACGTGAAGGGAATGGAGGGGTATGGTCTGAGTGCAGGTAGATGGGACTAGGGGAAAACAAATGGTCGGCACGGACTGGAAGGGCCGAGAGGGCCTGTTTCCGTGCTGTAATTGTTATATGGTTATATGGTATTTGTAAAGGACATGAATTAGAGCTGCTACCTTCAAGTGAAGAGCTAGGATCAACACATAGGGCTGAGATGACCTCCCATAATGACATTTTCATGATTCTACAATCATCCAGTAAGAGACATCTTACTTTAAGCTGATCCAGTTTCCCTTTTTTGCCGAGTGTTGGTTCTGAATTCTGCAAGTCAGCAATAAATGTAGAAACTATGTACTTAACCTGTATTAATGCTCAGCAGGAATGAAACATCCTCCTAGATCAAAATGCGAGTACCATATATGTCTTCAACGAGTGCCGATAAGGGCACAAGGAGAAAGTAACAAAAAGGCACAAAGATAGAGCGAAGGGAGCCCGAGGTGGAACATTAACACTGACATCAACCAATTAGGCCGAAAGCACTACCTTAATGTTCTGAATCCTGTCTATTCTAAGGGCTGTCTGATTTGAGATTTATCTCTGTCTGTGGAGGTGTATCACTCCTGCCCCCTCCCATCTCAATAATAATAATGAAGCACATAATATGCATGCATACAAACCCTACATGTTTAATCTGATCTCTTAAGCGCTTCTCCAAAGGTGGTCGATTTAAAATAACTGTGCATGGCTTTGTCATCAAACATTTTTTTAACCTACACCAAAGAAGGTTCCCGATTCAAAATGTCCCCTGTCCGTTTCCCTCTACGTTCGCTGCCTGACCCACTGAGTTCCTCTAACAGTTAGCCTTTTGCTCAAGATTCCAGCAAGCAGAATCTTTTGTGTCTCCAGCCATTTATTTGTCATTTGTTCAAGTTGTTTTCATTTTATTACATGACTATTGTTAGCTTGTTTCTTCATAAATCATTATGTTCGTAATCTGGTGACTGGTGACATGACAGCAGTTGTGCTGGGATGCCACTTTTTTGCATAACTTTCAGAATCACTAAATTAATGGATAATAAACCAGAGCCATATAGTTTTATCTAAAGGCTTACAGCGTGTTTGCTGCCACTGGGAGAAGAATGGCCCAGTGATTTTCGGCAGTCAGGCAGTCTGTTTGCATGCACTGCCCTCTATTGTGGATCTGTGGCCAAGCACCCTTCAACTCTTCAGTTTCAAGTGCTTGCCTTGAGATTCAAACTACCATTGTGATGCAGCAAGGGAACGTAAAGCATCTTTATTCACTGAATAGAAAGCAATGAGGGTATCCTAATTAAGGGAGATAAATAAAAGAAAGCAAAGAGGGAGAGGAATCAATAAATAAAATGCGACATGTGCAGTAGAGGAAATCAGAAGTAGACGTGGGAAAATGCTAGGAAGATCAGAAAGGCAGCATCTTTGGAGAACTAATATTTTCTGCATTACCACCTTATGCTCTTTTGATTATTGAAAATTGAAGGGTGATCTGAGATTTTCAAAATATTCAAAGTGTGTTTATCACAGAAATCATATCCTCTATTGGAGGATTGCAGAAAAATTATCTCGAAATTCTGCAGATGCGTGTTGGAAAGTATTCTGATGGGAGGATTCACAGCCTAGTGTGGCAATAGATAGGCTTTTAACCACCTGAAACTGCAGAGAGTGATGAAGACAACACAGTCCTTGACAGGCTTGTTTCTTCCATCCATCCAGTCCATCGTCATGGTGCATTTTCAAGGAAGGCTGGAAATATTGTCCAGAATGCCCGTCACTCTGGACACCCTTCAATCACCCTGGCCATTCCCTTTTCTCCCCTCTACCTTCTGGGAGAAGATGCAGGAGTTGAAAGCTCAGACGTCCGTACTTTAGAACAGCTTCTTCCCCACTGCTCTCCGACTCCTGAGCTAATCATCTCTCCTACTTACTCTAAACTATAACTCCAACTCATTCAGTTATTCTGTACTTTCTTCTGGACTTTATTATTTATTATTTTGCACTACTTGGATTTGGCACTACAATTTGGCATCATTCTGCTGTTTTGCACATGTTGTATACCGTTTACTCTGAAAATTCCACTTGTGAACACAACCTTCGGACATTTTAAACTGGTGAACAACATTTTATTTTACAAGCAGATGTCTGCCAGTGCATTAATTAAGTCTTGACTCACTGACTTCTGGGAGCCATATCTACTATATAAAAAATAACTATTTACTTTGGTTCAGAGCAAATGTGTTTTTGACTTTACAGTCTCTGATTGGAATTTGTTTTATTTCTGGTCATCTGAAATATATAGATGAACACTAACCAATTGCACGTAAAATGCCATAATTTTCATTTTACTTTTGTTACCCTTTGTGCCATTATCTGAGCTCCTTATCATTAATTCAGCTGTCATGATGAAAATTGTCACCTCTTTATCTGAGGTCAAGTTAAAATTCAATTTCTTTACCTTGCAGCAAATTCAATAAAATATCGCCTTCCAAGTTTTCTGGCACCTTCCAGTAGCAGCACAAAGATAACTGTACTACGAGGGGAAACTCTTCAACTGGAATGTATTGCTGAAGGGATGTGAGTAAAATCAAAGTAACCCTTGGAGCAATTAAAATCACTTTGACAATATGGAACAAGCTATGACAGTTTGGCCTTTAAACAATGCTAGATTTACAACAGGGAGGATAGCGTATGCACAAATGTTCATTACTTTCATTAATTTTGCACTATTAACTCATGATGTTGGCCTATTACATAACACTTGATTTCTAGAATGTCTTTACTATGCTACATGTTTGCAGGTATTATTAGCTCTAGGTGTTTTTTTACCTTTCAAATATATTAGTGTATCATTAGCTATGTAATGATTTTCCAGATGGTTTGGTGACTTTATTTGCGCTGCGAATTATGGTTGACAGGATCAGGTTCCCAACCACCTCTTTTTTTCCACACAGTCCAACACCAAAGATCTCTTGGTCAAAGATGGATGGTGAAATGCCCAAACATAGAGCAACAGAAGAGAATTTCGGTAAAATGTTGAAGATAATTAATGTGACAGTACTTGATGATGGGAGATATCAGTGCAAGGCTGACAATGAACTTGGAGCAGTGAAGCATTCTTTCTCTGTTACAGTGGAAGGTAATAACCATGGCATTCTCTTTCTCACTTCTGTTACAACACCTTCATATAGTCAGCTTTTATTATGACGCGTTTTACTCAGATGTATATAAACAGAACACAAATCACATTATAATCATACTCAAAATTACCAAACACAAATCATATTGCAATCAAAGCCAAAATTACCATTTCATTCATTGAAATCTGCATTATTTAAACTTGAATTCAATTAATCTGTGCAATGTAATATGCATTATTTAAGGTTTTCTGTTTTAAAAAAAAAAAACCTGGTGATTCTTTGATAAATGAAGAGCATATCAGGAATTTTCTCGATCTTTGATTAATTATCCGAGAAACTGGTTATACTGTCTCCTAAGCTAAATCTGCTCATTTGGATTCAGCATCAGTGAATTGAGATTCTGTCAAGTAAAACCAAAGTGAAATATTTGATTGTTAAATAGCATTTGATTCTAATATGGATGCATAGTTTATTGAGCTAAATGCTTTAATTTAATATAATCTATATTAGAATTAAGATCAAAATGAAGGTATTGAATACCAAGTTTTAGCACAAAAAATATCTCTGGTCAGAGGATAGTGAATCTATGGAATTCATTGGCACAGAAGGCTGTGGAGGCCATCAATAGATATTTTTAAGGCTGAGATTGATAAATTCTTGATTAGTATGGGTGTCAGGGGTTATGGAGAGGGCGGGAGAATGGTAGATCTGCCATGTTTGAATGGCAGAGTAGACGTAATGTGCCAATGGCCTAATACTGCTCCTACAACCTTTGAAGTTCTGATTATAAACTGAAACTTTGTCTGTACAATTGTATTTGTATGTAGGCTCAAGTTAGTCCATAATTTTCATGTGAATTGCCTGTTTGCTATTGGCACAGTTTCTTATTAATCAAATCATGGATAGATGGTTTGGTTGTAATCTTGCCTTTTGATGAACAGCCACTGCTTCAGAAGTTTGAGATGACTTAATTGTCAAATGTATGAGAGTTTGAACTTAAAAGGTGAAGGAAACTTTCTATTATTGAGAAGCAATAACACAGTATTTTTACCCACGACAGAGGCAATAAGAAGTGATACAACGGTTCTGTGAAGTGAATATGGAGAGTTATGCCCCTGTCCCACTTGTGCAATTTTCTTTAGGCGACTACAGGCGACTAGGCTGTTGCCACATGATCGCTGGGGTGTCACTCAGTCGCCCAAAGAGTCGTACCTTTATTCTGGTCGCCCCTGGATTTTGAAATGTTCCAAACGTTTCGGTGACAATTGGCGCCCCTGGGCCTGATGCCAACAATCGTAGCCTGATGTAGTTTGTTGCAAGGATGACGTAGGTTGTCACCAAGATGACATAGTTTGTCGCCGGTGCTGATTTTGGTGAATTCCATTGGCGACTCCCTACGTCAACCGGCGACAGGTACCGGCGACTGAATAGTCTTACCTTGTCACAGCTTATACAGGTGGACGTAGGTTGTCGTAGGTGTGGTCGTGGGTGGACGTCCTTTGGGTTGTCGGTAGCTTGATGTCGATTAGGAGGTAGGTTGTTGTAGACATTGTCGTAGACATTGTCGTAGGGGGGTCTAGTCGCCGGTTTTTCGGCAACCTGCTATGACTATCACAGTCGCCGGCAGTTGGGACAGGCCCATTAGGAAGAAGGTTACAATGAAGAATCTCAGGGGGTTCATCCTCTGGATTACAACCAGCGCAAGGTGCTACTAAACGTAGGGTTAGAAGGACAGGGCAGATACATAATTTGCTCAGGAGCTGTAGCAGTGGGGAGTAATTCAGGTTCTTGGACCTTTGGAACCTCTTCTGGGCAGAGACCTGTACAAGAGGGACATTCCACACCTGAAGTGGGGAGGGAAGGGGGAGCAATGTTCTGGTTGAGGGATTACTTGCAAAGGTTTAACCTTGTCTGATGTGGGGGGGGGGACCCAAAGTTGCAGTGGGGTGGATGAAAAGGTTGAGGCAAATATATAAATTACAGCAAGCAAAACCAGTTGTCAGGACAGGTATGGGCATGTCAGGGAGTGAGGAAAATCAGATATCTAAACTGCATTGTGTGCAAGAATCTGACAGGTAAGGCAGGTGAGTTTAGGGCATGGATCTGCACATCAGATTGTGAAAGTATAGCCATTGCAGAACCATGGTTAAGAAATAAACAGAACAGGTAACTACTGGTAACTTGGCAGTGGATGCTGCAGACATGTGGGGAAGAAGGGGAGTACTTGTCAAAATGCATTTTGAAAAGTTATTGTAGAGTTTTATTTGTAGGTGATTTTAACTTCCTGACTTTTGACTGAGACGCATCGTGAGAAGTGGGTACGTGTGACAGAACTTAGCACAGAAAAGTGTTCTCACGCAATATATACGATACAATACGATAGTCATAAAACACAAGATACATGAAGCATGAAATTAAAATGACGGGTGGAAAGGACTGGGGATATGCAAAGATTAGGGAGAGGGGGGTGGGGAGAGGAGTCAGTCTACCCCACGACCGACACAGTTTGATAGCCAGAGGGAAAAGGGATCTTCTTTGGTGTTCTACCCTGCATCATGGTGGAACCAGTCTGTTGCTGAAGGTGCTCGTCAGGTTGACCAGTGTGTCATGGAGGGGGTGAGCTGTATTGTCCAAGATGCTTTGCAGTTTGAGGAGCATCCTATCCTCCAGGACCACCTTCCATGAATCCAACTCCGCCCCCAGGATGGAGCCAGCCTTCCTGGTGAGCTTGTTAATCCTGTTGCCGTCCGCGGCCTTCGCCCAGCTGCCCCAGCACACGACAGCGAAGAAGATGGCACTGCTACCACCAATTGGCAGATGCTGAAGGAGTGGAGCCTTCTCAAACAGTACAGTTGGCTCTGTCCCTTCTTGGACAGGGCCTCAGCGTTCCTGGACCAATCCAGTTTACTGTCCAGGTACACTCCAAGGTATTTGTACTCCTTGCTAAACTGCTCATCCACGCCATTGATGGAGACAGGGGACAGGGGTGTTCATCTCCTCCCAAAGACCACCACCAACTCCTTAGTCTGAGCTTAGGCGATTCGCCCACACCACTCAACAAAGTCGTTGACTACACCTCTGTATTCAGCTTCCCTCCCCTCCCCTCACTGACGCAGCCCAATATGGCAGAGTCATTCAAGAACGTCTGCCGATGGCAGGAGTCAGAGTTATATCTGAAGTCTGAGGTGCAGATGATGAACAGGAATGGAGAGAGGACTGTCCTCCGTGAGGCCCTTGTGTTGCTCACTACCATCAGTTCTGTTGCCTGACATACTGTGGTCATCCAGGACACCATTGGAGCATCCACCCGCATCTTCAGGTGGATAGACGGCCCTGCTAGAGAGAGGCGGCAACACTCAACCCTCTCTGAGTAATTAAGAAAGGGCAAGTGACTTAAGTGCCATTGAGTCATAAAGTTCTTCAGCACGGAAACCCCCCCGTTGTTCCAATTCGTCCATGCTGACCAAATTGCTTCAACCGAGTTAATCCCACTTGCCACTGCCCCTATCTCTCCAGACCTCTCCTACCCACGCCAGTGCTGGACACTTTTGGAACCAGTGACCAATAATTTTGTTAGTTTTTATACAGTTACGGAAAATGATACATACAGTCCACACATTAAAGTCTTAAATTGGGGCAAGGTTGTTAGGGAGTGGCCACACTTGGAGTATTGAGTTCAATTGTGGTCATCCTCTACTATAAGAATGATTGCATTAGGCTGCAAAGGGCATTGAGAAGATTTATGAAAATGTTGCTCGGACTCGAGTGCCAGAGCTATAGGAAAAGGTTGGGCAGGCTGGGCAGGACTTTGTTCCTTGGAGCGCAAGAAGCTGAGTGGTAATCTTATAGAGGTGTGTAAAATCACGTATATGAATGCACAGTCTTTTTTTCCATTGTAGAGGAGTCAAGAACTAGAGCATATAGGTTTAAGGTAAGAGGGGAAAGAATTGATAGGAAAGAGAGGTACAACTTTTTCACACAGAAGACCGGTGCATATGGAACAAACTGCCAGGTGAAGTGTTTGAGGCGGGTACAATAACAACATATGGGCAGGTACGTGGATAGGATAGGTTTCAAAGGTCTTTTATTGTCACGTGTACCAATTAAGGTACAGTGATATTCGTATTACCATACAACATACTAAAAAAAAGCAACAAGACACATAACTACATAAAAGTTATCATAAACATCCACCACAGCGGATTCCCCACATTCCTCACTGTGATGGAATGCAATAAAGTCTAATCTTCTTCCTGCGATCGTGGCAGTCACGCCATCCTTCGGGGCGATCGAAGCTCCCTCAGCCAGCGGTCGAAGCCCCCGTGTTGGGGCGATCGTAGCTCCGGCGTCGGGGCGATTGAAGTTCCCGCATCGGCGTGGTCGAAGCTCCTGCGGTCGGAGCCCCCGAAGTTGGTCTCTAACCAGCGACCACTAGCTCCACGATGTTAAAGCCCTGCAGCCTCCCATGGTTGGAGCTCCTGAAGTCAGTCTCCAGCAAAGGCCGCCAACTCCTCGATGTTAGGCTGCAGTGCAGACGGAGATACGATATGGAAAAAAATTGCATCTCTGTCGAGGTAAGAGATTAAAAAAAGTTTCACCCAACTCCCCCCCCCCCCCCCCCACATAAAACAAGCTAAAGAACACTAAAAACATACATTTACACGACAAAGAAGGAAGGGACAGACAGACTGTTGGCGAGGTAGCCATTGCTGGCGCCACCCGGTTTAGAGGGATATGGGCCAAATGGGACTGGTTTAGAGAGGGGTATCTTGATCAGGTGTGTTTACATAATGTATGACTATGACTCAAAAGCCTGATGTATTTTGAGTTGTGGTGGGGGGAGGGGGAAGTAGTGGAATCCCACTGAGAGCGTCTCCAGGAAATTTACCTGCTTGTCATGATGAATAAAAACTGTAGGGAACCGATATAGTGGAGATTGAGAAAATGGAAAAGTGCAGAAGCTTGTATATAAAAAAAGACTAAAGAGAGAAGGAAACCTGCTTTAAATGAATAACTGGCCTCATGGGTTTTCTGTGCTGTCTTTTCCTCGCACTTGATATAGAAAATGTCCTGAGATTTTTGAAAGATGAATTTACGATGCTACACGTATAGAATATTGTGAATTGGATTAGAATGAAGTGCGGGGAATAAAGTTGAGCACATTGAGAGTGTTTTCCATCTGAGCCAATGGCTAGAAAAACACAACCAAGATGGGACCGTCATAAAATACTTACCAGAAGGATTCTCTTGTTACCATTTTAATTACTGGCGACTAGCTTTCAAGTTCCTTGTTTTGATTCTTTTCCAGCTAATGTACACCACCTAGTGGAAATATTGTATAATCATCCCATAAAGTTGTTAAAATGAACTGAGAACAAAATTATTATAACTTTAACTATTTAAAAAATCAATCCACAGCCTTATGTTTGCAAATTCACTTTAATTTTTGGAGGGGGAAGAAAAAACTGGCATTGAAAACTGAATGTTAATTGATGATAGTTCAAAGGGAAGATAACAGTATTTAGGGAATACCTTAACAACTTCAGTGCGGTGTTTCATGAGGAAGGAATCTACTCGGGGGATTCGTGGAACAGGCAATTAGCGCTAGCTTTGTTGGCAATGCTCAAATCCCTGGAAAGATTTTATTGAAAACAAAGAAACAATTACTAATTTAAATTGCTTGAAGTTTAATCATAATCTTCATAATTTCCTGAAGTCAAATTCTATTACATAAACCTCCGTTTTTTTTTTGTGTAAAATAGCTTCTCTCTGAGAGAAAAAAAAGCACGTGAATATGTTGTAATTTATTTGCCCGAAGCAATTTTTCTACATTGCATTCATTTTTTATAATAAGTCCAGATCCCTCTGTTTGCCAGCCTTTGATTTGGATTGTGTCCTTGAGTTGACATTGTTGTTGGGGAATCTCCATCTGCAGGATTTTCTCATTGTCTGCCTGATATTGGATCTCAATTTTCTCGCTACATGTTTCCGAGCCCTTTGTTAGAATTGGTGGTGTAGCGAGGATGCCCTAGGGGATACAGTGATATTGAAATTGATATTATCCAGCATGTTTCACGTTTCAGAAGGTTCAAACTCCTAAGCATTGTGGCTTTTATCCCTTTAAGGAAAAAAAGTAACAAAATTACACAATTTATTATTATTTGTTTGTTTTCTGTGTACATATGTGTGAATATATGAATATGTGTGTGTGTATTTTTAATCATATTATATTGTTTACAGACTACTATGTTTACATATTCTGTTGTGCTGTTGCAAGTAATAATTTAATTGTCCTATCTGGGACATATGGCAATAAAACGCTCTTGGCTTAAATCCTTTTTCAAATTGATAGACTTACCCTCTATATTTCTCAGTGCCATGTTTAGTTTGCATTGTTACAGTCTGGTTACCTCATTTAACTGATAAGTTCAAGGTTTCAAGATCAGTTTATTGTCACATGTACCAATTAAGGTAAAGTGAAATTTGAGTTGCCATACTAAGTGAAAAGCAACAATACACACAGCCACGAAAAATAAAATTTAACATAAACATCCACAACAATGGCTGCCCGCATTCCTCACTGTGATGGAAGTCCAATCTTCTCCCTCTTTATTCTCCCACGGTCGGGGCTGTCGAACCATCCATAGTCGTGGCCTTCAAAGCTCCCTGCTGTGCTGCTGGCAAGGGAATTCCAGTATCTGGATCCAAATCCAGCAATAATGAAGAAACGTTGATACATTCCCAGGATGGTGTGTGACTGGGAGGTGACTCCGAACATTGCGACATTTCCATGAGTCTGCCTCCCTTGTCCTTCCCTGTGATAGATGCTGCAGATTTGGGTGTTTGGAGTCATCTAGACAAGTAACTATGGCACATTTGCCAAATCAAAAATCTCAGTCTGACTATGGTGGTGGGAATTAATGTTTCGGATAGTGGATGGTTTGCCCAAGATGGTGCAGAGTTTACTGAATATTAGATACAGAATTAAAAGACGTTCTTTTTGGAAGGAGATGAGGAGAAATTTCTTTAGTCAGAGGGCGGTGAATATGTGGAATTATTTGCCACGGAATGCTGTGGAGACCAAGTCAGTGGATATTGAATGGGGGAGTAGATTTGATGGGCCGAATGGCCTAATTCTACTCCTGTTCCGTATGACGTTATGACCTTATGAGTAGCTCTGGAGTTACTTGAGTGGTTCTGAAGTTTCTTGAGTGGCTATGGACTTTCTAGAGGAATTGAGAAGATGATTAATCCTTGACTGACTGAAGAGATTACTTTAGAAAATTTGAGAGTCTAATACTGTACATTGAGATAGTCTTATATATACCCATGCTGCGGTTTACCGTTTTCTACATCAATAAAGTCAATAACAAATATTTCCTTCATTTTTTCCAATATTATCTTTTTTACAGCTGCTCCTTACTGGATCAAAAAACCCAACAGTAAAGTATACTTTTCAGGAGAAAATGCTGAATTGGAATGTGAGGTGAATGGTAATCCACAACCTGAAGTCCAATGGAAAGTGAACGGGAAGCGTTTCAATGGTAAGGAATACTTGTTGGTACAGATAAGTAGCATCGGGAGAAAAAAAATCAAGGCATGGACAAGGATCTGTGTTGAAGTTGAAAGGTACACCAACAAAATGGTTGAAGGGAGTTGTTTTCTTCAGTCTGTATATGATTATTGGAAAGATGTTTGGATTGGCATCAAGTCTTCAAAGTCAAACAAACAACTTTTTATCACAAAATTGGAATAGTCTCACTTGTTCCTGATACTGATTGTTTGATATCTGCCTGAGTCTGAAAAAGGGTTTCGGCCCGAAACATTGCCTATTTCCTTCGCTCCATAGATGCTGCTGCACCCGCTGAGTTTCACCAGCATTTTTTTTGTTTACCTTCCATGTTTCAATGTCTGTTATAGAATTGTTTTCTGAATTTTTACTTGGTACTATTGAATGTTTCCAACTTCTAATATTCCTCCAATGTTAAATATTTTTAAACTATTCTTTCAAACCTCAGGTGTCCAGTTTGCATTAACTATCTTTTATGCCTTTATTTATGAATGTTGCTCAGAATGCCAAACGGACGTGTGTGATCCTTCTGCCCAAGATTCAGCGCATGCTTCCTGCGTTGATTGGTAGTTTGGTTAAAGCAAACACAATGGTCAAACTCAAACAGCTTACAATGGCTTGTTCCCTTTATCATCGATACTTTTTTGCATATCTTTCATTCATTGTTCTTTATCTCTCCACATCACCGTCTATATCTCTCGTTTCCCTGATCCCTGACCAGTCTGAAGAAGGGTCTCGACCCGAAATGTCGCCTATCTCCTTCGCTCCTTAGATGCTGCTGCACCCGTTGAGTTTCTCCAGCCTTTTGTGTACCCTCGATTCTCCAGCATCTGCAGTTCCTTCTTTAACACTTTGTCTACTCCACTGCGATATATCCTCAAGGTATGCCTACTTGAAGAAGTTCTCCTCCTCCCTACGGAGACAGTTTCACAACCTCCTCTCTAACTGCTCCCCCTCTGTGATACCCCCTTCCCTCCAACTCTACGACCACATCCTCACCCAGACTCGATACCACAGCCACATCTGCTTCCTCGGGGCTTGCCTGTGCCTCCATCTCATACCCCGTGGATTCCAGCTCCAATTCCCTGCCTCCCAGATCGGACCCCAGCCAGACTATCGGTACCGACTGGCTATCTGCCGCCACACTGTACAATTCTCCAACCGGGCACTAAGATCCACCCTGGTTGCAATGCGCCGACACCAGCAGGACCTCGCATTGACTCTCCCGAAACTTCGGGCCTCACTCACCCAGACCTGCAACGGACCCCAACTACACTACATCCTCCGGAAGATCCACCGCTTCAATCAACAATTCCTATCCCACCTTACCGCCACCAAGGACCTGAAATTAGCCCGCCTGCAGGCCGTTCCAGCCACCGACAATCCCCGACTCGACCGCCCGCAGGCCCCGGGCCCCAACTCTGGCCCGAGTCGCCGGCCTGAGTCCCCCGACGCCATCTTGTCCATGAAGAGCGCCTCCAGGACTCACCAGGACGCTGCCTTCACCGACCTCCACGCCGATGCTGCCACCGACCTCCACCTGCTTACCGATGACGCCCAGCCCCGCTGCCTGCCCGGTAACTCTGTTTATCTCCCCCTTCCCGATTCCACCGCCCATCACCAGCACAACGCGACTGCCGAACCTCGCCGCCCCCCG
This sequence comes from Okamejei kenojei, assembly GCA_035221665.1. NCBI lineage: Eukaryota > Metazoa > Chordata > Chondrichthyes > Rajiformes > Rajidae > Okamejei > Okamejei kenojei. The sequence goes on from CM069146.1 coordinate 41,967,758, forward strand.
GGACCACCTAACCCCATCGCCGCACCGGGCTCATCCAGCATCGCCGTTGTACTGGGCCCGCCGAAGATCACAGCCGCCATGCCGGGCCCATCCAGCATTGCCGGTGTACTGGGCCCGCCGAAGACCACAGCCGCACCCACCTCACCTTGCATCGCCGCCGGACCGGGGCTCCCCGAACATGGCCGCCGCACCGCACCCCACTCATCTCGCCGCTTCACCGGTCGGACCGACCACCCGCCCACCGGGACCTCCAACGCATCGCCCGCCGACCCCGACTCCACTGCCCGCGGACTCCTACCTTCGGGTCCGCCGACCCACGACACTCCACCGCCCTCCAGCAGCCCGCAGCCGTCGCCTCACCTGCTACTGGACTCTACAGTGGGCCTGAAGCCTCCACGTTGCTAACTCCTCCCACCACTCTGTTTTTAACGGCACTGGGTCCTATTCCACTGGGTCTTCCCCATCCCCCCCCACCATGTAACCCCTGCTATTCCCCACCCACACCACAGCCCCCATACCCCCCCACCCCCTGACCACCCTCCACCCCCCCCACCACACAACGCTCCGTCCTCAGTGCACTCACCTGAGTTCCTCCAGCCACAACCCCCATCCTTGCCGCGTGTTCACCATCCCCCCGGACCTCCCCCTCTCCGACACTGAAAGGTCGGTCCTCAGCAGAGGTCTTACCTTTGTCCCCCTCCGTCCCCACCTCAATGAGTTCCGCGCCCACCACGGCTTGGAGTTCTTCTACAGTCGCCTCCGCCTCACTGCGTTCTTCCACGGGAAGAAGTCCTCGCCCCCCACTGATGATCCCTTTTCCTGTCTCCAACGTACCCCCTCCACTTGGACCCCCCCCCCCTCGTAGCCTTCCGGCTGTAGAACTATTTATCCAGAACTGCCGTCGGGACATCAACCGCCTCGACTTATCCACTCCCCTGTCTCACTCCAATCTCTCCACCCCCGAACGTACTGCCATTGACTCACTCCGTAACAACCCAGACTGGGTTAACAAACCTGCCGACAAGGGAGGTGCCGTGGTAGTCTGGCGCGTCAATCTCTACAAAGCAGAGGCCGCGCGCCAACTCTCGGACACCCCCTCCTCCTTACCCCTGGACCATGACCCCACTGACGAACACCAGGCCACCATCTCGAGCACCATTACCGGCTCCCTACCCCCCCGAGCCTCCAACCTCCCTACCCCATCCGAGCCTCCAACCTCATCGATTCCCAGCCCTGCACGGCCCGATTTTACCTTCTCCCCAAAATCCACAAACCCGACTGCCCTGGCAGACCCATTGTTTCTGCCTGTTCGTGCTCCACCGAACACATTTCCACATACCTTGATGCCATCCTATCCCCCTTTGTTAAATCCCTCCCCACCTATGTTCAAAGCACCTCAGACACTCTCCGTCGGCTCCGCGCATTCCATTCTCCAGCCCCCATCCTCTCATCTTTACCATGGACGTCCAGTCACTCTACACCTCCATCCCCCACCAGGACGGTCTCAAAGCCCTCCGGTTCTTCCTCGACCAGAGGAGCAACCCATACCTGTCCACTGACACCCTCCTCCGCCTAGCGGAGTTGGTCCTTACCCTCAATAACTTCTCTTTTGACTCCTCCCATTTCCTCCAAACACAAGGCGTAGCTATGGGCACACGCATGGGCCCCAGCTACGCTTGCCTCTTTGTCGGGTACGTTGAACAATCCTTGTTCTCGGCGTACCAGGGCCCCCATCCCCGTCCTCTACCTCCGTTACATCGACGACTGCTTTGGTATCACCTCCTGCACCCACACACAACTGACTGACTTCATCCATTTCACCACCAACTTCCATCCGGCACTCAAATACACTTGGACCATTTCCGACATTTCCCTACCATTCCTTGACCTCACCATCTCTATTGCAGGTGATACACTCCTGACCGACATCCACTACAAACCAACTGACTCCCACAGCTACCTGGACTACTCTTCCTCCCACCCTGCTTCCTGTAAGGACTCCATCCCCTATTCCCAATTCCTCCGTCTGCGCCGCATCTGCTCCCAGGATGAGGTGTTCCACACCAGGTCATCACAAATGGCCTCATTCTTCAGAGAACGAGGATTCCCATCCCTCCACTATAGATGAGGCTCGCACCAGGGTCTCCTCCATACCCCGCAACACTGCCCTCGCTCCCCATTCCCCCACTCGCAACAAGGGCAGAGTCCCCCTGGTCCTCACCTTTCACCCCACCAGCCGGCAAATACAACAGATAGTCCTCCGCCAGTTTTGCCACCTCCAATGTGACCCCTCCACTCACCACATCTTCCCATCTCCCCCCCTGTCTGCCTTCCGCAAAGACCGCTCCCTCCGCAACTCCTTTGTCAATTCTTCCCTCCCCTCCCACTCTACCCCTTCCCCGGGCACTTTCCCTTGCAACCGCAAGAAATGCTACACTTGTCCCTTCACCTCCCCCCTCCACTCCTTTCAGGGACCCAAGCAGTCCTTCCAGGTCCGACAGAGGTTCACCTGCACCTCCTCCAACCTCATCTACTGCATCCGCTGCTCCAGATGCCAGATGATCTATATAAGTGAGACCAAGTGGAGGCTTGGCTATCGTTTCGCCGAACTCCTCCGCTCGGTCCGCAATAACCAACCCGACCTCCCGATGGCTCAGCACTTCAACTCCCCTCCCATTCCGTATCCGACCTCTCGGTCCTGGGCCTCCTCCACGGCCAGAGTGAGCAACACCGCAAGTTGGAGGAACAACATCTCATATTCCGCTTGGGGAGTCTGCATCCTCTGGGCTTGAACATTGAATTTTCTCAATTATGTTAACCCTTGCTGTCTCCTCCCCTTCCCACCTCTCCCTCAGCCCTCGGGCCCTGGCATTCCCTCTCTCTCTATCTCTCTCCCCCACCCTAGTCGCACTAGCTTCTCATTTTCACACTACAAACAGCTTACAATGGCTTGTTCCCTTTATCATCGATACTTTTTTGCATATCTTTCATTCATTGTTCTTTATCTCTCCACATCACCGTCTATATCTCTCGTTTATCTCTCCACATCACCATCTATATCTCTCAGGCACTGTAAGGCTGCAACTCTACTTCTGCGCCATTGTGCCACTCTATTTGAATGGTTATATATTTATTTGCTTAAATTTCCTCTGGTGTTTTGATAGGTTTGGAAATGTTTGTGCGTATGGAAGTGTTTTAGTTTTTATGTTTTGAAAGTTTTGGTTTGCTGTTTTGACATGTGGCAAGGTTGCGGCTGAGCTGGCTGCTGAGATTTGTATCGCCTTTTTCACAGGCGAGTCTTACTTTGCTTGATCCACAATATGTTCCTTCTGCACCCCGAGGCCCTGTTAAATATTGAGGATCAGCAGGAAGAAATGGGCCAGCCCCCCCCCCCCCCCCACTTCCAGAACACCACCACCTACACCCTCCCCCACCCACCCACCCACAGTCCCCCCCTAACCATCAATTGTTTCAGTTGGAGAATCATGTCAGATAAGTCATTCTCACTGAGGTTAGAGGCAACGATCGATTTTCCCAGTTGTTTTTAATTACACCTGGCTGGATCTAATACTCGAGGGCCTGAAGGCATAAGCAAGGTTTGAGTGTTTTTATACAATATGGAAGCTGCACAAATATAATGGGGAAGTGATTGGTTTTTGCCCCCTCTATGGACTTCTCTTCCCACATTGCCTTGTCCTCGCCCTCCCCGCAGTTCCTTTGTCCCTCTCCTTCCTCATGCTCACTCAAGTTTTTCAAAAATCATGTGATTTAGTGTTTCGTCCTTCAGAAAGACTGGTTGCTTTTATTTTGTACCATACCAACATGTGCATTGACTGCATTTCTCTCTGTGCCGTAGCAAGGAGCAGGGCAGCAGGGTTGTCTCTAAATTGTCGCTGTTCTTTCAGCGTGTTATTAATGGCCCTCACTGTGATTGAGATTGATGCTGTTTCTCCATAATCGAGTACAGCGGGGAGACTGCACAGGCTAACATTGTTTGCTCTGCAGACTCAAAAAGCCTTATCTTTAAAGAAAGATGTCAGACGAAATGAGGCCAAACAAAGGTTAATATTATTTGTGTGTTATTTTCAGTGTTCTTGTTCCATTATAATTAGCTGGACCACTGTGTAGGATTCCTGATATAAACAGATGACAGGATTTTGTTCTGTAATGAAAACAGAAAATGTTGGACACATTGAGTAGGTTATACTGAGCTAACATTTTAAATCTGAGACTTCATGAGAACTGGGAAGAAGTGATTTAAAAAAAAAGTCGTTTTAAACATCAGAGTGGAACCTGGAAGCAATGGACAGGATTTAAGGGAATAATCTTTTACGTTTTTTTAGTTTTTAGAGATTCAGCATGCAAACAGGCCTTTCAGCCCACGTCAACCACTAACCACTCATTCACACTAGTTCTTTGTCATTCCATTTCCCCACTTCCCACACGCTAGGGGCAATTTGCAGAGGCCAATTAACCTACAAACCTGCACGCCTTTGGGATGCGGGAGGAAACAGGGCACCCGGAGGAAACTCACACGGTCGCAGGGAGAATGTGCAAATTCCCCACAGACTGCACACGAGGTCGGGATCAAACCCGGGTCTCTGGCACTGTGAGGCAGCAGCTCTACCCGCTGCATCACTCTGCCGCCCTCTGACCTGCTGAAGTTGGGTCAAATGTGTAACCGGAAAATTTAGAGGGTGAAACATAAAGTGCTGGAGTAACTCAGCGAGTCGGGCAGCGTCTGTGGAGGGAATGGACAGGTGACGTTTTGAGGTAGGATTCTTCTTCAGGCTGAATGTAGTAGTGGCAGGGAAAGCTGGAAAAGAGGTGGGGGCAGGAGAAACCTTGCGAAGGACAGGTAGATGGAGGTGCAGAGGGTTTGGTTGGCAGATTGGTGGACAATAGCTCTCAGTGAAAAGTAGACACAAGGGTGTCAAATGAGGAGAGAATGGGAGTGAAATGTCAAGCCAGAGGGAGAGATGTCTATAGAAGAGGGGGTGTGGCAAAGAAGGGCAGGACTGTGGCAGAAATACGTAGGCACTGGGATGGGGTGGGTGAGAAATACAGGAAAGAGAGAGGGACTACAAGGTGTTACTTACACTTGAAGAATTTAATATACAGACTAATGGGTTGTAAGTTACCCAAGTGGGATATGAGCTGCTGTTCCTCCAGTTTGTAGGAGGCCTCACTGGCAATGAAAGGGGCCCAGGACAGGAAAGCCGGCATGGTAAATGGGAGTTGTAATAGCAACCCTGAGATCCATCAGGCCATGGCGAACCAAACGCAAGTGTTCAGTGAAATGGTCGTCCAGTTTATGGCTGGTCTTGCCAATGTAAAGGAGGCCATCTCAGGCACTCCAAATGCAGTCGATGAGATTTGAAGAGGTGTATGTGTATATCTGTTGCATCTGGAAGGGCTGCTGGAGCACTTGGATGGAGGTGAGGGAGGAGTTGCAGGGACAGGTGTTACATCTGCTGTGATTGTTGGGGAAAGTATCTGGGGAGGGGGTGGTTTGGGTGGGAGCAGTCTCTGCAGTGGGTGGAAAGGAGTGGGGATTGGAAGATGTGACTGATGGTGGGACCATGTTCCTGATGGTGGATTGATTATGCTTCTTTGTCTGCGGCATATGTTGGTGGACATATCCAGTGGAGTGGAAAAATCTGAACTGCAGATGGATAACTTTGAGCAAAAATGACCAACTCTGATAGAGACCCTGTATCAGAACTGTTCATTTCACTGCACTGTCTCTGCAACTTAGTCACCTTTTTATCCTGTCCCTTTCCTAGTTCTGACAAACGTTCTGTGACCTGAAAGGTTAATATTGATTCTCTTTCCACAGATGATACTTTAATCAGCTGAGTATTTACATTTTACTGTTTTGTTTTATTTCAAATTTCCACAGACTGCAGGAGTTTTTCTTATTTTCCATATCATTGGATATTGGTCTTTGCGCTGGGGTGAAAGCTAGGCGAAGAAGACTGTGGACTGGGTTGAGGTTCGATGGAGATAATACAAATGCCAAAGGCACTCCTATACATGATTCATGCAGATTTTGTTTCGTTAGACACAAAGTGCTGGAGTAACTCAGTGGGTCAGGCAGCATCCCTGGGGTAAAACGATAAGTGGCGTTTGGGTCGGGACTCTTATTCAAACTGGGTCTCGACCAAGATCTCCGGGACCCAAGGGTTGTGGCCCATTCTGAAGAAGGGTCACAACTCGAAACATCGCGTATCCTTTTTCTCCAGAGATGCTACCTAATCCGCTGTGTTACTCCAGCACTTTGTGTCGATCTTTGGTATAAACCACCATCTGCATTTCTTTGTTTCAACATCTTGTTTTGGAGTTGCTTAATTTCAAGAATGATCAGTTTTCAACAAATTGGTTTGCACAAAGCAAAGCGAAAATGCTTTGAAAGTTTGAAGAAAATTTGTTGAACAAGTAAATGACTATAATAATGAGAAAGATGCTGGGTTAGCTTTTGTGGTTTAAAACTGATGGACCAAGAAGGAGCTATCACAGTTCAGTTATAACACCTCCTTGAGTTAATTGAAGTGGCTGCATTCAGTATTTCCTCACCATTATTTGTCACTGGAAATCAATAGTTGCATGAAATGAAAATTGTTCTGCACCAAAATTGATGGGCCTTAATAAGAAATAAATTTGTATGTATTACAGAGACACAGCCAGCAATAAATCGCAAGATTTCTCAGGGCGTTATCACTCTCACAAATCTGCAGCCGAATGACAATGCAGTCTATCAGTGTGAAGCCTCTAATAAACATGGATCCATTCTTGCCAACGCTATTGTCAATGTCCTGAGTAAGTACTAATGTGAATGATTGTTTATCGTGCATATTACACCACTGAAATAGGATTTCGCAAGTTACTTATTCAATTTGTTCATGAAAGTGCAGTTCATAAATGTGAAAGCATGCCATTGGGATGGTACTGCATTTAAAGTTTGTACATTGCGTCAATATGTTGGCTGTTTATTTTGAAAAGTATTTCTCAAGTAGAGGACAATAATACCCTGATTTCGGAACCCTTGTTTATCATGAATTGAAAGGCGACTCAAAACTAAAACATTCCCAAACTTGTACGTATAATTTCACATTGCACCTCTTAAGGGGTAGAAGTGCAAACCATACTCTACAATACTATTGTGAATGGATTGATAGCAATGCTAGTGTTGCAGTGGCAGTAGAGTGCAATAATAATCCTGGGATGTCGGGACTTTCATATGAAGAAAGACTGGATAGACTCGGCTTGTACTCACTGGAATTTAGAAGATTGAGGGGGGATCTTATAGAAACTTACAAAATTCTTAAGGGTTACACAAAAAGCTGGAGAAACTCAGCGGGTGCAGCAGCATCTAAGGAGCGAAGGAGATAGGTGACGTTTCAGTCTGAAGAAGGGTCTCGACCCGAAACGTTGCCTATCTCCTTCGCTCCTTAGATGCTGCAGCACCCACTGAGTTTCTCTAGCTTTTTGTGTAACCCTCGATTCTCCAGCATCTGCAGTTCCTTCTTTAACAAAATTCTTAAGGGGTTGGACAAGTTAGATGCAGGAAGATTGTTCCCGATGTTGGGGGAGTCCAGAACAAGGGGTCACAGTCTAAGGATAAGGGGGAATTCCTTTAGGACCGAGATGAGGAAAACATTCTTTACACAGTGAGTGGTGAGTCTCTGGAATTCTCTGCCACAGAAGGTCGTTGAGGCCAGTTCATTGGCCATATTCAAGAGGGAGTTGGATGTGACTCTTGTGGCTAATGGGATCAGGGAGTATGGAGAGAAGGCAGGTACAGGATACTGAGTTGGATGATCAGCCATTATCATATTGAATGGCGGTGCAGGCTCGAAGGGCCGAATGGCCTACTTTTATTTTTCTATGTTTCTAATTGAACACTGAATCGGAATATTATTATTTTTTTCCATTCCTCAGAGTCATAGAATGATACAATATGGAAGCAGGCCCTTTAGCCCAACTTGCCCACACCGGCCAACATGTCTCAGCTAATCCCATCTGCCCACATTTGGTCCACATCCCTCCAAACCTGTCCTATCCATGTACCTGTCAAACTGTTTCTTAAATGGTGGAATAGTCCCTGCCTCCACTATCTCCTCTGGCAACTTGTTCCATACACCTCACCACCCTTTGTGTGAAAAAGTTACACTTCAGATTCCTATTAAATCTCTTCCCCCTTCACTGTAAATGTATGTCCTCTGGTCCTTGATATGCCTACTCTGGGCAAAAGACTCTGTGCGTCTCCCTGATCTATTCCTCTCATGTTTTTATACACCTCAAAAAGATCCTCCTGCGAGGAGGATAAAAAGTTCCTGTTTCAGAAACTCTTCTATGATCTAGAAACATTTCTCTGATGTGCTTGCTATCACATTTAATATACAACATTCTTCTGTATCTAATTGATTTTTCGAAATATTGTGTAAAATAAGACAAAGTGCTGGAGCAACTCAACATCCCTGGAGAACATGGATAGATGTTGTTTTGGTTTAGGACCCATCTTCAGACTGATTCTAAGTGGGGGAGGGGGAAAGAAAGTTGAACAAGAGGATGGTTAGGACAAAGGCTGGCAGGAAATAGGTTGATACAAATGAGGAGCTGTTTTATTTTCAGGCAGATGGTTGGACAAAGGATGAAAGGACAGAATGGGTGAAACAAAGGGATTGAAGAGTTGCAAATTGTGAAGCTAGAGGAAGGAATGTAGGTGGAGGGGAGAAATAGGTGTGAGTCCAGGTGGGGGAGGGGGTTGAGAGAGGATGGGAAAGGGTCCAGTTATAGTTACCTAAAATTGGAGAATTCATTGTTTATACTGTTTGGTTGTAAGCTGTCCAAGTAGAATATGAGGTGTTGTTCATCGACTCACTCTTTAATATTTTTCAAAATGTTAAACAAAAAATGTAAAACATCCAATGGATTGGACTTCATTTGGAACAAAAAGTGACATTTTCTGAATTGTTAAATGGGCCAAGTCTTGCTAGATTCCGACTCGCACCACCACCCTCACACCCTTGATCTGAGTCTAATCATTGTAACAATCTCTCACAACTGCAACGAGCCCCACAACCTCAATGGTTCGACAGCCTGGTCCATTCTGTAACTTGACTGTGGGCAGTGGTAGCTGTGTGTAGGATCACTGAATTCTCAATGATTTGTCGAGTCCAGAAGTAGCGTTTAAAACTTTTTATTCGGGCGCAACGGCATCAGAGCAAAGCAATAAAATCTCTGCAGATCCTAACTAAAAATTGAACATTTTCATAACTAACCAAACAAAGAAATTGGAATTACAACTCAAGGACTGAAGACAGTACATGACTAGCAGACAAGACACCGGACATTCACGGAAAACACACTGCTAAAAAGCAGGCTTCTTATCTACGTAGAGTGAATAGGAGGTATCAAGCACTATTTGTAACCTTGAGTTCAGAAGCTGTTCTTTCCCACCATGTTTAGCAAACCTGTTCCCAAGCAGTTAATGATCTTTTTTAATATACTAACCCCATCAGTTCTCTGTAGGAAGGAACTGCAGATGCTGGTTTACATTTTCCTTGATCTCCACCCCCTATGATGTCTCATTCTCACACCTTACACTTCCTTATCTCTACATCTCCCGCTCCCCTAACTGTCAGCCTGAAGAAGGGCCTCGACCCGAAACGTCACCCATTCCTTCTCTCCAGAGATGCTGTCAATCCCGCTGAGTTACTCCAGCATTTTGTGTCAATTTTCCCATCAGTTCTCTGCAACCCCTTACACTGATGTGCCTCCCACAAACAGCCCCTGATGACCTTTAGATAGCACCTGCCTTCATTAGACCTTTACAAACATCTCTGATGACAGACATTGAACAAGTTAGGTCTTTATTCTTTGGAGCGCAGAAGGTTAAGGGGGGACTTGATTGAGGTCTTTAAAATGATGAAAGGGATAGACAGAGTTGACGTGGATACGTTTTTCCCATTGAGGGTAGGGAAGATTCAAACAAGAGGGCATGACATGAGAATTAAGGGACAGAGGTTTCGGGGTAACGTGAGGGGGAACTTCTTTACTCAGAGGGTGGTGGCTGTGTGGAATCAGCTTCCAGCAGAAGTGGTGGAGGCAGGATCGATTTTAACATTTAAGAGTAAAGTGGATAGGTATATGGACGTGAAGGGAATGGAGGGGTATGATCTGAGTGCAGGTAGATGGGACTAGGGGAAAACAAATGGTCGGCACGGACTGGAAGGGCCGAGAGGGCCTGTTTCCGTGCTGTAATTGTTATATGGTTATATGGTTTATATGGTTATTTATCAACGGTTGGTAAAAATTAAAATGATTAAAACAATAATGAATAAAAATTAAAAATAGTAAATTCACCTGGAGCACCATTAGCCAACATAACTGATTGAAACGCAATTCAATCTCATTTAAACATGAAAAAAGCCTTGTCACAATTTTATTAATGGTCATTAGCCTTGTTCTTGTGAACAGGTCTGTGTTGGTTATACCAACTTTGCCTGGAGCAGAACTGAAGGGATAAATTGTGTCTTGCTCCTTGGCTCAGTAGGATATGGAGCATGCCCAGGATCAAGCCCAGTATGATACTGAAGTTACGACCTGACTTCCAGAATGTTCTTTTGCTTTCTCATATATTCATATTCTTCATATGTTCATGATATAGAAGGAGCCAGCTCTCAGGTGTCCCATCCATCCCAATTCCAACTAATTTCCCTCTAACGTGCTCTCTCTCATTAACCGATTCACCTCCTTCCCAATTGACCAACAACCTTTCCGCACACGGTCAGGGTTACTGACTTTGGGCGAGGGAGGTAACCGGAGCCTTCCTGGGGGAAACCTTCGTGGTTCACAGAGAGAAGGTGCAACTTCGGCAGACAGCTCGAGCCTGGGCCGCTGAAGCTGCGGGTTTGCTGTACTACCCGCTGCACCACTGTGTTATGTTCATGTCATGACATGGTGCTGTGTACACTGCAATAATAAACTAAACTCTAAATTGACAGGCAGTTCTCTATTGACCCACCAGCCAGTCAGTCATCAGTGCAATCAGGCATTTTGTATGAAGGATATCGACCTATTTTCTCAAGACAATCTAATCCCAATGAACTTCGCTCCTTCCTCATCCACAAGGCTGCCTTCATTTGTCTAAAGGTTTATCAAAATGATGAAATATTTAGAATTGGCAGGAAGATTACCCAGGGAGCTTGTTTTACTTGCGATACAACTTAAAAAATCAATTTGGAAGGTTGTGAAATATTTGCTATTTTATTCTAAAGGTGCATATTTAGAAAATCTAATCTTTTAAGTAAAGTTCTTGCCTCCTTCGTGTAATGAAAAGTAAAAGGGCATTTAAGAAGTCCAAATCAGATTATGTTTCATGGCGTTAACTTAAATAAAAGCATCAGTTTATTTTGGGCTGTAATTCTTTGAAAATTGTTGATGAGATGAATAATTTGAGTGAATTGGTCTGTCTAAAGGTTATCGAGCATCAGAGTGGTGTTTCATTCATTTGATTACCCACTGCAAATCGTGACTTTGATGTGCAAAACAAATTAAATGGGTCTTGTTGACATTTGATTAAGAATGACATGTTTTGGAAGATTTTTACAACCAATTATAGATGTGTCAAATAATCTGGATCTCAGCTTGAGTGCAGTGAGTCTAAGCAAGCCAAATAGAAGCAGAAATCAGAACTGAGCAATAGCTCAATAACACAAGGTTCCTGTGTGGTTTATATTTCAGACTGCGAGTAGATTGAGGTTTGTAGAAGCCCAAGTTAGAAACACTTCATTTAAACAGCGTAAGGTAAAGCAGTTGGTGAATCTGCTTCATTTATCACTAATGTATATGAAAATTCTCAGTATAGTTGTCATTAGGCTGAATTGTTACGTTGGTAACATTTCATTACGGTCACTGTAAGCTTATTTATAGTCTTACTGAAGACAATAACTGAAAAGGAAGGAGCATTGCACACAATTGGTGGGGTATTGTGCACCGTATTGGCCTCTATACCCGAGAAGACTCCAGAGTAGTTGGCAGCAATAAATCATGTTTATAGTCTCAGAATCATTGCTGGAAAGGGTAGCATATGTGTCCCAAATTAGCCTAGATAAAATGATGCCGATCCGTCTGCGTGATGTGATTCTTGTCATGAAGGTATGCTTCTCCACGGTTAAGTAAGCAAACCCAAGACCCTGTTTCAGCAACAATGGAGAAGCAGTGATTCTACCTTGAAATCAGAATGGCCAGTGATTTGGAAGGAAACTAGTATGATTGTTCCCATACGACTACCTGCGACTGTATATTCTGACTTGTAAAGCTTGCTGATTCTGGAGAGTTGTTGAAGATTACTTGGTGGGGTTTTGGCTGTGCATTTTGTGGATGGCATGCGGCAGTTGTCATGGTGGGCTCACCAACTGGGTTGCTTTGCACTTGATGGTGCACTTGCCCTTGCATTTGATGAGTGTTCACTTTAGCCCATCTCAACAGTGACAGACCTGATGGCCACTCTACTATTATTACTTGGGAACTCAGAGGCCATGACATCGACATTGTTGCACTGAGTAAAACAAGTTGGGCAAGAGATGGGCATCTTCAAGAAAAGGCGCCAGTATACTTCCTCCTGGAGTGGTAAACTGGAAGAGGGACATTGTTTTCATGGAGTGAACTTAGGCTACAAGAATGAGCTAGTTAACCTCGTGGTCATATATTAGAAACACACACAATTCCTACTGAAGTTGCAGATGGAGTGCAGCACCTCAGTTCTCAATGCTTATACGAAATAGACAAATCAGGCTGTTTATACTATTCCGTAGTTTATAGCTCAGCATTCTTGTTCCAGTCGTTTCAATCTCAGGAATGGTAAATGGCAAAAAAAGAACATACTTAAAATAACATGAAGCTTCAAACATTTAGATGTCCCCAAATTGAAGGAAATGATCCTTTTGTGTTTAATTTTACTTTTCTATCACTATTCACTGACAGATCTTGCCCCAATGATGTTGACTCCTGATGACCAGCGATACATTTCAATAGAAGGGGGAGTGACGCGTCTTCACTGTAAAGTGTTCGGTTCTCCTATACCTACTGTATTCTGGTAAGTACTGGATTCATCAAGAAGAAAATATATCCCGATGAAACTGAACAATATAATATATAAGAAGAATCCAATTATTCACAGTATAATACGAATTTGGAAACACATAAAATTAACTTTAAAATTAAGAGATTTATCGCTTCTTTCCCCAATAGCTAACAATCCCACATTTAAACCATTTATTATTGATAAAGCGTTTATCCATTGGGAAAGAATAGGAATTAAAATGATCGGAGATATGTATGAAATGGGAAAACTTTTATCATTCCAACAATTACAACTAAAATATAACCTGAAGAGTAACCAGTATTTCAAATATCTTCAAATTCAAGATTATTTGAAAAAATATATACAAGGATATCAAACTCTAACCTCAGATGTATTAGAGGAAGGAATGAATAGAAAGGCAGAATCAAGCAACTTAATATATTTATATAATATAATTTTAAATATAGAAACACCAATGACAGAGGCAATTAGAAGGGACTGGGAACAAGAGTTATTGATAAAAATTCCGAACGACGGATGGGAAAAAAAATCTATTATATGTACATAAATGTTCGATTAATGTAAGGCATAACCTAATTAAATTAAAAATTTTACACAGATTATATTATGATTTTACACAGATCATAATATGATTAGTTTTAATCTGCAATTTGAGAAGGAGAACGTTAAATCGGAAGTGGCAGTGATGCAGTTGAACAAAGGGAACTATGAAGGCATGAGAGGGGAGCTGGCCAAAGTAGACTGGAAAGGGATCCTAGCAGGAATGATGGTGGAACAGCAATGGCAGGAGTTTCTGGGCATAATCCAGAAGACACAGGATCATTTCATTCCAAAAAGGAAGAAAGATTCTAAGGGGAGTAGGAAGCAACCGTGGCTGACAAGAGAAGTTAGGGATATAAAAAAACTAAAAGAAAAGATGTATAACACAGCAAAGAGTAGCCGGAAGCCAGAGGTTTGGGAAACTTTCATAGGACAACAGAAGGAAACAAAACGGGCTGAAAAGATGAAGTATGAGGGGAAGCTGGCTAGGAATATAAAGAAGGACAGTAAAAGCTTCTTTAGATATGTTAAGGGAAAAAGAGTAGCAAAGTCAAATGTGGGTCCCTTGAAGGCAGACATGGTTGAAATAATTATGGGCCACAAGGAAATGGCAGACGAGTTGAATAGGTACTTCAGATCTGTCTTCACTAAGGAGGACACAAACAATCTCCCAGATGTACTGGAGGACAGAAGATCTAAGGGGGTAGAGGAACTAAAATTAATATTCATTAGGTGAGAAATAGTATTGGGTAGGCTAATGGGACTGAAGGATAATAAATCCCTTGGCCCTGATGGTCTGCATCCCAGGGTCCTCAGGGAGGTGGCTCTAGAAATAGTGGACGCATTGGTGATTATTTTCCAATGTTCAATAGATTCAGGATCAGTTCCTGTGGATTGGAGGATAGCTAATGTTATCCCACTTTTCAAGAAAGGAGCGAGAGAGAAAACGGGGAATTACAGACCTGTTAGCCTGACTTCGGTGGTGGGAAAGATGCTGGAGTCAATTATTAAAGAGGTAATAATGGAGCATTTGGATAGCAGTAAAAGGATTAGTCCAAGTCAACATGGATTTATGAAAGGGAAATCATGCTTGACGAATCTTCTGGAATTTTTTGAGGATGTGACAAGTAAAATGGATGAAGGGGTGCCAGTGGATGTAGTGTATCTAGACTTTCAGAAAGCCTTTGTTAAGGTCCCGCACGGGAGACTGGTGACTAAAGTTAGAGCACATGGCATTGGGGATAGGGTGTTGACATGGATAGAAAATTGGTTGGCAGACCGGAAGCAAAGAGTAGGTGTGAATGGGTCATTTTCAGAATGGCAGGCAGTGGCGAGTGGAGTGCGGCAAGGCTCGGTGTTGGGGTCGGAACTGTTTACCATATATATTAATGATTTGGAAGAGGGAATTAGGAGCTACACTAGCAAGCTTGCGGATGACACAAAGCTGGGTGGCAGTGTGAACTGTGAAGAGGATGTTACGAGGTTGCAGGGGGACCTGGACAGGTTGATTGAGTGGGCAGATGCGTGGCAGATGCAGTATAATATAGATAAATGTGAGGTTATCCACTTTGGCGGCAAAAACAAGGGGGCAGATTATTATCTCAATGGGGTTAGGTTAGGTAAGGGGGAGGTACAGCGAGATTGTACACCAGTCCTTGTACACCAGTCACTGAAAGTTGGCGTGCAGGTACAGCAGGCGGTTAAGAAAGCTAATGGAATGTTGACCTTCATAACAAGAGGATTTCAGTACAGGAGTAACAAGGTTCTTCTGCAGTTGTATAGGGCTCTGGTATGACCACATCTGGAGTATTGTGTACAGTTTTGGTCTCCTAATTTGAGAAAGGACATCCTTGTGATTGAGGCAGTGCAGCGTAGGTTCACAAGATTGATCCCTGGGATGGCGGGACTGTCATATGAGGAAAGATTGAAAAGACTAGGCTTGTATTCACTGGAGTTTAGAAGGATGAGGGGGGATCTTATAGAAACATATAAAATTATAAAAGGACTGGACAAGCTAGATGCTGGAAAAATATTCCCAATGTTGGGTGAGTCCAGAACCAGGGGCCACAGTCTTAGAATAAAGGGGAGGTCATTTAAGACTGAGGTGAGAAAAAACTTTTTTATCCATAGAGTTGTGAATTTATGGAATGCCCTGCCACAGAGAGCAGTGGAGGCCAAATCACTGGATGGATTTAAGAGAGAGTTGGATAGAGCTCTAGGGGTTAGGGTTGGGGTTGGGGTTAGGGTTAGGGTTAGGGTTAATGAAATTTTTGGAACTTTTACAAAACTATTCAACACCAAATTGAACCCCAATACAGAATTGATTATCTTTGAATCAATGGAAGAGGTACGTAAAATAACTACGTCCAGAGAAGCTCTCTTTAATTATGGTTTAATAACATCAAAAAAACTTATACTCAAATTCTGGAAAAATGCAACCACGCCAACATTCAAAATGTGGATTTCAAATATGTCAGAAACGCTACATCTTGAAGAAATGAGATTCCTCCTATTAGGCAAAGTAGACCAATTCCTAAAGATTTCTTACAAGCATATGGTGCATCATAATATAACTTTAGAAATTAAATGGTTCAGAACCGGGTGACGGATGGGTAAATATATTAAATAGGTATATCTCTCCTAATTTCTTTTCTTTCTATTTTCTCTTTTTCATTCAACCTTCTTAGCTTCTTATCTCTGCTCTCTGTCTCTTTCGCTATCTGTTTCTACTTGCTTGTCTATCTATCTCGACACCCTTTATTTCCCTTTTTCTTTCACTGCTCTTTTATTATTAAATTAAAAATAAGCAGTTGTACAAGAATGGTAATGTGTATGTATGTATTAGGTACCTAGGTACCACATTACTGTACTTCTAACAAAAATAAAAAAATTAAAAAAAAAATAAAAAAGAAGAAAATATGTTGTACAATCTTACCATCTAAGAAAACAGTGGATCTGGCGGGGTCAATCCACGACCAGACTATCCAAGTCACTGGGCAGAAAGCATCATCACCAAGGCTTTCAAACAACCACCAAGACTTTGCTTGGTTGATGGTGAGAAAGGCTCTTTGCGCCCAATCTTTCCTGTATGTTCAGTGTATTGGCAGCACCACATACCATTCTCATGATGGCTGCATTGGAAATGGAAACCATTAATCATCTCCTCGTTGAATGTGTTTTTGCCAGGAAAATCGTGGATGAGATGCAGGTGGATATTTGTCGAGGTCTGTCCGTGCCAGCTGCTGCATTATGGAGGGTTCAGTACCATACAGGCCGTTGCCAGGGATAAATATGAGACAAATATCACCTGCTGCTGGCAAACCGTCAACACCCTCCAACCTGTCTGAAGCTCACAGGCCTTCCAGAACATGCTATTGCTCACATGCAAGTGCTGCAGTCTGACTTGGTTGAAGATCCAGCATTATGTGCTGGATGCACTAAAGGGCCTGTCCCACTTTGGCAAGTTTTTCGGCGACTACAGGTGACTAGGCTGTCGCCACATGGTCACAGGGTGACGCCTGTATGGTCGTGCGTTGTCGTCTCAAGAATCGTAGCTTTTTTCTTGTCGCCGCTGGATTTTGAAATGGTCAAAACTTTTCCGCGACTGTGGGCTTGACGTAGCTTGTCTTCTCCTGTCATAGGCGCTGTCATAGGATGATGCAGGATGTCACCAGGTGATGTAGGTTGTTGCCAGGTGATGTAGGTTGTCGCCGGGTGATGACTTTGGTGAATTCCATTGGCGACTACCTACGTCAACCGGCGACAGGTACCGGCGACTGAATTGTCTTCAGTTGTGCCAACAGGGTCGTCGCTTGTCATGGGTGGATGTAGGGTGACTTCAGTTGTTGTAGGTTGTCGCTTGTGTGGTCGTCGGCTGTCGTAGGTGTTTTCGTAGGTGGACGTCCTAAGTCGCGAAGACTTTGGTCGGCAGTTGTCGTAGCTTGACGTCGACTAGGTGGTAGGTTGTCGTAGGGCGACTTCAAACTGTGACTGTTCCCGTCAGTCGCAGAAAAAATCACCTAAGTTGGACAGGCCTTTAAAGCTTTGGATGACCATTGCAAGATCTTTGCTGGAGTAACGAACACCCAAATCACACAGATTACTTAAAGTCTGTGTTAACACCCCGAAATTCTGAAGAAGGGTTTCGGCCCGAAATGTTGTCTATCTCCTTCGATCCATAGATGCTGCTGCACCCGCTGAGTTGCTCCAGCATTTTGTGTACCCCCGAAAGACATTGTTTGCTGAAAGGATGTTACTGAATGAGAACTGAATGTTCCATAATGTAACAAGTTAATGGAATCAAGGGAAATGGGGAGAAAGCAGGAACAGGGTAATGATTCTGGACGATCAGCCATGATCATGTTGATTGGCGGTGCTGGCACGAAGGGCCGAATGGCCAACTCCTGTACCTATTTTCTATGTTTTTATGCTTTGAAAATATAAATTTCAATTATCAATATTGAATACATGAGACTTTTTAATGAATTGAATAACTAGTGAAATAAAAAAAGAATCAGTTCTGCTCTAAAGCGTAATGTAAATTTTAAACCCTAGTTCTTTATGCATCACCATTGTTACACTATTTATAAATTAAAAATAGACATGATCTTTACCCATGTTTTTGCTAGGCTAAAGGAAGACATGGAAACACCACTTGAGGGCTCTAACTATTTTGTGCACGAAAATAATACTTTGGAAATAAAGGATGTTCAGAGGGAAGATGCTGGATTCTACACGTGTTGGGCAAATAATGAAATGGGAAATGAAACAACTACCTGCATGTTAGAAGTCAGGGGTAAGTTGATTTAGTTTATTTAGCAGTTTTTTAATGTAATCTATTACATTGTTAATCTATACCTGCACTGTTTTAAACAATAATGTAGTAATTTTAATGAATCTTCTTTGATTTTAATTGATTCTTTAAAAGAAATAAGGGCTTTGTATAGCAAATAATTGTCATTTATTATCAACAATCAATATTTTTTCTCTTCTTCTCCCTCATTTTAAAATGTCCGCCTTGTGAAGCTTAATGCAATGTAATCGTCTTTTTGGTGAATCCGTTCTCAAGTTTTCATCCTTTTTACACTCTGACGACCAATGCTTAGTGTTAAACATTGATTGATATTGCAGTCTTTAGGTGGGAAGTGATTTTTTAATTTAACACGGCTGCTCAATTGTGCAATCAAGCAAGCATCACGATCAACACTGCACTGGGCTACCACTGGGAGGTTAACCATCAGACATACAATAAATCTTCATTTTGAGGTTGTGTAACTATTTTCAATCCTGGAGTTTTATGTAACCTTATAAAATGCCTATGTTTTGTAAAGAGAAAGAGATTGTAAAAATCGCACAGCCCAAGGACTTGAACTGCCTGATACGAACGGTTGCCTTGGTTACAACAGATTTTGTCCGCTATAACCAAAATCCATTATAAACTGTTCTGTAATAACGAGGGTAAACTGTATCTTAATGCTTAGCATCAAAATCCTATGAAAACATTCAGTCTCCATTTTGTTCTTTGAAAAGTTTGTAAAATAGTTTTACCCGCACGGTGGCGCAGCGGTGGAGTTGCTGCCTTATGACGCCAGAGACCCGGGTTCGATCCCGACCACGGCTGCTGACTGTATGGAGTTTGTACGTCTTCCTGTAACCGGCGTGTATTTTCCCCAGGATCTCCAGTTTCCACCCACACTCCAAAGATGTACATGTTTGCAAGTTAATTGGCTTGGTATAATTGTAATGGTAAATGATGAAGGTAATGTTAAAACTGTAAATTGTCCGTTGTGTGTGTAGGACAGTGTTAGAGTTTGGAGATTGCTGGTCAGCGTGGATTCTGTGGGCTGAAGGGCCTGTTTCCCTGCTGTATCTTTACACTAAACTTAAAACCCTCTTGTTTGGCAGTTGCGAGAATTGTTCAGACAGACTGGTTGCAGAACCCACAGTGCCCTCCATAATGTTTGGGACAAAGACCCATCATTTATTTATTTGCCTCTGCACTCCACAATTTGGGATTTGTAATAGAAAAAAAAATCACATGTGGTTAAAGTGCACGTTGTCAGATTTTATTAAAGGCCATTTTTATACATTTTGGTTTCACCATTTGGAAATTACAGCTGTGTTTATACATAGTTCCCCCATTTCTGCTGTTTATGTTCAACTCAGGTTTCCTCCATTGCTCATTCCTCACCTTAGCCTCTCAGTATTTCGATTTTTTTTTTCACCTTTTCCTGATCTCAGCAATTTGCCTCAGCCACCATTTAGAATACATTTTATTTTAGTTCCTCTTACTTCTTCAATGGATTTGTTAATTGTGTTTATCCTGTATTTCTGGTCCCTGGTTATATTCTAAGTTACTTTTTCAAACTCATTCATGTTTTTAAAGGGCCTTTAGTCAGTTACCTGCTAGTATTTTATTTTCTAAAGAATAGTCCGAACCTATTCAGTTTTTTCCTGTTAGCTCTAATCTCTTTGGCCTTGGAAATTCTCCACTGCTTTGCTTTGTACAATGTAGACCAGCACAAATGTGGCTTCACCAAGACTCCATACATTCAGCTTTTTATTCTATACAATGCTTTATTAAAGTGCTACCAACTTGCTAATTATACCCTTTGCTCTGCATCCTCATTTTTTTTTTCTGAAAGGACAGTTACATTTTTGCACAGCTGCTGTCTACAGTGCCAGAGACCCGAGTTTGATCCTGACTATGGGTGCTGTTTGTATGGAGTTTGTATGTTCTCCCTTTGTCTGTGTGGGTTTTTACCGGGTGCTCTGGTTTCTCCCTACACTCCAAAGATGTGCAAGATAATTGGTTTCTGTAAATTGTCATCAGTGTGTAGGGTAGAACAAGTGTATGTCTGAACACTGGTCTGCGTGGACTTGGTGAGCCTGTTTATGCACTGAACCTCTCAACTAAACTAAACTAATGACCCCTGTGTCGGGGGTTATGGGGAGAAGACAGGAGAATGGGGTTAGGAGGGAGAGAGAGATCAGCCATGATTGAATGGCGTAGACTTAATGGGGCGAATGGCCCAATTCTGCTCCTGTCATTTTTAACTGTCTGTGCAAAAATCAGTTTGCAATTTGCTTATCCAGTCTAAGTTTTCTAATATCTCCTGAGGTTGTAAATTGCTTGTTCTAAGCTTCCCCCCAGTCTAGTTTCAGTCAAAAATCACTGAATCAAGCACTTGAACAACTAATCTTTATTTTAACAAAACACAATTACAGTTCAACTACTATACCTATCCCACCGCAGGTTCGATCCTCGTATCTGTCTGTTCAAGCCCTCTAGGCCTCGCTCAAATAGACACTCCAGAAAGTCACGTAGTCCCAAGCGCTCTCCCAGAAGATCGATGCTGGATGTTGTGGCGGCGGACCTTTATAGGTCCCGGGACCTTGAGGGGCTGAACCACATGGGGGTGGTCTCTGAACAATCCAATTACAGATTAACCCCATACATGACAGACATTTCCCTAACCCAATAATACAGCAGCTCAATACATTATATTCAAACCGGACTTCTCAAGGAAGTCAACAGAAACATTTACCCTGATCTGCAAAAAAGACAAGGTTCAATACCTCATCCAATGCACACTCAGCAAAGTTGAACTCTGCAACATTATTTACAATTATTTACAAGTATCATCGATACTTTTTTGCATATCTTTCATTCATTGTTCTTTATCTCTCCACATCACTGTCTATATCTCTCGTTTCCCTGATCCCTGACCAGTCTGAAGAAGGGTCTCGACCCGAAACGTCGCCTATCTCCTTCGCCTCTTAGATGCTGTTGCACCCGCTGAGTTTCTCCAGCTTTTTGTGTAACCCTCGATTCTCCAGCATCTGCAGTTTCTTCGTTAACACTTTACATGGTGTATGTCTGGTTTGCAGTCATCCAATCCATTCTATGCATTTTGCATCTAATTGACAGGGTCTCCAGATGTTCTTATTCTTTTCTTGCAACTTGTATCTCGGTTCTAGACAAACTGGAACCACTCCGCAGCTTATCCCCGTTCTGCAGAGAGCACTTTCAAATTGACCAAATCTCCCAGCAGCCATGAAGCTTTTACCCCATTTTAGAGTCCTAGCCTCTCCAATTTGGCCAGGATTAACAAGGTAATGTCCCATTGTTCCCCAGTGTTAACTTTACCCCACAGAACAGGGAATCTGCACATTGTTATATTCAGTTACTTGCTCCTTTGTCCAATTCATTTCCAATCTGCATTATGAATAAAAGTGATTCTAGCTCTAATCCTAATGGAATACCTCTCTCCTATTTGTATAACCACTTTACCATTACTCACAGCTTTCGATTCTTGGCCAATTTACTTCTGTTCCTCTGTCTGCTCCCTGACTGACAATGCGCCTACCTTTGGACTTGATAAAGTGGGACGGATCAAGCTGATCGATATGCAAGCACCTTTGGCAAAGCCCTGATCCTGCTGTCCTTCCAAACCTTCTGGGTCCAGATGGCGAAATGGCATTGGATGGTGCAGTGATCTCTGCCATTTGACAGGAGGCAGTGATGTGGGTGGAGCTTTGCTGACTGTAAAGCTGTCGAGGATTTATGGGTTTGAAGAAGGGTCCCGACCTGAAATGTCACCCCATCCTTTTTCTCCATAGATTCTGCCTGACTCGCTGAGTTACTCAAGCATCATGGAGTTAAACATTTACAAAATGTCACAATTTGATAAGCTCTAGGGGCAGAATTAGGCCATTCGGCACATCAAGTCTACTCCACCATTCAATCATGGCTGATCTATCCTTCCCTCTCAATCCCATAGTCCCATAACTCCTGATACACTTACTAATCAGTGCCATGGGCATTCATGTAGATGGTATTCTTCACTTAACAAGCAGAGGTTTTGACTTTTTCTGTGCTGTGAGAATGGGGTGGGGGAAATTGTGGTTCTGAGTTATGACCAGGTTAATTGGAAGCTCGGCTGCCTGTTGGGTTAAGGCAGGCTTGAGCACGTTTGCAGCTGTGACTCGGGTAAGCTTGGTAAAGACAGCAGTGTGGCCACAGCCCATGGGAAATTGAAGTGCACTGCGGATGACAAAAGGTGATAAGCATTTGGTTGGGACTTTGTGATCCTGTGGCGATGGGTTCTTGTGTGGCTGATGGGAGAGGTGGACACGGTGGTGTGGGAGGTGAGAGTGGTTGCTGGTAGTTGGATGAGAGTGTGAGCATGTTTGCCGTTGGTCTCTTCCAGCTGCACCTGCTTATTTCAGATTGAAAATGATTGGAAAAAGAACAGGAAATTGGTTTATATATTTATTTTGGCACAATATGTAATTATGTCCCTGTCTGCAAAATGAAGCAGCTTCAATAACACTTTTAAAAATGGTATTGAATCATTTCTTCAAAGAGTAACTTTGCTAGGTTGGTGTAAGAGCATGTGAATGGACTATTCAATTAGTTCTTTCAATGAGCTACCACAGCCAAAATCAACTGATTGGCATGTTTGCCCTCTTTAATGTTATCATTGCAGCAAATTGAATACCAAGTGATTCACTGTATTTTACCGTGTGGATTTTTTCCGAGATCTTTGGTTTCTTCCCACACTCCAAAGACGTACAGGTATGTAGATTAATTGGCTTGGTGTATTGTGTAAATTGTCCCTAGTGTGTAGGATAGTGTTAATGTGCGGGGATCGCTGGTCGGTGCGGACTCGGTGGGCCGAAGGGCCTGTTTCCATGCTGTAACTCTCAACTAAGCTAAACTAATCACTGCATTCCACCTCGGTATAGACACAGTTAGATACAATGCAAATTATTAGCTGCATTATTGCATCCAGGAGGAGATCCTGTGAATTTCTAATGCTGTTTGGCATGATGTTTTCCAGCCACATGACAAAATATTTTTTTGAAGGCAACAGGAGAGGGAGAATAGATAGTTTAGTTTATTGTCACATGTATAGAGGTAGAGGAAAAAAAGCTTTATGTTGTATGCTAAACAGTCAGCGGAAATTCTGTACATTTTTAGTTTAGTTTAGAGATACAGCATGGAAACAGGCCCTTTGTTTCACCGAGTCTGCATCGGCCAGCGATCCCCGTAAACTAGCACTATCCTACACATGATGGACATTTTTTACCAAAACGGGGAGAATGTACCAAAGCGGTCACGGGGAGAATGTACAGTCACCGTACAGACGGCATCCACAGACAGGTTCCAACCCCGCGTCTCTTGCACTGTAAGGCAGCAACTCTGGCGCTGCACCACCACCATGTCGCCCAAACGATTGCAATCGAGCCATCCACAAAGCTTGAAACTTTGAGGAAAATTAAATGTTCCAAAGGTGCATCAAAATCTCACAGAATTCTTATTGTCGTTGGGTTGGCAAAGGAAATTATTTCTGTGGTTCTCAAGCTTCAGGAGAAGTCTGAAGGTGGCAGTGTTGTATTAAATAGTGGCAATAAGCTCAGCAGCACCATCAGCAGGAGTTTAGTGGTACTACAGGCCATGCAACAGGAGTGAGAGCAAGTGGTCCAAGAGCAGGCAACACTCTTGCAGAGACGCACACTAACTGGCCGGATGGTGGACTGCATAAGGAGTCCAGACCACCGTCTAGGTAGTGGGATGGGGATTCCGATCCCCATGGCGGAATGTGGATGGTCTTAATGCAGCAGCACATATAGAAGTCGGTGTCAGTGTCCTTTCCGAGGGCAACATCACCAGCACCAAAGCTCTGAACATCCTCAACCAGCCCTCCGTTTTTCCCGGTATATCTCCAGTGGCTGGAGCCCGATACTAATGTCTCTGTGGCTGCCGACGATTTGCTGATAGAAAAGGCCATTCTCAGCATCTACACTATATAAAGTGCAACCTCCTCACTAACTGAAGCGAATTACCGGCAATGACCAGTAAAAATGGAAAAGAAAATGCATCCTGGATGACACTGAGCATGTAAAGTCCCTGTGATGGGACCATGAAGCCAAGGAGCAGACAACTTAACGAGGCAACTTAAATAGCTACTGGCTCACAGGGGACATAATCTGTGGGTCCACAAACACCGACAGTACTGGAGCAGAAGAAAGTCTGAAGAAGGGTCCCAGCCAGAAATGTCTCCCATCCATGGTCTCCAGAGATGCTGTCTGACTTGCTGAGTTACACCAGCAATTAAAAAATATAAACCAGCATCTGTATTTCCTTGTTATTACAGAAGAAAGTCCTCCTTGCCTCGATGGGTCTGCCCAAGAAGAATAAACTTTATTTGTGCTGCAGTGCTGCCTTCAAACAGCTGAAATATTCTGTAAAACATCTTCAATTTTACGCTGTCAGTGGCAGTGATCAGAATTGGAGGCCCATTCTGCAAATACAGAAATGCAAATGTGCACAGACTGAAGACTGGTCCTGATCTGAAACGTTGCCTATCCATGTTCTCGCTGAGTTATTCCTGCACTTTGTGTCTTTTATTATGCGGAGGTCTGCCCTTGCCACAATTTACCTCCATTTCAGAGACACATGTTCTCACCATAAGAAAAATAAATTATACTTTAATTTCAAGTCGTGTTAGCACTGGGAAATTTGCTTCTGCCATCCTATTTCAGCCAGCTGTGTTGCAGGCAAATTTAACCCAGGATTTGAATGGAGATTGTCAGCCCTATAGATTAGAAGGGAAAAGGTAAACCCAGTTGTCTATCTTTTTGCATTCATTATGAATCAGCCTACTTGGTGTCAAGTTGGGAAAAGGGGAAGTACAAAAAGATCTGGGAGTCCTTGTTCATCACTCAATGAAAGAAAGCATGCAGGTACAGCAGGCAGTGAAGAAAGCTAATGGCATGTTGGCCTTCATAACAAGAGGAGTTGAGTATAGGAGCAAATAGGGTCCTTCTGCAGTTGTACAGGGCCTTAGTGAGACTCACCTGGAGTATGGTGTGCAGTTTTGGTCTCCAAATTTGAGGATGGATATTCTTGCGATTGAGGGAGTGCAGCGTAGGTTCACCAGGTTAATTCCAGGGATCGGTGGACTGTCGTATGTGGATAGAATGGAGTGGCTGGACTTGTATACTCTGGAATTTAGAAGGATGAGAAGGAATCTTTTTGGAACATATAAGATTATTAAGGGTTTGGACACGCTAGAGGCAGGAAACATGTTGCCGATGTTGGGGGAGTCCAGAATCAGGGGCCACAGTTTATGAATAAGGGGTAAACCATTTAGAACGGAGATGCGTAAAAACCTTTTCAAACCGAGGGTTGTGAATCTGTGGAATTCTCTGCCTCCAAAGGCAGTGGAGGCCAATTCTCTCAATGCTTTCAATAGATAGGGCTCTTAAAGATAGTGGAGTCTGGGGTTTATGGTGAGAAGGCAGGAGCGGGTACTGATTGTGGATGATCAGCCATGATCACAGTGAATGGCGGTGCTGGCACGAAGGGCCGGATTACCCACTCCTGCACCTATTGTCCATTGATGAGCATCCCATTGATTAGCTTAAATAGTCACTTAATATTCACTCTCCAACATCATTATGCAGTGGCTCCAGTGTGTACCATCTTTATATCATTAAATGCATTGAATTTATTAACATAGGTTAAACGAACAGCAAATACCTTCTCCAAGAACAAAGGGCTGCTGGTGCAAGGAAACACCATCTCTGGATTTCCACCAAGTCGCACACATGGAAATATTTATCTGTCTCTTCCCAAGGGCAATTAAGGATGGGCACTAAATGCTGGTCTTGTCAACGATGCCCAGAAAAAGGAAGAAAACAACCAAAAAAACAACTGGCAAAAAGCAGATCAGGCAAGAGGAGGGAAAACACTTTGAAAGAACAGGGCTCATCGGACAATGATTAAATTGTTTGACCAACAATTTAGTCCAGTTTTTTTTTTACAATTGACTGAAAATGCACTTAAGATTCTAATCCGAAAGCCACAACTCTCACCATGCCGAACATTGCAAAGAAACACCTGTTTTACACAGAAAGTTAAACTTTTGAGCAAATTAGTGACTGGATGGAATCAGTACAATTGTATTCAAGTATCAATAATTTAAGTTTATTTTCCTTGCTCCTGATGTTGTTTGGCTTGGCAACAGTGGTAGAATTTTTATCATTTGTAGCTCAGCCCTCTGAAAGGCAGAAGCTGAAACTCGGGGTTGAACCTTGGTTTTGATTTCACAGTTTATTTATTTACTTGTGGAGTACTGTGTACTGCTGTGATGATTAATTTGTGAGACAATTGAATTAAATGCACAGAGGGCTGTGGGGACCAAGTCAATGGATATTTTTAAGGTGGAGATTGACAGATTCTTGACTCGTACGAATGTCGGGGGTTAAATGGAGAAGGCAGAAGAATGGGGTTGGGAGGGAAAGATAGATCAGCTATGATTGGATGACGGAGTAGACTTGATGGGCCGAATGGCCGAATTCTGCTCCTATAACTGGAATTACCAAAACAATTTCCAGCTGCAAATTGTTGTCATGCTGCTTAATTAAAGAAAACAAAAGAATCTCTATACTTATTTCACATTATCTGACAGCCATTTTCCCACAGTTGGCTCTGGGGAGTATAATTATTCCGGAACACTTGGGCTCATTAAAAATAGACGATACATTAAAGCAGAATCTTGCTTATCATGAAAGGGAATTTTTTGTGTTGGATAAAATGGGAAGATCGATTGCAATTATATTCATATCATTTTTGTTCAATTATATGGTTTTCTTCCATGTGGGACACCTCAAGCATCTATTATAAAATGAACTGGGAAACTGGAATGGATTGTGACAGGTGGAATCTATTTTACTTTCATTACTGGCGTTTGTACAGACTGTTCTTGTGTTTTTTTCCCTTCCACCACCCAGGCTGTTTATTTCACTGCATGAAGCATTTAAGCACCACACTAATTAGACTTTTGGTCATCACCATATTTTACTGTGAATGAATCAGAACTCTCGTTTAGCACTGCAGCATGCTGGCACCAATTCCATCAATTAAAACTAATTTAATTTAAAACAAATTATTACTGATAATTTTGCTGAATTGAGTAAGGGTTTATATCAAGGGTAGGAGAAACAAAGAAGCAAATCAGACATTTAAAAAGAACCAGAGGACTCGGCAATCATGTTATTACCTCACCTTGCTTGTGCATTGGAGAGGGATGAATCATCATCAATCCTCTGTGTGAATGATGCAGTGTGAGTGACTTCTCTTGCCAATTATTCAGCAGCAGTGACAATTTCTCTTCCACCAGCTCCTTGCATATTGCTGCAAGCATTGGCTTTGGACAACACAGCAAGCCTGGATGCGTGGGATGCAGCATGCGACGCTGTATCTGCTGACTGTGGCAAGCTTGTTTGCCCAGGCTGGTGCACTGCTGCCCTGGAAGCTGGTTTCACCTTTCCTTTCCCACTGACTGGCGATATCTGATGGGAATCTTTTTGTCACTTGGCTGGCCATGTGCAATTAGTGGCACCGTGGCGCAGTTGTTGAGTTCCTGCCTCGCAGTGCCAGGGACCTGGGTTTGATCCTGACCGTGGGTGCTGTCTGTGCAGAGTTTGTACGTTCCCCCTGCTGACTGCGTGGGTTTTCCCGAGGGGCTCCAGTTTTCTCCCACAATCCAAAATCGGAAAGGTTTGTAGATTAATTGGTTTCAGTAAAATTGCTGTACGGCACAGACTTGGTGGGCTGAAGAGTCTATTTCTGTGTTGTATCTGTAATGCCTAATCCCGCTTGGGATTCAAAATGCATGGAACTGCAGCTGCTGGAATCATGAGCAAAACACAAAGTGATGGAGTAACTCAGCAACTCAGGCAGCATTTTGGAGGGAATGGACAGGTGTCGTTTCTGGTCTGGACCGTTCTTCAGACTGATAAAGAAGGGTCCCGACCCGAAACGTTGCTTTTCCATCCCCTCCATTTATGTTGCCTGACTGGCTGGGTTACTCCTGATCTTGCCTCGACTTGTCTGATGAATCAGTTGACTCTTGACATCTTAGCTTTCCTATTACATTGTAGTGTGGTTGTATCTTGGCAATAATGCAGGCCTCTTAATGCTGATGGTTGGCAGACATCTTGATCATTCTCCCCTCCTCAGGCCAAGTTTGTACGGAATTGAACGGTTTCTCAATTAACCCACATTTCCCCTTTCTATGACGCACACATAATTTTCAGCACATGAAATTTATTTTCAAACTATTATTTGTGAAATTAATTTAACGGTATGTTCTGTAATTTTCAGTACCATATATATTACTATGTGCACCTTCAAAAAATATATTAATGTAAAGAATAAATGACAATAGATCGAATGAAGATGCAAGACACTGCTTGGATAAATTGTCATTTAAAGAGGAGTGAAGATAATCTTGCGGTGGTATTGGTGGTGGTGCAGAAGACTAGGCACGAGATAACTTCTCAAAGGAGGTGGTTGTGCAGTTGTGACAGGCAGTTTAGCTACTGGGGTATCGCAAATAAATAACAAATCAGTCAGATGAAAAGATCTTAGTGAACCTCAACAATTAGTTTTTAGAAAAGACTGACGTACACAGGATTGGGTCTACAAATTTGCAACTGATAGAGTCATAGTTGCCTATTAAGTTGGCATTTGCTGGAGTCAAGGGTTGCTCCACATGGGACTGCCTGAGTTTGGAAAGAATTGAATGGTGGGCTGCTTTGGGACAATGCACTCAGACATTGAATGCAGATCACAAGAATGTGAGTTTGCGTTGGGAATCTTGTGGGAAAAATATTCCAGGAGAGTTCAGAGAGGAAAGTGGAAGAAAATAGGTCCAGGTAATAAAAGCATCTGGATATCCAGAGGGTTGATTGAAAAGATGGAAGGACATGTTGGAAATGTGCAGCAGGTCAGGTTGTACGTGCAGGGAGAGAAACAGAATTGATGTTTTGTGCCTCTAAAGGTTAGAGGTGAAGTAAAATATGGAAGAAGGCAAAAAGATAGCAAAGAATTAAAGGAATGTCTAATAGGTAGGGAGGCAGGAGACATGAAATATCTCATAACAAGAGGAGTTGCGTATAGGAGCAAAGAGGTCCTTCTGCAGTTGTACAGGGCCTTAGTGAGACCACACCTGGAGTATTGTGGGCAGTTTTGGTCTTATAAGTTGAGGAAGGACATTCTTGCTATTGAGGGAGTGCAGCGTCAGTTCATAAGGTTAATTCCCGGGATGGCGGGACTGTCATATGCTGAGAGAATGGAGCGGCTGGGCTTGCACACACTGGAATTTAAGATGAGAGGGGATCTTGTTGAAACAATAAGGTTACTAGACTAAGTGGGACCCGGTAGGTCACAGTCACACGGGAGGCCTGGTTCCCCAACGCAACCTATTCTCCATCGCAATATTCCACCACTCACCCATTCCCCCAGTGCAAACCATTCCCCCAATGCAATATTCCACCAGTCACCCATAGCCCCTAATTGCGCAGGCACGGCTCATTTCTCCTCGTCCCCGAGCACTCACTCCCCTCCACTTCATGTGTGGGAGGGGAGGAGGGGTGGGAAGGGAGGAGGGGTGTGTGTGGATGGGGGGGAGGTGGTAGTGTGGGGGAGGGGTTGTGTGGGGGTGCAGGGAAAATGGGTGTGTGGTGGGGAGGGGGGTGTGGTGGGGTGGAGATGTGTATGTGTGCGGGGGGGGGGGGGAGCAGGGATGTGGGAGAGGGGTGTCGGGGGAAGGTTTTTTATGGCAGAGGGTGTGTGTGTGGGAGGGGGGTGTGTGGGCGGAGGGTGTGTGTGAGAGGGAGGGGTGTGTGGGTGTGTGGGGGAGGGGTGTGTAGGGAACGGGTGTGTGGGCAGGGGAGGTTGGGGGGGAGGGGTGTGGGGGGGAGGGGTGTGGGCACTGGGGGTGTGGGGGAAGGAGGGGTGTGGGTGGAGGGGAGCTCGGAGAAAAGATGGGGGAAGGGCCATGGGCGAGAGGGGGGTATCAAGGGGGGGGGGAGTCAGCGAGTGGGAACAGAGGGGTAGTGGCTGGAATTGGCAGTACGCTGGGGACTCACAGCGGGTGCTGGTTACTGGTCATTCTCCTCCACGAGGATCAGAGTCCCCGCTTTCCGTTTGGCGATATCGGCGACATCTCCGTCACCGGGCTGGAATGGGTCTCCGACACTAGGCTGCTTGGGGCTGTTCAACCGGTCGGAAGGAAACTTGGTGCAATCGCAACATAGGACAACGGTGGGTGAACTGGCAAAAATTTGTAGCGCTATTTGTAGAACCATTTTTGCGCAAATCGAAAGACCGCACAAACCGGAAGATAACAAAAGATCAGAGTTTTAGTTATGTATAGATTAAGGGTTTGGACACGCCAGAGGCAGGAAACATGTTCCCGATGTTGGCGGAGTCCAGAACTAGGGGCCACAGTTTAAGAATCAGGGGTAAGCCATTTCGAACGGAGATAAGGAAACACTTTTTCACACAGAGAGTTGTGAGTCTGTGCAATTCTCTGCCTCAGAGGGTGGTGGAGGCCGGTTTTCTGGATACTCTCTTGAGAGAGCTAGATAGGGCTCTTAAGGATAGCGGAGTCAGGGGATATGGGGAGAAGGCAGGAACGGATTGTGGGTGATCAGCCATGGCTTGAAGGACCAAATGGCTTACTCCTGCACCTATTGTCTATTGTCTTGTCCATTGAAAGGACAGAAGGGGTGAAAGCTATACAAAAGTGTGTAAAATGGGATACATTCAACACATTTAGTGCCTGAAACGAATCAGCATTTACTGACAGTGTGATTTATGGACCTATTGCAGGTAAGCCGGATTAGTATAGATGGACAAAAGCTCAGCATGGCCATGATTAGCCAAAGATCCTGTGCTATACAATTCTATGAACCTAAATAGCGAACGATTATTTGAGAAGCTTTGCAAGGGTCTTTAATGGACAGAGACTTGGGTTAAAGAAAATAAGTTTGGAAACTGGAAATTCTTGCTGAATCTTAGATTCCTTTATTGTCATTCAGACCTTGCGGTCTGAACGAAATTGTTACCATACAGTTATACATATAATAAAAGCAAAACACACAATAAACACATATCCAACATCCACCACAATGAGTTCACTGGGCACCTCCTCACTGTGGTGGAAGGGAAAAGTCTTAAGTCCCTGTCTTCCTCCCTCCTAGTTCTCCCTCTGCGCTGAGGCGAGCCAGGCCGCCGCCGCCGCTGGAGCACCGCAGCTCTGAGCTGGCCCGCCGCCGCTGGAGCACCGCAGCTCCAAACCAGGCCGCCGCCGCTGGAGCACTGCAGCTCTAAGCGGACCGCCGCCGCTGGAGCACCGCAGCTCTAAGCGGACCACCACCGCTGGAGCACTGCAGCTCTGCGGACCGCCGCCGCCACTGGGGCACCGCAGCTCCGAACCAGGCCGCCGCCACAGCTCCGCCATTAGGCCTCAGCACAGACGGTGACGGGGGACACACATCCCCCCGAAGGGAGAGACTAAGACTCTGTTTCTCCCACCTACCCCCCCCCCCCTCCCCCCCCCCCACCCCCACACATACACAACCTAATAAAACAAAATTCTACCGAACAATCACAAAAAGACACACAAAAAAAAGAAAAATCAGACAGACTGCAGGTGAGCCGCAGCTGCCAGCCAGCACGGCCACTTCCGGAGCCTCTCCTGGATCTTGAAGATTAAGGGAGGATGAGAAGCCAAAGAAGGAGGATGTTGAAGAAATTAATAGAGAGTTGGCAGAAGTGACAGTGAGATGAGTGATATCTCAGTAGTGCGAGTAAGGGGGTGGTGATGGATTAGATGGATGATCACAAGTTCACGTTCGGGTGGGACAGAATGTCATAGCTCTGAATGATCCCGTTTAGTTCGAAGAATTGGATGGTCAAGGAAAGTGATGAGTTCTTTGACAAGTGAGAAGAATCCACGAGAAGAATTAAAAACAAATAGTGTTGGTCGCCCTGACATTTAAACTGGAAACCTTTAATCCTTGTAACGGCGGGTCACGTAACACAAAGCTGCTTGGAGGAAATGATTGGAAGATTTTGTCAGGATTTGAAAGGATGCCAAACCAATGTTTACATTTATTCACAGAGGGCCGAAAGTTGGAGAATGAAAGGCTGAAAAAGACCTGGTCGGTTAAAAATAAAAGCAGGAGTTAATGAGATAGAATTGTGAAAGGGAATAATTTGCAACAATAATTTTATATATCACTTCTTGATCTTTTCATCATAAGGTTTGAGACAATAAACTGTGCCATCCTAATATCACGTAAACATCATTAAACAGCTCGGTGGGACATCCTCCACTTCTGTGTCTGTTACTTGTCTCAATTAGCCTCGGTGATATCATGCTTGCATAGAAGATAGCAATTAAGGGAGATGACAATTTACATCACTCATGGATATCTTGAATTGTACAAAAATAACAGAGGCAAATGAAGACTTGGTCCATAAATGCAAGCGTAAGCTTTGAAAAGTTGTTACAAAACATACTGTGTTTTCACAGGCGACATCCCATTGGAAAGGAGTGTTAAGCCCCTGTTCCCACTTTCCCGAGTTACTCACAAATTCTCCCGAGTTTTCCCCTTGATTCAAACTCGGGGAATGTCCTTAGTGAGGCCATAGGAGGCCGTAGATATTTTGTAGTGGCTTGTAATGCCAGCCGTAGGTACTCGGGGCATCAGGTAAGTCGGGACTTTTTTTCAGCATGTTGAAAAATGTCCACGAGTAAAAAAAATAGCCCCGAGTACCTACAGCTGGCATCTCCGAGTTTGAATCAAGGGGAAAACTCAGGAGAATTTGTGAGTAACTCAGGAAAGTGGGACAGGGCCTTTAGAGAGTTAACCAGAAACTAGGTTGATGTTGAAACAAGGAATGGCAGATGCTGGTTTACACAAAAGGACAGAAAGTGCTGGAGTAACTCAGCGGGTCAAGCAGCATCTCTGGATAGGGGACATTTTGGCTTTGGTCCCTTCTTCAGGTTGGGATATTTCTTCTGAAGAAGGGTCCTGACCCAAAACATCACCTATCCGTGTTCTCCAGAGATGCTGCTCGACCGCTGAGTTACTCCAGCACTTGGTGTGCTCTTGGTTGATAAGATTGGCTTTGCAAAGTTTCTTAATAAATAATTAGGCAAAAAAGTAATCAGAGCCTGAAGCCTCAAAAAGTGGGAGTTGAGTTGAGGGACATTTACAGAAGTGGAGCAAAGCAAAATCCTGGAGAGAGTGGGAGATGAAACTATGTAGTGTGACAACCAGGACCAGAGATTAAGGTTTTGGGTTATGGGTAAACAGAATTGAATGCAAGGTAGTGATCAGATTGAGCTGCCTAAATTTATGGAAAGTGAAAAATGAACACGGGGCAATTGGAGAGAGCAATAACCATGAGCTAGCAGTGGGCAAGCCATTGTTTGCCTTTGATTAGGCTCCCGACGAGGGAGGTTTGATCACCCCGAAGCAAGGGTTTTGGATCGTCGGCTGCGGGAGCTTTGATGGCCCTGACTGCAAATGGTTCAACAGCCCTGACCGCGGGAGAATAAAGAGGAAGAAGGTTGGACTTTATACCTTCCATCACAGTGAGGAATGTGGGGAACCGCTGTGGTGGAGGTTTACGTTAAATCTTATTTTACGTGGCTGTGTGTCTTGTTGCTTTTCACTTAGTATGGCTGTATGGTAACTCAAATTTCACTGTACCTCAATTGGTACATGTGGCAATAAACTGACCTTGAAACCTTAAAACCTGATATTGGAAACAGGATTTCATGATTTTTTTAAATGAAAATAAGCTGACTACTGAATGGTGGTCATGATTACACTGGTCTTTCTACTGTCTGAGATGTTCTGGGTTGGGACCCATCTTCAGACTCTTCTTCATGCTAATGAATGGTCCTGCCCTGAAACGTCTCCTATACATTTTCTCCAGAGATACAACCTGACCCACTGAGCTACTCCACTATGTTGTGCCTCTCTTTGTTATAAACTAGCATCTGCAGTTCTTTTTTATTAGATTAATTTAATACGCTTGTCTTTATAAAATCACCTAAGGAATTGGACAGTGACTAATTCCTTGATTATATTAAGAAACTCAAATTAATTCTCCTTTCTCGGTCTCCTTTTCTCTACTTAAAATAGCTTAAAACGTGAACCCATCCAAAGAGTCACATACAGTTTATTATTGCGTTCTTGGTTTTAATTCGCATTGCTTCACTGCTCTCCATGAACTCGCTAATTTGCTTCTGTACCTGCAGTAATTCATCACCAGACCCCCATGTCTCTCTCTACTTCATAAACAACCGCAGGTATTCCCGCCTGGCACACAGATGCCTGGAGTCTCCCAAAACCATAGGCTGCGGTTATCCCTGCTGAATGCTATTTCCCCACACAGGCTCCCGCTACTGACTCTAATCTGTTCATTCATTAGCCGGCTGCGTGCTTGATGATCGTTCCATAAATGGTCTTGTATAAATTAGTACTGTAGGTCAGGAACACTGATGGTATCACCGTGAAGTCATACTTCTCATGCCTCCTTTCATATCAGTTCTCACTGAAAGAGGCCCTCTGCCTGTGAGAATCCAATCAACCTGAATCATTTGAACGCTAATTTCATGAAATCTGATAATACTAATAGATGTCAAAGTGATATTTCATTGAAGACGCAAGGAACTGCAGATGCCGGAGGAGAACACAAAGTGCTGGAGTAACTCACCGGATCAGACAGCAGGTCTGCAGGACAGACATAGGCGACGTTTCGGGACAGGGCCCTTCTATCAAATTCTGTCTGAAGAAGGGTACCGACCTGAAATGTAGCCCATTCATATCTTCCAGAGATGCTGCCTGACCCACTGACTTACCCCAGCACTTTTTGTTTTACTTCATTGAAGGTTGTGCCTAAATCTGTCTGAGTAGTTTATGCTGGACTGCAGTCATTTACTCATTTGACTACCTCTTCAAATGGCTTATTCAGGTCAGTGAACCTCAGTTCTCTAAACCCCATTGTGATATGGATGGTCTGATTTCTACCCTTGCTACATTTATAGACCCAATGAGATTGCTACCAGCCAGATTTCAAAGAGCAATTAGACATAGAAAGTAATGACACAGAAAGTAATTCCTCTGCTTCTTTCATTACTGTGGGACACGTGCACCCAAGCTCAACCGTCCAATCAGTCTAACTTCAGATTCCTGACTCCGATCAATTTGTTTATGTAGACATTGGAAATCAATAATAATAATAATACCTCAATGAGTTCCTGTATGGATCATCATCAAAAGTGATACAAATGAAATCAGTAAATCCCATGTCCAGATCAACGCAGCCTAATAAAATTTCCATCTGCCATGCAATCGGGTTTAAAATTCTGATTTGTTTTGGAGGGATTCTTTGATACTACTGTTGCATTTATCAATTTAAATATCTTAACTATTATCAAACTCTTTGGTGACCCTCGGACTATCCTTGATCGGACTTTGCTGGCTTTATTTCCACTAAAAAGAAACGGGTCTCAGAGGTATCTAGGTTGAGAAGGATTTAGTTTTGGAGAGAAGAAAACATTTTTTTTAATTTTATGCTGTGGAGCATTTTGGAAGAATGCTTCAAAGAGTTAACATTAATGGAGAAAGCGTGCTGTCTCAGCACAACTTGCTGCACTCAGTAACTAAGGGGAACTGCGTTGCTGTTCTTTATTTCCCACAGCTAAAAATCAAACTGCCAAATGGAACTGAGAAATAACCTTGATACACATTTCTAAACTCGGTGGAGGTGCCAGCAGCTGGCTTGCACGTGAATCATGTGTGCTGCGCCCATTCACCTGGAATGTGACTTATGTTCAGCATTTTAACAAACACTCAATTCCTCAGCCTGCAATTCTCTGTCCACCCCAGACTGTGACTGACAGTTAGGAATGGTCCCTGTTCAATCATTTAGAGTTTTGTTTGAATGTAACAATTGGAAAGTCAGGGAAGGAAGAAGACATGGACCAGAAATTCAATCAAATGCTGGAAACACTCAGCGGGTCAGTCAGTTTTTGCAACAAGAAATGCAGAATTAATGTTTTGTTTCTGACACCCTTCATCAAAACCAGCACCTGATATTTTGTTTGCGAGTCATACAGCAAAGATGCAGGCCCTTCGGCCCACTGGGTTCAAAGTAATACTAACTGCCTATTTACTCTAATTTGTATTCATTTTATTTACTTTCTTTAAAAAAAAATCTGCTTTGCACTGCTTTTCATAAATGTGATTATCATACTTAAGTCGCAGATAAAACATTGTTAATGCTATACAACAATAAAAAGAGAGGCTTAAGCATAAGATACCAGTAATAGCACAGATCCCTGGGGCCAAACACCCTTGGTATGAGCAATGTTTGAGGTATGTAAAAGAAGAGAAAACAGAACAAGGACTGTCCGCTTCCTTTTCTGAAGCCAGTGCTGCAAAATGGTCAGGAAAAAATACCCATTTTTTAAAATATAAGTAAATTGTTCACAGATCAGCCTCTAGGAGCAAATATTGTGCACGCCCCAAATCATGAAAACATTGTATCCCCTCAAAAATCAAAGTCTGATATTGTGTGGCACCCAGACCTGACATCAATAGTGTCCATAGCTGGGCAGGCAATGGGTAAGAGGGCAGCGTGACATCAAATGCTCCCCGATCCTTCGGCCTCAGCTCCATGACGTTCCCTCACGTCATCAGGGCAAACTGGGTGATGTTATAACCTATTTGGCCTGTACTCGCTGGAGTTTAGAAGAATGAGGGGGGACGTTGTTGAAACTCACAGAATAGTGAAAGGCTTGGATAGAGTGGATGTGGAGAGGATGTTTCCACTAGTGGGAGAGTCTTGGACTACAGCCTCAGAATTAAAGGACATTCTTTTAGGAAGGAGATGAAGAGACATTTTTTTAGTCATATGGTGGTGAATCTGTGGAATTATTTGCCACAGAAGGCTGTGGAGGCTAAGCCAATGGATGTTTTTGAGAGATAGATTCTTGATTAGTACAGGTGTCAGAGGTTATGGGCAGAAGGCTGGAGAATGGGGTTAGGAGGGAGAGATAGATCAGTCATGATTGAATGATGTAGATTTGATGGGCCGAATGGCCTAATTCTACTATAGCTTATGTCCCTAAGTTCCTTCAAGGGGGTGATAGGCCATAAGAAGGAACTTTAGACTATCCTGGGATTCCCAATCCAATGGCCTGCCATGAATTGAAAGGACAATTGGCATTTACAGGGTACCTCCTTGGATATAAGGAATCCAGTGCAGGATTGTTGACTATCCTCCTGATTAATTTCAAGCAGGTCCCAGGCAGTAAACATTGATGACACAGTGTGCTCAACAATCCAGATCTGATATCTATCCTGTCAAATTGTTTCATACATCTGCAAGGTTGTGCACCAAAGTAAAGCCCCTGTCCCACTTAGGAAAACTGAACAGAAACCTCTGGAGACTTTGCTCCCCACCCAAGGATTCCATGCGGTTCCCGGAGGTTCCCCACCCAAGGTTTCCGTGCAGTTCCCGGAGGTTTTTGTCCTCCAGCAAACACCTTCAACTAGCACCGGCCTTGAGTAAAAAATGACCGATTTTTAAAACGGAAACCATTTTCGACCATTAGGGAGATTGACAAAAACCTCTGGGAACCGCACGGAAACATTGGGTGGGGCGCAATGTCTCCAGAAGTTTCCATTCAGGTTTCCTAAGTGGGACGGGGGCATAAGGTGCCACTTTGGTTAAACCAGTGGGACTTAGTCATTAAGTGATTGCTCCAATGCTGAAGCAGCTCATCCTTGTTACAAGAGCAAAGCATATTAATGTCAGCAGCTATTTTGTACTTACCCCTGAGCAACATGTAAGCAGGCTAGAGTGATTCAAGACTGGGATTGAAACTGAGACAAGGCCACCTGGTGTAAACTCCTCAATGGATGATAGGGTCAGGGATGCACCCAGATGTATGTGTGGCAACGTACTTTAATTGTTTTTGACTGTTTCCTTGCGAAGCTGAAATGAGTGTCAATAACAATAGTGATTAAATAAAAACACATTGGTGGCTCTATAAGCAGTGAATGTCAATTGCAAATGGAATTCAAACCTTATTGCGATGTGCGGAATTTATGCTTATTTAAAACAAGTTGAGAAACACATGTTTCTTAAGAGAATTAAGAAAATCTGCCTTTATAGATTTACATGGATGCAAATGTTATCCTGAAAAAGGTGGAACTAATCAGTCATGCATGTCTTGTAACCTTGTGCAACGGTTTAGGAAAATGTTATTGGAGCTCTCTTTGCTCTTCAAGGATTCTCAATAACAAGTCAGAAAATCCCATGATAGCCATTCCTGCATAATTTCTTTTCTCTCTCAGATGTGTCTTCATAGACCCACCTGAATCTCTGAAGATCATTTATTTGTAGTTTATACCCCGAGGTAAAAATTGGTGTGTTGTGTAGTTTATGTTTAAAAGAATAATTTGCAGTATGATGAATCTGTTGGAAGCGGCTTGAGGATACATCCCTCGAATATGAATGGTGCTGAAGTGTGTTCATTTGTCGCTGTGGGGTGGGTCAATTAATTTAACATTGAAGGGACTGCAGCTGGAGTATTCAGAAGTGCAAAAAAGGCCCAAGGCATAGTGTCTTATGTAGAACAGACTTTACACCAGGGTGCCTTCATTCTATAGGTCAGGCCATGCAGGGAGAGACATTTTTGCAGGAAAGATTGGGAATTGGAAGCGACAACCAAATCGACTTCTTTATAGAGACAGAAAGGAAGAAAGGCCACAAAGTGCTGAAACACCTCAGTGAGACAACGAAAATCTCTGTAGTACATGGATAGGTGACTTTTCGGACGACGATACTTCTTCGGACTCGCCCACACCTCAGCGAATGTTGGGCCTGCCATGATGTAGAGCTCTTCGTTTGTCGCTTCCGCGTCTGGGCCTTTTTCTATGGGATGGAAACCTTGCAAGTGATGACCTCTTTGCCTTCCTCTGACGCTCCATGTCCTTGGACCCACCCCCCTCCTCCTGCCGGCCTTCTTCTCTCTCTGGACCTTTTTACTTCCAAAAGCCAGCAAGAAATCAATCATCTTGACTTCTGTCCTCCCCTTACCCTCTCCAGTCTCACCCTTTCTGAACATTGGAGTCTGAAGCAGGGTCCTGACCTGAAAACTGATGATTGAGGATTGAGTACAATTATTTCAATGCTGGGAACCGGGAACCGCATGGAATGACATTGTATTTCAATGAAAACTGATGATTGAGGATTGAGTACAATTATTTCAATGGTTGCTGAAGATTAGAGGGTAGAGTGGGTGGAGATTAGTTGTTAGATCGTTATGGAAGTCAGTTGCGCGAGGATTTGTATTGGTTTAGGTTTGTGAACCGTGGTCTGGCCTACCGATTGAGAGTCATTGCCTGGGATCGGAGGGGAAGTTACTTCATGGTGATGGTTTTCAGCTGGCCTCCCAGCATCAGACATCATTGATTGAAACTCAGTTACAACCCATGATGTAACCCTGAAGCAGTTCTGATCAAACAATGTGTAGACATGAAAATCAAAAGAGATGCAGATGCTGTAAATCTTAAATTTAAAGAGAAAATATTGCAAATACTCAGCAGGTCTGGCAGCATTTGTTGAAAGAGAAACAGTCAACATCTGCAACCCTTTGTTAGACCTGACACACCGACTCTCTCTCTCCCTTTCCACAGACGATGTCTGACATTTTCAGCAAGTCCGTGCCAGCAGCAGGCTGCTCCAATCATTTACCAATCCAGATTAATGGAGAGCTGGAAGTAAAATCACGGACTTGGCATAACCTGCTCTTGGTCGCCAATTGTCCCAATATTTTATCATTTATTTAAATGGAGTGTTCAAAGAATGTGGTACCACGTGATCCAATATGTGAGTTAGTCTTCTAGTAAAGGTGCACCAAATTTCTTACATGTAAACCACTTGTGTGAATACCTGGATTTGTTTGACATCGATATGCTATCTTCTCCCTTTTCAGGGCTAAGAAATCCCTGTAATTTAGTCATAACTTGCCTCCGGGCATTGTGTAAAACCCATGGCACATGGTTGCCTATTGAACTTTCATGAGTTGATCCCCACTTGCTTCCATCACCTATGAACTGGTGCAGTGGTTATTGAGTAAGTTTGGAGAGCTGGGCTGATGGTGGGGCTGTGGTGAAAGTCATGGCAATGACTGGCCAATGTGAAAGATGATGTCGCAATGTACCTTTAGTTTCACCTGTTGTGTAGAACTGCTTCAGACAAATGGAATACTGATTATTTAGGTTTAATTTCGAGATACAGCATGTAAATAACCCACCGAGTTCATGGCGACCAACAATCACCAGGTCACATTAGTTCTATGTTAATCCGCATTCATGCCCACTCCAGACACACTAGGGGGAATTTATAGTGGCTAGTTAACCAACAAACCTGTGTGTCTCTCGGGTGTGGGAGGAAACCGGTGCACCTGGAGGAAACCTATGGTGTCACAGGAAGAATGCACAAACTCCACACCGACAGCACCCGAGGTCAGGATCCAACCCGACTCCCTGGTGCTGTGAGGCAGTTGCTCTACCAGCTGTGGCACTGTGCCGCCCATTCTTAGTTCCCAATTTTCAACTCGACACATTGTTTGCCACTTTTTGGAGTCATTGGAGATGAAATGTCACACAAATTATTGCATTATCTCAAATTCAAATCTTCAAAGCAATCAGCAGTAAAACAGAACTTTAGAAATGCAAGAGCTTAAAAATAGTAGGAATATGCCCTTTTGATCTTGTTTTGCCATTCACAAGGATTCTCAGACAAAGTGCATTGACTGCACTTTCTCTATATCTCTTGATTGTCAGTTCTGGCACCTCTGTTGATTATATTGATTGATTCAGCTACACTGCCATTCCAGTGTATGGAGTTACAAAATATCACAGACCTTCTGATTGAAGAAATGGTTCCACACATACGTCAACCCCTTCGTTGAAACGTTGACCCTTGCCTTTAAGTGATACTGACTGGGAAACGGCCTCTCGGCATTCAGCCTCGTAAGCCTATTGAGGAATGTGTTTCAATGTGATCACCTCTTGTTCATCTAAATTCCAGGGAATATTTCCTATCCTCTCCCTCTGCAGTATGTTTATCGTACATGCCATTCAAGATGAATGATTTCTCAATATTCAAAGACGTACAATTATTTCAGTGCACGGTTTACTGGTATGCTGCCACGATAGTTTGAGACTATTGCAGTATTCTGCCTGCTTCTAACCAACCTTAATGACTGTGACATTTTTTTTGCATGCCATTCAACACCGAAAAGAAATGGAGAGTAATCTATATCGGTGTCACATTCCCTGTCGGGATCAATGGCGCAAGTAACTAATGGTCACAGAGATCACAGAGACACTGTACAAGAATGTCACTGCTTAACACTGATATATTTAAAGCGCAATTTACAGATTTCAGAATGACCTTCGATAATGAAAATCAACTCCCTCTCCAGGGTCTCTTCCACCATCATCTCTGGCCACATGTGTCAGGAGCTCATGGCTTTTGTATATAGGTCACGCCGAGATACCAAGTCTGTGAGTTTCCTTCTCCCATCTGGTCTGCTGGGTCAAGCTTCCTGCCAACCTTAGCACCAAGCTCGTATTTTTCTATTCTTTCTTTTACCTACTCTCATACCTCCTCACCGTTTACCCTGTGCACGAGATCCACTGCTTGAACTGTCAGTCCTTTCTCTTCTAATCATCACATTTCTCTTTTAGCTTCAATGTTAACTGATGCTGTTGATGTTTCTTTCTTTCCAATCCCCTCACACTGTAAATCTGCTAACAACCATTTCAAAAACAAAAAGGTTCTACCTTATCTAATCTCCCTCTCCCGTTCTTTAAACGGTCTTCAGGTGTGTATCTACATTACAGGTGCCATATGAACACACCATTTTTGTTAGAAACAATCCAGCCTGTTTGATGTCATTTTTTACAATGCCCTAATGTGTCACAGTGAGACGAGGTTACAGTGAATAAGGGACAATGTGGCAGGGTTGGAAAAAAATTAAATGCTTACTTTAAACCAAATGCAGTCAGAACGTCGGATGGGATGGCAGGAAGTCTGGGAGCGCTGTGTTAAATACTTGATTTTTTTTCTTGTTGACACTAATATGAAATCTTAACCAAGAGAGCAAGACTGCATTGAGATGGTTTACTCCATGGAATTGGGTGCTTATTGACCCTCAATTTGCTGTGCATCATTTTTTGTGAAAGATAAACTTTACTTGCCCTCTAACATTGGCCAAATTTGCACTCCCACACCTTGGGTGTAGTGGATGCTAGAGTTTGAGTTTATAATCCATTTTTCCATTGACAAACTATTGTTTGGTTGGAATATTGTGACCTTTGTAGTGAGCATTAAAATATAACCAAACACCCAGCAGTGCACTTTATTCCAACTAATAACCTAGGTAACAGTTCTAAATGACCAACAAGTCACCAAGAAGATTGTATGACAAGGCTGTTGATGTTGTAAGACCCACATTCTTAAACGTGTGGGTTTAAACACGTGTGAGGGGAGGGATTGACAAATTGGGAGTATACAGATGGAGTTGAAGGGGACGTGAGTACAGGAAAAGTTACAAAAGACTCTTGAATTAATGGGAAGGAAAGTTCGAGAAGGGATAAGAGAGTAAGGTCAGGGCCAATTGTGAGCAGTGCGTGAGGGGAGGTGAATCCCGAGGTCAAAGTGTTGTATATGAATGTGCAAAGTATAAGAAATAAAGTGGACGAGCTTGAGGTCTATGGCTAGTGATGTGCCTCAGGGATTGGTGCTGTTTGTGGTTTCCATCAACAATTTGGATGAGAATGTACAAGGCATGTTAGTAAGTTTGAAGATGACACTGAAGTGGGTGTTTTGCAACATACAAAGAATTTGATTTGCCATTCAGTCAGACCAATAAAAAACAACAAGACACACAAAATATATTTTAACATAAGTTTCTCCTCTACATTCCTCACTGTGATGGAAGGTGAAAGGAAGAAAGGAAGAGAAGAAGGGAGGAAGAAGAAAGAAAAGTTAAATCTTTCCCCTTCTTTGTCCTCGCTCGTTCGGGGGCCTTGAGCCTTCCGTTGACGGGATGATCTTGACTCCCGTAGCCGGCAGTCAGGCCCTCCGCTTTCGGGCGATCGGACCCCGGGTTGGGGCTTGTCGAACCTCTTGCGACTTTGGAGCTTCCCAACATCAGTCTCTACCCGAGACTGCGAGCTCCTCGATGGTGAAATCCGCAGGCCGCGGTTGGAGCGTCGATCCCAGGCAAGGGATCACAGGCTCCAATGGTATGTCCACGGCCCCACGGTGGGGGTCAAAGTTAGTCTCGAGCAAGGCCTCCAGCTCCATGATATTAGGCCGCAGTGCGACCGAAGATACGATCCGGAAAACAATCGCCCCTCCGGCAAGGTAAGAGATTGAAAATAAGTTTCTCCTGACCCCCTCCCCCACCCCCACATAAAACAAACCAGAGAACATTAATACATACTTTTTAACACTAAAAATAACAAAAAAGACGAAAATACAGACAAACTGTTGGTGAGGCTGCCACCACTGACAGCGCCACCCTGTGGAAGATGTTAATCAAAAATTATATCAGTATCTTGATCAGCTGAGCAACTCGGCTACAGAATGGTTATTGGAGTTTAAAGCAGATAAGCGCGAGGTGTGGCATTTAGTGAAGTTAATCCAGGGCAGATCTTTACAGTAAATGGTAGGGCTCTGGGCAGTGTTGTAGAGTAGAGGGATCTAGGAGTAACTGGTACATAGTTTCCTGAAAGTAGCATCAGAGGTAGATAGGGTGATAAAGAAGGCTTTTGGTAAATTGATCTTTAATAGGCAGGGTATTGAGGATAGAAGATTACATCGTTACAAATATACAAGATGTTGATGAGACCATATTTGGAGGAGTGTGTTCAGCTTTGGTCACCTGTTACAGGAAGGATGTTATTAACGGTTTACGAGGATGTTGTCAGGACTTAAAGGCCTGAGCTCTAGGGAAAGATTGTACAGGTCAAGACTTTATTCCTT
Source organism: Okamejei kenojei (assembly GCA_035221665.1). Taxonomy (NCBI): domain Eukaryota; kingdom Metazoa; phylum Chordata; class Chondrichthyes; order Rajiformes; family Rajidae; genus Okamejei; species Okamejei kenojei. The sequence goes on from CM069146.1 coordinate 42,012,367, forward strand.
GGGGTGCAGGAGGCTGAGAGGTAATCTAAAAAGGTGTATAAAATCATGATGTGAATCGACAGGGTGAATACACAAAGTCTTTTACCCAGAACAGAGAATCATGAACCTGAGGACATAGGTTTAGGATGAGAGGGAAAAGCATTAATAGGAACTTGAGGGGAAACTTTTTCTCTAAGAGGGTGGTGGGTATATGGAATGAGCTGCCGGCAGAGGTAGATGAGGCATGTACTTTTACAGCATTGAAGTAAACACTAGGATATGTGCGAAGATCGGAAAGTTAAGAGGGATATAAGCAAATCATGGGAAGTTGGAACTAGCATAGATCTGGCATCTTGGCTGGCATGGATGAGTTGGGCCAAAGGTGGGCAAAAAATGCTGAAGTAACTCGGCAAGACAGGCAGCATCTGTGGAGAGAAGGAATGGGTGACGTTTCGGATCCAGACCCTTCTTCATAAACCAGCATCTGCAGTTCTTTCCTTAACAGTTGGGCCAAAGGGCCTGTTTACATGTTGTATGACTGACTCTAAATGGCCTGTCCCACTTAGGCGATTTTTTTCAGTGACTACAGGTGACTAGGCTGTTTCACATGGTCGTGGGGTGACACCTGTACGGTCATGAGTAGTCTCCTCTAGTCGCCTAAAGAGTCGTAATGTTTTTCTGGTCGCCGCTGGATTTTGAAATGTTCAAAACTTTTCGGCAACTGTGGGCTTGACGTAGCTTGTGTTCTCCTGTCGTAGGTTATTGCCAGGATGACGCAGGTTGTCGCCAGGTGACGTTGGTCGTCGCCGGATACTGACTTCGGTGAATTCCATTGGCGACTACCTACGTCAACCGCCGACAGGTGCCGGCAACTGAATTGTCTTCAGTTGTCGCCGACAGGGTTGTTGCTTGTCGTAGCTCGTCGCGGGTGAACGTAGGTTGCCTTTAGTTGTCGTAGGTTGTCGCCTGAGTGGTTGTAGGTTGTCGTAGGTGGACGCCTTAAGTCGCGACGATTGGGTCGCCGGTTGTCGGTTGCTTGCTGTAGCTTGACGTCAGCTAGGTGGTAGGCTGTCGTATACATTGTCGTAGGGGGGAGTCCAGTCACCGCTTTATCGACGACCTCTTATGACTGTGACAGTCGCCGAAAAAATCGCCTAAGTGGGACAGGCCCTTAAGAGTAAAAGTTGGAAGAAGCATGATTCATGAAGGATGACAGGCCATAACTAAATTCAGATTTAGCCGGCTCCGGAAAAAAAAGAGATAACTTCTGTATGCGGTTAAATTCAACTCTAATCTACTTAGCCATTCCTTCACAAAAGTTAGGGGCAACACAGTATTGCAGTGGTAGAGTAAAGACCAGGATTTGATCCTGTCTATAGTGTTGAATGTATGGAGTATGCATGTTTTTCCTGTGACCACGTGGGTTTTCTCTGGGTGTATCTGGTTTCCTCCCACACTCCGCAGACATACAGTTTGTAGCTTAATTGGCTTCTGTAAATTGTAAATTATCCCTAGCATGTAGGAAAGTGTATGGGGTGACTGCTGGTTGGCGCGGACTCGGTGAGCTAAAGGACCTGTTTCCATACTCTATCTCTAAAGTCCAAAGCTACCAATAAAAAAGATAACATTATTAGTTAAGTTGACTAATTTTGGTCTAGGTATATGCAGTAATTCCCAAATGATGGTTTCCCATTATGCCTGTAAATTCTTCTTCAATATAGTCAATAGCTAATCATGCCCCCCAATTCAATCATCAACCGTTTGGTCCCCACCAGCACTGCTCCATCACACTCCAGGCTCTTTTAATCAAAGCTTGGTTTGCCTTCATGTCCAGCCAACAGGAAGGTTCATCTTATGACATGTTGTTTGCTCTAGCTTGTTAGTATCTGTAAATCAGTTTGACCTCGCCTGTCCTCCTCCTGTTGAATTTAAACCGCATACAGAAGTTATCTCTTTTTTTTCCGGAGCCGGCTAAATCTGGCACTATTTAGTTATGGCCTGTCACTCCTGTACCAGCTCTTTACATTGAGAAAATAGCTTCTAATTCACTTTGTGGATCTTGTAACGTACAACTAGCCAGTTGCTAAGACCTTCGATTTTCTTATCAGTCTCGCTCTCCTCTCATGCTTGTCTAATGCTGGAAGAATCCCAGATGAAGCACTTTCCCCTGTTTTCCACTGCACTATCAGATGCCACGTTGTGGGGTAGGGGCTTTTGCTGGGCAAGGCTTAGCCCACCTGTTTAAAATTAGCCACCCATCATTAATAATCTGAGAATTTCAGACAGGCCTGTATTGAATGCAATTTGAGTTTTATGTCCTATTATAGTGCCTGAAAAAAGGTGCTGAAGCCTAACCTCAGCCATGAGATTGGTCATGCTCCGAGACTGGATCAATCAGGATTTAACAGCCTATTTAGAGATCTTTATGGAGGTTTTTAAATTTGGATTTTATTTTTTGCAAGTGCGCTATTAGGTACTTCTAAAAGCTTTCAGATATAAAAAAATGTTATTTTGCTCACTTTTGTAGATCATCAAAATAAGTAAATGTTTCTATGTATTTTTGTTGATTGCATGATATTCATTGGTAATAGAGCAGTCAGTTACTCAATGTACATTTAAGAAAGTCTAGAAGAGAAAGAAACAGTTGTAATGTAAAATATGATCCAATATTGCTGGCTCATGACTGTTCTTCCTCTGCAGATGAGTTTTGAGGAGAATGTGGTTGATAAAATGATTTCTGAAGATTATACCATCTTAAGTGCAATTATTTTGAAGTGCTGCAGTTTAGTTGTGTTGTAAAGCACTGACTATTTAAATCTCCTTGTCCCATTAGCAGTCTCAACTGGTGATCATAGACTTAGAAATTTACAGCATAGGAAGAAGCCTATCATTTCCATGTCAATTAATCCCATGTTTATAATTTGTGTCTTAAAAGAGGAGAATCTTTAGAATTTCAGGGAATCAAAGAGCCATAACTTTATATCATTTTGTTGGCCACATTTGCAAGGTCGGCGAGATTTTCTACTGTGAATCTGCTTTTGGGACTCAAGGTGACAGACTCTCGTTCTATCCTGTTTCTGTTTACCACTAAATTAGTGTGCAGTTGCAACACAGCTTTTTATCCCATTACTGTTGATGATAATGCAGTGGTTAATGGTTGACCAAATCTCCATTTAAGTGTGCTACAAGAATGCGATGAATTAAACATTAATCCCACCAGAACAGGTGAGCGGCACGGTGGCGCAGTGGTAGAGTTGCTGCCTCACAACGCCAGAGACGCGGGTGCCGGAGGTTCAGCACCAGAGACGCCAGAGTGCTGTCTGTATGGAGTTTGTATGTTCTCCCCGTGAGATTTTCTCAGAGATTTTCGGTTTCCTCCCACACTATAAAGACGTACAGGTTTGCAGGTTAATTGGCTCGGTATAAATGTAATTTGTCACTAGTGTGTGTTGGACAGTGTTAAAGTGCAGGGATTGCTGGTCGGTGTGGACTCGGTGGGCCGAAGGACCTGTTTCTGCTCCCTATCTCTAAACTAAACAGAACACTGGTAAATTGACGATTTTTTTAAGCAAGAGAAAGGCAACTATTTCAGTCATTTGTTTTAAGAATGGTCTCAGTTGTTCAGGAATTATTCAACCATCCAGTCAAATCTGGAGCATCCAGACTTATTCACTGATGTATGTTCAGTTCAGTGGAAAGAAAGCATGCACAGCTATAAATGATATCTCACACTGAAACAATGGTGATTTGAAAACACCTGCAGACCTGGCAGAAATTAACAGAGTGATCACCATCAGTCAACTGTGAATTCAAAACATTACTGCTGTCAGCAAATTTCAGGATTACAAAGGAAACGCATCCATAATGAGAGATGATTGCGTTTTTCAGGATATTATAAGCAATTAGCTAGAAAATTGTCATAAGTATTTTCTAACCCTTGCACCTCCAATGAATTAGCTTATCCTTGAAACCATCAGACCATTCAAAGATCCAGAATTTATTTTCTTATTATCAATTAGCATCTGCCCTATGATTTAAAAACTCACATTGGGAGAACATGATATTTTAATACACTGTTAAAGTCAGTTCAATTTGTTAACAGTGATGTTTAAGTATTACTCGAGCATTATTTTTCTTAAAATTAACACGTTTACTGTGCGAACAAACAGGCTTCTTGGACATCATTCCAGGACATCCAAGGTATCCTCTTCCTTTAGTGAACGTGGTTTATCCCCAGCTGTCAGAAATGGATCCCTCACCTGCATCACCTCTGTGTTCCATAGTTTTGTTCTCGCTCCGCTTCCCCCCTCCTCCCCCACTCCAAGGAACAAGGACAGAGTCCCCCTGGTCCTCGTCTTTCACCCCAGCAGCCTCCGCATCCTACACATCATTCTCTGACATTTATCCACCTTTAAAGTGATCCCATCAAGAGTCACATCTTCACATCACCATCTTTTTCCATCTTCCACTGAGTCCACGTTAACCCACCCCCCACCCCCCTCCCCCCACCTCCACAACTCATTGGTTCACTGATCGCTTATCATCCAAATCAGTGTCTCCCAGGGTACTTACCCCTGCAACCCCAGGAGATGCAACACCTGTCCATATACCTCCTCCCTCACATCCATTCAGGGATCCCATCAGTCCTTTCAGGTGGGACAGAGGCTCATGTGTACCTCCTCTAACCTTATCTACTGCATTCGGTGTTACCAATGCGGCTACCTTTACAGAGGTGAGGCCAAGCCACTGTTTAATTTCTTTCACTCTATTATCAGTCTTCTGAATGGTTCTTCCATACACTAGGGTACTGTCCAATTTACCTCCACCCCATTGAGGACATTGGACTTTGTTTATGCAACTGTTGTGCTACAATGCTGAGAACTGCACCTTGCATCTTCCCGTGTTCTACCTATTCCACTTAAGTTTGACACATTAATATATAGTATATAAGATGGGATAGCAGCACATTTGGAAAGTGGTGAAATCATTGGACAAAGCCAGCATGGATTTACAAAGGGTAGATCATGTCTGACGAATCTTATAACATTTTTCGAGGATGTAACTAGTAGAGTGGATAAGGGAGAACCAGTGGATGTGTTATATCTAGACTTTCAGAAGGCTTTCGACAAGGTCCTACATAAGAGATTAGTATAGAAACTTAAAGCACACGGTATTGGGGGTTTAGTATTGATGTGGATAGAGAACTGGCTGGCAGACAGGAAGCAAAGGGTAGGAGTAAACGGGTCCTTTTCTGAATGGCAGGCAGTGACTAGTGGGGTAACGCAAGGCTCAGTGCTGGGACCCCAGCTATTTACAATATATATTAATGATTTGGACAAGGAAATTGAATGCAACATCTCCAAGTTTGCGGATGACACTAAGCTGGGGGGTAGTGTTAGGTGTGAGGAGGATGCTGCAAGGTAGATAAATGTGAGGTTATTCACTTTGGTGGCAAAAAAGGGAGGGTAGACTATTATCTGAATGGTGGCAGATGAGGAAAAGGGGAGATGCAACGAGACCTGGGTGTCATGATACACCAGTCATTGAAAGTAGGCATGCAGGTGCAGCAGGCAGTGAAAAAAGCGAATGGTATGTTAGCATTCATAGCGAAAGTATTTGGGTATAGGAGCAGGGAGGTTCTACTGCAGTTGTACAGGGTTTTGGTGAGACCACACCTGGAGTATTGCGTACAGTTTTGGTCTCCAAATCTGAGGAAAGACATTCTTGCCATAGAGGGGGTACAGAGAAGGTTCACCAGACTGATTCCTGGGATGTCAGGACTTTCATATGAGGAAAGATTGGATAGACTCAGCTTGTACTTGCTAGAATTAGAAGATTGAGGGGGGATCTTATAGAAACTTACAAAATTCTTAAGGGGTTGGACAGGCTAGATGCAGGAAGATTGTTCCCTTTGCTGGGGAGGTCCAGAACATGGGGTCACAGTCGAAGGATAAGGAGGAATTCCTTTAGGACCGAGATGTGGAAAACATTTTTTACACAGAGAGTGGTAAGTCTCTAGAATTCTCTGCCAAAGAAGGTAGTTGAGGTCAGTTCATTGGCTATATTTAAGAGTGAGTTAGATGTGGGTCTTGTGGCTAAAGGGATCAGGGGGTATGGAGAGAAGGCAGGTACAGGACACAGAGTTGGATGATCAGCCATGATCATATTGAATGGCGGTGCAGGCTCGAAGGGCCGAATGACCTACTCCTGCACCTATTTTCTATGATTCTTTTATTCGATCTCTTTGTGCAGCAAACAAATCAACGTTTTTCACTGTACCTTTTCTACCTTTTTGCAATGCCCATGTTTATGAGAAGGTGACGCTTAACAAGTGAATACTTTAACCTCCATTGCCCTACATGAATGATAAAGATGGAAGAATGGAGGGTGTGCAGGACAGGGCATTGGGGAAGTGACCTTAGGGCTGGTGACCACAGCCTGGTATTGATGGGTGTCCCATTAATGTCTGGACCACCAAGTTGTTTTAGCAAAGAATTTCAATATTCTTAAGGCCCAGGAGTCCAAATTTACTTCAAAGAGGTGTACCCGACTATCTCCTGTTACCTCGCCAGTGCCCCACCTGGACTCACACCTGTCTCTCACTTCCCCCTCCCGTCCCACCTGCAGTCCTTCCTCTAGCTTCACAATTCTTCCATCCTGTTGCCTGATCCCTGTCTTTTCATCTCAGCCTTTGTCCAACCATCAACCTATCAATCCCCTCTCACCTGCATCAACCTATTACCTGCCTGGCTTTGTCCTGCCCCTCCTCTCTTCCAGCTTTCTTCTCCTCACAAACGGTCTGAAGAAGGCATGCAACCCAATACGCCACCTATCCACATTCATCAGTTGCTGCCTGACTCACTAAGTTACTCCTGCACTTGGTGTTATTGTTTTTGTAAACCAGCATGGTTTACAACTGTCTGCATGGCTCGTCTCATTTCATTCGATTCCTGAAGTTTAATTTGAGATTCATTCAATTCCTGAGGTTCAATTAGATGCAAATGTTGATGAGTTTCAATGAAGCCCATGTGACAAAATAACCCTTGGTCCACACTGACATCTTCATCCCTTTTCTGTATTAGCTCTTTGTTGGATTTCCTGAATTAAATTGTGTTTGTTTTATTGTCCCGGTGACATAAATTGTCTGAAATTTGAATGTAACTGTGATTCAAGTGTGTGACCACCAGTGAGTGCTGTTGTCCAAATTATCTTGAATGCCTGGCTCAAATCTACGTTTGATTTTAAAAAAAAAGTGTTTATTTTAGTTTCTAGATATAACGCGGAGACAGGCCCTTCGGCACACCGAGTCCGCGTCAACCAGCGATCCCCGCACGCTAATGCTCTTATACATACACTCGGGACAATTTACCATTTTACCAAGCCAATAAACCTACAAAGCTGTATGCCTTTGGAGTGTGGGAGGAAACCAGAGATCCCGGAGTAAACCCACGGAGGTCAGAAGGAGAATGTACAAACTCTGTGTAGGCAGCACCTGTCGAGAGGATCGACATCAGGTCTTTGACGCTGTAAGGCAGAAACTCTACAGCTGCACCAACGTGCAATATAATGTTTCCATTATATTAATAAAATTTGTATTTTATGTATTCAGCAAATAAAGCTGATAAAACCTAACATAAAATTCACATGACCATCTTGCGTCAGTCTTGGGGCACTGCATTTGACTTTTTGCTCAGTAAAATTTAATAAATATTCACCTAATAGAAATGTATTTGCAGCACAGTTTGAAATTCCTTAGAGCTGATGAAAAAAACATCCACTAGTCCTAGAAGTATTTAAAAGTCATGTTTAAAATCGTAATCCTCAGAATGTTCAACAAATCAATAAGATTTATATTTAGAACGGAGATGAGGAAAAACATTTTCACACAGAGTTGTGAGTCTGTGGAATTCTCTGCCTCAGAGGGCATTGGAGACTGGTTCTCTGGATGCTTTCAAGAGAGAGCTCTTAAAGATAGCGGAGTCAAGGGATATGGGGAGAAGGCAGGAACGGGGTACTGATTGTAGATGATCAGCCATGATCACAGTGAATGGCGGTGCAGGCTCGAGGGGCCGACTAGTCTACTCCTGCACCTATTGTCTATTGTCTATATTCAAGTTTGCCAGAATTACATTAATTCTGAAAATTTATTTTAACATGAGTGTCATTGTTCCACTATCATGTGGCATGTTTGATAGGGCATGGTTGGTCAGTGCCTCTTATGTGAAATACCATTCAAAAACTATGCTGTGTTTGATTGGGGTTCCTCAGTCCTTCTGGTTTAATTCCCTCTCCTGTTTCACAGACTGTTGAGCCTGACTTGAGTAGGTGGGGTTATTTGCATGGATTCCATCATTGCAAGAGTCAAGAGTGTTTTATTGTCATTTGTCCCAAAATGGAACAATGAAATTCTTACTTGCAGCAGCACATTAGAATATGTAAACATAGTACCATTTAACCATGATAGTAAACAACAAAACTGTTCAGAAAATATATATAAGCTTATTTGGAGGTTGTAGCGTTTAATAGCTTGATGGTTGAAGGGAAGAAGCTGCCCCTGAACCTGGATGTTACGTTTTTCAGTCTCATATCCCTCTTCCCATTGGCAGGAGAGAAAGGACAGAGTGGTCAATATTGTGTGTGTCTCGGTCGATGCTGGCTGCCTTTTTGAGACAGCGGATCCTGTAGATCCCTTAACTGGTCGGGAGGTCAGTACACGTGATGGACTGGGCAGTGCTTGCACTTTTTGCAATCTTCCTCGTTCCTGGGCATTCCTGTTGCCAAACAGGCCATGATCCAATCAGTCAATAGAAGTTCAAGAGAGTATTAATTGACATACTGAATTTTCTCAATCTTCCAAGGAAGTTGAGGCACTGGTGGATTTTGTTTCTGATTGCATCAATGTGCTGGGTCCAGTTTAGATCTTCAGAGATATGCACGCCCAGGAATTTGCGTCACAGACCAGTTCGACCATACATGGCAATCCAAGTACCGCGAAACAAGTCGTTTAACCTGTAATAAGATTACACTAACCAGAAGCCTTCCAGCTATCAAATATCACTAGGTTCATAAGTCATAGGAGCAGAAGTAGGCCATCTGGCCCATCAAGTCTACTCCGCCATTCAATCATGGCTGATCTATCTTTCTCTCTCGACTCTTCTTCTGCCTTCTTCCCATAACCCTTGACACCCATACTAATCAATATCCATGTACCTATCTAAAAGAAGATAGACACAAAATGTTGGAGTAACTCAGCGGGACAGGCAACATCTTTGGAGAGAAGGAATGGGTGACGTTTCGGGTTGAGCCCCTTCATCAGTTTGAGGGAGAGTCTTGACCCGAGATGCCATCCATTCCTTCTCTCCAAATATGCTGCCTGTCTCGCTGAGTAATTCCTGCACTTTGTGTCGATCTTTGTTTTAAACCAGCATCTGCAATTCCTTCCTACTCATTTAATCTGCCCATTTTAAAGTGTAGGAAGAACTGCAGATGCTGGTTTACACCTATCTAAAAGCCTCTTTGCCACAATCATATCTACTCTTTCTAGTGCTGTTGCCATGCATCCCCCTGCTCCCTCCCAGTCTATCACCAGTAAAGGACCTGGGGAACAAGGCTGAGCATCAGCTCCTTTGGGTGCCTCTGAAAACAAGATAAAAGTGATGTTACGGAGCCCCCGAGAATCTGCTCTAAACTTAGAGCCAGGTTCCCATGGAAAGAACACAAACCCGAAGCAATTAGAAGTTCGCAGTATCTTGTTTTGGGATTTCAGAAACTGCCTTTTGGTCCCAGTTTTGGTCCCCTAATTTGAGGAAGGACATTCTTGCTATAGAGGGAGTGCAGTGTATGTTTACAAGGTTAATTCCCGGGATGGCGGGACTGTCATATGCTGAGAGAGTGGAGCGGCTCGGCTTGTATACTCTGGAATTTAGAAGGCTGAGAGGGGATCTTATTGAAACATATAAGATTATTAAGGGTTTGGACACGTTAGAAGCAGGAAACATGTTCCCGATGTTGGGGGAGTGCAGAACTAGGAGCCACAGTTTAAGAATAAGGGGTAAGCCATTTGGAATGGAATTGAGGAAACACTTTTTCACACAGACTTGTGAGTCTGTGGAATTCTCTGCTCAGAGGGCGGTGGAGGCAGGTTCTCTGGATACTTCCAAGAGAGAGCTAGATAGGGCTCTTAAAGATTGCGGAATCAGGGGATATGGGGAGAAGGCAGGAACGAGGTACTGATTGGGGATGATCAGCCATGATCACATTGAATGGCGGTGCTGGCTCGACGGGCCGAATGGCCTACACCTGCACCTATCGTCTATTGTCTATTGCCTTTGCCTCCTCCTGCAACCATATTTTGAATGTTATTATGAATGTAAAAATAATATTCTGACACAGTGCTAATTGTGATATTGTATTTCATTACAATAGTTCCTAGCTTTGAATGTTATTTAAAGATGATTTTCTTATTTTATTTATAGTTTTATTACATATTAATTTAAAAAAAAGTAAAAGTGAAAGGCAGTTCTAAAAATATAGCATTATTTGGGAAGAGAAACAAAAACCCATTCTTTGGCATTTTAACAATATCGATTAGTTTTACTCAATCACGCTCTGTTCTGCAGAATAATTTAGTTCAGAGAGAGAATATCCCAAGAAGCGTATTAATTGTATTGACATTCTAAAGCCAATACTAAACAGAAAGCATTACTTTCCGAATTCAAATCAAATGCAGTACATGCTGTTTGAAAAGCAAGATATAATCCTGCCTACTTAAAGAGAAACCCTCTCGTCAAATCTCATTGTAGTGTATGAGCTTAACAGGGTAGATAAGAAGTTGATGTTCACAGTGGCTTGGGAAATTGGAACCATCTCAGGACCCTAAAAAACATTCAGGGTAGGGATGAGAAGAAATTGCATCAAGGAGACGGTGAATGTTTGGAATTCTCGATGAATTAAAGTCATTGATACTCCACTACAAGTGTAACGGCGAGTGAGCAACTCCCTCCTGGTGCAGACACAAGTTGGGCCAGATGGAAATGCCTCAATTGATTGAGAACTGGTGTTGGCAGAGCCAAGGTGTCTTTAAACAAGTGGGGATATATCTCCAACAATGTCACCTGCGAACATGGTATTGAACCACGAACAATGGAACACCTGCTGAAATGCTCTCAACTGGAAAACCAATGCACAGCTGCCGATCTCGCTGCCTACAATGAATAGGCCAAGAATTGGGAAAAGGGTTCTGACTGTCAACCCAACAAATATTGGCACTCAAATTCACTCAAAGTGGGAATCAAAGAGATAGAAACATAGAAACATAGAAAATAGGTGCAGGAGTAGGCCATTCGGCCCTTCGAGCCTGCAGCGCCATTCATGCCTGATCATCCAACTCCGTATCCTGTACCTGCCTTCTCTCCATACCCCCTGATCCCTTTAGCCACAAGGGCCACATCTAACACCCTCTTAAAGATAGCCAATGAACTGGCCTCAACTACATTCTGTGGCAGAGAATTCCAGAGACTCACCACTCTCTGTGTGAAAAATGTTTTCCTCATCTTGGTCCTAAAGGAATTCCCCCTTATCCTTAGACTGTGACCCCTTGTTCTGGACCTCCCCAACATCGGGAACAATCTTCCTGCATCTAGCCTATCCAACCCCTTAAGAATTTTGTAAGTTTCTATAAGATCCCCCCTCATTCTTCTAAATTCTAGCGAGTACAAGACAAGTCTATCCAGTCTTTCCTCATATGAAAGTCCTGACATCCCAGGAATCAGTCTGGTGAACCATCTCTGTATACCCTCTATGGCAAGAATGTCTTTTCTCAGATTTGGAGACCAAAACTGTACGCAATACTCCAGATTACTCAAATGGTCTCACCAAAACCCTGTACAACTGCAGTAGAACCTCCCTGCTCCTATACTCAAATCCTTTCGCTATGAATGCAAACATACCATTCGCTTTCTTCACTGCCTGCTGCACCTGCATGCCTACTTTCAACGATTGGTGTACCATGACACCCAGGTCTCGTTGCATCTTCCATTTTCCTAATTTGCCACCATTCAGATAATAGTCTACCCTCCTGTTTTTGCCACCAAAGTGGATAAACTCACATTTATCCACAATATACTGCATCTGCCATGCATTTGCCCACTCACCCAGCCTATCCAAGTCACCTTGCTGCCTCCTTGCATCCTCCTCACACCTAACACTACCCCCCCAGCTTAGTGTCATCCGCAAACTTGGAGATGTTGCATTCAATTTCCTCTTACAAATCATTAATATATATTGTAAATAACTGGGGTCCCAGCACTGAGCCTTGCGGTACCCCATTAGTCACTGCCTGCCATTCAGAAAAGGACCCGTTTACTCCTACACTTTGCTTCCTGTCTGCCAGCCAGTTCTCTATCCACATCAGTACTGAACCCCCAATACCGTGTGCTTTAAGTTTGTATACTAATCTCTTATGTGGGACATGGTCGAAAGCCTTCTGAAAGTCTAGATATAACACATCCACTGGTTCTCCCTTATCCACTCTGCTAGTTACATCCTCGAAAATTTCTATAAGATTCGTCAGACATGATTTACCTTTAGTAAATCCATGCTGACTTTGTCTAATGATTTCACCACTTTCCAAATGTACTGCTATCCCATCTTTAATAACGGACTCTAGCAGTTTCCCCACTACCGATGTTATACTAACTGGTCTGTAATTAATGTTGTTAAATGGCCTTATAACCATATAACAATTACAGCACGGAAACAGGCCCTCTCGGCCCTTCCAGTCCGTGCCGACCATTTGTTTTCCCCTAGTCCCATCTACCTGCACTCAGACCATACCCCTCCATTCCCTTCACGTCCATATACCTATCCACTTTACTCTTAAATATTAAAATCGATTTTGCCTCCACCACTTCTGCTGGAAGCTCGTTCCACACAGCCACCACCCTCTGAGTAAAGAAGTTCCCCCTCACGTTACCCCGAAACCTCTGTCCCTTAATTCTCATGTCATGCCCTCGTGTTTGAATCTTCCCTACCCTCAATGGGAAAAACGTATCCACGTCAACTCTGTCTATCCCTTTCATCATTTTAAAGACCTCAATCAAGTCCCCCCTTAACCTTCTGCGCTCCGAAGAATAAAGACCTAACTTGTTCAACCTTTCTCTGTAACATAGTTGCTGGAACCCTGGCAACATTCTAGTAAATCTCCTCTGTACTCTCTCTATTTTGTTGACATCCTTCCTATAACTAGGCGACCAAAATTGTACACCATACTCCAGAATTGGTCTTACCAATGCCTTGTACAATTTTAACATTACTTCCCTACTCCTATATTCAATGCTCTGATTTATAAAGGCCAGCACACCAAAGGCTTTCTTTACCACCCTATCTACATGCGATTCCACCTTCAGGGAACTATGCACAGTTATTCCTAGATCCCTCTGTTCCACAGCATTCCTCAATTCCCTACCATTTACCATGTACGTCCTATTTTGATTTGTCCTGCCAAGATGTAGCACTTTATCCTGTTGTTAAACAATAAATGATATAATATCATAAGATCATAAGTGATAGGAGCAGAATTAGGCCAATTGGCCCATCAAGTCTACTCCGCCATTCAGTCATTGCTGATCTATCTCTCACTCCTAACCCCATCTCCTGCCTTCTGTCCATTACATCTAACACCCGCACAAATCAAGAATCTATCTATGTCTGCCTTAAATATATCCACTGATAATTGCCTCTACAGCCTTCTGTAGCAAAGAATTCCCAGATTCACCACCCTCTGACTATAGAAATTCCTCCTCATCTCTTTCCTAAAAGAATGTCCTTTAATTCGGAGCCTATGACCTTTAGTCCTAGACTCTCGCATGAGTAGAAACATCACTCCACATCCACACTATCCAAGCCTATCACCATTCTGTGCCTTTCAATGAGGTCTCCCCTCATTCTTCTAAACTCCAGTGAGTACAGGCCCAGTCCCATTTAAAACGCTTATCATATGTTAACCTACTCATTCCTGGGATGATTCTTGTAAACCTCCTCTGGACCCTCTCCAGAGCCAGCACATTCTTACTCAGATATGGTGCCGAAAATTGCTCACAATATCCATTTTGCCATTTGCTTTCATCTTGCCAGATTTCTTATCTCACGTGGTGCCTCTGATTTGCCAGTTCCTTGCAGTGGTACAGTGCTGCAGGAGCGGTCTGATGATGGGAAAATTGGCATGCTTGCATGCATACATCCCATGTACAAGTTCTTACAAAGGTCGTACAAATATTTTGACCCACAATACAGCTTGCTGCTGCACCACTTTTTAAGTTTAATGCTCATTTTTCTGTTTTAATGAGTAATTTGAGCTTGTTTACTTTTGACACACCAAAATACAGATGGGATACAGAAGCAACTTGTATCGTTGAGATAGCTTCAGCTTGGTATCTTTGTTTTGAAAGTGTTGACTTCCCTCAAGAGTCAGTTTCAAAAGAACCCTATTTTGATTTTTTTTTTTGTCTTGGTTTCCATTAACTTGAGTGGCAGGAACCTCGGGCAAAAAAACCCAGAATCCAGCAGCTCTGTAAAGAAAGACCATTCATAATGAATGGCACTGGGGATGCATTTTTTTTAACAACTGGGTTTATTCAGTATTACTAACTTGAAGAAATGTTTTTGTCAGAACTGTAAGACACTAGAGATTTTACTAACTGAAGTACATGGTCTCTGAATCAGCTGTGTTTCTAAGTTTTGTATTCCATGCATTTAATCAAATGGATCCATTGCAATATTTTGGCAGGATATTTTTCCTGGAGAATTTAAGTCAAATACGGGGGTGTATGGTGTAGGCAGGAAGGTGCCTAAAGGCAACCATCATTGATTTGGTGAACATCATACCCCAATATTCCCTTATTTCCCCTAAAATAATAAATTAATCTGGATCGCTGTGTGGAAGGATGTATTTCATGAAAATAAACAAATATTTGAGTGTGTGTATATCTCAACATGACATGTGAGCTAACTGATTCATTGGTCTGTTACGTTTCCATTTCAATGAATTCCATTTGGTCAAATCGGCACTGAACGAATCAATACTTAGTGTTGTTGACAAAGGCATTTTATTTAAAGGCAGCAAACTTCTCCCTAAATAATATTAAAAAAAATTAAACCACATCTGTCGAGGTGATGCATCTGTCATCACTAGATAGGACACAGAAACAACTGGTTTTCTTTGGGGGTGAGTTAATCTTGCAACTCAGCCAAAAAAAAAATTGATTAGCTGGGTTTATGTTTTAAAATGTCCTCTGGGGCATTGCAGCAACTTCTGTTCATAAATTAAGGGCAAAAGGCCAGCACTTGAATTTTGTGCTTTAGGGTTTCAGTGGGCCTGACTTGTATTGTGCATTTTTCATTTCACTTTATGTGCTTTATCAGAGCTGCTAGATCAACCAAAACTACCTTTTGGACAAATTTGTTGTGAGATTCTATTTTTTTTTAAGATAGGCTTTTTACCCATCTTGGGTAGTATGACACTTCCCAACAATCCCCAAACACACTTCTTAAAACAAAATCATTTGGATCTCTGCAGTAGCATATATTTAATGAAAATAAATGTTGGGATATATGTATTAATACACTCTATGTGTTAGATACAATTTATTGTTATCCTGGTTTATCATTTAATTACATTCCATTTGGTCAAATATTTGTTGAACCAATCGATACAATGTTGTTGACAGCTGACAGTTTTGAAATCATCATTATTCTTCATTGTTCATTATCTATACTATTACTAAAACTCTCATCTTGTCCTCTTCCGGTCTGCGTTGTTTTTAAATTTGCGCAAAAATGGTACCCTATATCGCTAGGATGTTTTCGCCACTGTATTCACCGTTCTCCTCTGCTCTAAGCGCACCAAGTTTTGTTTCAATCGGTGAAATATTAGAAAGGTTATTGGTCTGTTATTCGCCGGGACAGGGACGCCCCTTCTGGCACCCACTGTCAATCACCGGGGCGAGGAGAATATAGCCCTGGAGGCCGGGCTGAGTCCGTGAGCATGTCCAGAAGCCGCCCGTCCAGAGACCGCCAGTCCACCGGCACTGAGAATAAAGCTAAAGCAGCGAAGTGTGGGCTGTGTTCCATGTGCGGGGGCAGGCTGTGTTTGCGGGCGGGCTGTGTTTGCGGGCGAGCTGTATTCACGGGCGGAGGTGGGCTGTGTTTGCGGGCGGGGACTGTGAGCACGACAGGTGCTGGGGACGGGAGCCGTTGAGTGAGTCCGGAAACGGGTCGTGGAGCCGGTGAGTGCAGTCAGAGCCAGGGCGGGAACCTACACCACCCCACCCCTCCCCTACACCCCCCTCTCCTACACCACCCCTCCCCTACACAACCCCCCTTTCCCCACACCCCTCCCTACGCCCCCTCCCCTACACCTCCCCTTCCCCTACACCGCCTTCCCTTACACCCCCCTCCCCCATGCACCCCCTCCCCCACCCCCCTCCCCCTCACACCTACACTCCCCCACACCCCCCCTCCCACACACATCCCCTCCCCCTCCCACACACATCCCCTCCCCTACCCCCATAGCCCCCCTACCCAAACCCTCCCTACCCTCACAAACCCAACAACCCCCGCAAACCTCCTCCCCACACACCCCCTCCCCCACATCCCTCTCCCTCACACATACCTCTCCCCTACACACGCCCTCCCCTACACCCCCCTCCCCTACACCCCCCTTCCCCTACACCACCCCTCCCCTACACCCCCATACACCCCCTCCCCTACACCCCTCCCTCCCCTACACCCCTCCCACCCTTACAAACCCCCTCCCCTACACCCCCCCTACAACCCCCCCATACACCCCCCTCCCCTACAGCTTCCTCCCCTACACCCCCCCCTCCCCCACACCCCTTTCCCCACACCCCTCCATACACCCCTCCTTCCCCCACACCCCTCCTTCTCCTACACCCCCCCCGTTTTCCTCCCCCACTCACACACACACCCTCCCCCACAAAGATGACATAGGACCTCCTGCGACCTACCTTCTATAGGTCCCTGAACCTTGAGGGGCCGAACCACATGGGGGTGGTCTCTTTATAGTCCAATAACAGATATTGATTAACACAGTACATGATAGACATTTCCATAACCCAATAATACAGTAACTAATACAATGTATTTGAAAGAAAGTTCGAGCTGGAAGCAAGCAAGAATAAACATTGACATATGTGCCCTGAGATTCAAACTGTTTCTCCAAGGCTCAACTGTTCGACCAATCATCAACCAACAGGATGACTGTCTCGCAACATTATTTATACTATTTACAATGCCCTTGTAGCGATCCAATCAAAATGATGCATTTAGGGTTTGTTTATAAAACTGCTATACATTTTATCAATTGAGGAGAAACAAGGAGAACACCTGGACCCCTCACCATCCTGCATACCAGTCTGAACCTAGACTGGCTGGCGCCATTCAAAGTCAGTAAATTTCAGCTGACAAGGGTTAAGCAATTCTGACAAGTGCAGGGATCCTCCATTTTATGGTGTCTTTAATTTGGCCAGTATTAACAATTGCAAACTACCACCCCATCTCCATACTCCTCATAGTCCTTGGACGTTCATATTGACTGGATCTCAGTGTTCGAATCCCTCCAGTCGGCTTTCCATCTATTCACAGTGCTTGTAACAAAGTAATTAACGATATCCTGCTTTCATGGAGTTATAAAGTCACACAAGATCGAAACTGTCCCTTTGGCCCACCCTGCTGACTCATTGCGTTAATCCTATTAACAGTGCTGGGTCCATAGCCTTCTATGCATTGGCGATTCCAGTACTCATTCAAATACTGCACTTATTTTTGTTGTGAGTGTACTGAGTTCCACCACCTTCTCAGGCATTGCCATTCAGGTTAAAACTGCTTCACGTAAAGTAATGTTTTTCCTCAGATCCCCTCTCATGCTTTTACTCCTTATGTTAAACCTATGCCCTCAGGTTGTGGATGTTTCCATAATGGATGAAAATATCTCAATATTTATCCCATTGGTGCTCCTTATACCTTTGTTCAACTCGATCAGGTCCCCCTTCAGTCTCCTCTGCTCCAAGGAAAGCAAACCAGCCTACCCAGTCATTAGTCTCTCCTTGTTGCTGAAGGTTTTTGGTTCTGATGCTGAAAAAACGTGAGACCATACACAACCCTACCTACTGTGTCCCGATTCACAGTCAAGTAACCCATCGCCTCTGGGTCACTGACCTACTCTGGCTACTGTTAAGCAATGCATTAATTTTGTGATTTGCCCTGAAATGTTGCCCATCAATGTTTTCCGGAGATGCTGCCTGACTTACTGAATTACTCCAGCACTTTGTGTCCTTCTAAATCTCTTAATTGCTGTTTTCAGATCCCACCATGGCCACAATTTTTCCAAGCCTATAATATTCCAAGATAGTTGCATTCTTTCTGGCTTTGGGACTTTTCCCAAATTTAACTTTACCCCAGGTGGGGGGATATGTCAGGTGTAAAGAGCTCAGACTTACACAGGTTTAAACACAAGCATCTTTATTGTACAGGTCATTAACTACTAAGCAGGTCATTACACGTTCACACTGATACTGCTACTGGTAGGTAGTGGGCAGGATCTTACGCTATGAATGTTATTATTAGGTGGGGTTATAATTACTAAGCATTCTAATTGGCTAGCATGCTATAGCCAATGTACACCAGGGTTTCCAAAGTCTCAAACACATAATTCCTATTCTAAACACCTCCCAGGCATGAGATTTCTTCGTGGATCTGTGGATTTCTGCGAATTTTGAAATTCAGTTAAAAAAAATTGGTCTAAATTTCCGCTAGAAATGGGTTCCTGCGAGACAGTGAGCCGCTGCGCCAATGATTGAGTGCGTGGAAATCTGCGGAATTCATTTTAGCGGAAAGCGTGTACGTGGATGTGGGCTGATCGTCTTTGCATGCATATCTCTATGGCTAGCACTCAGCTCTGCTCATGTAGAGTAGCAGTTTTCCTCTGTTCTCTAGGCCTGCCGTACTGGGGTTGGGGCCGGGAGCACAGAGTTACGTACATGTACACAACGTTCACACTGCATTCAAGTGTCTGTATGTCCTGGACCAGGGGGTCGGCAACCTATTTCTGCATAGGGGCCAAGACGCATGTCTGTGAGTGGATGGCGGGCCACATCTATCACGTGTACACATGGATCCCGCCCGCATCCCGCCCCGGATGGCAGGCATCAAATTGCGTGTTCACATAGGTCCTGCCCCTTCGAGGACGCCACCCAGAGGACTGGCCCCTACGGATGCTCACGAACATGGCGCACCTGCGGACCATTGCCTTGGCTCTGTCCTGAAGGCGGTGGCTCAAATACGCAGTCACTCATCCCCGGCCTATTGACAACCACGATCCCAATAATGAAGCCCAGACACTGAAGGTGCGCGGCCATGCCGGCGGCTTTGCACAGGATGCGGTACAGCCAGAGCTCGGCGCTCCTCGCCAGCTCTGCCATTGCAGCCGCCAGCTCAGGCCTTCTTGTGTCACCGCACCTGGGCGTCGCGGCCTCGGGCCCGGAAGGTACCGGAGATGATGAAAATCTGCAGGCGGGTTAATTACGGCAAAAAAAAAGTATCCATTGTAAAGGATACTTATCTCTAATTAGAGTAAACAAGGAACAGCATGTTACAAGTAGGTGTAGGTGGAATATATAATATTTCCAATATGACAAGTGTAAACAAGCAAGGAGTTGGTGTCATTTTAAGGTATGATTATCATAAATTCTCTGTGTAAATTAAGAAGACAAGCAAGTAAAATGTTTTTTTATAGTACAATTAAAAAAAATTACAGTATGAATGAAAGCTAAACAGGCAAAAAAACGGTGTCATTTCAAGGTACAATTATCAAAAATGACTGCCCCTTGGAACCCTACCAGGAGGCAACGCCCCCTGGACCCCCATCTCCCTTCATCTTTTTTCAGTCTCATGCCTGCCTTTTTTCAGTCTCATGCCTGCCTCCAGCTCTCTGACTCTCTTTCTATGGAAAAGCTGCCTTAAAGTCTGCCGTGAATAATCCTTTGGTCATTAATACATCACTCCTTCAGAGCGTAGAGGGACAGTTTTACTGAGCGAAAGATTATCATGCTTCAAAACCTTAACACAAATCAAGAAGTAATGCTGAGCCAGATTTTGACGAAATGTACTGCTGTGAAATGACGGCACCAGTAAAATCAAATTTCTGCCTTAAAAAGCACTGGACTCTACCTTAAAAAAACCCACCACAGTGAGGCATCGGTTGCCAGCTCATTAAATGATGGGTAAAATATTTGACCACACAGAAAGATCACGTTCTGTTCTGTTCATATACCTATTGAGATGTATTTCCTGCATTTTCTTCACATTCTTCTGTGAATACAATTTTTTTTTTACTGCGTTGTAACTTCAAACAATGGTGGTTTAACAATCTGAAACAAAGCAAATGAACAAGTAAGGGTGATTTAAGAAGCTCCTCAGGCACACATTTCACGGATCAAACCTTGACATTAATTATAGCCATGTATTGATCTCAATGCCCAATTGCTGTCATGTACGATGTTAATACATTTAAAATTAATTCTGCTCAGTTTTATATATATATATATATATTACCGTCGTGAAAATTGTGCTTACTCCATTTTTTGATCTTCTGTCTTCCTTTCAGTTGCGACAGAAATAGTGAATCCTCCCGAGGATCTAATGATACAGAAAGCCACGACGGCCCAGTTTAAATGTTCTGCTGAATATGATTCTGCTTTTGAAAATGACTTTGAGTTATCATGGAGAAAGGATGGGTTTGAAATTTACAGTGACCAGACAGAGAATGACAGGTAATATTTTATAAAATGGGGAAGAATGCTTCCATTTTAGTCACTATCCACCCAAAGGTACTTTATTGTCACATGTACAGACATACAATTAAATTCTTTTTTTGCATACAGTTTGGTAAAGCATTGCCAATATCAATCTGCCATAGACAACATCAGATAGAGTGAAAGCTGCCAAAGCAGTAGGTAACTCTTCTATAGATCAGTTGCCTTTTAGACTTCTTTGGACTGACTGTTTGCATTTCATGATCTAATCTGAGGGCTGGCTGTTAAGATGTTATTCTTTACTTGCTTGCATGTGTTCTGTGTTTTAAATAAGCACACAATTCAACTGTTGAATATAGTTTTCACAGATTCCAGGAAATCCCTCTTTTTCTTTGTCTAGTTTAGATTTTTTTTAAAGTGAATAGATTAGGAAGTGTACTCATTCTAACTAAAAAACAGCCTCCAAGTTTTTGGTGAGCTACATTGCCAAACATTGCCAATTTATTCTTGACTTTGTACTATTTCCTTGAAGGAATCTGCCCATTTTTTAACGGGTATTCTTGTTCTCCCTCACATCCCTACTTGTTCTTATCCAGCAGTTCAGCTCACAAGCTAACAGTTTGGAATAAAGTCAAACGGAAGTGCTGGAAAGACACAGGAGGCCATGCAGCTTAGATGGCGAGAAAAATAGAGTAACAGTTTTGGGTTTGGGGCCTTTCATCAGAACTGAAAAAGTGATAACAAGATCAGAGAGGGGAAGGTGGAGCAAACAGAGAGAATGTCTGCAAGAGGGAGTCGAGTCAAATTGTCCAGGCAACATTTACCATGAACTATATTTTGAATTAAATTACATGGTGGTAAATTGAAACACAACAAATAAAAATAAATATACACCATAACTGTGGGTATGGGGGTTGGTAGGGAAGGGTCGAATTGTTACCTGCAGTTGGTAAACTCAATATTAAGGGCCAAATATTGTAACTGGGAAGCTGAGGTACTGTTCTTGAATGTACGCTGAATATTATGCTAAAGCAGTATAGGAGGCTAAATGTTCTAGAGAGGTCGGACTGGGAATGTTGACCAAAACTAACTTTTGGGAGACAAAAAAAGACTGCAGATGCTGGATTCTGGAGCAACAAACAATTTGCTGAAGGAACACAGTGGGTCAGGCAGCATCTGTGGAGAGAAGTGGACAAACAGTGTTTCAGGTCAGTATCTTCACCTGGACTGAAAAATAGAAGGTAGCTAATCAGTATAAATAATTGAGGAGGAGTGGGGGCAAGAAATGGCAAGAAATAGGTGGGTGCAGGTGAGGAGGGCAAGGTTGGCAGATGGAATCAGGTGGGGGAGGGAAAGGTAGAAACAGTGGTGGAGACTGCGAGGTGATAGGTAGAGGCATCAAATTGCTGCAGGTGGCATCTGAGAGGAAAGGAAGATGAAACATGGATCCAAATAAGGGAGATCAGGTGAGCAGATAGGAACAGTGGTGGGAGAGGACCCTGAGGAAGGAATGTGTAGATGATGGAGTGGGAGGGGGATGGAAAGAACCTGGGTGGAAAGGGCTGGGAGGATTGGGCTGAAACGGAAAAGTGGATCTGAGAGAGGACATGGAGAGATCAGAAAGAAAGATAGAGGGGAACAGGTTCCCTGAAATCTGAGAATTCGGTGTTCATGCTGTTGGGTTGAGGACTGCATAGAAGGAATATGAAAAAATACTATTCTTCCAGTTTGCCAGCTGGTAGTGGAGGAGGTCATGCCAGTGTGGGAATAGCAAGAGGAGTTAAAATGGCTTGGAACCAGAGGCTCCAGGTGGTCATAGCAGTCAGAGTGCAGGTGCTTGGCAAACAAATCACAAGTCACAATGGTGAGGAAATGTTGTGCTTGAGTACCTTAACAGATCAGGCAGCATCTGCGGAGGGAATGGGTAGGCAACATTTCAGACTGAGACCTTGCTTCAGACTCGGCCTGAAGAAAGGTCCCGATCTGGAACATCACCTATCCATTCCCTCCACAGATGCTGCCTTGCCTACTGAGTTACACAAGCACTTTGTGTTTTGATCAAGATTCCAGCATCTGCAGTTCCTTATGTCTGAGATTTGCTTCACTGTAATTAAAGGAGAACTCTTGTCATTATAGTCTGCATCTTGCCAGCATGCCTTTACTTCTATCTGGAAATCAGTGGAGAAGAAAATAAAACTCTGTAGAGTTTTAACATTGGGATTTTATTATGTGGGACCAGTGAACTGAGAATAATTTATATGTTAAAAATTATGTCATTCAACGTGCATCCAAGGGGTTGGATATATCTATTGGTAGACTACATTCTAATAAAAGCAAGCATGAAAATCAGCACCACAGCTAACAAAATGCCATTTGTAATTTGTTACCTTCTAGAATTATCATGGACGATGATGTGCTTCAAATTAATGATGTAAGTGAAGATGATGAAGGGACTTACACTTGTGTCGCTAGAACTTCCATGGACACTGATACGGCAGATGCAAAGCTTCTTATCCTTGGTAAGTATTACTGAAGAAAGAAAATTGGCTGCGCTCTGTGCATTTGTTAGCCACACTGATGATGAGTTATCTATTAGCTAGGTCAGACTGTCCTAGATATTGAACACTGCAATCTTCCACGCATGATGAATTGTCAATTCTGATTATTCTCAGATAATTTGAATTGCTGCATATCGATAGCAATTTCACATCAGCAAACCCAGTGATGTTTTACAAGAGACTAAAACAAGAAGAGCTTTTACATATAAATGAATAATCTTCATTTCTCAGCCTTGTAAAAGCGGTTTCATTGACCTGCAATCGCTCAATATGCTGCTCATGCTAACACTCCCTGCTGCTTTTCAATAAATGCTAGTCAGTTGGTCACCTGTAAAAGCGGCTAACATTTGCTTCATTTTCTGACCATAATTAGAATCAATTTGGGTATCATAGCAAAACAATGTTTCATCAGCACAGTTGTCATGAGGTCCTTGAAGCAAGCTCAGTTCAACGTGGATTTTAACAAATCCTAGATTTATTGCTTCAGTAATAGTGATATAAAAATCTTGCTGGAGCAGGGAATACACTGTTCCACCAACCAGCACGAGGATGTCTACCAACAAGATGTCTGGTACTGGAACCTGATTAACTAGCCATTTATAATGAACCTCTATTTTTGTTTGGTTTAGTTTATTGTCACGTGTACCAAGGTACAGTGAAAAGCTTTTTTGTTGTGGGCTATGCAGTCAGCAGAAAGGCTATGCATGACTATAATCGCCACCCATATTGTACAGATACCGAATAAAGGGAATAACGTTCAGTGCAAAATAAAGTCCCAGTTAAGACCAATTAAAGATAGTTCAAGAGTCTCCAATTAGATAAATGGTAGCGTAGGACAGCGTTCTAGTTGGTAATAGGATGGTTCAACTGTGAAAAGAACTACTAGGTCAAAGCAGCAACTGAAAACATTTGAGTTTTGTAAATACAAAGGGCATATGTTAACTTCTATCAACATCCACAGGGCTGAAACGGAACTTATTTTTTGCTTAAGTTTTAATTTTTATGTTTCCTTCACAGAAGGCATGCACAATGCCCCTTTTATATCAATAAATTGGTTGTTTCAATAATATTGGAATGCCATATATTGCAACCAAAGTGTATTGCTTACATAATCGAGGTTAAACAGATGGAGATGGGAAGAACATGCATAAAGCAGAGGGGATAGAGAATGAGGGCAGAGTGGAAACTGAAAAACTGTGGGTTGCTGGTGGTAGTTGTTGAAAAAGTGGTCGGAGAGGAATCAAGTCACAGGCCAACAGACAGATCAGTAGGGGTGGAGGGGTATATGTGTAGATAAAGTAGAGATTGCGCATTGAATGCAACAACCAATATTACATTCAATTGCCTAATATATGCAGCACAACATCTGCAAGAAGTCTCAAAGCACTTTGCATGCAATTAGTTATTTCACGAGGTGCTGTCACTGTTGTTCTGTCCACAGATATATACAGCAGGGAGAAATGCATATCCTAATTCAGAGGCAAAAATGCTTCAGGTTGAGATAAATTGACACACTGAAGCGCAGGCTGGGGAATCAGCCCTGGAACCTGCCTGGCCTACATGATTAACTTATTCACTGAATAAATACACAAAGCCTTCAGGGGACTGTTAACACTCGTGTAATTTTTTTTCCTATGTTTTACATTGGCTCTCAATGTGGTGAAGATTTTTTAGCAGTTAAGAACATACCCTGGATCTATTAGTGCTAGTTGTTTTGTCTTTCCCAAGATTTAAAGGACTCCAGTACAGACTGCAGGTTAATGTACTTATATGTGTGGAGGATTTACCTGAACAACATGGAGCCCAAAACAATCTGCTGGAGGAAGTCAGAATCTGTGGAGGCAAAGGGATAGTTGATATTTTGGATCAAAACCCTGCATCTAGACCAGTGTTGATGTAAGGTTAGAGTTGTTGCCTTACAGCATCAAAGACTGACTATAGACGCTGTCTGTGTGGAGTTTGTACATTCTCCCTGTGACCACGTGGATTTCCTCCCATGTTTCAAAGACGTAAGGATTTGTAGATTAATTGGCTTCTGTAAATTGTCCTTCGTGTGTAGGATAGAACTAGTCTATGGGTGATCGCTGGTTGTTGCAGACTTGATGGGCCGAAGGGCCATTTTCCATGCTGTATCTTCCTAAACTCTATATTTGGTTATCACTTGGGCTCCACCGATGCTGCTCAACCCACCGAGTTCCTCAAACAGTTTGTTTTCTGCTCCAGCAGGAGTGAGTTGAATCACACAATAGCTTTAACGCTGGTATGTTTCCCAAATCAACCACTTTGGTGAAGGAGATGAGAGGGGCTGGGGGAAGGGGGGCAGTCAGAGGCTGGTTCTGCAGCAGTGACAGTCAGTGAGATACTAAAGATTTTCTCGTGACTGCCTCCAAACCCATTGTCCCGACCAGTAATCCACCCCACTGGCAGAGGTGTGTAGCATCTGGTGAATGCCTGGCAGCTACTTTTCTATCTTATGCGCTGAGACAGCCTCTCCCAGCAACACAGGATGGACAGACAATGCTGGTGCGCGGGAAGCCGCCATCTTCAGATTCCCTTCCAAGCTGCAAAACTCGTGGGTAATGCCTTGTCTCCAGGAGAATTGCTCTTTCAACCTGAGCCATTGTAGCTAAGGGGCAAGCTGCATCCTTAATTTCCTCATCTCATCATTCCGCATGCTCTCCAATCACTACAACTGAACACAGGCTCAATGAGACCCATGCGAATCCAAGGATAGTGGTGTTGCTATCACTGGGATGAGGTCTTGTTGCCCGTATAAATCTGTGCACTCCAGGATGATGCAGACAGATGATCATTGTCTGGTGTATAGTGAGAACCATAGACAATAGCATGTTGGCCGTGCTAGTAATTAAGCATCATGGTGAAACTAGATCCAAAGACTATCATTTAGCAGACTCCTCGGGAGAAGTTTTTTTCCATCTGATAGTCTCCAGCAACCTATGAAATAAATTTTTCATAAATCCACCCGGCGGACAGGTATGTCAGTTTATGTTAAGTAGGGATGTCGCCCTAGATCTGTAGGAGCACGAAGAAGAACATAGGCAAGAGAAAGCAAAAGGCTACCATGGCAACATCCTTGCTCTGCATCAACTGACCCATCCCTCAGCTTGGTTTAAGGATAGCTGTGAACAGTACTTAATATTATACCATTACATGTATTGATGCCAAGAATGTCTGAAGAGTTCTTACACATTTCTTGTTTTCCATCCATTGTTTTATTCTGACTAAAGATCATTTTTTGGGGAAAAAAAATCCCTCAGCTCGGTGGAATTGTGAAACGTTGACCTCATGGGTTGTTGGGGACTCTTGGATGGAGGGAAAATTCTCAGGAGTAGTCTCTGACATCATGATCTCAAGTGTGAAGCATGTGACCTCGTTCACGCTCCAATTGTTATCACCAGTGTGGTTCAGCAATAATCAGGTGGAGGAGCCCAGGTGACGCATGGGAATTCTGCATGGACTACTTTATATGGTTGCCTGCACTGATTGTACAACATGAACAAATCCTCCTTCTGATTACGCAACAGGCTAGCACCACCCTTGTCATTCCTCATGAATGGCACCTAATTTAACCTGTTCACTGCCAAGTTTTTTCTTCCACTGTTTGCGATGACCCGATTATTCTCCGGGGGTGGTATTGAGCAGGTTAAAGAGCTGACTCTTCAACATAAAGCATATTGCTCTGTGAGGATCTGCAGTTTGCAGGTGCCAGTAGCGATGCGCAGATCATCCTAACTGTTGCATCACAGTGCAGGAATTGTCACTGTTGTGGGAGTGAGGACCAATGACACCTCCTGCCAGCCTCTTCTCACAGTGGGCTCGGCAGATCTGCCAGCCATCATAACAAATCATGCCCTCATGGCCTACATCTCATTGACCCGGCCACAACCCTCTGTGTATATGTGAGCCCTGTCCATTTCTCCATGCAGCTTCTGTCTCCTCCATGACAGCTATAATTGGTATGTTGCTGCTTTGAGGCTCTCATGGGGAGTGTGTCTTTAAGGGCTACTGCCTCTGTGTTTGGGGCAGAAGATGAGCCAAATTAAATGAAGTCCCATTGGAAATCACATGAGTTTCATTTGACAGCTTGTAAACCACTTGACTGCTGTTTCAAACGTCCTTGTGACCATTTCCTTGGTTCTTTGCAAGAGATTAGATTTAGCATTAGCATCAAATACCACTGCGTTTACCACAGAAACAATTAACAAAATCAATTTTTGGTACAGGAATATCAGGTGGTACTCAACTAGTTCATAAACTGTCACAATCACAAACTGAATTAATTTGGTAAAGCACTTTGGTCAACGAGAGTTGTTTTTTAAATGTGCTATATAAATAAATGTGATGTGACTTGACTTGGTAGTTCCTTAGATATGATGTATCCTGTGGATGACCACCCTTCCAATCAGTCTCTAGGAGGGTCCCGACACAAAATGGTGTCTGTCCATTCCCTCCACAGACACAGCCTGACCCGCTGTGTTCCTCCAGCAGTCTCTTGCTCAAATGTCCAGCATCTGCAATTCCTTGTGTCTCCAGCCTTCCAAAATCCATACCTTGGTTCAGGAGCTCCAGATGTAATCCCAAACACATTTCAGCATTACATAATGTTATATAACCAAGAGCCATTCTGCTGAAAAATGGTTGGAGAATGCAGATGGATAAGGGAGAAGGGATGTTTTCTTTTGTTACACAACATTAACTTTATTTATTTTCAGGTAGAAGAGAACTGATAGTTTGCAAATAATAAAAACAGTACTTCAAAACATCTTTCCATCAAATGCTGAAATACGATGTGAAAGTGTCTCAGTATGTTTCTGGAAGATGTCTAAATGGTAGAGGAAGTGTTTTAGTGCTACTTCACATGTTTGAAAGACCGATGTGAGCACTGTCAATGCAAATGACAGATTGTTCTTTTGAGAAGGAGATCCTCACACAACTGTAACAGGTGAAGTTTTATCCAGTTGATGCCTTTCTCAAATGGACTTCAAACTCATTTGAAAACACATGCAATCTGTCAACTACGCTTTATGATTGTTTCTAGCTCTCCTTAGATGGAACTCACACTCAACTGAACAGTAAAATGATAAATCGTACCTCAGCCCTCAGAGAAAATGCTGAACCAAAATGGAGACTGCAGGTGCTGGAAACTTGAGGAAAAACACAAAGTGCTGGAGGACCTCAGCAGGCAAGGGAATGGACAGGTAATGTTTCAGATCGGGAACCTTCAGGCTGAGTCTGAAGAAGGGTCTGACCTGAAACATCACCTGTTCATTCCATCCACAGGTGTTATCTGATCTACTGAGTTCCTTCAACGCTTTGTGTTTTGCTGAATAATAATTGGCTGGTTATAAAACAAGCCTTTAGAGCATTTAGCGCAATGTACTTTTCTCTTGAACCCAAAGTTGTGCTGTACTTTAGAACTCTCGCTAGACTCACACTGCATAAACTGGAGTAAATTGATAAAGCCTCCGATTCGGATTAAGGAAAAAAATTGAATCATCAATGATTAATCAATGTTATCTGAATCCCCGATGAATGCTGTCTTGCTGATCCCGTCAGATCTCTGATTTGCTATGGTTCAAAATTCTACTTTGCTTTTGTTGAAATACTGCGTGGTTGACATCTGCGGCGATGAACAGTGATAGCAAAGCTACATTCACTGATGAGTCTAAACCATCGTCCTCCTGTAGCAGGTGGATTTAACATTTAGTTCCTTTTAACCGTGTTACTGAAAAATAGATGACACTGCTAATTTTTGGGAGTTATTGTGTACCAAGCTTTGTGCTGATAGTGTTGTTGAAAGCTGTTGAAACTGCTGCTCTCTCTGTAGCATTGTTACAACATTTTGAGATTTTAAAAATCAAGTCTAAACATCTATCGGGGGTTACACAAAAAGCTGGAGAAACTCAGCGGGTGCAGCAGCATCTAAGGAGCGCAGGAGATAGGCGACGTTTCGGGTCGAGACCCTTCTTCAGACTGGTCAGGGATCAGGGAAACGAGAGATATAGACGGTGATGTGGAGAGATAAAGAACAATGAATGAAAGATATGCAAAAAAGTATCGATGATAAAGGGAACAAGCCATTGTAAGCTGTTTGTGGTGTGAAAATGAGAAGCTAGTGCGACTAGGGTGGGGGAGGGAGATAGAGAGAGAGGGAATGCCAGGGCCCGAGGGCTGAGGGACAGGTGGGAAGGGGAGGAGACAGCAAGGGTTAACAGAATTGAGAAAATTCAATGTTCAAGCCCAAAGGATGCAGACTCCCCAAGCGGAATATGAGGTGCTGTTCCTCCAACTTGCGGTGTTGCTCACTCTGGCCGTGGAGGAGGCCCAGGACCGAGAGGTCGGATATACGGAATGGGAGGGGGAGTTGAAGTGCGGAACCACCGGGAGGTCGGGTTGGTTTTTGCGGACCGAGCGGACTCGACCTACTAAACATCTATCCATTTCTTAAGAATAGGTTAACATTTTTAAATAGCCGAAGTGTCCAAATAACATTCACACAAGAATTCACAATATATTAAATGATTTTAAAATCCCATTGTCATGAATTTATATGCCAAATGGAAGGAATATAATGTTTAATTCCCGTAAATTAATGGGCATTTTAAGCATCTTGCGAGTGGGTTTTTGTGGAATGCGATCGATTGGAACGTTGCGATTGCAGTGAATTTGAACCCCATATCGGCAGGAAAAACAGTTCGTATGGGACCAAAATCACACTATCGCCAAGGAAATCTTGGATTAAAGTCATCCTAAGAAGCAAGTTTATATGTAAAATAGACGACTTACATTTTGTTTTGTCCCCTATGTGAGATCCGTCCTGTTGGAGGCGTTGACGGCGTTAGAAGTAGCTTTTTATTTTACTCCAGGGATTAAATTGTCCCGCGATTTAAAAAAAAACTTCCGAGAACGGAAGTCGGAACAATTTTTCTGCAGCAGCTTAACAGCCTGAGGCAGTTCGACTCCGACAGGCAGGAGAAAACGGCATTTTAATCCCGGTGAGACCAAGAGTTTCAGTTTAGTTTATTGTCGCTTGTACGGAGGTCCAGTGAAAAGCATTTGTTGCATGTTAATCAGCCAACGCAAAGATAATTCATGATTACAATCGAGCCATTTGCAGCGTACCACT
Organism: Okamejei kenojei; assembly: GCA_035221665.1. NCBI lineage: Eukaryota > Metazoa > Chordata > Chondrichthyes > Rajiformes > Rajidae > Okamejei > Okamejei kenojei. The sequence continues at coordinate 42,042,879 of CM069146.1, forward strand.
GTTTCGCTGAACACTTGTGCTTGTCCGCCAAGGACTACTGGTTCTCTCAATCGCTAATCATTTTAACTCCTCTCTCCATTCCCATACTGACCCCTCTGTCCTGGGCCTCTTCCATTGTCAGTATGAGACCACACACGAATGGTATGAACATTGAATTCTCCAACTTTGGCTAACCTCTGGTAACTCCCCACCTTCCTCCTCCCCTGGTGTAACTCAACGGGTCAGGCTGCATCTCTGGGGGAAAAAGGATGGGTAACTTTTTGGGTCAGAACCCTTCTTCACACTGGGAATTGCACCTTGTGCCTCGGGGCTTCCAACTCCGGTTCGAGCCCTCCCAGTTCAGACCCAACCCGATTACTGTTGCCGACAGTCTATCCACTGCTTCTCACAACTGTTCTCCTTCCGTGCCTTGCGTTCCACACTGGCCACCATGCGCCGGCATCAACAGGCTCCCGCAGCTCCAGGCCTCACTCACCCAGAACTACGATCGACCCCAATTTACTTCATTCTACGGCAGATCCACGCATTCAATAAACGGTTCCTCACTTACCTCGCCTCTACTAAGGATCCAGACTGAAGAAGGGATCCGACCCGAAATGTCACCCATCCTTTTTCCTCTGATCCGCTGAGTGACTCCAGCACTTTTTGCCTATCTTCAGTATAAACCAACTTCTGCAGTTCCTTCCTACAAACTTTGTAAAACTCTTCCTTAAAGGTGAAGTTTAAAAAAAAATGGATTCATAATTTAAGACTTGGGTAGATCTTTGATAAGGGAGGTTGAAAGTTTACTGTGAGTAGCAGGAATGCATTGTGGTTAAAATCAGATCAGCCATGAATTTTTTGAATGGTGGAGCAGGTACAAGGGATCGAGTGGCCTATTCCTGTTCCTAATTTATAAGTGTGTCAGAAACCCACATGCTGAGAGGTATTAGCAAGATGCTGAATGTCCTCAGTGTCCTGAGGAAGTAGAGATGATGATGATGTAACTGGGCAGATGGTCAGAGTCATTTTCCCAGGGTAGAAATGTCAAATACAAAAGTGCACATGCTAAAGATGAGGAGAAAGTTTAAAAGAGATTTACATGGCAAATTTATAAGGCTTTTTTTTAACTTAGAGCCTGGTGGGTACCTACAATGTGCTGCCATGGACGAAGTAGAAGCAGATATGATGGCAATATTTCAGAAGCATTTAGACAGACAAATTAATAGGCATGGAATAAAGGGATATGGATTTTATGCAGGCAGATGGAATGAGTTTAAATTGACATCATAGTCAGCGGAGATGTCCCTAGCTGTCCTGTTCAATGTTCACAATCTCAAGACATGCTCTGAAGAGAACATTATGAAGTCTGATCATTATCAGCTGCTCTGGGTACGCTGCACAACATCTTTGGCTTGGCTGTCTGCTTTGCATTACTGACACATTAAAGTGCTCTTTAGCTATGCTCATTGCATTCTCAGAACTTGCATGTCATGCTTTTTTGCTTTCAGCTTGTAACATATGACCTTTTAATGCAGAAGTGTTCAGCCATTGCTGTTAAAAATTTCAGAACTCATCGAACACACTTGGTATTTTCTCAGCCGTCTCATTCAATTCTGGTTTGCCATCAACTTGGAATGTGATCACTTGGCCATTTGGATAAATTCATAGTAGGTGCTCTTACCTGGCAGTCTCGAGAAGCTTGTCCTCTGAACAATTCCTCAAATATTTGCTCACTTTATGCATTTGAATCAGTTTGTTATCTGATCCTAGAGTCAGCAAGTCATACAGTGTGGGAACGGGCCCTTCTGCCCAACATGCCCCATTTACACGTCCCACCTGCCTGTGTGTGGCCCATATTCCTCTAAACCTATTCTCTCCTTGTACCTATCTAAATGTTTCGAAGAGTTTGCACTTATTCCTCATTGACTTGGATGGCACATTGGCACAGCTGATATAGCTGCTACCTTAAAGTGTCAGAGACCCAGGTTCGATCCTGACCTTAGCTGTTGTCTGTGTGGAGTTTGTATGTACTTGCTGTGACTACATAGGTTTCTTCCGGTTTCAGTTCACATCGCAAAGACGTGTAAGGTTTGTAGGTTAACTGGCTGTTGTAAATTGCCCCTGGTGTGAAGGGAGTGGGTGCGATAGTGGGATAACAAAACTAATGTGAATGCGAGATCAATGGTTGACATGGTCTCAATAGGCCGAATAATCTATTACCATTCTATATCGCTAAACTCAGCAAAACTACACTAAACTACATTAAAGACTATGCTCTACTGCTAACATTGTATATCTGAGCAGGTCCAATTTACAATAAAATAAACAAATAATCTGAGCAATTCCATCTGTTTAATCCACTGCGCACTCAAACAGTTCCATTCTGTTCGCACTCCCGCAAAAAAACTCTACCGGGTAAAATTGTGAACAGCACACGTGATCATGAAAGGCAAGATTGCATAATTATTGCTGATGACCCACAATAATTTCAGTTTTCACCCCTGTAAAAATGCCATTAAAATTGCCACGACAATGCAGTTAATGTTGTTGGTAGATTTGTGGACAATTCCAAAATTGATGGTACAGTAGACAGTGAGGAAGGTCATCTCAGTTTACAAACCGATCTGAATCAACTAGGGAAGTGGGCCAGCAAATGAGAGATGGAATTTTACTCTGATAAATGTGAGATGATTTTGCTTAATCAGACCAGGGAAGGGATTATACAGTTAATGGTAGGGCTCTGGAGAGTGTTTTAGAGCAGAGGGTCCATGGGGTATAAGGATACAATACCATGAAAGCAGTGACACATGTAGACAGGATGGTGAAGAAGGCATTATGTGATTGAAATTTGATTATCTGAAGTAAAATGTAATAACAATAATTAAATTATTTGAGAAGTTTTCAGAGTAATTTGTCCTTGTGCACCTGATTTGATTTCATCACCACTCGTGCAAGGCATTATATAATTTCCAATCCATTGTAGTGTTCTGCGAGTGATCTTGAGACAACCAGGTCTTAATATTTCAGCATGAATGCGATCATGTAAGCTTAGTCCCATTGTTTGATCCTTTGCTGTCTGTCCCCCACCCACAAAAAAAATGCCAATGATCCTATGATCATCTTCCAATCCTACAAAGCTCAATGTCCCAGTGCTCAATGCTCAAACTCCAAATGCTCAAAGAGTTGTGGCCCCTGACTCCCTGACCATCTTACTGCCTGAGACCCTGATCAGCTTCTCCACTTATTCATTGCACTGTCTCAGACTGCAAAGCTCCCTCTGGAGTCAATAATATCCTTGCATGTATAAGTGAACATGCACTGGCAAACTCTATTGAAAACAAGAGACTGATGCTTTTGAATAAAAATAGTAAGATTAAATGAGAACTTACCAGTTTGAAGTTTGATCTTTATTTCATGAGGAGCTGCGACATTCTTCAAAGCAGCGGTGTGGAATCACAGATAACAACAATGACTGAAGATAGCAAGATTAAAGAGACTCTAATATACCAGTTGACCTCATGATAGAGGGTTGGGAGCGGAGGGCACGAAATCCCTCATCGCAACTCCTCATAAATAAAGTTCAAACTTCAAACTGGTAAGTTCTCATTTAATCTTACTATTTTACTTCAGAGTCACCTGAGTGACTTTGTGAAGATTCAAAGCTCTGTGATTCCATGCCCTGGACCACGTCCATGCTCACACACTGCCGTAATACTGATGGAGGAAGTATGTTAACGTATTTCAGACTTGAACAAGCTGAAAAATAATAACATATTTGTTAATACGAACAATAAACCCCTGAACTCGGGGACAAATGTTTAGGGAACAGCAATTAAAACTGACTCGGCAAACGTTGCGGGTGCGGCCACAGGTTTGTTATAAAAACGCTGAAATGTAGTTTCACTGGCCCAGCCCGCTATTGCGAAGACATGATCCATGAGTACCTCCATGGTCCTCGCCGCTGATGTGGATGCAGCCCTGGTAGAATGAGATTTTAAAATGTTAGTGTCTTACCTGCTGCACCGAAAACCACCCTGAGCCACCTGGAGATAATCTGCACCGTCACCCTGTGATGTGGGTTTTCATGGCTGATAACAGACCCATCTTCATATTCCTGATGCCCATTTTCAGACCTGTAGACCCAGGTCTGTGCTGTTTAAGCAACTCATCTATAAAGAAAGTCACTTTATTGGGGGTCGAGACCATTCTATCCAGTTTTAGTTCCTGTAGAGTCTGGACCCGTTGTGCTGTGGTCAGTGCCATTAACATCACCACTTTGAAGGTGAGTTAGTTCAGTGGTAAATCCATCATAGGTGTTCAGCTCCTGAGTAGGGTCAACACCACCTCTATATCCCAGGTAATATAATATCGTGGTCAGGGAGGATTGGATAGAATATACCCCTCATAGTTTGGATACCAACTGGTGAGATCCCACTCCAATGTTGAGATAGGATGATAGTACACTCCTGGCACTGTTGATGGCACTGGAACTGAGGGCCTCATCATAATGAAGGCCCGCGAGGATTCCAGCACATTGGAGATTGTAGCAGATTTGTAGGTGATCTTGGACCGACTACAGAAACCTCCCATTTCCTTATGTGGGTGAGGTACTGCTTCCTAGTGGGCTCTCTGCACGATGCTGTATGATGTCCATGGTCCTTTCTGTTGCAGAATCTGGTTGAATTTTCTGCAATACCCGACTGTTGAAGCAGAATGGGGGAAAGCATAGAAAACCCATTTCCCCCAATGTAGCAAGAACGCGTCCATCACCACTGCCCCCGGATCTGGTTCCCAAGAGACATATGTTGGTATCTGATGGTTCAACCTGGACGTAAAGAGGATGATATCTGGTGTTCCATATTAGGCTATAGTTTTAGCAATAGTATTTGGGGGTTCAACATCCACTTGATGTTGTTATTAAATACTCGTGACCTGGTGTCCTGCACCAACGGCGAGTCTGTAAGCTCCACTTCCCCTGTGAGCCCGGACCCTCCTGGGTCAACGGGCTTGTCCGACTCCGGTCTGTTGCTGCCGCCGCTGACTGCCCGCATCCCGCGGCCCGCAGTCAGTCTCGAAGCGGCCCGTTGGTGGAGTACTCTGTTGCACAGAGCCCCTGGGCGAAGAAAAACCGACCGCAGGTTAGTTTACCTTACCTGCAGGTCCGTTGCAGTAGAGGAACGACCCTCCTCCCTGCCTGTCGCTTCGCATGCGGTCGACGATATGTCGCGCATGCGTGCTGGCGGAGTCTTCACGAAGTCACTCACGTGACTACGAAGTAAAATCAAGGCTCAGTCTGAAGAAGTGTCTCAACTCAAAACGTCACCCATTCCTTCAATCCAGAGATGCTGCCTGTCTCGCTGAGTTACTTCAACATTTTGTCTATCTTCAGGGATCATGTTGCATTGCAGCATCTATTTTATGACTGCATTTTAATGCAAATGTGTGCAAGGAATATTATTTGCACTCTGAGTGAGGATAGCTGTGATTTTATAAAATGCAAACATTTCTGCTACTTCAATTCTCCTTTTATTCTACCATCGTTCTATTAATCCTACAGTGTGACCCTACCTCCCCATCCCAGCGATCTGCCTGATTGCTGCCTGGCACCAACTCTCTGTTGTTCTTGTAGATTCCTCTCCTCACTCATCTCTGAGAGGGCCTTGTACTCTTGCTCCTTACACGTACCACTCGATTCAAAAGCATAGTCTGTTTCCAGACTCTTGAATTGACTTCTGTTTTGCTAATTATGAATTATTGATCACCCAGTCCACCTTGTAGCATCCCTTACACTTTTATCTGCAGCTGTAACAATATATATTGCAGTCTGTGTTTTATTTATCTTTTGCATTGTCTTGGTATGATTCACCCTGAATGGGATACAATATTTTTCACTGTAACTGGCATGGCAATAATAATAATAATCTAACTCCATTCCCAATTCCATTCACTTGCTCTACAGTTTCTCTTAGCATTATACTGATCCAATACTGTGCCTGAATTCTCAATATTCAATAGATTTGATGTTGGCGATGGAATAAAAGTGGCAAACATGTTTTACAACATGCATTTTAATGAAGACTCTGACCAAGTCACGATATTGCAGCAAATGTTTCTTTGATTCAATGGAATTGTTGTCGAGCTCAAAGTACTTGTGCCATTGCTTTCTTCAAAATTATCTGTTATTATCCTTCCTCCCTCAAAGAATCTGAGTTATTTATGGTGTTTGTGAGGTTTACAGAATGTGTGAAAAGGGATAATGTTAAAAAAAAAAAGAGGATAATTCGGTTAAGAACAAATGTAGTTTACTTTAAGTAGGCTGACCTGTTGGCAGTCATAAATGTCTACTAGAATGTAAAAAAAAGATTTGAGTTAGCCTGCAGCAAAAAACAACCTTTTAGTGTCACAGTAAATGTTTCTGCTTTTCTAACGATGCTAAAAAAATCTGTGGAAGAATATTTTCAGGAAAATTAATGCTGCAGAGTGATGGCTGATAAAATTTAGACCTTATTATGTCAGTTTCTTGTTCTGCGTTATCCATAGAGCTTATCTTTGGAGACCGCCTGTAGTTACAGGAAAATCAATTGAAAAGGCCGGTTCTATTCACAATAATGAACCACGTTCCAGCAGCTTTTGTGTTATTATTGTTAACACAGAATCATCTCTTCATAAGTAGCTCATCAGGAACAATAACAGTTAAACATGGTTGGTCTCTTCTCAGTTTGTTTTGTTGCTATTTGTAAGCCAGAATCAATATCCAGTGGTGAATATAAGCTGGAAGATAACTGGCATGCAAACACTGGTGAATGGAACTCAAAAGTTTTAACTGAGGAAAGAACAATGGGAGTACAGACTATGATGACATTCGTTCAGTTTACTGTCACGTGTGCCGAGGTACAGTGCAAAGCTTTTGTTGCGTGCTAACTAGTCATCGTAAAGAGAATACATGATTAGTACGAGCATACTAGCATCACACTGTGGAAACAGTAGAATGAGAATATGACAGAAAATTGAAGTTGCAGAATAGGAGCTTTGTAAAATTATCCCTTTCCTCACGCAGACTGCCGGTACCTTTCCTTCTCCATAGTTGAATTGAAATGAAATTGAAGCCCCTTGTGCTACAATTCCTGCTCTCTCTGTGCAGGCTACAGCTTTCCATGACAATATTGTTTGCAAAACATGCTCATTTACACATGTTCAGACTCCCAACTTGAACCTGCTAATATAGTTAGCATCCAATTCCTTTTTCTTCTTCTTAGTTAATCCCTTGGGATCGAGGATGATTTACATCCCACTCATTAAGTTTGCATACCATTATCAGGCAATCCCTCAGTTTGCTCCATTCAAAAACAAACCCAGCCTGTCCAATCCCTCTTTATAATTGAAGCGGTCCAGTCCAGGCAACATCCTGGTGAACCTTTAGACTTTAGATAGAATGGAAACAGGCCCTTCGGCCCACTGAGTCAGCGCTGACCATCAATCGCCCCGTCCACCAATGCTATCCTACACTCTAAGAATGATTTCCAAATTGCAGTAGCCAATTAACCTACAAACAAGCACATCTTTGGAGGGTCAGAGGAAACCAGAGCACTCAGAGAAAACCCACGTGGTCACAGGGAGAACGTACAAACTCCATACAGACAGCACCCATTGTCAAGGTCAAACTTTGGTTTGTAAAGCAGCAACTGTACTGCTGTGCTACTGTGCTGCCCAACCTCTCTGCAATCTCTCCAGTGCAATCACACCAGAGGTATACTTCATAGGATTAGGTTTATTATGGTGACGTATACCGAGGTACCGTAAAAAAAAGATTTTGCACGCTGTCCAATCAAGTCAGATACATAAATACAATCAATTCAAATTCAAGTACAATAGGTAGAGCAAGGGCAAAGACACAGTGAACGGAATATAGTTCTCAGTATTGTAGTGTAACAGTTCCAGAGACAAAGTCCAATGTCCGTAATGAGATAGAGGGGTATTGGACTGTATCCTAGCATATGGAAAAAACACTCAGAAATTGGTAGTCAGCCATTAGGACGGGGTAAGAGAATGCAAGAGTGAAGTGATCAGGTACAACAAATATTTGTTGGGAGATGTATTTGATGTGAGGATTAGACATCAGAAGGAGGTTAATTATGGTGCTTGAACAATCGATCCTGGATTATACACAAAATGCTGGAGTAACTCAGCGAGACGGGCAGTATCTGGAGAAAAGGAATAGGAGACATTTTGGGTCGAGACCCTTCTAACGACACCTATTACTTTTTTGCAGAGATGCTGCCTGACCCGCTGAGTTATTCCAGCATTTTGTGTCTTATCGTTGGTGTAAGCCATAATTCCTTCCTACACAATGGATCTTAGAGTGTTGGATAGGTCACTTGGAAGGTCAGAGAGATCTCCAAAGGTAGTGTACATGTTAGCTTTTAAGGTGAGTGCAAAGGACTCTTCCTTTTCCTGGCAGACAGTCAGTGCAGTAAGAGTGCAGCTGTCGGGTATCTGACACTTCTTACACCATTCTACTGCCAGTTTCCCTAGCAGATGGAAGGAATGTATTCAGTATCCTCCCAGAGTATCGGAGCATTCCACTGATCTGCACTAATTGCTTTTGCAAACAAGCTATTCAGAGAAGCTTAAAAGTTTCCCATTGAACTGCTCCCCCCTCCACCAATATCCACCTATGACTTTCCAGGCTTTGGCTGCTCCCACCTCTTTTGCAGCTTTCTGCCCCCCCCCCCCCCCCCCCCCCCCCCACCACGATCAACCTGAAGTAGGGTCACAACCCGAAACGTCACCTCTCCATGTTCTCCAGAGATGCTGCTAGACCTGCTGAGTTATTGCAGCATTTTGTGGGTTTTTTTTGTAAAACTATATCTGCTGTACCTTGGGTACACAAAAGGCTGGAGAAACTCAGCGGGTGCAGCAGCATCTAAGGAGCGAAGGAGATGGGCGACATTTCGGGTCGAGACCCTTTTTCAGACTGGTCAGGGATCAGGGAAACGAGAGATATAGACGGTGATGTGGAGAGATAAAGAACAATGAATGAAAGATATGCAAAAAAGTATCGATGATAAAAGGAACAAGCCATTGTAAGCTGTTTGTGGTGTGAAAATGAGAAGTTAGTGCGACTAGGGTGGGGGAGAGATAGAGAGAGAGGGAATGCCAGGGCCCGAGGGCTGAGGGAGAGGTGGGAAGGGGAGGAGACAGCAACGGTTAACAGAATTGAGAAAATTCAATGTTCAAGCCCAAAGGATGCAGACTCCCCAAGCGGAATATGAGGTGCTGTTCCTCCAACTTACGGTGTTGCTCACTCTGGCCGTGGAGGAGGCCCAGGACCGAGAGGTCGGATACGGAATGGGAGGGGGAGTTGAAGTGCTGAGCCACCCGGAGGTCGGGTTGGTTATTGCGGACCGAGCGGAGGTGTTCGGCGAAGCGATCGCCAAGCCTCCGCTTGGTCTCACCGATATAGATCATCTGGCATCTGGAGCAGCGGATGCAGTAGATGAGGTTGGAGGAGGTGCAGGTGAACCTCTGTCAGACCTGGAAGGACTGCTTGGGTCCCTGAAAGGAGTGGAGGGGGTAGGTGAAGGGACAAGTGTTGCATTTCTTGCGGTTGCAAGGGAAAGTGCCCGGGAAAGGGGTAGAGCGGGAGGGAAGGGAAGAATTGACAAGGGAGTTGCGGAGGGAGCGGTCTTTGCGGAAGGCAGACAGGGGGGGAGATGGGAAGATGTGGCGAGTGGAGGGGTCACGTTGGAGGTGGCGAATCTGGCGGAGGACTATGTGTTGTATTTGCCGGCTGGTGGGGTGAAAGGTGAGGACCAGGGGGACTCTGCCCTGTTTGTGAATGGGGGAATGGGGAGAGAGGGCAGTGTTGCGGGGTATGGAGGAGACCCTGGTGCGAGCCTCATCGACAGTGGGGGAGGGGAATCCCCGTTCTCTGAAGAATGAGGCCATTTGTGATGACCTGTACCTTGTTTCTCCACTTAACTTTGGAATGAGCTGATGCAATTGCAAATGACTTTACTTTATACACAATTCCCACAAAATTCTAAAATGGATTGAAACAGAATGGAGAGTCACATTGAACCCTGGTATTATGAGGCAATGGATTTAATTTACTATTACGCTGTGATTCAAAAGGAAAAGCAGAACATTTTTGGAGCTGTTTTTATGTTTGATGACAAGAGGGGATATGTGGAATTACAATCCTTTTGTGACACACTGTGCGTGAAACACTGGCACTACTGCCCCAGGATGGCTGAGACATTCCGCCAGTGATTGCTCACAGAACGAAGAATCAACGCAGCAGCACGAATACAGTAAATTCTCTTGTGTTTTTTAAGTTAATGTCAAAGTCTTGTTCGAATGCTTCTTCACGCTGCATTTAATGTTGATGCTCTTCCTGTACGTAACTTATTGGCTCTTGATTGTGCCACCTCTCCCTTCCACACTGGAGAATATGCCTTCTGCAACTTGAGGGACACGATCTCCCACTCTTGCCGAGGTTGGGTGATTGCTGCTGGTTGGTTGGCGGCTAGTTGCTGCTATAAGAGCAATAGCAGGCTTCCCAGGCCAAGATAAAATAGAGAGAGAAACCTTTCTTCCAAACTTCCTTCCCCAAAGCTGATTTATTGCATGCAGAGAGCGGTTAATGAAATATGCATGTAGGCCAATGTTAGTGCAGGACAATGGGTGGAGAGGACAGTGCCATTGGTGTCACGATTGCTGTATTTGATTGATGACTCAATTTATGGAGAAAAGTGCATCCTCGGAGTAATTTATCAGTCATTAATACAAGATATATCCCCGCTCTCACAATTTGCCTATGCATGACAATTTACTGTGACTGATAAAGTCACAAACATCTTCATTTTTTGCTGTTTTGCTCCTTTGCTGTTTGGTTTTACTTTTGTTTGTGGTTAATTGTGAGCAATTTGATTTTCTTTGTATGTAGGCATTTTCTCCCTTTTTTTTCTGTGCAGTTCCTCCACAGGTCTTGACTTAAGTCCAGTAGATTTCCTTTGGTCTACGGTGCATAGCAGCACATGCAGTGGATTTAATGTTTGCTTTGCTAACATACAGTGTGGGGAAATTCCTACCGTCCTACCAGCAGAATAAATTACATGCAAGGAGTGGAGGGAACATGGGCTATGTGCAGGCAGATGAGATCAGTTTAGACACAAAATAGTAAAGTAACGCAGCGGGTCGGACAGCATCGCTGGAGAAAAGGAAAAGATGACATTTCTGCTCGACTGTTCTTCAGACTGAGTCATGGGAGAGTGAAACTAGAGGTATGAATAGTCTACCTCTACCTCTCACTTGTCTCTCAGTCTGAGCAAGGGTCTAGACCTGAAACGTCACCTTTACCTTTTCTCCAGTCTGACCCGCTGAGTTACTCCAGCATTTCATGTATATCTTTGTTGCAAACCAGCATCTGCAGTTCCTTCCTACACATGAGATCAGTTTAACTTGGCAGCACGTTCTGCACAAACACTGCGGGCCGAAGGGTCCTCCCTGTGCTGTACCATTCTATGTTTTATTTTCTATATGAGGGAGCCTTGGAAGCTTGACTGTGGCAGTTGTAGGTTTGGAGCGCAAGTGGTGATAAGTGGCAGACATAAATAGGTAGGCAGAATTCATGAATTAATGTGGCTTTGATATGTAGGCCACCAGGTCCCCCAAACAGCTACAATCTTCTTTGATCTGTAACAGTAAGAAAACCACCTTGAATAAATGAAATTCCTCTCCAGCTCAAGGGAATTCCTTGCCTGTGACTGACAGACCTCAATTGGTTTGTATTGGTCACATTTCCCCCACCCTAACCCTGGTGCTCACCAGGGTTGTGTGTTCAGTCTCTTGCTCTACTCTCTGGCCACGTTGAGCACCAACTCCATCTTAAAGTTCTTCAAGCTTCAGCCAAGGAAGCACATCAATGCCTTTACTTCCTCAGAAATCTGAGAACTTTTATTTGAATCTTACCAACTTCTGCATATGCACTGTAGAAAGCATCCATTCAGGACATATCACAGCTTGATTTGGCAATAGCTTTGCTGAGGACTACAAGAAATTGCAGAGAATTTTGGATGTGGCCCAGTCCATCACATAGATCAGCCTCCCCACTATCGACTGCATCTACACTTCATGCTGCCTTGGGAAAGCAGCCAACATAATTAAGAACCACTTTCACCATGGTCATTCTCCCTCCTCCTCTTTCCCTTCGGGCAGAAGATATAAAAGCTTAAAAGCACACCCACCAGATTCAGGAACAACTTAGTTCTTGTTGTTAACAAACAACTGAATGGTCGTCCCATAAAGTAGGATGTAGACCCGAACTTCCAACATACTTCACCCAGACCTAGTACGTTTTCTCTGCAAGGGTAACACTATAAAGTCGTTACACTACATTCTGTACGCTGGTATTTTTGGAGAAGATACAGAAGCTGGAAAGCTTGGACATCCAGACTTAATAAGCTTCTTACACATTTTTACAGACTCCTGAACCAATCACCTCTTTCTCACCCCTTTCCCGCAGGTGTGACCAAACACTCTTACTTTTAACTCTACCCAATTTGGTTATTTCATTGTTGAACATTGGTATTTATTTCTGCATTATTTCAGAGTGCACAGTATTTTTTGCATCGTTCTGCTGCTTTGCATTGACTGTTGTATTTATTGTTGCATCTAACAATAGTCATTAGGTGCAGGAGTAGGCCATTCGGCCCATCGAGCCAGCACCGCCATTCAATATGGCACTCTGAGGCGGAGAATTCCACAGGCTCATAACTCCCTTTGTGAAAAAGTGATTCCTGATCTCCGTTCAAAATGGCTTACTCCTTATTCTTAAACTGTGGCCCCTAGTTCTGGACTCCCCCAACATCGGGAACATGTTTCCTGCCTCTAGCGTGTCCAAACCCTTAATACACTTATAGCAAGAATGTCCTTCCTCAAATTAGGGGACCAAAACTGCACACAATACTCCAGGTGTGGTCTCACTAGGGCCCTGTACAACTGCAGAAGGACCTATTTGCTCCTATACTCAACTCCTCTTGTTATGAAGGCTATCATGCCATTCGCTTTCTTCACTGCCTGCTGTACCTGCTGCTTACTTTCATTGACTGATGAACAAAGATCCCCAGATCCCGTTGTACTTCCCCTTTTCCCAACTTGACATGTATCCTATTTATTCTGTGAGCTACAAGTGAGCAAGTAATTTTATTGCACTCTGGTAATATGAGAACAAACCCCACTGGATTTGAATCTCAGAATCATAGAATCATAGGATCATAGAAAATAGGTGCAGGAGTAGGTCATTCGGCCCTTCGAGCCTGCACCGCCATTCAATATGATCATGGCTGATCATCCAACTCAGTATCCTGTACCTGCCTTCTCTCCATACCCCCTGATCCCTTTAGCCACATGGGCCACATCTAACTCCCTCTTAAATATAGCCAATGAACTGGCCTCAACTACCTTCTGTGGCAGAGAATTCCACAGACTCACCACTTTCTGTGTGAAAAATGATCTTCTCTTCTCGGTCCTAAAAGACTTCCCCCTTATCCTTAAACTGTGACCCCTTGTTCTGGAGTTCCCCAACATCGGGAACAATCTTCCTGCATCTAGCCTGTCCAACCCCTTAAGAATTTTGTAAGTCTTATAGATCCCCCCTCAATCTCCTAAATTCCAGCGAGTACAAGCCGAGTCTATCCAGTCTTTCTTCATATGGAAGTCCTGCCATTCCAGGAATCAGTCTGGTGAATCTTCTCTGTATTCCCTCTATGGCAAGAATGTCTTTCCTCAGAATGGAGGAAGAGCTTCTGTGAAGGCACTAAGAACCTCGAGTTTATTTATGGGAGACCATGATATCTGTATTTCCCATTTCAGACTTTTCCATCAATCATGTCCACTATCATTTGAGTGATGAACCATATGGAGCAAGCAGGTGGTTTCACACTTCATAGGTTTAAGAGCCAGTCCATTGCAGCGCCAACTTTCTTGAACCGATGTGTAGCTTCTGCTGGTAGACGCTAAATGCTGGAGCAACTCAGCGGGTCAGGCAGCATCTCTGGAGAGAAGGAATGGGTGACATTTTGGGTCGAGACCCTTCTTCAGACTCAGCTTCTGCTGGTTTTCTCCATTGGCATATGCGATCAGACCAGATGATTTTCCAATAATGTTAAGATGAGATGCCAATTAACAAATAATTGCAGCCACAGGAAATTAAAGTCTGCCAAGAGTCCAACTGTTAGAATGCAAAACCAACACTTTGGGATGGAGGCCCAATATAAAAACGTTGGCATGTTCCTTTCTACTGCTTATAATCTAGCTCTAGTGGTGAGCTAACAATTCAAACCCCTGAATCTTAATGTCGATAAGAAATAGCTAACATGGAATGTTTGCTGATATTACAGGTTTTATTTTATGAAAGATAGTTCCTGTTGGTTCTTGGTTTCCAATTATGATTGTCACCTTCAGTGCAGTTTTAGCTACAGACGGAGCCGGAGATAATAGAAGTGTCACGTTGATGATGAGGGAGCTGTACTGACAGGGGATTGAGTTTTGTCAAGAAGACTAACTTTGACACTGTTTACAATTTTCACTGCACGCCTCTCGGGAAATGTTCCATTCTCTGGCAGTCATTTCTCAGTTTAGCAAGAAAAATTGAAACAAAACAAACATTCCACACTGTTTTTTGGTAAACTTGAGAGTTGCATACATTGATTAATGCATATCTACTTCTTTAGAATGAAACTATGCATGACCTTAATTCTTAAAGCCTGTGGCTTCATTTATTGTTTATTACTAACATAGTCGCTGTCAAGTATATTCTTGTATCGCAAACCTGATTTTTTTAAATCCAGCAGTTGAAATAATCTAAACAGATGTTGCAAATCTACATTAATTTAGTACATGGTTTTATTACCAGCAAGTAGTACAGGCCCTTTGGCCTAATCTTATTTTTCAGATGTGCTCCCCACCTTATTAGTTTCAGGAGTACTTCCATGAACATCTGTTATGTTATTCCGCCAATTCTTTGAGAACAACTTTCCCTAAATTGTTGTCAAATGTGACTAAAATTGAGCATTTAGTGGTTATTGTAATTGACAAAACATACCATTGTTCTGCAATATGAGCAAGTATTGGAATGTTTATTTCCAGTATTCTGCAAATTATTCTGACAATTATTGCTCTGTATTAACTTGGCCAATCTGGCTTCCCCACTGAGTTGTCAAACGAAACAGCTGGGCTTCATCTGAATGTGTCACAGGCTGCATCCAATTGTAATTTTATTCAAACCTGCTGTGTTGTGCATCTTAACATTTATGCAGGTTAAAATGAATTAGCCGTGCTAATTGCTCATTGTTAATGCTGTGGCACATTGCAAAGTATTTTTCTTCAATTTGATGTTAGGAGAATGTGAGCAGTCATATGCATGGCTGGCACACAGGTGAGGTTCGCAACACTCCTGATTTCAAGATCAGAGTTCAGAGGAGAGAGATAAAAGCCTGCTACAATGCGAGGACATAAAGGGTTATTTATAGATTTGTGCTGAGCTGACCTCGCGAGTGTTTAGACAGCGTTGAAACTCAGGAGCAAATTAATTGTTATTAGTGTAGTTTTGAATTCCTGGGAGCATTGAGACTGTTGGAGAGGAAAGTAATGGTTCATCCAGAAAGGGGAAAAGTAATCAGATGTAGGCTTGAAAGTTTGAAATTAAATTAACATGATATTAAACATCAACTTTGCAGGGAGCCTCTGATTGAACAAATTATCATGTGGTCTGGGTGTGAGGTGCAAATGTTAGATTTTGTGCAGGACTCATAAATGAACGGTACATGATGATCACATGGGCATTTACTGTCTACAGTGTAGATGTGTTGGAAGGAACTGCAGATGTTGGTCTATACCAAAGATAGACACAAAATGCTGGAGTAACTCAGCCGGACAGGCAGCATTTCTGGATAGAAGGAAAGGGTGATGTTGCAGGTCAAGACACTTCTTCAGACCTTACTCCAGCATTTTGTATGCAATGTAGATTATGTTTGAAGAAGGGTCTCAACCCAAAACATCACCTATTCATGTTCTCTAGAGATGCACCCTGACCTGCTGAGTTACTCCAGCATTTTGCATTCCTTTTTGTATTAACTAGCATCTGCATTTTGCATACTGTTAAAACACTGTTAAGTACTTATGCTATAACACCAGGATAAGCGCTCGATCAAGAAAACCAAGTCCAATGCCAAAGTAGATATGGAAACTAACTCTACACACTTATGTTAAAGGACAGTTCTTTGCATATAGATCATATGTACCAACTCTGCTGTATCTCCTCATTGTCAGGATCGTGATCATGATTATCATATTAAACCCATACTAATATCTTCATTGGTTGAACATTTAAACGAGTGCCCAATGTAACAGATGTGCAGCACCAATTAATTCTTACCTCCACTGCTTGAAGCAAACTTGCACCTCAAGGGATTGGCACATTCTGACTGGAGCATGCTCTACCAGGGATTGTATCATTAAAGCTGACGTGCTAATTAATGTTGACTCAGAAAAAACATGCAAGAGGTTGACCTGCAAGATTTTGCCTTGCAGGCTTTTGTGCAATTGATAAAAAAGGACCAGGGATGTCCCAAAAGCACAAAAGTTCAGAGGGCCCTTGAGACATCCTGACCAGTCTGTTGGAGCAGATAACCCTCAAGTGATCAAGTCTTGTTGATCTGGGTCTGGTGTCCAATGACCTAGTAGGAATGGTCCCAACAGCTCTACCTCACACGTGAAGAAAAACATTTGCCCATCAATTATTTAATTGTCTACTAATATTTGAGCCTGCATGTATCAGTTACCAGAGGTGGGATCACTGAGCTCGGAGTGTACTGTAATGCTGCTACCCCTCCCTAACCATCTTAGATTGCAGTTTCACCACGTTTGCATCCATGATCTTGTAAATAGACCATGCTAGCAGGGTTGATTCCCAAACTTGACAGTAATGGTTAAATGAGGGATTCATTGAGCCACAATGTCACAAATGTAATTGAAGCATGTTTCTTCTGCAATTTTGTTGAAATACGTATTTGCACCAGTTTATCACCAGTTTTCATTCATGCTTCCCTCTTTCTGCTTATTCCCATCTTTATTTTCTCATTGTTTTCAACTCTTACTACTTGTTCTTCCTCAAAGCTCTCTGCTCTCTCCCTTCAGTGGAAGATATTCAACTGAAAATGAATGGCTATTAACAGTTTCTCCTCTTGTTTCCCCCTCAGAATACTAGAGCAGGAATTGATGCAGATCACAGTCCCAGAGGAGTGTTTATTTTCTGCAATAACCAGATCATTCTGTTTATTTGCAATATGTCTGTAGTTGAAATAAGGAAAAAAATAATGGAAAAATTGAGTAGGTCAGGCAGTGATTGGGTGGCACAGTGTTGCTGCGGCAGATTTGCTATCGTACAACGCCAGAGACCCAGGTTCGATCCTGACTACGGGTGCTGTCTGTACAGAGTTTGTACATTTTCCCTGTGAACGCGTGGGTTTTTTCCGAGTGCTCCGAATTCCTTCCATATTCCAAAGACTTGTAGGTTGGCTTCTGTAAATTGTCCCTGGTGTTTAGGATAGAACAAGTTTAGTTTAGTTTTGTTTATTGTCACGTGGACCGAGGTACCGTGAAAAGCTTTTTGTTACATGCTATCCAGTTAGCAGAAAGGCGATCCGTGATTACAATCGAGCCGCCCACAGTGGATACAGCAATAACGTATAGTGTCAGATAAAGTCCAGTCAAGGCTGATTGACGTTAGTCTGAGAGTCTCCAATGAGGTAGATGGTAGCTGAGGACTACTCCCTAATTGGTGATAGTACGGTTCAGTTGCCTGATGACAGCTGGTGTATAACGGTGATCATTGGTCGACGCAGTCTAAATATCTCTAAACTAAACTGATCTAATCATTCAATATTATAGATATTTGTAATAACATTGATATTTGTAGCTACATTCTCCCACAGCTATCTTGACTCCACCTTCTCCCACCCTGCCTCCTGCAAGGACTCCATTCCATTCTTTCCACTGTCACATTCACTTCACAGATGAGATTTCCATCACAAATATAACAGATAGCAGACAAATAAATGTCATCACCCTGCAACTGTCCCAGTCATCCATATGACTTGGCCTCACAATACCGCAGGTATTCCCATTGTCCTTTTTATCCCATCTGCCACTAACTTTGCAACGGAAAATCAATGTTGTTTTTTGCATCGTTTACAGTTTAAACGAAGAGCCTCTGATCTTAAACACCATCCCTGTTTCTCCTTCAACAGATGCTGCCTGACCCATTCAGTATTTCAAACACCTTTTGTTTCTATTTCACATTTCCAGCAGCTGATATTGGAGTCGGC
This sequence comes from Okamejei kenojei, assembly GCA_035221665.1. Taxonomy (NCBI): domain Eukaryota; kingdom Metazoa; phylum Chordata; class Chondrichthyes; order Rajiformes; family Rajidae; genus Okamejei; species Okamejei kenojei. Next base: position 42,061,250 of record CM069146.1, read on the forward strand.
ACTTTCTCCCTGTGACCGCATGGGTTTCCCCTTGCTGCTCTAGTTTCTTCCCACATCCCAAAGATGTGAGCGTTTGTAGGTTAATTGGTCTCTGTAAATTAGTGCATGAGCAGTGGGATAACAATGGGTGATCAATGGTCGGCGTGGACATAGAGAGTGAAAGGGCCTGTTTGCATGCTGCTTTTGTCAACAATTCATTGATTCAAATAACAAGCTGCTTATGATGTGTGTGGTGTTGAAGCATGGAATGCAGTAAACCAGCCAAGGATTCCCCACTCAGTCCAGTTTCTCACTATGGCAGAGAATAATAGATTGTGAAAGCTGTGCTAGCAGCATTGACGCCATTCTAATCTGTCGAGTCAAACTGCAGGTGGGATTAAGTACGAATGAAAGAGCAGCACTCCCAGAATGATGGGTTGTAAATGATACAAAATACACAGTTGTCTGTCCCTGGGCGTTTGTCTCGAGTTTGCATTCGTCTCAGATGGAAAACCACTACTGTACTGTGATCTTCAATATAATACATTCTCCCAATAATCACCTCTGGAGCAGTCTTTCTATGAAATTTATCAGGAGCGGCGGGTGGGTGTTGGGATTGGGGGAAACTTTTTTAAATCTCTCACCTCGACGGAGATGCAATTTTTTTTCTTCCCGAATCGTATCTCCATCCGCACTGCGGCCTAACGTCGTCGAGCTGGTGGCCACTTGCTGGGGACTGACTTTGGGAGCTGCAGACTTCAAATCGTGGGGCTCACATTCCCTGGTCAGGGTCCGAGATCGGGAGCTCCGAGCCGCAGGAGCTTCGACCGCCCCGATTTTGCGGATGGTTCGACTGCCCCAACCGCCTGAGAATAAAGAGGGAAAAAGATTATACTTTATTGCCTTGTATCACAGTGAGGAATGTGGGGTATCCGCTGTGGTCGATGTTTATGTTAACTTTTATGTAGTTGTGTGTCTTGTTGCTTTATTTAGTATGGCTGTATGGTAATCGAGTTTCACTGTACCTTAATTGGTACACGTGGCAATAAACAGACCTTTGAAACGTTTGATGTTAAAATATAAACTGAATACAGCAACGTTTCCTGACACAATCCATGCCCTAGATCATGCATATAGGCACTTCAAATGGAAGGTTTTGCATGGGACAGATTTTAAGAGGAGCAGGTGCATATTGGGCAGGAGTGGCAGAATGCATTGTCTCAACAGTAGATGCGCTTGTTCATATTTACAATTGTTGTCATCATCTGCAACTGTTTCATTCAGTTGAGGTGAAGACAGAATGGATGATAGCAAACATGCACATGAAAACCCAATGAGGCAAAATTAGCATTGACAGTGCCTATTTGGGGGTAGGGTGCATAATGAAAGCGTGATGTGGTCCAAAATTTCATGCACTCAACTATAGTTTGGTTTAGATAATGTGGAAACAGGCTCTTTGGCCCACCGTCCACACCGACCAGCGATCCCCGTACATTAACACTATCCCATAAACTAAGGACAATGTACAATTTTACCAAACCCATTAACCTTCAAACCTGTATGTCTTTGGAATGCGTGAGGAAACCGGGGCTCCCGGAGAAAACCCACGCAGGTCCTGGGGAGAACGTACAAACTCCATACAGACAGCACCCGTAGCCAGGATCGAACCCGGGTCTCTGGCACTGTAATGCAGCAATTCTATCACTGCGTCACCATGCCGCCCAATGTGAGGATGAATGTGAGGATAAAGGCACATGTATTGGATGCCCATTGGGAACATGCCCAGTAAGTGGGCAAGTAATGGGCCTGTCCCACTTAGGCGACTTTTTAAGCGTCTGCAGGAGACTATGTAGTTGCCACATGGTCGCCACAGGCTCGCGGGTGGTTGCCGGGTAGTCGCCCTCATGGTCGTGAGTTCCCGCATTCTGGGAACTAGTCACGGCCTCATTATGGTCGTCGAAAAATTAGCAGCGACTAGAATGAAGCCACCATGGAAAGTGGCGAGAATTTCTCGAGCCACAGGTGGGTCGCCAGGAGAGGTTCTCAAGGGAGCAGCCGGTGTTGACTGGTGAATTTAATTGGCTCATTGGGGAAAAAAAGGTAAGCAGTAGTATTCAGAAGCAAGGATAACCGACCGGTAATGTTAAATGTCCGCCGAGCTTCACAGCCATGTATCTGTGGCTTCTTAAAAGTTGTCTCCACTACTTCTCCCTCCTTCTCTCCCATCTCTCTCTCCATTCTTTTAAAGGGCTTACTGAACACTGTGCTTTAGCTGTCTTTTTACAGTGCCAACCTTCCTGTTCATCGCGGTGTGTGTCTGTTTCACCTTGGTTTTGCTTCCTGGGATTTTTTTAGACAACGCTCCACCCGCTTGCCCTGTCCCCCGCCTGCATAATGGGCTGGTGAAGGAAGCGATGTGCTTGTGTGTGTGTTCCACTCTGACAATCACCGTTCCAGTTGCCAGTTTTTCAGGCGACTGTAAGTTATATTTAATTACAGCTGATTTGCGGGAAGTGGACAACACTAACAAGAAAGGCACTCATTGACCATCCATATTTCCCCCTCAAGGTAAAGATGGGCCACAATGTCTCGAATCACTGCAGCCCTTTTGGTGAAGGAAACATTCACATTGTAGATGAGTGAGAAGCATTAAGATTCAGGTGCAAAAGCAATGAAGAAACGAGAGTTTGTTTCCAAATAGAGGATAACATGTTGGTGTTTCTGCATTCTTGTTGCACATGTCCTTTTTGACCCTAATTTGATTTCTGTACCTAAATCGATCCAAGATGTTCTGGTTGTATTCCTGCTCCATTTCAACAGCTGTTTTGATACTATTCAATGATCTGTTAGGGCCACTTCAGAAAGCATTTAAGGGTGCCCTACATTGTTGTGGGTCTGTAGTCTAATACAAACTAAAGAGAATAGGGAAATTGGTGAACTGGTTGCATTTCCATTAGTTTCATTACTGAGTCCACTCCACCATCTGCTCATAATCTGATGTTAAATCACTGAATTGACTTTAAATATGCAATGCAGTACTGTTAACTAATTTCATTACTGCATTGTCCTCAGATTCATTTTGTTGTTGTTTATTTTTGTTAGAAGTAAGTACAATAGTGTGGTACTTGAGTACCTAATACATACTTACATATTTCCATTCTTGTACAACTTCGTACTTTTGATTTGATAATAAAAGAACAGTGAGAGAAAAAAGAAATAAAGAGTGTCGGAATAGATAGACAAGCGAGTAGAAACAGATAGCCAAAGAAATACAGGACAGAGATAAGAAGCTAAAAAGATTGAAAGAAAAGGAGAAAGTGAAGAAAAGAGAGATTAGGAGAGATCTACCTATTTCGTATTTTTTCCCATCCGTCACCCGGTTCTAAACCATTTAATTTCTTATGTTGCACCATCTGCTTGTAAAAAGTTGATAAAAGGAGACCAAGTCTTTAAGAATAGGTCTACTTTGCCTAGTAGGAGGAATCTCATTTCTGCAAGGTGTAGCATTTCAGACATGTTTGAAATCCACATTTTGAATGTTGGCGTGGTTGCGTTTTTCCAAAATTTGAGTATAGGTTTTTTTGCTGTTATTAGACTGTAATTAAGAAAAGCTTCAGATTCATACTTTTGTTACTAATAATGCACATGTGTTTAAAATGCTTATTTTAATTTGACAGCATGGAGATTTTAAGACTCAAACCAACTTCCAGTGCTGTGTTTATTGAATCAGCATTAAAATGTTTATAACTAATCAAGATCTAACTGTTTTAAAATCTCACCCATTTCGATTGCTTTTCAACTTTCTCTCATTCCCTTTGATCTTTTCCACCTTAGCTCTTCTATCCTCTCTCCCTTCAGCATGAGAGTGCTAGCACGAAAAAATACAAACAGCAGAAAATCAGGCCCTTATATTTAATACTTGTCAACACACACACAATGACTGCAGCACGCAGCTGCAATTTTATCAGGAGGAGACATTTATTTCTCTGGAAGTGCCACACTGAGTTCACTGTCAAATTCTCCAAAACCAACCTTCACATAGACTACATGATCTCCCGGATGCTAAACACTTTAATACCTGTGAGATATGCAATGTGCTCACAATCACAACTCAAAGACTAAATCTTGGAAGCAAGAAATTCTTTATTATTTTATGAGTCTGCAGAACCGGGTGCCTCTCCAAGTTGAGACACACCAAAGTCAGAAAAGTCATCCCCCTTTATACACACAATTCTACATCCAACCTCCCCTCCGGACCCTTCTCCAATCAGGGTCTGAGGTGCACAATCTGTAGGTACATCCCCCAGTACCTCCCACATCATACATCGCATGTTCATGGTAATGAGCAGTTTCTTGACCAGGGGTGTGTTGTAATATTCATTTATTTTATTAAGCATGCTCAGTTGTTCATGACCTATCCTAGTTTTACTCACCTCCAAGTGAACCCTCTCAGTTCTCCTATATCAGTACTAAAGCTAAGCTATAGTGACAAGGGTCCCATCTATCACTCCATTCTACTGATAGGGATCTATCTACATCACTCCCTTTTACTGCTATACAATGCTATCACTTCTTACTCAAGGATGGGTCTGGTAACTTTTATACACAGCTGTGTCAGAACCCTCTCCCTGGCCCCTATCAGTTTGAATCCTCTTTAAAGCTCCTTACTATAATGGGGTTTAATCACTTTATCCCTCACAATACCCCTTCCCATTCCCACACTGACCTTTCTTGTTTTGGGCCTCCTTCATTGTCAGAGTGAGGCTAAATGCAAATTGGAGGAACAGCATCTCATATTTTGCTTGGGCAGCTTACAACCCAGGGGGATGATTATTGATTTCTCTAACTTCAAGTTACCCCTGCATTCCCTTTCTCTCCAACCCACCCCCACCCAAGTCACGTCAGCTTTTCGTTCTCACCTAGCAAACTGCTAACAATGGCCTGTTTCCATTATCATTGTTACTGTTTTTTGCATATATTTCATTCATCTGTTCTATATCTCTCTACATCATTGCCTATATCTCTCATTTCCCTTTCCCGTGACTTTCAGTCTGAAGAAGGGTCTCGACCCGAATTGTCACCCATTCCTTCTCGACAGAGATGCTGCCTATCCTGCCGAGTTACTCCAAATATCGAAGACAGTATAACCTCAAGAAACTTGCTGATGTTGATGTTCACATCAATTACTCTCAGCTGCTTAATTGCTGCTGGCAATTGTTTGTAAGGAATCGACAGCAGAGAAGTGAGGATGACATTTAGTGTTGTTCTTTTCCAGAAAGTAGCACATTTTAAAAAGGCAGGTCTGACTGAGTCAGCTGTTCTGTTTGATGCCACCTCTGGTGCAGTACTGGGAACATCTAATAAATCATGGGAGAGAGAAGCAGATAAATATATAAACATCCATGAACTAAGTTAGCAGTATCAGTATTATGACTGATATTAAATACAGTACCGCTTTCTCGAGCTTTCAGTTAAATACTTAATTCTAAAGTATTTCTAAAATAGCTGGTTATGAGAACAATGGTATTTGTCAGCATTTCTGTTTAATTATGCACATCGTGAGAGCTGCCCATAGTTATGACAAAATTCTGTGAAACAGGCATATTTTTGGCTGAATGCTGAACACAAAGCAAATCTAATTAACTTTGTCACTGATACTAGTTAAATAAAGTGGAATGGGGAAAATAATATCATCATCATAATAATAATATCTTTTATTATCATTACACATAAGTGCAATGAGATTTGGTTTGCAACTTCCATCCGATGTCATAACTTAATCGACAAATAAAATTTAGGTTTAAATACCCTGAGAACAAGGTTTGTAAAAACAAACATTAGACCAGTAAAATCAACACAGACTAAAGTGCGAGGCCAGGGGAGACAGTCCATGGGGGTGGGGGGGTTACTCAGCAGGGCTGGTTCAGAGCTGCTATAGCTCTGGGAATGAAGCTGTTCCTGAGTCTGGTGGTGTGGGCGTAGAAGGCCTTGTAATGTCTGCCGGAAGGGAGTAGTTCGAACAGTCCATTACAAGGGTGAGAGGAGTCTTTATGTATGCTGACGGCCTTCCTGAGGCACCGTGTGTGGTAGATGCCCTCCAAGGCTGGTAGCGGTGTCCCAATAATCTGTTGCGCTCTGTGGACAACGCGCTGAAGAGCTCTCCTCTCCGCCTCCGTGCAGCTGAGATACCACACAGAGATGCCATACGTTAGTATGCCCTCTGTGGTGCAGCGGTAGAAGGTCGTCAGCAGCTGTTGGGGCAGACCAGTCCGTTGAAATGTTCTTAGGAAGAACAGTCGTTGCTGTGCCTTTTTGACCAGCGCAGCGGTGTTGGTGGACCATGTGAGGTCCTCTGAGATGTGAGTGCCGAGAAACTTGAAGCTGAACACTCTCTCCACATTGTCTCCGTAGATGGAGATTAGGGCGTATTCCCCATTCTGCGACCTCCTGAAGTCGATAATCAGCTCCTTGGTCTTGGAGGTGTTTAGTGACAAGTTGTTCCGTGAGCACCAGTCTGCCAGGTTCTGCACCTCTGCTCTATAGTTTGTTTCCATCACCGTTGGTGATCAGCCCGATCACCGTTGTGTCGTCTGCAAACTTGACAATGGTGTTGTTGTCAAATGCAGGGACACAGTTGTGAGTGAAGAGGGAGTAGAGCATGGGGCTCAGCACACAGCCCTGTGGTGTGCCGGTGCTCAGTCTCACTGCCTGCGGTCGCTCCGTCAGAAAGTTTAGGATCCAATCGCATATCAGTGAGCTGAGGCCTAGCTGGTGGAGTTTGGTCGTGAGCTTGGGGGGGATGACTGTATTGAAGGCATTGACAATATAGTCAATGAAGAGTATCCTCACGTAGGTGCCCTGTCTTTCCAGGTGGGTCAGGACAGTGCGAAGAGCCACAGAGATGGCATCTTCTGTGGATCTATTTGCCCTGTATGCAAATTGATGAGAGTCCAACGATGCAGGGATGCTGGTGATGTGGGAGAGGACCAGCCTTTCAAAGCACTTCATTGGTATTGGAGTTAGGGCAACCGGGCGGTAGTCATTCAGGTTGGTGACTTTAGATTTTTTCGGCACCGGCACTATGGTAGCTGTCTTCAGGCACTTGGGGACCATTGCCAGAGGTAGAGACAGGTTGAAGATCCTCGTAAATACCTCCGCCAGCTGTACAGCACAGTCCTTTAGTACCCTACCCTGGACTCCATCTGGGCCTGCAGCCTTGCGTGGATTGATCCTACGCAGAGCGCACTGTACCTCCTGGGTGCTCAGTGTTACGACACTCTACCACGGCCTCAATGACATTTGAGGCCATGGTAGAGCGTTAAATCCTGAGAATTGTGTTGTTTTATGTAACTGATGAATTTAACCACTGCACAATTTAACCACATTTAACAATAGCACGATATTGGCTTGGAGGTTCGCACCATTTGGATAGGCTGCATTCTCTACCAGTCAGTCTTAGAGTAATAAAGCACGCCCTTTGGCCCAACTCAACCAAGATGCCCCATCTAAGCTAGTCCCATTTGGCCCATATCCATCTAAACCTTGTTGGGAATATTGGTAGTAAGCCATTTAGGAGTAGGTGGTTTCAATCATAAAACAATGATGGGATCAGAGTTGAACACTTTCAAAAAATTGATAATATGTCAGTTCTTTATAGTTTAGAGATTGGGAGCAGAAGTACTTCATACCTTTCCGACAAATTCAGAGGACAGTATTTTAAAAAGCAGTTCAGAATTCACCTACATACTTTTAAATGCATTTCAGCTAGTCTGCACATTTCTGAGTTGACAGAGGGAATTGTTTTTTGGAACTGAGTTAATTCAGATGGTATTTGGCACAAGAGGACAAACTTGGCCAGAACTCTCAATTCACCTCATACATACCCACAGTTTGAAATAACGTTTAAGTCGTCCCTTTTTATACTGCATCCTTCAGTCATCATCACTATCAACAGATATTCCTGCCATCAATACTTAAACTTGGAAGAGAAATGTGGAAGGGAATGTAAAACGGAAGAACATGCTTTGTTCAAAACACAAAGTGCTGGAGTAACTTGGTGGAACAATGGAGGGAATGAATAGGCGACGTTTCGTGTCGGGACACATTCTTCAGACTTCAAAACACAGAGTGTTGGACTAATTCAGCAGATCAGGCAGCATCTGTTGAGGAATTGAGCAGGCACATTTCCGGTCGGGGCCATTCTTCAGACTGCATTCAAGATACCAGGAACTACAGTTCTTTGAATCTCATATTTTCATTGATGCCATTTGCAGTTGCATGACATTGAGAGGACGATGCCCTTAGTAATGCTAGAAATACCCCTTGCCCATCCTTGATGATGTCAGTAATTTGGAATTTGGCAATGTAGAATTATTTTCCAAATTATGCAGCCAATATGCAGCCAATCCATATTCAATCCAAACACTCATATGATGAAACTTGCCCAACCGTTCAGTTATCACAAATCATCATCAGTTCAAATTGTGATCATCATCATCATCACAAATGATCACCAGTTATCACAGGTCATCACAAATGTCCTTATTCTTCAGAGAATGGGGATTCCCGTCCCCCACTATAGATGAGGCTCGCATCAGGTTCTCCTCCATACCCCGCAACACTGCCCTCTCTCCCCATTCGTCCACTCGCAACAAGGGCAGAGTCCCCCTGGTCCTCACCTTTCACCCCACCAGCCGGCAAATACAACACATAGTCCTCCGCCAGTTTCGCCACCTCCAACGTGATCCCTCCACTCGCCACATCTTCCCATCTCCCCCCGTCTGCCTCCCGCAAAGACCGCTTCCTCTGCAACTCCCTTGTCAATTCTTCCCTCCCGCTCTACCCCTTCCCCGGGCATTTTCCCTTGCAACCGCAAGAAATGCTACACTTGTCCCTTCACCTCCCACCCTCCACTCCTTTCAGGGACCAAAGCAGTCCTTCCAGGTCCGACAGAGGTTCACCTGCACCTCCTCCAACCTCATCTACTGCATCCGCTGCTCCAGATGCCAGATGATCTATATCGGTGAGACCAAACAGAGGCTTGGCAATCGTTTCGCCGAACACCTCCGCTCGGTCCGCAATAACCAACCCGACCTCCCGGTGGCTCAGCACTTCAACTCCCCCTCCCATTCCGTATCCGACCTCTCTGTCCTGGGCCTCCTCCACGGCCAGAGTGAGCAACACCGCAAGTTGGAGGAACAGCACCTCATATTCCGCTTGGAGAGTCTGCATCCTCTGGGCTTGAACATTGAATTTTCTCAATTCTGTTAACCCTTGCTGTCTCCTCCCCTTCCCACCTCTCCCTCAGCCCTCGGGCCCTGGCATTACTCTCTCTCTATCTCCCTCCCCCACCCTAGTCGCACTAGCTTCTCATTTTCACACTACAAACAGCTTACAATGGCGTGTTCCCTTTATCATTGATACTTTTTTGCATATCTTTCATTCATTGTTCTTTATCTCTCCACATCACCATCAATATCTCTCGTTTCCCTGATCCCTGACCAGTCTGAAGAAGGGTCTCGACCCGAAACGTCGCCCATCTCCTTCGCTCCTTAGATGCTGCTGCACCCGCTGAGTTTCTCCAGCCTTGTGTGTACCCTTGATTCTCTAGCATCTGCAGTTCCTTCTTTAACAACTGTTCAGTTATTTTTTTTTACGTGATAGCTTTGAAAATGAGAAAGTTAAATGTTGCACTGCAATTATGCATTCCCATCATGGTGTTGGTGCGACATGTGTTTTACGTTGTGACTCTGCAGCAATGTAGCTCATCATCTGAACCCTGTGTGCGTCTGCCAGCTGAGCTCCTCTTCCCATGAGACCAGGATTTGCCCAACTTGCTTCACACATTGCCATATTTAAAAAAAAAGACTCTGCTTCACTAACAGAGCTTACCTAACACCCAAGTTGCTTGATATGATGCAAATGTTAATTATTTGATTCCAAAAAAGTTTTTTTTTCCTCCCAACTCTGTTGGGCTCATGAATGATGCTGAATTGACCAACTTTCTCCGCATTTATGCATGCTATAATGAGCAGATCCTCCTCAACCTTCTTATGTGGCCCAAGCCAGCACGAGAAGTGAGATTAATCCTCTCAGCAATCCCATTATCACTAGAATCACATTATCATTCAAATGGGATTAATTACAGCAGGTGAGCCTCCATTTAAAGTCTGGAGAAGGCTCTCGGCCCGAAACGGCATCTATCCTTTTCCTTCCGATGATGTGACCTGATACACTGCATTCCTCCCGTCGTTTGTTTTGATTCAAGCATCTGCAGTCCTTCATGCCTCCATTTGAAGTCTGTGGTGTGGCAGCCCTCGATACTGAATGGAAAAACTAAAATGATAAAAATCTGCAGCATAACTAATACATTACCAATTCTGTGCTCTTAGGTGTGGCCTTAGATGAGACAGCTCGCATGCTAATATCAACTAAATCAACAAAGTTTACGATCTATTGTTACACTCCAAAGAAATATGCCCAAATCTTAATTAAATGATGGAACATTTTATGGATTTCAAGTCAAGAGGGTTTTATTGTTGTCATATGTCCCGAAACGGAGCAATGAAATTCTTACTTGCCAAACCAAAGTTGGAGCTACATTTAATTTAAAGTTTTTAAGTAGCTGAATTTTCAATGGATTTTTAAAGCTTTAAAGCTGACTGATAAAGAATTTCAATCACATTGAGCAGTATTTTTTGAAGAACTTTGCATTTGAAATTGGATCTCTCTTTGAATGGAGTGTGATGCAGTGATTAGAACCTTGAACAATTCTTTTTTATAAATCACAGTTGAGAAGATCAGCCATTTACTGTATTGGAGATAACCATAATGATCCCACAGCCGAGAGAAATTAGTTCACATTGTTTTGCAGCATGCTGGGCTCTCGTGTCCCAACCAGCTGTTCACAATATGAATGTTATGAAGTGCTGGTTGCGATGTGGGCTGCTCTAATTTATTTACTTACTGGGACTGTCAGGCATTCCTCCAAACCACCGATTCCACCCCAATACTCAAAACCTTTGTGACAAGTCCGGTACTCACAATCTCCTCATCCCTTCCCCCCCTTTCATCTAAAGACACCATTTCCAAGGCACACGTCATGTTCTTTTGGAAATATATCATCAGTCCTTCATCAGTGCTGGCCATTGTTGGAGTATCTTTACCAGAAGGATTATAGTGGTTTGACCTTTGTCATCTTTACCCATGCCATGCATCTCTACTCTCTCCATGTAACCTATGGTTCCTGTCTTTGCATGACTTCACACTGACTTGTTCCAAAGTAATCAACCGATTTATTGCAACAGATCTACATGCTAAATGATCATATCACGTACTCCAATTTCTTGGAAATTTCTAATCTTGTCGAAAATACCAGTTCTCAAAGTACCCTGTTAAACCTTCTCCACCACCATTTACCACAATGTTGGTCGAAGATTGCCTATGGTCAAGCCAACATGGGGTGTAAAAGTCTCCAACTGACCACTGGCAAAATCTAAACTAGTCCATTGCTCAGCAGAAATCGCAAACCTAAACTCTACATTCACCTACCCCTCCGTATGGCCTTCATGTCAGCCACAAATGCAATACCCAAGAGTGCTCTTACCCTGTACTGTGTTCCAGTGCTGTAGTAGCAGAGGAGTTAGTGCTGTTGTCCACCAGAATCAGTAAACCTGGTTCAATACTTGCCTTGGATATGGACTGTACGGAGCTTGCATGTTCTCCCCGTGACCGAGTGTGTTGGCCTCTGGTTTCTTCCCAATCTTACAGACATGGTGGTTGTTCAGTTGGCTACTGTAAATTACCTGTAGCTGGGTATCAAGGAAATTGGAAATGGTGTATGTATGTTTTTGTGAGAGAGAATTCTAGCAATGTAAATAGGCAAATATTTATGGAGTGACATTTAGGGTGACATTTTTTATGAGCAGGTAAAAATATTTTTAGCTGTCAAATAATTATTGGTTATTTAGTTGCTGCATTGAGCGAACCATCTTTGGTATTTAATCATTGTAAACTATTTATAAATACTTCTTGTGCTGGAACGTTACAAATTGTTCTTTTGTTATTTACAAGCACACCAATTAGACTTATTTCTTTTCCTCAGAATTTTTTCATTACCTGCTGGTAGTTTGTGAAGTAGAAATAAATCTACTTCAACACGAGGCAATATATTGATTCTTGTTAATCTCAGGAAGTTGGTAACAGCAGAACATAGTCAGAGTCAGAGGTACAAACTACATGAAGCAACCAAAAAATGTACGAGCATTGATTTTGTTTTGTTTTGCATTTTTGTTCTGTCCTTTAAAGACAGTCTGGAAGGTTTCATCATTATCTCAAAGTAGAACCTGTCAGAGTCAATTTATCCTCGGACAAAACATATTGAATATTTAACACAGTTTGTTTTCAATAGTAGGTATGAACTGTATTTGCGATAATTATTTGCATTTAAATGGTTATTCCTTTTAGATGTTCCAGAGCGATCAAAAAATTTGGAATTGTCTGTTCTGCAAAACACGACTGTAAGATTAACATGGGAGCCTGGTTATAGCCACAATACTCCCATAACAGGTAGGCAAAGCTTTACATTTTACGTTCATGATCTTCTTGTTTTTTAAGTGCTCCACAAAGTAGGATAATGGTATATATTTGAAAGCTTTGGATTTGAACCTGATACACAATAAATGGGTATGAATTAGTTCACTTTGGATGTCTTTGGGATCACAGGCAAGGGTAGAATAAACATGGGTAAATGCATCACATAGGACTCTTTTGGTTGAACGCTGGATTGTCAACTTCATTTAAAGTAGCAAAAGCAAACACCAGAATGGTTAGTAAAAACAAGAGGAAAGAATCCTCCTTCGGGTCAGATTATTTGGTACAGGATTTTGCCTGAGGTATATCAGTAACAGTAAAGTGTTTATTAATGCTGTTGTGGGGAAAAAAAGACACTTTCATGATTTGCAAGGATTGTATGCCAAAAAGAAAAACGTTTTATTTACCCCAAACTCAGTGGCCAGGATTTGCAAACATATTTTCAGCCACAAATATCAATTAAGCCAAGCATCGCATTACAGTCAGAGCTATTTAATCTTTATATGGAAAAATATTGTTCTGGTGTTTTAACATAATCCTTGAATTTTGCGAAACATATGCAAATAGATGAAAATAGAATGTGCATAACTTTGCAACTTTAGCTTTTATTCAGTGCAAAGCAAACCCAGTAGCTTCAAATATGGTCACAAATCTCAGTAATATGTGAAATGGCAGTCCAGCAAATGTCAGCATGTGCTGTTTGTGTCATTAATTGCTGTCTCATTGTAAAATCTTCACCTCTGGCCAAATTGACTGATAAAGGGCGGCACAATCGCACAGCGGCAGACCTGCTGCCACACAGCACCAGAGACCCTGGTTTGATCATGGCTATGGGTGCTGTCTGTGAAGAGTTTGTATGTTTTCCCTGTGGTTTTTCTCGGGTGCTCCAGTTTCCACCCACATTCCAAAGATGTGCAGGCTTGTACGTTAATTGGCTTCTATAAATGGCCCCAAGTGAATTGAAGCATAGAACTAGTGTACAGGTGATTGATGGTCCGCATAGACTCGGTGGGCCAAAGGACCTGTTTCCACACTGTATCCCTGAACTAAACATATAATAATCATCATGATATTTAAATCCAATTAAGCCAACATTAATTTATATCTTATAATAATATGAAATAAATACCTAGTTTAACATATTGCAATGAAAGCTCATGAAACTGAAAGTTTAATCTTGCTGCCATATCCAGGGTGAGCACTTCCAACTTGCTGAATGTTTATAGAAGTATCTTTTTATTTTGGGTTTTCAGCATCTGCAGCATTTTACTTTTTCTGTTGTTGAATTGTGCATGATACTTTATCAGTTTGTAACATATTAAGCTTATTTAATTTGTATAGAGTTTATTGTGGAAGAAAGTACATTTGAACCTGGAAGATGGCATGAAAGGTCTCGAGTTAATGGGAATCAAACGTCAGTCGTCTTGCAACTCTTCCCTCATGTGACCTATCAGTTCCACGTGTCCGCTCTCAATAGAGTGGGCAAAGGTCGCCCTAGTGTGCCGACAAAAGAACACACAACACCATCTGCAGGTATGTGAACATATATGAGTTTATTTCGCTACCTTTAAAATAAAACTTTAATCACACAATGTATAACAGAAGTAAAAATTAATAGCGACCATATAAATATGAAAACATGTTTTCTCTAAACTAACATGTTGGAACATTTTCAGTTTAGGATTATATCTTTGAGAAAAATATTGTATTTCCCATGAATCATAGTTTACGAGGATGTCCTGATTTCCTAATACCTTGCATGAAAAGACCAGATGTGTTAATTAGCTTTCTTTGATTTATATTCTTTAAGATAGGATACATATTCTTGTGAGATACTAATAATAAAGTAAGAGTGATACAGGATAGAAACAAGGAGCTGCAGATGTTGGTTTACAAAAAAAGGCACAAAGTGCTGGAGTAACTCAGAGGATCAGGCAGCATCTCTAGCGAACATGGATGTGTGACCTGAAAAGTCGCCCATACATGTTCTCCAGAGATACTGCCTGACCTGCTAAGTTACTCCAGCACTTTGTGTCTTTTTTTGTAAACCAACATCTGCAGCTCCTTGTTTCTATCTTGTGTCACTCTTACTTTATTGTTAGTATCTCACTCTCATTCTGTCTTGAGTTATTGTCTTCTTCTTGACATCTTTGTTGATCCATGCGTCTCTTTATTTATTTATCTTTCCCCACCCCCAAATGCTGTTTAGGCTTTGATAAATAACTATTTATAATGGTTGATATTTATTTTATCTCAATGATGATTTCAAAAAATGGAATACTTCACAATATGTAAACTAATTAAACTTTTGCACAATTTAATTATTTAACTGACTAACATAAAACAAAATATTGTTTCATGTTGGAAAAGCTATTCAAAAATAAAACAATGATACCTAACTTGGGAAAATTTAAAATATAGTTTTCCAACGGCGAAATTCATTATGTTGGAATAGACTAAATCCGTGACAACCTATTGTCTGAAAATGACAACTGTTTCAGCTAACAGTTCCTTTTCTCAGAAAAAATGGAAATGTTTTCATTTTTACAATAATTTTATAATAACAATAAATTAAATAAAGTTAAATTTTCTCAGATGGTTGAGATGATTGTAAGCGAGAGAACATTGTACAGAGCAGTCTATTAATTTGTCTTATTCATTTGTCAGCGGGTTTCAGTTTCCATTTCTTTTGCTTTAGAAAATTGTAGAGTTCATCCAAATTTAAGTGAGAATCATTGGTTGTTGTCAGAATATTGAAAAATATTTACTTGAATAATGTGTGAGACATTCCATGGAAGTTTTCATTATGTTGACGATTTGAACATTATGTGGCCAGAAAATAGATTAGTGATAATTGACAAGCAAGGAAGTCCAAGATTAATTCTAAATTGAAAAATGGTTATTGAAATACCTCTGGCAACAATTGATCATTAACATGACCAATTAACCTACGACGCTTTGCTAATCTTGTTGCAGTTGATGTAAGAAGGTTTGATCCACACACTTCAAAATGTCTCATGCATTATCTTGAAGAATACCGAATCAACTAAAGTTCAGATATATATATATATATAAAACAAATACTGAGGTTCCCTGCTTAACATAAGGCATTGGGAAGATCACCACGCTCTACATGCAGAAGGACGATATTATTTATCTCACCAGGAATATCTGTCCAGGATGTCCGAAACATTGACCTCCCTTTGCTTTTGCAGATGCTGCTTGACCCACTGAGTTCCTCCAGCAGTTTGGTTTTTGCAACAAATTCTAGCATCTGTAGGTTTTTGCTTCTCTGATTATATCACTTGTTGGTCAGCTTTGCAGCATCTAGGGTGGCTTTGAAAGTTAAACTGTTCAAGTCATACTATACTTTTATTTATTTTTCCATCCAACTTGGATTTTTTAACAACTTTTAATTGCTTTGTCAGTAGATTTAACGCTAGTGTTAATTTGCAAATGTCAGTACCTGTAAAGTGGTTTGCTAATAGTCATTGTCCTGACGAATGTCTTGAGAAAATTACCCTTTATTTTGAAAGCTTTAAAAATGCCTTGCTTTTTGCTAATGCCTGGCCATCGATTTGTATTGTTTGGTCAAACGTAGCAGAATAAATCAGATGATGATCCTGGTCTGAACACATATCATGTATTATAATAATTTATTATTATAAACCTGCAGCCTATCATTCCATATTGAAGAAAATTTTAAAATATTAATTAGTCTATAACCAGATGCATTATTTCTTAGAAACGCAGAAACATGAATGAGGTATTCATCCCAAAGGACACAGACGTCCTATTTCTGATCAATCTGGCATCTTCTACTGCAAAGTCCCTCAATTCATTATTTAAATTGCAAAGTTATTTATCTTCCCACCTTTAATAATGTCTTAATTGGTTTCTTTTCACAATTGTGTGTGTGCATGTGTGTTAGACACAAAATGCTGGAGTAACTCAGCGGGACAGGCAGCATCTCTGGATAGAAGACCCTACTTCAGAGACCCTTCTTCAGAGCAGAAACGTCTCCCATTCCTTCAATCCAGAGATGCTACCTGTGCCGCTGAGTCACTCCAACATTCTGTGCCTAACTTCGATGTAAACCAGCATCTGCAGTTCAATCCTACATATTATGTACATGTTCGTGGAAGAGAAACTTATCATTTGATAACAGAATTTCCACTTACCCAACAAGTTAATTAGTTAACTTCCTAAATAAGCCATGGTCTAACATTTAAAGTGCTATTAGCTGCTCCATTCTGATTTACAGAGGGCATTCATGAAAGTAATCTACATGTCAGCCAACAGAGACTAAGTATTTTCCCTGAAAATGTCTATCTGAATGATAGGACCAACACGAATCAGAGAATTCTTGCAATTATATACGATATATTGGAATATATCTCATGCAAACATATCTCAATTTTGACAGGTAGATTGCATAAATACATTTAAGCCAAAATGCTTTGTTTGTATTGGATAGGTAAGTGAACAGTGCTTTAAAAAATAGTGTAGTGTTGTTTATAAATTGAGCTAACTTTCACAATCTGTAGGGCCAACAACAGTGTGTTATCCCAGCTACATTTCAAGACAACTGACTCCCAGAAAATGATTGTTCATTGCATGCAAGGCACAGCATTGTCAGTAGTCAAACTATTCCCAGCCTTTATGCTGGCTATGAATTCTAGATTCACCATCTGTGTCTGGGTAATTGCATGTAATCCTTGACTGGAGATGTCTAACCACCGAGCAGACCATGAGAGATGTGATCAGTCAATAACTCTGCACCTTTTCATGGATTTCAGCCTCAGTAATCAATCAAAACCACCGCCCAGATATTTGATGCTTTTCAGACGTTTTTACCAAGCTGTATTAAGATGCTGCATTGAGCTGTTAGAAGAAACTATATGAACTAACTGAAATAATTCCAATTAGATAAATTGGTTACTGTTTCATGGTATTCCAACTCAGAAAACCGTCCTGGAACACACAGTTTGGTGGTTTTAGAATAAGAGGCATAACCAATTAGAGAATTAACATAACATCCATTCTACTACACAGGGGGAATCATAATTCAGATGAAATTAATTGTCTTCCAACTTCCCCATTCAAAACATATCCCTGCACCTTGCAGGGTGCATGAATAAGAATCACTTCTCACCCCTGTGTTCTGTAAGTACAAACGCAGATATCGGGCAGAAATGAGAACAAGCTGAAAAACTAAATCAAATTCTTTCACTCTTACCCAGCTAAATTATTTTCATGCTGGTCGAAGACTTTTCATGTCTTGTTTATCACCCCTGAGATAAGCTTCTGTTTCACTGATTTATATTTAAAGTTGGCTTTATGATTTTCTTTTTGCACTTATGACAAAGTTTTGAATGACTGATGTCTGGGTTCCAAAATATCTCATTAGTTTACACCTATGACTTTGGTCGCACCTGATATTTCATAACAGATTACCTTACAATTAAATTTAATTGCCTTTTTCTCCCAATTAATTAAGTACAACTTGCTATCGTGCTGCATTTCTAAATATACTCCTCTGTTTTAACCTCCGAACATATTGTTACCAATTAATTTAATTTGGCATGATTTTCAATCAGCTCCACCTAACTGCAGAACTTTATCAAATGTGATCATCTATTGGGTTGACAAAAAAGGAGTAACCATATAATGGAATTTGATTTTTTTTTTGTGTCACTGTGCAACTGAATGCTGCTGTGCTCTGCATTCACTTGTCACATCTCAGCAGTCAAAGAATGCACTGTGACCTCAACTCTCTTTTCCCCCACCTCTCTGTCAGTTACCAGCAAGGATTTTGTGTGCTTTCCTCATGGAATGCCTTTTAGAAGATCATACAAGTAAGATCCCTCATTCAGGCTTGAGGACACTTTGGAAAATTGGTCAGATATGACATACTCTTCAAATACTGGCTTAAATTAATTTGCTCGTTTTTGTCACGTTCCCAGTCTCTATTTCTAATGATGGATCTCAGTAACTTTCAATAAATGACAGTGATCTGTATTTCTGGTTTCTCTCTTTCCCCTCTCCCTCCCACCTCCTGCCTCTCCTCCACCCTCCCCTTCCTCTCACCCCCCTCTCTTTGCCCCTCTGCCCTCTCGTACCCTCCCTTCATCCCTCTCACCACCTCTCTCCCACTTTCTCTCCCCACCCTCTCCTTTCCTTCTTTCTCACCCCCCTCTCTCTCTCTTCCCCCCCTATCTCTCCCCTTCTCTCTCCCCACCCCCCCCCCCCCCCCCCCGTTCTCTACCACAGTTTAAAACAGGGCTTCATAATGGAACATATCCATTTGGTTTAAATTTAATGTAGAAAGAACTCTCATATTAATAGCCGGGGTGGCTATCTGTCACATCGGTCAGGGCAATGGTGCATGCTTTGTTGATGCACACTGAACATTTGCAAAATCGTCCTGTCAACCCAATCCTAGTGAATTGTTTATTTGATACCTGTCCTACCAAGACAGAGCATGGTGATCCCCCTAATGCCTTATATTAAGCAGGAAACCTCAGATTTTGCACTTAAAAAAAAAAATATATATATTCTATATCTGCATATTTAGAGTCATAGAGTGATACAGCGTGGAAACAGGCCCTTCAGCCCAACTTGCCCACACCGGCCAACATGTCCCTAGTCCCACTTGCCTGCGTTTGGTCCACATTCCTCCAATCTTCTAGCCATGTATCTGTCTAACTGCTTCTTAAACGTTGGGATAGTCCCAGCCTCAACTACCTCCTCTGGTAGCTTGTTCCATACACCCACCACCCTTTGTGTAGAAAAAGTTACCCCTCCGATCCCTATTAAATCTTTTCATCTTAAACCTAAGTCCTCTGGTCCTCGATTCACCTACTCTGGGCAAGAAATTCTGTGCATCTACCCAATCTATTCGTTTCATGATTTAATACACCTCTATAAGATCACCACTCATCCTCCAGCGCTCCAGGAAACAGAGTCCCAACCTACGCAACCTCTCCCTTTCGCTCAAATACTCTGGTCCTGGCAACATAATTGTAGATCTTTTCTGTATCCTTTCCAGCTTGACATCATCTTTCCTCTAACATAGTGCCCAGAACTGAACACAATACTCTAAATGCGGTCTCACTAAGTCTTATACTAGTGCGACATGACCTTCCAACTTCTATACTCAATACTGATGAAGGCCAATGTACCAAAAGCCTTTATGACCACCTTATCTACCCGCTACTTGACCTTCAAGGAACTTCAAGGAATTTGAACTTTGTTTGTTGTTTATTAAGGGTTCTACTTTTTCAACAGTAGCTGCCAAACCCACAACCTTCTCCACATAGAATAAGGAGATCAACTGCATATTCGCCTCTGAATTTTGCAATGTTCTGACTTGGGAATCTGTCGATGTTCCTCCATTGATATTGGGTCACACCTACAACATTTAAAGTCATAGTGTTGTACAGAATGGAAAGAAGCCCTTCGGCCCAACTTGTCGATACCAACCATTTCTTTCCATTGTTTACAATCTTCACACTCCAATGATCATGGTTCTTGAATATGAGACAAAACCAAATCAACATTCTCAACTATGCATGCAGCCAAGCAAGACATAACTATTTATGTGTAGGAAGATAGTGCAGATGCTGGTTTATACTGAAGATAGACACAAAGTGCTGGAGTAACTCAGCTGGTCAGGCAACATCTCTGGAAAAAATAAATAGGTGACATTTTGTGTCGAGACCCTTCTTCAGACTGAGAGTCAGAGAAGAGGGAAATTAGAGGTATGAACAAATGAATTAAAGGTATGAAAATAACAAATCAAAGCCAGCAATGATGATCAAGGTAATGTGGAGCCCACAATGGTCCATTGTTGGCTGTGGAAAAAGTGGCAACGAGTGGATACAAACAGTGAAACTAAGCAGGCCAACAGTGACAACTAGTAGGACAACGAGGATGCGCAAGGGACAGAGAGAGAATACAAAGGTTACTTGAAATGAGAGAAATCAATATTCATACCGCTGGGTTGTAAGCTGCCCAATCGAAATAATGTCTCTATCTTCGGTGTAAACCAGCATCTGCAGATCCTTTCCATACCTACCCTTTTTCTTACCCAGAGTATCTGTCTTTCAAATGCTTTTTTCTGTCTTGTTAACCTTGGAGGGCAACTCTCTGGCCTGGCCTGGTCTGGCTACAGGCTGCATTATTATGCCCTGTGCTTTCTGCAGCAGTCTGGGTTGACTAACTGTCTGACAGGCAACTGCAAAGCCAGACTGACAGCGGTGGATTTACAAAACACTGTTTTCATGAGAGACCCTGGCAGATACGTGCCACGTAAACCAATCGGCATTCTCTTGAGGTAATATCAGTAGTCCTAATGGAATTAAAACATGAAATGCTGGAAACACTTTTTGATTTCAGATTTCCAACATCTGTAGTTTCTTTGTATTTCAATCATATTGGATTGGTGAATTGCAATGTACCTTGGTGAAATCTCTCATATGGTTGAATAGCTACCACTGTGCGTAAACAGTGGATGTAAATCTTGGGGTAAGGGTAAGCATATGAAGATGTGGTAGGGAATTGAGTAAAGGTGATAAGGTGTGCAGAATTAATTAGTTGCATTTGGGGACGTCACTCCTTCCATTAACCACTTGTTGGTTTATCCCACTCTCATGACTACGTACCTGGATGGTGTTCTGGTCCGACGTGAAATTAAGTCCTCCCTCTTTCTCTGCCATTGAATGGACAACTTGAGAACTGTGGCAGAAAATTGGGGGTCCTGCTATCATCCATGACTTAAGCAAATTCTTACAGCCCATAGAACAACTTCCAACCATACTCCCTCCCCACCTCCACTTCTCCCCCCCACTATCCGACACACAACCATAAGAATCCC
The DNA here is from genome assembly GCA_035221665.1 of Okamejei kenojei. Lineage (NCBI taxonomy): Eukaryota > Metazoa > Chordata > Chondrichthyes > Rajiformes > Rajidae > Okamejei > Okamejei kenojei. Next base: position 42,082,698 of record CM069146.1, read on the forward strand.
GGCTTCGAATATTGTCAGGGTGGACACAAAATGTTGGAGCAACTCAACGGGTCAGGCGGCATCTCTGGAGAGAAGGAAGAGGTGACGTTTCGGGTCCAGACCCTTTTTCAGACTGGGAGTCAGGGGAGAGGGAAACTAGAGGTGTGAAAAGGTACAGAGAACACATTCATGAAAGATATGAAAAGAACCAATCAAAACCAGCAATGATCATCAAGGACATGTAGATCCCTCAATGGTTCTTTGATCAGAAAAAGTCCCTTGTCCTTTTTAATTACCATGAAACAGCTGGACACAGAATGAATCACTCAGCCACATTGAAAGGCAGTTTGTGCACTTCCATGAAGCAATCCTGCGAGGTGTAAATGTCAACATTTATCTCCAGAAAAAGTGGGATAAGGAAAGATGGTATTCAAAATTACCACATATTTCTCGTACTACAGCAGAACGTGTGCCAAGTTACTCCAGCAATGGGAGCACATAATGCAGGTTGGTGCAGTCAGTTGAGAAATGTTAGATACATCCCATCTAACAGGCAGAGAGAGAAAATCCCATGGTATTACGTCTTTCCTTTAAGGGCAATCCCTCACAATTGAGGATAAGGCCAATGTGAGATCTGCAGACACTTCTAACTATGGGGCAGGGATGAGCGGATGGATAGTTTGTGGAATGGCGCTCTTCTTCTCGTGCACTGTACACTCCCGATGCAAGGAATTGGTGTTCCCAATGACATCCCAGATGCTCATTCTCCACTGAGCATTTGCAGACTAGAGATTCTTAGGAGTCCGTGTGAACTCCACTTTTTTTAAGAGCACATCCTTGAAATGTTTCCTCTGTTCCATAATATATCTCAGAACACAATGTTGCTTTCAGGAGTCAGCTGCAAGGCAGGCAAATGATGTGGCCTTTCTGCAGACTGAGAGTGGGAATCTCAGGGGAGAAGGAAACGAGTGATAAAATACCTGCTTTGTTCTGAACCTGATTTGCTCAGAACTTTTTCATACCTCTAGTTTGCCTCTCCGCTGACACTCACTTTGAAGAAGGGTCTCAACCCGACACGTCGCCTATTCCTTTTCTCCAGAGATGCTGCCTGATCCGCTGAATTACTCCAGCATTTTGTGTCTAGCTTCAGTGTAAACCAGCTTTTGCAGTTCCTTCCTACACAAACTATGTGGCCTACCTGAAGTATTTGACCAACTGTAACTGAGCCCTCCGTGCTGTGAATGTAGTCCTGGTAGATAACAATGCATTGGTTTGTTTCTTTTCCCCCTGGATTTGAAGGGTTTATCGGAGCCTGTGTTATCTCAGTACTTTAAAAGGTCTCAGAAGCTTATAGACCATGTGTTTTGTGCCTGCTCGGAGGACCTGATCTTCATTTTCTCAATTGAGCAAAGACTTTGTTGCGGCAGTGAATTTCATCATTGGTGTCTGCCTTCTGCATGGATGTGGCTCCCAGCATATGGAAAGTGATCAGAAGTTGCTTTCTATTGTCTTCGGGTGATGAGGTACAGCAGGGGCGGATTTGAAGTGGGCCTCTGACTTGTGGATGTCAAATCTATGGACCATCCACGTGCTGCAGAACAAAGTCCTTGGGTCGAGCAGCGTGCATTTATATAGGTTGATCTTACACTTACAGCAGAGAGCGGGGCCTGCTCATCTAGCCCAGTATGGACCACAAACTCTGTACAAAGCCTAGCATGTTTATACATGTACAGCATCTTATAACATGTTGAACCAATGGACAAACTTTCTTTTATCGACTCTAAGCCAATCAGGGTGATAACTCTGTGGAGTTCATTGCCACAGAAGGGTGTGGATGCCGTTAATGGATATTTTAAAGGCAGGGATAGATACATTCTTGATTAGTACGGGTGTCAGGGGTTATGGGGAGTAGACTTGATGGGCCGAATGTCCTAATTCTGTTCCCATCACTTATAAACATGAACATTATCAGATAAAGATGAGCTTGTGATCACCCAACAAGATGTGATCACCTTGTGCCTTGTAGCCCTTGTCTCCATCAGGGTTGAGGGGCCCTGCGCTGGGAGGATGGAATGCCCTATTTGTCCATATCTAGACCATGTACCAAAAGCAGACAGGCTATCTCTACCCTTGCATTCCATCCAGGAGCACTGGTAATCTTTACTACTCTCCCTTATATCATTCACTGTCAAGGGACTAAGTCTGACCATTCTCATATCTCTGGTTTGTACTGATAAGAGTCAGGTTATCCCTGGATCTATCACCCTCAAGGCTCAGAAGAAGGTCGCAATGTTCTCCCTATCTGCAATCTATCATTCTTTTCCACTGTTGGTTAGATCGTCAAGATTTAACTTCATAAGCTACAGACTAAGCATGCATCTTTCCTGTTGTAGTCACGTAGAAAGAGGGAAAGAAAGATTCAGTTGTTAAAAAGTGAAAAAAACCGAATTTAAAGGCAAAATAAGAAACCATAATTATTTAATTTGTGAAAAAGAATTTACTGCATGTTATGATGACACTGACCTTTGATAGTTCAATTGGCTCGACATTTATCGTCAACACATTGTTGAAAGGATACTTACACTCTTAATCACCAATTTTGAGGGGCTGTCCCACTGTAAGACCTAATTCAAGAGTTCTCCCCTGATTCAAACTCGTAGGTACTCGGGGCTCTCGTGGACATTTTTCAACATGTTGAAAAATCTTAACGAGTCTTCACGAGCTTACCTCGTTTCCCGAGTACCTGCCGTTAGCGTTACGAGCCGCTAAGAGACATCTCGAGCTCCGACGTAGCCGCTACGTACATTCTACGTGCTTACCATGAGTTTGATTTTTTTTTTTTAACTCGGGAGACCTCTTGAATTACCTCGTACAGTGGGACAGGCCCTTAAGTCTAATCAGCGATTGACGTAGAACTCTTGCAAATTCTGGATATTAACACAGAAGCTGTGGATGAGAAACCTTTTTTGCCAATCTAATGGTAGAGCAACGTTACCTGGCAATTTACATTTGGAAGAGTGATAACTAATGATGTATTTGTTATTCCCTGTATGTCCTTTTGCGTCAGTAACGACTTACATCGTTAATTCACCATTATTTGTCCACCAGGATTCATTATTGCAATTATCAATCTATCATATAAGAATAGATATATAAATGTGATATCAATACTACCTGTATTTATTCAATTCAATGTTTTTGAGATAAAATCAACAATGTTTAAAATATATATATATATATTAAAGATAATTATATTGTTAAATGTCTTGAATGTATCAAAAGTTTAAATAAATCTGCAAGTAATAATTATTTTTCCATTTTTTAACAATTGAATGTCTTCATTTCATTGATTGTTTTTTATTCAGTTCCTGAGAAGAATCCAAAAAATGTCAAAGGAGAAGGAACAAATATAAACAATATGAAAATTTCATGGGAGGTAAGAAAATGTGCTAGTTTGAACGTCATTATGGAATTTATTACTGGTGCTGAAATCCTTCAATACCATCTTCAAATATAATTATTAGGATATCAAAATTATTGGAGTTTCTTTATCATCTCTGTTCAATGTTGTGAAAAATGTCACATCTTCCAATCGAATCACTGCAAAAACACTAAAGAAAATCAGCAGACATTTATATAAGTATTGGCAAGATGCATTACAGCAGAATAATAACATTTGGATTTGCATTTGGAGTGTTGATCTTTATCCAAGAATACAAATGTGTTTCTATAAGCTAGATTGTGGACCAACTGTTTCCCATTACAATTTATATTCATGGAATAAGTAACAGTAGAAAATGAAGTGTATTGTGAATTAAATGTGGTGATCTGTGTACCCATTTTTCAGTTCAACACTTAGTTTGAATTCAGCTCTGCAGTGAAACTGGAGTTTTGTGGTATATACTTGCGAGGTTATTTGTATAACAGAGGCCAAGAATCAAGTGTTTAATTGTCACATGTACTAACAATAGAACAATGAAATCTTTACTTGCAGCAGCAGCTTAATAGGCTTGTAAACGCAATACACACAGATATTAGAGAAGATATTTGTTAAAAATTCAATAAATTAATAACCTTGATACGAGTAAAAAAAAACAAAGTCCTTTGTGTAAGTTACGATAGTTCATAGTTCATCGGTTGGTCTGCTATTTATACTTTACTTTAGAATTTAGAGATATAGCGTGGAGATCAGCCCTTTGGCCCACAAGTGCACACCAACCAATGATTACCCCGTACACTACATCAAGCACACACTTGGGACAATTTACAATTTTTCCAACGCGGATTAACCTAGAAACCTGTATGCCTTTGCATTGTGGGAGCATGCCGGCGTATCCGCAGAAAACCTTTGCATCGCAGGGAGAACATACAAACTCCAACTGGCTGGAGGACCAACTGGCTGGAGTTTTTAACGGACATTTTCAACCTGTCACTTCTGAGGTCTGAGGTTCCCACCTGCCTCAAAAGGGCATCAATAATACCGGTGCCCAAGAAGAGCAAGGTGACGTGCCTCAATGACTATCGACCTGTGGCACTAACGCCTGTGGTGATGAAGTCCTTCGAGAGGTTGATCATGGCGCAAATCAACTCCTACCTTGACAAAAACCTGGACCCACTGCAGTTCGCTTACCGCCACAACAGATCAACGGTGGACGCGATCTCGCTGGCCCTCCACTCCGCTCTGGACCACTTGGACAACAAAAACTCATATGTCAGGCTGTTATTCATTGACTACAGCTCGGCATTTAACAGAATCATCCCCTCCAAGCTGGTTACCAAACTTGCAGAACTGGGTCTCTGCGCATCCCTCTGCAATTGGATCCTCGACTTCCTCATTCACAGACCACAGTCTGTTTGTATTGGTGGAAATGTGTCAGACTCGATAACAATCAGCACGGGAGCACCTCAGCCCCCTGCTGTACTCACTCTATACTCATGACTGCGTAGCCGGTCACAGTGCGAACTCCATCATCAAGTTCGCTGACGACACCACTGTAGTGGGACGTATCACTGATGGGGATGAGTCGGAGTACAGAAGAGAGATCAAGCGATTGTCCATATGGTGCCAGCACAATCACCAGCAAAACCAAGGAACTGATTGTGGACTTTGGAAGGAGTAGGATGGGGACCCACAGTCCTGTTTATATCAACGGGTCGATGGTTGAAAGGGTCTGTGAAGATCTTTCCTGGGGCTCATCAGCGCCCTCTACTTCCAAGAGTCGGTCAAGAGTTCCGTGGGTTCGTGATTGCCCTGGAGAGGAAAAGACTACAAAAAGTAGTAAGCACTGCCCAGTCCATCATCGGCTCTGACCTTCCTTCCATCGAGGGGATCTACCACAGTCGCTGCCTCAAAAAGGCTGGCAGCATCATCAAGGACCCACACCACCCTGGCCACACACTCATCTCCCTGCTACCTTCGGGTAGAAGGTACAGGAGCCTGAGAACTGCAACGACCCGGTTCAGAAATAGCTACTTCCCCACAGGCATCAGGCTATTAAACCTGGCTCGGACAAAACTCTGAACATTAATACCCCTCCATCTGTTATTTGCACTTTATTAATTTATTAATTAATGTGTGTATTTAAGTATATAACTGTAGTCAATGCCTACTATGTTCTGTTGTGCTATGCAAAGAAAGAATGTCATTGTCCTGTCAGGGACACATGACAATAAACTCTTTTGACCTTGACTTTGACTCCATACACTCGGCACCCGTAGTCAGGTTTCGCACTCTACCGATGTGCCACAGTGTTGTGTTCAAACGCCCAATGGGTGTTGGGAAGAAGCAATACTCCCAAAAGCAGTTTTTGGGACCCTGTACCTTCTTCCTGATGTAAGGAGTAAAATGAGAATGTGCTCATTGTAGTGAGGGACTTTAATGACACTGGCGTGACACTTTATGGAGCAGCACTTTCTGTTGTTCCCTTCAATGATGGGTGAGTACGCAGCATCTCTTGTTGTTCCATTCGATGATGGGCTGGATCACACAGCATCTCCCACAATAGTGGGAAGTCAGGTCCTGGTGTATAAAAGAAAAGCTGACAGAAAATTAAAGGGAATAGAAAGGTACAATATAAATTAAATGACTACAATCAAATCATTACGTACATTTTAAATTTTGTAATTTCTCTGTTTTTCTCATGAATCCTGCACTATGTGTTAAAATTGGATATTTGTAAGATCTTAAGTAATTTGTTTGAAGGGATAATACTTCTATTTATTTATAATTTTCTAGATATCATTGACAAAACAATTATTTATCGCTCATTCCTAAATGACCTTGACAAGGTGCTGGTGGGTCATTTTTCAGCAGTCCATGGTAATGCTGGGAGTGAACCTCTGGATTTAGATGCACCAGCAATGAAGAAACATTTTTAATAATGTATTTCCAAGTTGGGTTAGTGCAGGATTGAGGAGTGACATAGTGGTGGTCTTCCCCTGTGCCATCTGCCCTTGTCCTTCTTGGCAATAGAGACCACAGGTTTGGGAACTGCTGGCAGAGCAGCCGAGGTGAAAAAAGGTGCACGTTTTTTCCATTGTATTTACTGTATCTACTGCGAATTGGTGATGGTAGAGAAATTAATGATTCGGGTCTTGGGATGGGAGCCAATTAAGTTATTTTTTTCTTACTCTAAATGATCAGACCTGCCCAGGTCAAAACTCGTACCATGTAGACGGAAGGAAATAAAGTGTTACCGTTGTTAACTTTTTTGCAGAATGCCTTAGGACTTGTCGTAACAATATTAAAAGTTGTTGCAAAATGTATTGTTAATTACAATTCCTGAGTATCTGTGGTTGGGTTACTTTGACTAGGTTATGCCAATTTAGCAACTTCACATGATTTAATCTATGTCAATTAGGCTTTAGAGATGCAGCGCGTAAACAGGCCCAGCGGCCCCTCGAGTCCGCACCGACGAGCGATCACCTCGTACACTAACACTATCCGATACACCAGGGACAATTTAACAATTTCACGAAGGCCAATTATCCTACATACCTATCCGTCTTTGGAATGTGCGTGGAAATCGGAGCACCTGGAGAAAACCCAAGTGTTCACAGGGAGAATGTACAAACTCCATACCGACAGCACCCGGATCCCCATCACTGTAAGGCAGCGATTTTACTGCTGTGCCACTCTAAATGGCAAGACGGAAAAAAAAAGTCACAATTACAAAATAGTGGGACGTCACAACTTGGAGATAAACTTCCACAGAGCATTGAAGCACACATCAACTTTGTCTCAGCATTATTAATGATCCAAAGCCTTCTGGGGCAGAACATCTCATCTGTGTTGCATTTATATGACATTTTCTCCAAAATCTATATGCCCTACAGTGTGAGGAGCTGGAGAGGATTTTGCATGTCTGTAACCTTCATGTCAACAGTTTCAATCAATAAGGTATAAAGCCTGACAATAAATTGAGAAATGACTGAGAATCGGGGTGAATTGGAATGGGGAAATCAATGTCAAGTCAGATACAGGAAAGAAAATTCACTCTCTGCAACACTGAGACTGCAGTCTAACTTGTTAACTTTCCATCCAGAGAGGTTGATTGGCAGATACTACCAATTATCACATTGCTAACAGGTTTAATAACTGAACTAATTTTCATGGTTTTAATGGCAATTAATTTGCAAGTCGAACAAGTTCTTAAAAATAGGAACACTGGTGGGTTGCCACTTCAGGCATGTCACACAGTCAAGGAGTATTGCATTGACATTAACCTGTCTTCAGTGGAACTTGACTGTGAAACCGGGATAAGAACAGAGCACCAACTGAAGGAACTGCAGTGATAAGGAATCACTTGAACCACCGTGCCCCAGAAAAATATTTCTAATTAAACTGTTCCAAAGTTCGGGAGCCGTATTTCTCTAATTTCCCATGATGTAGAAAGAGGCCATTTAGCCCATTGTCCATATCAGTCCCCTTCCTGCTCCACCTTCCTGTCACATGCACATCATCTCTTTCCCTAAACCTTCCCTCACCCTTCCACACTGGGACAATTTGCAGTTGCTAATTGATTTACCACAGTGTCTCTGAGATGTGGGAGGAAGGCATAGCAACCGAGGGAAATCCACACAGGAGCTTGGAAGACATGCACACTCAGTTTCAATTTAGTTTGTTGTCATGTACCAAGGAGCAGTGAAAAGCTTTTATTTGCAATTACTCCAATGGCTCAAATGGTTCTTTAATGGTTCTTTATTGTCTTGCATGCAGTCCGCAGTGAAATTCTTTTTGCATAGTTTACACGTGCATAAATTGCCATATTATTGCACGATTTGCACCAAGAAAAAAGTTCAAAGTTCAAAATCTGGTCCGCATGCTGGGTGTACTGGAACGCCCCCTATCCCGGTAAGCCCAGAAAAGCCCCAGGCTGCTGCAGGGCCTCCTCCGTTGTCCTCGACCGGCTTCGGCCCATGAACTGACATCCCTCTCCTAGCCCGACTGCCTTTGTGTCCTGGGGGCGCCTCCTGCAGCTGACTTTGAAGGCGCTGGAAGCAAAAGCCCAGTCCCAATCCCACTGCCCACTCTGCGTGTCCAACTTCACCAGCGGCTCCTTCTCCTCGACTCTTTGGGGACAGAGAGAGCGAGACAGACAGAGACACAGAGAGACAGAGATAGAGACAGATGGGAGAGAGACAGACAGAGAGAGAGAGAGAGAGACGGAGAGAGAGAGACAGAAAGAGAGGGGCAAAGTGAGCATAGTATCACATTATCACCTAAGCTGAAGCTCGGAGGTAGAACTAACCATTCTTTAACCATACATTTTAAATATGCTGATGTTTCTCCCTGTGTCACCCGTTCAGCCTGTGAGTTCCAGATCAGCACGAGTCTTTATTTTAGTTTAGGTTAGAGATACAGCGCTGAAATAGGCCCTTCAGCCACCCAGCCCACACCAATCTCCAGCGATCTCCGCACATTAACACTACCCTACACACACTAGGGACAATTTTACATTTTACATTTATATCAAGCCAATTAACCTACAAACCTGTATTTTGAGTGTGGGTGGAAACCGAAGATCTCAGAGAAAACCCACATAGGTCACGGGGAGAACATACAAACTCTGTACAGCCAAGCACCCGTAGTCGGGATCGAACCCAGGTATCTGGTGCTGTAACAGAGTAGCTCTACCGCTCCGTCACCATGCTGCCCCTTCAAAACAAATTCTCAGTTCTTTTCTAATCATGGGTTAGATTCATACCACCTAGTTAGCTCCGTAAAAGAAAATGGTCCTTTTGTTGCCCATACTGTAATTTTAAAGGCTTCCATTAAATCTCTCCTCACCCATTTAAAATATGAATAACACAACCCCTGCTAGCTGGCCTTTCATTGTAACTAACATTCTCCAGCCTTGGCAACATGCAAGTGAATCCTCCCTGGACTCTGGGATATATACTAATAAATAACTTTCACTCACAGCTGTTCTTTTGCCTGCTTCCGGGATTGAACTTGTTCACAGTTCCTGTGTCATGGGGTTACTTAGACATTTCTGAGATTTCTTTAACACTTTAGAAGTTTTCGCCTTGAAATTTATTTGTGCACTGCATACTTTTTTCTACTCCCAGTTGACAATGGTGGACAACTTTGGGCATGATTCACAGTCATGGCATTGATGTGTTACCTGTGACAGAATAATGCTACTTTTTGCAAAATAATACCACAGGGTGAAGTCAATCTCTTTGCAAAGGTCATTTGTCACAAATGTTACCAACACGATGGTGCAGTGGTGGACTTGCTGCCTTACAGCACCAGAGACCCAGGTTTGATCCTGACTTCATGTGCTCTCTGTATGGCGTTTGTACGTTCTCCCTGTGACCTGCGTGGGGTTTCTCTGTGTGCTTTGGTTTCCTCTCACACTCTAAACGTACAGGTTTGTAGGCAAATTTGATTGTTAAAACTGTAAATTGTCCCAAGTGTGTGAAGGACAGTGTTAATGTGCGGGGATAGCTGGTCAGCTCGGACTCAGTGGGCGAAAAGGCCTGTCTCCGCGCTGTCTCTTAACTAAACTCAACTACAGGGAAACACAGATGCACTTAATACACAGCGGGTATCCATAGGAAACCAGATCCTTAATTGTTTATAGATTTGTTTTGGAGGCAAAGTGGGGATAGGGAGCTCATTGTACTCGATGGATGTACTTTGGACCTGCCAGACCCAAAGGTGTCATGCCACGGTGAGAATATGGATGCGTGCACAGAAGACCAGCTTCTAGTACAACTTGGGGCAGTCAGAGAGTGTCGAACAGCAAGATCTCTTGCATCGATGACGTGTAACAAGATAAGAGCCTTGGTCAGGATGTAGTATCATGAAAAGATCTTTCTTTGAACAATGTTCCTGTCTCTCCACTTCAAAAGAATAATGTAAATGTAAGCTGTATTTTCCAACGGTCATTAAGATCTGTCACATGTTGGGAATGAACAAGTTTGATTCCTGGTCACATGCCATCCTAGTTTAGAAATATGTATCCCTTTCCCCGTGTTTCCGCTCCAACAGTGTATTGGAGCTTTTCACTCAAAACCATTTCAGAACATGCATGGCAGGGAGTGAGAGGATGACTTCATGCTACGAATAACGATGAGTGATATCAAAGTCTCATGGATGTGCCTACGTTTGAACCTTGATTGGGAATAAAGGGAAATATGAATTAACAAAGTTACCATTTCTCTTTTGTTGGAACAAGACCTGATCCTTACTGGATGCAATATCAATGACTGTTAAAGTCACTGTTGAGCAAAGGTTTTGGGCCTCTGGATTATTTGAGAACTCCAAAGTAATTTGTAGCTAGTTGCATACAAATATACAAAGTTACCGGTTGAAAACTTATTTGCAAAGGTCACCCATTTTGCCTGCCTGCAATGACAACATTGAGAATGAACAGGTGTTCAGCTTTGCTGCTCTGCCGAGCTTCCATCGTTGTAGAGTTCTTGGATCATGAACAGTTACTACATCTCAAGGTTAACTGGCATTATCAATTCCCAAGCATTGGTTCAGGAATGGGCAACAAAATCCACAAGCCAGAGAACTTTCTGTGGGCAAGATGCTTTCAGGACTTCTTCCAAGGCTTGGTCACCATGAGTTTAATAATTCATTAAAATGGGAGAGAACGATTGGTGGTCATCAGTAGCTTTCCTTGATCATGCTTGACCTGAGATATAAGACTCAAGACAGACCCTTCTAATGGATTGAAAGAGCAGGGGGAAGAATGCCAGTATACAAAGATGAGATGACAGAGATGATGCAGAAGCTGACAAGCAATTGGTGGATCAAGGTGAGGAGGGGTTGAATTAGTCTTTCATTGCAGATGAATAATGAAAGGCCTGGTTAGAATGGATGTGGAGAGGATGTTTCCACTAGTGAGAGAGTCTAGGACCAAGCGTCATAGCCTCAGAGTTAAAGGACGTTCCTCTTGGAAGACGATGAGACATTTATTTAGTCAGAGAGTGGTGAATCTGTGGAATTCATTGCCACGGAAGGCTGTGGAGGCCAAGTCAATGGATATTTTTAAGGCAGAGATGGAAAGGTTCTTGATTGGTATGGGTATCAGGGGTTATGGGGATAAGGCAGAAGAATGGGGTTGAGAGGGGAAGATAGATCAGCCATGATTGAATGACAGAGTAGACTTGATGGGCAGATTGGCCTAATTATGCTCCTATCACTTACGAACTTATGAAGGTCCCCAACCCAAAATGTCGACCACTATATTTCTCTCGTCTTGTTGAGTTCCTCCATTGGATTGTTGGTTGCTCTGTATACCACACGGCTTCCTGCTCATTGCTTGCGAAATTCATCACTCCATTTCCAGTGGTCAGGCTGAATGATAAATCTGCCTGAGCCCCAACTTCACTAATTCTGCAGGAATTAATTGCAAGTTGGCTAGAATACTATTCTTCCTCTCCCTCCAATGTGCTCCCTCAATGAACAAACGTATTTGAGTGAGAGTAATGGTGTGAATTCAAAGAATATACAATGCACATAAGTAGCAGATGGAGTAGGATTCATGCCACCAGGTCTGCTGTACTGCTCGATATTATGACTGAATCTGTGCTTCATCCACTTTGCCACCCAATCTCCATATCCTTCAACTCCTCCAATGTTAAAAGTCTTTGGATCTAAAAAGCATACACCTAACCAAGCATCCACAGCTCTCTGAAATAGGACATTTCAAAGATTTCCAACCCGAAGCTTAAAGAAACATCTGAGACTTTTTCACATGTTCTGGACTCTCCAACTGGACAAACATCCTCTTGACAAAGTCTCTTAATCCCTGTAAAAACTTGTACATCTCAATGAGATCACCTTGCATTGTTTGAAAATTCACTGATTGTAGACAACCTCCAACAAATGCTTTGAGTGATGGACTGTATTTATTGGGAAGCTTATTTCGGCTGATGTTGTATAGAAGAAGAGTGTTATCAACGCTACTGGATCATACGGACGCAAGTAACAAAGAGAATCAAGAGCTTGCAAGATATATAATGGTGTGGAGTGGAATGAGCACTGGTCAGTTCAAAAAGGCAGATTGAGGATTCTACTTTGTTACAATATGGAGGAATATGTAATGCTGACTTTGTTCCTTCCCAGCTGAGCCATTTGAGGAGCCACCCACATCGCAATGATGTTATTGCTTTATTGTTTACTTTGCAAACCACTGAAGCCTTTGTTTTCAGATCCCCTCAAGCAACTGGAATTATTGAAGTAGGCACTCAGTCAGTTCCTGTGGTACCCTTCCATCAGTTCCCAAAGTACCTTTTAGTCAAGTTTTTGGGCTCAATTTATAAATTAAAATCATCAACGCACTTAATGTCGAGTGATTTCACACACCAGAACCACTTAGCTATCTTACACTTCCAGAGTACTACCCTGGGAGCTCCATAAACACACTCAATATGAGAATAAGTACCTTTGAATATATTTTGAGAATAAAATGAAAATTGTTGATCTGTTGCTCCATATGAATAAAGCCTTCCTTTAGTATCTTGCTTGGATGCACAGCACAGCATGGAACGTCATAATTGTATTATTGTTAATTGCATCTAGGCTCTCACATTCTCTAGATACACTTGCCTTAGCGATGGTACCATGTAGTTTTGTTATCTGTTGGAGCAGTTGTGAAAATGCATTTGCCTTGTCCAGACCTTGACATCCAGATTGCTTTCTTTGTCATCCATGCTCAGAAAGTTTAATCTTTGCTGGAAAGTCCAGTTATTGTTGGTTTGGGGCATGGGGCATTCATAATTGTTAACATTTTCCAGATAATAAAGAACAGTTATGTTATTTGTTGTGGGACAAAGAATGAAGGCAATGTTTCATCTTTATATTGTATCATTAATTTTGGCCTGGATTTCACATTGGATTGACAGTAAAATCATCCATGTTTGCCATCATTACACCATTAAACTGACAGCAATTTTGAGATTCTCGTGCATGCACAAACGTCATGAGAATAGAATACCTGATGTGGCTGTTAGTGAACCAGTTCTTTCCACTCTCTACGACGTTACTGTTTTCTTCTGCGGACTTGAGGGAGATGCTTAAACGGAAGGATTTAAAATTCCAGTGTAAAACACCTTTAGATATACAAAACAATAATTACTACTGATCAAAATCTCCTGTGTTTACATTTATTTGAATGAATGTGGATTGTAATTCCTCAACAGAAATAATAATGTTTTAAAAGATATATATTTCTACTTTTTGCCGAAGATAGACACAGAAAGCTGGAGTAACTCAGTGGGTCAGGCAGCATCACTGGAGAAAAGGAATAGGTGACAAGTCCCTTTTTAAAATACTTTTTGCCTAGATTGGTCATATTTCAGGTTCCACTGTAATGCATCTGGACCCTCACTTACTGAATGTTCAGGAAACTACTTTAAAAAGTGAACGAAGTATTGTACTTTTTCCCTCCAGATTTGTTGGCAGCTCTGTGGCAGCAGGGCCGTGGGACTATGTTAATACGATGAAACATTTATCCGACATGATGGTATCACAACTGCTGAACAGGCAGTTCTTGAAATCTGGAAAGAGAAGATTCGTAAATATGCTGGAGTCAGAATATCGTAAATATGTGTGGAGATCTCAAAAGCTAGGAGTGCTCGGGCAGGTGACAGAGATGGAGAAGGCCGAAGCTTGAATGGAGATTTAATCATATGTATTTTAAATATGTAGTGTTGTCAGTAACTGTGACCCAGTGTAGTTTGGAAACATCAGCGGTATTAGTATTGATTTGTTAGTGTCACATGTACAGTGAAAAGCTTTTGATTGTGTGCTATCAAATTAAATTCCAAGATGGCCCCCAAAATAGGCAATGCTCTGCCTGTTGGTCCCAGAAGTGGATCTGCAATCACTCATTACAGTCGCTCCATTTAAGACTGAGGTGAGAAAAAACTTTTTCACCCAGAGAGTTGTGAATTTGTGGAATTCGCTGCCACAGAGGGCAGTGGAGGTGAAATCACTGGATGGATTTAAGAGAGAGTTAGATAGAGCTCTAGGGGCTGGAAGAATCAAGGGATATGGGGAGAAGGCAGGCACGGGTTATTGATTGGGGACGATCAGCCATGATCACAATGAATGACGGTGCTGTCTCGAAGGGCCGAATGGCCTCCTCCTGCATCTATTTTCTATGTTTCTATGTTCTGTGTGCCAACCTGGACACAATCGGCCAACTGGCCTCTTACGTCATGAGGAAATTTGGACAAAACAGGAGGCTTGAGATGAGAAGTATCCTTAACACTAGTTTGGTAGGAATAAGATTGGCAGAGCAGGGATCTGAGCTCATGCTGTCAGAGAGAGCATGGCAGGAGACGAGGCAGCTACTGGAGAAAAATGTGATTTGAGGGACAGGATTTAACACAATGAATCAAACTTATTGCTAAATTCTGCCCATTGTGGTTCATCGGGCCCCGAAATTCGGTTGACATTTTTATCTGAGGTGCAGGTAACTTAAATGACGAAAATGGTGATATGATGGTAAGTAAGCTGAGTAAACATGATACTGACTTTTTGGAACCAGACTGAGTTCTGTTTGCAGTGTAAATGCCACAAAAAAAGAGAGAGAGAGAGTGAGTGAGTGTGTGTGTGTGTGTGTGTGTGTGTGTGTGTGTGTGTGTGTGTGTGTGTGTGTGTGTGTGTGTGTGTGTGTGTGTGCACTTCTACTCACAGTTAGTCAGTACTCTGTGTAGTTTTGTGCAAAGATGATTGGGGATAATGGTAAATTAATGCGCTAATTTCAATTTAATTTGTTGAAATGATTTTGATTCAGTTTGGTGACTTTGTCGACAATTGCAAGGTTGTTTCCACAGTTGAAGGTATCTATTCCTAATTGGAACTGGAACTGTGAAAATACACTTTATTGAAAGTGTGTTCAATGATGCCATCCTCCATCTATTGTGCAGAAATGCTGGAGGTAACTTAAGTCACATGGATGTGAGTCAATGTATTCCTATAAGCCAAACGAAAATAAGAAGGGAGGGTTTGGGGGGTGGTGGTACATTGATGCTCTATACATTAAAAAATCCATTAAATAAATACAAACGGATGCAACAGTAGTTTGATCAGATGGCAGATTTAATGACCAATAAGTTATTTTGCAACCAGAATAGACCCATTGTAAAACATACCATAACTATTTAGTGATGGAGCCCAATCTTGAGAACTTAATGCAGCAACATTTACGAGTTCTTGAATTATTTATTTGCAACTAGCTTTACAATGTGAACATTGTAATCAAACTAATCCTAGCCCTTGTGTTGTACTAAAATAAACAATGACTTCAAATGGAGATTTATTTTAAAAACTAAAGATAGATTAAGTAGGGAGTGATGGCTGTTATCAGTTGGCTAAGACAAAACACTAAGCAAAGGAATGCAGGGTTGTTTCTTTTTTATTCACTTGGCATAGGTTTCTTTTCACAAAGGTTGCTTCTCAAATACCTAAGGAGTTACTGCGTATGATTTAGTGATCCGTTGGTTTGAAGTCTCATCCATCATGTACATACAGGCATCATCAGCTGGTGCAGGGGAAGAAGGCTTGCAGTGTCTTGAGCAATTATTTATACTTTCAAGCATGGTTCATTTAGAAGCAGTACTAATGACTTCCAGATCTCTTGTCTCAGTAGGAAAGATGGATGCTACTGCATTTCCTCAGTCCTCCTCCTGACCATCTGTTCTCTCTGTGTCACCTGGTGCATCATTCTCCAATTCATTAAATAAACACCCTTGCGGATATACCTGAGTTGGTGATCGCATTGTTCAGCCGGTGTGAAAGGGTGCTGTCAGAGTAATCTCTCTTCATACACAAAACAAAGGGAAAGATGGATAAATACCTTTAAAAATCACATTGTATTACTGGTTTAAAATCATAATTTTATAGAATTTTTGGGGGTTTCTTTTTCCAGCATTTAATAGATAATAGATAATTGATAAGAATCTAAAAAGAAATTGGAGCACAAAAATTATGTGAAGAAGCACACAGAACCTAAAACCTTTTATTGAAGAACAGTGTTAGACAATAGACCATAGACATTAGGTGCAGGAGGAGGCCATTCGGCCCTTCGAGCCAGCACCGCCATTCAATGTGATCATGGTTGATCATGTGTAATCAGTACCCAGTTCCTGCCTTCTCCCCATATCCCCTGACTCTGCTATCTTTAAGAGACCTATCTAGCTCTCTCTTGAAAGTATTAAAAAAAAATCAGCCACCAATAAAAGTAGATGAAACTTGGGAGGGAAAACATAAATGTTAAGAATGTCAGTGGAAATCAGATACTAAAACCAACAGTGAAGCACAGGAACAGGCTCTTTGTCAAATTATGTCAAAACCAACGATAATCTACATGCATATAATCCATATCCCATTATCCATAATGCATATCTCCGTGCGTATCCAAAAGTATCTTAAATGCCACTATTGTATTTGCCTCCACTCCTCCCCCTTACCTCCCCCTGACTTGTTGAGTTACTCCAGCACTTGTGTCCTTATGCACATGTAGGTCTTTGAAGGTTCACAGGTTATAGTTGTAGATTCAGGCCATTCGACCCATCAAGTCTACTCTGCCTTTCAATCATGTCTGATCTCTGCCTCCTAATCCCATTTTCCAGCCTTCTTCCCATTACTCTTGACACCAGTTCTAATCAAGAATTTGTCAATCTCTGCCTTAAAAATATCCACTGACTGGTCCTCCACAGTCCTGTGTGGCAATGAATTCCACAGATTAACTACCCTCTGATGAAAGAGGTTCCTTCTCACCTCCTTTCTAAAAGAGCTCCTTTAATTCTGAGGCTATGACCTCTGGTCATCGACTCTCCCACCAATGGAAACATCCTTTCCATATCCACTCTAACTATGTCTTTCATTATTCTGTAAGTTTCAATGAGGTCTACCCTCAACTTCAATGAGGTCCACCCTAAACTCCAGCGCTTTGTGTCCCAGTGCTGTCAAAAGCTCATCATAAGCTGACCCGCTCATTCCTGGCATCATTCTTGTAATCCTCCTCTGGACCCTCTCCAGTGCCAGGACATCCTTCCTCAGATATGAGGCCCAAATTTGCTGACAGTACTCCAAACTCCTGTACCTTCTTCCTGATGGCAACGGTGAAATGAGTGTGTGGCCAGGATGGTGTGGGTCTACGATGTTGGCTGCCTTTTTGAGGCAGCAACTATGATAGATCGCTTCGATGATGGGGAGGTCAGAGTCAGTGATGGACTGGGCAGTGGTCACAACTTTTTGCAGTCTTTTCCACTGCTGGACGTTCAAGTTACTGAGCCAAGCCACGATGCAGCCAGTCAGTATGCTCTCTACTGTGCACCTGTAGAAGTTCAAGAGAATCCTCCTTGATATACCGACTCTCCGTAATCTTCTCAGGAAGTAGAGACGCTGATGTGCGTTTTTTATGATTGCATCAGTGTGCTGAGTCCAGGAAAGATCTTCGGAAATATGCATGCCCAGGAATGCATGTTACAATGGCCAAACCCGCCTCTTGTAACTCCCAGGGGAGAACCTGCATACTGCTACTGGCTTTCCAATTAGGGGTTCAAATTATACTTGATAACTCAGTTCTTAGAGGGGATTGATGATAAGAGACTTAAGTTACAGCTTTTGTGGGGAATACATGGTAAAAAGTTTAATAATGTATACTTTTGTTTGATTGAAATAAACACCAACCTTTCTTTCTTTTTGACGTTCCAGAAGCTCCATTTTGTTTTTACACTATTTTCATTGAATGTTTTGTTTTGTTCTTGTTTCTGTGTAATGGAATCTGTTTTCTTGTTCCCTGAAGCTTGATACAGTCCATTCATTATATTGATTACCTTTTCGTTGCTGGAATGCTAAACAAATCAACAAATCATGCAATGTTGCCAGTGTCAGTGGCGCTTGGAATAAAGAAAGAACAAAATCAAATGTATTGTTCCCAATTTCCCAAAGTGGACTTAGTTTGTATTCTTCTAATCTGCAGGTAGTACATCTCTAATTAGACTTGGATGCCTTCATAATAACCAATTTCACTGCTAGAGATGATTAACTCTGTATATGACCCAAACACAGGTTCCTATTACTCCTCGCATGAGAAATATCTTAAATAACAACGGGGCATTAAAACAAGAAAAGGGTTCAGATACATTTTATTGTTTGTAATCAGAAAATATTTTTTTGGAACTTGTGAGAACTTCAAGCAGTATATTGTGAATTATATTTCTTAATAAAAAAAAATTATTTCAATTCTTCGGATAAATGCTTTCTCACCTGACCTGTTCCTGCTGAACATGATTATACCTCATGATCTTCAGCTCCTGTTCACCTTTTTTTAAAATCTTGGT
This sequence comes from Okamejei kenojei, assembly GCA_035221665.1. NCBI lineage: Eukaryota > Metazoa > Chordata > Chondrichthyes > Rajiformes > Rajidae > Okamejei > Okamejei kenojei. The sequence goes on from CM069146.1 coordinate 42,101,493, forward strand.
TTTGCTTCCATTTTTACAGATGCCTTCTTATTTATTATAGCATTTCATTCTCTTTGGCCAGATGGTGCTGACTGTCCTTTTTCATGCAGAGACAGTCCCGAAAGGCTAAAGCTGCATGGTTGTTCTTGTGGAAGGAACAGAGTGACCTTAAAATAATTGCTTCTTTGGAAATTCAGCTGGGCTTGCTTTGTAGGCTCTGAAGAATAAAAATAGAATTTATTATATAGCAATGCATTTATATCTCCCATCCCTCCCAGCATGATCATGTTTTGTGGAAAAGCAGTAAACTTAAAAAAAAAAAAATCAAGTTAACACTTCAGCCGACTGAATGATATTTGTGACTTTCGGAATGTGCATGCTTTTTGGCCAATGAGATAATTAGTTCTGCCTTGTGGAACTACTCCAAATTTCAAAGTCATATGTAAAATGACTCTCGTCAATTGCAAGGCAGTAACAGACTGGAGTGACTCGAATAACATTGTTGGAATATGAAGAAAACATATTTCATCAGTTTGCCCTCTGAGGTTTGATATTGCAAATGTAACTCACTCTTCTTGTCCCCCACATAATTAAAAATAAAATTTCATTTTTACAATAATCTCCAATCCCCTTCTAGGTATCTCAAAATTGTTCCACGTCCAGTGAAGTACTTATAGATGTTGAAAATTCAGGAGCTCCTTTTCGCCCAGCAAGCCCCCATATACATTTATGTTTAGATATCTAGGGTCTTGAAATGTATTCAAACATAGACACATAGAAAATAGGTGCAGGAGTAGGCCATTCGCCCCTTCGAGCCAGCACCGCCATTCAATGTGATCATGGCTGATCAGCCAACATCAGTACCCCGTTCTTGATTTTTTTTCCCATATCCCTTGACTCCATTATCCCTAAGACCTATATCTAACTCTCTCTTGAATATATCCAGTGAATTGGCCTCCACTGCCTTCTATGGCAGAGAATTCCACAGATTGACAACTCTCTGGGTGAATTTTTTTCCCTCATCTCAGTCCTAAATGGCCCACCCCTTATTCTTAAACTGTGACCCCAGGTTCTGGATTCCCCCAACATCGGGAACATTTTTCCTGCATCTTGCCTGTCCAATCCCTGAAAAATGGTATATGTTTCTATACAAACCCCTCTCATCCTTCTAAATTCCAGTCAATATAAGCCCAGTCTATCCATTATTTTGTCATATGTCAGTCCCACCATCGCGGGAATTAACCTGGTGAACCTACGCTGCACTCCCTGCAATTCCCAAAGATATAGTCAAACATAGTCAGGCAACGTGAAATAGGAAATAGGTCTCAAGAAGGGTTCTGACCTGAAACTTCACCCATCCTTTTTCTCGAGAGATGCTGCCCGACCCGCTGAGTTACCTCAACATTTTGTGTCTATCTTTGAAAGAGGACAGGCTGGTGAATGAGAATGAAATGTTCCAATAGGATGGCATCAGTAAAAATGGATGCACAACATAAATTTCCTGCACAGATGCTGCCTGACATGTTGTGTTACACCAGCACTTTGCGTTTTACTCAAGATTCCTGCCTTAGTCTACCAAAAACAGTGCTTTATCGTTGAAAATTTGCTTACGTTCTCCTGCAGTTATTCTGTGAATTCCACTTAAACCATTGTAGTAGGGAATATCGGATAAGGCTCGCAGGGCAGAACAACCAAGATCCTGGTGAACCTAAAGGACAAAAAAGGACAAAGGACATTTCACATACACCAATTGGTGCAGTGAAATTTGAGATACCATGCAGCACAAATCATATAATCACAACACATTAGAATTTAACATAAAACATAAAAAACATCCCCCCTCCGCAGAATCAACGTTTCCCACTGTGAGGGAAGGCACCAAAGTTCAGTCCTCTTCCTCTGTTCACCTGTGGTCAGGGCCTATTGAGGCCTCCGGAAACGCTGCTACGGGCCCGATGTTTCAGGCCCTCGAATGGAAGAACACTCTCAGCGGCCCAGAGCTTCCGAATCAGCCGCTTCCTACCGGAAACCACGGCTTCCGAAGACCACAGGCCGAGCTGGGCAGCGATTCAACGGTGTCAAAATTCCCAGCACTCTGGAGCTCCAACACGGCGACACTGGTAAGGCATCGCTCGCTCTGCCGTGGAATCCAATGCTGCGCCACTGCTGAAGCTGAGACTCTGGCCGGTCTCCGGCAGGAATGGTCGCGATAATCCAGGTGGTAGGCCGCGAAGGTGGGGGGGGGGGGCGAAGATGCGGCTCGGAGAATAGCCGCATCCTCGAACAGGAAGTGACCAAGAAAAACAGTTTCCTCATTCCCCCACATAAAAAAACTGAAAGACCTCCAAAAACAAACATTAAAACAGACGATAAATAACAAAAAGAATGAAAGGACAGACAGCTGCAGGGTAGGCAGCCACACTCGATGGCTTTGGTTTAATAACCTAAAAAAGGTTATTAAAACTTGACCAATTTTCACACACAAAATAAAAATACAGGCATCATATAGTCTGATTTAAGATGTTATATGAAATTACCGAAGGTATGAAAAAATATTCACAATAGGACTGCTGCATTCTATAACTTACATAACTTAACCTCTTAAATGCAGCTCCTAACTTCTCTACCTTTCTACAGTGTCTACTTGTTGTTCCCTTGCAAACTATTCTTTTATTCCTCAACATTCCTTATTCTTGAACTCAAGGTAATTGGAGTCAGACTCACCCCTACGACTTCTAGCAAGTTGCCATCTTTCTTTCTTAGCCCTCTTTATTTTCTAATCAAAAAATCATACCCATGATAATTTGATTGATGCAATCTTTTTTTCTTTTGATTGCTCCATCTTCATTCATTTTGTCTGATGTAGCAATGTTTGATCTCTAACCAATTGAAACATGATTTGATAGAAAATGCACTCTAGGCTGCACAGCACAGAAGCAGGCCTTTCGGCCCACTTATCCATGCCGACCAAATTGGCATGCTGGGCTCATGCTACTATCCTGCATTTGCCCCAAAGATCTCTACACTACTTCCTTTCCATAAATCTGCCAAATGTATTTTAAATATTGCAATTGTATCCACTTCTCATGCTTCCTCCAGATCGTTCCTGATATGGACTGCCATTTGAGTGAAAATTTTGCCCTTGAGGCCCTTCTTTCAATCTCTCTCCTCTCACCTTAAAGCTACATCCTCTAGTTTTAGAATCCTCTACCACGGGGAAAAAGACAGTGAGCATTTGCCTAATACATGTCCCCCATGTCCACCTCAAGAAGGTGTCCCCCCACTGAGCCTTCTGCATTCCAAAGAAAAAAAGTTCCAGTCTATGCAGCCTTTCAATGTATCTAAAGCTCAGAATTAGACACACCTTAATCATCTTATTATTTTGGCAATGACTTGGTATTTTGGTGTTATTGCAGCATAGCAAGGAAAAACATTGTCCAGAAGAGAATCTTATGTTGGCAAAAAATAACTACGTCAGGTTTTCCTTAACTAACAGAATGCAACCTGTTCAAAATGTTCATTATTGATACTGGATTCCCCACAATACCTTGGGAAAGAAATTACAGTAAATTGTTTGATTAGATTTTGGCTCACAATGTTCTTCTTTTGAAAGCTTCTCACTAAAAAGTGGAGTGGAGCAATTTTGTGCACAATTATGGGTGTATGTGTGACGTCAATTGTGAACCTTAACTGTCAACCTGTTAGCAATATTTTCATCTTCTTGAGTATCTATTTCTTCCAATTTAAAACTCTACCAAATCACATCAATAATTAGCAACATCCTCTACCATGGGGAAAAAGTCTGTGAGCTTTCACTTAAGACATACCCCTCATGATGTTGCACACCCCAGTCAGGTTCCCTCCCCCCCCCCCCCCCCCCCCCACCCCCAAGCCTTCTACGCTCCGAAAATAAAGTCCAAGTCTATCAGGGCATGGCATGGCAGCACAGCAGTAAAGTTGCTGCCTTGCAGTGCCAGAGACCCAGATTCGATACTTTGCAACAGTGAGAATTCACCTGCCGATGGAGGTTCAAACCAGTTGGTCTGTGGAGCAGCAAATTATATTACCTCACAGAGTAATTAGGTTTTACTATAGTGTAGTGGCAGATTTTTATATCGTTCAAGAGATTACTCCCTCTAGCCACTAAGTAGACTACATGGTTAAGGAGAATGTCGTAATACGCATGTGAGCTCTCCGTGAGACCTTCAGAGCTTCTTCACAGATAAATCTTCATAATACAGTCTTTTGATTAATAGTTTCTTTATTGTTGAAGAAACACAATAAGATATACATCCGACCTTATGCTCCGATTCGTACACTTTAATCTTCGTCAAACTCCAGCACATATCTTTAAACGTTAGACAACTCCTCGTATCTTGGTTAAACGTCACATGGTCGAAGGGTAAACCTTCTCCATGTAAGTTCAAAACTAAACTAAAAACTAAGCTTCTGTGCAAGAAACTGAGCTCCAAACACACCCTAGAATACGTCATAAATCCCACCCACCTCATAACGGGCAGTCTAAAATTTAAAGGCAAATGCCATAATTAATGACACACAAAATAAGCCAAATGGCCACTACATACCGGCCCCTAATTGTTCCGTGTATATATCGAGGCAATTATTAATAAACATCAAAAAAGTAGCCATGAAGGCTTAACATATATCAAAAGCAAAAAGTCGGGGAATTGACAGGCGGGGACACTAACCACTATACTAACGAGAAAAATAGCATGCACTATATACATGTGATCAGAATTCTTCATCGACTCTTGCATCTTCACTTTCGCCTTATTGAAGCAAGCATAACTTGATTATTGATCTAATTAAAACATTGTTTTTAGTTTAAAGTCGTACTGTGCGCACCAAACCCTTAAAATCAGGCATGATACCCAGTATATAATCCAAAACATAAAAGTCCAAAGCTTTGATAGCATAAAACGTCTTCCTCCATGTCCGATCAACTCATGGATGTGTTGTAACAGCAATGTTGAAGTGTGAAAATCCTTCGAGAGAATAACAGGATTTTTAGCAATAAAGTTCACCGTTAGGTTTGATTTAATGTCCAGATCATTAGCAGAGATTTCAAATCCCAGCTAAAGCTTTGGCCATTCTCTGTCTGGCTTACAGAGAGACTTTAGTTCATTGATCCAGCTCTTATTGCTCAAGAAGCGGTTCGCTTTCAGTTCTCTGGAAACTTCATCCACAGGATTTTATTTTGTGTTAAATTATTTCAATTGTGCAACCTTAGTACCTCCCAATGCTCTTTCCATTGGCATATTGTCTCTGTCCAAATCCAACTCTCTGGTTTCTTTGGATCTATCATCTGGTGGAATGCTATCACAGTTGTCGCTACTCCACTTAGAAAGTGTGAATCCTCCCTTATTGCAGTGGGAAAGTCAGATGTTTTACTGGTTGAATTGCTTCCTGCTCAGTAGACATGGATTTTAAGCAATCATCCATGTAGAAATTATTCTTCACAGAGATTATTACTTCATGAAGTGTAGTATTCTCGCCAACCTTGCGTTTCAAAGCCTGGTTGCATTGCTCTGCCATACAACGATTATTCAGCAGATTAACACTTTCTTGTTTGAAAGGTAAGTCCAGACAATAATGTCCGTCAATCTTTACTGAGTAGTTCATAATAGTAGCTGGCTTCTCCTTCTGTTTGCTCTGGCTCCTCCTTTTCTATTTGCTCTGACAGCTTTTCTTCTATTTGTTCCGGTTCCTCCTCTTCCATTTGCTCTGGCAGCTTCTTTACAATGTGAAGTGCTTCAGGATGATATTGCCTGCACTTATAACAAATTATAGGACTCATACAGTGTCTCACCATATGTCCTTTTTTTTCAAACATCCAAAACAAATTTCCTTCTCTTTCAAGAAATCCCCCCCGTACAAGGATCCCACAGACTCCCGAGGTGCATTCTCCTAAACCTCCCCCATCAATGTGGTATCCATAAATTCAGTAGAAATACCATCTTGCAGTGGGAAGACTTGCTTATCCCATCAAGTGCTGGTTCGGAGATCACACCTGCTGAGCTAAATGCTGTAGGCTGTGAGAACCTGCAAAACATCAATAGCGCGTATGTCACAGAGTATATTTCAGTGCAGCCTTGCTCAGTGTGACAATAGATCCCGTGAACCTTGCAATTGAAGTTCTTATGGAACTTCGACAAACAGCATTAGACTGATGCATGACTGTCTTTTAAGGGTGTTATTAGATAACAATGCATTTTCCACCCCAAGATCTGAGGGAATGCCATATAGAGAAACGTGTCAGCTCCAATGGTGAAGCATTCACGAGTGTCCAACCATTTATGAGCTCACATCTCTGGATCCCAACACCACCTCCACTGACTGAACCACAGTGGCACCTTGATAATACGGGCAGTAATGTCAGTGTAAAGTCAGATAATTGTGGGATTTACAACAACAAAAAACAGGAAAGAGAGGCAGATAAATGGGGATTCATGAAAGCTGTGTTTCGTTATAGAGAATTGTACACTAGTTCAATCCTAATAGTTATTTAAAATTGTACAACTTGTAAAAATGGTATGCATTTATATAAAATAACAGAATAAGCAATGCAGAGAGGGTATACATATAACAAATCTTTGAAGTCAATCCAAAATGACTCGCACATTGGAAAGATAAATGCTTCTTTCAGAGCGAGGTGAGAGAGGAACAAGCCAAGAGTTAGAATTGCAATGCTGTAATTTAAACTCCATTACAATCTTTGTTATTGTTCATCTGTGCTTAAAGACACCACTGCCTTGGGTGAGTAAGCCTCACTTGCTTTGAACATTAAGTTCGAGTCTGCATGTCTAATTGACCACTGTGCCTGCTTTAGCTAGTTACACCACTACATTAGTGTTCTGAAGCACGAACGGCTGTTGCATTATGTAAATGACTGCCTGAGGTTTAAATTTGAAACTTTTGAAGTCTTGACAAATGATACATTATGATGCAGGAGCAACTTATATATAAAAAAAGCAGAACAACGAAAAGATCATGAACAGTGAGTCAAGAATTGCTGTCAAAATAATAGCAGAGCTAATGGTGCTCACCTTGATGTGCAAATGTCAGTGTAATCTCACTCCAAGGCAGATGTGTGGGAGAGAATGGGTGGGAATATACACAAAAAACATACGTGCAAGAGAAGGTTACCTGGCCCTTCAAGCTTGACCTGCCATTCAATATGACCACAACTGATCTACCCCAGACCTCAACTCCTCTTCTGTGCCAATTCCCATTACCTTCAGTCCTTGATTCTTTCAAAAATGTATTTGCCTCCATTTTAAATACCTAATGATCCAGCCTCCACATCTCTTGGACTGAAAATTCCAGAGATTCACCACACTCTGCAAGAAGACATTTCTACATACTTTGATTTTTAACTCTCTCGTCCCTTATCTTTCGACAATGTTCTCCCCAATTCAAGTTTCTTTGACTAGTGAAAACAGCTCTACATCTAACCTGTTGTGCCTCCTCAGGATCGCATATGTTTGTCTAAGATTGCCCCTCATTATTCAAATATAGTGTACGTGTCACTTGGAGAGAACTGACTGGTGAAATTATAAAATTGCAGTTTCAGCGTTATTTGGATTTTGTGGATCTAGGACACAAAGTGCTGAACTAGTTCAGCAGGTCAGACAACAAACATCCCTGGAGAAAAATGGAGCCTTCTTCAGACTGAAGGGTCCCAACTCAAAATGTCACCTATCCATATTCTCCCACAATGCTGTCTGACCCGCTGAATTACACCGACACTTATGGGTCTGTCCCACTTACGCGATTTTTCAGCGGACTGCCAGCAACTGTCAAGTTGCCGGCAGTCGCCTTAAAAACCGGCAACTGGAACGGCGACTGTCAGAATAGAACACACACAAACACATCGCTTCCTTCACCAGCCCGTTATGCAAGCAGGAGACAGGGCAAGCGGGGGTAGCTCTGTCTAAAAATTTAATACGGTGCAAAGCCAAGGTGAAACAGACACACACCGCGATGAACAGGAAGGTTGGCGCTGTAAAAAGACGGCTAAAGCACAGTGCATGGTAAGTCCTTTAAAAGAGGGGAGAGGGGGCAGAAGGGGTGAGAAGGTGTGGGGACAACTTTTAAGAAGCCACAGATACATGGCTGTGAAGCTCGGCAGACATTTAACATTACCGGTCGGTTATCCTTGGTTCTGAAAACTACTGCTTACCTTTTTCTTCCGAATGAGCCAATGAAATTCGCCAGTCAGCACTGGCTACAACCAATGAGAACCTCCGAGAACCTTCGACCTCCTGGCAATCCATTAGGACCTCATGGTGACCCACCTACGGCTCGGAAATTCTCACTACTCTCCATGGCGGCTTCATTCTAGACACCTTAACGAGGCCGCAACTAGTTCCCAGAATGCAGGAGCTCCTTACGACCATGAAGGCGACACCCCGGCAACCAACCGCGAACATATGGTGACTGCATAGTTTCCTGCAGTCGCCTAAAAAGTCGCCTAAGTGGGACAGGCCCATGTGTAATTTTTTTGTAAACCAGCATCTGGAGTTCCTTGTTTCTACACATCTATGGATCTAGATTTGATCTTGACCTCTGGTGTACCCAGTGTGCAGGTTAAACTTCACTGCATAAGTGCATGGGTGTTCTTGTATCCTCAAGTTTCCTCCCACATCTACGACACATGTCAATTGACCAATTAGCTTATGTAAATAGCTTAGTGCAGGTTAATGTCAAAAAACATGAGTTCCAGGCATATGTGAGAAAGAAGTGGGGCAGGAAAATAAGACGAGGGGGGTTTGCAGGAAAAATGTTTCCCATGTTGAGGGAGTCCAGAATCAGGGGGTCACCGTTTAAGAATAAGGGGTAGGTCATTTAGGACTGAGATGAGGAAAAACTTTTTCATCCAGAGAGTTGTAAATCTGTGGAATTCTCTGCCGCAGAAGGCAATGGAGGCCAGATCACTGGATGTTTTCAAGAGAGAGTTAAATTTAGCTCTCAGCGGGAACGGAATCAAGGGATATGGGGAAAAGGCAGGAATGGGGTATTGATTTTTGATGATCAGCCATGATCATATTGAATGGCGGTGCTGTCTCGAAGGGCTGAATAGCCTACTCCTGCACCTATTTTTCGATGTTTCTATGCTCGACTGAGAGCTGTGATGGACCTGCTGATCTGGGTTTTTTTTCTGTGTAAGATAAGTATAAGATAATTTGAATACATTGTTCAGATGAAATTCCTAGGCTTGCATGATATATACAAACTCACCACAGAGAGTTGAATCATTGCAGCCCATGTACCAGCTTTAGCATTGATTAAAGTTGGGCCAACTACTTTTGAAATTGCTTGCATGTACGGAGTCACATTCATCAGATTCCAATTGTTGGAAAAGTTATTTTATCCTTTTCATTCTCTGATTTTTTCCTCGATTTCTCTTTTGTCTTTCTTGATTTGACAGAATTTACCAGCGTTGTTTTTTTCAGACATTTATGCTGTTAATTTCACAATCTTTCTGTCGCAATGGTAAGGAAATGGTATCTCGAGATACCCTGCAGATGTTGCATAAGAAATAGAACCTAAGAAATATAAGCATAGATTCATGCAGCATGGAAACAGACCCTTCGGTCCAACTTGCCCATGCCGATCAAGATGCCCCATCTACACTAGTCACCAGTCTGCAGATGTAATTCACTCAGCCACTTGGATTTTCTTTGCCATTCAATGAAATTGTGGCTGATCTTTTACTTTAGTGCTTCTTGCCTTGAATCTCTCAATATCCCTAACACCATCACATGGCAAGTTAAATATTCACAGCAGCTGAAGCTCCACAGCTTCCAAATAACATCCAAATAATTCTGCTGGGTGAAGAATTCTCTTTAAATCTCCATCCTGAATGGCCATCTTTTTTATCTTGAGACAGGGATTCCTGTTTCCAGATACCCCACCTTGGGAAACATTATACCTACCTTATTAAGCACTGCATGAAATCTGTATGTTTCAATGAGATAACCTATCATTCTTCTAGACACAAAAGGTATTGTGCCAAACTACTGAACCATCGAGACGGATTCTGCCTCCATCCTAACAATCAACCCATTGAACCTTTATTGCATTCCTTGCAGATCTTTTCATGGGTAGGGACAACATTACACAGTATTACAGGTGAAATCTCACCAGAGTCTTTTGTCCTTTCAATTTTCTAATTGTGTTTTCAATACTTTTGCAATAAAAGCCAAATTATCTTGACTGCTTGTTCTATGTACAAGCTAACATTCATTGTTTCATGCTGAAGGATGCCCAGTTCCCAAGAACACCAACACCATTCAATCTCTTACTGCTATTATTTTTTTTAAACACACGACTTTTCTACATAGTTACCTCACATTTTACCACATTGTATTCCATCTTGCCCATTCATTTAGCCAGCCTATTCTTATCTGGCTTCGTCATGTTCTCCTCACAACCCATACTTCCCCCAGCCATTTGTGCCATTGACAAATTTGGATATATAACACATTTTGTCAATGGTTGTGATCCTAGCTCAGATTCCTGAAGCAAGACATTTGTCGTAGCTTCCCAATCTGAAGATAACCCAATTTTTCCAAATCTATGTTGTCTGTCTTTTCACCAATACTCAATCCAGTCCAACATATTGCTCCAATCTCTTGTGCTGCAAAGTTACTTGGTGTTCTGCCACGTGGCATCCTATTAAAGATCCTCTGAAAGTTTAAAAGATTGCCTGAATGAGTACAGCTTCGTACCATCCAATTCAAAGTACCCCACATGATTGGGACCATCTCCACCACCCTAAATATTCATGTTCTGCACAACTGACTGTGTACAATCTACAAATGCACTGTCTTTTCTTGCTAGGTTCATCCTGACAACAATCCCTAAACCCACGAGTAGGAAGGAACTGCAGTTGCTGGTTTAAACCAAAGATAGACACAAAGATAAGGAGAGAGAAGGAATGGGTGACGTTTCGGGCCGAAACAGTTCTTCGCACTCTGAGTCTTGCCCCAAAATGTCAACCATTCCGTCTCTCCAGAGATGCTGTCTGTCCTGCTGAGTTACTCTAGCATTTTGTGTCTATCTTCCTAAACCAGTGAATTCTACCCAAGAGAATTAGGTCAGTGCCACCTTCACAAGGGCATTTGGAAATGGCAATGAATGCCCTTGTCAGCAATGCCCCGATCCACCCAAAAATGAATTAATTTAAAAAAGGTTCCTCATCTACTTTGGCACCTGCCAGCTAAGAAATCTTTAACAAATTAATCAAACATTGTTTCATAAATGTACGCTGAATTTGCTCAATTGTATCATTATTTTCCATGTAATCATTTCTTAATAAGTGATAATCCCAATCAGCAGCCTAACAGGTATGGATTTCCATGCATTCCCTCTCTAAATAGCGGGGTTTGCTTGCAGCCTTCCAATTTAAAGGAACGATTGAAGTCTGTAGAATTTTAGAAAATAACAACTGGCTTATGCACTATTTCTATGGCAACCATTGTTAAAATTTACCATCTTTTCATATGCTACAGGAATTTGGGAGCATTATAATTATTTGAGTAATTTGGAAACAACTTGCTGGTTTTTAAGGAGAACAAAAATAGAAGTGTCATTATTTGTAATGATCACAACAGTAAATGTACTCACTGTTTACTCTGCTGCTTTCATCGCTTCAAATCAATTAGAAGTCAGAAACACTATGTTTTTTGTTGCTTCTAGTGTTATTGAATGTTGGCTTTCTTTGATGTTCAAATATTTGTTGAACGGTTTACCTCCTTGACCTGATAATACTAGATATAAGAATATAGTCATGCTCTTTATCATTGGATTGTTACTATATTGTCGAGTGGACTTGGAGCTTTGTTTAAAATCTCTCCTCGCACCCACCCAGTCTAAAGCTTGTTTGTCTCAGAACTGTGATCCTAAAATCAATCCACCAGTCAGGATCTTCTAAGGCATAATTTTCATCACTGCTACTCTGAACTTGCACCAGTATAGTTGGTTCTGTAATACATTGAGATGGGACATGATCATTCATTAGTGAAGTCTATTTGCGGTATTTCTGATGTGCATTCGTCAATATGGCTGCAGTTACAATCAGTAAATTGCAATACTATTGTCAAGTCTTCTAATGTTTTGGTGCAGATTCCCCGCTTGAAAGGGATCTGATTCATCCACCCCGAAATGATGAACTGGATTTCACTCAATGACCAAACACTTCTTTTCCATTTTTTCCCCCCCCTTTTTATTTTGGCAGATTCAGCAATTAATTTACAGTTCTACTTGATTTATTGCTTCAGCCATTACTTTGAAGGCATTTGGATGTTGTAGGTCCTAAAGTATTTAACAGTTTAGTCTTTTAGCAGGTGCAAAACCGGCTGCTAATCGGGTGCTGTAGATAATCAGTCCTGCATGCCTTTGCTGGCGAATGCGGCAGTTTTTAGGACAGTCTCTTGGATTATACTGTTCAAGTTTTAAACGCAAGTCAACTCTCGTTGGCCTGTCCACTTTTCTGTTCATGGTCAGGCTGACTCTGATCCTGACCGGGCTTTCTCTATTTTCTCCCCCCACCGGGTTGACTGTTCCCGGTTGGGCTGAAGACTCAGCCTCTGTCGGTGGCTCTCTGGACCTGTCCGTGGCCTTCACGGTACTAGGCCCCCACCCAACGTCTGTGGCTGCTGCTTGGGCTTGGCTGCGGGCTGCACAGCCCTGGATACATTCCAGGTAAGCTGACACCGTGCTTGGTGACCCTTACTGCCCCTGCTTGTTTTCCTAGCTCTTCCCTGAGCTATTGCTTCCCGTTCCTACCTTTTTTCTTTTTGGCGCCAATTCAAAACCATTTGGCTTGGTGCTGTTCCACTTGTTTCCAAATACTACTTCTATTTTTAACTTTTGTTTTCGATTCTTCTTGCTGGCCTTGTTCTTATCTTCGTTCTTTTATCCTCGTCGCCAATTGTTGTGTATTCGGATGCTTTGAACAGTCTTGTATAAAGGCTCGGACACGGGAGGAATCATACAAGCTTCTTTGCTGCACGACGCCACCAGTCTTTTTCTGCTCATGTGTACTTGCCCCAGACATCACAAGACACCAATTACTTATCCTAATTATCCCATACCTAACACACCTCCCCCTTTAACTTGGAGGCAGGTAATACCTTTTCTATTACATACACCGCACTCCTCCCCTTTTAAGTCCATTTCACCAGTACGGTATATGCTCTTTTCCTACTATTGTGCACTTGTGATTTTAGTTTAGCATTAGTCCTTTCATTACAGTTTGACTTGACAACTATCACTTTGTCAGTTGCAATCGGGTGCAATAGAATCATCAATGTGTTTCCCTGCTTTTTGCTTCACCCTCCATTCCCCTTCCTGAAGTGTGCATTGGCTTCTTCTATGGATCGATTTATACTTCAATCATTTGTCCAGTAGCACTCTGTTAGATATAGGACATCAAAACAGAACCTGGCCCTGATACACCGTTTACATTTAAGTAATTGGGCAGAGACCATAAGGAGGGACCATACCGACATTTCCCTTTGCTCCATCATCATCTGTTGCATATCATAGAATCATAGAAAATAGGTGCAGGAGTAGGCCATTCGGCCCTTCGAGCCTGCACCGCCATTCAATATGATCATGGCTGATCATCCAACTCAGTATCCTGTACCTGCCTTCTCTTCATACCCCCTGATCCCTTTAGCCACAAGGGCCACATCTAACTCCCTCTTAAATATAGCCAATGAACTGACCTCAACTACCTTCTGTGGCAGAGAATTCCACAGACTCACCACTCTCTGTGTGAAAAAAGATCTTCTCATCTTGGTCCTAAAAGACTTCCCCCTTATCCTTAAACTGTGACCCCTTGTTCTGGAGTTCCCCAACATCGGGAACAATCTTCCTGCATCTAGCCTGTCCAACCCCTTAAGAATTTTGTAAGTCTCTATAAGATCCCCCCTCAATCTCCTAAATTCCAGCGAGTATATAATTGTTACATTATTATACATGACCCATTGAAGATCAAAAAAATCATGTTCCTAATCGCTAATAATCATTCCAAATTGCTCAAACATTGCAGGTAATGGTCAACTTCACCCATGGAGTTTTCATTCGGCAGAGTAGAAATGCTTAATTTTCAATGGAATGTTTTTTCAAAAGGAATGTCAACATGTACGGTAAACATAGAAACATAGAAATTAGGTGCAGGAGTAGGCCATTCGGCCCTTCGAGCCTGCACCGCCATTCAATATGATCATGGCTGATCATCCAACTCAATATCCTGTACCTGCCTTCTCTCCATACCCCCTGATCCCTTCAGCCACAAGGGCCACATCCAACTCCCTCTTAAATATGGCCAACGAACTGGCCTCAACTACCTGCTGTGGCAGAGAATTCCACAGATTCACCACTGTGCGAAAAACGATTTTCTCATCTCGGTCCTAAAAGACTTCCCCCTTATCATTAAGCTGTGACCCCTTGTCCTGGACTTCCCCAACATCGGGAACAATCTTCCTGCATCTAGCCTGTCCAACTCCTTAAGAATGTCGTCTCTATGAGATCACCCCTCAATCTTCTAAATTCCAGCGAGTACAAGCCGAGTCTATCCAGTCTTTCTTCATATGGAAGTCGTGCCATCCCAGGAATCAGTCTGGTGAACCTTCTCTGTACTCCTTCTATGGCAAGAATGTCTTTCCTCAGATTAGGAGACCAAAACTGTACGCAATACTCCAGGTGTGGCCACCAAGACCCTGTACAACTGCAGTAGAACCTCCCTGCTCTTGTACTCAAATCCCTTTGCTATGAATGCCAACTTACCATTTGCTTTCTTCACAGCCTGCTGCACCTGCATGCCTACTTTCAATGACTGGTGTCCCATGACACCCAGGTCTTGCTGCATCTCCCCTTTTCCTAATCGGTCACCATTCAAATAATTGTCTACCTTCCTGTTTTTGCCACCAAAGTGGATAACCTCACATTTATCCACATTGTACTGCATCTGCCATGCATTTGCCCACTCACGCAGTCTATCCAAGTCATCCTGCAGCCTCCTAGCATCCTCCTCACAGCTAACACTGCCCCCCTCAATAGAATTGAACTACTGGAAAACAGGAAGCTGCAGACACAAACCGGTGACGGCACTGAGTCAAAGCGGCAAAGATGACTTTAGAATTGACGAGGTATTCTCTGGCATCAGAATGGGACCATATCCTGGACTTTAGACTTCCTTGTAATATCCCAGCAATCAAGTTTATTGTCATGTCCTGCAAGGCTTGAAAATCATGTCACCATAAGTTAGGATATGGCAACATGGAAAGAATTATGCCTGGCTGATTTAATTTCCTAAAAGTAGAAAGCTTCATATAAAAATAGAGTATCGATTTTATTTAACCGAGGTGATAACTTACAAATTCTTGAAATTGACATTGAATAATTATATGATGTTTGAAAGAGCTGCTCGGAGTGTAGGGCAGTAAATGTTACAACTCTTTATTCATTACAGATCGACACAAGTAACAGGTCTTTATTCAGCACAGGCACATAAATTCAAGCAAAATCAAGACACATTAATGAGGCACAAAGATAATAACAAATGATTAAATATCATTGTAATGGCAATTTCAAACCTCTCCATTGTCATTACTATGCAGGCAGGGAGGAGTGAAACGAACTTACACAGTCGGTAACAAAAACAAATCATCCTGTCGTTCTTTCCAGTTTTGTTAATTTTTTATTGAAATAGTTGTACAGCCAAAGAAGTAAACATACCAGATCCTTTTTATTTTTACACAAATTGTAGCTTTCCGTCCTTACTGGCCTTGGAACTGTATTCTTCTCTCCCGTGCCAGCGCCTGTCGATCTGACCACACCCTGTGGTTTCGCTTGCCTGCAATCGGCGTATCCAAAGCCCATCCCCAAGCGTTCAAGATAATCCTGCAAGAAATATCTAGACAACATAATCAAATATGCTCACAGTAACGAGCCTAAGCAAGAATGGCTCCAATACACCGGCCCCTAATTGTTCTACGTATATAACAAAGCAATTACCAATAAACATTAAAAGGAGCTGTTAAAGCTTAACATATTATCAAAAACAAAAGATATGCACTTTGTGTTGGCATTCAGACTTCTTTAGTGATTCTTCAATCTTCCTTGGCTTCTTGCAGACATATCTTAGTTATCGGTCTTACCAAGATGTTGTTCTTAGTCTCAAGTCATACTGTGTGCACAAAACCTTGTGCATCTGGTATGATCTCCAATATTCTGCCCGTTGAATCAACCACCAAAATGATGTCACCTGGAATAAAGTTTCTTCTTCCCCTTGACCATCATTGTCGTTATTGGATTAGAGGCAAGTATTCTTGTGTTCACCGTTTCCAAAAAAGGTCTGCCATATATTGTACCTGCCTCCATCTGCGTTTATTGTACAAATCTTCCTTCATAAAGAGTCCAGGTGGTAGTATTGGATTGGTCTTCAACAGAAGAAGATGGTTTGGTGTTAGTGCTTCCAGGTCCTTTGGATAATCAGAACTCCTGGTAATGGGTTGATCATTTAAAATTGCTTCAATGGTGCCACTCTGGCTTTTCGCATTATGAATGCAACATGCACATCTTTGTTATGATCTTCCAGTCTTAGATATGAAACAGTTCCGTAGCCACTTTCGCTTCCTCTGAAAAGTGGTGCAACTGGGCCAATCTGATTCGGCCAAAGTTTGCGGGCTTCATGCACCGGTCCACTTTAAAATACGACATCTTGTTGAGATCTGCTAACCATCCTGTCCATCGCTGAGAGAAGGTTTGCGATATGTTCTCATCCCATCTGAGTCTTTCCTTACAGAGTTCCTGCAGAATCAGCTTGGCTGGCAGAGTAAATGGTGCAAGAAATCCTAAAGGATCGTTTATAGAGCCAACTATGGATAAGTTGGGTGTATGGTCATTCCTGTACCACAATTCTGAACTTGAACACATCTGCTTCAACGCATCAGTGCAATCCCAGTGCCCTTGCCATAGGCAGATTGTCTTTGTCCAAGTCCAACTCCCTGGTCTCCTTGGCTCTGTTTTCTTGTGGAATGGATGCCAACACAGCACGGCTGTTGCTAATTCACTTTGACAGCATGAATCCTCCCATTTGGCAGAGGGAAATCAGGTGTGCTGCCATTTGAGTTGCTTCCTGTTCCGAAGATATGGACTTTAAATAATCATCCACATCGAAGTTGTTCTTGACTGCGTTTGTCAACTCTGCTGGGAAATAAGCTTTTTTGTCCTCAGCAGTCTTCCTTAATGCAAAGTTTGCACAATTTGGTGACGACACTGCTCCAAAAAGATGTACCTTCATCCGGTATTCAACAAGATTTTGCTGTGCATCACCCTCAGGCCAACGCAGGAATCGCAAATAGTCATTATGCTTTTCTGATACCTTGACCTGAAGAAACATTGCCATCAAAGCAACCTGTTCTTGTCTGAATCTGATGAGAACTCCAATGAGTAAGTTGCTAAGGTCTGGACCCTGCAGCAGTTGGCAGTTAAGTGATGTTCCTTAGAAGACTGCCCCACAGTCAAAGACCACACTCAAGGTTCCTTTCCTTGAGTGATGTACCCCATGCTGTGGGATATTCCAGAGCTCTCCATTACTTCAATTCAGCTGGTCCACTGGTACCATTTCAGCATAACCATTATCAATCATTTCTGTGAGGAAAGATATATATTCATCACAAAATTTCTTATTCTTGCAATGCAAAGGTTATTCCGCAAACTGACGCTTTCTTGTTTGAAAGGCAAGTCTCAACAATAGTGTCCATCCAGCATCTTTACTGAGTGATTCATAATATCCAAGAACTTAACCACTTCTCTGGAAATTTCTTCTGCTTCATTGCTGGTTCTTTCATTGAAATCATAATAATATTGCTTGACCAGGAGCTCCTCTAAGTTTACAGTAGATATTCTATTGACAGCAGCAGCAGCAGTGAAGGCATTCTCATCCCTGCTTTCGTTTCTCTTCGCAGGGGACCATAGATAACCCATCCGAGTAGGGTCCTCACGGCGAATGGTCCTTCCCCTTGGCTGTTGACCACTTCCCAAGGTTCCAATACCTTTGATGCATTTGTTCTGATGAGCAGGTCGATGCCAGATTCTATTTTAGGAATCTTGATACCCTTCAAGTAAGGCCATTGTTTCAGGTCTTCCTGTCTGAGAATGTTTAGATGAGAAACAGGCACGGTCTTATGCGTGAACACATCAAATAGCTGTATAAAATTGTCTTTGTCCAGACTAGATATTTCCAAACCTGAGATACGATGACTGAACCCAGACTTCTCTTCATTTATGGTATGCAAGAGAATCTCCGTCATTTGTCCTGTAATATTCAGCCTTCTCATCTAGCTTTCTGTGCAAAAAGTAGTTGAACTTTCATGATCCAAAAAAAGCATATGTTTGCAACACCGTGTCCCCCTTGCGGCTCTTTACCTGTAATGGTAAGATGGAGAAGGTACAGGTTTCTTCACTGGCCCCAATATGCGCACACATCTGAGGCAAGGAAACAGCATCACTCACAGTTGGCTTCTCCTTCTGTTCTGTATGCTCTGGCTTCTTCTCTGTGTGCTTCTGTTCAGTGTGAAGTAACTCAGGATGATCTAGTTTGCACACATCACCAGTCATATGACTCTTGCAGCCCTTGGCCATGAGTCCTTTCTCCAAACTTCCAAAACAGGCTTCTTTCTCCTTTAAGAAGTCTGTCCTTTCTCTGTGCCCCTTCTTGGCCTCGATCTGTGGACACTGCTCCAATGTGTGGCCACTTCTTCTTGATCTCTTGGTCTGAAGTTCATCGATCTTTGCATTGATCTTCATCTTGAGACATTTGAAATACTCTGTAGTATTCCGCTTTCAGCAAAGGAGTATGTAGTTTGCTGTCCAACATTGCCACCCTGTGGCTGAGCTTTAGACATACTGGATCACTATCCCTTTAAGACATGTTGACGTAATGATGTGTTGACGTAATGGTGTGTTGACGTATGCTTCCAGACTGGAATTCAAACCAATCTGAGCAGGAATTCAAAACATAGGTATTGTAGAGATTCTCAAGGTCACTGTACTTGTTTCCATAGTAATAGTTGTTCTTCAATACAGCTTATCTCGAAGCCATTCCAAATACCGAATCTCCTATATAAACTGTTTCATTAAAGCCTTTCAGTTTTTCCAATACAGCATAATGCAGCTTTCCAATAAAACTTAGTGCAGTAGCTGTGCTGCTTTTCGAAGCTTCCAATCTTCGTATTCATCTAAGCGCAGGTGGCGACCTTGTCGAGTTGACGATGTCAGACAGATTTTTGTTCCAGTTGTGGCTTCAATTCCACTCATAGAGAACAGTTTTTATTTTAATGTAACAACAATTTCAAACTTTTCCATTGTCATTACAATGCAGACAGGGAGGAGTGAAACAAACTTATACAGTCAATAACAAAACAAATCCTCCAGTAATTCTTTCCAGTTTTGTTGATTTTTTAATTGAACTAGTTGTACAAATTGTAGCTTTCCGTTCTTGCTATCTGAACTGGCTAAGAACTGTATTCTTCTCTCCCGTGCCAGCGACTGTCGATCTGCATTCAAAATAATTCTGCAAACCATATCTAGATAAAATAGTAAAATATGCTGACAGTAACTAAACTAAGCAAGAATGGCTCTTACAATTAATTACAATTCAGTTTACCTCAATATTTGTGGCCATGAATGAATGGTTCCACAGTCGGGAAAAAAAGACGTCCCATTGCTCCAAATATGCTGGTGCGTCCTCTATGCCAGGCTATCAAGATACTTATCCAAAGTGCCCAACTTCTGCACAAGCCTCCCATCGCCCAAAATCCCTGGTACAATGTTACAATGGGGGGTTTGTGTCGTGGTTTAGTATAGCACAGCATCTCTTGCAGTGTAAGCAGGCAATTGCACATAAAATGGCTGCCAGTCCAGTACAGCTGTCACCATGTCAACACCAGTGACTGTTTACAAAGCTCTATAACATCCACAAACATTTATATATTTTTTAATTTACTTTTTATTTTTTTAATTTTATTTTATTAGAAGTAAGTACAGCAATATGGCACCAAGGTGCCTAATATATATTGACATATTACATTTTATGTACAGCTTCTTATTTTTTAATTTTTTTAATAATGAAAAATAAAATGAGAGTAGAGAATAAAAGATAGAGAAACATGTGATATATAGTGTGAAAGAGAAAAAAGAAAGTTGAGAATGAAAAAGAAAAAAGAAGATTAGAAAGTAAGAGATTAAGGAGATCGTTATCTATATTCTTGACCATCCCTCAACCAATCCTGAAACGATCAGCTTCTACGGTTTTGTTGCACCATATGCTTCCAAAAAATCGACAAATGGAGACCAACTCGTTAAAAATTGGTCTGATTTATCTATTAGGAGGAATCGCATTTCCTCAAGATGTGCAGTCCAACATGTTTGAAATCCACATTTTAAGCGTTGGTATGGTTGTATTTTTCCAAAAGTGAAGTATAAGTTTTTTGCCGTTATTAACCCATAATTAAAAAATAAATTTTGAGATGAGTTCAGTGTATTCCCATCTTCCATTACTCCAAATATAATCATTTCAGTATTAGGTTCCATTTTAATCTTAAATAATTTTGTAAATATTTCAAAAATATCACTCCAGAATTTATAAAGTTTTATGCAGGAGACAAAAGAGTGTGTTATAGTTGCGTTTTGGGATAGACATTTATCACAAATGGGGGAAGTATTTGGATAGAATTTATTCAGTCTAGTTTTTGAGTAATATAATCTATGTAAAATGTTAAATTGAATTAAATTATGTCTTACATTAATCGAACATTTGTGTATATATATCAAATACTTTTCCCATGATTCCATCTTAATTTTTATCATTAATTCTCGTTCCCACTCTTCTCTAAGTGTCTGTCGATGGTAAATCTATATTTAAAATACTATTATATAAATATGATATTAAATTCTGTGTCAGCCTTAATGTTCATTGCTTCTTCCAATGGCTCTGAAGTTATGTTTTGGTATCTTTGTATGTATTTCTTCATGAAGTCACAGATCTGAAGATATTTAAAATATTGGTTTAAATTTTAATTGTAGTTGTTGGAATGATAACAAATTTCCCATTTCATACATATCCCCGATCCTTTTAATTCCCATTATTTCCCATTGATTATATGTTTTATCAATAAGAGATGGTTTAAATGAAGGATTATTCACTATTGGCATTAACAATGATAGGTTTATTAATTTTAAGGGTAATTTTATTTGTTTCCAAATTCTTATTGTTTCATGTATAATTGGGTTATTCTTATATATTGTGTTGTTCAGTTTTATCGGGGACAAGAGGATCGCTCCTATATTACAAGGAGAACAGTCCTCTTTCTCCATTCTTATCCATTCTGTCTGTTGGGTAGAACTGTCCAACCAGTAAATTATATTCTTAATATGCACTGCCCAATAATAATACAAAAAGTTCGGAAGTGAAAGTCCCCCAATATCTTTTGGTTTGCACAGATGTTTTCTTTGGATTCTATGTGATCTATAATCCCAAATAAAATTGGTAATATTAGAGTCTAATTGTTTTAAGATGTTTTTTGTATATATAATGGTATAGATTGAAATAGGTATAATATTTGTGGTAAAAAGATCATTTTTACAGCATTTATTCTGCCTATTAATGATAAAGGAAGTGTTTTCCAGAATTTAATCGACACGTTGAGTTTATTTAATAAAGGCATAAAATTAGCATTAAATAATGCTTTGTATTTTCTAGTAATTTGAATACCCAAATATTTTTTTCTGTTGCAATTTTAAAGGGGAATTTTAATAGGTGTGTAGATTCTTGAGGTTTTAACGTCATGATTTCACTTTTATTCCAATTTATTCTGTATCCAGAAAAAGAACCGAATTTCTCTATTAGATTTAATAAGTTTGGTATACTCGTTTGTGAGTTTGTAATATATAAAAGTATATCGTCTGCATATAATGAAATTTTATTATTTGAGTCCCCAGTATTATATCCCTGAATATTCGGATGGCTTCTTATACTTTCAGCCAGGGGCTCTATCATAAGGGTGAATAGCAGAGGTGATAAAGCACATCCCTGCCTATTGCCTCTCGATAAATAACATTTTGGAGATAACATATTATTGGTTAATATTTTTGCCCTCGGTTTATCATATAGTAATTTTACCCATTCAATAAAATTCTCTCCCATATTAAATTTTTGCAATACTTTATATAAATACTGCCACTCTACCTGATCAAATGCTTTCTCTGCGTCCAGAGAAACAATTGATATATCTTCTTTCTCCGTTTTATGTGAGTACATTATATTAAACAGGCAATTATATCAAATTATTAAATGAATGTCTTTTGGGTATAAACCCCGTTTGATCAGGATTTATCAATTTGCTAATATATTTACTCAATCTTCTTGCTAAGGTCTTACTAAAATTTTCAGATCTGTATTTAAAAGTGATATAGCTCTATATGAGCCCGGTTCATCTAAATCTTTATCTTTTTTTGATATAAGCGTAATTGTTGATTCAGCTAATGTTTCTGGTAATTTATTTTCTTTAAAGGCATGAGTATATAAATTAAGTAAGCGTGGAGCCGTTATCTCGTGAAATCTTTTATAAAATTCATTACTAATACCATCTGGTCCAGGCGTCTTACCATTTTTCAGCGATTTTATTGTTTCACCTATTTCTTCAAGTGTAATCTGAGCTCCTAATTCCTCTTGTTCTGAAAGGTCAAGTTTTGGAAGATTACAGTTATCTAAAAAATTTATAATTTTACTATCTTCTATTTTAGTTTTAGATGCATACAAATTTTGATAAAATTGAGCAAATCTGCTGTTAATATCGTTGGGTAATGTTAGTAATTCACCTTTCTCTGATTTAATTTTAGTGATAGTATTTTCCTTTTCTTGATTTTTCAATTGACGAGCTAAGAGTTTGTGTGGCTTGTCACCAAATTCGAAATGTTCCTGTTTTGTGATTTGGAATAATCTTATTACTCTTGCCGATAAAATTTGATTAAGTTTAAATTTCAGTAGTATTATCTTATTATGTTTATCTGTAGTTGGATCTTTGGCATTATCTAACTCTAGTTGTCTAATTTCTTGTTCTAGCATCTGTTGTTCTGTCTTATTCTTTTTATTTAGAAAAATTTGATATGAGATTATAACCCCTTTGATAAATGCCTTGAAAGTTTCCCATAGTAAAGAAGGTGAAATACCTGGTGTTTCATTTGTCTAAAAAAAAAAATTCATTTGTTGTTTTAAATATTTATAACTTTGTCGGTTATTTAGAATTTGTGTATTAAACCTCCAACAATATTTTTTACCCGTCATTCCCTCAAATTTTAATAGAAAAGTCAACGGAGAATGATCGGAAATAATACTGGTGTGATATGAAGGATTCATTGTGTATGGAATTAATTTTGTATCCACTAATAAATAATCAATTCGTGAATAAGTTTTATGTTCCGATGAGTAAAACAAATATTCCCTTCCAGTTGGATTAGCAGTTCTCCATACATCTATTATATTAGTATTTTTTATATATGTATTTAGAAGTTCACTAGTCTTAGATTTTAAGTTACCCCTCCTTTGTTTTACTGATTTGTCTAAATATGGATCTAAAACGCAATTGAAGTCCCCCCCTATTATTACATTTTGGTAATTAAACTCTGATATTACATCTATAATTTTATTAAAAAATTGGGGGTTATCAAAATTCGGAGCGTAAATATTTATCATAGTCAGTGGAGTTGAGTAAATTTCTCCCGAAACTATAATATACCTTCCTTCTTTATCCGAAATAGTGTTCTTTAATTTAAATGGTATACCTTTCCGAATAATAATAGCCGTACCTCTAGCTTTAGAAGTAAATGAAGAATAGTATGTTTGACCTATCCAGTTTGCCTTCAATCTCATCTGTGTTTGTTGTTTCATGTGTGTTTCCTACAAATACATAATGTCAGAAATTAATGATTTTAATTGGGCAAAAATTTTACCCCTCTTAATTGGTTCATTGGCACCCCTTATATTCCAACTGCAGAATGTGATTCCTCCATTCTTTATTTGTCTATCGTCTTGCATTATATATCAGTTTAGTGTTTTTGACTCAATGGTGCAACCAAATACCTCAGAATTCTGGGTGCTGGGTGGACATCTCGGACTTTTAAATTTATATTACATCTCCCTCCTGTGTAATACCTTAATAAGAAAAAAAGAACAAATGTGATGTGATGTTAATTAAAAAAAAATTAAACAAATAAGAATCTTGTTGTGAAATTTAAAAAAAATGTGATGTTAAGGTATCTAAGAGAAGATACCTTAAAAACGCGAAAAATTTATGGACTTCCGTTGATGTTGTTATACATTGAGCTCCGAACCCTTAACAGAGTCTCATAAAAGGCTGTGAACCGTTTCATATACCAGAGCAATTGAAAACAGAATAAGTTCAGAAAAAGAGGGGAAAAATAAATCCAAAGATAAAACACAACTTATGTTCAGTTCTCTAAGTATATGTGCCTTTCCAATTTATCTAACATTAATCTATTCTGAACATTACCATATATATCCACCCAAAAGTATTACTTAATATCCCATTCTTTAATACAAGCAGGTTCCAAGGGGTTAAATAAAACCATACAGCTGGAATCCGTAATATCTCATTTCATGTCCCTCATTAATTCCCTCATTAATTCTGTATCTTCCATGTCCTTTTGTTTATCTTTAAGTTTTCCATTCAAGGTGAAACATGGACTGTACGATCGAAAACACATTCCAGACAGATAAGCATATCTGGCAGCTGTCTGGAAAAGTTCCGCCATCTTAATTAGAGCAAGATCTTGTATTAAAAATTATTAAATCTTGTATTAAATATCATCTGATATTTCCTTTACGATATCTTGTGCATACTTAAAAGCCATTTCAGGGTCCATGAATGAGCGTTCAGTATCCTTATAAGAAATTTTCATTTTTGCAGGGTAGATCACCCCATATCTTACTTGGGATATACCTTTCAGAATGTTTCTTGTCTTTGTAAACAAGATCCTTTTTTGGACGACTTTACGGGGATAATCACGGAAAAGTCTAATATTATCCCCGATATGTAAGATTTTCCCCGTGAACAATTTTATTCAGCATATTTTCCAGTGAAGAAATGTCGAGGAATTTCACAATTATCTGTCTCGGGGGAGCATTTATCCCTTTTGGAAAGCGTCCAACCCGGTGGGCAACATCAATTCTTGGATTTTCCGGCAGTTTAAAAACTTCTTTAAGTAAATCAGCAACGAAAGTACATGTGTGAGATCCACGCTCCTCTCGTCCTTCTTTAACTCCTAGAATTCTCAAATTCTGCCTTCTCGATCTCGCCTCCAAGTCCAAACACTTATCAGTCATTTTAACAAGTTGCTCCCTCTCAGATTTTTGTACCTTTTTCATATTCAATATTTCCAAAGATATCTCTTTCATTTGGCCCGCCATTTCTTCCATCAGCTTATCAGACTTTTTCATATCCCCACACATCTTATCAAACTTCTTATTATAGTCTTTTTCCATTCTGGCACAATCTCCCATTAATTTTTTGTCTAGCTCTTTAAATTGTTTCTTCAGCTCCTTTAACTCACCACAAGCAGAATCAATTTTTTTTAGAAAGATTAGTCTCCATTCTCTCCAATGTAGTACTCATGTCTGCTAGCATTTGCTTCTCCTCCTTCTCCTTTATTTCTCCTTTTGTAGCCATTTCAGACACAAATCCTTGTGAGTAAGACTTCTTCTGAGCTTTCTGCTGTCGTTTGCAGAGTTTCCAAAACTTCCTGAAGCTTGATAGTAGCTTTCTTAAGTCCTCGTAAGCGTCTCTCCTTGCTCATCTAAAACTCCCATTAAATTCTAGCTCCGGTGAGTTTTTTAAAATCAGTCCTGTCTCTCAAAACAGCTTTTTTCACAATTTTAACGGAGAGGAGCTCAACGCTGTGACCTTACAGCTTCATGGCCGCTCCCGGAAGTCCACATCCACAAACATTAAGAAACAATTGCACCATGTAATTAAAAATAATAAATGTTTTGAGCGTGAAATCTAAAAACCTCAGAGGCACAAACATCTTGCACACTCACACACACACACATGTGCTTGCATGCACGTACACACACTCATACACGTACGCAGTAATTAAAAGTTATTAAAAGAATAATGAACATGCAATGTTTGCATTTCATCCAGGAGCCAATGTTTCTTGTAGAGTTGAATGGACTGCGTGTTGTTATACCTGGTTTGTTTGATCTGTAAGATGTTAAAAGACAGACCGAATATGGGGAAATGAAGCTCAAGTTTCGAGCCTTTGTTCTGTAATCCTCTGCAGCTGACAGTATTTGAATTCTCGAAAATGTTAAATGATTATAGTTCTATTTACGAGTAAGTTCTGAGGTAGACAACTTACGGACCTGTTGGAGTATACACAGCCTCTCCACAGCTGATACTACCAGCTTGTCCAAGATTGTGATGATCACTGCACATCATACACATTGACTCACGGATTCACAGAGTTGTACGGTACGGTGCTGAAACGCCCTTCAGCCCAATCTGTCCATGCCAGCCAAAATGCCTCATCTAATCTATTCCCATTTGCTTGCATTTGGCACATATGCCTCTAACCATTCCAACCCATGTACCTGTCCAATACCTTTGAAACTTCATTATTGCACCTGCCTCATCTACTTCTTGTGACAGCTCACTCCATGTATCTACCACTCACTGTGTGAAAATGTTGTCTCTCGGGTTCCTGTTAAAGCCTTACCCACGCACCTTAACCATATGACCTTTAATTGTTGATTCCCCTATCCTGGGAAAAAAACATGTTTGCAGAAGTCTTGAATATACTTGAGATTGGATCACCTTTATTTTTTCTTTTCTCTTTATTTTTTTTTAAGCAATGGTCCTGTCAAAATATAGCTGAATCGTTCCAACAAAGGCAATGTGGTCAGACACAAGGAGTCACAGCTAACTGACCCAGGCATTGTTCATAGAAATAGATGATCAAAGCAGTCCAACAAGGAGTCATCACCCAAAAATGTCCTAAAAGCTTTTGACACCAAAGTACCCACCTTCCTCCACACCCAGCGCTGCTGCTGTAAAAGAAGGAAGGGATTTTGAGAGTTTTATAAATATCTCTGACAGTGGCATTCAAAATCTATTACAGTTTAGTTTAGGTTAGAGATACAGAGCAGAAACCATGTCTGCCGACCAGCGATACCCGTACACTAGCACTATCGTAAACACTAGGGCCAATTTACAATTTTTACCAAAGCTAATTAACCTACAAACCTGTATCTCTTTGGAGTGTAGGAGGAAACCTAAGCACCCGGGGAAATCCCATGCGGTCACGGGGAGAAGGTACAAACTCCTTACAGACAGCGCCCATGGTTAGGATCAAACCTGGGTCTCTGGCGCGGTCAGGGAGCAACTCTACCACTGCGCCACTATGTTGCTCCGTGGGTGGAATAAATTAGTGAACAAGGTTCAAAATGTTAAGAGGTAGTTATCTGAAAACATTAAACAATTGGAAACATTAGACAAAAGGAACAAATATGCCTTTCCCTTGCTTTTTTAATCAAAATTTCTCCAAAACCCACCCGACACTTTAAGCTTGGAAGCAGTGCGTGGTCTAATCTGGTGTGACACTGAGAGACCTCTGCAAGACCAGGCTCTCCCACTGGAACCCAGTTGGACTTCAGGAATGGAGGGAGCTGACATATTCATGAGCCACGCTGGAGCTTCTGCATTTCATAACTCATGCAGAATTGACTCACAACCACTGACATGAAGCAGCAAAACTTTGCCTGTGTTTTGGCCAAAGCATTCAGAGTGATCCTGGGTTGTAGTTTGCGTGCCGTCAACACCCAGCAGAAACTACAGCTAGCATAAAAGCCAGGGTCGAGAGTCGTAGGTCAGCACCTGGTCATTGTTTCATTCAGTGTGATCAGCTCACTGTACCTACAGTTATAATGGCTCAGTAAACTTTCAGGAGGCTCAGTTGCGTCTGTCTCTGTCCTTGGAAATAAATAATAGACTTCCTAAATTGTAACTGTTGTGATTCCCCCACATACCCTCCAGTCGTCACCAAAGTCCTTGTTCCTAAGTCATACTCAGCCGAAGACCACTGGATAGTGATCTACCTTCATCTTCCAGATCAATGACTCCAACAATTTAGTCCATTCCTACCTTATTATTCTCATATTTTATATTCTCATGTATTTTTACAACAGAGAAACATTTCATTTTTGGCAGAACAAATTCTATGCTGGTTGACAGAATTATCCCAACAACCCAAATCCCCATTTATTTTCCAGGTAACATATTCTCTCTCACATACCTATTAACTCCATGCTGAATCTCTTGGCACCTTCTGCCCTGGAGGGCATTTACAGGAGCCAGTGAACCTTCCCACATTAATTTTCCCAAGGAAACTGGAGCAGCTGGAACAGCGAGTAAACTCCACACAGACAGCATCCCAAGTTCGGATCAAAACTGGAACACTCCATCTTCTAGAGGAGGAAAGCTAGTGATCAGCCCACTGCTTTTCCTCCCTGCTTCTTCTTCTTGTGTATGGCATGCACAGACTAAAGTTGTTGATCAAGGGTAGACATCCAGACCAGGACAGCATCAGTTACTGGGTGGATGGCTTTGATGCCACCAGAGAAAAGCCTCAGCGAGCAGCCATTCACTATGTGTGGGATGGTCTGGTCTGGATGTCTGCAGTCGCAAGCAGGGCTGTCTGTCATCCCCCAATTACGCAGGTGATGGGCTGTTCTTGCATGGAGGGCGCGGATTCTGTTCAGGGTTTGCCATTGCTTGCGATGGAGGTCAAAACCCGGTGGTTGTCGGTGTTGGTAACTTTTCCGGCTCTGCGCCACTCAGTCTTGGAGTAAAAGTCTTCCAGGGATTTAACGGCAGACCAGAAGGGTTTGCAGGACTTCAGGCACATGTTGGGCAGATTGTTCATTTGCATTTTTTCCCCGCTGTTATCAGGTAACTGAACCATCCCATCACCAACTAGAGAGTGGTCCTGACTTACTATCTACCTCATTGGGGACCCTCAGACTATCTTTAATTGGACTTTACTGGACTTTATCTTGTATTAAAGGTTATTTCCCGTATCCTGCATCTGCACACTGTGGACAGCTTGATTGTTATCATGTATAGTCTTTCCGCTTAGTAGATAGCACACAACAAAAAAGCCTTTCGCTGTACCTCGGTACATGTGACATAGAAACATAGAAACATAGAAAATAGGTGCAGGAGTAGGCCATTCGGCCCTTTGAGCCTGCACCGCCATTCAATATGATCATGGCTGATCATCCAACTCAGTATCCCGTACCTGCCTTCTCTCCATACCCCCTGATCCCTCTAGCCACAAGAGCCACATCTAACTCCCTCGTAAATATTGCCAATTAACTGGCCTCAACCACCTTCTGTGGCAGAGAATTCCAGAGACTCACCACTCTCTGTAGAAACAAGGTGCGAAAAATGTTTTTCTCATCTCGGTCCTAAAAGATTTCCCCCTTATCCTTAAATAAACTAAACTAAACTAAAGTAAACCTCTCTCTGGTCCCCTTCTCATCTTGTCGTTGCACACCAAAGGAAATCAAAAAAAAAATCTTCTTTGAAGAGTTCAGCCACTGAACAATGTTCATTTCTGCAGCTAACATGCAATGTAGTTTATCTTTCATGCTCTTCCCATATTAGATATCTTGAATGGACACACTTCATCAGTGCATCCAATTTTATCTCCACTTAAGCAGACAGAAATGTCATTAAACTATCCTGATGCCACAGCATCCTCCCCATATTAGTTTTCTCTCTTTCATGCAGGGCAAGCTGCTGCCAAGGTAAAGCTGTGCTTGAAGTCCATTGAGTGCATTAGAGCAAAATCTGTCTCGGCCTGCCTTTTGAATTACTGTGCAGACTGAGGAGGCTAATTCCCTTTAGTTAAGAAAATGTAATTTCCAGTGAAAAAAACATCTCTTTGCCTTGGGAAGTGATTGGATTCTAAAAGTCTGAAGAAATAATTTGGAAATGTCTTGTTTATTTTCCTTTCATTTTTATGGTAATGCAACAACTATTGTATCTATTATTATCCTGTATACTCTGTACTCTATGAGTTTCAGCAAAGAAGGAATTTCATTGCATCTTGTTATATATGACAATAATCTAATCTGGACCTGTGAAATCCAGTCTTGTTAGACCCTATACCTGCCCTACCCAGCAAGAATGGTGTCAAACCTAAGCCAGGGACCCGACCCTTTGTGTGCATTCAGTCAGTCCGAAGCTTTTCAACCATTCATTGATCCAGGTGCAGGAGATCCTAGATTTGTACTACTGGATATTTAGGTCTGGTGATCCAGTATCAAACATTAAGTCATGGAACGACCTTCTCAAGACCGCCAAGAGCTCACAGCGACAATTTTGGGCTAAGCTGGAGTCACAGATGGACACTCGACAACTGTGACAGGGCTTGCATGCTCTCACCTCCTACAAAGTGAAACCAGGTAGCAGAAGTGGTAGGGACACATCACTTCCGGATGAGCTCAAAGTCCTTTATGCATGCCTTGAAAGGGAGAACAATGACAATCCATAGGAACCCACAGCCCATGATGGTCCTGGCTGAGTACTACATACCTGGCTGAGTACTACAGACCTGTGAGAACCATCTGACTGGAGTATTCAAGGACATCTTCAACCTCTCACATCTGCAGTCTGATACTCTCGGGGGGTATCTAATTATACCAATGCGAAAGCAGAACACAGTGACCTGCCTTGATAAACTACCATCCGGTAGTACTTACTGCAATGAAGTGCTTTGAGAGATTGGTTATGCTGCCATGGAAATAACCCAGATCAGCTTCAGTTTGCCTGTCGCCACAACAGGACAACGTCAAATGCTGGCTCAGGGGCCCATCATGCTACTCTGGACCAGCTGGATAACAGGATCACATACTTCAGGCCATTGTTCATCGACAACACACTGTCGTCCTGTCCACACTGATCAGCAAGCTCGCACAGCACCTCCCTCTGCAACTGGCTCCTTGACTTCCTCATCATCAGACTTCAATCATTGGGGATTGATAACAGCGTCCCCTTACTGACCTTCAGTGCAGGTGGACCGTAAATTCTCTCTGTATCCATGACTGTGTAAGTAACCCAGTTCCAATGCTTCTATAAATTTGCTGACCATGCCATTATTAATGGCCGAATCACATGTGGTGATGAGCCAGAGTTAGCTAGGACAAATAGTTGAATGGCACCATGTTTAAGAAGGAACTGCAGATGCTGGAAAATGGATGGTAGACAAAAATGCTGGAAAAACTCAGCGGGTGAGGCAGCATCTATGGAGCGAAGGAAATGGGCAACGTTTCGGGTCGAGACCCTTCTTCAATGGTACCACAACAGTAACCTCTCGCTCAATCTCAACAAAACAGAGGAACTAATTTTTGACTTCAGAAAGGGGAAGGCTGGTGACCACATACCAGTTTTCATTGGTGGGCTGGCAAAGGAGAGATTTCGCAGCTTAAAATTCCTGGGCATTAACACCTTGGCTGACCTGTCCTGGGACATAGATTATAATCATGAAGATGAGGTGCCTGCACCTCTACTTCATTAGAATTTTTTAAAGATTTACCAAATACTCTACAGACTTCTGCAGATGTGCTGCATAAATCATCCTGACTGGTTGCATCATGGCCTAATATGGCAATTCCACTGCACAGGAATATAAAAAGCTGCAGATGTTGGTGAACTCGCCCAGCGTACACAGCCCTCATCATAATTGAATGCATCTGCCCCAAGAAGCTCTACCTCAAGAAGTTGGCATCTATCAAGATTCAAAAGCATTTAAACTGCAGTTGCTGGTTTAAACCAAAGATAGACACAAAATGCTGGAGTAACTCAGTGGGACAGGCAGCATCTCTGGAAAGAAGGAATGGGTGACGTTTCTGGTCGACACTCTTCTTCAGAATCGAAGGACTTTTTTGGATCGAGACCCTTCTTCAGACCAGAGTCTGTCTGAAAAAGGGTCTCGACCCGAAACATCACCCATCCCTTCTCTCCAGAGATGCTGCCTGTCCCGCTGAGTTAATCCAGCATTTTGCGTCTATCTAAGATTCAAAAGCAAGTCATCATCCAATGTACCAGGACCAGGACAATTACATTCTTATTTTCTGCAGCTTAACAGGCATATTAAATGCATCAGCATGGCAAATAATCGTACAATATGCAATAAAATAAAGAATTATGTTACATTCGGAAACCCGACCATTACAGTGCAAGGTACATAGTTCAATCCTTATACAGAGTCTATAGTAGATCAGAGCTGAGGTAGGATTGTGGCAGTGGTTGTGTAGAGTGTGGTTCAAGATCCTGATCCATCAATGATTCAGAACATTTGGTGCCATGCCCTCTTCTCGGTGTTGCCGTTGGGCAGGAGGTACAGATGGTACACCCACCAAGTTTAGAATCAGCTACTTGCCTATAACTATTGGGTACTTGAATCAATCTGCACAACCCTAACCCTACCTCAGGAATTGAACACTGCTTGCCAAAACATGGACTTACTTTTCTGATTGTGCATTTTTGCACAAGTTTTTTTTTGCAATTTTTATTCTTTTCTTGTAAAATGTGTGTATAATTTACATATAATTTAAGCATACTTTATATATAATTTGCTTCTGTATGTGGCCTACGTTTATGTCCCTGTGATGTTGGTACAAGCAAGATTTTTCATTGCACCTGTCCTCACCCTGTTTGTGCGTAAGATAATAAATTTGACTTGGCTTTATGAACTCCTGCCATTTAGCATTAGCAATCGACTTTCAGCTGCATCTTCGGAAGGAATTGGCACAGCAAATATCTAAATACTTCAAATATGTATTTAATTAGGAGAGGTGACAGAGCATCAGAGTGACAAATAATGCAATAATTTGGAAAAATGTTGAGAAACATTTTTGTAAATTATTCGTCAATAATTGAAATCCTCGCTGGCTGCCAAATGCTGTGATTTAGCAGAAGATACTTGCTAAACGATAATTTGCTAGTAGTGAGTGAGCATAATATTAGCAAATTTTGTTACACAATTTGTAATTAACTTGTTGTAACGATCTGTTCCATGTTTAGGAAGAGGCAGAGTGCTTCTCCATTGATTTCAATGAACGGAAAATCATCAAGCACTTCGGTTAATATTAGTTAGTTTTTCACGTGTTGAGGAGTTTGAGCATCTTAAGTATTGTAGATGCTCATTATTTCATTTTTTTAATTTTTTAATATTGCATGTGTTTGTTCCTTCTGTAAGATTTTCAATGTCAGAACCATTTAGAGCTTAGTTGGAAGTAAGGAACTGCAGATGCTTGTTTACAAAAAAAGACAGAGGTGCTGGGGTAACTCAGCAGGTTAGGTAGCATCTCTGGTGAACATGGTTAGGTGACGCTTCAGATCAGGACCCTTCTTCAGACTGATGGTTACTAAGATGGTTATTAAGAGGATGAAGGTTACTAAGCCAGGAGCCTGGCATAGTGGTTGTCAATGGTGATTGGAGCTCTGTAATGAGTGAGGTTTGCTCTGACTCCCTTGTCCCTTCCCAGTCACTGTGATCCCATTAACACTGTAGAAAGCTCAGTCACTCTGCAAAGAATTCACAGCAAAATAGCAGACATCCAGTTTCCACAAGTTACTTGACACTGACCAAACCCTCTGGAGCAACGAGGCAAGAAAGATATTTGAGAGCCTTGTGTTGAAAAGAATTAAAAGCAGTAAAAGATGGCCTGAAATAGATGTTAGTCAGAGGAATGTCACAGAAAGATACCTCAATAGTCCCCCCAGATTCTAGCACTCACCTACACATTAGAGGCAAGTGACCCTGCCCAGTTAACCTGCCAACCTACACATCTGTACGACGTGGGGGAAACCAGATCACGAGGAGGAAAATCACTGGGTCACAGGGAGAAGGTGCAAATTCTACACAGACAGGATTCGGTCTGCAGGTTGTCAGCTTTGCAGATATCAAAATATAAGGCAGAAAAAATGGAAATCCATTCAACCAAATTGAGCACAGAACATGCTGGCGGTGCTCAAAAAGTTAAGCAGAATCTGTGGGGGGAGAAACAGTGTAAACAGTTGAGGTCAAGAATCTGTCATTGAAAATGAGTGTGTCTTGCCCGATATAAATGACGACATTAACTCAAAAGTTAATCAAATAGAGCAGAGATTTGAGTCCAGGGACTGGGATCCAGGGAGAGCTAGCTAACCGAATACACAAGCTGGCTTCATGGTGGGAAGCAGAATGTGGTGGTGGGAGGCTGTTTATCCAGCAACATTTTAAAAAGCAAAATAACAAGGACCTTCCTTTTTACTTATGGCAGGTGATTGAATCACAGTGATAATCATTGAAGCAAAACACAAAAGGCATTTGAATTGTGGTTTGTTAAGAGGGCTGACTGCAGGTAGATGGGACTAGGGAAAAATAAATGTTCGGCACAGACTGGAAGGGCCGAGAGGGCCTGTTTCCGTGCTGTAATTGTTATATATATATATATATGTTATATGTTATGACTGAAAAATGTAAAAGTGGCATCCCTATATATAAAGGAGCCAAAAATGCTCACAGTTTCTCAGTTCAAAGTGGTTTCAAAGGCTGATAACAGGTGGCATGGCACCAATTACTTTTTTGTTTATAATAACTCTTGAAATATCTTGTTAAAAAGAACTTTAGAGGACAGACTAAGGACGATTCATGTTTCTGAAGCTTTCGAAGATTTAAAGGTTTGTGATACATTTGAGAGAGTGCGCCACATGAATAGTTTCAGATCGCAAAAGAACCATCAGAGCACTCTGTATTTTTGATGATTGTTTTGAATAATAGTGTTTGAATATATATTTTACCAAAGGGTTTTTTGTGTGAATAAATGTTATACTGAGGTGTGCATTAAACTACCAGTTCATTGGAAATGCTGACATTTAAAAAAATGCTTGCTTTTAATATAAATTTCCCTTTGTTACAGTCGAGGCACGCGCAGACTGGACTGGATCTGTCTCACTCTCCAAACATTTTACCCACTATACCTAATCCACCCACACTAGCCCTGAAACCTATGCTGTCTCATGTGCCCATCTATTCCCCTCAACTCTGCACCCACCTAGACTGGAGGCTATATACATTGCGTAATTAACACAAGAGACAAAACGACTTTGGGATGTTGGAGGAAACTGGAATGCCTGGGGTAAACATGCATATTCACAGGAAGAATGTGCAAACTCCAATATTGAGGATCAGGATCAAACCTAGTTTACGGGAACTATGAGGCAGAGGTAACATTGTGAACCAATGTGCCATCCATTGTCTTCTGCCCAGCTATTGCTCCAGATAACCTCTCTGAACTGCCTGAACCTCTGCAGTCATATCTGTGGTCCCCTCCTTCCTCTCTCCCTCTCCCTCTTTCTGTCTCCCTCTTCGTCCCTCCCTCTCACTCACTCTTACACTCCCATAATCAAAAATTCACCCATTATGCCCTCCTCCTGCTCCCCCTCCAGAGCTCACCCATGTCTTTTTTTTTTTTTTTTTTCCTCAAAAACTTTATTGCCCCCCCTCCCTCCCTCTCTCTCTCTCTCTCTCTCTCTCTCTCTCTCTCTCTCTCTCTCTCTCTCTCTCTCTCTCTCTCTCTCTCTCTCTCTCTCTCTCTAAACAAATATGTATTGCTTTGTAAGGCCAGTGGTAATTAAATAATGTCCATTTATGTGATGACCATACAACATATTTTATCATTCATTTGCTTGCCATGCTGGGTCTTCCGAGTGTACACACATCATCAGGATTTTATCTCCATGTAAGCAGACAGAAATTGTAATTAAACTATCTTGATGCCACATGATGCTCCCCATATGATTTTCCTCTCTTTGATGCATCTGGTCTGATGGCAATGCAAACTGCTGCCAAAAAAAAGCTGTGCTTGAAGTGCTCAGTTCATTAAGTGCCATCAGCGTCGAATATATCCCTGCGTGCCTTTTGAATTGGTGTGTAAACTGAGGAGGCTAATTTCTTTAATGTTAGAAAATGTAATGTCCTCTGTGGAGCCAGCATGAAAAAAAACCTTGTCTCTGCCTTGGGAAACGACTGGGTTATAAAAGTAGGAAGAAATAATTGGATATGTCGAGCCAACCAACCTGACTGTATCTAAGTGTCCTTTGTGTGGTGGCAATTGGGTCCCACTTCAGAAACATCCTGATGCCAAATGAAGATTGCGCAGCTGTCAAACGCATTTAAATTGTTTTAAATGGCTCTGACAATCAGGGATATTTTTAAACTACAGAAAGCCTCAAATAATATTTATATTACATATATCTAACACCTAGGCGGTGCCGCACGATGGCAGCCTCGCCAACAGTCTGTGTCTTTTTATTTTTATTTTTAGTGTGTTTTAAAAGTATGTGCCAATGTTCTCTGGTTTGTTTTATGTGGGGGTTGGGGGAGGTGGTCGGAGGAAACTTTTTTTTTTCAATCTCTTACCTTGCCGGAGATCGATTGTATCTCCAGTCGCTCTGCAGCCTAACATCATGGAACTGGCGGCCTTGCTCGGGACTGACTGAGCCGCACCTTGGGGATGTGGACTCACCATCGAAGCTGATCCCTTGCCTGGGATCGACGCTCCAACCGCGGCCTGCGGATTTCACCATCGAGGAGCTCGCAGTCTTGAGTAGAGACCGATGTCGGGATGCTCCAAACCACGCGGAAGGTTTCGACCAGCCCCGACCTGGGGTCAGATCGCACGCCGTGGGGGAACTGAGATTCCCCCCCCCCCCCCCCCCCCCCCCCCCCACCCCCCACCCCCAATGCAGGAGCTTGATCGCCAATGCGGAATGTGGGGAATCACTGTGGTGGATGTTTATGTTAAAATGTATTTTGTGTGTTCTATTGCTTTTTATTGCTATGGCGGAATAGCAAATGAAATTCCTCCAGTGTTGCAAAACATACTTGGCTAATAAAGTATAGTTCTGATACACCTAAAATTTACTATGAAATAATTGAAAATGTTGAGATAAAGTGAAATGGAGATAAATCTATGAACCATTCACGTGCATTTACTTTTAAACCTGTTGTTAGTTAAAGTGATTGGGGACACAAGGAACAGGGATCTGGAGTAAAACTCAGTGAGTCAGGCAGCATCTTGAGAGAGCATGGATGGGTGACATTTCAGGATGGGACCTTTCTGCTTGAAGGTGGGTCCCCACCTGAAATGTTGCCTATACATGATTCAGAGAAGCTGCCTGACCCATTGAGTTCCTCCAGCACTTTGTGTTTGAATGAATGGAGTTGTGTTTGCAGTTGCTGAAAACCTGAAGGGCTTGATGGTCTGTACATCCAGTCCCAAAACTTGCATGATCGGACTCATGGGTGAGTTCAGCGATGTGATTTGAGGTCGGATCATGGCCAGTCTCTTACCTCCAGCTCATTCCTGTCTCCAGCTTGCAATGTGCAGCTGCAGAGGCTACAGAAGAACTTGTGCGTTGGAAGGACCATTCCACCAGTAGTTTCTTGAAGGTTCGCTGGCAAGATGTGGGTATGATTTAGCCAACTTGAACTCATCAAAAGCTCATGTTACCTCTGCCGCTTTTAGTTCCCCCTGAAGACTCAATCTTCCAAATTCAACTTGAATGGGAGAAACTGTGCATTTAAACTATTTATCTCAAATGAGTAAATTGCCAAAATTAAATAAAACTTCTGTTTGAACAGCAGCATGTTACAAAATAAGGTGCAGAAATATTGCTTGTCCTGCATAAGATCTATGGAGATGTGCTCGCTGCCCTGCCTGATCACAGATGCACTGACAGATGGAGTGGGAAAAGATTGGCTGTGATAAATAGGGTAGAAAATGTACCAGGTATTAATTCAGCATAAAAGATAGATCTCTTGAGGACAATATTGCCTGGCATTTCATAAAAGCATATATTAGATCCATTACTTTGTACTTTATGATATTAGTCTGTGGAATCAAAACTAAAATTTAGTCTGCAAAAATGTGGTTGATTCTACTGATGTGGAATAATAGGAAAGAAAATGTGAGGTTGCTGTAAGGTGCCATTTTTCCTTTGCATTGCTCAATGGATGACTATTCTTGTTGAAATGGTTTGGATAATATTGCATTTATATCACTGAAAATGCTGCTAAATTCACAATGCACATGTTTATGTTGATAATCAGCGGATCATATCAATGTAAAAGGCTACAGTGAAATGCAAGTTATAGAATTTGAAGCATAAAAAGGTGTGAATAAATCTAAGAAAGATTATTTGCATAACATTCCGTGAGGAGTTTCTTTGTTTCATGCCCTAGTAGTCCATTCAATTGTACAAGATTATTCTAAGCACCAAAACTGCAGAATAGTATCAAAATGTGTCTTAAGAAAGAACTAACCAGGGAATAAAATCCATTTGATCACAATATGTTCGGATTTTCTTCACAAGAAATAAAAGCAGTTCTGCCAATGTATATGAATTTTAAAATGTTCTCATTCCAAAGCACTTTTTTTTTTCAAATGGCTTCAGGGTATATTAACTGTAGATTAACCTTGATTTCTCCTTTCTGTATTAAATATGTAATGAGTTAGGTCTTGACATTCTGCAAATTGTGCTATACAACAACAGCTTGCTATTATATAGTGCAGGCCATACCGTGAGATCCCAAGATGCTTAACAGGAGAATTATCAAACAGAAATTACACACTGAACCGTAAAATAAAGAATCAGAACAGATTACCAAAAGCCTGGTCAA
The DNA here is from genome assembly GCA_035221665.1 of Okamejei kenojei. Taxonomy (NCBI): domain Eukaryota; kingdom Metazoa; phylum Chordata; class Chondrichthyes; order Rajiformes; family Rajidae; genus Okamejei; species Okamejei kenojei. The sequence goes on from CM069146.1 coordinate 42,140,322, forward strand.
TGAGGCAGATTTTAAAGAGCTTCTTAAAGGATGAGAGGCAAAGGCAGAGAGCTTTGAGGAGGTGCTCCCAGAGCTTTGGATCAAAGCAGCTCAAAACACAGCGATGGAATGATTCACCAGCCTTGATCAGCACATGAAGATCCAGATCTCAAACCCAGGTACCAAACTTACTATTGACCAGCAGTAATTCTCATTCAGCTGTATCAGCCCAACCAGCCTGGTGCTAAACCACATTGTCCACTGGACTCCTGCAGTGAGCGCTCTATTATGAACTCTGCCGCAGCAAGGACATGGACTGGATCAAGTGAAGAGGAAGTGAAAATGCTTCAAAAATGTCCACACAGATACCAAGATCGAAGATGGCACTCAACCCAGGTGACTCTGTGTGTGCTAGTCACAGACATGGATCTGCAATCACTCATTACAATCTCACCACTCTTTTCAATCTCTTACTATGACAGCAACATTACTTGATTTAACTCTGCTATTCACATTATTCCCTTAATCGAGTATCGGTACCCTGTGGATGGCTCAATTGTAATCACGTATTCTCTTTCTACTGACTTGTTAGCACGCAACAAAAGCTTTTCACTGTACCTCAGTACACGTGACAATAAACTAAACTCAAACTCCTTGAAGAATTATTACATTGTCACCGACCTCTTGGAATCCCTAGCCCAATACTACTTGAACTGGTAGTAAAGTAAAAGGAAGGGTATCAAAACATTGAAATCTCTCCGACAGGAGCGTGTGAAGTTAGACTATAGATCAAAATAGCACAGGAACAGTCTCTTCGGCCCACGATGTCTGTGCCGTCTATGATGCCAATGGGAACTAATTCCATCTGCTTGCACAGGGTCCATATTCGTCTATGTTCATGTGCCTGTCTAAATGCCTTTTAAATATTGCTAATCTATCTACTTGTATCGACCAGGCAGAATCAATGAAAGGGAGAGCACAGCGTGCCAAATGATTTAACCATCAGCCTACCAATCTCCTTCTGCCCCAAGCAGCTGAGAGGAGGAGGAAGAAGAGGAAGAAGAGGAGGAAGAAGATGAAGAAGAAGAGGAGGAAGAAGAAGAGGAGGAAGAAGAAGAGGAGGAAGAAGAAGAGGAGGAAGAGGAAGAAGAGGAAGAGGAGGAAGAAGAGGAGGAAGAGGAGGAAGAAGAGGAGGAAGAGGAGGAGGAAGAGGAGGAAGAGGAGGAGGAAGAGGAGGACGAGGAAGAAGAAGAAGAAGAATTATTTCATGGGCCAGTCCCACTTAGGCGAGTACAGGAGACTCTGCGCTCTCCACATGGTCGGCACATGTTCGCTTGTGGTCTCTGGTGAGTCTCCTTCATGGTCGCAAGGAGTTCCTGCATCGTGGGCCTCAGTATGGTCGCCGCAAATTTTTCAACATGTTTGGTCGCCATGGAGATAATCGATCATCCTGTAGTCGTTGGTGCAGTTGTACTGGTGTTGCCATGTAGTTGTAGGTAGTCGTAGGATGTTTTAGTTAATCGCCATTGCTGACCGGTCATTTTTATTGGCTCATTGGGGAAACAAAACGTAAGCACGAATTTGCAGAACCAAGAATAACAGACCGGTAATGTTAAATGTCCGCCGAACCTCACAGCTGTGTATCTCCGGCTTACTAAAAGTTGTCTGTTTCTTAAAAGTTGTCTCCACTCCTTCTCCCCCCTTCTCCTCCCCCCTCTTTTAATGGACTTAACGTACACTGTGCTAGCAGTTGTAATTACAGCACCAACCTTCCTGTTCATCGCGGTGTGTGTCTGTATCACCTTGGCTTTGTATCGTGTGAATTTCAGACAGCGCTCCCCCCGCTTGCCCTGGCCCCCGCCTTTGTGATGTGTTTGTGGGTGTGTGTGTGTGTGTGTGTTCCACTCTGACAGTCGTCGTTCCAGTTCCCGGTTTTTCAGGCAGTCCACTGAAAAATCGCCTAATTGGGACAGGCCCATCAGGAGCACATTGGTCTAGAAAGCTTGATACTTGGAATGCATTGCATTGCAATTGAGGCCAACAAGGACTTTAGCAAAAAAAAAAACTTTAAAATTGATATTTTGTCAGACAGGGAGTCACAGAACAGGTATGATGAGTGAAAAGTCTCCAGAGGCGGCAGATTTTTGGATAAGCACTTTAGACAGAGGGGATGATTGGAGGTTGCCCAGGAGAAACCTTGGAGTAGACAGATCTCAACGGCATAATTGAAGATTTCAGCAAGTGACCAGCTGAGACAGGGCTGCAGACAAGCAGCTCAAAGCACAGTGATGCAATGGTATACATTCCAGTGTACAAGCCGTCAGAAGAAGAGTGTTTGAAGACAAGACCTCTAATGCTGGTACCAAACCCACAGTTTGGAGACCAACTGTAACTCTCACCCTGCTGTACATGTCAAAAATGTGATGAGTCTACAATGGTAAGTACATAGCGAATCTTCTCAGATGCCAAAGAAAGTAAATATGCAGATGCGCTTCCTTGATCACCACATCATTGTGATGGGATTATGTTTGGTTGCTGGTGATATGGATGCCTGGGAACGTGAAGCTGTCGACTATCTTTAAAACAGCTCCATGGATAAGGACAGCGTTGTGTTCCCCGCACTCCGCTTCTTCAGGTCAACAAGCAGCTTTCATCATGGTGAAATTAAGAACTAGATTGTTCTAGCAACAAAACACAAAGTTCATGATCTCTTTCCCATACTCCTTCCTAGTTTAGTTCTGACATACAACGTGGAAGCAGGCTCTTCGGCCCACCAAGTCCGTGCTGACCAGTGATCATTGATCGGGGACGATCAGCCAAGGATCACAATGTATGGCGGTGCTGGCTCAAAGGGCCGAATGGCCTCCTCCTGCACCTATTTTCTATGTTTCTACGATCAATCAGTACACTAGTTCTATCCTACACAATCAGGTCAATTTACAGAAGCCAATTAACCTAAAAAACCTGCACGTCTTTGGAATGTGGGAGGAAACCAGAGCACCCAGAGAAAACCCATGTGGTCACAGGGTGAACATACAAACTCTGTACAGACAGCACCCGTAGTCAGGATCGAACCTGGATCTCGGGTGGTGTAAGGTAGCAACTCTACCGCTGCATCACTGTGCTGCCCACATAATTTTTCTTTGATCGGCAAATTTAACAATCGAGTTGGCACAGTACTTGCATGTTACACAATTATGCGTGTACAGGGAATAGGGTGTTGGACTGAGCACACAACCTTGAGGGGCAACGGTGCTGAGGGCCATTGCTGCAATTTTATTTGATGTTCAAAGTGAATGTAAAAGGGCATTAACCTTCTGTTGGAGATGCGTAATTGCCAGAGATGGCAAGTGATTTTGGCTTACAGCCCATCATGGTATTCAGGAGTTGCCACTGGTACCTGGCATCCACTTGATAGAATTGAGTGTTTAACTTATTCTAGAATATTTTCTTGCTATTCTGATAGCCTTACGGAGATCGTACTGAGTCGTCTTGTACAGTCCGAAGTCTTCCTTTTTGAATTCCTCGGATCCAGACTTCAGCAGAGAGTGAATCTCCCTGTTGATCCAAGGAGTCCGGTTAGATCAGATCTCAGAGTAATCATCTTTGGCAATGGAGTCCAGGGAATCTATTGTCGTTTTACCATTTCTGTTCCCCAGCAAAGATGTTCAGTTGGGATGCAGAAATGCAGTGGATATCACGGAGAACAATCAGGCAGAGAGACAGAAATAAAGAGCAAATTGCATTTTTTGGGAACCTAATGGCAGATTTTTCTTCTTTTTTTAAAGAAATCTAGTGAGATCTCTTGGGAAATATTTAACTTGGAAAATACATTATGTCATTCCACCACTCATATGGTTTATTTTCCTGTTTCGATGACCAACTTTATACTTTAGAGATATAGCATAGAAACAGGCCCTTCGACCTACTGAGTCCATGCCGACCAGTGATTACCCGTACACCAGCACCATCCTTCTCCCCATAATCCTTCACACCCTTATCTATCTGAAGAAGGGTCTCGACCCGAAACGTCGCCTATCTCCTTCGCTCCTTAGATGCTGCTGCACCCGCTGAGTTTCTCCAGCCTTTTGTGTACCCTTATCTATCAAGTATCTCTCAATCTCTGCCTTTAATTTTTTTTTTTAAATACCAAATGACTTGTTACGGGGCAGTTTGTTTGAAACTGAAATGGTTTTCTCACAGAATCTCTGGAATACTTTATTTCAAAGGGTAGTGAAGGTTAAACCATTGAGGGTATTCTTTAAAGAATTTTTTCTGAAGTTTAGGGAATTAAGGGCGATGGGGAACTGGCCCAGAAAAGGAGATAGGGCCTGATGCAGATCAGCTATAACCACATTGAATGGGAGGGAAGGCTTAGGACAGCTCTTGCTCTTATTTTCTTATATTTCAGAGGAATTCTAAATTCATTCTATTTCAGGAGATTGAGGGAAATAAATAATAAGAATAAATGAAAGAGCATCATTGGTTGGTTGACTCCCTCTAATTGAAGGAAATAACCGGTGGACCACCATGTCCCTCATCGTTCCCAATGAACATCCCCTTGTGTAAAAAAGGTGACATTCCGTCAAATTTATAGCTGGTGTGCTCTGCTGATCATCTGATCTAGCTTGTCACTTGTGGACACTCACACATTGCTCTGTCTCTTTTATCGTTGGCAAGTGCAGACTGCACGGCTGAAGGCTAAATATCAGGAAGTTTAATTGGTGACCAGAACCATCCATTCAATGATGACTCCATTGCAACCACCCAAGACGGATAATGATCGTGGATTTAACGAGGTCTATCCTACTGCAAACTGATAATAAGCAAGATCATCAAGGCCAGGTGTAGCTTCTACAATAACACGTAGAACTCGGAGTCCGCCGATAGATCCCACATCTGTATTTATTTATCTGTATTTATCTAAACATTGCTATCACTAACTGTTGCATTCGTTGTACCCATACCCACATTAATTTGAATTGATAATAAGTTCCCCACTTGCTGCCTCATGATATCTACTCCCACCTGTTTGTAGGGAGTGATCCTGATTCGATCCAGACAACGGGTGCTGTCTGTACCGAGTTTGTACGTTCTTCCCATGACCTGCGTGGGTTTTCTTCAAGATCTTCGGTTCCCGCCCACATGCCAAAGATTTGTACAGATTAATTGGCTTGCTGCAAATGTGAAGTTGTCCCTATTGTGTGTAGGATAGCGTTAATGTGCGGGGGTCGCTGGTCGGTGCGTCTCGATGGGCCGAATGGCCTGTTTCCACGCTGTATCTCTAAACTAAACTAAACTAAAACTCTACCTGCACCTCCTGGATGATGTCTTTATGTTGTGTCCCTGATACCAGCAATAGTTTCTGGATGTGAAGATGTTAATGGGAACTAGCTGTAAATTATCAGTAAATTATGAGTTTTGGAGGAAGGAGAAAATGGAACAGACAGTGCAATCCCCACTGCAAAGAGAATGAAACAAAGTAGCACAGAAAATAAAGGTAACTGGTAACGTGGATAAGGGAGAACCAGTGGATATGGTATATCTGGACTTCCAGAAGGCTTTTGACAAGGTTCCACATAAGAGATTAGTATACAAACTTAAAGCATATGGCATTAGGGGTTCAGTATTGATGTGGATAGAGAACTGGCTGGCAAACAGGAAGCAAAGGGTAGGAGTAAACAGGTCCTTTTCACAATGGCAGGCAGTGACTAGTGGGGTACCGCAAGGCTCAGTGCTGGGAACTCTCTGCCACAGAGGGTAGTTGAGGCCAGTTCATTGGCTATATTTAAGAGGGAGTTAGATGTGGCCCTTGTGGCTAAGGGGATCAGAGGGTATGGAGAGAAGGCAGGTACGGGATACCTAGTTGGATGATCAGCCATGATCATATTGAATGGCGGTGCAGGCTCGAAGGGCCGAATGGCCTACTCCTGCTCCTAATTTCTATGTTTACCTGTTCCTCCAAAACTTCTCAAAACTTCCATCGTTTCTTTATGAACCAGAGATTTTAAGTTCCCCCTGTCTTCACTTCCACTCCCTATAGTTAAAAGGATACTCAAAACTCCTTATGAACGCCTTCCTCAAGCATTTTTTATTATGAAAATGAGGGTCAAAGAGCCATGGAGAAATTCAGCACAAAAACATGCTCTTCAACTCATGGAATCTGTACCAAACATTAACCACCCATTTACACAAATCCAACATAAATCTTTAATCCCATTGATTTTAATTCATCCCACATTTCCATGAACTATCCACCAGATTCTACCACTCAGCTGCACACCATTGGTCAGCTAACACAACAACTCCCAAGTCTTTGGGCTGTGGGAGGAAACCAGAACATCCAGAGGAAATCCACAAGATCAGAGAGAGCAAACAGATCGCATTAGATGTCAGATAGACACAAAAAGCTGGAGTAACTTAGCAGGTCAGGCAGCATCTCAGGAGAAAAGCAATAGGTGATGTTTTGGATCGAGACCCTTCTTCAGACTGAGAGTTAGGGGAAAGAGAAGCGCAAGACATAGAAAGTACATAGGACAAGGATATGCAAAAAACAACGATGATAAAGGAAAAGTGGAGCCCACAATGGTCCATTGTTGTCTGTGGAGTAGGCAATAACGAGTTATAGAGACAGCTAAACTCAGCAAGAGGTCAGGATTGAACTCGGGTCTCTGGAGCTGTGAGGCAGCAGCACCGTAATCTACATCATTTTGTCACCAAATGTCGTCCAAGTTTCTGCCTGTAGGACCTTTCATCCTATTGCATTCTTTATAATCTTCAGTCAGACCAGGGGTAAGACCCAACAGGTACGAAGAATGGATTAATGCGATGTTCTGGGCCACAGCCCTTTTGATCCAGTTGATCTTCTTGGAAGTATCCTGTTTGCAGCTTAACTTGTTCTTGCCTTGTGTCAGGTAGACATCCACTGATACTTGTGAGCACTCTGCTGTACGTGCTCCTGAGGGCGCACCCAACTCTTCTGTGACACCCTAGTGCAGTACCTGGGTTGTAAATGTGAGGTGCCTTTTAAGTTAGTTGCTTTCTTCCCTGCCAAAGATAGTTGGCCAACTGAGGGGATCTTGCTGATCTCCAGAGATGATGGTAAGAAGTTGATAATGATTTGCATTGATGCGCATTAGAAAATGAAAGGAGCTGCAAACTCAACAGCAGGGGAATTCAGTTCATACAGAAACCCTAGTAAGTTTCAGAATATCATACAGATTTTCAGTAATAACGTTATCAATCCTCTTTTAACAGGTATGTTTATGTATCACTATGACTCTATATACATGGGAAAAATTAAACCCTAATTTCTCCTTATATAAATATCATCCTACCACAACCAGGGAGCAGACTGAACTAATATCTACCTCAATGGTGACCTTCGGACTATTCTTGATTGGACTTTGCTGGATTTACCTTGCACTCAATGTTGTTCCCTTATCATGTATCTATACGCTGTAAAAGGCTTGATTGTAATCATGCACTGTTTTCCGCTGACTGAATAGCACGTACCAAAAGCTTTTCACTGTACCTCGGTACCCCGTGACAATCTAAACTGATAAACTGATATTTGTAAGTTGCCTAGATTGTGTTAAATATTTTTATTAGACGTAAGTACATATTAAAAGAATATACTTGTCACATACATTCGTAATATTATTAATATTAACAATTATGTCTTATTTGTATTTCTATACTTTTTTTTAATTGCAGATGGGAAAAAATAGAGAAAAATAAAGTAAAAATAGAAAATCAAAAAAAAAAATGAGTGGAGTGTTAAACAGGTTATCCATCATTGGAGATATATCCATGATTTGTTATATATGATTCTTCATCCATTCCTTTATTCAGGCTTCAGTCAGGCTCTCGCACCGAGCCATTTTGACCCTTTAAATATTCAATAAATGGAGACCATATCCCTCTGAAAAGATCCAACTTGTCCAGTAGGACAAGCCTTAATCTTTCCAGATGAAGTGTCTCCGACATTCCTGTAATCCACATTTTGGTTGTGGGGGATGTAGGACCTTTCCAGAATTTCAATATTAATTTTTTCCCAATTATTAAACTGTAATCAATAAAAATTCTTTGATTCGTTGTTATTAGTTGATCTGTTTCTAATATTCCCAATATTATTAATTTTGAGTCAGGGATCAGATTCATATTAACAACATTCGAAATTATCTTAAATATTTCTGTCCAAAATTTAGTAATTTTTTATACAATTTGTAAATGAGTGCATTAAGTTAGCTTCTAAGTGCTGACATTTATCACATATGGCAGATACATTTGAAAAAATATTATTTAATTTGGATTTTGAATAATGTAATCTATGTAAAATTTTAAATTGTATAAGAGAGTGTCTAGCATTTAATGAACAATGGTGTATATGTTGTAAACTTTCATCCCATACTTCTAGTCTGATTAATTGACCTAATTCTTTTTCCCATGATTGCCTATATATTTCTGTCATTGGGACATCGTTTTCCAATAAAATGTTATAAATATATGATATCAATTTTTCTGTGTTCGGGTGTTTATTTAGACATTCATCTAAAATTTCTGTCTTTCTATTTCTGATTTCTTGTGTGTTTGCTTTTACATAGTGTCTAATTTGTAAATATTTAAAGTAATCTTTTGTATGTAATCCATAAATTTGTTGTAATTCTTGAAATTACATGAAGGAGTTTTCCCTATAGAGATCGCCCATCTTATTAATCCCATAGTTTTTCCATTGTAAAAAACCTTTTTCCATGATTGAAGGTTTAAATGTAACGTTATTTACAATGGTAAGGGCTAGTGGTATACATTTCAATTTTAATGTTTTCTTTATTTGTTTCCAGATACGTATCCCACTTTCTATTATAGGATTTTCACTATCAGTCAAGATTATTTTTTGTTAATATTAGTGTCTCCGCGAATAAATTGTTGGGGATGCAGGGAGCTAATAAAAATTCAAAAGGTATTCCAAGAACAATCTTCTTTTTCCATTTTTAACCAGATTGTTTATCTGTCTCTACTAACCAAAAATTCATATTTTTAATATTAACTGCCCAGTAATAAAACATAAAGTTTGGCAGTGTCAGACATCCATTTATCTTTGATTTACATAAATGTTTTTTATTTATTCTATGGCTCTTATAATCCCAGATAAAGTTGGTGACTATAGAATCAACCTTCTTAAAGAATTTTTTAGGAAAATATATCAGAATCAATTGGAAGAGATATAGTAATTGCGGGAGAAAAATCATTGTTATTGCATTAATTCTATGTAGCATTGAAATAGGTAATGTTTTCCAATATAAAATATTCTTATTTAATTTATTCAATAAAATTGGATTTAAATAAAGAATCTAATCTTTTTGTTACATAAATTCCAAGATATTTGATTTTTTCGTTTGCTATCTTAAAAGGAAATTGTTGTAGTATATGTAAGTTATTTACCATTATTGACATAAGTTCACTTTTATTCCAGTTAATACTATATCCTGAAAATAATCCAAATTCAGTTATTAATTTTAGTAAATTTGGAATACTAATTTCCGGCTTTGTAATATAAAGTAATACATCATCCGCATATAAGGAGATTTTATTTTCAGTATCTCTGGTGTCATACCCATATATTTCAGGATGTAATCTCACACGTTGAGCTAATGGTTCTATTGCAAGTGCAAACAATAGCGGGGATAAAGGACAACCTTGTCTGCAGCCTCGGAATAAATTAAATTTAGTTGATAGCCTTTGATTTGTTAGTATTCTGGCTGTTGGATTAGTGTATAATAATTTAACCCAAGTAATAAAATTCTCTCCCAACTTAAAAGTTTCCATAACCGAAAACAAGTAAGACCATTCCACCTGGTCAAAGGCTTTCTCCGCATCTAACGATATAATTACTAGGTCTTTATTAATACCTCTTTTCAAATATATAATATTGAATAATCGTCTCAGGTTATATGAGGAATATCGTTTTGGTATAAATCCTGTTTGATCCGGGTGAATTAATTTATTAATAACTGTGCTTAGTCTTTGTGCTAATATTTTGGTTAGTATCTTTTGATCAGTATTTAAAAGAGCTATAGCTCTATATGATCCTGGGTCATCCAGATATTTGTCTATTTTAGGTATAAGTGTTATAATAGATTCATTTAACGTTTCTGATGGGTATAGATGTATTCATAGAGTATCTTCAAACGTGGTGCAATCAGATCATAAAATGTTTTATAAAATTCTGAACCAATACCATCTGGTTCTGGTGTTTTAGCATTTTTTAATAATCTGATATATTCTTCGATTTCTTTTACTGATATTTCAGCATTTAGTGATTCTCTATTTTGTGAATCCAACCCATTTAGATTACATTTTTTTTTTAATGCTTCTATTCCTATCCTGTGTTCTGTTGTTTTAGCTGAATATAATTTTTTATAATATTGCAAAAATCTTTCATTAATATCTTTGGGTTGTACTAATGGCTGGCCATTGTATGATTTAAGCCTATGGATTATTTTTTCTCCCTCCATTTTCCGTAATTGACGAGCCAATAATTTTTGAGGTTTATCTCCAAATTCAAATTGTAATTGTTTAGTGTATTGATAGAGTTTTACAACTTGATCTGAGTATATTTTATTTAATTTATATTTCAGTGCAGCAATTTTGTTATGTTTTGTTATGGATGGATTAGCAGCATTCTCTGTGTCTATTTGTTTAATCTCCTTTTCCAATTCCTGTTGTTCCCTCCGATTCTCTTTATTATAAAATGCTTGAGAAGAAATCATAATTCCATGGGCATATGCTTTAAAGGTTTCCCATAATAGGGAAGAAGATATTTCTGGTTTATCATTTATTTCAAAGAAAAATTTAATCTGTTCTATAATATATTCCTGAGTTACTTTGTCTTTTACAATTTGTGGGTTAAATCTCCATTATCCCTGTTTTTCCGTTTTACCATTTATTTTAATCATAAATGTTAAAGGTGCGTGATCTGAGATTGTAATATTATGGTATTTTGAATTGTAAGTAAGTGATATGAGTTTAGAGTCTTCCAAAAAATAATCTATTCTTGAATAGGTTTTATGTACAGGTAAATAAAATGAATATTCTCGTCCAGTTGGATTTTCTCATCTCCAAACATCTTTAATATTACTAATATCCATGTATGCATTTAATAAGTCACTGGAATGTGATTTGGTTTTCCTTTGTCTTGTGGATCTATCTAAATAAGAGTCTAGTGTACAATTTAAATCTCCTCCAATTATTAAGTTATGTTGTGCTATTTCCAGGATATTATTAAATATTTTCTTAAAGAACAGTGAACTATCAAAGTTTGGTCCATAAACATTAACAAAAATCTTTTTTTGTGCATTTAATTCTCCTATTACAATAATGTATCTACCATCACTGTCAGTTATAGTTGATGTTTGTTTAAATAAAGTGCCTTTACGAAATAATATTGCTACGCCTCTGGATTTGTGTGTAAAAGAAGAATGATAAGTTTTATCTATCCATTTAGCTTTCAGCCTATGCTCGGCATCTTTTTTTAAAGTGTGTTTCTTGAATAAAAATTATATCAGCTTTAATTGCTTTAAAATGTGCTAGTACTTTACCTCTCTTAATTGGTTCATTAATACCTTTAACATTGAAGGTACAAAACGTTATTCCTTCATTACCCATATTCATTTTTAAATCTTGCGTCTTTTGTTTATGGAGGTCTATAATAGAGCCAATGGTTCAGTTCGACAGACCCGACCTTTCACCCGAACTCCGAATAGACGAATTTTAAGACCCTTGAATGTCTCTCACGTGTATAACTCCTTTGATCCAATTTGTAACTCCATTCAAACTAAAAATAATAACGATAGGTTATAATAGAAGAATAAAGAGGATAGATTAAGAAATTAATAATGTGCACAAAGAAGGAAAAAAACTACATCTAGTATTAGTGTAGTTAGTGCTAGCCATACTAGCATGGCTAACCATCTACCGACTTCCATAGTCGTGTTCCAATAATCAGGAATGTGAGGATACATATATTTAAAACTTATTTAAGAATATAATTAAAAAAACGGGAAAAAAGGAAGAAAGAAAAATAAGAATAAAAATTAATAAAAAAAGAAAAAAAGGGTTTCCAAGGAGGGCAAATGAAATCAAATTCCATATTTGACTCTAAACATTCAATTATAGGTAAGTATTAGTCATTAGTGATAATTATTAGCTCTGATTAGTAAATATACCACGTTATCGTTTTAGTATTTATTAGTTATTTGTATTAATAGTGCAGTTATACTAATTATTAGTATCCATGGGAGAGTTTCTGATCCACATCTTTCTCCAACTTCCTTAGACGTGACTTTAGTTCCATCCAGTCCTGCAAAGTCAGTTTATTCAGTTATGAAGTTTAGTTTTAAAAGTATTATTCAAGCTTCCTCTCGAGCCTTAATCTTCTGGGCAAAGTCCAGTGCCTCCACAGGGTTGGTGAAAAAGTGTTCATTCTGATTGTAGGTGACTCTTAGGGTAGCTGGATACCTCAGACCATATTTCAAGTTCTTCACTTTCCTCAAGATTCTTTTGGTCTCTTTAAAGGTTTTTCTTTTCCTGGAGACCTCTGCTGGGTAGTCTCGATAGATACTGATCCCGTTTCCTTCAAATGTAAGATTTCTGTTTCATGTAATTTTTTGCATTATCTCCTCCAGGACATAGTCGTACTGAATTTTTATTATCATTTGTCTTGGGGGAGCATCTTGTCTTGTCTGGCGTCTCATTACTCTGTGTGCTCGAGCAAGTAAAGGCTTTTGATCCAGAGATAAAACTTTTTGCAGTAAATTTGCAGTAAATTCTCGGGGATCTTGATCCGCCTCTTTCCCTTCTGGAATACCCGCAATTCTTAGGTTCTGTCTTCTCTGGCGACTTTCCAATTCAGTAGATTTCTTAGTTATTTTGCCCAGTAGTTCAGTTAGGCGTTGGTTTTCTGTGATACGTTTTGGTGTAGTCTGAGCACTTGTTTCGGCTAGTTCTTCAAGGCCCTTTATGGCTGACGTCTGTTGATTCAGTACTTCCTCCACAGGATTCAGCCTTTCTTCAAGATCAGTTGTCACTTTTCTGATTTTAACATTTGTCTCGTTTGTCATACTTGCTACTTGTTCAGTCAGTATTTCTGCAATTTCTTTCTTCAGTTTATCCGATGTATTCATAGCCGTGATATTAATTTCAAGCTTTCAGTCCATCATTTCCTCCTTGATTTTTTTTATTTCTTTCCCAAAATTCATCTTCAATTCTTCATTCGTTTTTGCAAGTTCACTCTTTAGTTCCTCCTTTAAGCCAACAATTTCACTTGCAATAAAAGTTTTAAGATCTTCACCTTCCGATTTTTTCATCGTTTTTTTCGACACATCTTCTTGTGATAGCGTCCTACCTGAGCCCGAGGCTTCAATCGGGCCTTTTTCTTGTTCACCCGGTTTCTGCCTAGTAACATGACTTTTTGGTTTATCCGTGGGGGGGCTGCGCTTTATATACATAATAAGTCGCGCGCCTGATGACGTCACTCACGGCAATCGGTACAGAAGCAGCAGGCAGCAGGTAGGTCGCTTTCTCCCCGATTTTTCAACGTTTTATCCAAGGAGCTGGCTGGTGTTGCTCTCTAGCCCTCCGTAGCGCCACCGGAATTTACAGTAAGTTGCCTAGATTTTGGACAGTCATGAACACCAACAATCTCTGCCCTCTCTGGAAATAAAAACTCACTTGCATTATGTCTTCCCTAGTTCTGATGAAGGGTTTTTGACCAGGAACATTGTATCTACTTCCACAGAGACTGCTGGAACAGCTGAGTATTTCCAGCATTTTCTGTTTTTATTTATATTTCTGTTTATATTTCAAACTATATTAAGTATAGGAGTAAAGAGGTTCTTCTGCAGTTGTATGGGGCTCTGCTGAGACCACATCTGGAGTATTGTGTACAGTTTTGGTCTCCTAATTTGAGGAAGGACATCCTTGTGATTGAGGCAGTGCCACGTAGATTCACGAGATTGATCCCTGGGATGGCAGGACTGTCATATGTGGAATGATTGAAAAGACTAGGATTGTATTCACTGGAGTTTAGAAGGATGAGGGGGGGATCTTATAGAAACATATAAAATTATAAAAGGACTGGATAAGCTAGATGCAGGAAAAATGTTCCCAATGTTGGGCGAGTCCAGAACCAGGGGCCACAGCCTTAGAATAAAGGGGAAGTCATTTAAGACTGAAGTGAGAAAAAACTTTTTCACCCAGAGAGTTGTGAATTTATGGAAATCCCTTCCACAGAGGGCAGTGGAGGCCAAATCACTGGATGGATTTAAGAGAGAGTTAGATAGAGCTCTAGGGCCTAGTGGAAATAAGGGATGTGGGGAGAAGGCAGGCATGGGTTATTGATAGGGAACGATCAGCCATGATCACAATGAATGGCGGTGCTGGCTCGAAGGGCCGAATGGCCTCCTCCTGCACCTATTTTCTGTTTCTAGGTTAAGTGGGATCCGTTGGGTCCCAGTCACATGGGAAGCCTGGTCCCCCAACACAACCTATTCCCCAACGCAATATTCCACCACTCACCCGTTCCCCCAATGCAATATTCCACCACTCACCCATTCCCCCAATGCAATATTCCACCACTCACCCATACCCCTAACTGCGCAGGCGCGGCTCATGGTGTGTGGACAGGGGAGTTGTAGGGGTGAGGGGTGTGTGGGCAGGGGGGTTGTGGGGGGGAGGGGTGTGTGGACGGACGGAGGGGTGTGTGGGCAGTGGGATTGTGGGGGGGAGGGGTGTGTGGACGGGGGTAGTGGTGCAAAAATATTTTGCACTCGCAGCACAGGAGAACGGTGAGTGAACTAGTGAAAAATCGTAGCGCTATTGCGTACCATTTTTGCGCAGATAGAAAAACTGTGCAAACCGGAAGAGCGCAAGATCAGAGTTTTAGTTAGGTAGATTTCCCTCTTCTGTGGTATTTTGTTCTTTACTGGAAACCAATGCAAGTTATACCGATAGTTGCTGAGCCAAATAAGTCGTCAATGTATCCCCATGTACAACATACAGTGAAGTGTGATACAAAAGGTAGACAAAAGTGCTGAAGAAACTCAGCGGGTGAGGAAGCATCTATGGAGGGAAGGAAATAGGCAACGTTTCGGGTCGAAATCCTTCTTCAGACCGAAACTTTGCCTATTTCCTTCGCACCACAGATGCTGCCGCACCCGCTGAGTTTCTCCAGCACTTTTGTCTACCTTCGATTTTCCAGCATCTGCAGTTCCTTCTTGAACAAGTGTGCTACCAAATACTGGAGTAAGTCAGCGGGACAGGCAGCATCCCTGGAGAGAAGGAATGGGTGACGTTTCTGGTCGAGACCTTTCTTCAGACTGAAGATCAGTTACTCCAGCATTTTGTGTCTCCCTTCGATTTAAACCAGCATGTGCAGTTCTTTCCTACACATGGAGTGAAGTGTAATTAACTCCCATTTGCCAGAATCATCAAAGATGAAGTGAGACCTGAGATGCATGATCAGTAACTGCTTGCTGTTAACAACATCTATGTTGTTAGCACCATTAAACATTGAGCAATGGTTTGCATCAAGCAATGGGATATGTATAATTAATCTGGCAGGATCTAGATCAGCACAAACATGACTGTCGTTTCCAAATATTGCAATTTCTCTGCACCAGCTGGGTCCTGTTCAAATACAACATCACGGTTATTTCAACATCTAGAATTACAGGCTGACTTAATTTACAGTTTGTATTTTGATTCACTGATACGTGTCCAGAAACAAGGCATTTTTCTTGTATCATAAAAAGATTGTACTGTATCATTCAACCGTGTAACATTAAGTAATTAATCTGTCCTTTAAAGCCTCAGCTGTTGAAAAGTCTGTGTTTATCTTGTTGTGTTGCTCATCATCACAAAACTCCACTCTTAAGGACAAAAGACATGAAGCTAATCACTGGAGTAACTCAGCAGGTCAAGCCGCATCTCCAGAGAAAAATAATAGCTGACGTTTCGGGTCAAGACCTTTCTTCAGACTGAAGGGTTACAAACCAAAACATCACCTATTCCTTTTCTCCAGAGAAGCTGCCTGACCCGCTGAGTTACTCCAGCATTTTGTTTCTATCTTCGGTATAAGCCAGCATCTGCAGTTCCCCCGACACATTAAGCTAACCCTTAGATAGACTTTGTTCATCATTATATATCTGTACCATTTAAATTCTCGGGAAACTGCTTAAATATTGCTGGAAAATGTGAGTGCAGACATCTTGCAATCATTTAAAATATTAAGAAAGTAAATAAAAAAGACAAAACTTAAGACATTAAACTAAAGCAAAATATGTTTAGAGAATTAACTTACTTATGCCATCACCTCCCTGAATTGAGCCTGACAAACTAGAGCAATCTAGAGTGAGCCTAGTGTTGCATGGTGGCCTAGCAGTAGAATTGCTGCTTTATAGCACCAGATATCTGCGTTCAATCCTCACTAAGGGTGCTTGTTTGTACGGAGCTTGTACGCGCTCCCCCTGACCTGCATGGGTTTTCTCCGAGATTTTGGGTTTCCTACCCCACTCCAAAGATGCACAGGTTCGTAGGTTAATTGGCTTGGTATAAATGTAATGTGTGGGGAGCGCTGGCATTGCAGATTCGGTTGGCCAAAGGGCCTGTTTCCGCTCTGTATCGCTAAACTACAAACTAAACTAAAAGTTTATGGTTGCGTTAGCTGAATTTATTCCAGTCCTTGCATATTTGAACCATTCATTTATTCCAAATTTTTTTGCTGTGCTTTCAAAATGCTATTAGTCTTGATCTCGCCAGGATATTATCTTTATTTTTCAAGATTTGCAAATGGCTAATAAAATCCATGTGTTCCTTGCATTTTTTTTAAATGTGAAGCATTGATGTTGAGACTTGCTTTGCTCTGAAATGAGCTTTTTACAGGTGAGACCATGCCTCCTAGTTTGTTCATAAACCGCTAACCTTTTCTCTGTGTGTATTTTTGCAGCCACTGAAACGCGTTGACTGGAATGGGCCCGGACTGAAGTACAAAGTTAGTTGGAGACGACAAGGCAATGACACAAAATGGCATGAGCATACAGGCAGCAAGCATCATCACTTTGTTGAGAATACCCCGACATTTGTACCTTATGACATCAAAGTACAAGCCATAAACGATATTGGAGAGGGTCCTGAACCAAAGATTGTAACAGGATATTCAGGAGAGGACTGTAAGTAATTTTGTTCTCAATTGCGCTTTGAAGCATCTCTCTAGTTGAAAAGTCCAGTAAAATTCCAATTGGTTCCATAATATGTGTTTCCCTTTGGTACCTATATATGTTATTTTCAAAGATTTTTTAATTAAAATTGCATCCAAACTATGTGATGCAGGAACAATTTTAGAAGCAATTATACATTAACATAGGATTACTTATTCCTGTAATTTTGTAGTAGGAACCTAAAGTTTGTGACGTCATATCCCACCTAAAGAAAGTTATACAAATCCATTTAGTTTAATTTGGCCATTTCTCTGAGAGCCATAAAAACATGATCAGCAAAACAGCCAAGTTATCACTTAAATCTTAACCAGTTTGGTATGGAAGGAAACAGCTGCCCATACACATATATTGACATTCAACTCAAATTCTGTACTCTATAATTGACTTTGGGAATTGGTCACACACTCAGTTGCATCAAGCTTTATCCACATCCCAAAAATAAACAAGTGGAACTGTGTTCATTGCTACGTTGCCCATCAAGGATCAAATGTGCATTATCATATGAAAAATGTTATGGGCCTGATAGCAACTACAAGGCGGAGAAAAAATATGGGTTGAGTCCTGGGAGAATGGATAACAAATAAGGAAGGGTCACTGACCCAAAACATTGACTGGTTTCTCCTTCTGCAGATGATGCTTGACTGGCTGAGTTGCTTTTGCACTTTATGCTTTTTTTTTGGGAGAATATATTTCCCTCTGGTCCTGTTAAACTAACAGTTGTGATTGCTTCAGTATTTTTTCCCAATATGTTTCCCATCCACAGCCAGAAACTGGCTGGGCTATGGTTGTAAAGATAACCAGGTTTCAGAGATGAGTTTAGGTTTAGATTAATTATGATTGTCACTAGTACCGAGGTACTGTGAAAAGCTTGAATCATGAAAGAGGTTGAGAGTGGGAAGTGTTGGACGAAGAGAGAAGAGGTCTGTCATATATCACACACAGCAAGCTTATTCTGGATCATCGAAACTGCTTCTCACTCTTCTCCACCTTTTTGCCAGACATTCCTAATTCCAGAATAGGGGATGGAAACAGATAGCAAAGGTTAGCATTAGGAGGGGTTGTGATTGCTGATCCCACGGGTGGGACTGGCAGTTCATGAGTGACTGCATGTGGAGTTTTTCTTGCCAAACCAAGAATGTTGTGGTAGTGGGATTACTGATAAATGAGGAAACATAGATAGAAACATAGAAAATAGGTGCAGGAGTAGGCCATTCGGCCCTTCGAGCCATCACCGCCATTCAATATGATCATGGCTGCTCATCCAACTCAGTATCCTGTACCTGCCTTCTCTCCATACCTCCTGATCCCTTTAGCCACAAGGGCCACATCTAACTCCGTCTTAAATATAGCCAATGAACTGGCCTCATCTACCTTCTGTGGCAGAGAATTCCACAGATTCACCACTCTCTGTGTGAAAAATGTTTTCCTCATCTTGGTCCTAAAGGAATTCCCCCTTATCCTTAGACTGTGACCCCTTGTTCTGGACCTCCCCGACATCGGGAACAATCTTCCTGCATCTAGCCTATCCAACACCTTAAGAATTTTGTAAGTTTCTATAAGGTCCCCCCTCAGTCTTCTAAATTCTAGCGAGTACAAACCGAGTCTATCCAGTCTTTCAGCATATGAAAGACCTGCCATCTCTGGAATCAGTCTGGTGAACCTTCTCTGTACCCCCTCTATGGCAAGAATGTCTTTCCTCAGATTTGGAGACCAAAACTGTACGCAATACTCCAGGTGTGGTCTCACCAAAACTCTGTACAACTGCAGTAGAACCCCCCTGCTCCTATACTCAAATCCTTTCGCTATGAATGCTAACATACCATTTGCTTTCTTCACTGCCTGCTGCACCTGCATGCCTACTTTCAATGATTGGTGTACCATGACACCCAGGTCTCGTTGCATCTCCCCTTTTCCTAATCTGCCACCATTCAGATAATAGTCTACCCTCCTATTTTTGCCACCAAAGTGGATAACCTCACATTTATCCACAGTATACTGCATCTGACATGCATTTGCCCACTCACCCAGCCTATCCAAGTCACCTTGCAGCCTCCTAGCATCCTCCTCATACCTAACACTACCCCCCAGCTTAGTGTCATCCGCAAACTTGGAGATGTTGCATTCAATTCCCTCGTCCAAATCATTAATATATATTGTAAATAGCTGGGGTCCCAATACTGAGCCTTGCGGTACCCCACCAGTCACTGCCTGCCATTCTGAAAAGGACACGTTTACTCCTACCCTTTGCTTCCTGTCTGCCAGCCTGTTCTCTATCCACATCAATACTGAACCCCCAATACTGTGTGCTTTAAGTTTGTATACTAATCTCAAAAAAGTAATTATGACAAAAGTCAAAAGGAAAAAAGTAATTCTGCTACAAGGCCACAAACATTGGTGTAATGAGCTAATGGATCCATCCTTCAAGCCATAACATTAGTTCAGGCAACCTGGTGATCAGATATGAGTATTAAAAAATAAATAAACTTAGCTTAAAAATATTTTACCCATCAGCCGAGAGGCATATTTATCATTTTCCTCCAACCTTCCTTCATTGTAAACCAGAAGTGGCCAGATTAGTTTATTTTATATGTTTGCCACCATCGTCCTGTGCAGATTGGAACATTAACATTATATGAAAAGTGCTATGAAGTTGATGATCAATTGTTGAAAATGTTACACACTTTAGACTTTGGAAATTACTTTGAGTGTGGAATTTATCTGTGACTTGTGATAAGTTGGAGCAATTTCTTAGGAACTGTTCACTCCACACTCCCAGATTAAAACTTACACAGTGACATATCCTTACTGCTTACCTCCAGCAGCAAGCAAACATAAAACAAAAATGACTTAATCCAAGAAAATTACATATAATCTATCATCTAGGTTACCATATTTATGATACACATCTAACGAGAAATTACAGCAACATTACACTGAAATGTTGCTCCTATAATCATTCAGATTCAAAGTACAATTTGGTGTTCCTACACAACAGCATAATATATTTACAACAACTTTGGTAAATCCACAGGGAAATTCCATTGGAAGATGTGCTGAATTCATTTGTAGTGAGCGGCATCACATAAATTCTCTCTGGAAAATTCAGAAATGACGGCAATTTGTACTTTCTATTTTAAGACCGAACTGCGAAGTGATGTCAAATAGGGGTAGGACATGTAGAATAAATGGTAGGGCACCCAAGAATGTTGATGAGCAGAGAGATCCAGTGGTGCAAGTGTATTGTTCCTTGAAAGAAGCAACTTGGGTGGATGGAGTGGTGGAGAAAGCATATGGTACAATGTATTAAAAAGGAACTGCAGATGCTGGTTTATACCAAAGATAGACACAAAGTGGTTCAGGCAGCATCTCTGGAGAAAATGGATAGGTGATGGTTTGAGGAACTTTCAGACTAGAGTGGAGAGGGGGACTGCAGGCAAGTTGCTTCCAATCCTCCCCCACCCCCTCCCAAAAGGAACTAGGGTCCCGACCTGAAATGTCACCTATCTATTTTCTCCAGAGATGCTGCCTGACCTGCTGAATTACTCCAGCGGTTTATATCTATCCAAACCATATTACATGCTTGCCTCCAAAACATTGCAAAACACTGGTTAGGCAACAGTTCAGAGATGGTCAGCACGGTATGGGTTGGATTTGGTTGCACTGGATAGTGTATAAGAGATTCACCACAACATTACTTGGATAAGAGGACTTTAGTTATAGCGTCATGAGTTAGGCTGAACTTATTTTCCCTGGAATGAAGAAGACTGTGGAATGACCTGCATACTTCATGCAGCATTGTGAGAGGCATAGATAAGTAAGACAGCCCGATGTTTTCCCATGTATTGCTATCAGAAACAAGAGAGTAAAGGTTTATGGTGTTAAGAAGGAGTTTTAAAGAGGAACTGAGGGAAGGTTTTTTTTTTACACAGAGAGTAGTTGATATCTGGAATGGGCTAACAGGGATGGTGGTGGAACCAGATACATCATGATATTTAGGAGGCATTCAGACAGATGCTAAAATAGGCAATGCAAAAAAGGATACAGTCCAAATGTAGGCATGAGATTAGTGTAAATGGACCATACAATTAGCAAGGACTTGATGGGTATAGGGTCTGTTTCTGTGATGTACAACTCCATGAGTCAATTTATCTTATTTTAGAGAAGCATTAAAGGTGATAATTCAGTGCGAGTGAAACATTGCTCCGAAAAAATGAGCAGCCGACTCAGCAAGCTTCCTAGTTAGAAGCAGAAACATTTTGTATTGATTCATTAAAATGTAAGTCTGTTTTTGTTTTTGAAAGTAACATTTCAAGTTCAAGTTCAAGTGAGTTTATTGTCACGTGTCCCTGATAGGACAATGAAATTCTTGCTTTGCTTCAGCACAACAGAACATAGTAGGCATTGACTACAAAACAGATCAGTGTGTCCATACACCATGATATAAATATATACACACATGAATAAATAAACTGATAAAGTGCAAATAACAGATAATGCGTTATTAATGTTCAGAGTTTTGTCCGAGCCAGGTTTAATAGCCTGATGGCTGTGGGGAAGTAGCTATTCCTGAACCTGGTTGTTGCAGTCTTCAGGCTCCTGTACCTTCTACCCGAAGGTAGCAGGGAGATGAGTGTGTGGCCAGGATGGTGTAGGTCTTTGATGATACTGCCAGCCTTTTTGAGGCAGCGACTGCGATAAATCCCCTCGATGGAAGGAAGGTCAGAGCCGATGATGGACTGGGCAGTGTTTAATACATTTTGTAGTCTTTTCCTCTCCAGGGCAATCAAGTTGCCGAACCAAGCCACGATGCAACCGGTCAGCAAGCTCTCTACTGTGCACCTGCAGAGGTTAGAGAGAGTCTTCCTTGACAAACCGACTCTCCGTAATCTTCTCAGGAAGTAGAAGCGCTGATGTACTTTCTTAATAATTGCATCAGTGTTCTCGGTATCAGGATGCGGTTTCAGGATGCACGATTGGAGTGATTTGAAGCCTAATAGTTTAATTTAGTTTATTATCGCGTGTTGCATGCGGTCCAGTCAGCGGAAAGACCATTCGTGATCACAGCATGTTTTGGGAACAGCTTCATCCAAGACCACAAGAAATTGCAGAGAATTGTGGACGCAGCCTAGGCCATCATACAATCCAACCTCACATTAATTGACTCTATCTTCACTTCACGCTGCCTCGGCAAGGCAACCAGCATAATCAAGGATGAGTCTCACCCCTGGTCACTCCCTCTTCGGACTAACTTTACTATATGGCAAAAAGAGTAACTTCAGAAGAACATGATGACTTTGGCTTTATTGCACATCAATACTATTTTGTCATGCTCTACCTGAGTTTATTGAGGAAATATTCATAGGACTTGATTGAAAAGATTGGTAATCAGTTATTATTTCATCAATTCAATAATTAGGATGGTAGAAAATAACTTAAATGCATCGAATAACTTAAATAGATGTTTTGAGCGATTTCGATGGGATGGGTTATATCCGTCAAAATCGCGATACAATCGTTGTATAATCACGCACTATGGGGTGCAGTGCAAGATATGTGGAATCTCTGTTGCTCCAGTCTATACCAATTGGGTTCCTTTAGGCAGCTTGAAACCTCATGATAACTGCAAGTGAAATGTCATCTCCACAATGTTCTGACAGTATTGCTCATCCTTCCGAAACTGCCATTGACAATCTCATTCAGTCCATTTCATTTATATTCCTAAAATAAATATTCGTTTGATAGTTTCATTAAATTACTTCAATCTAACTCACCGATTTTATAATTCATTAAAAAAAGGTAAAGATTAGTGAAGACAAATGTCTTCTCCTTACAGTCAGAAGCAGGAAAATTTATAGTGGGGAATAAGGAAATGGCAGAGAAATTAATCAGATAGTTTTGTTCTGTCTTCATGGAAGGAGACATAAATAACACCCGAGAGATGCTTGGGGACCAAGAGGAGGAATAAAAGTAAATTGGTATTAGTTGAATAATAGTGCTTGAGAAACTAAATGCATTAAAAGTTGATCAATCATCAGGCTTTATAATCTGCGTCCCAGAGTATTAAACAATGTGGCTGTTGAAATAGTGGATGCAGTGGCAATCATCTGCTGAACTTGGGTAGATTAAGGGACAGTTTCTGCAGTTGGCAGGTGGCAAACGTATCCCCAAAAAAGGATGGGAAGAGAAGGCATGGATCTATAGACTGGCTAACCTGACATGAGTAATAGGGAAAAATGCTAGAGTCTATAATAAAGCTTGTGATAAAAGACTATTAAAAAATATCAAGGGGCCAGAAAAAAAATCAATATAGATTTATGAAAGGAAAATGGTTTTTGACAAAACTCCTGAAGTGTTTTGAGGATGTAGCTGGTAGAATAGATAAGGGAGAACCAGAGGATATGCTGTGTTTATACTTTCAGAAGGTCTTCAGGTCATGAAACACAGTACCCATTTAGTCCAAAGATGCATAAAGTATATTTTCTAGACAATACTAATATTTATATCCATGTGTAATCTCTAAATGTCGCTGTTTATGCTCCTTTTCATTCTAGACACAATCTAACAAAAATAAATTCACCACCTTTCTTGAAAATTTCGATTTTTTAACTTCACTTAAGAACATTTCTTAACTTCACTCATAAATAGACACGCTACATCTTTACAGTTAGTCCAGTCTCTCCCATCAGAGTTTATCGTGCCAGTGTCTCATCAGTTGAATTTCTTCAGCCCATTCACTGCGCCTAACTCAAGGAATTAAACAAAGTTTATTTATGTTGAAATATATGGAAATATATGTATGTTTAATATGTACAATATGTGTACGTATATGTACATAAATAAAATGCATGTAGTTATTTGGCCAGGGAAGAATGTGGAACCATTATAGGAAGAATGTTTTTGGTGGAAATATAGCAAGACTTTATTAGATTAAATTTGAGGATTAGTGAGTTGTTCCGTGAAAACTGAATGAATGTGATCACGATTCATTGGAGTTCAGAAAAATGAGAGATGAAAACATTGCGATTCTGAGAGGGACAGACCAGGCAGATACTGAGAGGCTCAAAATGCTGGAGTAACTCAGCAGGTCAGGCAGCATCTCTGGAGAAAAGGAATAGGTGATGTTTCGGGTCGGAACCTTTCCTCAGACCCAAAGTAGAACTTCAGTAGACTTCTAGTGAGAGGCTGTTCACTGCAGCTGGATGTGGAAGCTTGGGATAAAGTCTCAAGCGTAAGGGGGTGGCTGTTTAGAAACAAAATGGGAATAATCCTTTTCATGACTTAGATTGCAGTCCTTGAGGGAGCTGTATACATTTGGTTATAATGTACATTGTGAGGGAGATGTTTGAACTCAAAGAGAATCAGACCATATGTTGCAAGTGAGTTTGAGGTACAGAATCAGCCATGGTTTAGTTGGAAGTGGGAAGATGCCTACTCCTGCTTCTATTTCTTCCCTAGTCTCAGTTTTTTTGGGGGCAGAGTTTTTGGTAGATGTTTAGTGTGCTCAAGGAAGTTTCTTAAGGCAATGTTTCCAAAGGGAAAAGAGGAATAATCATGACATTTATTATTAATCAAATTAATCATGACATTAATCAAAATAAAATGCTTCTGATTCTGTGGGAACTGCCTGCATTTCCACATTCCTCATTTAACTGAACATGTTTACACACATAACTGTCAGCAACTTTAGATTTCTATGCAGAATCCATAGTTGCTGTTAGTCATTCACCACTGTTCTTGATCAGTGTTCTGACTCTAAACATCTGTGCCACATCTGTGCCTCTGCAGAGATCGTCCGTGGTGCATGCCTCTCCGCCGCTAGTCAGTAGGTGGGCCATTGTCTGCACCTCTCCACAGTTGCACTTGTCAGAAGTATGGTATCGTCATAGTCATACAACGTGAAAACAGGCTCTTCGGCCCAACTCGTCCATGCCAACTAAGATGCCCTTTTCAAGGTAGTCCCATTTGACACCCATTGCCTATATCCCTGTAAAACTTTCCTCTCCATATATGAATCCAGAAGTCTTTTAAATGCTGTCATTGCACCTGCCTCATCTACTTCATCTGTCAACTCTTTTAATCTAACCATCATCCTCCGAGTTAAAAAGTTGCCACTCAGGTTTTTTTTAAATCTGTCCCCTCTCACCTTAAACCTATGTCCTCGAGTTTTTGATGTTCCTACCCGGAGAAAAAGACACTGTGAGTTCATGATTCCCCTCATGATTTTATGCATCTTTATAAGGTCACACATCAATCTCCTGTACTCCAGGGAATAAAGTCTTAGCCTTTCTAACCTTGCCCTGTAGATCAGGGCTTTTAGTCCTGGAAACATCTTGTAAGTCTTCTCTGCAATTGTTTCAGCTTAATGGCATCTTTCCTATACCAGGGAGTCCAAAACTGAACACAATTCCCCAAGTATGACTTAATCATCGTCTTGCACAATTGTAATATAACTTACCAATTTCCTAAGAGTAGATCAAGCTTTGCACACTCCCTTGACGGGCTCTCTACATATTGCCTGAAGAAACTTCCTTGAGCACACTGAACAAATTCCACCGTATCTAAATCGTTAGCACTATGGCAGTCCCAGATTATAATTGGGAATTCAAAATCACATTTTATGACAGCCTTATTAGTCATGCAACTATCTGCAATCTCTCTGCATATGTATTACTCTCATTCCCATTGACAATTTGGGGGCTTATAGTACTATCAGAGCAAGATGGATATCTCCTTGTTATTGTTTAAGAAGGAACTGCAGATGCTAGAAAATCGAAGGCAGACAAAAGTGCTGGAGAAACTCAGCGGGTGCAGCAGCATCCATGGAGCGAAGGAAATAGGCAACGTTTCGGGCCGAAACCCTTCTTCAGTCTGATGAATGGTTTCGGGCCGAAACGTTGCCTATTTCCTTCGCTCCATAGATGCTGCTGCACCCGCTGAGTTTCTCCAGCACTTTTGTTTACCCTCTCCTTGTTATTGCTCAGCTCCACTCCTACAGACTCATCGGACTTTCCTTCAATAATGCCATCTCGGACTACTACCATTGTCTCCTTACAAATAGAGCAACTCCCCTTTCTCTTTTACCACCACCTCTATTTCCCCTTTAGCATCTGTGCCTTCCTTGGCAAGATTACCATAGCAGCCATCATTGTTAAATGCTTTTGTATCAGAGACATCCAGTGAGTCTTGTAAACCGATATATCAACAAAATCCAAATCCTAGGAAAGATATATTGTGTTAAATTGTACCCATCTTGGCACTGCCCCACAGCTCCCTGACAATATTAATGGGAGGTAAGTCTACCTTAGCTTTGCCTCCTGTCAGGCCATTCCAGGAGCAGGATGTCAGAGTGTATCCCTTCGACTGTGAGGCCTTCCTATAACATACTTCTGAAGTTCAGAAGCAGGTCCAGGACAATTGGACCTGGCATCATTCCAATGTTCATAAAGGCAATGAGTTGCAGAGTGGTCCTAAACGAGGCACAATTCACCACAATATATCTTCCCTTGGGAATGGCTGTTCCAATTTTGTTATCACTTTGAAATATGGTCATCATTGGTTTATTCAGTTTCAGGTTATCCACTGCAATTTCCAAATCAGCAAATCTAAACAATTATAAGTAGATATATGGAAAAAGCTGCCTCAGCCTCTGCAAACAAACCTCCAGATCACCTAAACAATTGTGGGCATAGAAAATGTGAAAGCTCAGAGCTAATTTCACAACATCGATGACACAAAAGAGTTTATATCTTTGCACTTGTGCTGTTATTGCACCTGGAATAGATCTGGAGAAAGAGTCTAGTTCCAATGGATTGTAACTATTAGAGAGGCTTTATTTGTGTATTTTGAATTAGAGGTGAGGATATAATTAATCCATGATCTAGAGTGGAATTGTTCAAGTGAAAATAGAATCAAAACCCAATCAGTCAAAGCAAAATATTGATATTGATGTCCGCAACAGATTTTCTGAAATATGTTGTATATTAAACTTAGCAATGCATCAAATATTTAATACTTATTTCAATGGGGGCCTATTTAATAATCTGCTTTATTCTGAGAATAATTCATGGCTCTCTCTTGATCTCTTGAAACCATTGTTGATTAATAACTTTATCATTGTACAGATGCCTCTTTTGTTTCAATTCAAACTTTATAACAAGAGGGATAGCTTAATTTGATTGAAGAAACATTCTATTTTCTTCTTCACTTTATCACCATACATGTTGTAAGATGCCCGAGGGTGTATTGTTTGATGCACTCCACATAAAATGTGATTTCTCTGTGATATTGCAGGCTTCCGTAACACCAGTAGTATACTAATGCATCCAACAATCACAAAGAAACATTTCTCGGGAAGACTCCCGAGTGCACCCGCTACAGTTTTACTCTTGATTAAAGCACAATAAAAGGTGCACACTTTATGGAAGGCTCATCGAGGAACTGAGAACAAATCAACCTCTCTATATATGATGTTCCTCTTGGCAAGGAAATCTATTGGAAATCTACTGTCATCACATATGGCCTCATACTTCAGAGAACGGGGATTCCCCTCCCCCACTATAGACGAGGCTCGCACCAGGGTCTCCTCCATACCCCGCAACACAGCCCTCTCTCCCCATTCGCAAACAGGGCAGAGTACCCCTGGTCCTCACCTTTCACCCCACCAGCCGGCAAATACAACACATAGTCCTCCGCCAGTTTCGCCACCTCCAACGTGACCCCTCCACGCGCCACATCTTTCCATCCCCCCCCCCCCGTCTGCCTTCTGCAAAGACCGCTCCCTCCGCAACTCCCTTGTCAATTCTTCCCTTCCCTCCTGCTCCACCCCTTCCCCGGGCACTTTCCCTTGCAACCGCAAGAAATGCTACACTTGTCCCTTCACCTCCCCCCTCCTTTCAGGGACCCAAGCAGTCCTTCCAGGTCCGACAGAGGTTCACCTGCACCTCCTCCAACCTCATCTACTGCATCCGCTGCTCCAGATGCCAGATGATCTATATCGGTGAGACCAAGCGGAGGCTTGGCGATCGTTTCGCCGAACACCTCCGCTCGGTCCGTATTAACCAACCCGATCTCCCGGTGGCTCAGCACTTCAATTCCCCCTCCCATTCTGTATCAGATCTCTCAGTCCTGGGCCTCCTCCACGGCCAGAGTGAGCAACACCGCAATTTGGAGGAACAGCACCTCATATTCCGCATGGGGAGTCTGCATCCTTTGGGATTGAACATTGAATTTTCTCAATTCTGTTAACCCTTGCTGTCTCCTCCCCTTCCCACCTCTCCCTCAGCCCTCGGGCCCTGGCATTCCCTCTCTCTCTGTCTCCCCCCCCCCCCCCACCCCAGTCGCACCAACTTCTCATTTTCACACCACAAACAACTTACAATGGCTTGTTCCCTTTATCATCGATTCTTTTTTGCATATCTTTCATTCATTGTTCTTTATCTCTCCACATCACCGTCTATATCTCTCGTTTCCCTGATCCCTGACCAGTCTGAAGAAGGGTCTCGACCCGAAACGTCGCCCATCTCCTTCGCTCCTTAGATGCTGCTGCACCCGCTGAGTTTCTCCAGCCTTTTGTGTAGCCAAGGAAATCTATTATATTGCTTCCCTAATCTGGTCCTTGTGTGACTGTAGACCTGTGATTGATATTTAACTGCATAGCAAGTTAGTTTTAAACAAAATAAGAATGAAACCACAGAGGCCCCTATTCATTGACTCAGGATGTGGATGCAGTCAAGTATTTTTCCAACTATGCCATCTTTTCAAAGTTCTCATTGCCAATTCCTGTGAGCCGATGAATGAATTGAGTGCGTTGTTCCACAGACCAGTCAAGCAACACTCTGACAGTCTCACTCACAGTATTGCATCTTCAATTAACATTCCAGCATCCTTCGTAACAAGAATAAGCTGCTTTACAGCCCTGGGTGGGGCCCTATCTAGAGATTGTGTGCAGTTTGGGTCAATGTATTTGATAAAGGGTGCTCTCGCTTTGGAGGGAGAGTAACAATGGTTCATTGAATTGACTATGGCCTTATATATAGTTCCCCCATTTCAGGACACCATAATTTCTGGGACACATGGATTCACGTGCGTTAGTAATTGCTCAGGTGTGTTTGAATGCCTCCTTAATGCAGGTTTAAGAGAGTTCTCAGCATCTGCTCTTTCCTCCAGTCTTTCCATCACCTTTGGAAATATTTATTGCTGTTTATCAACATGAGAACTAAAGTTGTGCCAATGAATGTCTAAGAAGCCATTATGAGACTGAGAAACAAGAATAAAACTGTTAGATACGTCAACCAAATCTTGGCTCACCGAAATCAACTATTTGGAACATCATTAAGAAGAAAGAGAGCACTGGTGAACTTACTAACCGCAAAGGGACTGGCAGGCCAAGGTAGACCTCCACAGCTGACGACAGAATAATTCTCTCTATAATAAAGAAAACTCCCCAAACACCTATCCGACAGATCAGAAACACTCTTCGGGATTCATATGTGGGTTTGTCAATGACCACTGTCCGCAGAAGACTTCATGAACAGAAATACAGAGGCTACACTGCAAGATGCAAACCACTGGTTAGCCGCAAAAATAGGATGGCTAGGTTACAGTTTGCCAAGAAGTACTTATAAGAGCAACCACAGTTCTGAAAAATGGTCCTGTGGACAGATGAGACGAAGATTAACATATCAGAGTGATGGCAAGAGCAAAGTATGGAGGAGACAAGGAATTGTCCAACATCCAAAGCATATCACTCATCTGTGAAACACAGTGGTGGGGGGTGTTATGGCCTGGCATGTATGACTACTGAAGGTACTGACTCACTTATCTTCACTGCTGATGGAAGTAGCATAATGAATTCTGAAGTGTATAGACACATCCTACCTGTTCAAGTTCAAACACATGCTTCAAAACTCATTGGCTGGCGGTTCGTTCTACAGCAAGACAATGATCACCAAACACACTGCTAAAGCAACAAAGGAGTTTTTCGAAGTTAAAAAATTGTAAATTCTTGAGTGGCCATGCCAATCACCTGATCTGAACACAATTGAGCATGCCACTTATATGCTAAAGAGAAAATTGAAGGGGACTAGCCCCCAAAACAAGCATAAGCTAAAGATGGCTGCAATACAGGCCCGGCAGAGCATCACCAGAGAAGACACCCAGCAATTGGTGATGCCCATGAATCGCAGACTTCAACCAGTCATTGCATGCAAACGATATGCAACAAAATACTAAACATGGCTACTTTGATTTACATTACATGGCTGTGTCCCAAACATTATGGTGCCCTGAAAAGGGGTGGGGGGGGGGGGGGGGGGGGGGGGGGGGGGGGGGGGGGGGGGGGGGGGGGGGGGGGGGGGGGGGGGGCGGGGGGACTATGTATAAACACTGCAGTAATTTCTACATGGTGAAACCAAAATGTATAAAAAGAGCCTTTATTAAAATTTGACAATGTGCACTTTAACCATTTGTGATTTTTTTTCTATTACAAATCTCAAATAGTGGAGTACAGAGGCAAATAAATAAATTATGGGTCTTTTCCCCAAACATTAAGGAGGTCACTGTATAAAATGATACTGGATAAAATGTAGGGGGGAATGCTCCCAATGGTTGTGAGAGTCCAGAACTGGGGTATTAGCTTCAGAAATGTTTTCACAACAAACTGCAGGTGCTGGAATCGTGTGTAGAACACAAAATGCTGGAGTAACACAGCGGGTCGCTCCAGCACTTTATGATATGTATTATGTTGTGCGGCATGAAAGAGGTCAGATTCAGAACAGGTCTGGAAAAGAAAAGCTAGGCAAACATGCGATGCTGTCGGCCGTCATCAATAATAGAATCGATCTCCACTACAATATGTAATTTGATCTGAGAACATGATGTGCTGAAATACTCAGCATGTGAGGCAGCATCTGTCCAAGAGAAACCGTTAATATTTAGGATCCAAAACTCTTTGCCAGAATGGGGAGAAAAAAAAAACTGGGTTTTCTTAGCGATATCTTTATTGTGTTAATGATTAAAAAAATAATAATTTATTGAGAACCCTAATTGTGGTTCTCTGAAAGCTAAGTCCAGGATCCAAGAATGAATGGCCAAAATAAAACCTGAATGTTTTCAGCCTATCTAACTGGTGAAATAGCATTTAATGGATACATTCCCTTCAAGGTGGATCTTGACTTTTTTCCTTGGAACATTAACACACACAATACTTCCAATAGATAAATTAAAATTATTTGGATCAGTGTGAACTAAGCAATTTATAATGGGTTTAGTAATGTATTTAATTGACTTTTTCACCATGAAAGCAAATATTTTCTCCCCTTTATCAGCGACTAATTTTAACAGTTTAATTTAACCATATAACCATATAACAATTACAGCACGGAGACAGGCCCTCTCGGCCCTTCCAGTCCGTGCCGACCATTTGTTTTCCCCTAGTCCCATCTACCTGCACTCAGACCATACCCCTCCATTCCCTTC
Organism: Okamejei kenojei; assembly: GCA_035221665.1. Taxonomy (NCBI): domain Eukaryota; kingdom Metazoa; phylum Chordata; class Chondrichthyes; order Rajiformes; family Rajidae; genus Okamejei; species Okamejei kenojei. The sequence goes on from CM069146.1 coordinate 42,172,052, forward strand.
ACGTCCATATACCTATCCACTTTACTTTTAAATGTTAAAATCGATCCTGCCTCCACCACCTCTGCTGGAAGCTCATTCCACACAGCCACCACCCTCTGAGTAAAGAAGTTCCCCCTCACGTTACCCCTAAACTTCTGTCCCTTAATTCTCATGTCATGCCCTCTTGTTTGAATCTTCCCTACCCTCAATGGGAAAAGCTTATCCACGTCAACTCTGTCTATCCCTTTCATCATTTTAAAGACCTCAATCAAGTCACCCCTTAACCTTCTGCGCTCCAAAGAATAAAGACCTAACTTGTTCAACCTTTCTCTGTAACATAGTTGCTGGAACCCTGGCAACATTCTAGTAAAATCTCCTCTGTACTCTCTCTATTTTATTGACATCCTTCCTATAACTAGGCGACCAAAATTGTACACCATACTCCAGAATTGGTCTTACCAATGCCTTGTACAATTTTAACATTACTTCCCTACTCCTATATTCAATGCTCTGATTTATAAAGGCCAGCACACCAAAGGCTTTCTTTACCACCCTATCTACATGCGATTCCACCTTCAGGGAACTATGCACAGTTATTCCTAGATCCCTCTGTTCCACAGCATTCCTCAATTCCCTACCATTTACCATGTACGTCCTATTTTGATTTGTCCTGCCAAGATGTAGCACTTCACACTTATCAGCATTAAACTCCATCTGCCATCTTTCAGCCCACTTTTCCAAATGGCCCAAATCTCTCTGTAGACTTTGAGAATCTACTTCATTATCCACAATACCACCTATCTTAGTATCATCTGCAATACTTACTTATCCAATTTTCCACCCCATCATCCAGATCATTGATGTACACGACAAACAAACAGTGGACCCAACACAGATCCCTGAGGCACCCCACTGGTCACCGGCTTCCAACCTGACAAACAGCCATCCACCATTACTCTCTGACATCTCCCATTCAGCCACTGTTGAATCCATCTTGCTACTCCGCCATTAACACCCAAAGATTGAACCTTCTGAACCAACCTTCCATGGGGAACCTTGTCAAAGGCCTTACTGAAATCCATATAGACAACATCCACTGCTTTACCCTCATCAATTTCCCTAGTTACCGCTTCAAAAAATTCAAGAAGGTTTGTCAAACATGACCTTCCAGGCACAAATCCATGTTGACTGTTCCTGATCAGACCCTGTTTATCCAGATGCTTATATATATTATCTCTAAGTATCCTTTCCATTAATTTGCCCACCACTGACATCAAACTAATAGGTCTATAATTGCTAGGTTTATTCTTTGAACCCTTTTTAAACAATGGAACAACATGCGCAGTACGCCAATCCTCCGGCACTATTCCCGTTTCTAATGACATTTGAAATATTTCTGTCATAGCTCCTGCTATTTCTACACTAACTTCCCTCAATGTCCTAGGGAATATCCTGTCAGGACCTGGAGACTTATCCACCTTTATATTTTTCATGTGTGTCACAAAATATAACTGTGGTTCTTTAGGTTGTAATGGTTTTAATGAATACTGACTGACTTTCTTGTTCAGTTAAGACTATTTGATTTTCCAGTATTGTTGAATTTCCAGTATTACCACAGCAAATATAAAAGTACTTATTTGGCTATAATGTGCTCCAAAATGTTCTCAAGTCCTGAAATGCACTATATCGAGTCTTTCCTGATCTAATGATAGGCACTGTGTTAGTGACTTGAGCTCTGACCAGCTGATCTGTTCATCCACGGAACAAAATGAGCACACAATAATATGGCACATGTAAACCTGTTCCTCCATTTTGTACAGTGTTGAAAACCAATGAAGAAAAAGTTTGCTGACACTTTAATGATGTAAATTAACATAGAAAATAGGAGCAGGAGGAGGCCATTCGGCCCTTCGAGACAGCACTGCCATTCATTGTGATCATGGCTGATTGTCCCCAATCAATAACCCGTGCCTGCCTTCTCCCAATATCTCTTGATTCCACTAGCCCCTAGAGCTCTATCTAACCCTCTCTTAAATCCATTAGTGATTTTGCCTCCACTGCCCTCTGTGGCAGGGAATTCCACAAATTCACAACTCTCTGGGTGAAAACGTTTTTTCCTCACCTAAGTCTTAAATGGCCTCCCCTTTATTCTAAGACTGTGGCCCCTGGTTGTACGCGCCCAACATTGGGAACATTTTTTCCTGCATCTAGCTTGTCCAGTCCTTTTATAATTTTAAATGTTTCTATAAGATCCCCCCTCATCCTTCTAAACTCCAGTGAATACAAGCCTAGTCTTTTCAATCTTTCCTCATATGTCAATCCCGCCATCACGGGGATCAATCTCGTGAACCTACGCTGCACTGCCTCAATCAAAAGGATGTCCTTCCTCAAATTAGGAGACCAAAACCGTACACAATACTCCAGATGTGGTCTTACCAGAGCCCTATACAACTGCAGAAGAGCCTCTTTACTCCTATACTGAAATCCTCTTGTTATGTATGCCAACATTCCATTAGCTTTCTTCACTGCCTGCTGTACCTGCACGCCAACTTTCAGTGACCGGTATACAAGGACGCCCAGGTCTCGCTGCACCTCCCCCTTACCTAACCTAACCCCATTGAGAAAATAATCTGCCCCCTTGTTTTTGCCGCCAAAGTGGATAACCTCACATTTATCTATATTATACAGCATCTGGCATGCATCTGCCCACTCACTCAACCTGTCCAGGTCACCCTGCAACCTCCTAACATCCTCTTCACAGTTCACACTGCCACCCAGCTTTATGTCATCCGCAAACTTGCTAGTGTTGCTCCTAATTCCCTCTTCCAAATCATTAATATATATGGTAAACAGTTGCGGCCCTAACACCGTGCCTTGTGGCTCGCCACTGCCTGCCATTCTGAAAAGGACCCATTCACTCCTACTCTTTGTACCAATTTTCTATCCACATCAACACCCTACCCACAATACCATGTGCTCTAATTTTAGTCACCAGTCTCCCGTGCGGGACCTTATCAAAGGCTTTCTGAAAGTCTAGATACACTACACCCACTGGCTCCCCTTCATCCATCTTACTTGTCACATCCTCAAAAACTTCCAGAAGATTAGTCAAGCATGATTTTCCTTTCATAAATCTATGCTGACTTGGACTAATCCTTTTACTGCTATCCAAATGCCCCATTATTACCTCTTTAATAATTGACTCCAGCATCTTTCCCACCACCGGTCAGGCTGACTGGTCTGTAATTCCCAGTTTTCTCTCTTGCTCCTTTCTTGAAAAGTGGGATAACATTAGCTATCCTCCAATCCACAGGAACTGACCCTGAATCTATTGAACATTGGAAAATGATCACCAATGCATCCACTATTTCTCGAGCTGCCTCCGTGGGGACCCTGGGATGCAGACCATCAGGCCCAGGGGATTTACATTCCATCAGTCCGATTAGCCTACCCAATACTATTTCTCGCCTAATGAAATTGTATTTTAGTTCCTCTACCCCCTTAGATCCTCTGTCCTCCAGTACTTCTAGGAGATTGTGTCTTCCTTAGTGAAGACAGATCCGAAGTACCTGTTCAACTCTTCTGCCATTTCCTTGTTGCCATAATTATTTCACCCATATCTGCCTTCAAGGGATCCACATTTGACTTTGCTTTTCTGTTTCCCTTAACATATCTGAAGAGGCTTTTATTGTCCTTCTTTATATTCCTGGCCAGCTTCCCCTCGTACTTCATCTTTTCAGCCCGTATTGCCCTTTTTGTTTCCTTTTATTGTCCTATGAAAGTTTCCCAATCCTCTGGCTTCCAGCTACTCTTTGCTGTGTTATACATCTTTTCTTTTAGTTTTATTCTATTCCTAACTCCTCTTGTCAGCCACAGTTGCCTCCTACTCCCCTTAGAATCTTTCTTCCTTTTTGGAATGAAATGATCCTGCATCTTCCGGATTATGCCCAGAAATTCCTGCCATTGCTTTTCCACCGTCATTCCTGCTAGGATCCCTTTCCAGTATACTTTGGCCAGCTCCTCCCTCGTGCCTTCATAGTCCCATTTGTTCAACTGCATCACTGACACTTCCGATTTAACGTTCTCCTTCTCAAATTGCAGATTAAAACTAATCATATTATGATCATTACCTCCAAGCAGTTCCTTTACCTCTAGTGCTCTTATCAAATCTGGTTCATTGGACAACACTAAATCCAGAATTGCCTTTTCTCTGGTCGGCTCCATTAGAAGCTGCTCTGAAGTAAAATCCATCTCGGAGGCTACAAACTCTCTTTCTTGGGGTCCTGAACCAACCTAATTTTCCACGTCTACCTGCATATTGAAATCCCCCATCACCACAGTGGCATTACCTTTGTTACATGCCAGTTTTAACTCCTGCTGCAACTTACACCCTACATCTGGGCTACTGTTTGGGGATCTGTAGATAACACCAATTAGTGTTTACTTGCCTTTGCAATTCCTCAGCTCAATCCACAGTGACTCTACCTCAATCCCTATGTCTTCCCTTGCAAGGATTTGAATTTCATCCCTCACCAGCAGAGGTACCCCCCCTGCTCTGCACACCTGCCTGTCCTTTCTATAGGATGTATAACCCTGAATATTACGTTCCCAGGCCCGATCCTCCTGTAGCCACATCTCAGTAATCCCCACAATGTCATATCTACCAACCTCTAACTGAGTCTCAAGCTCATCTACTTTACTTCTTATACTTCGTGCATTCATATACAATATTTTTTATTCCTTCTGCATCTCACCTTTCGTATCGAACCCTACTACACATGGCCATACTCTCCTCTCCCTTTGTGACCTTTCTTACCGGTTAATTCTGGGGTCATTAACCATCCCTTTACTCTCTTTCCCTTTAACTCTGTCCTCGACTATCTCATTGGACACCCCACCCCCCTTATTCAGTTTAAAACCACCTGTGCAGCAGTGGCAAACCTGCCTGTCAGAATGCCGGTCCCCCACCTGTTAAGGTGCAATCCGTCCCTTTTGTACATTTCCCCTTACTCCAAAACAGATCCCAGTGGTCTAAGAATCTAAATCCCTGCTCCCTGCACCAGTTCCTCAGCCACACATTCAGGTCCTGTATCTCCCTGTTCCTGTTCTCGCCAGCACGAGGAACTGGAAGCAAACCGGAGATAACCACTCTGGAGGTCCTGCCTTTCAGCACTTTTCCGAGCTCTCTAAAGTCACGCTTCAGAATATTCATCCCCTTCTTTCCGACATCGTTTGTGCCAATTAGCTCAAACAGTAGGTTCTCCGACTTCACCTTGAAATCATCTCAAAAGTTTTTTGACACTGATTTATGTTATGGTTGTTTTTCTCTATTTGTACTGCTGTACTTCTTCTCTGTCTCGAACACTACCTTTTGGAAACAGGATTGCTGGTACAGAGATATATTTGCAGGAATTGTTTTTTATAGCATATCGTAAGAAGGTGTCAGTACCTTCTGGAAGCTTTAAAACTGATTTAAGTATGTTGTAAGAATGTATCCATTTTGTAGGAAGGGGAGTTTATAAGAATTAAAATTATCTCTCAGCATTTTCTGTTGTCCGACTACAATATATTGTTGCACATGTCATAGAACTAGCTTGAACGAGTTATTATTGAACGGATGGCGTGGACATAGTTGTCCACAGGGCCTGTTTCCATGCTGTATCTCTAAACATAAAGATATATGCTGTGGGAATATCTATTTTGGACCCTGGCAGCTTCCCCAGGGAAATTATTTGTGATGTAGAGGTATTTCGTTCCTTGGTTAAAGCAAACTCCAGAATGGGGAAATAAACGCTTTTATTTGCAATAACATTTGCAAATCAGTTAATCAGTGTCATTCAAAATCAATATGGGGTCCTCTAATTGTTCACATTAATTATTGACTAGAGATGACTAATCTTCAGTATAGTTATGTTCATGCTTCAGTAAAGCTGCAGGATCAGAAATTTGTCAATGTACATTTCCTTCTGGAAGGAGAAGGCACATATTTATAACTCACGGGCAAGGTTCATTGCACTACAAACGTAATTGTACAATGAAATGCATCTCAAACTGTGCAGACTCCAGTGGAGAAGATGACTTGCCTCTTATGTTCGTGAATGCTGATAGATGATTAAACTGGTAACTGGGGTTGGAAGAAAGGGCTCCAAGAACAGATCTGTCCTGAACAATTGGTGCCGAGCATTTGGGTCCTTAAATCAAAGCTTTCACAAAGATGTTTATCCTTTTGATTTGAAATAATCATGGAGCTGGACCACTGTCCATTTAATTACCACAAGCTGCAGCGACATCAGGACAGGGTAACAGCCCTCCTGAGGACGTGCTCCAGAAGGACAGCACACTGGCGGCAGCGGATGAGTTACTGCCTTACAGCGCCAGAGACCCAGGTTCAAACCTGGCTATGGGTGCTGTCTGCACGGAGTTTGTATGTTCCTCCTGTGACCGCTTGGGTTTTCTCCAGGTGCTCTGATTTAATCCCGCATTCCAAAGATGTGCAGGTTTGTAGGTTAATTGGCATCTGTAAATTGTCTTTAGTGTACAGGATAGGACTAGTGTACGGGTGATCGCTGGTCAGTGTGGACTCAGTGGGCTGAAGGGCCTATTTCCATGGTATCTCGAAACTAAACTAAACCAAACTAAAGGAGCTGCATTTCTAGTTACGCTGGTCAAATACAACGGTGAAAGAAAAAAAGCTTAGAGGTATGTGTGACATAATTTGCAGGGGTAAAGCAAAAAGAGGTGAAATTAGTCTGGTGTGAGCTGGCTGGAACTTGGTTGGCTGAATGGTCTGCTATATTGTAAGGGTAAGAACAAAGAACTAGAACAGTGCAGTACAAGAACAGGCCCTTTGGCCTACAATATATGTGCAGAACATGACGACAAGACCTAGTTGCACATAAACCATTTCCTCCATTTCCTGCATATCCATGTGCCTATACAAAAGCCTCTTAAATGCCACTATCGTATCTGCCTCAACCACCAACCCTGGCAATACATTCCAAGCACTCACCACACAAGAAGCAACCCCGCACGTCTCCTGTAATGTTTGCTCCTCTAACCATAGAGCTATGTCATCTAGTATATGATTTTCCCATCCTGGGAGAAAGGTTCTGTGCGTCTACTATGCCCTGAACCATTTACATTTTATAAATAAACCTTTCCCAGACTTGAAAACATTCCTTCCAGAAGAAAACTAAATATTTTCCATGGCACACAAGTAGGATGATTTTCTGACTGTGACCAGTGCAAGCAAGATTGTCGTGTTCATAATTGATAGGAGCAGAATTAGGCCGTTTGGCCCATTGTCTACTCTGTCATTCAATCATGGCTGATCTATCTCTTCCTCCTAACCCCATTCATCTGCCTTCTCCCCATAACCCCTGACACCCGTACTTTGTCATGCTTTGAATGCAACTCTCAGTAGACAATCTGCAGTTACAAACAACTTTTCCTATGAATATACCTTATTTCAATGAACTGCAATTCTCTTCGCTTTCTAGGGTCTAAAAGAAAACTCATTAAAATAATCATAATGGCACATTGCACAGTTGATGACTTGAGCTTCTTTTATTAAATCCTGCTTCTAAGATCAGAACTCGAGGATGGAGTTGAGATATTCTGATGAAAAACTGTAGTTAATCTCTTCAGTATCCCTTCAACTGCTAGTTACTGTACTAATTTCTCCCACGAGGCAAGTCATTTTAGCTAATAGAAGATTAATAAACTTATTTTTGAAGTGGTCAGATACATTTTAGAATATCACGGTCTGCTAACATGGCATACTGTGGCTGGCATCGAATATAAATTTTATTTTAGTTTCTTCTATGCTTCTGATCAATGGCGAACATTTGGTATCCTTCCCTAAGTGTCAGTGAAGGGAGATTCAAGCAATTTTTTGAAGTAATTAAAATCAGTCACCTTACTTAACTAAATGCAGATCAAATTTACCTTTTGCATATGCATAAATGTATTTTCAAGAACTCTCAACTGCACAAATAAAGTTTTTTTGTCTGATATTGTCATGAATGTCACATGAATTCAATTTTCATGTAACGTAGCACAAGACCTGATAAAGTTGTGTTATTTGTATGTGAAAGAGCAAAAAAAAGTGCATGGGCAATAAGAGTGAACAAAATATTGACTTATTTTGCAATGTTCGAAAATAATCTTGAGATTCTGCATTTGTTCCAACAGTTCCTGAAGCTGAACCTTTGAATGTTGCTGTTGAAATCATGAGCAGTACTTTAGTTAAAGTCAGATGGTATGAAGTACCAAAAGAAAAAATTCACGGACACCTGGGAGGTTATAAGGTAAATTTTCCTCTGCATCATTGTCTAATTGTTCATGTATAGGTCTGCATTGTTCCAGAGCTATTGCGGTTGAAAATGTTCATTAGTTATCTTTAAAAATAGCTTTTTGAATTTAGGTTGCAAGGTACATGTATAATCGTCTTGAATTTTACAGTAAGATAACTCTCGTTATGAATGCTAAATAAGTTGCGAGTGAAATCATGGTAATATATCATTTTCAGCATCATGGGGCATTATGTGCGACCAAGACCCATTTAATTACAAATGAAATATATGGTAGTCATGGAAAAATAGCAAGACTATTCTCATTAAAAAGGCTCCCTCCCGAATCCTTCAATTAAGTAGGATAAAACTTTATTCTGACCCCATTGAAATTTACTTTTGCTGATTCTGCTCTCACTGACCTACAAACAAATTGCCATTGGTACCTCTGAAAAATTGCCTTGTTTTGCCTGCCCCAGGAAGGAACTATATGTGTACATGGATATATTTGGACAGTATTTCTCAAGGTGATAAACGAAACAGGACAATAAACAAAGATGACGTTTTAAAAATAAACTTTGAACTAATCTGCTAAATATCAGCACCAATGCCAACCTGTTTCAGCTTTACTGGAGGCTGGTCACCACCGGTCTGCAAATGAAAGCCCATCACTTTGGAAGTGTCCAATGGAAGGTAGATCATCATATAAGAGGTCTCAAGCTTGGCCATTGGGGATAAATTACATGAAGATATTTTGAGATATTTCTTTGATCACCAATCACCAATTTGAAACAAAGTAATTGGGCATAGATAGAATGAATGCCAACCCACAGTCGCCAATCCACACCTTCTCCCCACACCTTTGGCACCAAATCCAACATGTTTATTTCTGGGATTCTACTGCACGGAGGAGAAATATACATGAATTGGCTGTTGCGAGAAATAATTTGTCTGGTTGCGAAGAATACTGGACTGAATATTCTTCAGAAAATTCTTCTATTCTGAATATTCTGGCTGAGGCAGACACTCTCCAAAGGGAACTGCTCACATTCAGCCCCCTAGCAGGAAGGTATATCCTGCAATCAGGTGGACTTACTGATCCTCTCGAGTGAGCATAGTGCCTCATGTTACTCGCTCTGTCGCAGTACTCTGTTGCCGGACTCTCTGTGGTGTTCAGATTAATACAATCAAAGTGGATTTCTCATAATTCTCCTCAAGTTAATATTGCCACAAGTTTACGGTATGATAAGTTAGAACTTTATTTATCCCAGGAGGGATAATCCCTCATCAATTGAATTGTGATTTATCAACCTAGAGATTCAGAGGAGAACATCATTACTTTATTATTTTAATCAGTGTATTAGAATTTTAATGTTTTTAATGAAGTTCATGGTATATTGATTTATTTTCTTGAGGTCATAAGATCATAAGGGATAGCAGTAGGATTTGGCCATTCGGTCCATCAAGTCTACTCCACTATTCAACCATAGCTGATCTGCGGTTAACTTATAAATAACTTTGTATGTCAAAATGTTTACAAACTCATGTCAAGTCGCACAGGCTTTGACTGGAGTTTACCTTCTTCCCAATACTTACCTCCTGTCAATGTTCATGGTGACATTCTAAGGTCGAGGCTGCAGCACCTCATTAGCCGAGGCCCAGTCGCTGCTGAAGCCTCACCATGTCTTGCTGCCTGACTCCAGGATCAGGAAAGCCAGGATAATTAAACCCGTTGTACAGCACAAGTGTACAAGTGTCAATCGCCAGTTGTGTGCTCACATGATTGAATCCACTGAAAGGAGAGCAGTTGCCACACAACGCCAGTGACCATGGTTCGATCCTGACCTCCGGTGTTGGCAGTGTGGAGTTTGATTGTTCTCCTTGTGACCATGTGCTCTGGTTTGATCGGTAAATTTATTAGCAACTGCAAATTGCCTTATCTGTGGATGGGTGTCAGTAAAATCGGGGAGAGTTGAAGAGAAGGAAGAGTGAATGGGATACAGGAAACGGAGTGGAAAAATGGGACTGAGTTGGAAGGAACTGCAGATGCTGGTTTAAACCGAAGATAGACACAAAAAGCTGAAGTCTCTCAGTGGGTCAGACAGTGTCTCTGGAGAAAAGGAATCAGTGACGTTTCGAAGGGTCTCGACCCGAACATCACTTATTTCTTTTCTCCAGAGATGCTGTCTGACCCGTTGAGTTAATACAGCTTTTTGGATGATACGATATGATACGATAGAACTTTCTTTATCCCAGGAGGGAAATTGATCTGCCAACAGTCATAAAAACACAAAAATGCATGAAACATGACATTGTGTCTATCTTCGGAAGAATGGGAAAAGAATCTTCTGAGCTGACATTGATGAGTCAAATGGCCTCCTTTTATGTTGTAAGAAAGTAAACATGGAATAAATGAGAAATTAATCTGCGGGAAATTGGTATTGGTTTGGGAAAGTGAGCAGGTTTGGGTCGCAAGCACGTTCAGACGATCAATTGACAAATTTCACAGTTAATACAGTTTGAGTGTATTACTCACAAAGAAACAAACATTGATTTCCGTAAATGTGAATTATTCTTCACTTTTTACACCATTTTTCATTTTGGCTTTATTTATATTCACTGTAGAAATGGATGCATTTGATTTTAAGAGATGCATAGCAATGGACAGATCAAGGCAAGCACACTGAAATGTTCCCAAGGCAATTTTGTGCAAATTTTACTATTTGGTTTTAATAACCACGCAATAAGTTTATTAATATTTTACTTTAGCTTGAGTTTTATAATGGGCTCAATGGACAGTACAAATATATCACAATAAATTAGTTTATCTTCTCTCCAGAATTAACCAGGCGCTCCATGAGCAGTCCATTCATCACATGATAACATATACATCATCATTAATGGTCATATGGGAGAGAGTCATTTGGTCACTAGTCCTTAATGAACATGCAAGTAGCAGTCGCCAGCTGCAACTCTCTTCAGCACTTTACTTCCTTGTCTTCAGTGAATTTAAATATGCGCGAAGCAAAGATGGTGATGTTAGTGACCCAAGACAAATTTCTGAATTTTTGTGTTCATCTGTAATAATAAAAAATCTGAATATGACGTTGACAAACATTCAATGCTTTATTTCTAATGCAGGGCACAAGGTTTTTTTAATATTCTAGATAACAAGGATTTAAATGTTTGGCCCATTTGCAGGGTATAGTCCTGCTTTCTTTGGTCCATGAACTGATGGTCAGACCTCAACCGGAATTTAGGAGGTGAACCCACCAGATTGGAAAGTGTAGGGAGGAACTGCAGATGCTGGTTTAAACTGAAGATAGACACAAAAAGCTGGAGTAACTCAGAGGGACAGGCAGCATCTCTGGAGAGAAGGAATGGGTGACCTGTCTGAAGAAAGGTCTCGACACGAAACATTACCCATTCCTTCTCTCCAGAGATGCTGTTTGTCCCACAAGACTGGAATCTTGATGGGTTTTTGTGGTATCTCTTTGTATATTATTTATTTTATTCCAGTGAAACTTTGAAATGTGATCATGTTGTAATTGGTTAGACAACTTCATGATGTCATCAGAAAGATTTTTGCAGATAATCATCAAAACCCTGATTTGTGAATTTACGCTGTATTGCGTACAGTTTTGGTCTCCAAATCTGAGGAAGGACATTATTGCCATAGAGGGAGTGCAGAGAAGGTTCACCAGACTGATTCCTGGGATGTCAGGACTGTATTATGAAGAAAGACTGGATAGACTTGGTTTATACTCTCTGGAATTTAGGAGATTGAGAGGGGATCTTATAGAAACTTACAAAATTCTTAAGGGGTTGGACAGGCTAGATGCAGGAAGATTGTTCCCGATGTTGGGGAAGTCCAGGACAAGGGGTCACAGCTTAAGGATAAGGGGGAAATCCTTTAAGACCGAGATGAGAAAGACTTTTTTCACACAGAGAGTGGTGAGTCTCTGGAACTCCCTGCCACAGAGGGTAGTTGAGGCCAGTTCATTGGCTATATTTAAGAGTGAGTTGGATGTGGCCCTTGTGGCTAAGGGGATCAGAGGGTATGGAGAGAAGGCAGGTACGGGATACTGAGTTGGATGATCAGCCATGATCATATTGAATGGCGGTGCAGGCTCGAAGGGCTGAATGGCCTACTCCTGCACCTAATTTCTATGTTTCTATGTTTCTATGTTTCTAAATCCATTTTCAAAATCATGCCATGGATAACTGTACAGTTAAACATGCATTCAGCAGAGGTATCTTTTGAGAGATTTTCAACTGCCTGGAAGATATTTGGTTATCATTTCCCATTGAATTTTGTAGGGCATGGAGTCACTTCAAGTTCAAGTTACATTTATTGTCACATGCACCAATTGGTACAGTGAGATTTGAGTTACCATACAGCCATACAAATAAAATAACACAATACACAATAGGATTTAACATAAAGATCGCCACACAGCAGAATCAACGTTTTCCACTGTGAGGGAAGTCAATAAAGTTCAGTCATCTTCCTCTTTGTTCGCCCGTGGTCGGGGCCATTGAGCCCTCCGCAGTCGCTGCTACGGCGGCCCGATGTTCAGGCCCTCTCGCTGGGATGATTGGAACTCCGATGTCGGAACGGAAGAACACTCTCAGCTGCTTGGAGTTTCTGAATCGCCCACTTCTTACCGGAGACCACGGCTTCGGAAGTCCACAGGACGAGATGGGCGGCGATTCAACACTGGCGACTTTTAAAGGTCCCGGACCTCGAGGGGCCGAACCACATGGGGGTAGTCTCTGTACAATTAAATAACAAATATCGATTAACCCCATACATGACAGACATTTCCCTAACCCAATAATACAGTGGCTAATACATTGTATTCAAACAGTGTTTCTCAAAGGAAACTAACATTGCAACATGTGCCCTGATATGCAAGAAAACCAGACAGGGCTCAATGCTTAATCCAATCAACATCCAGCAAAGTAAAGCTTTGCAACATTATTTACAATGTGTATGTCTGGTTTGCATTCATCCAATCCATTCTATGCATTTTGCACCCTATTGTCAGGGTCTGCAGATGTTCCCATTCTCTTCCTGCAGCTCTGATCTGGGCTCTAGGCAAACTGGCACCATTCTGCAACTTGTCCCATTACTACGGAAAGCACTTTTAAATTGACCAACTGGCCTAGCAGCCCTGAAGCCTTTACTCAATTTTAGGGTCCTTGCCTCTACAATTTGACCAGGATTAACATTCCTTCCTTTTATCATATATGATAAACCATCGTTTATGATAACCAAGTAATCAGGTAATCAGATAACCAGAGATACACATGTGTGACTATTACATTCTCCATCCATTAACAACAACAAGACGATGATGTTTCTTCCCAGAATCTTGTCAAGCTTCACAATTTCCGTCTGATGAGTCTTCACCTCCCGAGTTTTCGTTGGCGCGAATTCCCTCCATCCGTGTTGTTGCCCATTCTTCCTTCCCTTTCCATAGTCGAACCTCTAACCTATAATTCCTGAAAATCTTGGGACAAAGCAAATTACCATTCATGCACCAATGCTTCCCCATACATTCACTGTAATTCTGCAATACTATCCCTTTTCCATTTCACTCTTCCTATCCTATTATATTCTGCACTGTCACTATATTCCTATTACTATTATGTTCTACAATATAATCTTTACTATCCTAGGATCAACACTAATCAGCCCTCACACGATGTTATAATATGTATATCTGGTGCTGGTTTCTCATATACATTTCAGCTGTGTTCAGTCCAGATTTCCCTACAGGTGTGACTCTCTTTTAAAGCAAACCATGATAAATGTTTCAATTCAACCAAATTCAGCCTCAGCCTTCAATTGACTATTTAAATCTCAGTGGCCATCTCATCCTTCTCATTATACAGCTTTGTGGTCGATAACACAATTCCATTCCAATTCCTGTGGAATTTCCAGCTGTTCAAATTTAATCAATCAATTTCCATATGTTGTCAATTTCATCATAAGGCCAATCAAGAATGCCAATTCCAGGGACAATTTCTTTCCATCTTCAAACATCTTCTTCAAGGCCCCTGCAATCTTTACTCTTGCCTCTCTCTATAATCTCGGAAAGATCCCACCAGGCCCTGGGGATTTATCCAGCCGAATACTTCTTAAGAGCCTCAACGCCACCTCCTTGATCTCAAATTGCCCTCACATAATGATATCCCCACACTGATCTCAGTGTTCTCTATGTCCTTCTCCTTGGTGAATATAAAAGGAAAGTACTCTTTGGAGTTAGACTGCAGAGATACAGCACAGAAACAGGGGCTTCAGCTCACCGGGTCCATGCCGACCAGCGTTCCCTGTACACTAGCGCTATCCTACACACTGGGGACAATTTACAAATTTTACTGAAGCCAATTACCCTCCAAAGCTATATGTCTGGGGTGTGGGAGGAAACCAGAATACCCGGAGAAAACCCAAGCAGTAACAGGGAGAACGCACAACCTCCATACAGACAGCGCCCATTTTCAGGATCGAACCTGGGTCTCTGGCACTGTAAGGCAGCAACTCCACCGCTGCGCATCTGTGCCACCCTCATTTAGTCTTAGTGATTCATTCCATGATGGTGGTCTTCTCTGACCTCTGAGGGTAAGGGACTATCAGCTAAGAAAAAAAGTTCCTGACATCTTGACACAGTGCTACATTGTGCAAACACTGTACACAATAGCACTGTGTGAATAATGCACACATTCCACCTCACTGAATCTCCTGGCCTAACCACCGCCGTGTTCAGACAATGATTCTGCTGGCCGAGCTGCACTGAAAGAGACCTGCTCTGCATGAATATTCATGGATGCTTAATTCCAAACAGCGTCACAATCATGAGAGAGAAAATATGATGCAGAGGGAGAAAAAAGAACGAGGGAAACACCAAAAGAAGCTCATCTCTGGCTGGGGTATTGGTTACTAACATAATATCACCATGCTATCAACAAACATCATCGCACTTCCTCATGCAGTAATTAGCCCAGTCACTTCTTTCCATTGCCTATGACAATCCTTGCCTCTTCTTTACTGTAACAGGAAAGCAAATGCTAAATGTGACTGCATGCGGCGAGCGCGACCTAACGCGGTCGCTTGAGCCATGCAGCCTCGCGGGGCCGGTCCCACTTCGATCAGCGGAGGCGTACGGAGTTGTGCGGGGCTGGTCCGCGCGAGGGTCCGAAAAACTGACACTGTCCAAAATCCCGCACGACAACGGCCTGTCGGCCCGCAGCCGCATTGAGGATGTACACAGCGTCTCGACGTCGTACACAGCATCTTGACGCCGTACGCAGCGTTTGGACGCCGTACGCAGCGTTTGGACGCCGTACGCAGCGTCTTAACGGCGTACACCTAGCGCATGGCGTTGCGCGATGACGTCACCGCCCGGCGTGCCGTTACGTGATGATGTCACCGCCCGACACCATGCGACGTCCAAATTCAATCGGCCCGCCTCCTGCCCAGCTGATTGGTGAGTATGATGTCGGGACCATCTCCATACGGCTCCACGGTTGGAAGTGGGACCGGCCCCGCGAGGCCGTACGCCTCAAGCCACCACGTTTGGTCGCGCTAGACGCATGCAGTCGCATGCTGGTTGGACAGGCTCTTAACACTATACATTCTACCAAACCATCTCCCCTGATCACCATTGTGTCTGCTTTTAGTACCGGTCCTCTGCTTGCCATTATCTGACAACATAAACCATAGAACAGTGTAGTGCAGTGAAAGGCCCTTTAGCCCCCAATGTCTGTGGTGAACATGATGCCTACTTAATCGATTCACTTTTGCCTGTTTGTGCTCCATATCCTTCCATTTCCTGCATATTCGAGTGTCTAGTTAAAAGCTTCTAAATGCCATGATCGTATCTGCTTTCACCAACACCCCCAGGCACCCTTAGCAATCTTACCTGCCAATCCATCTCATTTTTGTCTGAGTCATTTATATATATCTATATATATATTTAGATATATAAACACACGCATATATATATATATATATATATATATATATATATATATATATATACAGTACACACACTTATATATGAGTGTGTGTGTGTGTACTTTATCTGTATGTGTGTGTGATATACATACATACATGTGTGTGTGTATATATATATCCAGAAATATTCATTAACCCTGCTGTACTATTATTCATGTTGCATGTTTGTACGATAAGTAATGACAAATATTACACACTAAGGCTGCAGTTCTTTCCCAACACCTTCTGAGAGGCAATGGTGGGTAATAAATAAAAGTTGGGACAGTGCTGTCCATAACTAATTAGGTCATAAGCTCATAAGGAATAGTAGAAGAATTAGGCCATTCAAGTCAACTCCGCCATTCAAACATGGCTGATCTATCTCTCACTCCTAACCCCATTCTCCTGCCTTCTTCTGATAACCTCTGACACCTGTACTAATCAAGAATCTATCTATCTCTGCCTTAAAAATATCCACTGATGGCCTCCTCAGCCCATGCCAAAGAATTCCACAGATTCATCACCCTCTGACTAAAGAAATTCATCCTCATCTTTCTAATAACTGAATAAAAATATTTTATAACCTTCAATGAAATACTGAATTTAAGACATTATACCTAAATGAAGAATTGTAATGAAAGAACATGTTCATTCTACCAATTCAACAAGAACATTATTTGGTTATACTAATCAAAGAGGAGTTTAGGCAAAGCCAAAAGTTATATTTGATACATCATAATTTGAGTCTTAATAACAGATGTAAATAAAATGGATTGATTGATTCATTGATTGAAAGGCAGCATGGAAATGAGCCCCGCGGCCCATCAAGATCATTGATTGCCTACACACATACACTCCCCACACACATCACTACCTACATACTAGCGGCAATTTACAGAGGCCAATTAACCTACAAACCCTCATTTCTTTGGGATGGAGGAGGGTATAGGATCATCCTAAGGAAACCCGTGTGGCCACAGGGAGCATATGAAAACTGCACACAGACAGCACCCGAGGTCAGGATCGAAGCCGGGTGTTTGGCTCTGCGAGACAGCAGCTCCACCAGCTGCGCCATTGTGCCATATTATGGAAATGTAACAACATTTGTCTATTTCATTCACCTTTGGATTGGGACTCACAGGACTACAATACTCACCCAGATGAAGAAAGAGATTATAGTTCCACAAAATAATTGTTGTCCCTTCTCTTTCCTCTAAAGCTCGTCTTGGATTATTATCATGTAATATCATTAAAAACAGCATTTATAACTACTTTCTATTAATGCAAATTACCTTCCTGCCCTGTTTCTCATTTTTACAATAATAATAATAGATTCAATAGCTTGCAAATGTAATTCCAAGCATATACGTAAAATCCATATCAGTTGCTTGCAGATTTCATACCGGTGCACATATATTTTATGAGTATCTATTCTTCACAGTCTCATTTCTTAAGTCGAGCATTTGCCTTTGCCTAAGAAAACCCCAGCAGACTAAATGAAAATTCCAAATGAACCATTCTCTGCAGAACAAAAGTAACAAAATCAAAATCAAAATCTTAATAATTACAGAAGCTGGAAATCTGAATTGCAAAAATACAGTAAATGCTGGAAATATTCCGTTGGTTAGGTGGTATCTTAAAGGGAAAGCACCTGTTTAGTTTAATTTATGGTCATGTGTACCGAGGTACAATGAAACGCTTTTGTTGCGACCTAACCAGTCAGCAGAAAGACAAAAAATAATTACAATTGATCTATTTACAGTGTATAGATATTATAAGGGAATAACGTTTAGTCTGATCGTCAGCTATGAAGTAGATAGTAGTTCAGCACTGCGCTCTGGTTGTGGTAGGATGATTCAGTTGCCTGATAACAGCTGGGAAGAAACTGTCCCTGAATGCGAAGATGTGCGTTTCTACACTTCTATACGTTTTGCCCGATGGGATAGGGGAGAAGAGGGATTGGCCAGGGTGTGACTCGTCCTTGATTATGCTGCTGGCCTTGCCGAGGCAGCGTGAGGTGTAAATTGATTCAATAGAAGGGAGGTTGGTTTGTTTGATGGTCTAGACTGCATCCACAATTTGCTGCAATTTGTTGCGATCTGTTACCAAACCAAGCTGTGATACATCCTGATGAAATGCTTTCTATGGCGCATCTGTAGAAGTTAGTGAGAGTTGTAGTGGACAGGCCAAACTTCCTAAGCCTTCTAAGAAAATAGAGGCGTGGTGTGCTTTCTTAATCGTTGCTTCAATATAGGTGGTCCAGGAGAGGTTGTTGGTGATATTGACTCCAAGGAATTCAATCATCTCTACTTCGGTGCCATCAATGCAAACTGGGGTATGTGTAATGCTTCGATTCCTGAAGTCAATCACCATCTCCTTTGTCTTGCTGACATTGAGATAACGGTATTTGTCTCGACACCAGGACACAAAGTCCTGATTTCCTTCCGATACTACGTTTCATCATTATTTGATATCCAGTGGTGTCGTATGCGAATGTGAAAATTGAATTAGATTTGTACATGGCAGCACAGTCGTGAGTGTGCAAGGAGTGAAGAAAGTGGCTGAGAACACAACCTTGCGAAGAACTAGTGTTGAGGATTATCATTGAGGATGATTTGTCACCTATCCTCACTGATTGGGGTCTGTTGGTCAGGAAGTCAGAGGATCAAGTTGCAGAGATGAATGCTGACGCCAAGTCCCATGAGTTTTGTGATAAGCTTGGATGGTATAATGGTATTAAAGGCAGAGCTGTATTCTATGGATAGTGTCAGTCCATTAGGGTCCAGTTTAAAGGCCCAGCATGTGCCTGTAACTAGAACAAAAAGTTACAAATATATTTTGGCAAAGGTTAGTAGTCATTTTTATTACGTTTAGTGAATTTCTCCAAACAGGAACTCATTTTAAATGAAGACAAATCTTACTAGAATCTTGAGCAAAACACAAAGTGGTGGAAGAAATCTGCAGGTTTGGCAATAAAGGACCATTGAACTCAACAGTTCAGGCAGCACCTAGTGGCGAGAGTGGACACGTATCCTTCTTCTTTCCAACCCGAAGAGTCGCCTGTTCGTTCCCTCCCCAGATGCTGCCTGACCCATTGAGTTCCTTCAGCACTTTATCCTTCATTCATTTTAGATAATACCGCAACAGTTTGTTTTGCATTGATTTGATTTGATTTGATTTGATTTTATTGCTTGTCATTCGAACCTCAGAGAGGCTCGAACGAAACTCCGTTTCTACAAGCCATACAAACAAACAAACAGAACAATTCATAGAAAAACATGCAAACAATTAAATTCACACAAACATCCATCACAGTGCCGGAGCTGGAGCCGGAGCTGGAGCCCCGGAGTCGGGCCGGAGCTGGAGCCGGAGCTGGAGCCCCGTAATCGGGCCGGAGCTGGAGCCGGAGCTGGAGCCCCGGAGTCGGGCCGGAGCTGGAGCCGGAGCTGGAGCCCCGGAGTCGGGCCGGAGCTGGAGCCCCGGAGTCGGGCCGCAGCCGGAACTGGAGCCCCGGAATCGGGCCGGAGCTGGAGCCGGAGCTGGAGCCCCGGAGTCGGGCCGGAGCTGGAGCCCCGGAGTCGGGCCGGAGCTGGAGCCGGAGCTGGAGCCCCGGAGTCGGGCCTGAGCTGGAGTCGGAGCTGGAGCCCCGGAGTCGGGCCGGAGCCGGAGCCGGAGCTGGAGCCCCGGAGTCGGGCCGGAGCTGGAGCCGGAGCTGGAGCCCGGAGTCGGGCCGCAGCCGGAACTGGAGCCGGAGTCGGGCCGCAGCCGCCACCCACCACCGCTCCCCACGCTCCGCGACTGGAGCCCCCAGGTCGTCCCGGTCGGAGGCCGCTCCACGGCACCAGGCCCCAACGACAACGGAGACCTGACAGGGAAAAAGTCAGGTCTCCCGTGCAGGGAAGAGATTAAAAATGTTTCCCCCTTCCCCCCCCCCACCCCCCACATATACACAGTTAGAAAACAATACAAAAAAAAACACAAACAACTACATTTAACTAGACAAAAAACAAAAAAAGACAGACAGGCTGTGGGGGCCGCTGCAACGTCAGTCGCGCTCGCCCACCTTATTGCAGCTGTGTAAATAGGTAATATGCAGATAACAAGTGTTGTGCTTCAAACTCACAGGAAATAGACTTGAAATGTATTTGTTGCATTCACCTTAACCTGTATTTAGACCATAAAAGGAGGTCAGGTGTATACAAACAATGTATGTTGCTGGCCTTGGGAGTACTTGATGCAGATGCACAACTACAAATGTTAATTATTTTGCTGTTATTTCATTTAAAAAGTATATTCTTTCCCATACAAATTATTTCTGTTTTCTACCTTGCCAGTGTGAAGGAAGGAAAAAACAGAATCAACTTTAGGAATAACTGTTTTCTTTCAGTACCCTTCATAAAAATGGCCTGACCTACAGAGGGCATTGTATGCAGTTACGTGATATATCAGACACAGGTTCTATCAGTAGTAGTGGAATCTGCAGCTCGTGAACAATAAATAAACTTCATATTCATGTTTTGTTGAGAAGTTTTCAAAAAACCTGCCTTATTAGTTCTTGGCGAACATTTGTTTTCTTGAGAGCTAATATGAGGTAGGAAAGTTATCTGTTAGGTATTTTTAGAGTGGCATATCCAAGTGTCATCAGAGGAAGCTTTGAATCATATTTTCCCCTGTCAGGGGAACTGTGAGATATTGGCCCTTATTAATTGATGATTCCCATCTTGTGAGACAAAGGCTGCCATGTGGTTCTGCCGTGGTGTGTATATTAGGTGCTTGACATTCCAGAATCTAGCAGATCCATTTCTGTGCATTAGAATTTTCAGCCGTAGTTTCCACCAGGGAATAGAAACTACAGTATGAAGACATTTCAAGCTATTTTTGGGTTCTGGGCTCCTTGGATTATTTTTATTTCCTTCCACCAAAAGTATTGTGAGCATGTGATTCTTTGTTGATGTGGTTTGTTAGCCAATCACAAATCATGCTCTCGCTGTTTCACGGAAAATATCACATATATCCAGTGGATTGGGAAACCGGTTAATTTTTCTATTATTTTGCACTGATCAGTCCCAATTAAAAGATTCTGGCATGTAATCAATGACAGCTTGTTTAACTTCGGAGCTTGTTAAAAATAGAAGCTTTGACATTTCAGTCAGAATTGTGTTGATGCAAAGAAGAGTTGTCAGCTTGGGGAACACTGGTTACAAAAATTATTATCCTTTGCGAAGACAAAAACTAAAATGTGTCTGGGGAAGAAAAACTGAGAAAACTTTCATCAAAATAGATTAGAAAATGAGAGGACAATTGATGGTTCATTGGCTGATGATCAGCATTACTATCAAGGCTCTAAGGGTGGTTAACCAGCCAAATTAGAAAATATATATTAAAAAAGTGCCACATTTTTTAATCTATATTGGCAATTTTAAAGAGAAAGATTACAATTGTCCAAAGACAGGTGACAGGTTAGATTGGACAGAACATAAAAACAGCAAAACTGACCAGAAAACTAGAGCGAGAACAGAAAAGGAAGAACAAATTGGCAGAGGTTCGAGAAACATAAAACATTACAAAAATTAATAAAGTGAATGATTGGTCATGCAGAGTGTGAATCTTGGGAATGAATAATGAGAGAAAAGTAAATAACTAAAATATATAAACAAATATTTTTGCATCATCCTTCACCAGAAATTGGAAGGGAGGTAAAAAAGCTGAATAACATAAATGTCATCAGGAAGATGGTAAATTAAATTGATTGATTGAAAGATACAGCTTGGAAATAGGTCCTTTGGCCCATTAAGTCCACGCCCACCATCAATCATCACCCATCGACACAAGTTGAACATTTTTCCCAATTTATCATCCATTCTCTACATGCTTGGGGCAATTTACCGAGGCCAATTGACCTACGAAACCTGCTCGTCTTTGAATAGGAGTGGAAATCCACATGTCACAGGGAGTATGTGCAAACTCCACACAGACAGCATCTGAGATCAGGATCAAACTAGGGCCACTAGAACTGTGCAGCAGCGACCATGCCCCTGGGAATTATGAAAGTTGCGGCTGGTGAAATAGTTGATGTATTGATTTTTAATTTTCCAAAATGGAAAAGGTTTTTGGAGATGGTTTTAGCATATTGGCAAAAAGAGCAAATGTAATTTGTTTATTCAAAAATGAGAGAGAAAGCAGAATACTGCAGTCTGGTTATCTAAACATCTGCCATTGGAAAGAAAGTTGAAGTTATTATTTAAAAAATGATGGCAGGGAACTTTTAAAATATATATAGTGCAATCAGTCAAAGTCGACATGACTTAGTGAAATATAAATAATTGTTCAACCAACTTGGTGAAGCAACAGGTTCGGGTGAATAAAGAGGGACCAGTTAATATACTAGACTTGTATTTCCCAAAGACATTTGTTTAAATGCCACATCAAAGACTATTGTTAAGGATATACCTTCCTGGTGTAAGAGCTAAAGAGTTGGCTTTGATAGAAGATAGACTGGCTAACAGAAAAGACAGAGCAGACATGACTGTGTATTTTTCTATTCTGCAAGATATTCCAAGTGATGTGCCATGGTGATCAGTGCTGAAACCCCATCTTTTTGTAATTTATTTCAACAATATGGATGAGCATGTATAAGGCATGATTGGTAAATTGGCAGACACTAAAATAGGTGGTAACTTAGAAATTAAAGGTCGTTGTAAATAATTGCAGTGGATGGATCATGATCAGCTGGGCATGTGGCCCAAGGAGTTTAATTCAGATAAGTGTGAGGTGTTGCATTTTCAGAAGTTAAAATAGGACAGGGCATCCACAGTGAATGGTAGGGTTCCGGGGAGTGTTACAAAGCAAAGTAATCTAGGAGTACGTGTACATTGTTTGCTAAAATTGGAATTGCAAGTAGATAGGATGGTGAAAAAGACTTCATCAGTCAGGGAATAGAGTACAGAAGTTGGGATGTTAAGTTATAGTTGTACAAGACATTGGTGAAGCCACACTTGGTCTCCAAGTTTGGTCACCCTGCGAAAGGAAGATCAGGAAGGGTTTTTTCTAGGAAGGCTGCCATTAAGCTGGAAAGAGTGCAGAGAAGATTTACAAGGATGTTGCCAGGACCTGAAGCCCTGAACTAAGGTGAATGGTTGGGCAGCCAGGGTCTTTATTCTTGGAGCACAGGAGGCTAAAGTGAGATCTTAAGGAAGGATAAAAAAATCATGAGGTAAATAGTTAGGGTGAATGAACAGAGTCAAGGATGAGAGAGCATTGGATTGAGGTTGTGAGGAAAGGTGTAACATAGATCTGAGAGGCATCCTTTTTAGACAGATGGTGGTGGACGAACTGCTAGAGGAAGTACTTGAGGCATCTACAATAATAACATTTAAATTGCATTTAGAAAGGTACATTGTGCTGAAACATTCAGAGGGCTATGGGCCAAATGAGGACAAATGAAACAAGCTTAGAAGGGACATTTTGGTCATCATGAACAAGTTAGATCAAATGGCTTATTTACATGCTGCATGACTATCAATCTAAATGGCATGAATGAAGGCACCAATAATTACAAAATTTGTTGGTGACACAAAGATAGATTGGAAATAAATAATGAAGAAGGTATAGGGAGGCTACAGAGATATAGTGTAGATAAAGGAAGTGGTCAAACAGCTTGAAAATGAAGGATTATGTAGGAAACCATATAAATTGTCCATATTAAAAGGACAAACAAACATGATATCTAAGTGGGGAGAGATTACAGAGCTCTGATAGTCATGGAGTGATACAATTTGGAAACTGGCCCTTTGGCCCAACTTTCCCACTACGGCCAACATGTCCCGGCTACACTAGTCCCACCTGCTTGCATTTGGTGTATATCCCGCCAAACTTGTCCTGGCTAACTACCGCCCCCCCCTCCCCCCCCCCCGGCAGCCTGTTAGGGCACCCACCACCGTTTGTGCGAAAAGGTTACCCCTCAGATTCCTATTAAATCTTTTCCCCTTCACCTTCCTTTGGTTTTCAATTCCCCCACTCTGAGCAAGAGATTCTGTGCCCGATGTATTCCTCTCTAGGTTTTATACACCTCTATAAGTTCACCCCTCATCCTCCTATGCTCCAAGAAATAGAGACCCAGCCTACTCAACCTCTCCCTATAGCTCAGACACTCTAATCCTGGCAATATCCTAGTAAATCTTCTCTGAACCCTTTCAAGCTTGACAATATCTTTCCTATAACATGGTGCTCAGAACTGAACACAATACTCTAAATGTGGCCTCACCAACGTGTTATATAACCGCAACATGTCCTCCCAACTGTAGAGGGATCTCACTGCCCTGGACTTTGATTCACAAGTGGCCAGTATGTAAGTACAACAAACAATTAGAAAAGCTGACTGACTGGTAGTTTTTATTATGAGAAGCATTCAGGGCAAAGGTAAAACATTATGCTTCACATGAATTATCCTGGTCTCTTTATCTAAGCCAGTCTGAGACGGCTCTCTTAACCTGTGGAATGGGTCGGTTGCCTGCCAAAGGAAAATTTGATCGGTGAGATTGATTGAAGTTCAGAAGAATGCAAAGGGACATTGATTAGAACGTGCTATCCTGAAGGATCTTGAGAGAATACATGTGGAGTGAAAAAGTGAGGGGAAGTTCTACAACTAATAGTTTGGGAGGGGTGTCATTGTTTAAAATAAAGGACTGCTTGTTTAAGACTGAAATTAAATGATTTTTTTTCTCTCAGAGAGTATTTGTTCCTAAAAAGGTGAGACATGAAGGCTGTTTTAAAAAGGGTTGTAGAAGGGGTTCGGCCCGAAACGTTGCCTATTTCCTTAACTCCATAGATGCTGCTGCACTCGCTGAGATTCTCCAGCACTTTTGTCTACCAAGGCTTTTTTTAAGGTAGACAGAATCCTAATAAGAAAGGGAACAGAAGGTTAACAAAGTGGTTGCAAAGTTCAACTTAAAATTAAATCCTCCATGATGTAATTAAATGCTTACAGTGCCAAGTGACCAATTCGTACTCTAAATTCATATGTTTGCACATAATCATGACTTAGAAACATAGAAAATAGATGCAGGAATAGGCCATTTGGCCCTTCGAGCCAGCACCGCCATTCAATATGAAGGTATTGTAGACAAAAATGCTGGAGAAATTCAGCGGTTGAGGCAGCATCTATGGAGCGAAGGAATAGGTGACGTTTTGGGTCGAGTCCCTTCTTCAGTGATCATGTCTGATCATCCAAAATCAGTACCCCGTTCCTGCTTTCTCGTGCAAGAGACACTTTCTCTCTGCAAGAGAAACTTTAGGGCCTCTCTTGCTGATGGCACTGTTGGTATATGTGGTGTGAGTATACTTGGGTTGAGCAAGAGGGCAGATTTTGAAGAGAACTGACACCTCAAATGAGTATAGAGGTGGAGAAAATATTGAGGTAACGAGGGATTTGAAAATATGGTGGTGAATTTTAAAAATTGTGATATTCACTACTGAAGGTCAGTGAGCACATGGGACGTTGGTGAACAGGTCTTACTATAAAATAGGATATAAACAACGGTGTTTTGAATGAGCTCATGATTAAAGATTAATGAACATGGGAAAATGGCTATGTTCGAATTGGAATATTGAAAGAAAGGGAAATAGACATTTGTCTGAGAGTTTTAGAAACAGACAGTTAATATTATGGAGGTGACAATAAGTGGTGTCCAAAATGGAAAGTGTAAAAATTGCTTGAAGCATGGACTGAATTTTCCAACATATTGTAGGTTAATTTTGTCATTATGACTGCATTTAAACCTTGGTAAATATTTTTGTAATGAATAGACAGTTTATAATTTCAAATATAAATTCAATCTTCTGCAATGACAGGTTATTCCTTTGCTGTGTGGTAAGTAATTAGTGGATGAATACAATTCTTCACAAGCAAATCTTTATCGTAATTCATAGCAGCAGACATACACAATGGTATGTGAAAATCCCGTTAATTCTTATATATTTGCTACACTGGCTAATTAGATCACTCGAAGAGGCAGTGAAACTGTGCAACTGACTTCTCTCCCTGACTGAAGCAGAATCTTCATTATATCCGAGGATGGTGATCTCCTTATTCAGCAACTAGTTAGAAGACACATTGTCAGTTTGTCTTGTATGCTGTTGTCATTTTCAATTACTGCAATATAGAAGTAATAATTAGTGTCTGGGTTAGAAAAATACTTTTCGGGAGCACTGGCAGCAGCAACATTACATATCTTTTGGATTTATGCCTACAGTGTGTGGTTGGGCTGACCTGCTCAAACCTATGTGTTGTTTTGATAACAAGAACCAAGTGCCAGTCTGTGGCAGCGTGCTTCATGAGAAGGAATTCAGTCATTCTTGGCTATTTTACCGCCATGAATTACAGCTTGTCACTGTGGAGAAAAAAATAAATAAAATTTGATGCTCAATTTTATTTTACCGCTTGGTAACATGAAAGAAAAATAACATTACTTCAGAAAATTAAAAAAAATCAATTGCAATTGTGCACATAAATTAATTAGCATCTGATGCGATGATTGGCATCTCAAATTAAACGAATTGACATCCTCACCTAAACCTACAGTATATCCGTGTTTAAATAATTGGCTGCACCAACCGCAGCATCACTCCTCTATTTTTCTTCCATTCATAGAGTCAAACTAATTAGTGAGCAGAAATAAAAATGCTGTTTCCCGAAATAGGACTGCAGATTTAAAAGAATAAGAAGAACAAAGCCATGTTGTTTTCTTTAGATCGTGTGGAAAAAGACCATGTGCTATCAGGGTAGATTTTGCCTCCATTGTCTGTTTCTATTATCGCTGTGATGTATTTGCTTTGTGAAAAACATTATAAAAATTCTTAGTCGTAAGAACTGCAAACCTGCAGATTTTCTAAGGGCTCCCTGCTGAACTAATATGGAAATTTGGTTTGCATATGCTTACAAGCATCTCCAATGTCTTCAGTTGGCTCAGAGCAAAGGTGATTTTAATCCTTTTTTGGGGTGGGGGTATGATGGTGTAATTAATGAGAGACTTTGACAAATTAAAGAGAGAACTGTTTTTTTCACAAAAGTACATTCATTAGATGAATGATATCTTGTGGAGAACTGATTGATAGCTGATGCTGACAAGTCACAGCTACAGCTAATTAGAGCATAGAGCGTGGAACAGGACACCACAGTGTCCATGCTGAACTTGATGCAAAAATAAACTAATTTCATCTGCTCACTCATGATTCATATCCCTCCATTCCCTGCCTTTCTATGTGCAGATTCTAAAAACCTCTTAAATGGCACTACCGTATCTGCCACCACCCCAGGCAGTGTACGCCAGGCACAAACCAACCAGTGTGTAACAAAAACTTGTCCCCCACATCTCCTTTAAACCTTGCCTTTGTCACTTTGAAACAATGTTCTTCGGTCTTTGACATTTCCACCCTGGGAAATGGGTTCCGATTGGCTACCTTATCCATGGTTCTCATAATTTTATATACTTCTACCCATTCCCCCACAACAACCGCTGGCATTCCAGAAAAACAATCCAAGTTTGTCCAACCTCTCCTTGACGTCGCCTATCTCCTTCGCTCCTAATGCCACAGACCCTCGACCATCTGCAGCACCATTCTGGTAAACCTCTTCTGCACCCTCCACAAAGCCTCCACAACCTCCGATAATGAGGCGACCAGAACTGCATGTGATTCTCCAAATAGAGCCTCAAAGAACTGCATCATGACTTCCTAATTCTACTAGTCGATGCCCCGATCAATGAAGGCAAGCACACCTTTGCCTTCTTTGACGTATCTGGCTGAATCATGCCCAGTCAGTCAGCATCTCAGACTCAAAATCTGCCTCTCTCCAAAGCCCATGCTAACAATATGGACACATGGAGCAATAGTATGATGCATTCACCCAAGGACTCCCTTGCCTGAAGTCAGGCAATAAAGTGCAGCAAAGGTTTCAGCGGCAACTGGGCACCAGACAGTGTGCCACCAGAGTCCCTATTCTCCAATATCCTGGCAGCCACTGCCAGGGTGAAAGCCTGGAGGAGGAGTCTTACCTTCTGTCAAGGTCTTTAACAGTAGTTTTTTAAATCTCGGATAATTCAAAATAATTAAAAAATGATTGTTTACAAATACACAGGACTAGATGTTAAAAATTCAAAGTGCCAAATATCAATTTACTCCCGATGGTGATGGGAGCCTTCTGCACTCACCTATGCTCCTCCGATGTTGAGAAAGGCGAGGCAGACACGTCATTGGGGTTATTAAGTGGGCACTTACTTTCATCAACGTTTCGCTGATTGAACCCACGACGTCTCCAGTAGGCTCAGCGGTGCATTCTGGCGTCCCAGAACCACCCCCCTCTGCATCTGTCTAGTCGGTTACTTGGGAGACCAAATGGGGTCTTTCCTCTTCAGCCAGAGCCACTGGCTACTCCGCTCTGCTACCCGTGATGTTTCTTTGATGGCCTGGCGTAGGGCTTGTCCGCTGATCCCCAGGTCCTTCATCAGTATTAAGGTAGATGTTGCCACGAATCGCCATTGAAATTGCTTCGAATAATTATGAGGGGGGAGGAACAAAGAAATGAAGTGCATTGAAGCATTAAAGTATTGCCTTCATCTCAAGGGCATTTAGCAATAGGCAATAAATATTGAATTGCCAGTGATGCCAATATCCTGAAAAATGGACTAAACTATAATTACAGCATGCCTCTACATTCAATTTCACTCTTCCAAAACTGGAAATAGTCCACTTTCCTTTTGCAATCTGAAAATTAAATAGGATGTAGAATCAACTTTGTAATATGCAGAACCAAAAACTTAAAAAAAATATATATATATTTTTGTCATTCCATCATATTGGCTGCATTTTAAGCTGTATTCCTAATGTAGGAAAAGAGTATTACTCATTAATTTTATATTGAACTGTGAATGATTTTTCAACAATAGAAACTCAATGAATATCATTCACTGTGATTAACTCATTCCTCTCCCTGCAGCAAAATCCAGTTAATATCCATGGCCTTTAACATTGGTGATGCACAATGTTTTAAGGATTCTTTTCATTGAGTTTTTCAAGCTGCAGCACATCCGATTCATGTGACCGCTCTGTAAACAGAGAGAGTAACTTTTAAGAGAGAGTTATATTTAGCTCTTAGGGCTAAAGGAATCAAGGGATATGGGGAAAAAGCAGGAACCGGGTACTGATTTTAGATGTGTAGTAAAGAACTCTGCCCTAATTTGACAAAAGGAAGCAACAATTTTGTCAAAATTGAGTTATTGCTTGTTTTAGGGTATTTGAGATATGCTCTACACAATGGTGAGCAAAATAAGTCTTCTCTGAGTACAATTTGAAAATATTTATACCAGAGAAGGAAGAAATTCCATCACAGAGATCGGAAAGAAAAACACGTTTTTCTCATTTACAAGAAAACGCCTTTCTGTCAGTTGCTTCCTTTTGTCAAAGTCAGGCAGAACTGCTGATGCTGGCTTAAATCAAAGGTGCTGGAGTAACTCAGCAGAACAGGCAGCATCTCTGGAGAGAAGGAATGGGTGACGTTTTGGGTCGAGATCCTACTTCAGACTGATTTTAAATGATCAGCCATGACCATATTGAATGGCTCGAAGGGCCGAATGGCCTACTCCTGCACCTATTTCCTATTTTTCTAACTCCATGAAAATAAAAGGAAATGCAGACACTGGAAATCTAAAATAAATCATCCTGGGACACTGTCAACTCTAGGTTTGACAGTATTCCACAGTTCCTTGCCAACATAATCTCATTTCCAGCAGCGAACACAGTTGTGAGAGTCTTCTGCCAGAGATCCATAATTAAATTTAATTTTTCAGTGAATTTTCAATGATTATATCATAAATGTGACCTTTAAAAATACGAGGATGTATCTCTATTTGTTGGAAACGTCAGAGCTATAGTTTGCAGTATTCCAGCATGAGTTTCTAGTGAGAATGCTTACATGAATTGGAGTGCTGTTCTAAGAGGTGGAGAGAAATTTGAATCAGACAATCACCAAATTGTCCTCAATGAGCTGTTCGACTAAACAGAATAACAGTAGTGTTTCCAACCTATGTGAGAGGTCAATACAGCTGCACATTCTTCTCGATGAGCACGACAGGTGAGAAAGGAGGCAAAAGTGCTAGTAAATAATCCGTGTCATGTATCCCCACTAATTCTGGGCATTTAGAATAAAGACCATAGGACAGTATAGCAACCTCAGTCTGAAGAAGGGTTTTGACCCGAAACGTCACCCATTCCTTCTATCCAGAGACGCTGCCCCCACCCGCTGAGTTACTTCTGCATTTTGTGCCTATCTTTGGTGTAAACCAGCATTTGCAGTTCGTCCTTACACTGCACAGCACAGGAACGGGCCTTTAAGGCCACAATGCATGTTCCGAACATGATGCAAGTTGAACTGATTTAATCGTCCCGCACATGATCCATATCCCTCTATTACCAGCACTTCCTGTCAAAAAGGCTCTCAAATGCCACTATTGTATCTTTCCCCACTGCCACCCTGGCAATGCGTTCCATGCCTCCGTCGCTCTCTGTGTAAAATAATTGTCCCACATCTCCATGAAACTTTCCCCCTCTCACCTCATCACTGTGCCCTACTGTATTGATCATTTCCACCCTTGGGGAAATGTTCTGACTGTCTAATTTTAAATGCGTCTATCCCCTCAACATCTGACACTCAGAGAAAACAAGCCAAGTCTATTCAATCTCTCCCTGTAGCTGAAAACCTCGAATGCAGGCAACATTCTGGTAATCCTCCTCTGCACCCTCTCCAAAACCTCCACATCTTTCCTATAATGGGATGACCAGAACTACAAATAATACTGCAAATGCGGCCTAACCAAAGTCCTACAAAGCTGCGGCCATTTATGGTCTGTTGTTTGGTTTGCAATGCTCTGAATGGATTCCCTGACAGAGATGTTGAATATTTACATTTGATTGAGCAACCGACTTCTGCGACAAGACATTAGGGAGAATTTCAACTGTGAATAACTATTATGGAGAATTTCTGATTCCAAGGTGAAATGGTCGAGAAGAAGAGGCAAATGTTTGCATTAATGAGGCGCAGAAGGGGTTTATCACAATATTGCCTTGATTAGAAGGTGCTAGCTATACGGAGAGGTTAGACAAACTTGATTATTTTCTCTGGTGCATTGGATGCTGAGGGGAGATCTAATGGAAGTTTATAAAAGTTGGCTAGGTATTGATAGAGTAGACGGTTAGTACCTTTTTCCCAGGGTGGAAATATCAAACAATAGAAATCATAGCTTTAAAGCGGGAGGTGCAAAGTATAAAGGAGATATGCTGGACATGTCTTGTGTGCAGAGGTGCCTTGCACAAGGTTCCAGGGGTGATCTCAGAGGTTTTTAAGATTGGCACAAGAATGTGCAGGGAATGGAGGGATATGGGTGTCATGCAGGAAGAATGGTGTGTTTAATTTGGTTTCATGTTTGGCACAGACCTTGTGGGCCGAAGGACCTGTTCCTGTGCTGTACTGTTCAATGTTCTATGTGAAGCTGGCCATGTTCTTCAAAGTACTTAATGTCTCAAGAAAGTGACGTGCCTGATATTGAAGGACTTAATCTTCAAATTTCTGTCTGAATCAATTTCAAGAAGAACCAGGTGCACAAGTGTGTTTTCCCTTGGAATATTGGGTGAGTGGGAGAGCAAGCAGAATTTACATGGAGCAGGAAAAGTGGGGAAAAAAAGGAGAGAGGAAGAAAAGCTCAAAGCTGTCTAATTCAGGGACAATCTCTTCCCAGTTGTTACGATTCAGGAACAGTTTCTTTCGTCCCACCTGTTGTCAGGAAACCGAATCATCCTACCACATTTAGAGAGCCGTCCTGAACTACTATTTACCTCATTGGTGACCCTTGGACTATTTTTTAATGGACTTTACTGGCTTAACCTTGCACCAAATGTGATTCCCTTATCATGTATCTATACGCTGCAAATGGCTCGATTGTAATCATGTATTGTCTTTCCACTGACTGGTTAGCACGTAACAAAAGTTTTTCACTGTACCTCAGTACCCATGACAATAAACTAAACTGAACTGATAACTGATTGTGTTTAACCATATCTTCACAAAGAAATTGTTCCACTTGTACTTCAGAGCGGAACAATGTGCATGGTACCTGCATATTGGTAAGATTGTCCTCATTGAAATATGGCATGCACCCTTGAGGTTTGGCAGCAGCTAATATATTTCCACAGCCACACAATTGTAAGCATAATGCTCCTCGTGAATGTGGCCAAAGATATTTATGGTGTCTTACAATTTTCTGTTCACCACTCTAAACAAATGACCCTTCCACTGTACTAGGTGAGATATAATGCAGTAAAATTAATTTCAATCAATCAATCAGTTTTATTCATCACAAAGACATATAAGTGCAGTGAAATGAATTTGCCTGCAGCGGTACAATCAAAAAAGAACACACAATACTCAATAAAATTAAACACAAACATCCACCACAACATTCTTCACTGTGATGGAAGGCACAAAGTACAGTCAGTCCTCCTCCATTGTTCACCCGCGGTTGGGGCCATAAACCTCCATAGTCGCCGCTATGGACGGCCCGATGTACAGGCCCTCTCGTCGGGGTGGTTGAAATTCGACGTCAGGATGGTCGAACACACTTGGAGGTCCCGAATTGGCGCTTTCCTACCAGAGGTCGCGGCTTCAGGATGTTGTAGGCCGCAGGCTGGCAGTCGGAGCTCTTCTCTGGCTATCCCCGGCAACGGAACCCAGGCCCCAGATGGAAAGTCCACGCTGTGCCTGCGACTGATTGTAGTTAGGGGAGAAGCTGGAAGAGAGATAGAATAGAATGAATAGAATAGAATAGAGCCTTCGAAACTCCGAAGTCGGGTCACGGCCGCATGCCACCACAGCTCTCCACGCTCCGAAGTCAGCCAGCTCCATGATGGCGGGTCCACAGGCTCCACGACTGGAGCCCGCAGGTTGGTTCCGGGTGGAGGCCGCCGGCTCCACGATGTAAGGCCCAACGACAATGGAGACCCAACAGGGAAAAGGTCGGGTCCCCGTACAGGGAAGAGATTTAAAAGTCCCTCCCCCCCCCCACCCCCACACCCTCCCACACATACACATCTAAAAAATAAAACCAAAAACATACACATAACGGGACAACAATAAATAAAAGACAGACGGACTGCAGTCGAGCCGCCACAAGGCGCTGCCACAAAGCGCAGGAACCAAGTTCGTGGGGGTGGAACAAAGTTTGGCAAGTGATAGGTGGATACAGGTGAGCGGTGATGTGGGAGAGGGGTCTGATAGGTAGATGGTTGGACAAAGGCCAGAGACAAACAGATAAAATATATGAGATCAGGATAGAAGAGGTACAGTGGCTAGCAAAAGTATTCATACCCCTTGAACTTTTTCACATTTTGTTATAACTGCAAACGTAAATGTATTTTATTGGGATTTTATGTGATAGACCAACACAAAGTGGCAAATAATTGTGAAGTGGAAGGAAAATGATACATGGTTTTCAGATTTTTTTACAAATAAAAAACTGAAAAGTGTGGCGTGCAAAAAATTCAGCCCCCTTTACTCTGATACCCCTAAATAAAATCCAGTGCAACCAATTGCCTTTAGAGGTCACCTAAGTAGTAAATAGAGTCCACTTGTGTGTAATCTAATCTCAGTGTAAATACAGCTGTTCTGTGAAGGCCTCAGAGGTTTGTTAGAGAACATTACTGAACAAACAATGTTCCTTGGGCATCATGAAGCCCAAGGAACACACCAGACAGGTCAGGGATAAAGTTGTGGAGAAGTTTAAAGCAGGGTTAGGTTATAAAAAAATATCCCAAGCTTTGAACATCTCACGGATCACTGTTCAATCCATCATCCGAAAATGGAAAGAGTATGGCACAACTGCAAACCTACCAAGACATGGCTGTCCACCTAAACTGACAGGCCAGGCAAGGAGAGCATCGATCAGAGAAGCAGCCAAGAGGCCCATGGTCACTCTGGAGGAGCTGCAGAGATCCACAGCTCAGGTGGGAGAATCTGTCCACAGTACAACTATTAGTCGTGCACTCCACAAATCGAGCCTTTATGGAAGAGTGGCAAGAAGAAAGCCATTGTTGAAACAAAGCCATAAGCAGAGATGCCAAGTGTCCCGGATTCGCCGTATTTTGTCCCGGCGAAATAACCTTTTTACGGTGTTCCGGCAGCCAAACATGCTGTTACGGAACACCGCCGCGCCGGTGTTCCTCCCGTGGTGAACGCCGGCGCCATGTGCCCCCGGTTTGCCAGCTCGGCAGCTCGCAGCCACGCCCGGCCCAGAGCCCGGGCGGCGCCGGCCCGCGCGATCAGCGGCACTTTCTTGCCGCCAGCCGGCCGCTCGCGGCAGCCCCATCACGGGCCTCCCCCCCACCCCCCACCCCACCCAGTGCGCAGGCGCAGACCCGCCGGCAACCTTGCCAAGTGCGCATGTGCCGCACCCGCCCGCCGGCAGCCCGCTGATCTGCACCAGTGCGCAGGCGCATAGCCGCCGGCAACAACCCCAAGTGAGTATGTTACGGAGAGAAATTCATTTAACCCCATTTGTTACGGACAAATGGGTTGAATGTTACTGTGAACT
Source organism: Okamejei kenojei (assembly GCA_035221665.1). Lineage (NCBI taxonomy): Eukaryota > Metazoa > Chordata > Chondrichthyes > Rajiformes > Rajidae > Okamejei > Okamejei kenojei. The sequence continues at coordinate 42,206,956 of CM069146.1, forward strand.
AAATTTAGGGTTGGCATCTCTGCATAAGAAGTCCCGTTTGCAGTTTGCCACAAGCCATGTGGGGGACACAGCAAACATGTGGAGGAAGGTGCTCTGGTCTGATGAGACCCAAAACTGAAGTTTTTGGCCTAAATGCAAAACGCTATGTGTGGCGGAAAACTAACACTGCACATCACCCTGAACACACCATCCCCACTGTGAAACATGGTGGTGGCAACATCATTCTGTGGGGATGCTTTTCTTCAGCAGGGACAGGGAAGCTGGTCAGAGTTGATGGGAAGATAGATGGAGCCAAATACAGGGCAATCTTGGAAGAAAACCTGTTAGAGTCTGCAAAAGACTTGAGACTGGAGCGGAGGTTCACCTTCCAGCAGGACAACGACCCTAAACATACAGCCAGAGCTACAATGGAATGGTTTAGATCAAAGCATATTAATGTGTTAGAATGGCACAGGCAAAGTCCGGACCTAAATCCAATTGAGAGTCTCTGGCAAGACTTGAAAATTGCTGTTCACAGACACTCTCCATCCAATCTGACTGAGCTTGAGCTATTTTGCAAAGAAGATTGGGCAAAAATTTCAGTCTCTAGATGTGCAAAGCTGGTAGAGACATCCCCAAAAGACTTGCAGCTGTAATTGCAGCAAAAGGTGGTTCTACAAAGTATTGACTCAGGGGGGCTGAATACTTTTGCACGCCACACTTTTCAGTTTTTTATTTATAATATAATTTGGAAACCATGTATCATTTTCCTTCTACTTCACAATTATGCACCACTTTGTGTTGGTCTATCACATAAAATCCCAATAAAATACATTTACACTTGTGATTGTAACATGACAATATGTGGAAAAGTTCAAGGGGTATGAATACTTTTGCAAGCCACTGTATCTAATGTGAAGATAGAGAAAGGTTGATATTTGTAGGTTAGTTACCTAAAATTGGAGAATTCAATGTTCAAGGTACAAGATTAGTTAAATGTTCTACAGGTCCACAATTAAAATTACTGAAAAAAGATGAATCAAACAGTGTTTTACCCTGAAGAAGTGTAGCTTCAAGGAATATAAATATTTTCTCTGTTTGCACAGATACACAGTTGCTGGCTGCATTGTCTTCTGTGATCTGGTTACATCATGCTTGCCATGTTTTGCATCTCTCTATCATAATAGTGGAATCAATTGATTCGTAAGTTCACGATCATCATGTTGGTGTACACTGCAAGTCACTTTAAAATGTAACAGTGACCATAAGCTGGTTCATTGAGATCCTCGACTCAGTGCCGCACAATAATACTTGCGCTTGACCTTGTTCTCCAGCCAGCTGGCATCAGCGCTATCCTTCCTGCCTATCCTGGTAACTTGCTATCCTTCAGGCCACCTGGTAAGTTGCTAGCTGCACATCCCACCACTGGCTAGCATTTTTGCATGTGTGGTGTCGGTACTCAAGCAGGTAGCTGGGGGTGTTTAATTAAGTAACAGCATGTCTTCATCTGTATTCTTTTATTGCCGCACTAATCAATGGCCGGACACAAAATGCTGGAGTAACTCAGCAGGACAGGCAGCATCTCTGGAGAGAAGGAATCATAGAGTCATAGAAAATCATGGAAAATAAGTGCAGGAGGAGGCCATTCGGCACTTCGAGCCTGCACCACCATTCAATATGAACATGGCTGATCATCCAACTCAGTATCCTGTACCTGCCTTCTCTCCATACCCCCTGATCCCTTTAGCCACAAGGGCCACATCTAACTCCCTCTTAAATATAGCCAATGAACTGGCCTCAACTACCTTCTGTGGCAGAGAATTCCACAGACACACCACTCTCTGTGTGAAAAATGATCTTCTCATCTCGGTCCTAAAAGACTTCCCCATATCCTTAAACTGTGACCCCTTGTTCTGGAGTTCCACAACATCGGGAACAATCTTCCTGCATCTAACCTGTCCAACCCCTTAAGAATTTTGTAAGTCTCTATAAGATCCCCCCTCAATCTCCTAAATTCCAGCGAGTACAAGCCAAGTCTATCCAGTCTTTCTTCACATGGAAGTCCTGCCATCTCAGGAATCAGTCTGGTGAACCTTCTCTGTACTCTATGGCAAAAATGTCTTTCCTCAGATTAGGAGACCAAAACTGTATGCAATACTCCAGGTGTGGCCTCACCAAGACCCTGTACAACTGCAGTAGAACCTCCCTGCTCTTGTACTCAAATCATTTTGCTATGAATGCCAACATACCATTCGCTTTCTTCACAGCCTGCTGCGCCTGCATGCCTACTTTCAATGACTGGTGTACCATGACACCCAGGTCTCGTTGCACCTCCCCTTTTCCTAATCGGCCACTGTTGGGTGATGTTTCGGGTCGAGACCCTTCTTCAGACTGATGTCAGGGGAGTGGGCGTGGGACAAAGATAGAATGTAGTCGGAGACAGTAAGACTGGTGAGAGAACTGGGAAGGGGGAGGGGATAGAGGGGGAAAGCAAGGGCTATTTGAAGTAGAGAAGTCAATGTTCATACCGCTGGGGTGTAAGTTCCTCCAATTTGCGCTGGGCCTCACTCTGACAATGGAGGAGGCCCAGGACAGAAAGGTCAGATTGGGAATGGGAGGGAGAGGTGAAGTGTTGAGCAACCAGAGATCAGGTAGATTAAGGCGGACTGAGCAGAGGTGTTCAGCGAAACGATCGCCGAGCCTGCACATGGTCTCACCGATGTACAGAAGTTGACACCTGGAACAGAGGATGAGGTTGGAGAAGGAGCAATTGAACCTCTGCCTCACCTGGAAAGACTGTTTGGGTCCTTGGATGGAGTCGAGGGGGGAGGTAAAGGGACTGATCTTGCATCTCCTGTGGTTGTAGAGGGAACGGTCTCTGTGGAAATCAAAAAGGGGAGGAGATGGGAAGATGTGGCTGGTAGTGGGATCCCATTGGAAGTGGCGAAAATGTCGAAGGATTTTATGCTGTATGCGACGGCTGATGGGGTGGAAGGTGAGGACAAGGGGACTCTGTCCTTGTTATGAACGGGGGAGGGGGAGCAAGAGCGGCCTACAGGATATCGAGGAAACCCTAGTGAGAGCCTCACCTATAATGGAAGAGGGGAACCCCCGTTTCCTAAAGAATGAGGACATCTCCGATGCCCTGGTATGGAAAGACTCATCTTGGGCGCAGATGCGGCATAGACGGTGGAATTTGTAGTAGGAGATAGAGTCTTTACAGGAAGCAGGGTGGGAAGAAGTGTAGTCTAGATAGCTGTGCGTATCAATAGATTTGTCGCCAATGGCCAGCCAGGTTACTAGATATAGAAAAGCAAAGGGCTGGATGCTAATGAGAGGAAGTATCGTGCTCTGGTGATACCACATCTGCAGTATTGTGTCCAGTTTTGGTCTCCTAATTTGAGGAAGGACATCCTTGTGATTGAGACAGTGCAGCGTAGGTTCACGAGATTGAACCCTGGGATGGCAGGACTGTCATATGAGGAAAGATTGAAAATACTAGGCTTGTATTCACTGGAGTTTAGAAGAATGAGGGGGGATCTTATAGAAACATATAAAATTATGAAAGGACTGGACAAGCTAAATGCAGGAAAAATGTTCCCAATGTTGGGCGAGTCCAGAACCAGGGGCCACAGTCTTAGAATAAAGGGGAAGCCATTTATTTTCACCCAGAGAGTTGTGAATTTGTGGAATTCCCTGCCACAGAGGGCAGTCGGATCCCATTGTCACTGGATGGATTTAAGAGAGAGTTAGATAGAGCTCTAGGGTCTAGTGGAATTAAGGGATATGGGGAGAAGGCAGGCACGGGTTATTGATTGGGGACGATCAGCCATGATCACAATGAATGGCGGTGCTGGCTCGGTGGGCCGAATGGCCTCCTCCTGCACCTATTTTCTATGTTTCTATGTTAAGAAGGAAATCAAGAGGTGCATTCCTACAATGCCCGCCAAGTGTAAATTAGAAATTATTGTGGAATGGGAACGCGTGATGTGGAAATTCCAAGGAAACTCTCACCTTCTATGGTTTCTATATCACCCCTGGATCACAGGCTTGGTGAAAACACCCAGTGGGAGTGAGAAGTCTCCTTTTGTCAGGTTAAGTTGATGCTGTCACGCCCATCTCCTACATGTTTGTTGCTCCTGGCTCTGTTTGTACAACAGTCATCCTAATTTCTATTGCAAGGAGCTGTGGATGTTGGGAATCTGAAATAAGGATGTACATTGCTGGAGATATTCTGCAGGGCAGGCAGTGTCTGAGGAGAGAGGAACAGAGTTATTGTTTAGGTCAGTGACTCACTTGCATGAATTGTTAATCTGAAACATGAACCTGTTTTTCTCAACATAGATTCTGCCTGACCTGCAGAGTTTTTTGGGCACTTTCTGCTTTTATTCCAAATTCTAAATTTTCTGAGAGGCGGAATTTTATATCAGTTTAGAGATACAGCGTGGAAATAGGCCCTTCAGCCCAGCAAGACCACACCAATCAGCGATTACCCTTACACTAGTTCTATCCTACACACGAGGGACAATTTACAGAAGCCAATTAACGTACAAACCTGCACGTCTTTGGAAAGTGGGAGGAAAGCGGAGCACCAGGAGGAAACCCGGGGGTCACAGCGAAAACGTACAAACTCTCGTACAGAGACCCGAGTTCAGGATCGAACTTGGGTCTCTGGCGCTGTAAGGCAGCAACTCGTCCGTTGCGCCACTGTTTCGCACTTTTAATTTAATTTGGATTTTTTTTTCTATTAATACAGTATTCATTTTAACATAAAATCACTTCTGATGCCAACAGTTTGCTCTTTTATGCATGACTACTCAACATAGGTATTCCGTGGCTCCTGCTATTAGCTGACCTGAATTTGCCATGGAAACATTCTCCACAGTGAGCCATGCTGAAATGACAGGGACCTGACAGGCACTAATGACATTTTATAAAATGACCCAGGTACAATTACTTTGCTAAGGGACTTTCCTTTGCTATCTGTACTTCAGCGGCGAGAGACAAGTCGCATCTAACTAAGCAGAAACTTCTGGTGACATTCAGCAGAGAGACAACCTTGTCTGTTGAGGTTAAAGTCACCACTTCATTGAATTTTTATGCTGCTGGCTTATTGCAAGCCATTGCTGGTAACATATGTCAGATAAGTTAGCCATCTCCCTACTGATGTTGTCGTCAACTGACTGGAGTTTTGTTTGACAGGAACAGCTGTAATGTTTTACTTTCCGTAGAATAAGCCTATGACATGCCAGGTGCTGCAGTTCCCTAAAGTGCAAGATCTCACTTTTGACACCTAACTTGCTATCAAGTTAATGGATTTGATTCAAAAATTAGACATGGCATGGATAGAAAATTGATTGGCAGACAGGAAACAAATCGTTGGGATTAACGGGTCCCTTTAATAATGGCAGGTAGTGACTAGTGAGATGCCGCAAGGTTTGGTGCTGGGATTGCAGCTATTTACAATATACCTTAATGATTTAGATGAAGGAATTAAAAGTAACATTAGCAAATTTGCAGATGACACAAAGCTGAGTGGCAGCGTGAACTATGAAAAGGATGCTATGAGGATGCAGGGTGACTTGGACAGGTTGGGTGAGTGGGCAGATGCATGGCAGATGCAGTATAATGTGGATAAATGTGAGGTTATCCACTTTTGTGGCAAGAACAGGAAGGCAGATTATTATCTGAATGGTGTCAGGTTAGGAAAAGGGGAAGTACAACGAGTCAAATCAAGAGGCAGGAGAAGGCAGTAATGGGGTACTGATTGTGGATGATCAGCCATGATCACATAGAATGGCGGGGCTGGCTCGAAGGGCTGAAAGGCCTACTCCTGCACCCATTGCCTATGTATCTATGAAAAATAATTTACCTGGTCTACTGACAGATTGTGTCAGAACACTCTAACCAAGCGTCCCAGATGTCCATAAGACTTCCTGGTGTCAACTATAATGCTACCACTTTTAGTCTGTCGTTGATGCCACTTGAAGCAACAAGCTAAATGGACAAACAGTTGCTTTAGATTCAAGAACAACTCATCCTTGGAATTTCTACCCTGACATTAACTGAAAATAGAATTAGTCTCGTCTCCTTAAACTATTGAAATTGTTTCAATTCCCAAAACTGTCCTGATTATCAAATCCCTCCTGAATACTGAGTTTGTTGAAATCAAGTTTTGTTTTGTAAAATATTTTTATTAGAAGTAAATACATATTAAGAAAGAATAACATAAAATCAAAAAAAAAAAAACATATTATTCGTCACATACATTCTTAATATTTTTAAAGTTTACAGTCGTTCTTATTTATACGTCTATATTTTTTATTATTTTATAACAGAAAGAAAATAGTAAAGAGAAATAATAAAAAGAAATAAAATAGAAGTAGAAAATCGATAAAATGAGGAGTATAAAGCAAGATATTCTTCATTGGAGATATATGCGTGGTCTATTGTATATAGTTCTTCGTCCATTCCTTCATTCAGGCTTCAGTCAGGCCCTCGAACCGGACCTCTTTGACCCTTTAAGTATTCAATAAATGGAGGCCATATTCCTCTGAATTGATCTAGCTTGTCCAAAAGATCAAGTCTTAGTCTTTCTAGATGAAGTGTCTCCGACATTTCTGTAATCCACATTTTGATTGTGGGGGATGTAGGACCTTTCCAAAATCTTAGTATTAGTTTTTTACCGATTATTAAACTATAACCAGTAAAAATTATTTGCTGTGTTGTTAGTAGATGATCCGTTTCTATTATTCCAAATATAATTAATTTTGAGTCTGGAGTCAAATTTGCATTAACTACTTTCGAGATTATGTTAAAAAGTTTTATCCAAAAATTAGTAATTTTTATACATTTTGTGAATGAATGCATTAGATTAGTTTCTAAATGCTGACATTTATCACATATAGCAGAAACATTTGAAAAAATTCTGTTTAATTTGGATTTTGAAAAGTGTAATCTATGTAAAACTTTAAATTGTTTCAGGGAATGTCTGGTATTTAATGAGCAGTGGTGTATATGTTGTAAACTTTCGTTCCATACTTCTACACTAATTGTTTGTCCTAATTCGTTTTCCCATGCTTGCCTATATATTTCCGAGTTTGGTAAATCATTTTCCAGTAAAATATTATAAATATATGATATTAATTTTTCTGTATTCGGATATTTATTTAGACATTCATCTAAAATTTCTGTCTTTCTATATCTAAAATCCTGTGTGTTTGATTTAACATAGTCTCTAATTTGTAAATATCTAAAGTACTCTTTTGAGTGTAATCCATAATTCTGTTGTAATTCCTGAAATGAAAGGAAAAAACTTTCCCTATAGAGATCACCCATCGTATTTATTCCATAGTTCTTCCATTTTAAAAAAACCTTTATCCATCATTGAATGTTTAAAAGTGATGTTATTTGCAATGGGAAGAGCCAGTGGTATACTTTCTAATTTTAATGTTTTCTTTAATTGTTTCCAAATACGTATGCCACTTTCTATTATTGGAGTTCCTCTATAACTTTTTTTATGTATTTTAGTATTAGCAAATAAAATCGAGCTATTTTCAAAAGGTGAACAATCTTCCTTTTCCATTTTTAACCAGTTTGGTTGTTTACCTACTTCTTCCAACCAAAAGTTCATATTTTTAATATTAACTGCCCAATAATAAAACATAAAATTAGGCAATGCAAAACCTCCATTTATTTTTGATTTACATAGATATTTGTTATTTATTCTATGGCTCTTATAATCCCAAATAAAGTTGGTAACTATAGAGTCCACTTTCTTAAAAAAAATTTTAGGAAGATATATCGGGATCAGTTGAAACAGATATAATAATTGCGGAAGAAAAATCATTTTTATCGCATTAATTCTACCTAGCATTGAAATAGGTAATGTTTTCCAATATAGGATATTTTTAAGTAGTTTATTCAATAGGGGTGGGAAATTAGATTTAAATAAAGAATCATATCTTTTTGTTACATGAATTCCAAGATATTTGATTTTTTAATTTGCTATCTTAAAAGGATATTGTTGTAATATATGTGAGTTGTTTCCCAATATTGGCATAAGTTCACTTTTATTCCAATTAATTCTGTATCCTGAAATCAATCCAAATTGAAATCTAATAAATTAGGAATACTAATTTCCGGCTTTGTAATATAAAGTAATACATCATCTGCGTATAAAGAGATTTTATTTTCAGTTTCTTTGGTTTCATACCCATATATTTCAGGCTGTGCTAATGGTTCAATTGCCAGTGCGAACAGTAGTGGAGATAGAGGACAACCTTGTCTACAGCACGGAATAAATTAAATTTAGTTGTTAACATTTGATTTATTAATATTCTAGCTGTTGGCTTGGTATATAGTAGCTTAACCCATGTTATAAACTTCTCTCCCAACTGAAAAGTTTCCATAACCGAAAATAAATAAGACCATTCAAATCTGATCGAAAGCTTTCTCTGCATCCAACGAAATAATTGATAGATCTTTATTAATGTTTCTTTTCGAGTATATAATATTGAATAATCTTCTCAGGTTGTTTGAGGAGTATCCTGTTTGGTCTGAATGAATTACTTTATTAATCACTGTATTGAGTCTTTGTGCTAGTATTTTAGTTAATATTTTTTGATCAGTATTTAAAAGAGCTATGGCTCTATACGACCCTGGATCATCCAGATTTTTATCTAATTTAGGTATAAGTGTTATAATAGATTCATTTAATGTTTCTGGTAACTTCTGTTGTGCATAAATGTGTTCATAAAGTGTCTTCAAACGTGGAGCTATCATATCATAGAATGTTTTATAAAATTCTGATCCGACTTCCGGTGGCGCTATGGAGTGAATGGAACTCGCGCCATTCAGCTCCGTCAAAACTGTATAAAAAAACGGGGGTAAAAGGGGGTAATTGAAACCACTTACCAGAGGAGAACACTTCTGAACACTTCTGAACGGCTCCGGTAGCGTTGAAAAGGTGCGTGACGTCATCAGGCGCGCGACTTTACTAAGATGCATCGCTCCCCCCCCCACCAAGGGAAAAAGCCTGTGAAAAGGGAAGTAGGCCTCACTGGAGCCTCGGGCTCGAGTTTGAGTGGCTCCCAGGAAGATATTTTAAAGATGGACGACCTCAAAAAAAATCATTATGGGTGAGTTGAAACAAATGCTTAAAGATATGAAAAAAGAATATAAAGAAGAAATAAAGACTTTAAGAGCCGACATTTTGGTGTATCATGAGAATTTTAAAGAAGAGTCCAAAAAAGAAGTTATAGCAGCTGTAAAGACTATGATGGACGAATGGAAAGATAAAGCGGATACTGCTTTGCAACAACAGATGGATGTTGTAAACCGTAAAACTGGTGAGATGGAGGTGCTGCTGGAAACCAGGTTGGAACCGATTATAACCTCACTTAACCAACAAAAAGACGTAATCAAAGAACTGTCTGAATCAGCCGAAAAGCGCCTTGCCGAGAACAAGCGTTTATCAGAATCATTACATAAAATGACTGAGAAATGCATTGACTTGGAAGAACGTCAAAGGCGTAAGAATCTGCGTATTGTTGGGTTGAGTGAAGGCCGAGAGGGAAATCAAGACCCTCGAAAATTTGCTGCAAAACCTTTTAAAGATATTCTGAAACTTGGACCAAGAACCTCTGCTGGGCCGAGCACACAGGGCATTGAGACGTACCCCTAGGAAGGATGCTCCCCCTAGACAGATGATTGTGAAGGTGGCTTACGATCATGTTTTTGAAGATATGATGAAGATAATAATCCGAAAGAAAAATCTCAAATATGAGGGAGATAACATCAGTATTTTAGAGATTACCCTGCGGAAGTGGCCAAGAGAAGATCTTTATTTACAGAAACAAGAGGTATCCTGAGGAACATAAAGAATCTGAGATATGGCCTGATGTACCCGGCAACATTAAGGGTAACTTATGAAAATAAGGAGCACCACTTCACCAAACATACAGAAGCTCTTGAATTCGCTCGAGATATTCAGAAGAAATTGGAAGAGGAAGGAGAAGAGGAAGAAGAAGATGAAGATTAAGGACACTGAATATTATTGATCACCTACTTGATGAGACTGATTAACGATCACTTATCTAATGATACTGTCCATCTACAGAAAAGGAGGAGGATTTACATTGAAGGAGGATTCGCAGGGAAGGAGACGGAACAATGGACATGGACTCTATATTGGGGTCAAAGAGGGATGGATGGATTATTAATAAATATAGTTTTGTATTAATTACGCCTCAAAAATGTATGTTAGCTCTCCTAATATAGTGCTATGATACTAATTGTAATTGATATTAGTAGTATTATTAATCACTAAGTATATAAATTTAATACCCCGCCCCGACATATATAGCCCTTAGGGCAAAAACGGAGCTGGAATTATTAACATCTTTTTTTTTTTCTAACGGAAGTCCGTAGATTAGTAGCCACGCTAGTGTGGCTTACACTAACACTAACTACACTAACTATAGTTGTAGTCACTTTTTTTTCCCCTTTTCACTTTATTAACATCACCTACTTTACTTATATCTTTTATTATTCTTTTTATATTATGTATTTTATTTCATATTATATACTATATGGATTTGAGTATAATTGGTATTATATAGTTAGTTTAAGGAGACGTGTGTATAAGATAATGTCACAGATATTAAATTTCATCGATCTGATGTCTGGGTATAGGATTGGGTTGGATGAGCTGAGACATCTACTCCATTATAAACCACCTTAATAATAAAATGTATGATATAAACACTCGGATTGGGGGTGATGGAATCACCTTCTGTAGTTGGAATGTTAAGGGAATTAACGAACCAATTAAAAGAGGTAAGGTTTTAGCTCAATTAAATAGATTGAAATCTGATATTATTTTTCTCCAAGAGGCACACCTTAAAAAAGACGCGCAGCATAGATTAACAGCAAAATGGATTTCCAAAGTATATCACTCTTCATTCACACATAAGTCCAGAGGGGTAGCAATAATCATTCGTAAAGGTATACCTTTTAAACAAAGCTCAATAATAGAAGATGTTGAGGGTAGATATATAATAATTACAGGTGAATTATATTCTAAAAAAGTAACCCTTATGAATATATATGGTCCTAATTTTGATAATCCACTATTCTTCAAGAAAATATTTAGCAATATCCCTATATCCACTCAACATAATCTAATAATTGGAGGAGATTTTAATTGTACCTTAGATAATTATTTAGATAGATCATCAACGAAAAGGAAAAACCACTTCTAAGTCAAGTACATTTATAAATTATTTTATTAACACAGCAAACGTTAAGGATATCTGGAGAACAGATAACCCATCTGGTCGAGAATATTCTTTTTTTTTCCACTGTATTTGGAACCTATTCGCGGATAGACTATTTTTTAATAGACTCAAAACTAATTCCATTTACATATGACTCAAAATATCATAATATTATTATCTCGGATCATGCTCCATTAACATTTAAGATAAAATTAAAATATATAATTATTAAAACCTGTAACTGGAGACTCAACCCCCAAAATATTAAAAGGATAGGGCTTGTTATGATTACTTGGTAAAACAGATTAAATTATTTTTTGAAACTAATGACAAACCTGGAATTTCACCATCATTGCTCTGGGATACATTTAAAGCATTTATGCGTGGTGCGATAATATCAGCTCAAGCATATTTTAATAAAGAAAATCGAAAGACTCAACAAAAGTTGGAAAATGAAATAAAACTATTAGATATTGAAAATGCAATATCCCCTTCTAAGGGATTAAGTAATAAAATTGTATCATTAAAATACAAGCTAAATAAAATATACTCAAATCAGATTATTAAACTTTTTCAACAGACTAAACAAGTACATTTTGAATTTGGGGATAAACCACAAAAATTACTGGCACGACAGCTTAGAAAATTAGATGAGGAGAAAATGATACATAAAATTAGATCTGATCAAGGAGAAATATTGACTTTACCAAAAGATATTAATGATACATTTTTACAATATTATCAAAATCTTTACTTATCTAAACTAGCAGGACAATCAGATGGAATGGAAACATTCACTACAGGAATGTCAGGTTAATAGTTTAGATCAGGAAGGTAGAGACTTGTTAAACGCTGATATATCAGTAAAAGATATTGAAGAATCAATTGGATCATTAAATAACGGAAAAGCGGCAGGCCCTGATGGCTTAGGTGTTGAATTTTATAAGAAGTTTCATGATCTGATCTCTCCACGTTTACATACAATATATAAATATGCTTATGAAACATAGAACATAGAAACATAGAAATTAGGTGCAGGAGTAGGCCATTCAGCCCTTCGAGCCTGCACCGCCATTCAATATGTCATGGCTGATCATCCAAACTCAGTATCCCGTACCTGCCTTCTCTCCATACCCTCTGATCCCTTAGCCACAAGGGCCACATCCAACTCACTCTTAAATATAGCCAATGAACTGGCCTCAACTACCCTCTGTGGCAGAGAGTTCCAGAGACTCACCACTCTCTGTGTGAAGAAAGTCTTTCTCATCTCGGTCTTAAAGGATTTCCCCCTTATCCTTAAGCTGTGACCCCTTGTCCTGGACTTCCCCAACATCGGGAACAATCTTCCTGCATCTAGCCTGTCCAACCCCTTAAGAATTTTGTAAGTTTCTATAAGATCCCCTCTTAATCTCCTAAATTCCAGAGAGTATAAACGAGTCTATCCAGTCTTTCTTCATAAGACAGTCCTGACATCCCAGGAATCAGTCTGGTGAACCTTCTCTGCACTCCCTCTATGGCAATAATGTCCTTCCTCAGATTTGGAGACCAAAACTGCACGCAATACTCCAGGTGTGGTCTCACCAAGACCCTGTACAACTGAAGTAGAACCTCCCTGCTCCTGTACTCAAATCCTTTTGCTATGAAAGCTAACATACCATTCGCTTTTTTCACTGCCTGCTGCACCTGCATGCCTACTTTCAATGACTGGTGTACCATGACACCCAGGTCTCGCTGCATCTCCCCTTTTCCTAATCGGCCACCATTTAAATAATAGTCTGCTTTCCTGTTTTTGCCACCAAAGTGGATAACCTCACATTTATCCACATTATACTGCATCTGCCAAACATTTGCCCACTCACCCAGCCTATCCAAGTCACCTTGCAGTCTCCTAGCATCCTCCTCACAGCGAACACTGCCCCCCAGCTTAGTGTCATCCGCAAACTTGGAGATATTGCCTTCAATTCCCTCATCCAGATCATTAATATATATTGTAAATAGCTGGGGTCCAGCACTGAGCCCTGCGGTACCCCACTAGTTACTGCCTGCCATTGTGAAAAGGACCCGTTTACTCCTACTCTTTGCTTCCTGTTTGCCAGCCAGTTCTCTATCCACATCAATACTGAACCCCTAATACCGTATGCTTTAAGTTTGTATACTAATCTCTTATGTGGGACCTTGTCGAAAGCCTTCTGGAAGTCCAGATATACCACATCCACTGGTTCTCCCTTATCCACGCTACTAGTTACATCCTCGAAAAATTCCACAAGATTCGTCAGACATGATTTACCTTTTGTAAATCCATGCTGACTTTGTCCAATGATTTCACCACTTTCCAAATGTGCTGCTATCCCATCTTTAATAACTGACTCTAGCAGTTTCCCCACTACCGATGTTAGACTAACTGGTCTGTAATTCCCCGTTTTCTCTCTCCCTCCCTTCTTAAAAAGAGGGGTTACATTTGCTACCCGCCAATCCTCAGGAACTACTCCAGAATCTAAAGAGTTTTGAAAGATTATCACTAATGCATCCACTATTTCCTGAGCTACTTCCTTAAGTACTCTGGGATGCAGCCTATCTGGCCCTGGGGATTTATCGGCCTTTAATTTATTAATTTTATGAACAAGGAAAGTTACCAGAATCATTAAACGAGTCTACAATTACACTTATCCCTAAAGCTGATAAAGATTTGGAGGACCCTGGATCATATAGAGCAATAGCTCTTTTAAATACAGATCAAAAAATACTAACTAAAATTTTATCTCGGAGGCTAAGTTTAGTGATTAATAAATTAATACATCATGACCAAACAGGTTTTATTCCAAAACGCTATTCATCCTATAATCTGAGACGTCTATTCAATGTCATGTACTCAAAAAGAGTGAATGATGCTGAACTAGCTGTCATATCCTTAGATGCTGAAAAAAGCATTTGACCAGGTTGAATGGCCATATTTATTTAAAATAATGCAGAAATTTCAACTGGGGGATATATTCTCCAAATGGGTAAAAATCATATACTCGAATCCAACTGCAAGAATATTAACAAATCAAATGCTATCAGCAACATTTAAACTCTTTAGGGGTTGTAGACAAGGATGCCCGTTATCACCATTATTATTTGCTCTGGTAATAGAACCATTAGCTGAAAGGATTAGATCAGAACCAGAAATATATGGATATAATACCAAAACTACAACGAATAAAATATCTCTATACGCAGACGACATCTTAATTTATATTACAAAACCGGAGATTAGTATTCCTAATCTATTTAATGTTATAACTAAGTTTAGTACATTTTCTGGGTATAGAATTAATTGGAATAAAAGTGAAATTATGCCTATAACTGGAATAAAATTAAATATATTAGAACAATTCCCACTTAAAATAGTTACGGACAAACTCAAATATTTAGGAATTAATGTATCTAAATCGTATAACTGTCTATTTAAATATAATTACCCGCAATTATTAAATAAACTAAAGAAATATATTTTATATTGGAAAACACTACCTATATCAATGATCGGTAGAATAAATGCTATAAAAATGATTTTTTTTACCACAATTGTTATATTTATTTCAAGCAATCCCCTTATATCTCCCTAAAATGTTTTTTAAAAATATAGATACTTTGGTTAATAGTTTTATTTGGGACTATAAAAACCATCGAATAAGTAAAAAACATCTATGTAAATCTAAAATAAATGGTGGACTAGCACTACGAAATTTCCTATATTATTTCTGGGCAGTTCAGATTAAGAATATGAATTTTTGGTTGGTAAATTTAGATCATGAACCAAGCTGGCTAAAGATGGAAAAGGAAGACTGTTTGCCTTTTGATGTAGGTTCGATTCTTTTTGCACCAAGGGAAGTACAAAAAAAAATGTATGGTAACAACCCTATAATTCATAGCTATAGACGTATTTGGAAACAAATAGTTAAGACCCTACATATGGATAATTTGTCACTTTGTTTGCCAATTATGAATAATCCTTTGTTTAAGCCCTCTGTATTGGACAAGGGCTTTAAACATTGGAATGATTTAGGAATTAAAAGGATAGAACACCTTTATAAGGAAGGAAAATTTCTCTCATTTCAAGAGTTACAGGATATCTATGGATTGCAGTCAAATAACATATTTAGGTATTTACAAATTAGAAATTATATTAAGTCAAATATGCAAGACTATAAAAATAGAAAACCAGGATTATTAGATGAATTGTTTAATAAACACCCAAATACAGAAAAATTAATAGCGTATATATATAATACTATTTTGGATAAGGAAATCCCAACTTCGGAAATATATCGACAAACATGGGAAAATGGGTTTATCTATAACGAAGGAAATTTGGGAAGAAAGTCTACAATGTATACATCGTTGCTCATTAAATGCTAGACATATATTGATACAATTTAAGGTATTACACAGATTACATTACTCAAAACGAAATTAAATAGAATTTATTCTAGCATTTCTCCTATTTGTGATAAATGTCAGAACTTGGAAGCTAATTTAACGCATAGTTTTGTAACATGTATAAAACTTAATTATTATTGGATAGAAATCTTTAGAGTTATTTCTGAAGTTCTTAAAATTAAACTAGACCCAGATCCAAAATTAATAATATTAGGAGTTCCGGATTCAAATCTAACATTAACAGTAAACCAAAGAAATTTCTTGGATTACTGTTTGATAATAGGGAAAAAAATTAATATTGAAATTTTGGAAGGAAACATTATCCCCCACAATTAAAATGTGGACAGTGGAAATGTTGGAGACGTTGCATTTGGAAAGAATCAGATTTGTCCTAATGGACAAACACGAACTCTTTGAACAGATATGGTCTCCATATACAGAATATTTGAAGGGGTAGCTGTTCTTGGCATCACAACTCAATGGATACCCGGCAGGATTAGATGAAAATAACTCTTTGTTTCTCTTTTTAATTTGTATACATGTCTCCATTAATATTGTATTTGAAATAGTTATTCACTATTAAGATGTATAGTATAATCTCTCTCTTTTTCTATATAATACTTTATTTTAATTAAATATAAATAACAAGAATATATACATATACATATATATTTTTTCTCCTCTTTTTTCTTTTCCACTTTTTTTATAATCAAAATTATTATTTAATCACCACTTTTATTGATTAAAATCTATTCTTTTCTTTTTCTACTTTAAAAAAAAAATAGAAGTTTATAAGTACTATTCGTAACATTCGTATACTTATTGAAATAAGTTGGTTGTGTATTGTAAAAGTTGTAATACCGTTGTTATGATGGATTCCTTTTAATAAAAATATTATTACACAAAATTCTGATCCAATACCATCCGGTCCTGGAGTTTTACCATTTTTTAATGACCTAATAGCTTCTTCGATTTCTTTAGTAGTTATTTCAGTGTTAAGTGATCTAATAATGATAAGAAAATATAAAGAATAAAGTAATAATAAAAAATAAGAAAAAGGGAAGAAAAATATAGAAAAAGTAAAAAAAAAATAATAAAAAGTACCAGGGGGGACAAATAAAGTCAAAGTTTATATTTTGTGTATTTATATTTACTATTTACTTAATCCTAAGTAAATCAGCTATAGTTAGTTGTTAATCATTAATTGGTAGTTATTAGCTTTAATTAATAATAATACCACAGTATTAATTTTAGTATGTGTTAGTTATTAATATTAATAGTGTTACTATTCTAATTATTAGTATCCATAGGAGTGTCTCTATTTTCTGAATCCAGTCGTTTTAGATTACAATTTTTTAAAAATGTTTCTGCTCCTATTTGATTTTCTGTGTTTTGGCTGAATATATTTTTTTATAATATTGCAAAAATCTCTCATTTATATCTTTAGTTTGTACTAATAATTCCCCTTTGTCTGATTTAATCCTATGGATTAATTTTTCTCCTTCCAATTTTCATAATTGACAAGTCAATAATTTTTGTGGTTTATCTCTGAATTCAAATTGTATTTGTTTAGTATATTGGTATAGTTTTACAACTTGGTCTGACTGTATTTTATTTAATTTATATTTTAATGCAAATATTTTATTATGTTTTATTATGGTTGGGTTAACAGCGTTTTCTGTATCTAATTGTTTGATCTCCTTTTCTAATGCCTGTTGTTCCCTCTGATTCTCTTTATTATAAAATGCTTGAGAGGATATCATAATTCACAATAAAGGAATCTGAATCTGAATCTGAATTCACTGAAGATATGCTTTAAAAGTTTCCCATAATAGGGACGAAGATATTTCTGGCGTATCATTTATTGCAAAGAAAATCTTGATCTGTTTTGTGATGTATTCTTGAGTTATTTTGTCTTTTAAAATTTGTGGGTTAAATCTCCAATGTCCCTGTTTTTCCGTTTTACCAGTTATTTTCATCATAAAAGTTAAAGGTGCGTGATCTGAAATTGTAATATTATGATATTTTGAATTATAAGTGAATGGGATAAGTTTGAAATCTACCAAAAAATAATCTATTCTTGAATAAGTTTTATGCACAGGTGTGTAAAATGAGTATTCCCGTCCAGCTGGGTTTTGCATTCTCCAAACATCTTTAATATTACTAGTATCTATATATGCATTTAATAGATCACTGGAATGCGATTTAAGTTTCCGTTGTTTTGATGATCTGTCCAAATAAGGATCTAGTGTACCATTTAAATCTCCTCCAATTATTAAGTTGTGTTGTGATAATTCCGGAATAGTATTAAATATTTTTTTTAAAAACAGTGGGCTGTCAAAATTTGGGCCGTATACATTGACAAAAATCATTTTTTTGTGTGCATAATTCTCCTATTACAATAATATATCTACCATCACCATCAGTTATTGTTGAAGTGTGTTTAAATGAAGTGCCTTTACGAATTAATATTGCTACACCTCTAGATTTGTGTGTGAAAGAAGCATGATACACTTTGTCAATCCATTTAGCCTTTAATCTATGTTCTGCCTCTTTTTTTAGATGTGTCTCTTGGATGAATGTCACATCTGCTTTAAGTGCTTTTAAGTGTGTTAATACTTTACCTCTCTTAATTGGTTTGTTAATACCTTTAACATTCCAGCTACAAAATGTTATTCCTCCATTCCCCATATTCATTTGAAAGTCTTGCATCTTTTATCTAAAGGAATATATAATAGGGCAAATGGTTCAGCTCGACATACCCGACTTTACACCCAAACTCCGAATAGATGAATTTCAAGACCCTTGAGTATCTCTCACGTATATACCTCCTTTGCATTGATTTATAACTCCATTCAAAAGTAAAATAATAATAACAAGAGATAATATTTAAAAAAGGATAGATTAAGAGATTAGTAGGGTGCACAAAGAAAGAAAAAACTACATCTAATATTGGTGTAGTTAGTGTTAGCCATACTACCATGGCTAGCAATCTATAGACTTCTGTAGTCGATGTTACTAACTCATCCATTTCCATGATTCATTAAAATTGTTATTCCATACAAATATTTAACTGGGAGTATTAAACTCTTATGTGTACAAAATCCATCAGTCAAGTATTTGATAATATCTATACTTAATATTTATTAAAAGCAATAATGATAAGAAAATATAAAGAATAAAGTAATAATAAAAAATAAGAAAAAGGGAAGAAAAATATAGAAAAAGTAAAAAAATAATAATAAAAAGTACCAGGGGGGATAAATAAAGTCAAAGTTTATATTTTGTGTATTTATATTTACTATTTACTTAATCCTAAGTAAATCAGCTATAGTTAGTTGTTAATCATTAATTGGTAGTTATTAGCTTTAATTAATAATAATACCACAGTATTAATTTTAGTATGTGTTAGTTATTAATATTAATAGTGTTACTATTCTAATTATTAGTATCCATAGGAGTGTCTCCAATCCGTATCTCCCGAATCTCCCATCTGCATCCTTCTCCATCTTCTTTAGATGAAACAAGTCCATAGCCTATTGTCCATTCCAATCTTAAAAGTACAATTTAATGGTTGTTATAGTTCATCTTTGAAGCTTTCATTCAGTCTACCTCTTGCTCCTTAATCCCTTGGGCAAAGCTCATTGCATCCGCTGGGTTTTTGAAATGATGTTCTTCCTGGTTGTAGGTAATTCTCAGGGTGCCTGGGTACATCACACTGTACTTCAGATTCTTCACTTCCCTCAAAATTCTTTTGGTCTCCTTGAATGCATTTTGTTTCTTGGAGACCTCTGTTGGATAGTCTCGGTAGATGCTGATCGAATCTTCTTCATATGTAAGATTTC
Source organism: Okamejei kenojei (assembly GCA_035221665.1). Taxonomy (NCBI): domain Eukaryota; kingdom Metazoa; phylum Chordata; class Chondrichthyes; order Rajiformes; family Rajidae; genus Okamejei; species Okamejei kenojei. Next base: position 42,226,481 of record CM069146.1, read on the forward strand.
TACTTTTTATAATTTTCTTCATCATCTCCTCCAGGACATGATCATACTGGACCTTTACTATCATTTGTCTTAGAGGGACGTCTTGCTTTGTATAACGTCTCATAGACTCTGTGTGCTCGGGCGAGTAAAGGCTTTTGTTCCAGAGATAAAACCTTTTGCAGTAAGTTAGCAGTAAACTCTCGGGTAACTTGATTCTTTTCTCTCCCTTCTCGAATACCCACGATCCTTAGGTTCTGTCTTCTCTGGCGTCCTTCCAACTCGGTACACTTATCAGTTATTTTGCTCAGTAAGTCAGATAAACGTTGATTTTCTTTGAGGAGTGTTTTCGTAGTCTGAGTACTTGTTTCGACTAGTTCTTCAAGGTTCTTTATGGCTGTCGACTGTTCCTTAATTTCTTCCACCACAGGTTCCATTTCTATTTCCACCTTATTTTCGATTTTTTCATTCATCTCTTCCACTATACTTGCAGATTGATCCGTCAATATTTCTGCAATTTCCTTTCGAAGTTTGTCAGATAATTCCATGGCCGAGGTATTAATTTCAGACTTTAACTCCTTCATCTCCTCCTTGATTTTTTCTATTTCTTCCTTAATATTCATTTTTGCCAATTCAGTCTTTAATTCCAACTTTAACTCAGCCATTTCTTGTACAAAAAAAACTTTGAGTTCTTCAATTTCCGATTTTTTCTTCGTTTTTTTCGACACATCTTCTAGGGATAGTGTCCTACCTGAGGCCGAGGCTTCCGTCGGGCCTTGCTCTTGTTCTGCCGTTTTCCTTGTATACCGGAGTTTTGTTTTATCTGCGAGTGGGCTGCGCTGTGTTGCCATTACGAGTCGCGCGCCTGATGACGTCACTCACGGCAGCCAGTGCAGAAACAGCAGCAGCTGCAGGTAGGTCTTTTCTCCCCGGTTTTTCCTCGTTTTTTTCACGGAGCTGGCTGGCGTTGCTTTCTAGCCCTCCGTAGCGCCACTGGAAGTATGAAATCGAGTTTATAGACAGAAGAACTGGATATACACAGCAGATGAGGCAGCAGCTGTAGAGAGAGTATCCGAGTTGTTGTCCTTTCTCAGAGCTGCTAGCTGTTATTCTCTTTCCACAAGTGACGAGTATTTCCAGAATTTTCTTTCATTTCAAGTTAATGCAATTCCATTCATTACTGTTGGAACAGTGGCACTATTTTAGATGTTTTATTTCAAGAGGTCTAAAAGGTGCAGTCTGTACAGAGTTTGTACATTCTCCCCGTTACCTGCGTGGGTTTTCTTCGGGTTTTTGCCCACACTCCAAAGACGTACAAGTTTGTAGGCTAATTGGCGTGTAAAATTGTAAGTTGTCCCCAGTATGTGTAGGGTAGTGTTAGTGTGTGGGGATCGCTGGTCGGTGCGGAATCAGTAGGCCGAAGGACCTGATTCCATGCTGTATCTCTAAACTAAACTAAACAACTAAACTCAGCAGATCAGTCAGCTCCTTGGGAAGAAATGGTTTGGCGGCGTTTCGGTTCTGTACCCATTGTCAGACTGTTTGTAGTGGGGGGGGGGGGACTGAAAAAGTAAAGGAGGGGGCTGGCCAAAGTCTGGCAAGTGATGGGTGGATACAGATAAGGAGTTTAATTGGCAGATAGGTTCAGTAGACCTTGAAAACGTATGATTTTATTGTCAGTAATCTCATTCTAACAATCGCATGTCCAGTGGGGTTTAAATGAGAATAATCTTTGCACTTTTGAAAGCACCTTCAAAAACCATCAATGCACCTGAAGTTTATCCATTAAAGTTTATTTAATAATCTAACATGAAATTGGAGCACAAAAATTATGTAAAGAAGCACACAGAACCCAAAACGTCTTGTTGAAGAACAGTGTTGATAGAAAATAAATAATTGTTTGGTCCAGTGCAATGAAAACTAGGATCTGAGTTAAAAATTAAATAGACCCAAAAATTTAGAATGATTTCGCAATTGAAAACTGTCAGAAAAGCAGTTCGTATTGTATTATTCAGCTTTCTCCAACTGAGCGTGATAAATATCTGGGGAACTGTATAAACTGAAATGATGGGCTCAGTGGAGCTGGAGTTGAAGGGAGGGGAAGAGCATCTGCAGAGCCAACGAGCCAAGGCTGAATGTGAAGCTGCTGAGTTTACTTTGATTGCATCTATTTTTTTTGATGGATTTCAGTAACTTAGAAGTGTTAGAAGGTAGTTCAAATTTAATGGGGAAATGAAGACTCGAAATATAGTAAGCTGTGAGGAAGACAGATATAGGGTTCAATAAGGCTGGTGGAATAGACAAAGCGGGTTACAGTTTAATTTCAATACTGAAAGTATATTTTGGAACAAATTCAGAGGAGAGATAATATAGTGTGCAGCTGGTAGATCACCAGAGACCTGATCCTGGGTGATGTCTGTATGGAGTTTGCTTTCTCCCTCTGACTGTGTAGGTTTCCTCCAGCTGCTCTGGTTCCCTCCCAAATCCTGGAGACGTGCAGGTTTGTAGGTTAATTGTCCTCTGTAAATTGCCACTAGTGTATGGGGAGTGGATGTGAAAGTGGGATAGCATAGAACTAGTTTGAATGGGTAATCGATGGTCACGGTGGACCAATGGGCATGTCTTCATGCTGTATCTTTCAATCACTTCAATCAAAGATATGTTTGAGAGTTTTAAAGGACAGGTAGCTGGGGTGCTTGTGTACAAATATTTGAAGACAGGATAGTATGTCTAAGCACATCATAAAGCATGCAAGATATGGTGCTTCATAAAATGGAAGCAGTAAGAAATAACATGAAGGCTATAAAACACAAGTTTGACTCCGGTCAGAACATCATATTCAATTCTGCGAATCGCATGCTGGGAAGGATGTGAAGGTTTTACAAATGGCACAGAGGGATTTGTTTGAATGGTTCCAGTTGATTTTGTAGTCAGACTGGAAAGGCTGGGGTAATCTCCTTAGATCAAAAAGTCTAACTCGCATTGGAGGCCTTTACTTCAAGAAAGAAATAAGGCAGAGGAAAGTCTATAAAAGTTTTGTTTAATCATGAACTGGGTGGATGATGGGCTGATTAGCACCTTTCTCATTTATGTTTATTGACGTACATAGAACTTACATACAGTTCTTTTGTTGTCACATAAGAGGCACATCTCCAAGGGTTTTTGATGGACATGGAATGAGAATGAGATGGTATTTTAGAAAGTATAACAGCATTAAAAAACATGTAAAACCAAAGAAAGGTCTCAACCCGAAACTTCACCCATTTCTTCTCTCCAGAGATGCTGCCTGTCCCGCTGAGTTACTCCAGCATTTTGTGACTATCTTAAATAAACATTGTCATCCACGGATATTAAGAATCTCTGAAAATGACAAATCATATTGTTATTATGTACAGAAACTAATAAAGTTTCATTTTCTAGCTCATCACAATTTTGTCAACAGCACACAATAAATACTTCTTGCATTTTTGTTTTTAACTTGGAAGCTATGTTGGCAATTGAAATGGCTACCAATTCAGCTCCATTTGAATGTATAATGTTGGTTTGCAACAAATCACACGAGAATTTCTATTGCAAACCTATCCACAGATTAACAAGTTAAGAAAGCTAAGGATCAACTTTCTATTGTGCAGACGATTCTGTCAAAGCATGTTGGATTATACAAATATAAAAACAAGGAAACATCCTTATTTCTCTGCTTTACAGACCAATTCTGACTGTAATTCCATTAATTTGTGATTTTAACCTGTTTTCAAGCTTTAGGCACACAAAAATATTTGAATGTTTTTAAATAATAGACAATAGACAATAGGTCCATTCAGCCATCCAGCACCACCATTCAATGTGATAATGGCTGATCATCCACAATCAGTACCCCGTTCCTGCCTTCTCCCCATATCCTCCGACTCCACTATCTTTAAGAGCCCTATCTAGGTCGCTCTTTAAAGTATCCAGAGAACCGGCCTCCACCGACCTCTGAGGCAGAGAATTCCACAGACTCATAACGCTCTGTGTGATAAAGTGTTTCCTCATCTGTTCTAAATGGCTTACCCCTTAATCTTAAACTGTGGCCCCTGATTCTGGACTCCCCCAATATCGGGAACATGTTTCCTGCTTCCAGCTTGACCAAACCCTTAGTAATCTTATATGTTTCAATAAGATTCCCCTCTCATCCTTCTAAATTCCAGAGCATACAAGCCCAGTCGCTCCATTCTCTCAGCATATGACAGTCCCGCCATCATAGGAATTAACCTTGTAAACCTATGCTGCACTCCCTCAATAGCAAGAATGTCCTTCCTCAAATTAGCGGACCAAAACTGCACACAATACTCCAGGCGTGGTCTAACTAGGGCCCGGTACAACTGCAGAAGGACCTCTTTGCTCCTATACTCAACTCCTCTTGTTATGAAGGCCAACATGCCATTCACTTTCTTCATTGCCTGCAGTACCTGCATGCTTACTTTCATTGACTGATGAACAAGGACCCCCAGATCCCATTGTACTTCCCCTTTTCCCAACTTGACACCATTTAGATAATAATCTGCCTTCTTGTTTTTGCTACCAAAGTGAATAACCTCACATTTATCCACATTAAACTGCATCTGCCATGCATCTACCGACTCACCCATCATGTCCAGGTCCCCCCGTAATTCTCATAGCATCCTCCTCACAGTTCTCACTGCCACCCATCTTTGTGTAATCTGCAAATTTGCTAATGTTACTTTGAATCCCTTCATCTAAATCATTGATGTATATTATAAATAGCTGTGGTCCCAGCACTGAGCCTTGCGGTACCCCACTAGTCACTGCCTGCCATTCTGAAAGGGACCCGTTAATCCTTACTCTTTGTTTCCTATCTGCCAAGCAATTTTCAATCCATGTCAGCACTCTAGCCCCAATACCATGTGCCCTAATTCTGCCCACTAATCTCCTGTGTGGGACCTTATCAAATGCTTTCTGAAAGTCCAGGTACTCTTCATCTACTGGCTCTCCATTGTCCATTTTCCTAGTTACATCCTCAAAAAAAACCAGAAGATTAGTCAAGCCTGATTTCCCCTTCATAAATCCATGCTGACTCGGACCGATCCTGTTACTGCTTTCCAAATGTGCCGCTATTTCATCTTTGATGATTGACTCCAGCATCTTCCTCACCACCGATGTCAGGCTAACTAGTCTATAATTCCCTGTTTTCACCAATGCATCCACGATTTCTCGTGCCACTTCCTTAAGTACCTTGGGATGCAGAACATCAGGCCCTGGGAAATTATCAGCCTTCAGTCCCATCAGTCCACCTAACACCATTTCCTGCCTAATGTGGATTTCCTTCAGTTCCTCAGTCACCCCAGATCCTTTGGCCAGTAGTACATCAGGAAGATTGTTTGTGTCCTCCTTAGTGAAGGGATCCAAAGTACCTGTTCAACTCATCTGCCATTTCTTTGTTCTCCATAATAAATTCACCTTTTTCAGTCTTCAAGTGTCCAACTTTGGTATTAACTATTTTAAGCTTTTACTATCCTCCTTTATATTCTTGGCTAGCTTATCTTCTTATCTCTTCTTTTCTCCCCGTATTCAGGGCTGCCAACTCTCATGTTTTCAGCGTGAGGCTCACTCATTTTGAGAAATTCTCACGCCCTCACGCTGATCGCAAATTTCTCACTCTCTGTCGTGAGAAATTCTGCGATCAACGAAAATTTCAAAACTCAGATAAACTGTATGGGCCGCGGGTGTTCGAGAGCCGGGGCTGAGGGAGGGATGGAAGCAGAACCAGGGGACAGATGCGGGTTGCCGGCGCTGGCAAGTGTTTGCCGGGCTGGCGAGTCGCTCGCTGCAGCTCCGGCCATGAGAGATAGGGAGAGAGAGAGAGAGGAGAGAGATAGGGAGAGGGAGAGAGAGAGGAGGGGGGGGGGGGGGAAGAGGAAGCGAGAGAGGAGAGAGGGAAGAAAAAGGGAAGGGAGAGAGGGGGAAGAGTGAGAGAGGGGGAAGAGGGAGAGAGGGGGACAGGGAAACGGGGGATAGAGACAGAGGAGAAAGAGAGGGGAGAGAGCATGGGGGAGAGTGAGCTGGGAGGGAGAGGTGAGAGAGAGGGGGAGAGTGGGGAGAGAGTGTGTGGACAGAGAGCGAGAGGGAGAGAAAGAGAGAGAAAGGGGGGAGGGGGGTGAGAGAGGAGAGAGAGGGAGAGAGGGGGGGAAGAGAGAGAGGGGGGGAGGGGGAGAGAGAGGAGAGAGAGGGAGAGGGCGAGAGAGAGAGGGAGGAGGGAGAGGGAGAGAGAGAGAGAGAGAGGGGGAGAGCCCCTGGTTCTGGACTCCCCCAACATCGGGAACATGTTTCCTGCATCTAGCGTGTCCAAGCCCTTAAAAAATGGTAACAGAATACTGAGTGAGTATAATTTTATGGATGAGAAATTGTGTTCAACCAATTGATGGCTTATTTGACAAAGTGACTAGCATGTTAGATAACAAGGAAGCCAATGAATGTAGCAAATTTTGTTATCCATAATTCGGTCTGTGAAGTGCCCCATAAAGGATTACTGCATTAGATAAGCAGTATCTGGGCTTGAACGTAGCTAGTTAAGTCCAGGGGGTCAGATATGGGGCTTTATGTGTGGGCCGGATATATTGTCAATGCAAAGGGGCTAGGAGCAAGGCCAAGTGTGCATCCAAAGTCAAGGTCTGGAATAGTACTAGGTGTGCAGCCAAAGCTGGGACCAGGGGAGAGTTCAGCACTGGGAACCTAAGCAGGTAAGCAACTATGATCAGGGTAGAACAGGGTAAGGCTGGGCTCAGAGACAGGAATGAGAGAAGGTATGCAACTGGAGTCAGGGCCAGGAGTAGTACCAGGTGTGCAGTGAGAACCAGGTTGGTCAGCATGGGCCAAGTGTTTGATTATAACCTGATATCCATACATGAATACACTAGGATGCACCATATGAATACAGTATGCACCATTTTGCACAATTTCAAGCTGAAAAATGCAAAAGTTGCGTACCAATGGGAGGGGGGGCAGTCAGAAACGGGTGAATTGATCATGGGGAACAAGGACATGGCAGACCAATTGAATAACTACTTTGGTTCTGTATTCACTAAGGAAGACATAAATAATTTGCCGGAAATAGCAGGGGATCGCGGGTCAAATGAGATGGAGGAACTGAGTGAAATCCAGGTTAGCCGGAAAGTGGTGTTAGGTAAATTGAGTGGATTAAAGGCCGATAAATCCCCAGGGCCAGATAGGCTGCATCCCAGGATACTTAAGGAAGTAGCCCCAGAAATAGCAGATGCCTTAGTGATAATTTTTCAAAACTCTTTAGATTCTGGAGTAGTTCCTGAGGATTGGAGGGTAGCTAATGTAACCCCACTTTTTAAAAAGGGAGGGAGAGAGAAAACGGGGAATTACAGACCAGTTAGTCTAACATCAGTAGTGGGGAAACTGCTAGAGTCAGTTATTAAAGATGGGATAGCAGCGCATTTGGAAAGTGGTGAAATCATTGGACAAAGTCAGCATGGAGTTACGAAGGGTAAATCATGTCTGACGAATCTTATTGAATTTTGTGAGGATGTAACTAGTAGAGTGGATAAGGGAGAAGCAGTGGATGTGTTATATCTGGACTTTCAGAAGGCTTTCGACAAGGTCCCACACAAGAGATTGGTATACAAACTTAAAGCACACGGTATTGGTCGTTCAGTATTGATGTGGATAGAGAACTGGCTGGCAGACAGGAAGCAAAGAGTAGGAGTGAACGGGCCTTTTCAGGATGGCAGGCAGTGACTAGTGGGGTGCCGCAAGGCTCAGTGCTGGGACCCCAGCTATTTACAATTTACATTAATTATTTGGACGAGGGAATTAAATGCAACATCTCGAAGTTTGCGGATGACACAAAGCTGGGGGACAGTGTTAGCTGTGAGGAGGATGCTAGGAGGCTGCAGGATGACTTGGATAGACTGGGTGAGTGGGCAAATGCGCGATCAACTTGTCCACTCGGGAAACTTGTTAACTCGTGAAAAAAATCAAACATGTTTTTTGATTTTTTTCCACGAGTCAAATTAACTGTTCAAGTTAAAAATGGAAACATTTAAACTCGTTGCAGTAACGTAATGGCCCGTGCGTTTACCTTAGTGTCTCGTGAGTCTACCGTGGGAAATTTCTTATAATCTGTTCGTTCGCTCGAGTAAAGACTGAACCGAAGATAGTCACAAAATGCTGGAGTAATTACATGTGGTTAAGTTACATGTGGCTCCAGGAGGTAAAGAGGCTTGAGAAATATAAATGCTGAAGTACGCGCGGATCAACGCGGGGTATCCAGAGCTGAAAGTTGCAATGAAATGAGATTGAACAAGACGACTTTGACACAAAAAGCTGGAGTAACTCAGCGGGACAGGTGGCAGGAGAGAAGGAAAAATGCAAAAAAAGTGTGTTATGTGTGTCAACCTGCATTAATTCCTGAATTCAGAGAAAAAGGTGAATGTATACCCCCCCCTCGCCCCCCGAAAACAAACCTAATCCACGTTTCCCAAACACCAGTCCGAAGAAGGGTCTCAACCCGAAACGTCACCCATCCCTTCTCTCCAGAGATGCTGCCTGTCCCGTGAGTTACTCCTGCTTTTTGTGTCTATTTTTCCCAAACACTCGTTAGAATCAAGAAGCCATCTCTTGGGCTTTATGTATGAGAACCATCTCCACTTCCAGGTTTTTTCTGGAGGGATTAAAACTAATTAAATGTGTGGAACAAACTAAAAATGCAAAACTGTAAATAAAATTAAGTTTGTCTAAATATCAAACGCGTATGCATTGCAATTTGCAGCGGAGACACTGGATAGAAAGTATTCAGTAGCGCGCACACCACACACACATATGTCCTACTTCCCGCTGTTAAGTTACTATTTGCTTTCAGTGTTTTTGTTTTATCTCTTCTTATATTCCAGCTGGCGCTGTATTTTCACCGACTCGCCAACCCCCACCCCCCTCCCCCGCTCCCCAAACTCGAGAACTTGGAATTCGCGAGAACTATTTTGTTTTGGTCTTAAAAAAGAACAACATTTTTAGTTAATCGGTCGAAGGCTGTGGATTGGCGAGAGATTTAGATTTGAAATGAAGGGGGTTGATATTTCGTGGAGTTACTCAGCAGTAGGCAACCCAGGAACGACCCAGGAAAGTATATATACAGCACATGGACATGTCTATATATACATATATATATATACATATATATATATATATATATATATATATATATATATATATATATATATAATATTATATATGTGTGTGTGTGTGTATATAATATATATGTGTGTGTGTGTGTGTGTGTGTGTGTGTGTGTGTGTGTATATATATATATTTATACACATACACATGTCCATGTGCTGTATATATACTTTGCGTGGTCCCTGGGTTGCCTACTATATATAACTATATTGCCTACTATATTGCCTATATATAAAATGAGAGAGAGAGAGAGTATATATATATATATATATAAACTTAGAAACATAGAAAATAGGTGCAGGGGTAGGCCATTCAGCCCTTCGAGCCTGCACCGCCATTCAATATGATCATGGCTGATCATCCAACTCAGTATCCTGTACCTGTCTTCTCTCCATACCCCCTGATCCCTTTAGCCACAAGGGCCACATCTAACTCTCTCTTAAATATAGCCAATGAACTGGCTTCAACTACCTTCTGTGGCAGATAATTCCACAGATTCACCACTCTCACAATTGCAGTATATATAATATATATATATATATGTATTTGTAGTATAATATGTATATACATATTATATATATTATATATATTTCAATTCCAACCCCGAAGCAATTGAGAGGCGATTTCCTGGGGCCATGTAATTTAACGTGTGTCTTTGCTTTTAAAAGTGAAACTGTTTAATTGTTTACGCTGCGCTTTGTTTCATGTTGGGGAGAGTGCTGCTGTTACAATGCTTTCGATTATATTCTGCCCTCCCCCTTCCATAGAAAAATGCCTAAATTTGTCTTTGTGCTCGCTCTCCTGGGAGCAATCCAAACCAGGGGAACAATGAACCCTCAGAGGCTTCGCGTTCCTTGCTCCTATATATGGACCTCGCTCGCTCGCAACTGTATGAACGCTCGATCAACCAGACATCGGCCAACACGGAGGCCTGATTACTGAAAACAAAGTAAACTTGTACCAGATCTCATCATCTTCCTTCCGCCCACCCGTAACCACGGCACCACACTTTCAATAGAAACCTTAATATTTAATGAATATATTTTGGGACATTGGATTGTCTGAAGAAGGGTCCTGAGCAGAAACGCCACATATGTGTGTGTGTGTGTGTGTGTGTGTGTGTGTGTGTGTGTGTGTGTGTGTGTGTGTGTGTGTGTGTGTATCTGTGTGTGTGTGTGTGTGTCTCTCTCTCTGTCTGTTTGTGTGTATCTGTGTGTGTGTGTGTGTGTCTGCTGTCGGGTCCTGGCGGCCGCTCAAAGTCAGTCACCCGAGCTGCTTCCTTCCTCGGAAGTGGCGGCCAGTTCTGCTGTCCGTGCCCGGAGCGCTGTGGCAGCCACCCAAGCTAATTCACTCCCCGGCCACAATAAAACCATATAGCAATGACAGCACGGAAACAGGCCATCTCTGCCCTTTTACTCCGTGCCGTTTACTTTAACCTAGTCCCATCTACCTGCACTCAGACCGGAGCGTGGCAAGTGGGTTACTGACCCCAATCCCCTCCTTCACAACGCCAGACTCCCCAAATACTATGAACTGAGCTCTCCCCCCACCCCGGGAAATACAGTATTTAAAAACATAAAGCACCAAGAAATGCACTTACCACGTTATTGGTTGCTGGAGGGTGCGCATTTTCCTTTTGTAGGTCATATCAATAGATGCAGCCGTGCTGAAATAACTCAAAGCCACAGGATGGAGATGTATTTTAACATTGTTGCTTTATTAAAACATACCTTCATTCACGGTTGGCTCAAGAGTAACGGGAGAGGAACTTGGTAACTCGGGAGAGGAAGTTGGAACATCGCAGCAATGACATACCCGTGGGTTCTCGGTTACACACTTGATCATAAACTTGAAGTCTCGTACACAGCCACGAGTGTTTCACTCGGGGTACCTCGTGGGTCAACTTGCACCGTGAGTCAGGGCCATTAGGTGGACAGACAGGTCTGATGAAGAGTCTCAACCCAAAATATCACCTATTCCTTTTATCCGGAGATGGTGCCTGACCCGTTGTGTTACTCCAGCATTTTATGTCTTCGATGTAAACCAGCAACTGTTCCTTCTTAAACATTCTTAGGACGTTGCCTTCAGCGAAAAATAATGGAAGGTTTCCTTAAAACGGAATCACAAAATAGGCCTGCAATGCCCACTCTTTGCCAACCCTTCCAAAGTATGTTATAATTGTCTGTTTTTTAATCAACATTAACAGATTTTTTTAAAAAATATTTCCGCTACCCGACTCGGGTGTCTGTCTGGGTGGTAATACTGGTTTATCTCTGTGGGATGACTTGGAATGACCTGGTGTTAATGAGAAACATATAAGTGGAAGCTGTATATAGGAAAGAACTGCAGATGCTGGTTTACACCGAAGATAGACACAAAATGCTGGAGGAACTCAGCGGGACAGGCAGCATGTCTGGATAAAAGAAAAGGGTGACGTTTCGGGTCGAGACCTTTCTTAAGTGGAAGCTATTTTTACTGTTGTGAAGTACTAGACTCACCTCACCTGGGTTGACCGTATCCTTTTGGCGTTTAGTTTGGCTTTCCTACAGTTGGAATAAATTATTTAATCAGAAGTCCATTAAGGTTTGCAGGAAACTGATTATAAATTAATGTGCAGCTAATCCAGAGTAAACAGAGAAAAACAATTTATTTGTTACTGGCACAGAATGTCTGTTAGTATTAGCTGCTTGTTTGCCAGATCGTCACACATCCAGTTTAATTGTCTTAAATGGAACCAAATTTAGCAGGAGGTGAGTCCAGCAACTGACTAATCCTTGTGTGCAGTTGGCTCCATTGAGCAAATAAGACTTTGAACAAAAAAAAGACACAAACTGCTGGAGTAACTCAGCAGGTCAGGCAGCATCCCTGGAGAACATGGAATTTTAACCAACTTAATAACTTCCATAATCAACAAAGTTTAAGTTTTATTAAACAACATCATTGGTTTATGAAAGCATGCAGTTGTTTGGTTTCATAAATCTGCAACTTATGGACAATTTCTGAATTTGTGTCAATTTTAATTCTGTTAGTGTCTGAAATATATTTCATCTTCATATGTGAGGGGACCATGGTCTCAGTTTCCCACACCAAGGTACAATCAAAAGCGCCCATTTGCTTTCACAACAGATGTTGGTGATGCATCACGATTCACCTTTAGGTAAAATTTATTTTTTTGAACTTTCCTAAATTGATTATCTTTCAAAAGCTTGAACTGTTGTTGGACAAAATGTATCCAAAAATATATTAAAATAAGATAGACACTAAAAGCTGGAGTAACTCAGTGGGACAGGCAGCATCCAAAACGTCACCCATTCCTCTCTCCATAGATGCTGTCTGTCCCGCTGAGCTACTCCAGCTTTTTGTGTCTATCTTCGGTTTAAACTAGCATCTGCAGTTCCTTCTTACACAATATATTAAAATAACTTGTTAAAAGTAATGTTAAATACATCTTTTGCAAGGGTAAACCAAAATATATCACAGTATTAGGATAATGACTTTTATATCAATTGCCTGAAGTGGGTTATTAAATTGCATGATACTTTCGCAATGTTGCATTAATTTCAACATGAAGCCAACCAAAATAAAACCAGGCTCATTGCCGTCTAATTTTAAATGATAATTAGCAAACAAATAATCATAGTAGGCTATTCATACTCATCATTACTGCTTACATACAGTACATGTTTCCCATGTATATGAGGATAAGAAAGCACTCAGCCCCTGAGAGTTTCTCACTAACTCAGGATCAGTTCCTGTGGATTGGAGGGTAGCTAATGTTATCCCACTTTTTAAGAAAGGCGAGAGAGGGAAAACAGGAAATTATAGATGTTAACCTGACATCGGTGGTGGGGAAGATGCTGGAGTCAAATATAAAAAATGAGGTAGCCGAACATTTGGATAGCAGTAACAGGATCGGTCAGAGTCAGCATGGATTTATGAAGGGGAAATCATGCTTGACTAATCTTCTGGAATTTTTTGAAGATGTAACTAGGAAAATGGACAAGGGAGAGCCAGTGGATGTAGTGAACCTGGACTTTCAGAAAGCATTTGATAAGGTCCCACACAGGAGATTAGTGGGCAAATTTAGGGCACATGGTATTGGGGGGTAGAGTGCTGACATGGATAGAGAAGTGGTTGGCAGACAGGAAACAAAGAGTAGGGATTAACGGGTCCCTTTCAGAACGGCAGGCAGTGACTAGTAGGGTACCGCAAGGCTCGGTGCTGGGACCGCAGCTATTTACAATATACATCAATGATTTGGATGCAGGGATTCAAAGTAACATTTAGCAAATTTGCAGATGCACAAAGATGGGTGGCAGTGTGAACTGTGAGGAGGATGCAATGAGAATGCAAGGTGACTTGGACAGGTTGAGGGAGTGGGTAGATGCATGGCAGATGAAGTTTAATGCGGATAAAGGTGAAGTTATCCACTTTGGTAGAAAAAACAGGAAAGCAGATTACTATGTAAATGGTGTCAAGTTGGAAAAAGGGGAAGTACAACGGGATCTGGGGGTCCTTGTACATCAGTCTATGAAAGTAAGCATGCAGGCACAGCAGGCAGTGAAGAAAGCGAATGGCACCTTGGCCTTTATAACAAGAGGCATCGAATATAGGAGCAAAGAGGTCCTTCTGCAGTTGTACCGAGCCCTAGTGAGACCACACCTGGAGTATTGTGTGCAGTTTTGGTCCCCTAATTTGAGGAAGGATATTGTTGCTATTGAGGGAGTGCAGCGTAGGTTTACAAGGTTAATTCCCGAGATGGCGGGACTATCGTATGCTGAGAGAATGGAGCAGCTGGGCTTGTACACTCTGGAGTTTAGAAGGATGAGAGGAGATCTCATTGAAACATATAAGATTGTTAAGGGCTTGGACACACTAGAGGCAGGAAACATATTCCCGATGTTGGGGGAGTCCAGAACCAGGGGACACAGTTTAAGAATAAGAGGTAAGCCATTTAGAACGGAGACGAGGAAACACTTTTTCTCACAGAGAATGGTGAGTCTGTGGAATTCTCTGCCTCAGAGGGCGGTGGAGGCAGGTTCTCTGGATGCTTTCAACAGAGAGCTAGATAGGGCTCTTAAAAATAGTGGAGTCAGGAGATATGGGGAGAAGGCAGGAATGGGGTACTGATTTGGGATGGTCAGCCATGATCACATTGAATGCCAGTGCTGGCTCGAAGGGCCAAATGGCCTCCTCCTGTACCTATTGTCTATTGTCTATTGTGTAACATCTCAGTTCAACTGAATCAGTGGTCTTTTCATTTTATATTGATAGTCATTTTGTGTCACTTTGGTGGCAAAAACAGGAAAGCAGACTATTATTTAAATGGTGGCCGATTAGGAAAAGGGGAGATGCAGCGATACCTGGGTGTCATGGTAGACCAGTCATTGAAAGTAGGCATGCAGGTGCAGCAGGCAGTGAAAAAAGCGAATGGTATGTTAGCTTTCATAGCAAAAGGATTTGAGTACAGGAGCAGGGAGGTTCTACTTCAGTTGTACAGGGTCTTGGTGAGACCACACCTGGAGTATTGCGTACAGTTTTGGTCTCCAAATCTGAGGAAGGACATTATTGCCATAGAGGGAGTGCAGAGAAGGTTCACCAGACTGATTCCTGGGATGTCAGGACTGTCTTATGAAGAAAGACTGGATAGACTCGGTTTATACTCTCTGGAATTTAGGAGATTGAGAGGGGATCTTATAGAAACTTACAAAATTCTTAAAGGGTTGGACAGGCTAGATGCAGGAAGATTGTTCCCGATGTTGGGGAAGTCCAGGACAAGGGGTCACAGCTTAAGGATAAGGGGGAAATCCTTTAAGACCGAGATGAGAAAGACTTTTTTCACACAGAGAGTGGTGAGTCTCTGGAACTCTCTGCCACAGAGGGTAGTTGAGGCCAGTTCATTGGCTATATTTAAGAGTGAGTTGGATGTGGCCCTTGTGGCTAAGGGGATCAGAGGGTATGGAGAGAAGGCAGGTACGGGATACTGAGTTGGATGATCAGCCATGATCATATTGAATGGCGGTGCAGGCTCGAAGGGCTGAATGGCCTACTCCTGCACCTAATTTCTATGTTTCTATGTTTCTATGTCATTGTGTACAATAATAATGTGGCAGTTGTTTGTAAGTTTAAAAAATCCTGCCATGAATGCACCAACACATAAAGCAGAATTAATATCCAGGAAATACAATAGATGTTTCTTTAAGTGCATTTTCCAGAACTGCTCACTCAAAGGAAAGGTTAACATTGCCTTTGTTCGCTTGTGATGCAATTCTGGTTCCAGTCCTGGTAACATTAAAAAATCATGAGGCCATCAACCTAATTATTTTCAGAACCAAATTACCCATGATCTGTGTGCAACATTTAAGTAAACCCTCACGCCAGCCCTTATTCTCCCATCATCACCTATACTCAACATCATTTACATTAACCAGGTAATATCGCTGGGATGTGGAAGGAAGCAGGAGTACCTGGGAGAAACCCACACAATCATAGTGAGAACGTCCAAATACCATGCTGTCAGCATCTCAAACATTTGTGCTACCACTCCAGTGACTCACTCCACCATCACTGTGTATGTTAATAGCTTCATTTACTTCTCATGGTGTTTGTAAATATCTTTATGTCACTTCAGAGAGCAGGCCAGGCAGGGACTATGCCACTCAGATCTGTTGACGGCTTCTTTTCACCACAGTTGTGAGCGGGGGCATTTATTCCTGGAAAAAAATGCCTCACAAACTAGGTTAGAGATCGTTCACGTTGAATAATCAGTTGAATGTGCAAGTGAAGTCAGTTGAGTAAATTGGCTACTTCCAAATTGTGCTGTATTCCTTGATATACAAATAGTCGATGTACAAAATGTTGCTATAATGCCATTGCCTCTTTGAAGTCTCTGGTGATTTCAATCATAAAGCCATATCTTGATGGAACAAGTCGCAAATACTTCTTCGCCAATTAGATTGCACTGCACCAAAACATACAGCCTTTTGGAATTACAAAACTTTGGTTAATACATCTTCCAGGAGTGCATCTGATTCAGAGGTCAGGGCCCAGACTTTATCATTTAATGCTTTGCCTACAATTGTTATAGAGTTGCATATTTTTCAAAATTTATTGGTAGAAAATTACTTTTGATGACTAGTCTGCATGGTCCCTAGAAATTAAAAATAGCTTAAAAGCAGACATGGAAATGTGATAGTCAAGAGTCAAGACTGTTTTATTGTCACATGTCCCAGATAGAACAATGAAATTCTTACTTGCTGCAGCACAACAGAATATGTAAACATAGTATATAACAGGAGAAAAAGAAGTTCAGTGTGTATATATACACATACACACATACTCAATAGACAAGCAATTATAGTGCAATAATAATAATAGTCTGTTGTAGTTCAGAGCTTATTTATTGTATTTTGTAGCCTGATGGCTAAAGGGAAGAAGCTGTTCCTGAACCTGGATGTTGCAGTTTTCAGGCTCCTGTACCTTCTTCCCGACGGCAATGGTGAAACGAGCGTGCGGCCAGAATGGTGTGGGTATCTGATGATGTTGGCTGCCTTTTTGAGGCAGCGACTTCAATAAATCACCTGCAGCAGCTACTGTGCCACTGGTGAATGAATTTTGGTGCAAATAGGCACAGTTTTGCCCATTAATCATCCATGATTTTGAGAATTGTGCATGAGGATGTTGTCAAGCTGGAAAGGGTGCAGAGAAGATTTACGAGGATGTTGCCAGGACTCGAGGACCTGAGCTATAGGGAGAAGTTGAGCAGGTTAGGAGCACCGGAGGATGAGGGGTGATGGGAGGTGTACACAATCATGGGAGGAATAGATCGGGTATACGCACAGAGTCCCTTGCCCAGATTAGGGGAATCGAGAAATTGAGATGAAAGGGGCAAATTTTAATAGGAACCTGAAGGGTAACGTTTTTCACACAAAGGGTGATCAGTGTATAAAACAAGCTTCTGGAGGAGGTAATTGAGGCAAGTAATATAGCAACGTTTAAGAAACATTTTATTCAGGCACAAGGATCGCGATATGAGCCAAATGCAGGTAGGTAGGACTAGTGTAGATGGGAAATGTTGGCCAGTGTGGGCAAGTTGGGCTGGAGGGCCTGTTTCCATGCTGCATGACTATGACTCTAACTGCACATTATCCTGTAAAACACCACCATGGCTGGATCTCCATTAAGATACATCTCCATTTAAGGCTGAACCTCATAAAGGGTTTGTCGTCCGCTAGAATTGTCACTGGAAGATTGCAGAATGTTTTGGGTGTTCTGCTAAATTGGCCAATTTACTTAATGACCTGCTTGTGTTTGATCTGTGAGAGGAAGCTGGTGCACCGAGGAACTCAGTGCAGCAACTGCCAAAAGGAACTAAAAGGGTGGAAATGGGTGATTGCACACTAGGAGGAGCAGAGTTGGAGGTTATTTCCCAAGTTAAAGTCCTGTTCTCCTGAGACCAATTAAAAAATATTGTTTGCAAAATGCCAGGACATCTGATCCACCAGTGAATACATTATAATTAACTTGAAGGCTGCGTTTCATAGTAAGGAACATATGTTCAACAAAAATGACTTTAGCCAAGCATTAACGTCTATATTCCTGGTTGAAAATATGCATCATTTTTCATCCATTACATGAACTGAAATATGGCAGCAGGGACATAAAACATGGTTTGCATGTACTTCCATGTTTTCTTATTACATAGAGGAAGGCCATTCAACCCATTGAGTCCAGGACATCTCACACCGCAATCCATTCTACTATTCGCCTGTACAAGTAAAATGATCCCTGACTTGCATGTCTTTGAAATGGGTGAGGAAACCTTGAATGAAGCCCACATGGTCACAGGAGGAAATGTGTAAACACCGATTGAGAATTCAGGATTCAGAACTGGTTTACTGATAGAAGACAGAGGGTTGTGGTGGAAAGCCAATATTTAGACTGGAGATCTGTGACCAGTGGAGTTCTGCAGGATCTGTGCTGGGACCTCTGCTGTTTGTGATACATATTAATGACTTGGAGGTAAATGTATTTCTGTTTGAAGATGACACCAAGAGTGCTGGGGTTGGGGACGGTGAGGAAGGCTATCAAAGTATATGTATATACAGATCAGCTCCAGAAATGGGCAGAGAAATGGCAAATTGAGTTTGATCTGAGAAAGTGTGAAGTGTTGCACTTTGGGAGGTCAAGTGTAAGGGGAAATATATATAATTCGGCAAATTATATAACCAAGGCAAATTCCTTGTATGTGAATACTTGGCCAATAAACTTACTTACGTACTTAATGGCATAATCCTTAACGGCATTGAAATATATAGAGCGATCTTGGGGTCCAAGTCCATAACTCACTGAAAGTCACAACACGAGTAGATAGAGTGATCAAGAAGGCATTTGGTATTCTTGCTTTTAGAGCTTGGCTCTGAGTATAAGAGTCAGCAAGTCACGTTACAGTTTTATAGGAATTTGGTTAGGCCGCATTTGGAGGCTTGCATGTAGTTTCGGTCAACCCATTACGGGAAGGATATGGAGGGTTTGTTGAGTGTGTTGAGGAAGTTGACCAGACTGATGCCTGGGTTGGGAGGTGTAAGCTATGCGGAAAGGTTGGACATATTTGGATTGTTTTCTCTGGAATGCCGGTGGTTGCGGCCAGAACCTTTTCCCAGGATGGCAAAATCAAATACTAGAGGGCATAGGTTTAAGCCGAGAGGGGTCAAAGTTTAAGGAAAATGTGTCGAGTAAGTTATTTAAGGAGGGTGGTAAGTGTTTGGAATGTGGGGTGGTAGATGAGGCAGATATGTCATTAGCCATTTAGAAATATGCATATGGATATGCTGGGGATGGATGGATATTGATTATGTGCAGGCAAGTAAGAATTGAGAATCATGTTCATCTCAGACACGGTGGGCCAAAGGGCCTGTTCTTGTGTTGTACTGTTCTATGTTCCACATAGACAGTGCCCGAGGTCAGGCTTGAGTCCGGGTAGGTGAAACTATGAAGCAGTGGCTCTGCTTTGCTGTTACTGGCAGCAGCTGTTTGTTGGTTTGATGTGTGCACGGTATCAAAAGATCGGAGTCCCATTGTGAACATTGTGAACAAGCGCCAGGATTGAGAACAAATAAATTTGTCCATTCCTCTAAGTTCTCAAACTCAACAAACACAAATCTCTGTGTGATCTTCCCGAGTGTCCAGGGCAGTTTGTTTGACTTCATAGCCTACAGGTTGCCTCCAAGTATCGACATTATAACCTTTTGCACGCTAATCTCTCAGGTCCTGCATTAATACTTGAAACCATCCCACCATTCTATGCCTCTCATTGATCATTCATCGTCCTCAGTCTGCTCACGTTCTATTTAATGCAATAGATGAAATAGTTTTCCAAATTATCGCCGGTAAAGTGAGGGAAAACCAAATAATTTATTAATCTAGTTGTTCTGTGCCTGTGCAGTGATTAATGAAATGCTTCTCCTGAGAGAGAAGACTTTGATAACAATGGTTGTAGTGAAGGAATCAATAAATAGGGCAAAGTTCATGTTTCTGCCTGCTTCTTCCCCTGACCTTGAATGGACATAAGAACACTTGCTTTTGGATTCTTGCACAAGGGTATAATTAATTTTGCAAGGATTGATTAATTTGCAAATTGTGATGGTGGCTCTGTTAGCATTACAATCAAATTCCACTTTGAAGAGACAGCCATGACATAAAAGTCTCTTTTCTTTGCAGATCATTGATGTTTTCAACACTTTGTAGATTATGCACTCCACAATTTTATTTCATAGAAACATAGAAACATAGAAACTAGGTGCAGGAGTAGGCCATTCGGCCCTTCGAGCCTGCACCGCCATTCAATATGATCATGGCTGATCATCCAACTCAGTATCCCGTACCTGCCTTCTCTCCATACCCTCTGATCCCCTTACCCACAAGGGCCACATCTAACTCCCTCTTAAATATAGCCAATGAACTGGCCTCAACTACCCTCTGTGGCAGAGAGTTCCAGAGACTCACCACTCTCTGTGTGAAAAGAATAACTAGTGAATATGAGTAAATAATGAGTTTTCCTGTAAACAACTTGCAAATATTGTCTAAATGACTTGAGCAATACAATTGTGATGTTTTCACGCATCAGTTGGTCTTAAGAGAATTGTTGGAAGACTTTATTTTGTTTTCTGTTTCCTGGAGTGGAGTTAAATTAGAAATGCAGTGCCTGTGGGAGAAAGGGTGTCAGAGATTCTGCAGTTACAATGTAAAGGTGGATCAATCCAGAGGTAGGATCAGACCCAACAGCAAATAAACTTTTAAGATAAGATTGTATCTCATTGTTTCGCTTCCGAATTATACAGAGACTTGAATTACTTATTGAATTTCACATGGATATGACAAGAGTCACATTCCGAACAGGGAGAGCTATCCCATGAGATGTCCAGATCTACACTGGGTTTGCCAAATACAGTGGGCTGCTCAGCTAAATGGAGTTCTCATTTGGGACTGCAATGAGAAATTCCTTAATTCAAGGTGATTCTCGTCCCTGGAGAACCGTGGTGGCTCAATCCATTCAAACGAGAGATTAATACCAGGACATTGAGGGAATGAGTATGGTGTGAGGTATGAGTATGGTGCATACCATAATTATACCATACCTTTATTAATAAAATAAAGCTGAGGTAGTACATCAGCCGTGATTTTGCGTATAACAGGTCCAAAGAGCTCCGGAGACAGGTCCAAAGAACTGATGGCCTACACTTGCTCCGAATTCTTATATTTTTAATAATGATCCAGTAGAAGTACGAGATGTCAAATGTATTCGCCCGAGTCATCCAGCTCATCACGGACTTCCACAAATAGCTGCAGATGTGATCGTCCGAGATGGATTATCCCACAGGATAGCAGGTGCGCTTTGCAAACTGCTGGTTAAAGATGTCCTTTATCCAGCCTGATGCTTCAAAGGTGAAATTTTGCACTGAGACACTATTTATCACTTGAGCCCAATGTATTATGGGTAGCTGAAATTGATTTGGAAAGGTTCTGATTACATTGTATATTATTAATATTACACAACAGACACCATTATTAGCTAGGTTGAAAGTTTAAGACTGGATATACAGTATTATACCTGATATACCTGCATACGTCCCTGATACTCAGCTTTCCATTTTACTTGTGGGAAGAAAGCTTGTATTTCATCGAACAGAACAGTAGAGCACAAAAACAGGCCCTTCAGCCCCAACATCTGCCGAACATGATGCCAAGACCATCACATATCTACCTGCACATAATGCACATTATCCATTCCCTGCATAATCATATGCCTGTCCAAAGGTCTTCTAAATGCCACTAACATATCTGCTTCAACCACCACCACAGGCAGTGTGTTCCATGCACTCGCCACCCTCTGTGTAAAACTAAACTTTCCCCACATATTTATTTTAATCATTGCCCCTCTCACCTTAAAGCTATGCCGTCTAGTACTTGATGTTTCCATCCTGGGAAAACGATTCTGACTGTCTCCCCAGTCTATGCTTCACATAATTGTATTTACTTCTTTCAGGTCTTCCCCTCAACCTCTGGCATTCCAGAGAAAACAATCCAATGTTTCTTTTTCATATCAAAGCAAAGTGGTTGGAAAACTTTTCTAAAACCTTTGAAAATATAAAATTGAATTGATCTCTATTCTAGTCTGTTATGTAGTGGAACAGAAGAATAAATCACAGGAGTCTGTGCTCATCCTCAACAGTGAAATATTTTAGTTGTCTTCTGCAGGGGAGAGGGAGGACCATTGACCTTAAAGGCAGACCACAAACTTCTTATTCCATTATACAACATAACTCTTTTACGGCCATTTAGAGATAGGGTACAGCAGCTCCACTAATGCACAGACATTCAGTTATCACTTCTTGGCCAACTCAAAATGAGAAGGCACAGGAGTGAACACTTTTCACATCACCATCCCTGCACAAAGACCGGAGTCCAGTGATCACGTCTTAAACATCAGTTTTCCCAGTAAAGCCAGTGGTTACCATGGTGATATTACCTGGAGTAAGCCCAATACTTCCGTTCTTCACTTTTCTCCAGGGGTTATCTGGTATCTCTAACCTCATGTCCTATTTGTGACTATTCCCACTACCGACTTACCTCTTACTTCAGACAACAAGAATCCTTGATTATCCTCGATCCGGACCTGGATTGTTACCTGTCCATTTTCTCTGTCAACATAGAGACAACCCTTCTATCTCTAAATACATTGACACAAGGACTGCTGTGGTCTTGTAACTTCCTATGCAAAGATGATTATCTGCAAGAAGCCCCGTGCTACAGAACCTGCTAAGTTTAGCTGCACAAACCACATCCGACATATAATGGGGGAAAAATGCACTTTTCCTTGTTGCAAGCACACTTCCTTGTGCTGCTAAAGAAGCTACCAGATATGCTTGCCTTCTCTTTATTTGTGCTGGCAACATCACATTGACCCGTGACAAGAAATCTTGGCATTATCCCTTTTTGCACCCATTTCAAGACATAACCTCAGTGAAATTCTGCAGTGGAGCATTGATCAAGTCTAGTCTGTTCTGGACGCTGACTTGAAATGAGATATTCATCCAAGGCTTCATCTCAGTTCACCTTAGTATGTATTGAGAACGTGAAGTGGTATTTTCCCAGCAGAGGTTCCTTTGCAAGAAATATGTTTTGTTAAATTGTTGAGTATTGCAGCATAAATTATGAACTGCACATTTTGAATAAAATTATTCCCCTTTAACTTTCCCTTTCAGTGATGCTTCTACCTCCAGATATCCTTTCAACCGCAATGCAATTATCTGAAAATGGAGGCTTTGTATAAAGTCAATTGGGAATATTGTGAACAGTCAAGAATACTTTGAATAGTAGATCAATCGTTATTTGAAATGTATTCATTTGGTTGAGCCTGAGGACTTATCAGTTTTTCTCTTGCTATTTAATAATGCATTGCAAAATTCTGCACCTGTTCTGATGGAGTCAATAGTTTTACTAGGTAAATTATACCTCCAACTCCATCCTGTTTTAAATTTTAAGCTGAAATAGCTACCGTAAGCGAGACAGAGAAATTGATTTTTCTCTTTCTTGGAGAACCAGCACTTTTCTTTTGTCCAAATAGTCAAAATAAACAATTGGAAAGAGATAGCAGGAAACACATTGAGACAGTGAATGTGAATTACTGAGCCGCAGTCAGTCAAAAACCTTGAAGAGAATGAAAACTGCAAAAGGTGAAGCCATCAGTGAAAACTGAAGATTGCAAATCAATGATCAAGCAACGGTTATTATGTACTACGTTCGTAGAAATCTTTGGTGAGACAGAGACCATCTTGATTTGAGTATTGTGCCATTTATTCACAAATACATTAACCACACATGATGCAATTTGCTGCAACACTTTATCATATATGCCAATGTCCTCCCAATGATATTAACCCAATTGGCCCCATTATTTTCTATCTAGTCATAGTCATAGCCAGAGAACCACTTCAATGCAAAGTCTATCAGCTCCTGCATTGTTATAAATTGTGTTCTGTAAGGATTCCTCTCTAGCCTCCCACAAATTTCTCATCTACGTTCTGATCTGATATTTGCAAAGATGTGCAAACTTCACAAGTATAGGAAGGACACCCATTTCTACATTTGCTCCAACTCCATCAGTCTCTCAGCACTCTTCAATTTGTCACATTGCTTGCCTGACATCGTGCTGTGTGATCTAAATTTCTTCCAATTTGCTCCTCGGAAGTTGAACCCACTTACATCAAACTCTGGCCTGTAGCCTCCAACTCCAACCATCTCCCTGGCAATTTTTTTTTTTCTAAACATAAAGGTTGTTCTCCCTGGCAATTATCAGAGACTGAACCAGACTACATGCAAATTTGAATCTGCATTTGGCACCTCTATAACTGCATAATGTGTTAACGAACCACAGAGCTAGAGTATGAGAACACTCAGTTCCTCCAACATTTAGTGTTTTGCTTTCTCTTTGGTCATTTTTCCATTTCCCCAGCTATGGATTCTTATCCATCCTACTTTTAATCATTCCAATAGGAGTGGCTGCCACCAATAAACTCTTTACCATATTGCCAGGAAAACAATGCTGTGGATTTGAAAGGAGGCTTTTTATACAGAGGAGAGTAAAAATGCCTCTACCTGGAACAGACACAAACTGCTGGAGTAACTCAGCGGGACGGGCAGCATCTCTGGAGAAAACAAATGGGTGACATTTTGGGTCGAGGCCATCAGTCTGGACCTAGGCTTCTAAACGGCCAGCTTGAAGATGACTGAATGAGATAATCATTCACAGTTAATATGGTTTTCTGGTGCAGATATCTCCCAAATTACATCGGAGAACCAGCGACATCCAATATTAACTGAACAGCATGATTTTTAACCTGGTCTGACGGACCTATGTTATTCACAGGTAACTGGATTTAAATAAAAATATTCCCTCTGAAATTGTGCTATCCATTCAACTCATCCACCATGCAGCTGTATTGCAGAAACAAAGAACTGCAGAAGCTGTGGTACACCAAAGATAGACACAAAGTGCTGGAGTAACTCAGCTGGTTAGACGGCATCTCTGGAGAAAAAGGATGGTTGACATTTCAGGTTGGGATCCTTCTGCAGAATGAACCTGCTGAGTTACTCCAACACTTTGTGCAGATTTACTGCCTACTTTACATATCGTTTATGCTCAATACCTAGCCCTCCTGAATCTTCAATGATTTTTCTGTGCTCCAGACTGAATTCTGAAGGGGTTTTATCTACACCAAACACTTCCTTTGTAATATAACCATAGGGATTGGAGACATCACAGGCAGTCAGAGGAACTCTCGCACAAGGAACTCTATATGTTTGCCACATTGACCTCAACTCATCTCTGAATCCACCAAACTTCCAAAGGAAATGTTTTCCTGTAGATTAAATACTTATATGCATAAATAAATAAGGTTTTTAAACATTTATGTGCTTGACCAGGTTTATTCAGGCACTGTTTTATTAATGGCCGTACTCAGCAGCTCAAGCAACATCTGTGAAGGTAAAGAAATGATGGACATTAAGGGCCCTGAAGCAGGGTCTCGACCGATAACATCAACCATCTCTTCACGTCCACAGATGTTGCTTGATCCAATGTATTCTTCCAGCAGTTTGTATTTTGCTCCAGCTTACAGCATTTGGAGTAACTGGTGACTCCACGGTTTTATCAATAATCTATAATGCTCTTGTTAAATATTAAAAGGCTCACATATGAGTACACTTACTATTCTGTACCGCGTGTTGCAACTGCCTCAGTTTGTTAGAACAATGAAAGTAAATAAAGAGATAAAGAAAACACAAATTGAATGCAAGGATTACTGCGTCAGACTATCTATGAATAGTGAGACAGATCTATTAATCAACTGAAGATTCGGTATTCAACAAAAGATTCAGTATTTCCAGAAAAACTTTGCTTTATTTTCTGATTACATTTATTTCTACTGACTAACCACTGATCGTGGCTCAGGTTCTGCACCTGCAGTGAAGGGACGATGATCACCATCACATCTCGCTGACAGCAACTTCATGTTGGGCTTCCACAGAAGCTGCCTGGGCTGCTGAATGCTTCCAGCATTGTCTGTTTCTACCTCAGATCCCCAGCATGTGCATTTTTCTAATTTTCGTTCATGTTCATGTAAGCTGCTCGAAAGAGCATAAAGACTAAAATAAATATTGATTAAGGTGCAGTCAGGAATACTGACCCGGATTTTGCTTTCAGTGAATTAAGAACAACTGCCACCATTCATCATGGTTCTCGCAGTCATGGATGGTGTCTGCTATTTAAGGGGCTGCTAATCGAATTTGGAGATTCTATTTAGTACAGTACTGTCTGCCTTGTGTTAGCAGGACAAGCAATGATACATTGCTTCAGCAAGATTTCAGAATCCATGTTGTTATACCTTGAGTATGGATTAGAATATTGGATTCATCGTCAGGTCATGCACAACAAACAAATAAAACAAGATTAAAATGGAGCGACGGATTTGAAGGAATACAGCTTTGTACTTATGAATTACGAAAGGCTAATTTCACTTTAAAACAATCATGTACTGAACGCATCATGTTTTTCTCATACGTTTAGTGGATAACTAATAGAAGCATTCAGAATTTTATACCCTGTATTTTATTGTTGAATCCATCATTGAGGCCTCAGTATAGGCACTGGAAACCTCTCAATTTTGTGAATTGTAAAGACTTCATCATTCTTACCACAACATCCAGGCCTGTGTACGTTTAGAGTGGTGGAGTTAATGCCCTGAGGGTTATACGCACAGGAGGAAGGAGCATTCAATTTCAGAAGTTTATGTGAATCTAATTTCATCCCATGGAATTCAGTGCAACAAATCACTGGCACAAGAAAAGAAATATAAGAATCCATTGGCAACAGAGCAAAGAAATAAATAATTCTTTCATTTCAGATGGCAGCATGGATGTTTGTTTCCCCAAAATATAGGAAGAAAAATTTGAAAATTTTCCAGATATTCTGCTCTTTGTATCTTTTACTTTGCTCTCCATATATTTTACTTGAGTTTGGCTTGTTTGTATTACGTATAGAATTAAGAGATTTGCTTGCATAGAATGCAAAGCAAGGCTTCCTACTTTACCTAGGTACACGTGACAATAATAAAACCTAAACCTAACCCTTCATTCTGAAGAAGGGTCCTGAACCGAAACATCGCCTATCCATCTTCTCCAGGGATGCTGCCTGACCCGCTGAGCAACTCCAGCCTAAGTGATATTTATCGGATTATTGCCATAAATGAAATCAGCAAGCTTATAATTGGGGAGAAAATTGGAGTTTAAATGACTAAATCTAAATTCTGAATAAATCAGAGGATGCTGAAAATACTCAGCAGGTCAGGTAACATTTGTGAAGAGAAACAGTCACCATGATAGCTTCTGCAAAGATGCAACCAGGTTTGCTGAGTGGTTTCAAAATGCTCTATTTAATTTCAGAATCATAGCATAATGCAGAGTTTTTCTGTTAATTTTAAGGGTTAGGGTTTGAAGTTTCCTCTCACTTCAACTTTGCTGATCTTCTGCTATTTAAAAAGCATACGCTGGAAGCTAGACAAATGAACAAAACTGGCTGTGCCATAATATGATTTAATTACCATTATACTAATCTGCACCAATTGTGAGCATTTTTAGCGGCACAAAGCGTACAAATCTGAAATTATTTTGCTTTAAATCAATGAAATTAAATAAATCAATGCAACCATGAAATACTTTAATTTGTTAAGGTTGTTTAGTTATTTAAAAGTGGGTACTCTCAAGAGGAAGAGTAAAATTGGAATTGTTTCCTTGTGTAAGAAGTAATTTCAGCTTGTTAAGAGAATAATGCCAATTACTATTCTTAAATGCATGAAAATGAATTTGATTTAAAATTTGCAATCACGTTAATCATGTGACATTTATGATAGCCATTCCTTTCTTGTGATTGGGATTTTTGTTATTTATTAGTATATTAACATGAACAGAGCCAGAAAAAAAAAGAATGTATATAATGCTCATAAAAAAATTGTTAATGTGAAGAGCAAATGTGTCCAAACAATGTAGTGTGGGGAAATGTATTATAGGCACATAAATCTTGTTTGCATAATATGTTTGGAACTCATCATTTGCTATGTCGTATTTTTTTGACACTGCGAATTTACAGGTGGTTTTTCTTTTTATCTTTAACAGATTGTGTATTGGAAAATAAAAAGTTTGTTGGAGAGGAGAAAAAGACATGCTGAAAAACACGTCCTCACGTTCAGTGGACAACGCAGCCAAGGGATGGTCCCTGGCTTGGACCCTTACAGTGAATACGGTCTGATCGTGATGGTCTTTAACAGAAAGGGTGACGGGCCACAAAGTGAATTAATCACTTTCAAAACTCCAGAAGGAGGTAAACAAACATATTCCACCATTAGCAATTGCAGTTATTTAACTGAACATAAAGATGTAGCAAATTCTTATAAATGAATGGATTTCAAAGAATTACATGTGTATGCACTGGAATCTCTACCATCTTAGTTAAACAGAAGTTAACTACATAACCAAATTCATCTCCCTTATATATTTTTTTCTTGCTGAACAATTTACTGTAAATTGCATGTATCACATGCAAAGGCCAAAATGATCTTGGATAAAATTTAGGACATTGGTGAATAAATGATGTCCCTAGAGGGTGCTTGTTAAACATTCTACTTTCATTTGTAATGTAAAGTAGGAGATTAAATAAAGGTTTTGGAATCTACTCCTGAAGTTAGTTTAAAAAAGTGAATGATGGTGCCCTCACTAATACTGCATACTGAAACTAAGGATTTATTCCAATTGATTTCTGTACATGAGCAGACTTACTAAGTATATTCACCGCGCAAGGAAATAAAGCTGGCAGTGTTAAAGAGTTTAGTTCCCCTTACTTTTAAAGTGTTTTCAAACTGGAATTCATGGAGTTATAGGAATGGCAGCATGGAAACTGGCTCTTCGGCTCAACCAGTCCATGTTGACCATCAACCACCCATTTTTGCGCTGACAGTGGCCTATTTTATTCGCCCCAGATTTCTATCGGCTCCCAGTCAGATTCTGCCACTCATCTAAACATTTTGAGGAAATTTGCAGAGGCCAGTTTACCTGCCAACCTGCATGTTTCTGGGACGTGGGAGGGAATCCATGTGGTCATATGGAGAATGTTCAAACTCCACATAGACAACGCTGGAGATTTGGTTCGGGTTTGGTGTGGTGTATTGTTATTGTCACATGTACTAAGATAGAGTGAAAAGCCTTTTTTGCATGCTATCCAGTTAAACCATGCTCTCCATGAATATGATCAAGCTAAACACAAGGGCAACAGGTAGTGCAGGTCAGGACTAAACCCTGGCAGCTGAAGGTTAATGCAGCAGATCTATTAGCTGCGCCATTATTCTGTCATTTATTTTCAAGATGGATTCAACCTGCTGCCCGTCATGCCATCCGTGGTCTCTCTTCACCCACAATTACCTAAGATGGATGTGGAATGACTTACCCCAACTTTCTTTCAAAAGCATCTGGTACAGTAGGTAATTGGCCTCAGGCAGTGCCAAGTAGATGCCTGGTCCTTGGAAACCCCCAGTTAACCTCTGACGTGAGGCAACCTGTAGACTTCCCACTAGTCAATATTGACACAGCTTTATAACAATTTCAAATGATCCTGATGTTGAGAAAGATTTAATGACTATTGAGATTATTTTAAATAATTAAAACTAAAAGAAGTTTAAGAATAAAACTTTTGAAGATTAAGGAATCCTATGATATGAAGTAAAATAACTTTATTACCTTTATGCATTTAGACCTATTTTCTGATTTAATACACAAAACCAGTCATTCTATTGGTCTGCTCCACTTGGAGCAGTGATGGAGGAAACTGATTGATGTGTCAGCTCATCAACTCACCACAAGTCTGTGCAGGTCCAGCACTCATCTGGGAATGGCTGAATGCAAGGCTTTCTCTTTGGAAATGCCAGCCACAGCCAGCTTGAATCGACCCGATGCTATGACTGAATCAAGTAAAGATAAGGAGACTATTGACGCAAATATCAATGGTGTTCACAATCAATTTGGCTTTGGTTCCAAGCATTATATCAGCAGTTGTGATGAAGGGTACATAAAGTCAAAATTAGATCTCTTTGCATCAGCAAACAGGAAATCTCTATAATTAACTTTTAGATTTAGCTCGTTGCAAATAGAACCTGGTAGTTAAAATCAAGTATCTTAGAAGTAGCCAGAAGCATCCTAATTCTTAGGCCAGTGGCAGGATTGCCAAAAGTGTGACCCCCATTCATTCTGAAGACCATGTCCTTCCTTGGATACAGCAGCATTATCTTGGAAAATGCATTGAAGACTATTTAAGAACAGTTTACAAGCAGAATCCTTGGAGTTTCATACAGCATTTATCTTGCACTAACTGTTGTAACTTTTATCCTTATCAAAACACTGAGGATGGGCTGATTGTGTAGTCTTTTCTTTGACTGGATAGCATGCAACAAAAAGCTTTTCACTGCACCTCGGTTCGCATGACAATAATAAACTAAACTAAACTAAGGCTCAAATTTATTCTGGAATCAAAACAGGAAACATTGGAAAAACTCCGTACATTGGACATGATGCTACTTAACCTGCTGAATGTCTATTTTTCTATCAGATTTCCAGCATGCGTAGCTTTTTTTTCCCAATACATTTTCATTAGCAATATGGCTTTGTTATATGACTGTGTATATCCACAAGCATTATTTTGTTTTTAACTGACAAGACAGCTATTCCTCATTTACAAAAGAGATGTACTCTGGAAAACAATCCCATAAGTTGAACAGGCTGTGGGAAATTGTATTGGAGACATTTTGTACAGTGAATGCCAATGGTCAGGAAATGATCAACTTAATTGAAATAGTCAATGGTGTTACCGTGAGAATTCATAAATTGAACATTTGTCAATTGAGTATCATCTATAACCAAAAAAAGTTTCTAAAGACCTACTTTAAAAATTATATACCTATAAAAACTTTAACAATTTTCTAATAACGTCAACCAATCTTTTCCTTTTGAGTACGCAGTTTTCAAACAATAAACTAAACTCAACAACTCAAAATTGTGATATCTTGCCGAGACTGCTGACCATTTGTCTTTATTTGTGGGCACAATATATGAATTATTGTCTTCCTTTGGAAACTCAAGCACGGTGTCATGAAAACATCGTATAGGAAAGGCTTGTGTTAGTGATGAATTTTGTGAGTGTGCTTATTGTTATTATCAATGCAGTTGCAACTCCTTACTGAAACCTTATTTTGATGCATTTGCCTGAAGGAAAATACTTCAAAATAACTATGGCAATAAATACCCCTAAACTATTTATTTACATCAAAAGTAAAAAATTGAAAAATAGAAGCCTTATTTATATTGTTCAATTTGTTTTCGTTTTCTCTTGCAAACATAAACATACTTGATTTAGACCACAAGACAAAGGAGCAGAATTAGGCTATTCATCCCATCGAGTCTGCTCTGCCAGATTTAATTTAATACACAACTGAAAAACTAATTGGCACCAATATTTTATTTATTCATTCATTCATTCATTCATTGAAACGTTGGTTCCTACTGTAATAAAAAATGGCAGATTTGGGGGCGACCCAGATAGAGAAGTTTCCCCAGTCTATACTTTGATGTCCAAAGTTGAAATGTGTTTCTTTTCCTAGTTGATTTTTTTTTAATAGGGTGAAAATCCCTTCATATGGTTCCCATGTTGCATTAGAGTATGGGATTATATCTAGCATTTGTATCTTGTCCTTGTAGATTTTGTTATAATTGGAAATGGCTGCCTCTTCTTGGAGATATCGGTAAAATAAACTTGGTATTCAAGACTTGTTTACAAAAAAAATTTCCAATGGAAAATTGGCATCAATGTGAGAAGGCTGTGGGGTTTTGCAGAGCATTGGGTTGTCCACAGGTGTAGGAGTTAATGGGGTGAACTGATGAGCTTCCTTGCATAATGACTTTGCTGCATAAATCTGAAGAATCCACACTATTAGGAAGTCAGTGTGTGGATCTGAGACATGATTATTTTTTTTTTAGCAATCAACGTTATTGTCCCTCTACAATATAAAGGAAACGTAACTCTGGGGAATTGAAAACCAACTGCTGCAGCCCTCAAATCCAATATTGAAAAAAAAGCAAAAAATCAACTGAAAAAATAAATAAATATATATATAAATATATATATATATATATGCAAAGAGGTTCTGCAGCGTTTGGTACTTGGTCCCTTTTATGGAATAAATAAATAACTTGGACTGCACTGTAAGTCACAAATTAGAAGTTTAACTGACGTTACCAAAGTTGGCAGCTTTCGCTCACCCTTGACAAAATGGACCAAATAGTTTGCTTATGTAATGTTATAAGTGTATACAACTTTTTAATAACTCTCTGTGTCCATCCTCTGTGTTCACTTCCCCTGTGTTCAATAGTCAGTGACACTTTACTGTTATCCAGCTGCTTCCTTAGTTGTAGCATCATGAGCAAAGCAGCAATGTTTACGTGGGAAGATCTTGAGTCTGGCATAGCCATTGCTTTTACATTTTGGAGTGCATTGTGGGTCATCTAACTTTCCAAAAGTCATGTGCACCCAGGGGGGCAGAATTGTTTGGCAGTCCTGGCAGAAAGCAACTTCAGTCCCATGCCCATGCCAGCCATTGATCGTGCAAACTGCATCACCATGGCTAATGATTGAAGTTACAGCAGCACTAATGGCATCAATGGGATTAGAAAGCCCCTTGTCATGCATGTATGTTGACAATCCATAACCCATTTGATACCAAACATGGAGATCTGTCCACCAGGAGACCCCAGGTTTAACAGATTACACCCCAGGTGTAACAGATTAGGTATTTATTTAAAAAGGAGCAGATTATCTTTGAGTGCCTGGAACAGTGGACAGGGGGAGGAAAGTTGCTTCAGTCTTGAGTCCAGTGTTGCAAACTGTTGAAGGAGTTCCATAATTCCTGCTACCGATTGCAAATATTTGCAGTTAGGTTCACATAGGAGTAACATTTCCACAATTGCCAGCATTTCAGAGAGCCTATCAGGACATTCGGGACTTCCAAAAGTGGAAGTTACAAACCACTGCTCAGCTTAGTGTCACCATCAAGTCCATTGCTCTCAGACATTAGACTCCTTGTGGAATCCAGTGATGGAGCAGGAACTCCTGCTGATTTCCAGCAATTTTGCCTGGAAACTTGCACACTGAATGTGTCCCAGATTAAAAACAGCTGCATGGAAGAAAGGTAAGTTTCAGGTCATTTGCATTTTTTGGACTTAATTGAATTAATTTTTAGTGTTTGCTATTATTTTGAGCATTTCCTTTTTAAGTGAAAAAATAGTTTTTTTTTTAATTAGCTTTGCACTTGACTGTCTTGGATATATTCAGGCATTCAAATTGTTTGATGGCAGGTCTGTTTGAATGTTTGGCTTCACCAATTTTCTATCCAATATGTGCAGCCTATATTATGGTGCAAACAATTAAAATAATAAAACCGTATTTCCCAGTAATTGCAAAAAGTAATATGTGAGGATCCTTTTTTTTATTTCAGAATGAGAGATTTCATGTGTATGCCACTAAATATTTCATAATTTAGCGCTAGAGTCGCTCGATATAGTTTCTATCTTCTGAACAGTTCAAAACACATACTGTAAATAAAGCAATACAATGGTCACGGTTATTCCTCTCAGGCCATGAAGACTGCACTTTCCAGATGATCTCTCCCTTTCAAAGCAGTCCCAAACTCTGGTATGAACTTGATGTGGTGTGAGCATCTGTTGGTGTAAATAATTAATATCTAATCATTTTGGTTAGTGCAAAAAATACATCCGTTTATTAAAAATATATTAGTCCAGGAGGAACTGGAACACGTATGGAAAATTAATGAGGCATATCTTTATTGGTGCAGTGATACATTTATTGGCACTAAACTCGCAATAATTTGCGTTTCAATTGAGTTCCAATTCTTCCCCATTCGTAAGTGACCTGCACTACACTGTCAGTGACCTCAACCAACATTAAATTAAAATTGCTATCTTGTTATGAGTGTACCTATTATGTCCCATAAAATTGCCAAATTCACTGCATTAACACAAAATAATCTTGCGGAAACAACTTTGTGCAGATAATTCATGTAAAATGGCCATATTCATGACATGATTTATGAAGCAGTGAAGGTGTGCCTGATTTTCCGACATAAATTATCTCCTCCTATTTGATTTATAGGTAATGCATAGAATTTAATGTCGTGGGAGAAGATAACACACAAAATTACAAGTAATATGAGGGAAAAGGTTAAAAATTACTTAATATAGTGATGGTCAATTCTGAAAATATTAGGGTCATTATTATATGCAATAAGTTTTAATTCTTCATGTAGTGTTCGAGCCAAACAGCAGAATTGTAAATGATTCTGTTTTGTTTTGACAGTTCCAGAACAGCCTGCTTTTCTGAGAATTGGGAATTTTGCCAAAAGCTCCGTGACTCTGCTATGGGGACCTCCAGCAAAACCAAATGGCATTCTGATTGGTTATTTGCTCATGTACCAACTGAGTAAGTAGAAAATGTGGCATAATGGCTTGATTACAAATTAACTCCATCTGCATTTTTCATGTTGTATTGCGCGGAATTGGTTTTGAGGATAAAAAATATGTCTCTTCAGGAATTTGCATTTATATA
Organism: Okamejei kenojei; assembly: GCA_035221665.1. Classification (NCBI taxonomy): domain Eukaryota; kingdom Metazoa; phylum Chordata; class Chondrichthyes; order Rajiformes; family Rajidae; genus Okamejei; species Okamejei kenojei. The sequence continues at coordinate 42,260,928 of CM069146.1, forward strand.
TCACCTTTTCACAACATCAAGACATTCGAAAAGCATTGGACTACCAATGTTTTTTTTGTATCCTGTGTTGAAGGAAGCAAAGCAGCCAGTTTGTTTCGTACACACTCTTCGATTCTTCTTTGAAATAGTGTCATGGTAGTAACTGACAGGTTTAATATCAACATCCCAAAAATACCTAAATAATGTATCACCATTATCACCATCAAATAATGTATCACCATCAGGTGAATTGTTAAACTTGGAGGCAAAAATGTTTCTGACATTACCATAGCTAACACAGTGAGTTATTGATACTGAGGCAGTCCATTTAAATATACACTTTGCCCTATCTGCTCAGAATTATGACACCCTTTCCTATTTTGTTCAATGTATCAGAATATAGAAAATGTATCGATGGTGGCCATGAATAGCTTTCCGTGCACTAATACTCATGCTATCATGTATCAAGGGCCTGTCCCACTCGGTTGTCTTTCGCGCGCCATTTAGGCGACCTGCTAGCGTGTGAGTAGTGTGTGGGTAGCGCGGGGACAGGCGGATGGCATCAGTCTGAAGAAGGTGTGGAGGAGTGTGGAGTGGCTTGGAGGAGTGTGGACTTCATCCTGCACAAAATCTTCGCACGCCACCAGACTGTCGCGTAACTGAAGGCCAAAGTGGGACAGGCCCAAGACCCTGGCGCGGCGTAACGTCTCTCCTCCAACAGCAGCAGAAGCAGGCAAACGATCGTCGAACACAGCCTGGGGCTCACGGCCGTTGTGGATCCGGATCCGCCCCCCACTCCTACTCCCAGAGCAGGCCCAAGACGATTGAAGATAGACACAAAATGCAGAGTAACTCAGCGGGACCAGCAGCATCTCTGGAGAGAAGGAATGGGTGACGTTTTGGGTCAAGACCCTTCTTTCAGTCTGAAGAAGGGTCTTGACCTGAAACATCATCCATTGCTTCTCTCCAGAAATGCTGCCGGTCCCGCTGAGTTACTCTTGCATTGTGTGTCTATCTTCAAATGACGTCATGCGCTCCAGACGGCTGTGCGGGCGCATGATGACGCGCGCAACTTTCGCGGGACCATCGCGCGACCGTCACTACCAGTCTGTCGCGTAAATGACGGCCCAAGTGGGACAGGCCCTTTACTGATGAGAATGTGCAGCCTGATAACTTGCCCATTGTTTGATTTACCATTTCAAATAGTGCAAAGGGTGGGCAAGGTCAGACTGGGAGTGGTGCTATAGAGAATAGCCTTGGGATGTGGAAATGGAATTGGAAGGGTAGATGTGGGTCTGTGAGTGAGGAGAATTTGTGCCATGAGCTTGGCAGAGGTTATGCCAACAAGTTGGGAAAGTGTATAAAGGAAATACAGAAATGCAGAATGCTGGTTTAAACCAAAGATAGTCACATAATGCTGGAGTGACTCAGCGGGGCAGGCAGCATCCCTGGAGAGAAGGAATGGGTGACTTTTTGCATCGAGACCCTTCTTCAGACTGATGTCAGGGATACGGAATGCAAATGGAATGCAGATCAAGGAAAATGTAGAATACACTTGATCATTGTTAGCTGGGAGAAGGTAACAACAAAGCCAACAGGGATAGAATGTAGTCGGAGACAATAAGACTGTTGGAGAACTGGGAAGGGGGAGGGATGGATGGAGTCAATGTTCATACCTCTGGGGTGTAAGATCCCCAAGCGAAATATGAGGTGCTGTTCCTCCAATTTGAGCTGGGCCTCAATTTGACAATGGAGGAGGCCCAGGGCAGAAAGGTCAGTGTGGGAATGGGTGGGGGAGTTAAGGTGTCCAGCAACCGGGAGATCAGTTAGGTTGGAAAAGTAATCTGGCAATGTATTTACAGTAATCAGATTAAGGATTGGGCCAACTGATTAGTGGAGAAGACAGAGACATAAGGAACTGAGGATACTTGTTTATAAAAAGACAAAAAGTGCTGGGGTGATTAAGCGAGGTTTGGGCAAATCACACTCTTTGATGTTGGTGCGGTGGCAAATGTCTGTTCTCAAAGATGAACAAATCAATGAAAGAGGCAATTGGACAAGGTTACAAAATATTGCGGATTACAATCTGGGTTGAAGTGGGGTCAGAGGTTGGAGAATTAGTTAGTAAATGCACTAGTGAAAGAGAAGAATCATCTAAGGCAGTTGAGCTGACTTTGAAGATCTGCCTGTGCAGGACACTAATTGTGTGCACAGAAATCAAGGAACTTCATCCATCAGTTACATGCTGTAACACCCACCCAGGCGCCTTTGTGCATTTAGTTTAGTTTAGTGTAGTTTGGTTTAAAGATACAGCATGGAAACAAGCCCTTCAGCCCACTGAGTCCACCCCAAATAGCGACCGACTAGCACTATTCTACACACTGGGGACAATTTACTTTTTTTTTACCAAAGCCAATTAAGCTGCAAACCCACGATTCTTTAGAGTGTAGGAAGAACCCAGAGCACTCAGAAAAAACCCCACATAGTCACAGGGAGACTATACAGTCAGCACCCGTAGTCTGGACCGAAGCCGGGTCTCCAGTGCTGTAAGGCAGCAACTTTACCGCTGGCCGCCCCATGTGTGTCAGGTGGTTGGAGCAGCCAAAGGAAAATCTGCAGACTTTGTGCAAACCATGGGGAGACTTCCATTTTCATTTGTTTCATTTTGCAACAAAACTGATTGCTTCCCATACAAAGACACAGTGCCACACGATCCAATTTCCAGATAAAGGTCACTTCCGAGTTGGGAGGCAGGAGAGATTAAATGACAACATTGTGGATGGTGCAAGGCAGAAATTGATTGAAATGGGATGGGTACAGTGATGAAGGATGGGTCTCGAGGAAGTGTAAATGAAAGTAGCAGAATTGTTACCAAAAGCTTGTGTCTACATGGTTAGTTACGATGGTGCACAATTGCTGAACGCATTGTTGAGTTCCAGAAGGTAATAAAGTGTTGCAATGAAAAATGACATATTGTGCCTTCAGTTTTGATTACGCTCCATTGGAACGGTGTAGGACAGGTCAGGATGGGAGTGCAATGGAGAATTAAAACAGCAAGCTCCATAATTCTCTGGGTCATGTTTTCAACCTGACAGAGGCAGGCTGGTATGTGGTTACGCAATTTCCATGTTGTCCATGTAAATGACACAGTGTACAAAGCAGTGACAGTAGTATATTTGAAAGATGCGAAAGTAAATTGTTATTTCATCTGAAAGATCTGTTTGGAAATCGAAGGGAGAGAAATTCAAAAGAACAGATTTCATATCTACTGCAGAAGGGAAGCTGGTTTAGGAGGAACAGATTATTATGAATGATTGAGGAATACAAGTACACTTCAGAGGCAAATCAGGAGGGGAAAAAAAGAGGATATAAGATAGTTCTGGCAATAAATATAAAGGAGAATCCTTAGAAATTCTATAAGTATATTAAGAGCAAATGGGTAATTAGGGAGAGAATAGGTCCCTTTAAGGATCAATTCAGTCATCCAAACAGACACAAGGAACTCCAGATCCTGGTTTACAAAAAAAGGCACAAATTGCTGGAGTAACTGAGTGGGGTCAGGTAGCATCTCTGGAGAACATGGATAGGTAATGTTTCAGGTTGGGACACTTCTTCAGGCTGATTGTATTGGGAGGGGGGGGCTGGAAAGAGAGGTAGGGGCAGAACAAAGTCTGCTAAGTGATAGGTGGATACAGGAAGGGGTGTTTTGATAGGTATTTGCTTGGACAAAGGCTAGAGGAAAAGACAAAAGGGAGTGAGATTAGAAGAGAAGAGGTGTGAAATGTGAAGCCAGAGGAAGAAATATAGTTGGAAGTGGATGGAAGGGGAATGGGGAAGGGGAAAAATGGGTGTACATCCAGTGCAGGAGTAGGCCATTCGGCCCTTTGAGCCTGCACCGCCATTCAATATGATCATGGCTGATCATTCAACTCAGTATCCTGTACCTGCCTTCTCTCCATACCCCCTGATCCCTTTAGCCACAAGGGCCAAATCTAACTGTCTCTTAAATATAGCCAATGAACTGGCCTCAACTACCTTCTGTGGCAGAGAATTCCAGAGATTCACCACTCTCTGTGTGAAAAATGTTTTCCTCATCTCGGTCCTAAAGGAATTCCCCCTTATCCTTCAACTGTGACCCCTTGTTCTGGACCTCCCCAACATCAGAAACAATCTTCCTGCATCAAGCCCGTCCAACCCCTTAAGAATTTTGTAAGTTTCTATAAGATCCCCCTCAATCTTCTAAATTCTAGCGAGTACAAGCCGAGTCTATCCAGTCTTTCCTCATATGAAAGTCCTGACATCCCAGGAATCAGTCTGGTGAACCTTCTCTGTACCCCCTCTATGGCAAGAATGTCTTTCATCAGATTTGGAGACCAAAATGGAATGGGGGTGTTTGTCGGTTAGTTTCCTAAAGTCAGAGAATTCAATGTTCATACAATTGATTTGTAGGCTACCCAAGTAGGATAAGATGTACTGTTCCTCCAGTCTGTGTGTGGCCTCACCAGCACTGGAGGAGGCCCAGGATAGAAAGGTGCGTATAGGAATGGGAAGGGGAGTGAGAATGGTTTGCAGTCAGGAGCTCCACTAGACCTTTGTGGGCCAACCGGAATTGTATGGCAAAATGATGGCCTAGTCCATGCATGGTCTCGTCGAAGGAAAGAAGCACGGAATGCAGCAGATGAGCTAAGAGGAGTAGTGTGTGAAGCTCTGTCTCACCGGAAGAGTTGCTGTAAGAACAGGGTAAAGGGACAGGTGTTACATTTCCTGTGTTTGCAGGGGAAAATACCTGGAGGTGGTAGCTTATGAAGGAAGGGATGAGAGAGCCAAGGAATTGAAGTGTTAAAAAGTTTATGAGATGCCTCTGATGGGAAGGGCTATACAAGGGGGGACAAAATGGACGAGGTATTCGGAGATGAGCTCTATGGAGGAGCAAGCAGAAACAAGGGGTTTGTCAGATAGAAATGGGTCGTACGGGCTGGAGAACTATAGGTTTGGAAGATGTCCGTGGGGTCCTGCAGGTATAATATTTGGATTGTTACGGGTCTGTCCCACAGGTGATTTTTTTTAGGCAACTACAGGCGACTAGTTTGTCGCCACATGTTCGCCGGTGGTCGTCGGGAGTACTCTCCTCAGTCGCACAAATAGTCGTCGCCTCTTTCTGGTCGCCGCTAAATTATCAATAAGCGTAGCTTGACTTCTCCTGACGTAGGCACTGTCACAGGTTGTCGCCGGTTTTTCGGCGACCTACTATGACAGTCGCCAGCAGTTGCCTAAGAAATTGCCAAGTGGGACAGGCCCTTTACTGACTGGTCAGAGGGCCATGCATTCAAGGGGGGGTGAAAGTGGAGTAGGTAAATGGAGTAGAGAATTCAAGATGTTTGGTGTCAAGCCCACAGTTACACAAGCCCGCAGTTGGAAATAAAAAGGTCCACATAGGGCAGAAAGCTGGCAAAGGGAGTCCATGAGGTGAAGGAATGATGGAGGTGGGAGAAGTAGTCATCAATGGGAGGCATGGACTCCTTGCCATATATGGTCGTCTTTGTGTGGAACCATAGGAGATGGCGAGGGTCTCAAATGAATATTTCTCCATCGTATTTACTGTAGACTAGGTTATGGAAGCTAAGGAATCAGGCGATGGGCATAGTGACGACTTGGAATATATCCACATTGCAAAAGAGGAATAGCTGACAGGCTTGGAATATATTAAGGTGGATAAATCCCTGGGTCCCAATCAAATCTCTCCAAGGATGTTGTGTGAAAAATTGCAGAGTCTCTCGCAGAGATATTTATATCATCTTTAGCCACAGGTGTGGAACTGAAAGATTGGAGGATGGCTAATAGTGTGCCCTTATTTTAAAAGAGCTGCAAAGACAACTCATGGAATGACAGGCCGGTAAGCAGAATTTCAGTGCTGAAAACTTTACTGGAGGGAACGTAGAGGGATATGATTCACCAGTATTGAGACGGCCAGCATGGCTTTGTGCATGGAAAATCGTGTCTCACACAGTTAATCAAATTTCTGGAGAGGTGACAAAAAGGATTGATGAGGTCAAGGCATTGATTATATGGATTTTAGCAAGGTTTTTAACAAGATACAGCATGTAGCTTAATCCTGAAGGTTAGATCACATGGGATTCAAAATGGGGCAGCCAATTAGATACAAAATTAAAAAGCAGAACCAAGGAACTGCAGATGCTGGTTTACAAAAAAAGACATAAAGTGCTGGATTAACTCAGTGGGTCAAGCAGCATCCCTGGAGAACATGGATAGGTGACTATTAAATCTAAAGTTGAAGGTTTGATCATTTCTCCCAGCTACCACTTTTAAACTGAATAGCTTCAGATTTGCAATTATGAACACCATAAACATTCTGAATTAATGAGTATATGCCACATGTATTGCCTTGATTCCGATATGACTCGTGGCATTTTTATAACTGAGGACACTATTTCCCACAAAATAAAGAATCATTTCAAATATGATGACTGAAATGTTATAATTTTCCAAATTGGCAATTATTCTTCTGTAACTTCATTTTTAAACTTGTAATCGTTATACCTTGAGAAATGAAGCTGTCTGCTTTAAAAATTTGAGAAAGATCAGAATTAAAGGACAATTCAGATAAGCAGTGATGTGCCTTGTTATTTAAATAGGTCTATTGTAAGAAACTGGTGCAAATCAATGAAATGAAATAAATTACAGTGTAATCAATCCCATTCATTTGGAAGTCTTCTACCACTGCTCCCCAAGGCTTTAAATGTTAAATAGTGCAGCACAGCTACATCTACGTTTGCTGTTGTCTGTCATTTAGAGTCAGTCAGGGTTAGAATTCCTATGAATAGCTGGGAATGTCCCAAGCATCATTTTTGAAATCACTTATCAGAAAAATTCAAATGATTTAATGAGCAACCAATTGTCAAGGATTGCATGATAATGGCTTTCATGGTGGTGGACAGAGTACACTTAAAGCAGAGACATGCATCAAAGACAGTGGAAGCACTAGGCTCAAAACTCTATGGACCTATGACGGTGAAATAATATTGCAACAGAGCAAATTACTACTGCGAAGATAGGCACAAATTGCTGGCGTAACTCAGCGGGACAGGCAGCATCAGTCTGAAGAAGGGTCTTGACCTGAAACGTCACCCATTCCCTCTCTCCAGAGATGCTGCCTGTGCCGCTGAGTTACTCCAGCATTTTGATTCTATCTCTGGAGAGAAGGAATGGGTGAGGTTTCGGAGACCCTTCTACATATTGAGAGTCAAGGGAGAGGAAAAAGAGATATGAAAGGGTACAAAGGTATGAAAAGAACAGATCAAAGCAGACGATGATCAAAGAAATGTGCAATGGCTCATTGTTTAATGAGGGGAAGGTAATCCCTACTGCATCTGTTTTTACATTGCTATTGAACAAGGCTGTTGAATTCTTAAACCATCTATATTAGCTGTCACTAGCTCCTTTTGCGGCACCCCTGAGCACTCCTGGGAATGCCATCCAACTCACTCCATGTAGTCCAGACGACGAACGCATTCTGTTGTACAATGTTTCTCAAGATGCCGAAGGTGAAGGTAACCTCGAACCTTATGTAGCACTCGACGCTCTGATTGTGATTCCCATGATCTTTTGATGTCTTGAATGCCTTTTTTGAACTGCAACATTGAACTAGTGGAAATATATGGCCAGATTAACTGTTACTCATCATGGATCTTGTGTTTTGAATGTATAAACTCCACAGGTAAGTTTAAGTTTATTGCTTCAGCTGAAGGGAATGCTATTACCACTACCATGTTTAACACTGTCAAAGCTTTGCGTTGGCCAATGTGCATACAAAGCCAATTAGTTTGCAATCAAACATAATCAATTTACTCGGTTGACAATCTATGTGAACAGTGGAGAAAATGGAAGTTATTGAAAGGAAGCATTGCATCCTCTCCCAATAAACACTGAGCAATTTTTGCCGGAACAAGGCAGTGAGTGGAGAGAGTACAATGTCATAAAAATGATGTGCTTCAGTTCAACCTTGATCTCTTGCTGTAATGCCTATACATGGTGTGAATGACAGTAACATCCACCAATCTTGATCGTTCTACTTTGGAATACAGGGCCAATAATTTAATAGTGTTCCAGTAACTTGAAATTGAAAATGTTCTAACTGACTTATTACCTATTTTTTCAAATTATTTTCAAATATTAAACGATGTGTTGTCAGAGTAGCATCAATTATTAATTTCCAAAGTCTTGTGATGGGTTGTTGTGAAAATTGGCATATGTTGAGCTGTTCACAAAAAAACCATAATGCTTATAATAATTGGATTTGATTTTAGATTGCATGAGGATGTTTGCTAAATTTAAGCAGAATGGCTGCAGGGCTAAAACAAATTGCAAGCAAATAGTCTAATTCTCCAGCTGTCACGTGAATACCAAACATTATCTTCAAATAATTGTATTAAACCTGACAGAAACTTGGTTGAATTTATAGCATACACGTGAAGGGCTATCAGTCTGTACTTCTCAGTTAATTTTAGTTTGCAGAGCTTAGGAAATCAGGTCAGGCTTTATCACATATTACTAACAGATGCTTGTCAGCAAAACATTACAGCAGTTGCAGTGAAGACTATGAACAGCTGAATGCATGGGAAATGAAATGGAGTGAGCTAAGTCAGGTGAAAGCATGAGCCTGTACATGATTTTTGCCTGCTGATAATATTCAAGATTGTCTTTTTCAGTTGTACAGCTCCAAAGCACTCTAACAATTTAGTTCAGCGACATTTGATATTGAATGCCGCTGTGTATGTAAATGGCAGTTCTGTTCGTCTTTCAATTCGAACAGTCTCAATGAAGTGTGAGTCATGTTTCTGGAGATATGTGATTTACTGTACATTGCTCTTTTTTTAAGATTTCCAATAGTTCAAAAAACAAAATCGCTGGCTGATTTTTAGATCATTGAGATTTTTTAATTAGAGTTCGCCATCGGTGTTTTCTTTTGCAATCTGGTCAGTGTTTAACTTTATGGATTGTTGTTTAGAGGTTGGAACGGCAGCACCAACTATCTTTAATAACTGTCTTTGCATGTTTATGGAGTCCTCTCAACTATTCTGTAAGGAGTTTCATTTGCTTTGCTCATGGAGGTGGCAAGTAATTTGACTTGCAGGTCTTCTGTTTATAAAAACCTCTTTTCTCTGATATAGTATATTGATGTACATTGAAGTAAGGGTAGCTACGGAAAGATGGAATTATCCAAATTAACAGGAACATTTTCAAAGTGCCACAAATATAAAGTCGTGCCATGCACCATATATATTTTTAACTATAGTGTGGATTTTCCTTTTGAGTATTTATAAATCTTTTGATCCGTAATGAGATTGGCATTTCATTGTCCTTCTGTAATGGTTTTATAAAAAAGTATTTACTGTGAAAAGGCAATATAAATTGTTTGTAAAGCATCATTACCAAAAGTAGAACATAAAAGCTATTTAGACTTCAGAGTAGTCAATGGCTGAATTATTATTGCATTTCCAAAGTAGCTGAATGTGTGCAAAGTGTTTTTCAGTTTTTATTTGTTTCAGATAAATGCACACAACACTTGGTGACACAGACCTTTGAGAGCAGTCTTGTATTTCTTTCAGTGAAGTTATGATACAGGTTTTCCACCAAAACCATTGGTGTGTCATCTGAGTACATTAGTGTACTTCTACATAATTCAACTTGAATTAGCTCTTATGAATCAGGATGGCAGAAAGTCTGGGAATGAACTGCAGACACTGGTTTAATCCAGATAGACACACAATTGGACAAGTGTGAAGAAGGGTCTCGACCCGAACGTTCACCTTTTCCTTTTCTCCGGAGGTGCTGTCTGACCTGCTGAGTCACTCCAGCATTTTGTGCCTATCTTTGGCAGAATGTTTTCTTTGGTGAACAATACTTTGGCCACTGAGTATGTTGGAAAATGGTTAAATAAATTTGCACTTTGGGATTTTTTTAGGGGGTTTAAATTAATGTTATTATTTCCAGAATGTCCATTAAATGAATCTAGGACCATTAAGTTTACAAGTCAGTCTGTGTAGGAAGGAACTGCAGATGCTGGTTTAAACCGAAGATAGACAGAACATGTTGGAGTAACTCAGCGGGACAGGCAGCATCTCTGGATAGAAATGGGTGACGTATCGGGATTCTGTTGAGTCTGAAGAAAGGTCTCGATCCGAAATGTCACCCATTCCTTCTATCCAGAGATGGTGCCTGTCCCGCTGAGTTACTCCAGCATTTTGTGCCTATCTTAAGTTTTAAAGTCATCCAGTTTTTAACTGTGCAGTCTTTTTTTTTTTTTGTAGCTGTTCTTGCAGTGAAGCAGAAAATACAGATTTCAGCATTGAATTTATCAACATCTGCTTGGGAAAGTGTACTCTGCACATGCAATATGCATAAATAAGCCTTCTGTATAAATATATATAGAAAGGAGTGAGTTTGTGCATATGGAGGGAGGTGGACAGGGTGCAGCCGGTGATTCACTTCCCCATTTCTGTCATTACAGCTGATTGTTTTGATATACCTACAGCCAGACCTCCCCCATGAAATCACATTCACATTGCGACTGTTCGAATTTATTTTGATGCACCAGAACTTAAATCTATTGCCTGCCCCCATTCTGCAGTATGATGTGCACAGCTCTTCCGTACTTCTTGGGTTGCAATGTCAAACCATGTTCCTGTATAGCTGTCAGATGGATAAAAGGTCCCATGGTACCATTCTGATGGAGAATAGAATAATTTTCAGTATCTTGGTCAATATTTATTCCTCAGGCAATGACACTGAAAAAGATTTACTGATCATTGTCATTACACAGTATGTGATATATTGCTCCATGCAAATTAGCTGTTGCATTTTCTGCATTATAATAGTGACTGCACTGACGTATTTAATCTATTTGAGTTGTCCTTAGGGCATTAAGGGTCTTGCATGTATCAAATTATTTCTCTCTTTATCTTTCCATTCTTCTTCCAGATGTAGGTTAGCTTAGACTTATTGTACAAGTTTACATAAATCGTTGTAATTGGTATCAAAGGATTTAATTTTAAAAGCCGGAACGTCATGGAGCTATAGAACATGGGAATCTTTCTTACCATGCAGACCAAGTTGTCTGGTCTCATTTGCCTGTTTTTCTATAGAATTAAAACTCCTTATTCATTCCTAAATTCTAATTATGCCAGTCAATATATATGCTTCATGAAGTAAATGCTGATGTCTTTCTCATGCATATAAGGCCCATGCGTTGGTATTGCAGGGAATAGCCAGGCCCAACAAGATCATCTGATCCTTATTTATATCAACAATATAGATGGGAATGTACGAGCCATGATTGGTAAATTTGCAGGTGACACTGAAGTGTGTGGATAGCATAGATAACGAAGATGATTATCAGCAGAATCTTGATCATTTTGAACATAGAAGTTGGGAGGTTACACTACAGTTGCCAAGACATTGGTGAGGCTACATTTGGAGTATTGAGTTCTGTTTTGATTAACCTGGATGTTGTCAAACTGGAAAGAGGGAAAAGAGGATTTATGAGGATGCTACCAGAACTTGAGGGCCTGAGCTATCGGGAGAGGTTTGGCAGGCTAGGACTTTATTACTTGGAGCACAGGAGGATGAGGGGTGCTTATAGATGTCCCAAGTTTCTGTTTAAATTCTCAATCCTTTCCCATACCTGCCTGCCTTCTCCGATCTTCTCCACTGCCAGAGTCCATCCAGGTAGAGTGCGACATAATAACATGAAGATTGAATTTTCCAAGGGACACCAGGAACTAAAGATGCCAGGCAGTTCCCCAGTGATGCTGCCTGATCCGCTGAGTTACTCTAGCATCTTGTGTCTTTTAAAAAATGCATTTTCCATTTGTAGAAAACTCCTGCCTCTTCCCATGTCTCCCCCCCACCACCACACCTCTTTCTTTCTCCTCTGATCCTCAACAGGTCCTCCCATTTTTTGGACTCATACAAACCCCTGCTGCTTCATCGTGTTTCCAACCACCTACTTCAAACATGTTCCACCCACAGGTTGCCCCGTCCCCCCCACTAATTCCATCTACATTCACCTCTTCCTTAATTGCTCCCATCTTCCTCCCTTCCTCGCTTATAAGATTCCACCACTTGTTGTCTTTGTGTTCCTGTTTATTAGTGTTCAGTATCTGTCTCCACCTTTACCCTCCCATCCCTCCACCTGGCCCTATCTGCCTGCTAATTTTCTCTCTTCTGTCTGACTCCATCCATCATTTACCTGGGTCCCCTACCTGGTTTCTTCGCCCTTAAAAAAAAAAGCACCAAGTTTTGGAGTGACTCAGCGGGTCCAGCAGCATATCTGGAGAACATGGATAGGTTGTGTTTCAGGTCAGGCCACTTCTTCAGAAAGGCCATTCTGAAGAATGGTCCCGACACAAACTATCACCTGTCATATTATCCAAGGAATGCTGTCTTACTTGCTGAGTTACTCCAGCACTTGGTGTCTTTCTTTGAAAACCAGCATCTGCAGTTCCTTGCTTCATCATCATCGTTCAGTTGTTCCTGGTCCACTATTCATCTCTCATTAGTGTTTCGCTGCTCTGCCTTTCCTTTTTAAACAAGCTATGTTCCCTCTCCATTCTTAATCTCGATGCAGGGGTTTGACCGAGAATGTCAACCAGAGATGCTGTTCAACCCGCTGAGTTCCTCCGGCACATTGTTTGCTGTTCCAGCCTCCAGCATTTGCAGTCTGACTTGTCTCTATCATTAGGCTCAACGGGGAGTTTTCACTTGAACCATGTACCACCATGTCAGGTAAATTAACAGATAATATCCCCCTTTTATAAATTGCAATATTTGCTCTCAGATCTTTAATACCAGTCATTTAATTCCCAAACACTCTTGGAGTTCACAGGTACAGGCTATCCTAATCAGATCAAATTCCTGCCATATGCAGGAAATTTTGGCCAGACTGGAATGTTTTCTTTGGAACAAGAAAGACCAAGCTGAGATTCAATTAAGTGTATTCAAATATGTGATGCTAAGGTAGCAGGTGCCAGGGATCCCATTTCCTTTGCCAAAAAAGGAGAGCTGCTGGAGGAACTCAGCGGATCAGAGGGTACTTGTGAAGGGAAATGGATGGTTGACATTTTGGGTCTGCAGAAGGAAGGGAAGGAGCCCACATGCTCCATCTTCCCATCACCTACACACTCCTTCCACTGACCCTTCGCCAGAGGGTGGCAAATCTGTGGAATTCTTTGCTACAGAAGGCAGATTATTATCTGAATGCTGTCAGATTAGGAGAATGGGAAGTACAACGAGACCTGGGTGTGCTTGTACATCAGTCACTGAAAGTAAGCATGCAGATAGAGCAGGCAGTGAAGGAAGCAAATGGCATGTTGGCCTTCATTGCGAGAAGATTTGAGGATTTGAGCAAGGAGGTCCTACTGCAGTTGTACAGGGCCCTGGTGAGACCGGAGTATTGTATGCAATTCTGGTCTCCTAATTTGAGGAAGGACATTATTGCTATTGGGGGAGTGCATCGCAAATTCACCAGGTTAATTCCCAGGATGGCGGGACTGACATATGATGAAAGAATGGTTCGACCGGGCTTGTATTCTCTGGAATTTAGAAGGATGAAAAGGGATCTTATAGAAACATGTAAAATTCTTAGCGGATTGAACAGGATAGATGCAGCAAAAATGTTCCCGATGTTGGGGGAGCCCAGAACCAGGGGTCACAGTTTAAGAATAAGGGGTAGGCCATTTAAGACTGAGATAAGGAAAGGTTTTTTTACCCAGTTTTATGAATCTGTAGAATTCTCTTCCACTGGCTGTGGTGGCCAATTCACTGGATGTTTTCAAGAGAGAGTTAGATTTAGCTCTAGGGGCAAGGGAATCAAGGGAGATGGGGGGGGAAAAGTCGGAACTGGGTACTGATTTTGGATGATTGCCCATAATCATATTCAATGGCGGTGCTGGCTTGAAGGGCCGAATGGCCTACTCCTGCACCTATTTTCTATGTTTCTAACTCAGTGGATATATTTGAGGCAGAGATAGATAGATTCTTGATTAGTATGGATGTCAGAAGTTATGGGGAGAAGGCAGGAAAATGGGGTTAGGAGAGATAGATCAACTTTGATTGAATGGCGGAGTAGACAATGGGCCAAATGGCTAATTCTACTCCTGTCCCTTATGACATGGCCCTCTTTTACTGCTCATCCACCTTCCCCTTCTTCTGTCATTCCTGTCGCAATTCCACTTTTTACCAAACTTTCCTATCGGATTCCATAATCCATAGTCTCTTGTTCTTCACTTATCACCTCCCAGCCCCTACCACTATCTCCACCTAACCCACCCTCAGTCAGTCAACCCCTCCTCGCCTACCACTTGCTTGCTCTTCCCCCACTTTATATTTATATAACCATTCATATAGTTTCTGGCTCGCCACTTCTTAAATCTAAATGAAGAATCTCGACCCAAAACATCGTTTGTCCACAGCCTCCACAGAGGCTGTTTGACCTCCTTAATTCCTCTAGCAGCTCTGCTATTTTTTTCCCGCAGGTTCCAGCAGCTGCAGTCTTTTGTGCTGCCGTCCCTTTTCACTAAGCACGTTGAAGGCAATTTGTAGGATTAAGAATTATTTTAGGCCCAAAATGTGGTGAGAGACAGGAAGGCTGGTGCAGCTGGAAACCCCTCCTGTGATTTAAGTATGTTGATGAGCATCGACGAGAGCTCAATTTATAAATCTGTGCACTGACAGGAAAGTGGGATCAGCCGTAGTAGTTTTCTCAACTGAGGGGAAAATGGTCCAAATGGCCTTGAACAGTGTTGTCGCTTCCTGGCTCTGTGAATCCTCTGCCTCTCCTGGTCATTTTGAATTGCAAGGAGTGGAAGCATAGTGGACACAAGGGACTGCAGATGCTGGTTTATATAAAAGACACAAAAAAATGAATATAAATCAGCAGGTCAGGCAGCATATCTGGAAGACATGAATAGGGTTTCAGGTCAGGACCTGTCTTCTGACTGATTCATTCATTGTGGAGCATGTTCAATTAAGTTAAAAATAATGGAGCCATGTCATTGAAGTCAAAGCAACACTGACTTTCTTCAGTAAAATATTGCTAAGTACAGTGAAGTGTGATTTCTATTTGATGCACTGGGAGATCCATACTATTGACCACATGGTAACTAACGATATAGATCAAAGATCGTTTTGCCCTCCAGGACGAAGGACCTGGATTAAATGTACATGGCCTGCATTTGAAAACTGCCACTCTTCTAATCCAAAGTGTTTGAATGCCCTTCTGACGCTTCAGGCAGACTGCCAAAGTTGCATTGCGCACACGAGCAGCCGAGAGGGTCTGCCGATTTTTGCGAATTGTTCCCATGTAAATCGTCTTGAAGAAATAAGGCTCATATGATTCAACATTTTGGACATCCATGAGAATGAAACGTCACCTCTCTGCGTAAAGACAAGAGCAGTCAGTAGAAGAAAGGTTTACAGTAGGTTTATTTCATTAATTCCTGGAAGGTTGGCATTGCTGTCCTGTTCTAATTGCCTTGACGAGCTTGCAATTTGAACTGCAGAAGCACCTGTGATGAGTACCTCGACAATGTTACTTCGACAAGGGATCTCTAGAATTTTGATCCAACACTAATGAAGAAACAGCAATACCTTTGTAAGTCAGGTCAATATGTGACTTGGGTGGGAATTTGTAGGTGGTGGTCGTGCCCACACACCTGCTCTCATTGTCTTGCTCATTGCAGTCTGTAGTTTACTAAAGGTTATATAAAAAGGCCAGTGAGACAGATTCAAATTCTAGAAGCCTTTCGTAAGTCTCAGATGAGTAAACAAAAGGTTCACTTTAGATTGCACTGTTGCTACTCAATTTCCCACTTGTGTACCTTAGTTCACCAGCTGAAAGCCAAATGTAAAATGGCCCAGACATAGCTGAAACAAAAGGGAATTGAGCTTGACAAACGGTAATGTTACACTTGCCATAAAAGCATTGTTTGTAAAACCATGCATATTTCCCGAACCATATAAATATCCAAAAGTCAAGGAAAGCTTGTGTTTATCTCTCACCTTTCCCCATCCGTAAATGCTTTGGAGCAAATAAAGTCTATTTGACGTATAGTTACCTGGTAATGTAGGACAAAGAGCAGTTGAATTGCATTAAGTGTGCAACAGTGCAACAATTATCGGAATGGCTTCCTCAGCTAAAAGTACAGCACTGAAATGTCACCTGAGATTTTGTGATAATTTCCACTGTGATGGGACTTTAGTACACAGTTTACTAATTGGAAAAAAGTGTTACCACTGAGCCATCAGCAACTTCTTGAAAAAGCTCTCCTTTAAAGCATCTCCGGATGATTTGTCTCAACGTGTCACTGTTAAGTCTGACTCGCAAAGGATGGAGTTTGTGTGTGAAAGGCAAAGGAATCGAGTTTGTGGAAAAAAATAAGTCTCTCATACCACGTCAGTCTGAAACACTGGAAGTTCATTCAGACAGCACAGAGAAATTCCAGAAGTGGGGAAACAACTGAATTAATTGGAAACTCTGCAGGCTGAAGGCAAAGTGCAGGGAACTGGGAGAGTATCACAGGTCAAACTCCTGGTTCCAAGCTAAACTACAAAGTAGAGAACACACACAAACATGGGCTCTGTGCAGACAGGCAAAGAGGGGAGAGGTCTCCCACAGACAGTCTGTCGGAATAATAACATCCCATTAAAAAATTGCCATATTACGCAAATGTTTGGGAAGGTATATCATCTTAATTCCCTCGTTGTTTGAAGAATTGCAAATTTTAGAGAGCCACAGAAATTTACAACACAAGGCTCCATTTAGCCTATTTTCCACTTGTCTGTTGAAAGAGCAGAATATAGGTTAATCTAACTTCCCTGATCTTTGTCCCTCAACACATAGGCACCTTTTAAAATAAGCATCGAGTATTCCTGCCACTCCAACCTTCAGGCAATGAGCTGAAGATCTCTATCACCAATGGCGAGAGAAAAAAAGTTATTCAATTCCCCTCTATCTTTTTGACCAATTATTTTTAAATCTTTGCCACCTGTTTTGACGGCTCTGCTGCAGAGGTTGTCCCATTTCCTTCTCCAGTTTAGTTTAGTTTAGTTTAGTTTCAGGCATCCCCTTGTGTAATGCTTGTTGTCAGTGCATTGCTCCTGCTTCTTGTTTGAGTTGCTTGTTTGAGTAAAGCGAAGACACGAGCAACTACGGATGCTGTCTTCCAAAAAGAGACACAAAGCTCTGGAGTAACTCAGCAGTTTAGGCGGCAACTCTGGAGAACATGGAAAGGGTTGCAACCCGGCGTGACCTGTTGAAGTGCTCCAGAACATTGACTCTTTTAAAAGTAAAGTGAGATGGACTCACATTGGTCGATTCATTCACACCCTAGTTTGTAACATCAGCCAATTATTTGATCTTCACCCATCTCAACTGATTGGAGTATGGTCTGTGGAACCAATTGGGACATTGTTCCAAGTAGTAGGAAATAACTTAAGTGTTACAAACCTCACCGCGTCCTATGATGAGATACTGAGCCGATCATAATCATGCAATTAAACCAAACCTGAGAGATTATCTGGTGAATGTTTGTAATTTGCAATAACTGATTTGTTATGAAAGTGCAAAGCTACAGTACTTAAGCAAGAAACTAAATCGCTCATCTTCCGTTGAATTAAGGAATTGCCTACAATATCCGGCAAGATGTGTATCAGTAAATGGAACAGATTGTTCATTATGTTTTGATTTTTGCCTGAGGTACCTGGCTGGAACCTCATGTTCAAAAAACATGGTGCGCTGGAGTAACTCAGCGGGTCTCTGAAGAACATGGATAGGCGACGGTTCAGGTCGGGACCCTTCTTCAGACTCTTGTTAATCCTTTGATTTTAAGGTTCTTAGTTTAAGGCAAACTAAGCTTTTCAAGTTGCAGAATTTTCCTTTCCTTATGAATGAAACCTATCTACTAGTTTTCACTTTTTTATTAAATCAAATGACACAGCTGTTCTTAGCATTGGCCCACTTGTCACTGAAACTTAAAAGCATATCAGAATGAATCTTTGAGGATCATTTCATAGATTGTTTTAAATAACAAAACAAATGGATTTTAAATCGAGTTTGATGTTTTTTGTCGAAAAATATTGAATGTTGACATCTGTAGTTAGTTTATTTGCTTTTAAATGTAGGTCAAATCATTTTCCTGCCATTCTAAGAATGCAGAGTGTGCAGAATTCAGTCCAATCTTTTCATATTCTACTGCACATTAAATACTAAATCTGGTCTGAAACATGAAAAGGATATATTGAATGTAACATTACTGTGGGTGATTGATATATTCAGTAGCTCTCAGTGAAAGTGTTGAAGCGAGAGATGCATGTTCTTTTAAAACTGAGATTAAGCTTTTTAATGCCAATGGAATGTCAAGTTAATGTCTATATAATTTACTGAAGAAAGACCACCCGTTGGCTGCAGCTTGTGATGTGGCCTCTTTTTGGTGTGTTGGCTTTAGGGGGGAGTTGTGTATTGTGCTGGAAACGATGTAAATAAAAGATGACAGAACATCGCAGTGTGCAGCCAGCTTGGTGACAGTGAACTATATTCACAAAGCATTCTTTTTTAACTCCACTTTTATCCCCTTTTCTCCTAAAAGTTCATTTGCAATCACTGTTGTTGAGAAATGCGTAAACTCTATAAAAAGGTATTGAATAAATATTTAGTCCTTCTGGCTTCAATTCTGCATCAGAGAACTAAATGGAAATTTATCTTTAAAATTGTGTCTTTAAACTCTATCATGTTGCAGTATCTGGAGTGTATTACAGTTGCACAAACTAAACCGGACTTCTCCTGAACAGGAGTGAAAGTTGCTATTGAATAAACAAGATAACTTTCTCTTATCAAAGAGAACATTCACTTATCAAGATAGCTTTCTCTTACCAAAGACAGATACCTAGACCTCGATACAGAATCTTTAATACCAAAATTAGATGGACCATTACGGGGACATCTATTGATGAGTCTCTGGCCAGCAGGGCTTATAAAACAATTGAGACTGACAGTATTTTGTGAATGAATCCTCCACCCACTCCACGATATCTTCTGACCATATTATACATGGTATTAATATTTACTGAAAATTGAAATTGCTGCAGGATTGCACAGGCATTTGTATTACACTTCCTGGATATCTGAAAGGAGAAAGGCATTGTAAGAATTTTGCGGTGACAAAACAACAGCAGATGCATGTCAACAGCATCAGAGGTTACAACTCTGATGAGACATGGCTTGAGGAGAACGTGAGATCGGAGATGGATTCGTGATGGAGATATCACCATCTTCAACTGTAGCTGGGAGGAAACGGGCATCCAGAGGAAACCCACGCGGTCACAGGGATAACTGTATGTGCCAACTCCATACAGGCAACACCCGAGTTCAGGATCAAACCCGGGTCTCTATCGCTATGAAGCAGCTCTACCAGCTATGCCACTCTGCAACCCTTTGTGCTATAAACAGTTTGTGAGACTAAAGATGTAACGAGTTGGATAATGTACTCGAGGAGTAGCCACTGACATAATGCAAGCTTGTAAGATCACTGATGTTTTTGCAGTGATGCCTCAAAGTCCTTGATCTACATGATTATCTGGCCTCACTCCATATGAGCATTTATCGCAGGACTTAAAATTTCTTAGTCTATTTTTCCACGTGTTGTTGCATTTTACTTTACTGTTGTATTGATCATGGTTGGCATCTAAAATAGCATAATTCATGATCCATTTATTAGCTGTTATTCTTGACTGAAGCAATTCAGACAAGTTTTAACTAAAATGATTAAGCAGAGTGCTATTTGGATGTTCAAATTATAGTTTGAGATTTTGCATACAGTCAGTAGGAGCAGATTAAGCACATATTGCAAACTCCATGTCTATTTATAGAAGCTTTCATTCTGTTCATATCACCTTTCCATATACAGTGGCTTGCAAAAGTATTCATACCCCTTGAACTTTTCCACATTTTGTCACATTACAACCACAAACGTAAATGTATTTTATTGGGATTTTATGTGATAGACCAACACAAAGTGGCGCATAATTGTGAAGTGGAAGGAAAATGATACATGGTTTTTAAATTTCTTTATAAATAAAAAACTGAAAAGTATTCAGCCCCCTTTATTCTGATACCCCTAAATAAAATCCAGTGCAACCAATTGCCTTCAGTAGTTACCTAATTAGTAAATAGAATCCACTTATGTGTAATCTAATCTCAGTATAAATACAGCCGTTCTGTGACGGTCTTAGAGGTTTGTTAGAGAACATTAGTGAACAAACAACGTTCCTTGGGCATCGTGAAGCTCAAGGAACACACCAGATAGGTCAGGGATAAAGTTGTGGAGAAGTTTAAAGCAGGGTTAGGTTATAAAAAAATATCCCAAGCTTTGAACATCTCACGGAGCACTGTTCAATCCATTATCCGAAAATGGAAAGAGTATGGCACAACTGCAAACCTACCAAGACATGGCCGTCCACCTAAACTGACAGGCCGGGCAAGGAGAGCATTGATCAGAGAAGCAGCCAAGAGGCCGATGGTAACTCTGGAGGAGCTGCAGAGATCCACAGCTCAGGTGGGAGAATCTGTCCACAGGACAACTATTAGTCGTACACTCCACAAATCGGGCTTTTATGGAAGAGTGGCAAGAAGAAAGCCATTGTTGAAACAAAGCCATAAGAAGTCCCATTTGCAGTTTGCCACAAAGCATGTGGGGGACACAGCAAACATGTGGAGGAAGGTGCTCTGGTCTGATGAGACCAAAATTGAAGTTTTTGGCCTAAATGCAAAACGCAATGTGAGGCGGAAAACTAACAGTGCACATCACCCTGAACACACCATCCCCACTGTGAAACATGGTGGTGGCAGCATCTTACTGTGGGGATGCTTTTCTTCAGCAGGGACAGGGAAGCTGATCAGAGTTGATGGGAAGATGGATGGGGCCAAATACAGGGCAATCTTGGAAGAAAACCTGTTAGAGTCTGCAAAAGACTTGAGGCTGGGGCAGAGGTTCACCTTCCAGCAGGACAACGACCCTAAACATACAACCAGAGCTACAATGGAATAGTTTAGACCAAAGCATATTCATGTGTTAGAATGGCCCAGTCAAAGTCCAGACCTAAATCCAATTGAGAATCTCTGGCAAGACTTGAAAATTGCTGTTCACAGACGATCTCCATCCAATCTGACTGAGCTTGAGCTATTTTGCAAAGAAGAATGGGCATAAATTTCAGTCTCTAGATGTGCAAAGCTGGTAGAGACATACCCCAAAAGACTTGCAGCTGTAATTGCAGCGAACGGTGGTTCCACAAAGTATTGACTCAGGGGGGGCTGAATACTTTTGCACGCCACACTGTTCAGTTTTTTATTTGTAATAAAATTTGAAAACCATGTATCATTTTCCTTCCACTTCACAATTATGTGCCACTTTGTGTTGGTCTATCACATAAAATCCCAATAAAATACATTTACATTTGTGATTGTAATGTGACAAAATGTGGAAAAGTTCAAGGGGTATGAATACTTTTGAAAGCCACTGTATATGTGATGCACTACAGAAAATGTCCAAACCTTTTCAAGTAACTTTTACTGAAGGTATTAAAAACTGTCCCAGCAATTTATTAAAGGACTAAAGGACTGTGTTAGGAACCTGGAGCAGCAGCTCAATGACCTCCGTCTGGTCAGGGAGAGTGAGGAGGTAATAGAGAGGAGCTACAGGGAGGTAGTCACTCCCAGACCACAGGAGGCAGCCAAGTGGGTCACAGTTAGGAAGGGCAAGGGGCAGAGGCAGGGGCTAGAGAGTACCCCTGTGACCGTACACCTGGAAAATAGGTACTCGGGTTTGAGTACGATTGGAGGGGACAGCCTAGCTGGGGGCAGCAACAGGGGCCGGGCCTCCGGCACAGAGACCGGCCCTGATGCTCAGAAGGGTAGCAAAAAGAGGAGGGCAATTGTAATAGGGGACTCTATAGTTTAGGGGGTTGGATAGGCGATTCTGTGGACGCAGTCGGGAGACCCGGATGGTAGTTTGCCTCCCTGGTGCCAGGGTCTCGCATGTGTCAGAACGTGTCCAAAAGATTCTGATAAGGGAGGGAGAGGAGCCTGATGTTGTGGTACACATAGGTACCAATGACATAGGCAGAAAAAGTGATGAGGTCCTGAAGGGAGAATTTAGGGAGTTGGGGGGAAAGTTAAGGAGAAGGACCAAAAGGGTAACGATTTCAGGATTACTGCCTGTGCCGCGTGACAGTGAGAGTAGGAATGAAATGAGGTGGAGGATAAATGCGTGGCTGAGGGACTGGTGCAGTGGGCAGGGATTCAAGTTTCTTGATCACTGGGACCTCTTTTGGGGAAGGCATGATCTGTATGCAAAGGACGGGTTGCACTTGAACCCGAGGGGGACCAATATCCTGGCAGGGAGATTTGCAAAGGCTACTGGGGAGACTTTAAACTAGAAAGGCTGGGGGGAGGGACTCGGGTAGAGGGGGCTAGGGGTCAGGGTGTGGGGCAAGAGGCAGAGAAGGGAAGCACTCGGACCCAAAATGTAGGCGAGAAAGATGAAAAAGATAATAGACAGAGAATAAGGGATGGTGGGTTTCTAAAATGTGTATATTTTAATGCTAGGAGCATTGTAAGTAAGGTGGATGAACTTAGAGCCTGGATTGACACCTGGAAATATGATGTTGTGGCAATCAGTGAAACATGGTTGCAGGAGGGCTGTGATTGGAAACTAAATATTCCAGGATTCCGTTGCTTCAGGTGTGATAGAATTGGAGGGACCAGAGGGGGAGGTGTTGCATTGCTTGTCAGAGAAGATATTACAGCAGTGCTTTGGCAGGATAGATTAGAGGGCTCGTCTAGGGAGGCTATTTGGGTGGAACTGAGAAGTGGGAACGGTGTAGCAACACTTTTAGGGGTGTATTATAGACCGCCAAATGGGAAACGAGAATTGGAAGAGCAAATATGTAAGGAGATAGCAGATATTAGTAGTAAGCACAAGGTAGTGATTGTGGGAGATTTCAATTTTCCAAAAATAGACTGGGAACGCATTCTGTAAATGGGCTGGATGGTTTGGAGTTTGTAAAATGTGTGCAGGATAGTTTTTAGCAGCAGTACATAGAGGTATCGACCAGAGAAGGGGCAGTGCTGGACCTCCTGTTAGGAAATGAGGCAGGTCAGGTGATGGAGGTATGCGTTGGTGAGCACTTCGGGACCAGTGATCACAATACCATTAGTTTCAATATAATTATGGAGCGAGTCAGAACTGGACCTAGGGTGGAGATTTTTGATTGGAGAAAGGCTAACTTTGAGGGAATGCGTAAAGATTTTAAAGGAGTGAATTGGGACACTTTGTTTCATGGGAAGGATGTAGAAGAGAAATGGAGGACATTTAAAGGGGAAATTGTAAGAGTACAGAATCTTTATTTCCCTGTTAGGTTGAAAGGAAATAGTAAAAATTGGAAAGAGCCATGGTTTTCAAGGGAAATTGGACACTTGTTTCGAAAAAAGAGAGATATCTACAATAATTATGTAGATGCATGGAGTAAAGGAGGTGCTAGAGGAGTATAAAGAATGTAAAAAGAATCTTAAGAAAGAAATTAGGAAGGCTAAAAGAAGATATGAGGTTGCTTTGGCAAGAAAGGTGAAAGTAAACCCAAAGGGTTTCTACAGCTATATTAATAGCAAAAGGATAACGAGGGATAAAATTAGACGATTAGAGAACCAGAATGGACAGCTATCTGCAGAGCCAAAAGAGATGGGGGAGATATTGAACAATTTCTTTTCTTCGGTATTCACCAAGGAGAAGGATATTGAACTCTGTGAGTTAAGGGGAAAAAGTAGAGTAGCTATGGAAACTATGAGATTCAAAGAGGAGGAAGTACTGACACTTTTGAAAAATATAAAAGTGGATAAGTCTCCAGGTCCTGACAGGATATTCCCTAGGACATTGAGGGAAGTTAGTGTAGAAATAGCAGGAGCTATGACAGAAATATTTCAAATGTCATTAGAAACGGGAATAGTGCCGGAGGATTGGCGTACTGCGCATGTTGTTCCATTGTTTAAAAAGGGTTCAAAGAATAAACCTAGCAATTATAGACCTATTAGTTTGACGTCAGTGGTGGGCAAATTAATGGAAAAGATACTTAGAGATAATATATATAAGCATCTGGATAAACAGGGTCCGATCAGGAACAGTCAACATGGATTTGTGCCTGGAAGGTCATGTTTGACAAACCTTCTTGAATTTTTTGAAGCGGTAACTAGGGAAATTGATGAGGGTAAAGTGGTGGATGTTGTCTATATGGATTTCAGTAAGGCCTTTGACAAGGTTCCCCATGGAAGGTTGGTTAAGAAGGTTCAATCTTTGGATGTTAATGGCGGAGTAGCAAGATGGATTCAACAGTGGCTGAATGGGAGATGTCAGAGAGTAATGGTGGATGGCTGTTTGTCAGGTTGGAAGCCGGTGACCAGTGGGGTGCCTCAGGGATCTGTGTTGGGTCCACTGTTGTTTGTCATGTACATCAATGATCTGGATGATGGGGTGGAAAATTGGATAAGTAAGTATGCAGATGATACTAAGATAGGTGGTGTTGTGGATCATGAAGTAGATTTTCAAAGTCTACAGAGAGATTTGGGCCATTTGGAAAAGTGGGCTGAAAGATGGCAGATGGAGTTTAATGCTGTTAAGTGTGAAATGCTACATCTTGGCAGGACAAATCAAAATAGGATGTACATGGTAAATGGTAGGGAATTGAGGAATGCTGTGGAACAGAGGGATCTAGGAATAACTGTGCATATTTCCCTGAAGGTGGAATCGCATGTAGATAGGGTGGTAAAGAAAGCCTTTGGTGTGCTGGCCTTTATAAATCAGAGCATTAAATATAGGAGTAGGGAAGTAATGTTAAAATTGTACATGGCATTGGTAAGACCAATTCTGGAGTATGGTGTACAATTTTGGTCGCCTAGTTATAGGAAGGATGTCAACAAAATAGAGAGAGTACAGAGGAGATTTACTAGAATGTTGCCAGGGTTCCAGCAACTATGTTACAGAGAAAGGTTGAACAAGTTAGGTCTTTATTCTTTGGAGCGCAGAAGGTTAAGGGGGGACTTGATTGAGGTCTTTAAAATGATGAAAGGGATAGACAGAGTTGACGTGGATACGTTTTTCCCATTGAGGGTAGGGAAGATTCAAACAAGAGGGCATGACATGAGAATTAAGGGACAGAAGTTTAGGGGTAACGTGAGGGGGAACTTCTTTACTCAGAGGGTGGTGGCTGTGTGGAATGAGCTTCCAGCAGAAGTGGTGGAGGCAGGATCGATTTTAACATTTAAACGTAAAGTGGATAGGTATATGGACGTGAAGGGAATGGAGGGGTATGGTCTGAGTGCAGGTAGATGGGACTAGGGGAAAACAAATGGTCGGCACGGACTGGAAGGGCCGAGGACCTGTTTCCGTGCTGTAATTGTTATATGGTTATATGGTTATTAATATCACCAATTAAAATGATCCATTTTAACAGAAGGAGTCACATTTAGGTGGCACTTTCTCTGATAAAGAGACAATATGCTCTCATGGGCAGATTTCCTGCTGGTGTTGAAGGTCAAACTATTTTGTCATTACTCACCACACACTCCTTTTTTCAGCCTTACATCGCACTGCAAGACAAAAATATTAAATAGAAATATCCTTGAAAAAATGCCAGATAACAGCTACTTACCCAGTGGCCTTTAATAGTATTTATCACCAATATGAATCTGTGCTAACTTGCATTGACCTTTTGTTTATCTCACAGCGAAGAGGGCTATCTGGATTTTGCCACGATTGTGATATTTGCAGAATTCAATAGGGTGATTTAAAATGCCATTCTGTCTGTCATTTATCTGCCCATTCACACTTATGAAGAGCTTTTCACAGTTACGCTGGCTATCATTTTGCTACTTTTCCCAGTGGAGTCATTCTTAGATGATCTTTTGACAGTGATAGTCAGTATTGTTGAGCACATTGCAACTGTGTTCAATATGTACATATACTCCTCTCACAGTGTCAGCAGTGAGCACCCTGCCAATTTTTTTGCCTTTTTAATCCAGGCTGTATTGACCAAAGAAACTCCTGTGACATAATTTATTGCCGCTGGTGCTTTTATTAATTTAGTTATTCAGAATCAGGAAGATGAGTATGCTGACTTAGTTCCTAGTGTTTGCTCAACTAAATCTGGCTCACTTGTCCAAATCTTTTATGATTTGGTCATGTAAACACTGGGAGCCAATTCACAAATGTTAGTGATTGAGAATCCAAATTATGGCAGTTAATATGAAAACAGTTTGCTGGTCCTGTTTATTTATAGAATCATAGAAAAATGAATACAAAAAGCGGTCGTTTGTCAAATGTGTCCGTAGTGGCTCTTTTAAAGAGCTATCCAATTATTCCCACTCCTTTGCTCTTTCCCGATAGTTTTTTCCCATTTTCAAGTATGTATTCAATTCCCTTTGGAAATTTTTGAATCAGCTTCACACAAGATCATAATTCACTTCACACAAGATCATAATTACTCCTATAATCTCAATTAAATTTTAATTCCCAATCTCCTCCTTCCCCACATGAAAAATTCATTAATCTGAACAGTATGATAACTCATAATAACACCATTATGAACAGACTAGAATAACCTGCATGTATTTTCATGGAATAAGGGAAAACTTTTTCCAACACAGATACACAGGACATTTGTCCTATCGTATCAGCGCTGATTGAATAAGGGCCAGCCAACCAAAAAGCCACCTTCCAGCACAGGATCATTAGCCCAAATTCATGCACTTCCAGTATGCTTCCAAGTACAGTTTAAAGGAGATGAAGGCTTTTGTCTGTACAACCCCATCTGTCAGCTAGCTTTTTGATCCCCCACTTCAGTCTTAATGAAGGAATTTCTACTCTTTATCCTTCTACCAATTACTTTAAATCCTGCCGTCTTTTCACTGACCTCGTTACGAGACTAAATAGGTCCTTTCCATTTACTCAATGTTGACCCCTCCTGATAAGAAATAGAAGGAAGACTGAGGCAATTGGTGCCTCATGCCTGCTTTGCCATTCAATAAGCTCTTTATGTTTTACCAATACATTTTACCTCGGGTCTACTTTCTTACAATGATCCCATATGACTTGTTTCTTTTAGCATCCAAAAAATAGATCTCAGTTCAGGGCTGGAAATTAACGGTTGCCCGGGTGCCAATGGTGACCTAAAGTCCCAGCCGGCAACCTAAAAGCCGTGCCATTTTGCCCGGCTTGGCAAGCACAAGGGGCACCTATCGTTCAACTCTGAGCGAGCCCCCCTCTCTATCTCTCTCTCTCTCTCTCTCTCTCTCTGTCACTCTCCGTCCCCACCCACCATCCGAGTCGCCGGTTCTCCGCTCTCCGGCGGCTCCTCATCCGCTGGCACGGCCAGCCGCCTTGCAAATGCGCACTGCCATGGTCTGCGCATCCTCCCCCTGCACATGTGCACTACCACGCCCGGCACACCATCGGCCATTGTTGTGTGCATGTGCCGCCCTGCACACGAGCAGTGCCACGGCAACCGGTCGGCACAAGATATATATATTTGTGTGTGTGTGTGTATGTATGTATAATATATATACCCACATACACACACACAATTTCCCTCCTGGGATTAATAAAGTTCTATCGTATAGTATCGTGTATGTAGGAAGGAACTGCAGATGCTAGTTTAAACTGAAGATAGACACAAAAAGCTGGAGTAACTCAACAGGTCAGACAGAATCTCTGGACAAAAGGAAAATATTATGTTTTGGGTAGGGGTCTGAAAAACGTTTCTGCTCACCTTTGGATTGTGGAAGGAAACATGAGCACCCTGAGAAAACCCATGCGATTAAAGGGAAAGGAGGCAAACCCCATACAGACAGCACCCATATTCAGGATCAATTCCGGGTCTCTGGCACTTTTAGGCAGCAACTTTATGGCCAATGTACTGCCCCCTAGTCTTGAACTGAACTAAAGCATACAGTAGCTGTAAAGGGGGACATAGCATCACTTAGAGATTTAAGACTGAAAATGGATAATATAATATTTTGTGTGTTGGAAAACAAAATATAATGCTGGTGGACTTGCTGCCTCACACGCCAGAGATCTGTGTTTGATCCTGTCCTGGGGCATTGTCTGTGTTGAATTTGCACATTCTCCCTGCTAGCGTGTGTGTTTCCTCCCACATCCCAAAGATGGCTTTGTAGGTTAACCTGTCTCAGTAAAATTGCCCCTAATGTGTAGGGAGTGGGTGAGGAAAGTGGGATAACAGAACTTGTGTGAATGGGTAGACAAAAGTACTAGAGAAACTCAGCGGGTGAGGCAGCATCTATGGGGCGAAGGAAATAGGCGATGTTTCGGGTCGAGACCATTGGTTCAGACTGATGTGAGGGTGGGGAGGGGAGGAGAAAGCAGGGACTACCTGAAATTGGAGAAGTCACTGTTCATACTGCTGGCGTGTAAACTGGGAAATATGAGGTGCGGCTCCTCCAATTTACGGTGGGCCTCACTCTGGCCATGGAGGAGGCCCAGGACAGAAAGGTCGGATTCGGAAAGGGAGAGGGAGTTGAAGTGCTGAGCCACCGGGAGATCAGGTTGGTTATTGCGAACCGAGCGGAGGTGTTGGGCGAAGCAATCGCCAAGCCTACACTTGGTCTCACCGATGTAGAGCAGCTGACCCCTAGAGCAGCGGATGCAATAGATGAGGTTGGAGGAGGTGCAGGTGAACCTCTGCCACACCTGGAAAGACTGCTTGGGTCCTTAAATGGAGTCAAGGGGGGAAGGTAAAGCGACAAGTGTAGCATTTCCTGCGTTTGCGAGGGAAAGTGCCAGGAGAGGGGGTGGTTTGGGTGGGAAGGGACAAATTGACCAGGGAGTTACGGAGGGAGCGGTCTCTCTGGAAAGCCGACAGGGGAGGAGATGGGAAGATGTGGCCAGTGGTAGGATCCCATTGGTAGACAAAAAAAGATGTAGAAAATCAGCGGGTGAGGCAGCATCTATGGAGCGAAGGAATAGGTGACGTTTCGGGAAAAAGAATGGAAGAGGCGGAGACAGTAGGCTGTGGGAGAGCTGGGGAGGGGAAGGTGGGAGAAAGCAAGGACCACCTGAAATTGGAGAAGCCAATGTTCATACCGCTGGGGTGTAACCTACCCAAGCAAAATATGAGGAGCTGTTTCTCCAATTTGCAGTGGGCCTCACTCTGGCCATGGAGGAAGCCCAGGGCAGAAAGGTCGGATTCAGAATGGGAGGGGGAGTTGAAGTGCTGAGCCACCGGGAGATCAGGTTGGTTATTGCGAACTGGGTGGAGGTGTTGTGCAAAGCGATTGCCAAGCCTACTCTTGGTCTCACTGAGGTTGATCATACGCTGAATAATCCAACCACATTTTTGTTTGGAAGTGGAAAGAAATAATAGAAATTACATTCATTGCAACGTGTAAAAGGAGTTGAGATACTGTATATACTGTATTATAATTTTGCTGCATGTCATTGTGGTATATATCATGTCTTGATTGGTGAATATGTTTAGTTTGTGACTTTATTTGAAGCAGAAATAATATATGAATGCTTCATTGAGCATAATTCCGACTGGTAACTATGCACTTCGTCCGAGCACATTATCGCACGCGTCATGCAAACCGTCTTAAATGACCACCTAAACTGTCACTTGGCAACTTAAAAAGCTGCTGAGGTTGCCCAGCTGACAACAGAGAAAAAAAGTTAAGTGAGAGCCCTGCATTTTTAAATATGCTCAGCGATAGGGCTTCCACGCCCTCTGGGATAGGAAATTCGAAAGAACCACTGACATCTGGATGAAACGTTTATTCTCATCACAGTCCTGAATGGTGGTGACTCTTCTTGCAGTCACCCAGCTGGAGAAAATATCAGCTGTGAATTGACCCTCCCTAGCAAACGTTGCAGGTTTCAATGAGACGACTCGCCATTCTTCTAAATTTTGAGAGTCTAGGTTTAGTATTTAGCAAGCATACAATCCTCCCCATTTTAGGAATCATCCTCATTATCTTTGGTGCTTCCCCCTTTATCACAAGAGTACTCGATCTTTCGTTATGGGACCTCCCTGGGGTTCAAGAATCAATCCAATGATCTTGGTTGTATTAACTTCAAGGTAAGTAAACCTTTCCTGCAATCAGGAGACCCAAGTAGACCCAAAGAACTATAGATGCTGGAATCTTGTGTAGAACACAATGTGCTGGGTTAAGCAGCATCTCTGGAGGATGTGGGTAGGCTATGTTTTGGACCCTTTCTTCCGACTCGGGAGACCAAAACTGTTTGCAACACTAGAAAGATCAGCAATATATCATCACCAATATTTTGACCTTGACCAGACACCTTATCAACTGGCTGTTGAAAATCTGGATGCACTAAGTTACTGATTCATCTTTACCTAAACTCCTTAAGCAAACTTAATAGTTTGTCAAACAAGTTGACTTTTGCTTATGATCACATGAGATCATGGAGTGTTACCCTTTTTCATGTTTTATTAAATGTTACTTGATGTAAATGAATTCATTCCTTCTCAAGTTGGAGAAATTCAACCATGCACTTCTGCTTGTGGAAATGCAGTTTTACACGTCAATTATTTGCCTTGTCACACATTTGGCTTGATCTCATGAGATGTTCTTGTTTGAACGCTAGCTGCTGATGTTGGGTCACAGTTGCCTTCTTTCGAACCATCAGTATGCATTCACTGAAGGCCACGGTCCACACCTTCTGACTCAAACCCAACAGCTCTGCATGGAATTGGTCACAACATGAACCTTGTGAAGACATGGCACTTCTGGTGCTCATAGATAAGAGCAGCTTCACCTCTGGTTCCAACTACGGCCACTTCTGCTTTATGAATCTCTGGCTCCTCCCAACTATCTGGCACAAAGAATATTGCTCTGTGTCTCAGGCTTTGTATGTCAATGAAGATGGTGTAGATTGCTTGGGAGACTCACTCCCTATCTTTAAACTTTAGATATACCGAGCAGAAACAGGATCTACGGCCCACCGCGTCCACGCCAACTAGTGATCATCCTATACTCCGACCTGCACACACCAGGGCTATATTTTTTACAACTTACCGAAGCCTGTTATCTTACAAACCTGTATGTCTTTGGAGTGTGGGAGAAAAACCGAGCACCCGGAGAAAAACCCAAGTGGGCACAGGGAGAACGTACAAACGCCGTACATTCAGGACCTGTCGTCAGGATCGAACCGGGGTCTCTGGCACTGTAAAGAGCCTGTCCCACTTAGGCGACTCTTTTGGCAACTGCCAGGGTCTAGTTTTAATGGAATTAACCTACGACACCTGGCGACAACCTACTAGAGCAAAAATTGTCGCCACCGTCACTGAAAAATTTTCAACATGTTGAAGATTTTGCGGCAGTTGCCTGTAATCACCCAAAAAATCGCCTAATAGGTACAGGCCCTTAAGGCAACTCTACTGTTGTGCCATGGTGTTGCTCCCTCCTCGCTGCCTAATTTCTGGCATTACATCAGAGACCAACAGATACATCGATACTAAAGTTGTGGCTAAGTGAACAGGTGTCCTTTCCACAAAGTAATACAAGTAAATCATGCATTAGTAGGAAGTGAACCATACGCACTTTCAAAAGTGATGGGATTCTGTGTTCCATTTGCGCACACATGGAAATACAGAGATTGAATGTACAGTCTGGGTTTAGTGCTCCGGTTTAGGATCGATTGAATTGGTTTTCTTGGCTGTTATCCTTTTATAAATTTCCCCTATTATTTCCTATTACAATATCTTCCACATTTTGCTGACAACTGAAGTCAGGCAAACTGATCAACAGTTCCCTATTTTATCTCCTCCTCCTTTCTTAAATAGTGGTGTTGCATTGCTATCATCCTCTGAAACTGGGACCGATCAAATGTCGCTAATGCATTCCAAGTCTCTGCAACCACCTCTTTTCAAACTCTCTGTTGCAGGATATCTGGTTGAGGAGATTTGGTGGCTTTTAGTCCCGTGAAGTACTCCGGTATTCTTTTTACTAATGTTATTTAATCATGGATCTGCGGTATTTATGATGCATTTATTGGCTCTTCTTTGATATCACAACCCATTTTACATTTCCACGTAAAATTTCTCCCATCCTTGTCTCTCGGGGAAGCAAATATGTTTTTCCCTTCTATTCCTTCATGCATCGTTGTAGAAGCAATTACATTCTTCTACATTTCGTGCTATTGTAGTTTCATACTCCCACTTTTTCTCAATTTTTTAATCCTTTTTTCTAATATGTGCTAAATCCTCAGATTTACTTAGATTAGTGTTTGATAACATTTTTTCGTGTGATAAGCTTTCACTATCAGTTTTATAACTTCGTTAACCAATTTAGGGGAGTAACGTTTTAATTTCCAATTGGCTGCTCATTCTTGAAAGCCATGGAATATATCTCTAAATATTGCTAATCTGCCAACCAACTTCAATCTAATTTTCCACTCTACCTAATCCAATTTGGCTCTCATATGCATGTAATTAGTTTTCCGTAATTTAAAGGCGAAATTTTGACTGAATTGTATCCATCTGGAAATGCATATACAATTCTAATAGATTGTGATCACTATTATTCTCTATAATACCGACTGACCTTGGATTCCTGTACAGCCTGAGATTAATGCAGGTTCGACTTTGAGAGAAAGTCCAGCAGGAAGTCTCAAAAACCTGCAACCATTGCAAAGTGAAATTTTAAAACTTCAAAATAAAACCGAATGGCTCCTACACAGCCGACTGATATACTATCAATATTTTATGTTGGGAAATGTCAACCCCATCTGCTCTTCACTAACATGAAAAATGTAACCAGCCGGCAGAGACTGGTTAGCAGTGCTTTTAATGTGTATTTAAGGACACATTCATACTCCAATTGAAGAAAGCTCATGTATTGGGTCATATTAATGGCCTCAGAGCTACAGCTGCAATAAAACAGTACTATCAATCAAATTTTAATGGATAAATGAATGTCCACAACCATGATGGATTAGTACATTATAAATCAAGCCTATCTCTATTTCGTTCAACCAATTTCATTTGAAAATTTTCAAATATGAACACCACTCTTTTCCTCTTTTGGCCAAAGCTCGATACATTATCACTCCAATCATGTTCGTGTTTGATTGTTGCCAGACTTTGTGCTGGGCCCATTTTAATATATATGCAAGTTTCTATAAATCAAACTCTTGGCGGGTTTGTTAACAATTATAGTATGAGGAGGTTTTGCCCAGTCAATTTTTTCACTTACTGAATAACTGAGATTGACGTTTTGATTTTATGCTAAACTAGATGTAAAATAAACAGCTGACACGTGATTAAAGTTGAGTAAAGACACAATGTCACAGCTGGTAGAGCCACTGCCGCACAGTTTGATCCTGACCATGGCTGCTGTCTGTGCAGAGTTTGCATGTTCCTCTTTTGATTGTGTGGGTTTCTTCCCACATCCCAATGATAAGGGTGGCACAGCGGTGGATTGCTGCCTTACAGCGCTTACAGCACCATAGACCCTGGTTCGATACCGACTATGGATATGGAACAGTTTGTACATTTTCCCCATGACCTGCCTTGGTTTTCACCGAGATCTTCGGTTTCCTCCCACACTTCAAAGATGTACAGGTTTGTAGGTTAATTGGCTTGGTATAATTGTAAATTGTCCCCAGTGTGTACAGGATAGTGTTAATGTGGGGGGATTGCTGGTCGGTGTGGAAATGGTGGGCTGAAGGGGCTGGTTCCGTGCTGTATCTAAACTGAACTAAAGTAAATATGCCCCTAGGATGCACGAGCGGGTGTGGTTGGGGTATTGGTAAAATCTAAGCAGGTGAGAACGGTGGGTAAATAACCTGGGTTAGCATTGATATCAAGTGAAAATTCAAAAATATTCAGAAGGTGCGGCACAGTGTCACAGCAGTAAAGTTGCTGCCATTCAATGCCAGAGACCCGAATTCGATCCTGACTACAGGTGCTGCCTGTACGAAGTTTGTATGTTCTCCCTGTGACCGCGTGGGTTTTCTCCGCGTGCTCCAGTTTCTTCCCACACTCCGAAGACGGACAGGTTTATCGGTCAATTGGCTTCTGTAGGTTGTGAAAATAATTGCTCTTAGTGTATGTAGGTTAATGTACGGAGTGATCGCTGGTCGGTGCCTGAAGGGCCTGTTTTCACTCTGTATTGCTATCTAAAGAAAAAGTACAAACAAAACAAAAATTGTGTAAAATCACTTCATGCATTCTCAGCATCGATACATTCTATGGTGTCATACTCAGTAGTGTTTGCACCTATCTTGAAGAAAATATATTTGCCGCTCATCTGGCTCCCCTGAAGTGATTTTGCTTTCCTTGTTTGTGGGGTGTCCCCACCACTCTGCCCCTCAATGTCCAGCAGCGGAAGGACTGTAAACAGTGGTCATCCCCCACAGAGCCTTCTTCACATTGGCTGGACCAAGCCTCAGTCCATTGCTTGACTTTTGTAACTATTCAAGGTGCATAACTACAATGAGCCAGAAAGATGAATACTAACAGAAAGTGGCAAAGGAAATCAGAACAATCACTTTTAGTCTGGGCAAAGAATAGAAATCTGGTTTGTCAATGTATTCTGACAGGACAAAAATTATTCATTACACAGTAATAGGGGGACTTTCCTTCCAACTCTCAAATTATGTCTTCTTGCAATTTTCATTTGGTGTGTTAAACCATCATACGTGCTTGTGAAAAACAAATCAGTTCAGTACTGTTTTACTTCAGATGAATTATAAACAGTTGCTCCTTCAAGCTTTGACAAAATAAACAATGTATTGCAGAGCTGAAGTTCTAAATAATGCCAGTTTGACTGGAATTAAATATTTTTAAACATCTTGGTTGCGCACATTTACAAGTAAACAATTAAAGAAGCTTCCTAAATCCACTCTCGTTGCCATCTATTCCAATATTGCATGTCATGTTGCAAAAGTATCAATTCCCTCTGCCAATTGACATCCATTTGTTTTTTATTTCTTAATTCAGAGATTGTATATATAATTTGTGATCATTTTATTAATTTTGGCAACTATATCTTTCTGTTCAGACTCAAATTAAAAATGAGATATCTAAACATGATTTATTTGTAATGTTAAGGGTTTTTTTTCTGATAAAGCCTGTTCTGAAATTCCAGGAGATTTTTCAATTCATACTGTCTTGAAATATTGATGAAGTTCTGCTCAGACATCATCGTTTAAATGTGTGCACTACTCTGACCTCCTTGGAGACTGAATGCTATTCTTCTTAGTCGATTTTGCTGCAGGCTGCCTGGCTGGACCTGTTTCTATTTGCTCATTCATTCCGTCACTTTGCTTTTGCCCAGTGTTATGAGAATTCTGAACTTCCGACATAAGTTCAGACTTGTATGCTTGTTTTCTTCATTTGCTTCCATTGAGGAGAAACTCATTTATGCATTATCCTATCCTATATCATCTTCTCATAGCGGATGGTGATTCTCCACCCCGAAGGCCAGAATATTGGAGGTATTTAAAAAGGAGGCTGGGAAATATTTGAAATATCACAAAATTAAGTGTTTAGTGGAATTCACAAGGAGCTGATGTCTGGGGTAGTCTGCTCCTGTGTGATTATATTGAATGGCAGGGGGTTAAATGGTTGAAAGCTTGAGGGTCAAATCCTGTTCCCACTTCCTCCCATATGATGACCCATCCTTAAGCTAATCATTAAACGTTGCACACACAATGGATTCCATGGATACCAATGGGTGAGATCTTCCTTTCCATCGCTCTGTGCATGGTCTTCCACTGCGATGTGACACATAACACTCTGGTCCAACTATGCAATACAGGGACCTTTGCAGCACTGCCAACCTGGTGGACATGCAGAATTGGCCTGAGAGTTGGCGGGAGTTTGAATACCTGTAGATTCATGGACTGGTTAAGCTGGCAGTGTGATTGAGGCAACAGAATAGCTATGAAGAAACAAGGAACTGTGGATGCTGGATTACACAAAAGGACACTAAGTGTTGGAGTAACTCAGTGGATCAGGCAGCAAGTCTGGAGGAAATGGATAAGTGACATTTCGGGTCGGGACCCTTCTTCTGATTGAAGTTGAGTTGACAATGTAAATTACCAGTGGGCAAGATAGACGGCATAAACATTGTACCCGATGAGGAATACTGTGGCTTAAGCAAGAAACTCAGCTCAGGCAGCCTCCTGCGCAGATTCTAGCCCCTGGACTGCCCAAGCAGGGAGAGGCAGGAGGCAAAATGGGGGCAGAGGCTCAATTTGCTGTTGAAACTGGAGGTGGGGGTTCATGGGGGTTAAATTTGGGAAATATCCTCACCTCCTGTCACACCTGGTGGCAGAAGGTCTCCTCCTGTCACAGATGGGGGTGGAGCATCACTACTTGTCATTAGAGGGGCGGAGACTCATCTGTCAATAATGGGGACAGAGCCTCACCACTTGTCAATATGGAGGTGGAACATCAATGCTTGTCATTGAAGGAGTGGAGTCTCAGTGGTTGTCAAAGACGGGGTCAGAGCTTCATGGCATGTCAATACGATACAATAGAACTATACTCATCCCAGGAGGAAAATTGGTCAACAGTCATAAAACACAACAAGCTCCATGAAACATGAAATTAAAGTGACGAGTGGAAAATTCAGGGTTGGGGATTTGCAAAGATTGGGGAGGGGTGGGGGGGGGGGGGGGTCAGCCTACCCCACGACAGAAGGGGGAAGAGTTGTACAGGATTTCCTGTGGCGTTCTGTGCTGCATCTTGGTGGAACCAGTCTGTTGCTGAAGGTGCTCCTCAGGTTGACCAGTGTGTCATGGAGTGGGTGAGCTGTATTGTCCAAGATGCCCAATGATGGGGGTGGGGCCTCAATGCATGTCAATGATGGGGGTGGGGCCTCGATGTATGTCAATGATGGGGGGTGGGGCCTCGATGTATGCCAATGATGGGGGTGGGGCCTCGATGTATGCCAATGATGGGGGTGGGGCCTCGATGTATGTCAATGATGGGGGTGGAGCCCCATTGCTGGTCAGTGATGCGGGTGGGGCCTCGGTGCTTGTCACAGATGGGGGAGGTTCCTCTCCAGTTGTCATAGATGGAGTGAAGCCTCACCACTTGACAATGGGTGGGGGGCGAAGCCTTGCCTTGTAAAATGTTTAAATATCTTAATGTACATTTGAAATTGATTCCAATGAATTTAAAAAAAAAATCCAATTTACAAACAATGAGGGCTCTCAAAATATATTGCAACATACTACCCAAATAAAAATATTCCCAAGGACAAAAAGTAAAAGTTGACTAACTTCACTTGCTATTCTGTCCTAATCTCCAAGTCTGACTGGTGTAATATCTGAGAATGAAATCTCAGCAGGACAGGGCTCCACTGTTGGATTTCACACGTGCAGGTCAGCAACAAAGCAGTGTTGCAGACACTGGCATCTGTCACCCAGCATGTCTCCATTTTGCAGCAGCTCCACATCACTCCATTTAGCTACTCTTCTTGTAACTAAATGCCAATACTTCCCTTCAGAACCACTGACTGCGGCCGGCAAGATTCTGCCCAAGGTTTAAATAATTCCGCAGCCTCTTGTGTCTAAGGAAGTTTAATTCCGCTTTGTTCTTGTTTTACTTCTGAAGTGGCCGTGATTAAGGATAAATCCCACTCCCAGACCGCGAGTTTATACCCTCGTAACCAGTGGAACAACCCGCACTTCATAATAAACATTTCTGCCCCCCCGCATAACTCTTGACAAAAAGTTCAACATCTAGTCTTCAAAAAGGAAAAGATTTTAAAAAAAGGCAATGAAAGAAGTTCATACTAAAAATAAAAGAGAGAATATTTCTGATGAAACAATTGAGGCTATTAGTAAAAGAAGGGTAAAGGATGTAGCTCTCAGACAATAATCTTCTCCAGGATTTTCAAGAGAGATAGAAATAGATGTAGGACCAGTATTATTGACAGTTTTGAACTTTAGAGCTGAGATGAAGGGGAAAAAAATTCACAAAGAACTGGTTAATGGGATTCATCAAATATTCTGAAGAACTGGCCAACAGAGTGTATCAAATGAGCCAAGTTGTATAAGAAAGCAATATTGTATTATAGCTTAAAACTAACTAACTATGAGCCATTTGACAGAAGCATTAATTCATGATTGTTCAGGCTACTGTCACAGTTACAGCTTGACACAGCTGAAAGCACCAGCGAAGATAATTGTGACTAAACTCTGGGAGAAAATTTGAGGCACAGCCTGGTAATCATGACTAAACACAACAAGAAAATTGGAGGCAAAGCCAAAAGCAGGAGAAATCCATTTAACCATTTTAACACGCTTGCCGAAATTCAAATCAGAAGGATTTATTTTTGAATGAGTGCGTGTGTATTTTAGAGCCGGGGGATGTCAGTGCCAGTGCAAGGAACACACTTTCATTATGCAGTACCAGCCACAAGCATGCCCTTATCAGATATAACTCTGGCAAGGTGGAAAGAACATTTTTCTTTCATTGTACTTGAACCCAAGCCTCAGAAGAATAGTCCTGCTGCAGTATGAATTTTCTCTTCCACACTTCAATCAGCTCAGTGGCCTCCCTGAGTGAAAGTTCCAATTAGTACTGAATTATGGATGGTTAGTGCTGTGAGTATAAGTTCACTTGGAAATGGATTGAAATAGCACAAACTCATTTCTTCTGCCATCACCAGAGGGGGACTTTCAATCCATCAGTCTTGGTGCATTTTGGACTTGGACTGCTGAAGTGAAAGAAATATGTGATATTTTACCCAGTCGTTCAGCCTCAAGTTATTAATGCAATTACCAGTGTGGTTTCAGAAAGTGGTCTTTACTTCCAACAACACACAATTAAAAGTCCGTTTTACGTGAATGGTGGAATAAAATAATTTCTGGAGAGGTTTCATGAACATGGTATTTGCAAAGTTTGGCTCCAGGACACTCATTTTTTTTTGGTTATGTTTCGGATGGAACTGCAGATGCTGGTTCACACCGAAGATAGACGCAAATGCTGAAGTAACTCAGCAGGATAAGCAGCATCTTTGGATTGAAGGAATGGGTGACGTTTCAGGTCTGAAGAAGGGTCTCGACCCAAAACATTGCCCATTCCTTCCATCCAGAGATGCTGCCTGTCCCGCTGAGTTACTGCAGCATTCTGTGTCTATCTTGTTAGTTATGTGCTCCCTTGGTTCCTATATATTTCCAGTGCGTTTGTGCACATATGTGGCAAGAGCTGATCCAGATGTCTCCGTGGTAAGGAGGTGGCTTGGGGTTAACAGCTGTCAGCGACTGAGACTGTGATGCCAGCCAGCAGGCAACGTCTATTTATCACCAGCTCATTGATTCATTGAGCACCCTGCCTTAAGCTTGCAGATGGGAACACCACCTTTGACTTCCTCAGCTCCCACCCACACTGATTAAAGGGATTAGCAACAACTTTGAGTTTGTAATGTTAATTTTTATTTGCTAGTTGGTGGCGTCCGTAATTTTTTCAGTTTACTAACGACTTTAAAGATTTGTGTGGCAGATGCAGAAAGACAAGCCCAGTGTCTCCCATCATGAATACATTGTAAGGCATTCCCTGAGGAGCATGGCATGACTGGAAAAATGAATAAAGTGTTTGCAGAGCAGGACAAGTGGCTGGAAGGGAGAGGAGCAAGGTTACATCAGTACTTCAGTGTGCAGAGAATGGCAGCATTCATTCACTGAACCATTATGGCAAATGTGTCTTATATTCAACATCCACAGGACTGTAGGTTCTGTTCCAGCCTGCCCACACTATGCCACACTGCCCATTGACCTTAGTGGTGAAGCACCTTGTTTGGAAAATACATTGTGTGCTGAAGGGCCTGTTTCTGTGCTGTTCTATGTTCACTGATGTAAGTGAGACCCTGAAAAATGTGGATCATTTCCCATTTGTCAGTAGCCACCTCCTCGTGACAGGCTTTATGGAGGGAATGGAGCAGGTAGATGGGACTAGGGGAAAACAAATGGTCGGCACGGACTTGAAGGGCCGAGAGGGCCTATTTCCGTGCTGTAATTATTATATGGTTATATGGTTATCAGACA
Organism: Okamejei kenojei; assembly: GCA_035221665.1. Lineage (NCBI taxonomy): Eukaryota > Metazoa > Chordata > Chondrichthyes > Rajiformes > Rajidae > Okamejei > Okamejei kenojei. Next base: position 42,301,061 of record CM069146.1, read on the forward strand.
TTGATGTGCCAAGTCAATAGCAGCAGAGTCTTTGGTCAATTGAGTGGAAGGGTATTGGAGATGAAGAACTAACACTTCAGACTACAAACGTCAGAGATACAGCTCACCGAGTCCCTGCAGACCAGCGATCCCCGTACACTAGTACAATCCAACACACTAGGGAGAATTTACAATTCTTAACAAAGCCAATTAACGTACAAACCTGAACGTCTTTGGAGTGTGGGAGAAAACCGGAGCACCCGCAGTAAACCCATGCGGTCACAGGGAGAACATGCAGACTCTGCACAGACAGCACCCGTAGTCAGGATTGAATCCGGCTTGCTAGCAATGTAAGGAAGCAACTCTACCGCTGCGCCACTGTGTCACCAACAGTATGCCTGGAGCATTTTATTATTGCTGATCATGGGAGAAAAGGTCAAAAGGTTTTGACGGAAAATCTGGGCTAACCATTATATTGAGGTCATATCATGTCCAATGTCCGCGAAAGCATCTGTTGCACGATCTAACATATCTAACTTAAGCTGCCGACTCAATGGAATTAGAATTTACTCTTAAAAAGACACAAAGTGCCGGAGTAACTCAGCAGGTCAGGCAGCATCTCTGGAGAACATGGATTGGTGATCTTTCGTGTTGGAATCCTTCTTCAGAAAAGAAGGTCCCGACCTGAAACATCTCCTGTCCATGTTCTTCAGAGGTGCTGCCTGTCCCACTGAGTTTCTCCAGCAATTTGTGTCTTTTTTTGTGAACTGGCATCTGCGGTTCCTCATTTCTAAAATTCAATCTTTCATTTATATTGTACCTTCCATTATCCTCATGATGCTCCAAAATGCTTAGTGTAGCTGAGAGATATAGTGTGGAAACAGGCCCTTCGGCCTACCGACTGAACGCCGACTAATGATCACCTGTATACCAGTTCTTCCCGACACCAGGGACAACTTAACAGAAGCCAAACCTGCACTTCTTTGGAATGTGGGAAAAAACCAGAGAACCGGGAGAAAACCCACACGGTCACAGGATGAACGTACAGACTCTCCAGACAGCACTAATAGTTAGGATCAAACACAGCTGTCTGGTCCTGTAAGGTAGAAACTCCTCCATTGGGCCACTGTGCCATCCCTTACCATATGCTCTACAGTCATTGAAGCACACCTGAAGTGCCAACACTTATTCATAAATGATTAATCATAATCAAATTCATTGTTGGTACCAACTACTTCTGGCTCCAACATGATAACCATGTATGCTTTATATTATAAGGTGTAAATAGGAATATAAACCATTTAACAATATAATAAAGATAATTTTCCATGAGAAGTATGATTGTTAGCAGCAATCCTCTTCTATTGTTAGCTTTGCTATTAGGGAGAAACACAAATTAAATTTCAGCTCAGTAAAAGTGCTTATTTTTTAACCCCGCGAGGCATTGCACAATGAAACTCTCCCATTCTAATTAATTACCCAGCGTTCTTTCAGTGCTGGAGGCAAACCATCCAGATAGCAGCAAAACATATTTAAATGCTTATAAACCATTTTTTTTTTCTTTCTTGATTCAAAGAAAACATTTAATTTCATCGCTGAAGTTGCACTGTTGTGATAATGGGATTAAATTAACAATTGATTTTCCGCTAGAGTGATTTCATGAAGTATTTGGCCAGCAAGTCAAAATCTTTCCATTCTTTTCAAAGTGATCCATCATCTAATTAGATGAATGCAAAGGAGGGGATAAATAGAGTTTGTGATTGTTAAAATCATCCTGGTAAAACAGTATTCAATTCATATTCAGGTGCCGTATCAGTATTTTGTGAATTCATGAATGGATATTTTATTTCACTGTTACACAAAGAATGGTTTAAAAATCGCACAGATCATATATTTTCCAACCTCCAACAGAATAAGAATTCTGTTATTCTCCAATGACAGAATTGGGGTTATCACGTCATCATTTTGTAAGGTATAATTTTGTATATATAGGTTGTTTATATGTGTGTGTGTGTATATATATATATATATATATATATATATATATATATATATATATATATATATATATATATATATATATATATATATATATATATATATATATATATATATATATATATATACACACACACATACATAAACAACATATATATATATATATATATATGTTGTGGGGTGCAAAAGTATTCAGCCCCTCTGAGTCAATACTTTGTAGGACCACGTTTCGCTGCAATTACAGCTGCAAGTCTTTTGGGGTATGTCTCTACCAGCTTTGCTCATCTAGAGACTGAAATGTTTGCCCATTCTTCTTTGCAAAATAGCTCAAGCTCAGTCAGATTGGATGGAGAGCATCTGTGAACAGCAATTTAAGTCTTGCCAGAGATTCCCAATTGGATTTAGGTCTGGACTTTGACTGGGCCATTCAAACACATGAATATGCTTTGGTCTAAACCTTTCCATTGTAGCTCTGGCTGTGTGTTTAGGGTTGTTGTCCTGCTGGAAGGTGAACCTCTGACCCAGTCTCAAGTCTTTTGCAGACTCTAACATGTTTTCTTCCAAGATTGCCCTGTATTTGGCTCCATCCATCTTCCCATCAACTCTAACCAGCTTCCCTGTCCCTGCTGAAGAAAAGCATCCCCACAGCATGATGCTGCCACCACCATGTTTCACAGTGGGGATGGTGTGTTCAGGGTAATGTGCAGTGTTAGTTTTCCGCCACACATAGCGTTTTGCATTTAGGCCAAAAACTTCCATTTTGGTCTCATCAGACCAGAGCACCTTCCTCCACATGTTTGCTCTGTCCCCCACATGGTTTGTGGCAAACTGAAAATTGGACTTCTTATGGCTTTGTTCCAACAATGGCTTTCTTCTTGCCACTCTTCCATAAAGGCCCGATTTGTGGAGTGCACGACTAATAGTTGTCCTGTGGACAGATTCTCCCACCTGAGCTGTGGATCTCTGCAGCTCCTCCAGAGTTACCATGGCTGCTTCTCTGATCAATACTCTCCTTGCCAGGCCTGTCAGTTTAGGTGGACGGCCATGTCTTGGTAGGTTTGCAGTTGTTCCATACTCTTTCCATTTTCGGATGATGGATTGAACAGTGTTCCATGAGATGTTCAAAGCTTGGGATTTTTTGTATAACCTAACCCTGCATTAAACTTCTCCACAACTTTATCCCTGACCTGTCTGGTGTGTTCCTTTGGCTTCATGATGCGGTTTGTTCACTAATGTTCTCTAACAAACCTCTGAGGCCTTCACAGAACAACTGTATTTATACTGAGATTAGATTACACACAAGTGGACTCTATTTACTAATTAGGTGACTTCTGAAGGCAATTGGTTGCACTGGGTTTGCACTTTTATTTAGGGGTATCAGAGTAAAGGGGGCTGAATACTTTTGCACGCCACACTTTTTCAGTTTTTTATTTGTAAACCAATTTGAAAACCATGTACATTTTCCTTCCACTTCACAATTATGCGCCACTTTGTGTTGGTCTATCACATAAAATCCCAATAAAATACATTTACGTTTGTGGTTGTAACGTGACAAAATGTGGAAAAGTTCAAGGGGTATAAACTTTTGCAAACCATTGTATATTACTAAAACTCTCATCTGGTTTGTTTCTATGTGCGTGATTCTGTCTGAGTGTGTGTGTGTGTGTGTGGATGTCTGCATATGTGATCCTGAAATTACGCCAAAACGGTACACAATTGCACTACAATTGTTGGACCACAATAGTCACAATACCCACAATTACTCACAATATATGTGGTGTGATATATGAAGTTTTGTTCAGATTGATGGTATATTTTACAATTTATGCACATTTTTAATTTTACAAAATCCAGTTTGAGAAGTTGCAGTGGCAGTTAGCAGCTATGACTCATTTACATAAATTGCCGACTTGCTTGCCCTGCCTGTTACAATATTGCAAATGTTGCAAGTGCAATTGGATTTTTAAAAGTGAAAAGTCAATTTTTTTAAAGTTTAAAAAGAGGGAGGGTGAAGATGAGGGGGATAAGGTGAAATGAGCCATCCCTGCACAGTTGGGGGCTATAGGTGAGTGGTGGAATATTGCATTGGGGAAACAGCTTGTGTTGGGGGAACGGGTGAGTGGTGGAATATTGCATTGGAGAACGGTTGCGTTGGGGGACCAGGCTGCCTGAGGGGGTTATGGGAGAGTGATGGAATATCGCATTGTGAACAGGTTGCATTGGGGGACCAGGCATCCCATCAGACAATCCTATCCCATCTGATCCAACTTGGTCAAGTATATTACTAATACTCTCATCTTGTTTGCTAGTTATGATGTGTGTGTGTGTGTCTGCAAGTGTGATCCTGAAATTACGCTAAAACAGTACATGATAGTGCTACAAAAACGACTTTGAAAAAATCTCTTCCATCTGCACCGTTAGTAGCGTATGATGTCACAATGGGATCTCGTTTACAAAAACTGCCCACCAGCAAGCAGTGTTCCACCCCACAGTGACATCACAATGGGATCTATTTTAATTGTTGTTTTAATTTACATGTTAAAAAACACAGCAGCGTTCCACCATTACATCACAATGGGATCTCTTTTACATTAAAAAAAAACAGATTTTTTTTAAACTGCAGCTTCCACCTCACAGTGACGTCACGAGGGGTAGGGAGGGGGGAGAGAGGTTATGGAAGGAGGGATGAGTGACTGGCAGTAGGGGAAAGGAGAGGGAGAGAGTGCGGGAGGGGAGGAGGATAGGGTGGTGGTTTACATTGAGATCCTGGGGAGATGAGGATGAAGATAAGGTGGTAGGAAGGGAGAGGGAGGGGAAAGTGGGGGAGGTAAGAGGGAGATTGGGGGAGGAGGGGGAATAGAGGGAGAGGAGTGGGGGCAGTGGGAGATAAAGGGAGAGGAGGGCAGTGGGGGAGGTGAAGAGGAAAGATGGGGGGTGGGATTGGGAGGAGGTGAGGAGTGGGGGAGGGGGATAGAGGGAGAGGAGGGGGGTAGGGAGGGAGAGGGGTTAGGGAGGGAGAGTGACTGAGGGTATGAAAGGAGGGAAGGAGAGGTGAGGAATGGAGTGGGGGAAGGGAAGAAGTGAGGGGAAAGAATGGAGGAGGGGGAAGAGAGAGGAGTGGTGGAAGGGGTGAGCAGAGGAGGGTTGCTGGAGGGTGGGGAGAAGTAGGATAATGGAGGAGGGGAATAGGAGACTGAAGAGGGAGAGTGAGATGGGTTCACATTGATCTTATATTTTACGTTATTGCCATTTTAAACTTTCAAAACATTGCAGTTGCGCTCCCACTTGCCGGCCACGCCTGCGCAGTTCGTGGAGGGTTGCCGTGACGCGCGTCACAACGGGGATCTCTGGTGTCACAAGGGAAACCCATCAGCCACACCTGCGCAGTTGGGGGCTATGGGTGAGTGGTGGAATATTGCGTTGGGGGAACGGGCCCAATGGGTCCGCACTTGGTCCAGTAGATAGTTAAAATCTAAGAGACATAAAATGCTGGAGAGAAGGACTGGTGATGTTTCCAGTCAATACCCCTCTTCAGATTCTATATTAAAATCTTTATTCGAAAACTGTTATATAAGTATGACATTTGTATGTTGCCAGTTGCTACATTTGAAATATCACTAGCATGAAAAAGACTGCAAGAATCAAATGACACAAACAGCTTCACCACTTGGCATCTTGTCAGTCGTGGGATGAAATTACTGCTCTGTCCAGTGGCCCTGGTTTATTCTTATGCAATTATGTTATGTACAGAATTTGTCTAATTGCACATTTTGTGTTTGCAAGAATGGCAAGATCTCTCAGACTGTTTCAGATGATGGTGCTTTTGGAAGACAGTAATTCAGAACTGACCAGACTGAAACTCACGTTGCCTTGGGGTGGACTTGCCCTTGTAATTAACATTGTTGTGCCCTTTTACCATTGCCACACATTTGCCTGCAAGCCATCCGAACTAATCGTTTAACATCTGAAGTAAATTGTGCGACAAATATCCCATTATGAGAAATTAGTCGTCTTGACTGCATGTGGCTGGTGCTCCATATTAAATTTCTTTCAGATAGAACTGGATGTGCGATGCTGCTAATAACAATGTGTGACAGAGCCGCAAACATATTGGAAACACAGAGCAGGTCAAGTAGTATCAGTGGAAAATAAAAACAGATGTTCCACAGAGCAGGAGATAATTAGAAATGTAACAGATAGAGAATCGCCTGCTTGGTTGACAACCATTGTTTCACCCCAAGCTTTTACTCAATCCATCACACTGGTGCACCATCATTGCTCTGTGTGCCAGTTACAATTCACTGAGGATTCTCCAACAGCATTGCCCTAAACTACATCATCGTAAGGGCTAACGCAGCAGGCACAGCATAGGGAACAACTTCCCTGCAAATTCAACGGCAAGTTGCACGTTTTCCTTCGTTGGAAATATATTGAATGCCTTCGTAATCACTGAGTCTAAATATGGGCACTGCCTATCAATGTGTGGCAGTAGCTGTGATGTAACCATGGTAACAGTAAAAAAAAAAGACTCATAACCATCTAATAATGAACATTAAATATTCGACATGCGTGTAAAAGTCAGGTTTTGGAAAGTTCAACTAAAAAAAAGCAGTAGGTGAATATTTTGGCATTCCAATTATCTGCTCAAATCCTTTTGCCTTTGTGACAGATGTACCCAGTGATGTTCACTCTTGTACACTGACACTTGAGTTTATTCAGTGTGATCTTAAAACTGGGTGTATGTATAAGTGTAATGAATTAGTTAGGAGTAAATAAGTTACACAATGTTATCATTTCTATGACATAAAAAAATAAAAAAATATTAGATCTAATGATACAGAGCAGAAACAGGCCCTTCGGCCCATTGAGTTCACCGGTGATCCCCACATGTCAACACTCCCTACACACGCTTAGGACAATTTTACATTTAGACCAAACCAAATAACCTACAAACCTGTAAGTCTGTGGAGTGAGGGAGGAAACCGAAGATCTCGGAAAAAACCTATGCAACTCAAGGGATGAACGCACAAAAACTGTACAGACAAGCACTCGTAGTCAGGATCGAAACTGGGCCTCTGGCACTGTAAGGCACTAGCTCTACAAATATCAAATGTTTTTCAACAGTTCATAGCTACTCAATTCTGAGTCAGTTTTGCTGCAGTCTGGTGTGATGTTGAGAGGGCACTGCCCATTAATATTGTATTTTCTGCTACCTGTAAAATGTATTCATGAGTTTTTATTCATTATGTCAGGAAACTGATGAAAATATAGCTCCTGTCAGGGACTATCTCTGCGTCAAAAATACTGTTAGTTCTGGCTGAAGCTTTAAGAGTGACATTTGCCTGAAGACAGCCAGCTTCTGGCTATTTCGGAATCAGCTTACTCATCACCTGTGTAACCACTCTTTCCCCAGCAAACGAATCAGGTGCATATTGTGTCAGTTACTGGATCAGAATTCCAAAAGGTCTGTACCAAATACCAAAAGCTATTCTCAATTTGAAGATTGAATTAATCTAAAACCTTGGAATTAGAAATTAATCAATGGCCTTTATCCTGGTTTGAAACAGTGTTAGCTATATCCCATCTGTTGTTTTAAATAGCTCATGCATTTTCCTTAATGAAACATCACCCTGTTTCAGGGGGCAGCACGCTGGTGCAGCAGGTAGAGCTGCCACATCACAGTGCCAGAGGCCAGGTTCGATCCTGACCTCGGGTGCTGACTGTGTGGAGTCTCCCTGTGACCGCATAGGTTTCCTTTGGGTGCTCTGGTGTCCTCCCACATCCCCAAAACATGTGGCTTTGTGGGTTAATTTGCCTGTATTTGTGGCCCTAGAGCAGGGGGCAGCAACCTACGGCCCATGGGCCGGATCCGGCCCCTAACCCAAAATCATCAGGCCCGCAGGTGGATTTTGTTTCCGTCATCTACACTCCTTTAGACTGTTTAATACTGTTGTCCAGTGACATAAAGACTTACTTTAGTGCTCCTGGCAATCTTGTTTGCTGATACAAAAAATTGGAACTGATATAATCCCATGAACTGGACAAAAAATTAGTTGGATTGGTGGGCGCGGTTCCACTGATGTAAAAGTGCAGTTGCTGCGGCTGCGGTGCCTGGATTTTATGGTATCAGAGTAAGGGGGCTGAATACCTGCACGCCACACTTTTCAGTTTTTTATTTGTGCATGCGCCATTGCACAGAACCAATAAAATCATTTACGTCCCCGAAAACTTTTGCTTCACCCTTGGGCAGGGTCAGGGTCAGGGCTGCCCTCCTCAAAGATGGCGGCACTGCTGGCCGGTGGTTCGTGTGGACGCGGCGGACAGGTATCCAGTGGTAAATGGACGGGACTAGACCTTGTAAAGGGAGGTGGGGAGGGAGGGGATGGGGGAAAGGAGAGGGAGAGGTGGAGAGGGAATGGGGGGGAAACGGAAGGAGGGGGGGGGGGTGAGAAAGGTTGGGAAGAGAGGGAAGGGGAGGGCAAGGGGAGGGGAGGGCAAGGAGAGGTGGAGGAGAGGGGATAGGAGGTCGAGGGGGAAGAGAGAGGGGAGTGCGGGAGGAGGGGTGGAGGAGAGACGGGAGGGGAAGGAGCGAGGGGGGCGGGAGGTGAGGTGGAGGAGGGGGGGTAGGAGGGAATTGGAATGGGAGGAGAGGGGAGGGGGAGGGGGAGGAGAAGTGGAGGGAGAGAGAGGGGAGGAGAGGTGCAGAGAGGGGGAGAAGAGGTGGAGAGAGGGGGGAGCGAGAGAGGGGGTGAGGAGGGGAGGCGGAGAGGAAGGCGAGAGAGAGTGAATGTGGGGGAGGGGGAAGAGAGGGTAACAAAGGGTCTGCATGAAGTTTAGGACAGAGAGGGGTGAGGTAGTTTCAATACCAGTGTCTCAAACTAACTGCTATGTTCAGTAGACATAATATTGCTTAAATATATAAATATGTCAAAGTTTAGTTAGTGTGTATTATTATTACCTCCATTTATTAACTGTGGCAATAGATGTGGCCCGCCATCCGCTCACAGACATGGGTCCTGGCCCCTATGCAGAACAAGGTTGCCAACCCCTGCCCTAGAGTGTAGGGAGTGGATGCAAAAGTGGGATAACATATAACTAGTGTGTACGAGTGATTGATGTGTTGTGTGGACTCAACAAGTCTGCTTCCATGTTCTATGTTTAAATCAATTCAACAAAAATAAATATTAGAGATTGAATATCCTACGTTGGCAGTACTTTACATCTCAACTTTGACCTCTGTAAGTTTCCCTTTAAAGGGTCGCACCATAGATCAACTATCACTTTTAGGCAGTGGGTGTGTTGAAAAGGACCGATTGCTTGCAGCTTTGATGAGGAACTTTGACAAAGAGTCTTCAATCTGAAATGTTAGCTTTTAGCATCTTTCCATGTGTGCCTTTTGGCCCACTGAGTGTTTCCAACATTGTGTTTATTTAATTCCAGATTTCAAACATCCCCAGCATTTAAAAAAAAAAATCATTTCATGGGTGTGAGTGGTTGGCAGATTCCACTGGGGGGACAAATAACTTACAGATAGAAACATGTGTAGGAAGGAACTGCAGATGCTGGTTTACACTGGAGATATGCACAAAATGCTGGAGTGACTCAGTGGGATAGGCAGCGTCTCTGGAGAGAAGGAATGTGTGATGTTTCGGGATGAGACCTGAAACGCCACCCATTCCTTCTCTCCAGCGATGCTGCTTGTCCCACTGAGTTACTCCAGCAATTTGTGCCTATTACAGATGTTGAGAACATTACATACAGCAAAACTCAAAAGATCCAAAAGTGTCTCAGCAGGAACCTCGGTGGCGGTGGGGCGGGGGGGTGAGGGGAGACAATGGGGATCCGGCGTGGGGGGACTACCGTGAAGAATAATGGGGACGCGGCATGGGGGAACTGCTGTGAGGGACGGTGGGAGAACAAAGGGGGTCCTGGAGTGGTGGAGGGGGGGGTGGGGGGAGGCGGCATTCTAGTTTTGAATCCTCTGCCCAGGGGATAAGCCTGTGTTTGTTTGTTCATTTGTTCCGGTGAAGGCGTTGTGCACACGGCAGCGAGCCAATAGTCGCTTGTCTTTTTCTTTTTGTTTTCACTTTTAATTTCAAGTTTTTGTACACCTTGTGTGCAGTGACTGTCGTCAGACCAAGTTCCCCCCAGGTATGAACAGAGTTTTATCGTATCATATCGTAGCAGGTCTTTTATTTTCTTGAACTCGCAGTGCTTCAAACTCAGCTCGTCCAGGCCAATTTCAGTCTTGGAGGAAACATGAACAAAATACCTGAAAGCAAGCAGCTGTGAAATGGTACTGACTGCCCTTGAAAGGAAGACAGGGAGTGCTGGAGTAGTTTTGTGGGTCAGGCAGTGTCTAAGGAGAACATGGATAGGCAACCTCTCATGTCGAGACCCCTCTTCAGACCCAAAACATTGCCAATCCATGTTCAATCCAGAGAAGACAGCTTACAATGCAGCGGTATGAATATTGATTTCTCTAACTTCAAGTAACCCTTGCATTTTCTTTCTCTCCGTCCCTCCTCCACCAAGTTTCACTGTCCTGCTGATTAATTTTACTGATTGTGTGCCTCGTTGTCACCTTCCCCTCAGTTACCAATGGACCATTCCACATTTCCTTGATCAACATCTGCTTTGATCGGTCATTTTCACACTTTACACTTCCACATCTCTGATCTCCATCTCCCCTGACTCTCAGTCTGAAGAATAGTCTTGACCCGAAACGTCACCCATTCCTTCCCTCCAGAGATGGACAAAGGACATTTATTGTCACGTACACCAATTGGTGTAGTGAAATTTGAGTTGCCATTTGCAGCACACCAATAAGAATAAAACACAACATTAAAGAATTTAACATAAAACATAAAAACATCCCCCCACAATGGTTCCCACTGTGAGGGAAGGCAACAAAGACGCTGCCTGTCTCACTGAGTTACTCCAGCATTTTGTGTCTATCTTCGGTGTAAACCAGCATCTGCAGTTCCTTTCTACACAATATTTGACCATGTGGCAACAGGAAGTCCTTAATTAATGGAATCATAATTAACATGAGGTTTGTTAGAAACCAATCACCGCAGCGCCAAGTGCTCCACAGACCACTGCCTGAAATCCAATCATCTTTGCTTCATCAATTATCTCCATCCTGAGGTTGTAGAAACAAAGAACTGCAGAGGCTGGTTTACAAAAGAAGAAACAGAGTGCTGGAGTAGCTCAGCGCGTCAGGCAGAATCTCTGGATAACATGGATAGGCAATATTTTGTGTCTTCTCTGAAGAGTCCCAACATGAAAGATTGCCTATGTGTATTCTCCTGAGACACTGCCAGACCCACTGCGCTACTCCACCACTCCATGTCTTCAATCATAAGGATATTTGCCGATCACTTTACTTTGTTCAGTTCCATTTGCAACACCTCACATAATGAAGCGGTCCATTTCTATATTCAATATTATGTGGACAGCATTCAAGCTTGGGCTGATAGGTAACATTCATTCCACACAAGTACTGGATAGTGCAAATCTCCCATAAGAGTTTAACCACTTGAACAAGGAGGTGATTTATGTTCATACCTTTTCCCTTGTCATTCAGAGATTAATGTTTTTGTCTGTGCAATGGTGTGCACAGGGAGAGCTCTCTAAATGACAGTGCCAACCTGAAAACAAGAACTTTATGATCCTAAGCAATTGTTCTCCCAGAGTCACTATAACACTAAACAGCAATTGTAACTGCTTGTATTTCCATTCTCAAAACAATGATTGAGAAATGATCATATTGCAGCAATTTATTTTATTTATTCACTTGCAAGATGTGTGCATTTCTGGCTAGGCCAGCATTTACTGCTCATTGTCAGCAAAGTGAATGGTTATTCACCCATTCCAGAGAGCTATTAGGAGTCAACCAAGGTTCCTGTGGGGCGGCATCAGATTTTTGTCCCTTTGGCATTTCATAGGAACCTGTGCATGTTTGTGTCAGTCTAGTAGCTTCAAAGCCACCACTACTGCTGCTGGAATTTTACTTGATTGCTTGACTTTGCCTTTGCCACTGTGGTGTGAATATAATAGATGAGAAAGAAGATCTATCCATACTTGGATCATTGGAGTACAGTGGATAGGACAAAGAAAGGTCCATCATGCCGTGATCAAGGAGATTGCTTCAACTAAAGCTATCACTTCAGCTATGTCATTCACAAATGAAATTGCAGATGGATATGTTGAAAGGGCAAATATTAGAAGGCAAATAGCAACTGGACCTGGATGAGAGAAGAGCATCTGAAATGTCCCCCCTTGAGAAAACGTTCCGCTGCCTCTCCAGGAGCTGGCCCAAAAGGTTAAGGCACGAGGTATTTGAGGTGTATTGGCTGGCTGGATCCAAAATTGCCTGGGTGAAAGGAGGCAGAGTTGTGGTGGATCAGTGTTTTTCTGATTAGAATTCTGTAACAAGTGCTGTACCAGAAGGATTAAGCCTCTGTCCCACTTGCATGTCCTTGGCATGCTAATTACGCGACCTCGTGGTCGCGTTGAGGCACGACGGACCCGCGAGAGTCGCGCGTGTCTTCATCCGCCCGCACAGCTGTCTGGAGCGCGTGACATCATTTGAAGATGGACACAAAATTGCAGGAGTAACTCAGCGGGACCGGCAGCATATCTGGAGAGAAGCAATGGGTGATGTTTCAGGTCGAGACTCTTCTTCAGTCTGAAAGAAGGGTCTTGACCCGAAACGTCATCCATTCCTTCTCTCCAGAGATGCTGCCGGTCCCGTTGAGTTACTCCAGCATTTTGTGTCTATCTTCAATTTTCTTGGCCCCGCTCTGGGAGTAGGTGGGGGCGGGGCGGATCCGGATCCACAACGGCAGTGAGCCCCAGGTCGAGCTCGGCGATCGTTTGTCTGCTTCTGCTGCTGTTGGAGGTGAGACGTTGCGTCGTGCCAGGGTCCTGGGCCTGTCCCACTTTGGCCGTTAGTTACGCGACAGGCTGGTGGCACGCAAAGATTTAGTTCAGTACAAAATCCCGGAGCGCTGCGCGATACCGCGCACAACTCCATACCCCTCCGCGCGTCTCAGTGGGACCGGCCCTGCGCGGCCGCAAGATGCCCGTGCGCCTCAACGCGACGACGAGGTCACGTAATTTGCGTGCCAAGGACATGTAAGTGGGACAGGGCCTTTAGTGTTGGGCCTTTTGCTGTTTGTAATATGTATAAATGACTTAGTTGAGAATATTTGTAGTTGACACAAAAAATGGTGGAGTCGTAGATGGACACTGATCATCCGGAAAATGGGATGGAGCAGTGGCAGATTGCTTCAACTAAAGCAATCACTTCAGCTATGTCATTCACTATGGAGTTTAATCCAGGCAAATGTGAAGGGAAACACTTTGGAAAGTCAAATTCCTGCAGGACATACAGACTAAATGGCAAGAGCCTTAAGAGTGTTGATGAGAGATAGTTTAAGGTGAAAGTGAATGACTCTCTGCAAGGTGCAACATGAGTGAATAGTGTGGTGAAAAAAGGCATTTGGTATGCTTGCATCATAGGCTGAGGTATTGAGTCAAATAGTTGGGATGATTTATTGTGTTTGTATAAAATGTTTAAACCAGAACAGGCCAGAACAGTCTGAGACTCAATGGCACAAGTTTAAGGTAAGTGGGGAGAAATTTAAAGGGGATCTGTGAGGCATTTTTTCATAGAAAGGATGGTAAGTATCTGAAATGAGCAGCCAGAGTAGGTATTGGAAGCAGATACATTACAATGTTTAGCGTGTATTTGGGCAAGTACTTGGTTATGAAAGATGTTGAGGAATATGGACCTAATGTGAGTAAATGGGATTAGTGTCATGGTCGGCATGGATGAGATGGACTGAAAGGGCTCATTTGTAGGATGGACCTGTCTGTATCTCTATGACTCCAAGGAGCAACTTACAGGTGAGTTGGAGAGGCAGACCAGGTCAATAATTGTAGCCCAGTGGATTTATTTACCCAGTTTAATGAGAAACCAGGTTCAAGGATGGCTTCTTCCCAATCAGCCTTTAGCCTCCTGAACGCAACACGGTACTAACCTCAGCAACTATGAATTTCTATAGACTGATAAACTCTCAAGGTTCAGTCAATGACAACATTCAAGACAGACATCACAGGATTCTACGATACTAAGCACATCAAGGAATCTGAGATTAATGCAAGAAAGTGGCAGTGAAGTCAAAGATAAGCCGTGGTCTTATTGAATGATAGAACAGGCTCAAGAGGCTCAGTATGTCTTATTCAAACTCCTGTCTCCAGGTCAATACCGAGTACGTGCTACTAATGAAATACAAGACCAATAACTTAGCCAGAGTGAATGGCATTCATAGTATCAGACATGGGGAATATTTAGAATTGAGAACGTAGAACATAGAAAAAGTACAGCAAAGCAATAGTTCCTTTGACCCACAATGTCTGTGCCCAACATAATGCCAACATGAACTAACCTCATCTGCCTACGCATAATCCATATTCCTCTATTTTCTGCCTTTCAATATGCGTATGTAAAAGCCTCTTAAATGCCTTCACCATCATACCGAGCAGAGTATACCAGGCATCCACCACACTCTGTGTAAACAAAAGATGCCCCGCTCATCTCCTTTAAACTTTGCCCCTCCCACTTTAACATTATGCCCTCTTGTCTTTGAAGAGCTATGTTCTCTTGCCTTTCTTATTGCCAGTGAAGGTAATCAGGGAAACGCTGAAGAAGTCCCTTGGTGGAGAATGGGAGAAGTTATTGTTTGGTTATTGTAGATGGTTTATATGCAACCAATAATATAGTTACCTCACTCCCATTAACCCCGCCTAGTTAACATCAAAGACAAGCTGCTCGGGCTTTCTGCAAGAGGACGCCATGGCCAGAGAGATTAAGCACAAAAAACACAAATCAAAAAAAAGAAATAAAACCCGATAGACAGGAGACGCAAGTGTCTTCCAGCTTCGACACCTTTCAGGACGGGCCGTCCGCAGCGCCAAGCTTCTGATGGAACAGGCGCGACTATCCAACTCTGATTTGTATTTGGATCTCCTGAACCTCAGGAATGTTTCCAGGGATCCGGCCATGGGGTCACCTGCTCAGCGTCTGATGTCCAGAACTACCAGATCTACCATCCCGATTGCCCAGCGCCAGCTGAAACCTCGGGTGCTGGAGCCCGCCTCCGTGCAGAGGCGAATTCAAGAGAAACATGACAGCCAGCGGCGTTCCCACGATCGGTCGTGCAGACCACTCGATCCTCTGTTGCCCGGACAGGTTGTTCGGTTGCAGACCGCCAGTGGTCACTACCGTCTGGCCACCGTGGTTGGGGTGGCCGACTCACCTCGTTCGTATCTGGTCGACTGTGAGGGTACCATCTACCGAAGAAGCCGACAACACCTGCTTGCGGTTAATGAGCCACAGCCGCAGCCCCCGGGGCCCTATGCCCCGCCACTCTCCTACCAGCAGCCGGCTGCCGTCCCGGCTGGTGTTCCCTGCATGCCTCGGTCCCCGTCGCGGGCGCCTGGTTCCCCTCTGCGCAGGTCCCCTGTTACCGGTCGCGGTTCTCCCTCTCCTGTTTCTCCCACCCCAATGCCCTTCCCTGGTTCCCCAGCTGCCTCGCGTCCTCCTGTTTCTTCTGCTCCTTCGGGGGAAGGGGGAGACATCCGTACGCGCTCGGGCCGGATCAGCAAGCCACCTGTTCGCTACGGCAATTTTGTTTAATTCTGCTGTTTAATTCTGTTGTCGTGACAACAATCTGTTTTTTGATTTCTAAGGGGAAGGATGTAGATGGTTTATATGCAACCAATAATATAGTTACCTCACTCCCATTAACCCCGCCTAGTTAACATCAATCATAACGCCTTCCCCTTCCTGGGCGCAGCGGTAGAAGAATGTAGCCAGTGCTTGAAGATGTATGTAATACCCTGTGCTATCATTAAAAGATGTTGCACACTTTAAGTGCTTGTAAAGTGTTTATTTACAGTTATGTTGCTCTTCAGAATAAATATAGAGTAATGGACAAAGCTCACACGAGAACACAAGGTCCAGTGGAACTTAATGTTGCCCATTTTTTTGACAATTAAGAGTTAAGCTTGTTTTTTCACCAAATATCCACAATAACATGTAATATCAAGGAACTGCAGATGCTCATTTATACCAACGATAGTCACAAAATGCTGGAGTAACTCAGCAGGTCAGGCAGCATCTCTGGAGAAAATGGATAGATGACATTTTTGGTTCTAATGAAGTGCCCTGACCCAAAACATCATAATTTCTCCGGAGATGCTGCCTGACCCACTGAACTACTCCAGCATTTAGTGTCTGCACACCAGTACATACTTTGGACTTTAGGAAGTGAAGATGTCAAGAAGCATTGAACATTTTCTCTCCCTAAAATTAATTAATTAACTTTTGTGATCGTTGAAGTACTCAAATTGATACTGTAGCCTGATTTGAACTATTTTTATTATTACCTTTTGTGAATTGGTTCATTGTTATATTTGAGACAGCTCCTTTTATACCTAGTGCTTTCATATAAATCATCTCTTGTGAAAGACGATCAAATTTTGTCTGAAGAGAGAGATAACTGATTACAACTGTATTAACATCCTTTACAAATGTTATTGTATCCTCACACAGCAAGTTAGGCTTATAATTGCAATAAACGTAGTATATAGTCATTGTATTTTCTCTTATGCATTTATATTCTTGCTGGATCCTATGAAATTAATAAATTAGAAAACTGCAGAACTATGTTTGTATTTCATTTTTCAATTTATTCCTTTGCTTATTTTCTCTTATTTCTCCAACTGCTGGAAACTAAAGTAATTGTTACCTCAACAATGTTGGGCTGCACCCTGTGACTGACACTATTCTCCCCTGCACCTTTCTCCCATTTCTGTATCCTTTCCAAATTGAACACTCGGACACAGACTGTACCTGGAGAAATATCTTCAGGAATGACCATTGACTGGAGTAGTGAACCCTACAGGGTAGCAGAATACCTTGACTCCTTTCTCAATTCACTGGCACAGCATCATGCTTCCTCTGTTGAAGATAGGTAACATGGCACATGAAGTGTTCTTCCCGACAATGCCTCTGATACCATACCCTGTTCCATGGACATTGAAATCCTATGCATTTGGGTTAGGGTTTAGGGTTACAGTTTAGGGTTAGGCATAAAAATGTCTTGTTTTTTTCTCACTCTTCTAATTCTGATGAAAGGTCCCTGACCTGAAACATTAACTCCATCTCTCTCCATAGATGTTGCCCGACTTGATCAGTTCTTCCACCCTTGTCTGTTTCAGAATTACAGCCTTAAAAGTTGCTTTTCTCCAACTATTTTTGTTTGGCTTTTTCATGGCATGTTTTCCGACGCTTCAGCCTGCACTTTATTGGCACAGAGTTATAGCTGTCAATAGTCTTGCACAATAAGGGTACAGGAGCATAATGGTTACATTACTGGACTTGCATTCAAAAAACCTGAATCGTTGACTTAGACACTGACTTTGAATCGCACTCGAACAGTTGGGGAATTTAGATTTAAGTAATTGAATAAATCTGGAATTAAACATAAAGCTAGTATCAGTAATGGTCACCATGAAACTACCAGATTGTCATAAAAATCCATCTGATTTTCTCATATCCTTTACGTTTGAAATCTGTTATTCTTAGTTGTCTCAGCTGCATGTGCCTTCAGGCCAACCAATGTGGTCAAACCTGAACAAGTCACCTCATTCAAAACAATATAGGGATGACATTCTCAGCAAACTGCACACTCCATCTGATCTTCCATTACTTTTACTTCAATTATCTTGAGTCCTATTTGAGCCACCTTTATCTTCATCTTTAAATTTTAATTCTTAAAGACCAGCATCTGCAAGCCTTTTTCTTGCATTCTCACAACTTGTAACTCCCAGATTAATTTATAGACCATGGGATTTGAAGACTAATATAGAATATGGATTTTGAAAGCCTGCAAAACAAAAAGGGTCTTTACTTGAAGACTGATGAGAATATGGAACTCAGTGCCACGGGGCGTGATGGAATAATTAGCATCGATACACTTAAAGAGGTGTTTTGGTTAAACGTATATTGGACAAGAGAATAGATGACCTCCGCTGATTAATTTAAATGAGGAAAGATAGGAGACTTTAGTAATACATAAAAGATGGAATAAATTGGTTGGGCTGGATGGCCTATTTCTGTGCTGTTTCAATGCAATCCTACGGCTTTTTAATGTATCCCATGTTGCTCTGAAACATTCAAAGTTTGTAATAATAATTTAATAGAGTTGAGGCAAGATCAGCCGCTATCAAATTAAATGGTAATTCTCATTCAACTGAAGCACCTGCTCCTCTCCAATTATTGGGCCAAACCTTTTCATGAAATACAAGCATTTTTTTCTATAATGAAGACAATTGTACTATAATGATCTAGCAATATGTTTATAATCATTTGGTCATTAAGTGGCCCCAGAAGTACTTAATACTTGTTTCTTTGTTTCAAGGCAATATATTAATCCACTTCTGATTTCACTTACCGATCTGTTACAAATGCTTTAATTTATATGTTGCTTAACTAACTCCAGTTTTTCATATCATGTTTCTTAGTCATGTCTTTCATTTTTCCTTCAGCTTCTTCTTAACCATTACTCTTTAACCATTTGGATCCATGATTTGACGTGAAAATTCTACTTTTCAAAGCATTTAATTTCTGTTTGGTTGCTTTTTTTCCCTTTCAATGCTGGTTATCGATTTATCTTTCAACTGTTTTTTTTTTAAGTAATTGCATCATAATTGGATTTCTGATTCAAGGGACCTTGAGGTCTCAAATAAATTTCTTGCATGGATTTAACATCATGCTTTCAGATTAATTGCGGTTAATGTGATGAATCAGGCATCGAAAAGCCTTCTGATATTTGTGGATTTGTTAAAACTGCACAATAGCATTTTCTGCCTGGTATTATCTGTGACTCACGGACAGAAATTGATCTTTATCAAACCAGATTAGAAGTCATGAGAGTGCAAGATATGGCATGTGTTTGATGTATTTTGAATTGACTCTTAATTTATTTTAAAGCATGCACATAGAATGTAATATTTTGAAGAACATCTTCAGTTTCCTTTCATAACAGATCTTGTCTATCAATTCTATGTCTATGAAGTGATTTCTGCTGGACCAAATTGGTGCTATTTACCAGGTTATTATTACTCCGTGAATCTGCCAATTGGAACTGTTAAAAGTACACCACCAATATTTTAATAGAACTCACATTGAAAATAATGTGTTGCTGAATTCAAATTATGTTTCCTAATTTACGCTAAGGGAATTGATATGGTAATAGCGCTGATCACTTACAAATAATATCATTTGTAAATATGATAATTACATATCACATAAATATGAAGAGCTAGGCAGGCCCTGATTTAAGTAGAGACATGAAACTGCAGATGCTGGTTTACATAAAAAAGACACAAAGTGCTGGAATAACTTAACAGGTCAGGCAGCATCTCTGGAGAACATCGATAGGTGACTTTTCAGTCCGCGATCCTTCTTCAGTCTGAAGAAGAGTCCGAATCTGAAACGTTACCTATCCATTTTTTCCATAGATGGTGCCTGACCCGCTGAGTTCTGCAGCTATTTGTACCTGCTTTAAGTAAGTTGGCATCCAAAGTCTAATAGAATGTTTACACACATGTTAATTCGATCTATTTACTGCTTATTTGGAGTTTTTGTATCTACAAATGTAGAGCTCTGAGAGGAAGAATAATGTGTTAATAGTCAGTTACACTCCAAACATGTATATTAATTAAGAAAGAGCTACAAATAAGGACAAATATGAGTTTAAGCCATGGATAACAGCCATGGTACTGTAGTATGATGTTATTGTGATTGATTCAATATCCTCTATAAGTTTAAATACAAATTCAAAGCTGTAGTCTGGTGCTGAAGGGGAGATGCAATCTTGTAGATCACTTTCTGTTAAATTGTTCGTTCAAGGCTCCATCTGGTCTCTCACTAAAATGTAAAAGTCTTGATGACAGCACAGTGAAGAAGAAAAGGGGAGTCCTCCTGGCCAATATTTATCCTCTAGTCAACATCAGTAAAACAGAAGATCTGGCCAATTACATCATTACTGTTGTTGACTTTTCACTGCACAAATTGATTGCTGCTTTTCGTACATCAGAACAGTGACTGCTCTTCAAATTATGGCCATAAATCAATTGGAACTCTCTGAGATTGCAAGAAGCATGATATAAGTTCTCCTTTTTTGCAAATTGTGTGGAGAAATCGGATAATATGGGTGTATTCAGACAAAACAAATACTATGGGACACTTAACATTCACATAGCAAATAATTGCTTCATGTTATGCAGTTGGTTT
Source organism: Okamejei kenojei (assembly GCA_035221665.1). Lineage (NCBI taxonomy): Eukaryota > Metazoa > Chordata > Chondrichthyes > Rajiformes > Rajidae > Okamejei > Okamejei kenojei. Next base: position 42,321,411 of record CM069146.1, read on the forward strand.
CCTAACTCAGTTTGTGATAGAAAGACCAATTGCGAAAAAAATGGAATTGTTCGTGAAAAAAATAATTCTACTTAAAATGCAGAGTTTCATTTTTGTATCCTGTGCTTTTTTCACTTATTCAATAGAAAATAGGCAATAGGAGCAGGAGTAGGCCATTCAGCCCTTCGAGCCAGCACCGCCATTCATTGTGATCATGGCTGATCATCCCAAATCAGTACCCCGTTCCTGCCGTCTCCCCATATCCCCTGACTCCGCTATTTTTAAGAGCCCTATCTAGCTCTCTCTTGAAAGCATCCAGAGAACCTGCCTCCACCGCCCTCTGAGGCAGAGAATTCCACAAACATTCATTTTCCAAGACATGGTGATTTTGACAAAGTCACAGTTTATTACCCAAGAATTACAGAGTGGTGAGCTGCCTTCTTGAACTGCTACAGTCATTTTGGTGAACGTACTCTCAAAGTGATTTTGGGTAGGAAAAGCCACACAGCTGTGCACACTGCCTCGTAGCACTAGATACACTAGTTCCTGAGATCCTGACCTCTGGTGCTATCTGTGAGGAGTTTGCACGTTCTTCCTGTGACCACATGCAGGGGCTGGCATTGAGGTGGTGCAGACATATAAATACCTTATCGTGCACCTGGATAACAAACTGGGCTGGTCTGTCAACTCTGACGTCCGCTACAAAAAAGGCCAGAGAAGACTCTTTTTACTCAGAAGGCACAAATCCTTCAATGTGCGTGATGATATGCTGCACATGTTTTACAACACTGTGGTTGCAAGTGTGATTTTCTACGCTGTTGTCTGCTGGGGCAACAGCATTAGTGCAAAAAACAACAAGAAGCTGGACAAACTGGTTAAACGAGCTAGCTCAGTGCTGGAGGGGAGAGTGGACTCTGGGATGGATGTGCTTGAGAGGCGTATGCGGAGCAAGGTGCAGGTCATCCTGAAAAGCCCCGGGCATCACCTCCATGCAATTCAGGTGAGTCAAAAGTGCACTCGGAACAACAACCAGCTCCTCTCCCTGCCCTGTCGAACGGAGCGGTTCAGGAGATCCTTCACCCCTGCAGCCATTAGATTTTATAATACTGACTGCTAGGCTGTAGGGGGATGCATTTTTGCATATTTTAATTATTAATTGTTAATTATTGGTCTCAGGTAGTCCAAATACAAATACATTGTATTTTATGTATTTTCTGTCTGCGTTCATTTTGAATGTGTGGGTTTGTTGATTGGAGGCTTCTGGACATCTGAATTTCCTTGAAGGGATCAATAAAGTATTTATTATTATGTTCCAGTTTATCCCCACATCCCAAAGATGCACAGATTTGTAGGCTAAATGACTGCTGTAAATTTGCCCTTTGTGTGTAGTGGAGTGGTAGGATCTGAGGAGAATTGATAACAACATGGAGGGAATAACGTTGGATTAAATGAGTGTAGGATTAGTGTAAATTAGTTGATGGTTGGCGTCGAATTGGTGGTCCAAAGGGCCTGATTCCATGCAGTGTCTCTCTATTTAGACTCCGTGATGATGAAGGAACAGTGACACATTTTCAGATTATGGTAATTTGCAGTTTACTGGTAATGGGACAACATGTACATAATGGTACTCCTATGCACCAAAGCCCTTGTCCTTTTTGGTGATAAACATCGTGGGTTTGTGCGGTGCTGTTGGAATCACCTAGGCAAGTATCAGCAGTGTATTTTGTAGATAGTCCACACTGCAGCTACTGTGAGTGTGTGGCGGAGAGAATGACTTTGATTGCAGAAAATTATTGAGGTTTCCTGCATCATTTTGACATTTTGTTGATTCAGAATCCCAGCTTTGTTATTGATACAGCAGAGTGTCTTAACGCTGCTTGAGATGTCTAAAAAATGGCCCCATTAAATTAACAGCTCATAAAAAGGTTGTGGGTCTACTAAATTGATATTTTATTGCACCTGACAAATGGTGCAACACATACAAATTTCTATTTCTCATGTTATTGAACCACGCAAATCAATTCTTAGCCAGTATTTGATAGGATATTGAAAACTATCAGTCAATGTCGGAAAGCCTAATTTCATAGGACTGCAGAAACAAGCAACAAAGTTGTTCGACACTGCTGCTAATTTCTTGTCGTAGAGCAGAGGGAGCATTAAAGTGCCGAAGAAATACATTGCAAATTATTTTTGCTTTGAAAGCATATGCAAATTTCAATGCACACTACCAATAACTTAGATGACAGTTTATATATTTTGATAAGTGTGCAGTGTGAATGCTCGAAGGCCTGAACATTTTCACCGTAATTCCAGAATGATTCCAATGATCATGAAGAGCAACATCTCATGTCAAGGCAACTTACATAAACCACAAAACATAAAGCAGAGAAAAATACAGAATAGGACAGGCTCTTCAGCCCACAATGTCTGTGCCGAATGTAATACCAAGATGAATTAATCACGTCAGCCTTCACATGATCTATAGCCCTTCATTCCCAGCATGTCCACGTATAAAACAAATATGGGACTAGGGGAGAATAAGTGTTCGGCACAGACTAGAAGGGCCGAGATGGCCTGTTTCCGTGCTGTAATTGTTATATGGTTATATGCTTGTGAAACCACTCTATGAATTTCTGCAGAACATATGGGTGTATTTATGATTGTTGGAATTTTATTTTGTATTCCTGTGGCTGCTACAAACAAGCATGTATTGGCATTTCTATTAGTCTTACCATGTGGAAACAGGCTCTTCAGCCCAACTTGCCCACACTGGCAAACATGTCCCATTTACACTAGTCCCATTGCCTACATTTGACCTATATCCTTCTAAACCTGTCCTATCCATGTGCCTGTCTAAGTATTTCTTAAACATTGCGATAATGAAGGAATGATAATATCTGTTTGTCAGGATATGTGAGAGCAAATTGGATTAGAAAGGTATAGCCCTAGCCTGGCACTCATGCCTAAGTAAGTTAGTATCATGCAATTCAGTGTTTTCTGTTAGGGGACACAACCCACAGGTGGGTCTTCTAAAGTTAACTAATTGGTCGCTGTCACTGCTTCATCAATTAACCGTCGTCCACAGACAAGAGAACTTGTTATCACAACTGGATGAAACATTTGGTTAAAGTGGGCCACCTGAACAAAATGTTTGAAAGCCACTAGTGTATCACATAGAAGGTGCCCATCACTGCCACAGGCAGCTGACTGGGTGGATTAGGTTACAATCGAGAAAGGCTGTTTTGCTCAGGATAGAGCTCAGTCATTTGGTGTTGTTGTTGTCACACTCATTCAGGGTGATGGAGTTATAGAGCCATAGATTCACACAGCACAGTAACAGGCTCCTGATTCTCCTATCCTAGTGAAAAGTATCTGCATTTACCTTTTCTATTTCCCTTGTGATTTTATGTATCTCTATAAGATCATCTCTCACCCTCCTGTGCTCCAAGGAATAAACTCCTAGCATGCCCAACCCCACTTTATCACATACCCCAAGTCCTGGCCACATCCTCGTGACTCTTCTCTGTAATCTTTCCAGCTGAATGGCATTTATCTTCCAGCAGGGTATCCAAAGCTGAATATAATATGTCAAGTGTGGCCTCACCACATCTTGTAAACTGTCACATAACATTCCAGCTTCTGTACTCGGTTCCCAGACTGATGAAGGCCAGCATGTCAAAAGCTTTCTTTACCACTTCCAGAGAGCCATGTACTAGTACACCTAGATCCCTCTACCCTTCAACACACCCCAGGGCCTTCTTGTTACTTTGATGGTCCAGCCCTGGTTTGACTCCCAAATTATAACCATATAACCATATAACAATTAGAGCACGGAAACAGGCCCTCTCGGCCCTTCCAGTCCGTGCCGACCATTTGTTTTCCCCTAGTCCCATCTACCTGCACTCAGACCATACCCCTCCATTCCCTTCACGTCCATATACCTATCCACTTTACTCTTAAATGTTAAAATCGATCCTGCCTCCACCACTTCTACTGGAAGCTGATTCCACACAGCCACCACCCTCTGAGTAAAGAAGTTCCCCCTCACGTTACCCCGAAACCTCTGTCCCTTAATTCTCATGTCATGCCCTCTTGTTTGAAACTTCCCTACCCTCAATGGGAAAAACGTATCCACGTCAACTCTGTCTATCCCTTTCATCATTTTAAAGACCTCAATCAAGTCCCCCCTTAACCTTCTGCGCTCCAAAGAATAAAGACCTAACTTGTTCAACCTTTCTCAGTAACATAGTTGCTGGAACCCTGGCAACATTTCAATTCAATACCTTCAACTTATATTCATTAAACTCCATTAACCATTCCTCTGCCAACTTGGCCAACTGATCCTGCTGTGATTTTTGATCACCATCTTCACTATCTACAGTACACTTTAGTATCATTTACTAATCATGCCTTATATATTTTCATTCAAAATGTTGATATAAACCTCAAACAGTAATGGGCCCAACCCTTATCCCTGAGGCTCACCACTAGTCACAGGCCTTCAATCAGAAAAGTAACCTTCCCCCATCATCCTTTTCTCCCCATCATGAAGCTTATGCCCCTGTCCCACTTAGGAAACCTGAACGGAAACCTCTGGGGACTTTGCGCCCCACCCAAGGTTTCCGTGCGGTTCCCGGAGGTTTTTGTCAGTCTCCCTAATGGTCGAAAGTGGTTTCCGCTTCTTCTATGTTCCGGCGATTATTTCAAAAAATTCAAAACCGGCCGCAACTAAAAATAGGTTGCTGTTTTAAAAATCGGTCATTTTTTTAGTCGAAGCCGGTTGCGATGCTAGCTGAAGGTGGTTGCAGGTAGTGGAAGGTAAGATCTTTTTTTCACCCAGTTTTATTCCACCAGGGAGGTCTTACCCTGGAAATAATAATAATCTATCCAGTTAGTTAGCTCGCCCTGGATTCTATTCAATCTAACCTCCAAAGCAACTTGCCATGTGGAACCTTATCAAAGGCCTTTCTGAAATCCATATAGATTAAATCACCGGCCCTGACATCATCAACCTTCTTGGTTACTTCTTCAAAAATGTTAGTCAAATTTGTGATACATGATCTCCCACACTCAAAATCATTGTAACTCCAGTCTTATCAAATGCATGTATATCTTATCACTCAGAATCCTTTTTAGTAACTTTACCACCACAGATGTTAGGTCTACTGGCCTATAGTTCCCAGATTTTTCTTTGCCATTTTTCTTAAATAGAGGCACAACATTAGCCACCCTCCGGTCTTCCGGCACCCCACCCGTGTCTAACGATGATGCATATAACTCAGCCAGCGCTTCTGCAATTTCTTCTCTAGCTTCTCATGGTGTCCTTGGATATATCAGATGAGGCCAGGGAGATTTATCTACCCTCACACATCTTTGGACATCCAGCACCTCCTCAACCATAATAGGACAGTTCTCGATACATTCCTATTAACCTTTGCGAGTTCTCTCCTTTTAATGTGTTTCTTCGCAGTAAATGCAGAGAAGAAATATTAATTGAGGACCTTGCCCAGCCTCTGTAGCTCCACAAATAGATGACCACCTTAATTTCTGAGAAGCTCTCTCTAGTTACCTTTTTTCCCTATACAGTATATATGTATAAAATCTCTTTGGATTCTCTTTAATTTTACCTGTCAGACGTTTTGCCACTTTTGCCCTCCTGTTTTCCTTCTTAAGTATGCTCCTCAGCTCCATTTATCCTCCATGGATACACATGACCCTACCTGCCTTTACCTGAATCATGTCTTGTTGTTCTTCTTAACCAGCCATGCCTCTTTCTTTTTTCCTGATGATTTGTGCATTCTAAGCCATTCTAATCTTTTAGGAGTTGGAAAGTGATCTGTTCCCCATTGAAAACCTGACTTGCAACTGCTCTTGAAGCCTCATTGTTCATATGGTTCATCTCGTTATATTTCTGGTCAGCTTTGATATTGATTGTGGGGAATTTGATTACCTTAATGCTATTTAATGCCACAGAGATAAGGTTAGCCTTTCTCCTATTGGAGTTTGTTATTGTCTGGAACAGATGTGGCCGGAATGTTTCTGATCACCCCAAAACAGTGTTGCTTGAGTCACATATATGGTGTCACAAATAGAACTGAAAATGGATAAACATCCCCACTTCTGTCAGAGTGGAGAGAAGGTCACTGATGAAGCAGTAAAGTTAGTTAGTTGTGAGTCATGACAAACTTCTGCAGCACTTTCCTGGGGTGGATATCATTCATCTTCAACCTGCATAGCTACATTCGATTGTTCCAATGATTAATTGAACAAATATAAAATTTTCTCCAGACTGTCATTGACTCCAATTTTATACACACGCCTTGATATCAAACTTGCTCAAATTCTGTCTCAATACGAAAAGCTGATATACTAATCCATCCTCTACAACTCAGTCTTTTTGTCGATGCTTGAGCCAATGCTATAATGATGTCTAGGAATGTGTAGGAAGGAACTGCAGATGTCGATTTAAAATAAAGAAAATGCTGGAGTAACTCAGCGGGACAGACAGCATCCCTGGAGAGAAGGAATGGGTGACGTTTTGGTTCGAGACCCTTCTTCAATGTGCTGAAGAAGGGTCTTGATCCAAAATATCACCCATTCCTTCTCTCCAGAGATGATGCCCGTCCCACTAAGTTACTCCAGCATTTTGTGTCTATTTATAATGATGTCTGCTGAGAATATCTCACAAAGCCATACAGAGTATCAGTGCACAGTTTATTGGTGACTGTGTGAAGTTAGCAAGGATTATTGACAATGCCAGATATCATTGTTCAGATTAGAATGAAGGGGCTCATATTTGGCTGGATTATAATTCCCCTTTCTGTTCCCACATCATCCGACGGGTGCCGTAACCGTACTGGAACAATGTGGACAAAAGAACAGCTAATTCTGGAAAATGAGCCTTCAGAGGCACAGAGAAGATATTTACTGGATTCATAGATTTGGCTGAATTCATTGTTGCATCTCTTTCTTAATATTATCAAAGTGAATGATGAAAGTGAACTGCAGTGGAAGGTGCTTCTCATAAGGCCAGAATGGGTCACTCATTAGCAAGACCTTGTTCCTTGCACTGGCTTCAGTCAACGTCAAGCAAAGTGGATGTTATGGAGGCTCTTGCTCCAGTGGGTTGTTTAATAGTTCACCTCTGTTGATTGCTGCAGTGTTGGAGAGCCTTGTTCCAATCCATAGGCTGCACATTGCTGATTGCTGTGGTTGTGTGTGAGTCAAAAGATTTTCATTAATCACTCTCTGCTGCCAGCAAGCGAGGCAGTCTCTTGGATGTTCAAAGTCAGATTGCCTTGTCTTTTGGGAAAGCCCTGTGATTTGAGAGGACATTCCATCGGAATGAAGTCCACCCAACAACCTCAATTTGTGGGTGAGGTTTGGCACGTCAGTGATTTATGTAGTCATAGAACACAAGATTAAGGAAGTAATATTACATTTGCATTAATCAATAATTAAGCCACATTCTGAGTACTTTGTGCATTTTTGCATGTTCCATTAGAGAAATGATGTTAAATCCACAAAGAGCATGGAAGGTAGATCCTCCAAGATACCAGATTTGTCTAGTTGTGAAGTGAAATTTGAGATATTGGCAATATTTCAGGGAGCATGAGTAAATGAGAAATTTAATAAAGATTTGAAAATTAATGTTAGATTTGATAATCAAGGGTGGAACTTACATCCATTGTGAAGTGCTTTGTGAGGTTGGTTGTGAAGCGCACCAACTCCTGCCTTGATAAGGATCTAGACCCACTGCAGTTAGCCTTTTGCCACAACAGATTGACAGCAGACACAATCCCGCTGGCTCTCCACTCACTTGGATAACAAGATCCTGTACGTCAGGCTATTCTTCATCATCTACAGTTTGGTGTTCAACACCATAATCCCCTCTAAACTTATCACCAAACTCAGGGAACTGGATCTCTGCTCATCTTTACGCAATTGGATTCTCAACTTCTTAATTGGCTGATCTCGATCAGTGTGAATAGGCAACTACACTCCCTGCTCACTAGCTATCAGCACAAGGGCACTTCAAGGTTGTGTGCTCACCCACTGCTCTGCTCTGTAGCCAGGCACAGCTCCAACACCATCTTTAAATTTGCTGATGATGCTAGGTTGATGGAGGAATAATGGGTAATGATGTCTGTGTACCGGTAGAAGATTGATAATCTGATTAAATGATTTGCAGAACAACAATTTTGCTCTTAATATTAACTAGTCCAAGGAGCTGATCATTGACTTTCGCAAGGAAAAACAGAGGGTTCTTGAATCTGTCTTCATTGATGGAGAGTGTTAACAGAATCAAGTCCCTGGGCATGCTCATCTCTTACACATCACTGAATACTCCATCGAACTGCGACAGCTGTATGTTAGGGAGCAAACCTGCTTAGTTGCATCATGGCCAAGTTTGGTAACTCGAGAACACTTGAATGAAAGAGGCTGCTGAGAGTGGTGGACCTTGCCCAATCCATCACAGGTATTCACCTCCCACCATCACGGGGCTCGATAGGAAATGCTGCCTCAAGAAGGTAACTATTAGGCATGCTGTATTGCTATTCTGTCCACAAACTACTCTGGTTTCAAACCATTCTTCAATATGCAAGCAGTGAATGTTTTTGACTTTTATCCACATTAAAATCAAAAAACTTCTGATGCTGAAAATTTAAACAAAACAAAAACAGAAAATACTGGAATTACTCAGCCAATCAGGACGCATCCGTGAGAAGAGTTGACATTTTAGGTTTGAAATCCTTCGTCAGAACTGAAAGGTTATAACTGGACAGGTATTAACTAAACATGGCTCTAAACTGAAACATTGACTATTTTTTTTTCTTCCCAGCTGCAGCCTAATCAGCAGATTTTTTTTCATGCAATTGTTTATCTATCTGATTGCATCTGATTAGAATTTATTTCTTGCAGATATAAGAAATGCTTACAGCCTTGTGCGAAACTTTGCTATATAGATCAAGCCTAATGGGCCTGTCCCACTTACGTGACTTGCTCGGCGTCTGCCGGTACCCGTTATAGGTCGTTGCAGGTCGCCGAAAATGTTCAACATGTTGAAAATTCAGCGGTGACTAGAAAGACGCTACGACTCTTTGGGCGACTGAGAAGACTACTCACGACCATACAGGTGACACCCTGGCGACATGTCGCGGGGTGAAGCCTGTCCTGGTTCTGGTCGCCGCTGGATTTTCAACTTGTTTAAATTTTCGGTGACCTGCTGCGACTATGACAGGTACCACCAGCAAGTCGATGAAAAAAATTGCATAAGTGGGACAGGCCCATTAGTCTTCGTCTCATTTTAAGTTGCTTTAGTCTCCAACATGAGCTGAGTTGATTGATCTGAGCCTCTAGCCGAATGTGCTCGGGATCTTGGACTAGTCAGGCTAATCAGCTATTGCATATTTGTGGGCATCAGGATTCAGACTCAGGTTTTGTTACGAAATGTTGCTCTCCCTGTAGTTATGTTGGCACACGACACTAGCTTTCCAAGCATATTTGGAAGCGTGATCACGAGAAACTGTTGGCATCTGGGGAACATAACCTAAGGGATTATGTGGAATAATTGGGAATAACCCAATGTCCATTTTGTCAGGTGAACTCTGAGCCACCTGGCCCAATTTTGCACTATAAGCAACTCCTATTTGCACTAAAAACAACTCCTATTTTAATGGAACTAACAGCAGCAACTTCAAATGAGTCAGAATTCTCAAAATAAATTGTGGGAGAATTTACAAATGAAACATTGAGTGAACCATTATTATCTGGAGCAAAGATAGACACAAAATTCTGGAGTAACTCAGTTGGGACAGGCAGTATCTCTGGAGAGTTCAGACTGCAGTCTGAAGAAGGGTCTCGAGCCAAAACGTCACCCGTTCCTTCTCTCCGGAGATGCTGCCTGGCCCGCTGAGTTACTCCAGCATTTTGGTGTAAACCAGCATCTGCAGTTCCTTCCTACACATTATCTGCAGCAAAGTGTCTGAAATTAGAAGATTTAATTTGCTGTCACTTCATACCATTGTTGTTGCACCTTGTGATATTTAATAATTCTGTTCTTCTGTCATACATCCACTTAAGACAGAAGAACAAAATTATTAAATATCACAAGATGCAACAACAATGGTATGCAGTGACAGCAAACGCAATGTCTGAAAGCAAATCGACTATCAACATTGGGAAGAAACGAACACGTTGACGTGCGATAAATACCAACTTCATTAAAAACTGAAGTAAAGCTGATTTTTTTTTATTTCCCAAAATGAGCTTACTTCAGCAGCAATCACTTTTGCCACCATCATGCATTTTGAGCATTATGGACAGTGATCATTAACTCTTCTCATATTAGATCTTCATTATACACTAATTAATGGAGCGTCAGAGAGCTGAAAATACCAGCTTCCTGTTCAGTATTTGCTTCAGCAGCTTTTCACCTGATTGTATCAGAAATATGAGGAAACATTTGCTGAATCATAACCATGGATGAATCAAGGTGTCATTTTATTTATCTGAATTTGCATTCTCGGAAAATTATTTGGTTACTTTGGATAATGGATTTAAATTGCAACTCACCCCAATTTGAGATACTGTAGGACTGCGTTATTGTCAGTACTGACTATTGCTGAGAAAGGAACAGAGAAGATGCTGTATGGTAACTAGATTAATGCATTCTTTACTACCTTAGTGAAAGGTGTGTATCAAAGGAGAGGAAATGCACAGTAATATAACCATTATGCAAGATGAAACAGAACATCAAACAAAGGCACTGTCTATCCATAGCCATTTATTTACTCCAATTACATTCAAAAGTAACACAGGAAATTCTTACCCTTACATTTTCTAAATAAAAACTTAACTGCGGAATGATGTGATAGTTAAGGCTGTGAATTGTTTTCTTTTTCAGTTAATGACACAGAAGGAGAATTTGGTGATTTGAATACCATTAATATCACGGACCATGACACAAGCAAGGTAGTGGTGTCTGACCTGGACACAAACAGCAAGTATATGTTCTACCTGAGAGCTTACACTAAAGCTGGTCTTGGGAGTCTTATTATGGAAGAAGGAACAACGATTACAGAAGGAGGTAGGAAAACTTTGTTTATATATTGGGATCTTACTGCAAAATATGCTTGCTTTGTAATTATATTATTGAAATCTTAAAGATATTTCATCAGACTGCGTTAAACTTTACATATAATTTCTAATGTAGACAAGTATGCTGGAGAAACTCAGCGGGTGAGGCATGGAGCGAAGGAAATGGGCACCGTTTCGGGTCAAGACCCTTCTTCAGACTGATGTGAGGGTGGGGGGGGGGAGAAGAAAGGAAGAGGTGGTAAACAATGGGCTGAGGGAGTGCTGGGAAGGAGAGGAGAAAGCAGGGACTGCCTGAAATTAGAGAAGACAATGTTCTTACCCCTGGGGTGCAAACTGCCCAAGCGAAATATGAGGTGCTGCTCCTCCAATTTACGGTGGGCCTCACTCTGGCCATGGAGGAGGCCCAGGACAGAAAGGTCGGATTCGGAATGGGAGGGGGAGTTGAAGTGCTGAGCCACCGGGAGATCAGGTATGTTAATGCGAACCGAGCAGAGGTGTTGGTCTCACCGATGTAGAGCAGCTGACATCTAGAACAGCAGATGCAATAGATGAGGTTGGAGGAAGTGCAGGTGAACCTCTGCTGCACCTGGAAATACTGCTTGGATCCTTGAATGGAGTCAATGGGGAGAGGTAAAGTGACAAGTGTAGCATTTCTTGTGGTTGCAAGGGAAAGTGCCAGGTGGGGGGGAGGGTTGGTTTGGGCGGGAAGGGACAAATTGACCAGGGAGTTACGGAGGAAAGCAGACAGGGGAGGAGATGGGAAGATGTGGCCAGTGGTGGGATCCCGTTGGAGGTGGCAAAAATGTCGGAGGATAATTTGTTGTATGTGACGGCTGGTAGGGTGGAAGGTGAGGACAAGGGCGTTACGAGTGGGGGGATGGGCAGTGAGAGCAGAGTCACGGGGTATCGTAGAGACCCTGGTGAGAGCCTCATCTATAGTAGAAGAGGGGAACCCCCGTTCCCTGAAGAATAATTTCTCACAGCTGGTTATAACAATGTCTTCTCTGTGGCCTGATCAAAAAGGCCTTTTGTTTCATTCATTTTACTTGGCCTACATTTCATTAAAATGGCAAATGAAAATGGATAAATTAGAGACATAGCAATTAATTAAAAATATATAAAACATGACCAGATTATAACTGTCATATGAAACACTAAATTCAAAACTGCAGTTCTGAAAACATATGTAATTCATTCATCTATTCTATTCTTTAGAACAGTTTGGCAGCCATCTATTGCCTCATAAACTTGATGGCAAAATACATTTAGATTGTGGAGTACTAAGTACTTTGTATTATTTTACATAATAGAGGTAGAGTACAAAGTACCAACAGTCCAACCCAACATCAAGTAAATAATGGAGAGGACGTTCATGCATTTAATATTTAAAGGAATGGTAATGATGAAAATAATAGAATTCAACATTGACAAATCGACAGGATAAGGTTTCGACCCTAGGGGCTCAAAAGAAATATGTGAAGAAATTTCACATGTATTAGTCAGAATTTTTCAGAGCTCTCAGAAATTATGTCTTTGGATTAGAAAATTGCAAAAGTAAATTCATTATTTATGAAGGGAAGCAGAAACCTTGTAACCGCAGACCTGAGACCATTTAATACCAACTATGGGAAAGCTACTGTAATCTATCATCGGAGATGGAGTGACTGAGCACTTGACCAGAGAGTCTGCATTGATCTGTGAAGAATAGATCATGTCTGAATCACAGTTTTTTAGACAACAATAAACAGAGTGAATGTCTGAGGATGGAGAAGTGAATGTGGATGTTTTCCGTATCCAGTTTAGAAGACACTTAATAAGATATAGCTCAAGATGTTATCAAATATTTGAGCAGAGAGGATTTTGTGCACCGATTTTATGTGGATCGACAATTGTTTGGTAGACAGGAGGCGCAGAGTAGGGAAAAGGATTTATTCTCTGGGTGCCAGGATGTGATTTTCCCTGGCATTCGACAAGCAGCTTTCACATTATTATAATAATAATGACTTGCATGAAGGTAACGGGAGCTGAATATTCAGGGTGGATACAGCAAAAACAATTTACATGTTGGGGAAATCAAGATCATGATAGCTAAATCTGAAAGTTAGAGCCCGGTTACATAAGAATGAAACCACAAGGACGTTTACAAACAAATGTCTGTTTCTCACATCTCCAGTGGGCAATGAATACTGGAGGTCAAGTGAAGTATTAAAGCACAAATAAAGAGTGTTAATTTGCTGTAAAAATCAACTAATAAGTAATTGATTGAACTTGGGGAGCTGAATTGCCTCCCCAACTTATTAGGATGAAGTGTCTTTCAGAGGAAACAAGATATGATTGACCGATTTGTTTAGTTTAGAGATATAGCATGGAAACTTCGACCCACTGAGTCCACGCTGACCATCGATCACCTGTTCACACCAGTTCTAAGTTATCCCACTTTTGCATCTATTCTCTACCCGCCAGGAGCAATTTCCAGAGGCCAATTAACTTACAAACACGCACGTCTTCATGATGTTGAAGGTAACCAGAGCATCTGTAGGATGCGGTCACAGGGGGAACTTGCAAAATCCATACAGAGAGCACTTAAAGGCAGGATTGAACCCAGGTCTGAGAGGCAGCAGTTTTACCAGAGGAACCACTGTGCCGCCCCAAACACACCGTAACAAAATGTTAATAACAATATATCTGAAATCCAGGGAAGAAAAGTATCAAGAGATGAAAAATGCATAATTTTGAAAGTCACAGCCTTGATTATAAAATGTGCTAAGTAATATATTGAAAACTTTAAAAGTTAGATTTCTATGAAACCACCATTAACTTACAGCAGGTTAATCAGAGTGCGGGCTGGACCGTGCTGGAAATACCAGCAGCTCTGCAGAGAACATTGTGGTTTTCTGTTGTTCCACATTAGTTTGATAACTCTGTGGGCTGCTGGAATTGCCACTAAAAGGACGTTCTTATATAATGATCTGAATGAAACATTCCAGCTCACTGTACAAATGTTCACAACTTTGTTCAATTTGGTTAAGCAGCTTAAGTGATTCAAGCAGGTTCCAGGTACAACACTTGATGTACTGGGTTATTTCAAGTAGCTTGTTCAGCAAAAGCAAGCAAAGTGGGAAAGTTGCATTCATGGCTGTTACAATATTAACTGAAGTGATTTCATTATATATAAAATACTCATATATCTAATTCTGTGGGGTGATCTATGATATTGTTTCCATGCTGCTGCTTCCGTTTATTTTAATGGGAGTTGAGCGCAGTGTTTCATGTTGAACATTTACAATGAACAGGCCATGATTTCTTGGTTCATTTAAGACTGAACATAAAACATTTAATCCAATTTTATCATCTTTATTATAGTTTCGTAAATTCTAATGGCTGTTTCATTCGCCTTTGGCACCTAGAGTTACTGCAGCACCCTGGAATAAATGGCACAGAACATTTCAGATGAGATCTTGGAGTTTAAACCTTTGTTCCAGTTAAATAAGTGTGAAACATAGAAACATAGAAATTAGGTGCAGGAGTAGGCCATTCGGCCCTTCGAGCCTGCACCGCCATTCAATATGATCATGGCTGATCATCCAACTCAGTATCTCGTACCTGCCTTCTCTCCATACCCCCTGATCCCCTTAGCCACAAGGGCCACATCTAACTCCCTCTTCAATATAGCCAATGAACTGGCCTCAACTACCCTCTGTGGCAGAGAGTTCCAGAGACTCACCACTCTCTGTGTGAAAACAGTCTTTCTCATCTTGGTCTTAAAGGGTTTTCCCCCTTATCCTTAAGCTGTGACCCCTTGTCCTGGACTTCCCCAACATCAGGAACAATCTTCCTGCATCTAGCCTGTTCAACCCCTTAAGAATTTTGTAAGTTACTATAAGATCCCCTCTCAATCTCCTATATTTTAGAGAGTATAAACCGAGTCTATCCAGTCTTTCTTCATAAGACAGTCCTGACATCCCAGGAATCAGTCTGGTGAACCTTCTCTGCACTCCCTCTATAGCAATAATGTCCTTCCTCAGATTTGGAGACCAGAACTGTACACAATACTCCAGGTGTGGTCTCACCAAGACCCTATACAACTGAAGTAGAACCTCCCTGCTCCTATACTCAAATCCTTTTGCTATGAAAGCTAACATACCATTCGCTTTCTTCACTGCCTGCTGCATCTGCATGCCTACTTTCAATGACTGGTGTACCATGACACCCAGGTCTCGCTGCATCTCCTAATCGGCCACCATTTAGATAATAGTCTGCTTTCCTGTTTTTGCCACCAAAGTGGATAAACTCACATTTATCCACATTACACTGCATCTGCCAAACATTTGCCCACTCACCCAGCCTATCCAAGAGACCTTGCAGTCTCCTAGCATCCTCCTCACAGCTAACACTGCCCCCCAGCTTAGTGTCATCCGCAAACTTGGAGATATTGCTTTCAATTCCCTCATCCAGATCATTAATATGTATTGTAAATAGCTGGGGTCCCAGCATTGAACCTTGAGGTACCCCACCAGTCACTGCCTGCCATTGTGAAAAGGACCCATTTACTCCTACTCTTTGCTTCCTGTCTGCCAGCCAGTTCTCTAGCCACATCAATACTGAACCCCCAATGCCGTATGCTTTAAGTTTGTATACTAATCTCTTATGTGGGACCTTGTCGAAAGCCTTCTGGAAATCCAGATACACCACATCCACTGGTTCTCCCCTATCTACGCTACTAGTTACATCCTCAAAAAATTCCACAAGATTCGTCAGACATGATTTACCTTTCATAAATCCATGCTGACTTTGTCAAATGGTTTCATCTCTTTCCAAATGTGCTGCTATCCCATCTTTAATAACTGAGTCTAGCAGTTTCCCACTGCCGATGTTAGACTAACTGGTCTGTAATTCCCCGTTTTCTCTCTCCCTCCCTTCTTAAAAAGACGGGTTACGTTTGCTACCCGCCAATCCTCAGGAACTACTCCAGAATCTAAAGAGTTTTGAAAGATTATCAGTAATGCATCCACTATTGCTGGAGCTACTTCCTTAAGTACTCTGGGATGCAGCCTATCTGGCCCTGGGGATTTATCGGCCTTTAATCCATTCAATTTACCCAACACTACTTCCAGAATAACCTGGATTTCACTCAATTCCTCCTTTGACCCGCGGTCCCCTGCTATTTCCGGCAGATTATTTATGTCTTCCTTAGTGAAGACGGAACCAAAGTAGTTATTCAATTGGTCCGCCATATCCTTGTTCCCCATGATCAACTCACCTGTTTCTGACTGCAAGGGACCTACATTTGTTTTAACTAATCTCTTTCTCTTCACATATCTATAAAAACTTTTGCAGTCAGTTTTTATGTTCCCTGCCAGTTTTCTTTCATAATCTATTTTTCCTTTCCTAATTAAGGCCTTTGTCCTCCTCTGCTGGTCTCTGAATTTCTCCCAGTCCTCTGGTATGCTGCTTTTTCTGGCTACTTTGTACGCATCATCCTTTGCTTTGATACTATCCCTGATATCACTTGTTATCCACGGATGCACTATCTTCCCTGATTTATTCTTTTGCCAAACTGGGATGAACAATTTTTGTAGTTCATCCATGCAGTCTTTAAATGTCTTCCATTGCATATCCACCGTCAATCCTTTTAGAATGAATTGCCAGTCAATCTTGGCCAATTCACGTCTCATACCCTCAAAGTTACCTTTCTTTAAGTTCAGAACCTTTGTTTCTAAATTAACAATGTCACTCTCCATCCTAATGAAGAACTCGACCATATTATGGTCACTCTTGCCCAAGGGGGCACGTACAACAAGACTGCTAACTAACCCTTCCTCATTACTCAATACCCAGTCTAAAATAGCCTACTCTCTCGTTGGTTCC
Organism: Okamejei kenojei; assembly: GCA_035221665.1. Classification (NCBI taxonomy): domain Eukaryota; kingdom Metazoa; phylum Chordata; class Chondrichthyes; order Rajiformes; family Rajidae; genus Okamejei; species Okamejei kenojei. The sequence continues at coordinate 42,338,358 of CM069146.1, forward strand.
TCTACATACCAAAAGCAATACCAAACATACCAAAACCAAAAGCAATAGCCATTATTAGAAACAGCAGATCATTTAAAAAGTTATAAATAGAAGTTATGCAAATGCCTTCACTTCACACGTACAGATGCAGGAAACAGGACTGGGATAATGCCACCACTGAAAGCAACCTTGGTTCATCCATTTCCTCTGACATGAAATTCGCAAAAAGCACATCAAACCTGTCAAGCTAGACTAAGAAAATAATATTTGTTTTCAATTTGGCAAGTGGTCTGTAAACTATGGATCAAATCCTTATATTGGTAATGTATCTTATGAACTGACAGTCAAACAAAAGAACTATCAATTTAGGGAGAAGACTTCCTCAGTTATTAATTGCCAGCAATATTATGGAATCTCAGAAGATAGACACAAAATGCTGGAGTAACTCAGCGGGAGAGGCAGCATCTCTGGATAGGAGGAATGGGTGACGTTTTGGGTCTAGACCCCTCTTCAGACATTTATTTACAGCAGAGAAAGTTCATAAGTTCTAGGAGCAGTTTTAGGCCATTCGGCATATCAAGTCTACTCCGTCATTCAATCATAACTGATCTATCTTTCCCTCTGAACCCATTCTCCTGCCTTTGCCCCATAACCTCTGACACCCTTGCTAATCAAGAAATCAAGAAAATAGCTTTTAAACATGACAGGATAGTGTTGTGATTTGCACTCAAAGGAGACTTTCAGATGAGATGACATGGCTGCATCAATAGGACTATCATTTAAAAGCAATGTGCATTGGAATGTTCCCTTGCAGAGGGTGATGAATCTCTGCAAGCATCTATTCCAGAGAATTGTGGAGACTGGATCTTTGGAAATAGTAATATTTTTGAAAGATCGGGGAACTGAGGGTTATTTAGCTGGTATACCCAGAGCTCATGTCTTCTGAAGAGAAGTTGAGGCATAGGGAAGATCATGGGGCTGGTTTGAAGGGGACCTTGGCCACGTTCTGTTCCTGTTCTCATATGTTCTAGTGCCCTGAATGGACCTACCTCTAATTTAGAGACAGTGATTTCTATCATTTCTCCATCTCCATTGTTAGTTTCTCATTATCAACATCTTTGGTCATCTTATGACTGCTAATTTAAATTGATTTAACATATTTTGAATGTTACACCGTGATACAAAAAACATCCTTTGAGTAGCAAAGTTACAAAATTTTGAGATTTAAAAAATCAAGTCTGCAATTTATCCCATCAGATAAAGCATAAAAAGAGGTTTAATTTGACACCTAATTCACTTTCAGATCTTCAGTATTAAAAAGGTTATGGCCATTTTCATACTCGGAAATTAGCAACTTGTTTCCTATTGCTTTTCTATTGACTTAACACAAAAGTTGTGATCGAGGACAGTCAAAAGCCCATAATTTTCTTAAAAATTAAGAGAACTGAAAGAAATTTTCAGTTATTATAGATTGAAGTATTCTGAAACAAATATGAAACAATCTTACTTGGATGACCTGAAATTAAAGCATATAATTAGTTAGTTACCCTATTGTAGCTAATTACAAAATTCAATTACTAGATCTAAACATCTATCCATTTCTTAAGAAAAAAAAAAAAAAAAATTTAAAGCCTAACTGTCCAATGAACATTAACACAATAATTCACAATATAACATGATTTTTAAATCTAATTGTCATTAATTTATAGGCCAAATTGAAGGAATTCAGTGTTTAATGCCCATAAATTAATGGGCATTTCAAACAGCTTGCGAGTGGGATTTTCTTGAATGCGATGGATTAGAACGTTGTGATTGCGGTGAATTTAAACCCCATATTATCAGCAGGAAATATTCTGCCGGTTCGTATGGGGACTAAATCACCGTTTCGCAACATGAAATATTGATTAAAGTCATCTAAAAAAGCAGGTTTATATGTAAAAATAAACAGCTTTCACTTACCTGTCCCCTACGTAAAATCCGTCCCCGTTGTCGGCGTTCACGGCATTAGGAGCTAATTTTTATTTTACTGCAGCGATGAAATAGTCGGGCTATTTATTTAAAAAAATTAACTTACCGGCAGTCGGAACAAATCTCCAGAAATAGATCGCACACCGACAAAATAAAGCTCCGGATGGCAAGGGCAAAACCGCATTTTAACCCCGCCCCCCCCCCCCCCCCAAAGGCGCCAAAGTTGCGCTCACGGCCAGTGACAGAACTGCAGCACCGCTAAAGGTAAGTTTTGTAACATACCTACTTTGAGACTGTAAGCCCCCTCCCACCCCAGTTCTCAATATCCCTCTCAGCAGAAACACCATCTCGGCATCTGCCCTGAAATGTCCCTCTATATTCTGTACTTTTCATCGAGGTCACATGAGTATGGACACATTCTGTTTAATCATCCAAGTGACGGAATCTACAGGTGAAGAATGCCTTCCTTTGGAATGATTGGGTATTCTGCAATAGTGAACAGCTTTGCTGAACATTAGCTACCATGAAACGGTGCTTCATCAAAGTTGGTCTGCTTTCATCTGACTCCTTGCCAACCAATAATTAAGACAAACAAAAAAAACAAGGCACAGTGGAAATAATGAGCTGTGAAATGCGGAGCCCAAAGGCGATTAGATATGTAATGTTCAGCTTCACTGCTTGGGGTCTAAAATATAGATCAGTGATCCTCGCTATTTATCCAGGGGGGCCCACTTTGCAAAAAGAGCAAGTGAGAGTTATATGAACAACACATTGTTTGGTCTTTGTTAATAATGTGATTCTACATAGATACAGTATATAGATACATAGACAATAGGTGCAGGAGTAGGCCATTCAGTCCTTCGAGCCAGCACCGCCATTCAATGTGATCATGGCTGATCATCCCCAATCAGTACCTCATTCCTACCTTCTCCCCATACCCCTTGATTCCGCTAGCCCTAAGAGCTCTATCTATGCAACCAGTGGATCGGCCTCCACTACCTTCTGAGGCAGAGAATTCCACAAATTCACAACTCTCTGTGTGAAAAAGATTTTCCTCATCTCAGTTCTAAATGACCTACCCCTTATTTGTAAACTGTGGCTCCTAGTTCTCGACTCCCCCAACATCGGGAACATGTTTCCTGCATCTAGCGTGTCCATTCCCTTAACAATCTTATATGCTTCAATAAGATTCTCTCTCATCTTTCTAAACTCCAGAGTGTACATGTCCAGCTGCTCCATTCTCTCAGCCTATGACAGTCCCGCCATCCCGGGAATTAACCTCGTGAACCTACGCTGCACTTCCTGAATAGCAAAAATGTTTTTCCTCAAATTAGGAGACCAAAACCGCACACAATACTCCATGTGTGATCTCACTAGGGCCCTCTACAACTACAGAAGGACCTCCTTGCTCCTATACCCAACTCCTCTCGTTATGAAGGCCAACATGCCGTTAGCTTTCTTCACTGCCTGATGTACCTGTATGCTTACTTTCAGTGACTGATGTACTAGGACACCCAGGTCTTGTTGTACTTCCCCTTTTCCTAACCTGACACCATTCAGATAATAATCTGCCTTCCCGTTCTAGCCACCAAAGTGGATAACCTCACATTTTTCCACATTATATTGGATCTGCTATGCATCTGCCCACTCACCCAACCTGTCCAGGTCACCCTACATCTTTAGAGTATCCTCTTCACAGTTCACACTGCCACCCAGCTTTGTGTCATCTGCAAATTTGCTAATGTTACTTTTAATTCCTTCATCTAAATCATTAATGTATGTTGTAAGTAGCTGCGGTCCCAGCACCGAGCCTTGAGGTACCTTTGTGCAACTCCTTTTTCAAACAGGCAGAAAAATCGTGCCAACCCATTCCATCTGTATAAACAGCTCACTCTTTATTTACAGCCCCATTCTCACCCACTCCATTCTTATAACCATCCCCCTTCCCTCCATTTCAATGACAATCTCCGTTGCTGTCTGTGTGGAGTTTGCATGTACTGCTGTGAAGACACAGTTTTCCCACCGGGCATCCCACAGTTACATCCACCCACGAAAAGCTGACCATTTCCGATTATGATGTACAGTCAAATATAATGTAGCCAAATAATTTGGAAGTTACAACTTTGATATTGATGTCAAATTATCAGATTAACCTAAGAATTTAAGAAGCAGGCTGCTGTGCTTGTTCAAAATATGATTTCCTTTCAACTCTTCGGCTGTTCCTATCAAGATATCAGTTCTAGTGACATTCTCACTGGAATTTTAGACAATAGAAGGAAAGTTACCTGTGAGCTGGGAGCACATTGTTGAACCCAGGCTAATTAGTGCACATTCAAAAGCACAGTTTGCCTTCTCCAGAAGGGTACACTGTAATGAGCTGCTCTTCAACAATGTGCTGCTCGCACTCTGGCCTGTGGTTGCTAAATTTACAAGACACGTGAAATTAGTTTATTTAAAACATATATTCCAAGTACTTCAACCTTTTACGGGCATGCTTTAAATATTCATTGTCAGTGCAAAGATCAAGCCACAAAATCACCAGCTGCTTTATTTCATTCACTTAAAACCAATAAACACAAAGGAACACGCACAACCTACCTATATAATTGAAGCACTGGCTCCGCTGTGAATCTGCCATATCCTCACAGCATGGTTAAGTGTCTGAAATAATCATTGTATATGAAATGTACTTATTAAGCTCAAACATTTTATTTGCTAAAAAGCAGCTAGTCAAATTAAATATCCACATGCAAACATACGCGTGATTCATGCCACATTTTCCTCATGTATCTTTATTCACTGAAAATGGATCAACAACACCAAAGGTAATTGAGAATTTTCTTTTGCACTATTATCTTTCTCTTTCAATCTTGCCTTCTCTCCTGCAATGGAAATTATGATTTCTTATTCTATCCTATTCATATTATAACGTATATGTTAAATGTCTTTTTCTCGACCTATTTGGCTTGCATTTGATTTATTCACAATTTTAAGTCTTGAATTTTCCATTCAGATGCTTTGAAGTTTCTGTATACATTTGAACATTCCATACTGTATGTAAAATGAAATTACTGAGACCACTGCTTGTTCCACAGGGTACTCCAGTATTAACGTTTATTCCTCTTTAACATAATTATAATTTACACATCTGTGTTTGTGCTTAAACTACTGGGAATTAGAAAGTCAAATAAGATAATGTCGCCTGCATGGAATAGTTAAAGTGTCTGAAATTCTAACTAAGGTGAAAGGACCAAGATAATACTGGAAATAAACCAGATGAAAACCAGCCAAGAGCACAGGGCCAAATACTTGTAAAAGAAGTATGCACGCTGGAGCCGTACAGTGGCAGCCTCGCCAAAAGTCTGTCTCATCCTTTTCCTTCTTTGTTTTTTTTCAGTATGTTGTAAAATGTATGTTTCAGTATATCTTTAGCTTTGTATTATGTGGGATGTAGGAAGGGGGGGGAGGGGGGTTGGGGGAAACTTTTTTTAAATCTCTTTCCTCGACGGAGATGCAATTCTTTTCCTTATCGTATCTCCGTCCGCGCTGCGGGCTAACATCGAGGAGCCAGCGAACATCATCGTGGAGCCGGCGGTCCCTTGGTTAGGGCAGGAGCTTCGACCGCCGGCTGCGATCGTGGGAGCTTCAATCGCCCGAATCGTGGGAGTTTCGATCGCCCCGACGCGGGAGTTTCGATCGCCGGCTGCGGGAACTTCGATCGCCCCGACGCGGGAGCTTCGATCGCCGGCTGCGGGAGCTTCGATGGCCGGCTGCGGGAGCTTCGATCGCCGGCTGCGGGAGCTTCGATCGCCGGCTGCGGGAACTTCGATCGCCCCGACGTGGGAGCTTCGATCGCCGGCTGCGGGAGCTTCGATCGCCGGCTGCGGGAGCTTCGGTGGCTGGCTGCGGGAGTTTCGATCGCCGGCTGCGGGAGCTTCGATCGCCCCGACGCGGGAGCTTCGATCGCCGGCTGCGGGAGCTTCGATCGCCCCGACGCGGGAACTCCGATCGCCCCGACGCGGGAGCTTCGATCGCCGGCTGCGATCGTGGGAGCTTCAATCGCCCCAATCGTGGGAGTTTCGATCGCCCCGACGCGGGAGCTTCGATCGCCGGCTGCGGGAGCTTCGATCGGCCCGACTGCGGATGATTCGACTGCCCCGTCCGCGGGAGAATAAGGAGGAAAGAAGATAAGACTTTATTGCCTTCCATCACAGAGAGATATGTGGGGGAGCCACTGTGGTGGATGTTTATGTTAACTTTTATGTAGTTGTGTGTCTTGTTGCTTTTTTTCTGGTGTGACTGTATGGTAAATCAAATTTCACTGTACCTTAAATGGTACCAGTGACAATAAAGGACGATTGAACCATCGAACCATTAATGAAGAAGCAGAGATTGGGTCTGTAAGGACAGCATCTGTAAACTGATGGGACAGTTGACTTTTTGGGCAAGGACCCTTTTTCAGAACATTTTAAAAGACATTTGAACTGATATATGTATAGGAAAGGTTTAAAGGGATATGGGAGCAAATGGAGTTAGCCCAGAATGCTAACTTGATCAACATGGCCAAGATGGGCCAAAGGGTCTGGTTCCATGCTGTATGACTCTATGACTCTAATAGAAACATCTGAAAAAATGCTGCAATTAGCACCAAGAACCATTGAAAGTCTATTACTTCCAAAAAAAAAAAAATTATCTTGTACGATCCGGGAAACAATGGAAGGAATTTCTTGTGGCAAAGCAAAACATGCCCCACCCACATCAAGCTCCACCCAGAGTGCATCTACTCACAAACTGCCCTTCTTTATGAAATGCAATGTTTGCAGCTCTAACTGGGTGAGGTAGAAGACACTAATAACCTGCAGGGCTGCACCAGATGAAGGGCTTCTGCTATGAGGTTGGCACCACAAAGCTGTAAATTTACCCACTGTCCTCAAGGGCTCAAAGCGAGACGGAAACCGGATGCTTTCACAGCTGCTGCATGTCTGAGATACTGACCAGGTTGTCAGACTGGCCAAATGCAGGAGAAGACAAGGATCATGAAGGAATCCATCTCCATGTTCTGCCAGAGCTTGTGCAGATCCTGCCACAGAGTCATACAATATGGACGCAGACCCTTCAGCCCAACAGACCAAGATACCCCATTTTGCCCATATCCTAAACCTTTCCTATCCATGTACCTGTTCAAATGTCTTCCAAATGTTGTTGTAATAACTTCCTCCATTACCTCCTCTGGTAGCCTGTCCCAACCGCCCTCCACACTGTGTGAAAAAGGTTGCTCCATCTTGAGCCAAAAACAAAGTGCTGGAGGAATTCCGTGCAGACAGCCAGCATTTGTGGACGGAATTGACCAAATGACATTTCAGGTCGGGTCACTTCTTCAGATTGATGGAGTACAATGGAAAAAGCTGAAAAAGAAAATTAAAACATAATTTGAGTTTGGCCAAAATAAATTGGGTAATTTTTCAGTTGGTGTACATCTTGAGGCCACATATATGTCCAATTTCAGCAATTAAATAGAAGTCGCATTTTATTTGGAACAACCAATTTAAAAAAGATCTGATAAAATTAGTCAAGATTTTGGGATTGTTTTTTGGGGGTTGGGCCAATGTTTATTGAGTAACACCTTTCATTCCTTTGGATCTGATTGGAAAAATAACCATCAGAGAATATCTCCAATTCTATAGAATTTAACAGTGCGATTTAAAGTTGACTAACTATTGTCTATTCACAGAAAAACCTGTGCAGGTCTTTAACCTGTATTTTTTTATTTATAGCAAAAGGTAATTTTCTCATGCCCACAAAAAAGCGCAGGTGAGATGATGCAAATGCTGTTTTATAAGCCTAATCTCCAACTACCAGCATTTAATAGAAATGGACATTATTTGCTTCAGGTTGCAATAAATGAACAAAAATGGCAATTGTTTTTAATACAAGAATATATGGGGTCATTTCTGCATAGTCACATCATCACAATAAAACATTAATATCTCTTTAATACAAAAAAAGAAATATATGGCTCAAATAAAATGTAACATTAATGATGTGTCAGAGTTCAATTTAAATTGTTTACAACAAAGGCCTTTATTGCAGCAATTTCTGGCTGCTCTCACATAATTAAATATGTGAACCTTCTCTGGAAGCTGGTTGAAGGGACAGTTTGTACTGTACTGGCCACTTTTAATCTTTATCAAAACTAGTATCCACAGGGTAGCTGAAGTATACACTCCATGCAGATTTTTTTTAACGAATACTTGGATTCAATGCTAAATTAAGTACGACTTTGACAATTTGAAAAAAAGACTGCACAATTGAATACTCTGGTGTAGACCACAGCCAATCTTATACCTGTTTCTCTCTCAAAAATGTTTCAGCACTAAGAAATATATGTGGACAAATACGAAGTCTGTCATAAACTAGTGCAGTTAAGTAATATTACATAACTTTAACAAAGGAAGATGAAGTTCAGATTCTGGATGGGTTAAAATGTGATGAAAATGTTTTAGAAAGGCTTGATACAATTAAAATGACTAAAATACTTAGTTCGGATGGGAATTTCAGATGGAATTTGCAGAGGCCCCAGCCCTAATCTTCCAAACAATTACAAATCCAAGGGTGGTGCCAATCAACTGGAGGATTTCAACCATTATCCCTATGTTAAATAATAGGTGTAAAGGAGAGACCCAGTAACTACAGGACAGTACGTTTAACCTCCTCGGCAAGCAATCTAGGACAAAACTAGCAGTGGCCTGCTTAACAGTGGATTCATCATTGAAAGGCTGCAAATTGTATCCAATGAACGCGTTTTATGATGAAGGAATTGAAATGATGGATGAAGGAAATGGAGTTGATGTTATGTATATTCACTTCCAAAATCTATTTGATAAAATACCTCACAATAGGCATGCCATCAATATTAAAGTCCATAGAATAAAAGCAGCTGCAGCAGCATCAATAGAACAATAGAATTTAAGAACTAGGAGCTGGGGCAGGCCATCTCATCCTTCAAGCATTATCTGCCATTCACTAAAAGCAAGTCTGATCATCTACCTCAGTGTCATCTTCTGTGCTATCTCTTTAACCCTTGGCTCCTCTGATGTTGAGATGTATATCTAAGTTTTGAATGAACTCAACAAGTGAACCTCCACAGCTTTCCTGTCCCTACCTAATTTCAATAAGACTTTAATATTCCTGTCTGCAAATCCTCTCAATATAAAGGACAACAAGTCGTTTGCACTTTGATCGCTGGTTTCACCAGCATGTTGGTCTTCAGCAACTCATGTACATCAACACTGCTTGATCTCTCACCATTTCACCAATACTCTGCTTTTCTGTTACATTCGTCAAAGTGGATGAAGTCACAAACTTGATCATGATATTCCATCTGCTGTGCTTTTGATCAATCACTCAATCTGAATGCCTGTATCTGAAAATATTTCTGAATATTTCTCAATATCTGAAAATATTTCTGAATATTTCTCAATATCTGAAAATATTTCTTTGAAGCCTCTTACATCCTCCACTGTACTCACAATCCCACCCAGTTTAGCATCATCAACAAACTCTGAAATGTAACATTTGGCCTCTTCAGCTAAATCCTTGTGTTTAGCTGTGTGTAAGCCCTGCAATACCAATCTAATCACCTGAATAGATTGTTCTCCACCAGAGAATAACAATATAACATTATGATGTAATTATGATGACTGTAAAAAAGAAAGGAGAATTTCATCAAGGCTGCAAAAAAATATGCTCCAAATACAATACACCTGATCTTCATTCCATTAATTTCAGATTTCTATGCATTCAATGAAGAGGAAAGTCTATCTTCATAATGTATATTGAATTGTGATGTGGACTCTTTTCAGATCGACCATGGAAGATTCTTGATGCAACTGGCATTTACCGAAAGGTTGATGTGGGCTTCAACATGAACCCAAAAAGCTAAAAAATATTGTCCAACAGGATTAGGAGCAAACAAATTTAAATTATAGTCTGATCAAGTCCAAAAAAAACTTTTATTTGAAATTTTATTTCAAGTTGATCCTGCAAAATACATGTGTTTATAATGTATATCCAACAAATGCCGAGCACAACGATGTCAGCTAATCCGGCTGCCTTATATCATAAGGACACGACATTCAGTACATGATACTGCTTGAAACTCCTATCAATAGCTAAAGTATACTTACGGCAAAAAAAATTGCAGCAAAAGTTATTTCATTTAGTTCCTGTTGGCTATGAAAAGGTTATTTTCAAATCTGATTGAATGAACTGTATATTTTGATAGCTGCCGTGATCCTGACGTTCCAATGAAGAAAACTCTCATATGGTGACTTTATAAGACTTTATATGTGTTTCACCTAAAGATGTCAGTTTGTAGGAAGGAAATGTTTAGAGAAAGATAGACACAAAAAGCTGGAGTAACTCAGTGGGTCAGACAGCGTCTCTAGAGAAAAGGAATAGGCGAAGTTTTGGGTCGAGACCCTCCTTTTAGTGTACTGGTATGAAATAGTTCATTACTACTGAGTAGCCATAATCTGTGCAAAAGAAATTGCTCTCAATGTCATAATGGATGCGTCACAATATGGAAGCCAGAAAGTGTACGAATATTCATCTCAATATTTGTACAAAACATAGAAAACAAGAAACTTCACAAAATAGGACACAAAGTGCTGGAGTTATTCATGGGTCAGGCAGCATCCCTGGAGAATGTGCACAGGCAACGTTTTGGGTCAGGATCATCTTTCAGTCTGAAGAAGGGTCCCGACCTGAAATGCCACTTATTCATGCTCTCCAGGGATGCTACCTGACCCACTGACTTTGTGTCAATATTGGTATATATGGACAGTGGACAGCACCCGGATATGCTATTAATTATTTGGTTCTCAATTCTTTAACTGTATTGGAAAAATATATGGCATTTTAGTTTCACATTGTAAATGAATACGGTCATGTATATTACTCAAGTGGTGTCATGTTCCCTTTACTTTTTTTTTTTCAATTTCTGTTGACAGTTCTGTGTCTCTGTTTATTTTTCAGGATTCTCCTCTACTTTTTCCCTTTCAACTACTCCCCTTATCCCAGTTGCCAATGACACACTGCCTTCTCTAGGTATTTCATATTAAGTTGCATAATATCCTGAATTTCAGCAACACAAAATTGAAAGTCCCAGATCACAGGGAAATTATCTCAAGTATTGAGGCTATGTTTTTTTCCTGTTTTCAGTTGAATAACATATTGAGCTTTGTGAATTCATACCTGCTGTATCTATCTGATTTCCACAGCTGAGGTATATTCCAGGGAATACGCTAAAATATCCTACCTGCAAGAAATGATCTATTTCAAGCCAGGCCCTAGAAAAGCATGTATAAATTAACATTTTTGGACACACATATTGCATTCAAAACAGCGCATTTGCCATTTTCAACACTTTTCAACTGTTTCCGCTTTGTGCCATTTATCTGCAAATCACATGTAGATTGTATCCATATGATATGCCCTTGCATTCAATGAGCTATGATGGCACTTCCACTATCTCTAACAGTGTTTGTTTTCAGCACTGAAAATAAACTATTATATTACCAATAACGTGTAAAATAACTATCCTGTCTTCCTCAAGCACAGGCAAAAATTGCTCGTAAATGAGTACATTGTGCTCTCGTTAGTGATGAATTCCTCACGGATTCTTTACAAGTGTGCAAAAGCAATGTGATTCATTCCAACCTATCAAACTTATGAGGGTCTTTTCTGCTGTGGAAGAATCAAATACTTTGAAATATATTGGAAGTTTATTTTCTTAAATATATGCATATAATGAATATGCTGTTGAAACAGATAATGCTTCATTAATCAACATTCAGCTCATGTTTAATATCATTATTTTTAAACGACCTTGAATTATATTGCAGGCTGAGATACCAGAGAACAATACATTTCCTTTTTTTGTTATTGAGGAGACGTGGCTTAGACTACGCTACGCTTAATTTGCACTTCTATCAGCAATCATTTCCTAGTGCTCATACAATTCTTGCTCTGTGCAGCTGCTAATGGGTGTTCTCCAAGCTGCCAGTGAGAAGCTTGGTAATGTCAAACATTGTTCTGGTAAAAGTGTTGAAATAGTGACAGATAAAGCATTGCATTGTTCTACAATTTTGGATATGCACAGCCTGACTCTTAGTCAGTTACTATCTCATCAGTTTCACCAATTTGTTTGATTCTCCACCCTTGGGCTTAGCAAAACCTTTTCAATTGACCAACTAATAAGATGGAAGTGACATTTGTTTTCTTTCTGCAGAGCTTGCTGTATGCTGTCACTTTACTGCAGAATGGAACATTGTAGAGTTAGCTGTTCTGGAGTGTCTACATTTCAAATGAAAATATTTAAATTGAATCTTGCGTCAATTAGCTCAATTGCAATCTGGATTCTTATTCTTTTCATCAGTCGATTTGTCAGACAGCAATAAAAACTAATTTGCAGAAATTAAATGTTTATTGTTTTTGATTCATTGTTATTGCTTTGTTTCATCCTGCAGTATGTCAGGGTTTGAAATTAATTTAAATGCCACGACAGAACAGGCACTTTCTGTTGATTTTCAGAGCAGAATCTAATCAGTTACCAGCAACTCCCCCAGCTCTGGTTTAACTGATCTCTAATTACAAACCCTGAAGTGTGTGCGCTATTGACAAAGTTGTAATCTAACTCTCCTCTTTACTTTCCTATTTCTGCAAATAACAATGCTGCATTAATGGAATATTGCTTGTCTTGTTACTTATTCAATAGTTCCAGTCTTGCTGAACATCAGTTCTTCTGTAAGTGCAACATATGCAAACATCAGCTGGATTCCAGGAATGGGACATGCAGCTTCTGAATTTTATGTTGCATACATGAATAACCGTAAGCTGTTCTCACTTTCTTATTCTGCAGAAATTGTAATGAAATCCCAGTGGGCCTATTAATGTAGCTTTCCTACTAGTCCCCGCTAACTATGATTAATGAAGCAGATCAATGAAGTTAACTTCTTAATAACTTGCTCTCAAATTAGCAGCAGCTACGGGCATTTTTTTTTTGATAACTAAAAGAATGTTTTATTGCTATTAATATGTATTGTTATATAATTACCAATAACTTGCCCACGGTGCATTTTGAGAAATAATTTTAAAAAGTGATAAATGTGGCATCAATTTTATATTTTAACTTGAATATACTTGAGTTGTTTTGGGATTTTTAAATCCCAACCGTTGTGCTGGAGTTAATTTTCTTAATGCAATTTCCATAGGTAAAGGTAAATGGAAGATTTCAGACGCAGTAAATGTTTCCCACAATTTCCACATCTTAGAAGGGCTAGAACCTGGAACTGAATATACAATCCGTCTAATGGCTAAGAACTGGTTTGATAACACTAGCATTTTTGAAGATGTTATAGAAACGAGGGGAAAAGGTGAGGCACTGGTCCCATTTAAAATCTAGTCAGCAGACGCTACAAATTACACAAAATGAAGAAGCCAGTGGCGGAGCTAGTGGTGGGGTTGGAATAAGTGGAGGTGTGAGATGGGGGTCTTGGGTCCCTCTCAACACCTCTCTCTTTCCTCCATTTCTTTTGTGCATGACCGATATGTTTTTGAAGAATATCCTCTAACAAAACCTGATTTTGGCTGGTCAGCAAATCTAAGCATTTGCTGGCTCAACCTTTAGTTAACCTACATGACCGATTGCTACTCAGCCTGTTCCTTGCGAAAATATTTTGTTTGGCATGTTTTCTAGATTTTCTCCACTCGATCATTACTCACCGCATGCCCTCCTCTCCCCAACGTCCACCCTCTCCCCCCCGTCCCCCCTTCAAACTCATTTGATCCCTTGGCCATGTTTTGCTCCGCCACGCAGAGAAACCTAAACTTGTATTTAAAAGTATTGTTGCTTTGGAAAATAAATGTATACATTCTTAAGGTTACAGAAATAACTGTCTCAGCACAAGGTACAAACCAAAAGATATTTGCATTAATTTTATTGGGACAAATGTTCAGCTGCATGTTACGTTCATTTCTTATTGCTTTGCTGCTATCCTGTTAATTCAACTTGCCTTTTGTTAATTTATAAGCACTGTTGTGCATGGGCTGCCGAGAGATTCCATTCCTTTGTTGGTTCTTATTGCCATGCTTTATAATTCATTTATGACCGGTATTTCGAGCCAAATTCGTACACGATGAGATAACAGTGAACAAATCAACCTCATCAATATCCAAGCACACAGTGGTAATCCAGAATTCTTTTTGAATTTCAAACCTATTCTCAATTCCCTGAGTAATCTTCTGAATTTGTACAGCAGATGTCTAGAACAATTTGTTTAAATTTTTATCTAATAGGAAAGAAATTGTTATTACACACAATGTTACCCATAATTGCGTTTCCTGGATGTAACTGACAGCTTGGTTTTCTCAGTTCATCTGCAGCTTCATGGATTCTTGAAGTGCAGTTGGAAGGTACAACTGTAGTCTGTAACGGTTGTCCATTGACAAAGATCTTTGCATTAATGTTGTCAATGGTCAAGATTAAAGTAAGAATAATTCTCAGTTGTTAGGTTTTCTTCATAATATACATGGGTTTGGTGCTTGATTTGATAAATTCTAAATAGTTTCTGTTTTGTTTTGTCTCAATCAATTATATAACGTGGGCATTGTGCCAAATGATATCAATGAAAGCATTCTTTACAATAAACTCATTTTCGAGGGTATAACTGCACCACTGAAGCATATGTAATTTTATTCTTGCAACTCATTGGCAGTTTAGACATACTTTGCATGTATTATAAAATAAACAATCAGTTTCTAATAAGCAAATTTACATCTCTAACAATGTAACAATTCTTGACATTTAGATTAGGCGGATGAATAAAAATGATGGATGATATAACATTGCATAAAGTTGTAACAATTTGTCTTGCATTTTATCTTTTTTCTCTTATGGTTAAAGTGATCATTTAACTCTCCTAATTGCTTCTTCTCTTAATGATTAATTATATGGCCTACAACAGCTTATGCAGGAATACACGAAGGAATATCTACACAAGGATGGTTTATTGGCCTAATGTGTGCCGTGGCATTCCTTACCTTGATTTTATTAATTGCTTGTTTCATAAAGAGAAACAAAGGAGGAAAATATTCAGGTAAGCAGCAACTTTTATTATTCAGCATGTGTGAATGTATCTCATTACTGAATACAAATACCCAATAGGTATATTGTTTCTGACTGAGCGAATGCTAAGCCTGAGAGGAAAGAAATGGCCATCAGAACAGGTTTAAAAATTATTCTAGACAGCCATGCAAGCAAATATTTAAATTTTGATTTAACCCTTTCATTGTAAAATAAGCCCACGATTAAACATTCTCCCAGTACAAATCACAAAGTGTCGGAGTAACTCAGCAGGTCAGGCAGCATCTGTAGAGGGAATGGACAGACGAGTCACCTGCCCATTCCCTCCACAGACACTTCCTGGCCCGTTGAGTTAATCCAGCATCTAGAATTTTGTTCAAGGTTCCAGCACCTGCAGTTCCTTGCATCTCCATTCTCTCATTACAACCTGTTAATAGTTATTTCATTATATTATCTGCGCACGAATAATTCAATTATAGTATGTACAGCAGTCCCTTAAACATCATTTCTAAATAAATTACTATGTCCACATTTAAAATGGAAACTCTAAGTTCGTCCAAGTTCGTCAGCAAGAACAATAAATCCCTCTTTCGCTGCCCTGTCCTAGGTTCCAAAATGTTCATTTTTTTCCTTAGTAATGCACACAAGTAAGGAAATAACATACACTGACAAAATGGCCCAATTAACCTCATCTTCTCCTGTAGAACACAGAGTGCTGGATTAACAGCTCGAGTGTCAGCATCTTTGGAGGTCATGGACAGGTGACTTTTTGGGTTGGGACCCTTCTTCCGACATCTGCAGTTCCTTGTGTCTCAACCTCTTCTTCTTATCCATCCAGAGGTTACCCTTCATTCAGATCCTGATACATAAAAATTGTTGGAGACAAATTTGGGAAAAATCTTGTGTCTGTTATTTCTCTTCAACTTGTGCAGGCATTTATATGTACATTTAATGCTGAAGATGCCTTTGTAAATATTAAAAAATGAAAGTCTCACATGCCAACAGTTGCCTGTAGTGAACCGACTCTGACCAGTGCATGATGCTGTGGAACTGAAATCTGCTCAAATTTAGACACCACTTCATAACAAAATTCTATGGCCATCATATATTTGCGCACAGTTGATATAATGAAAGCCACTTTATCAATAGATTATGAAAATATAATATATAAAAGGTCATTTTTTAGCAAGAAATTATTTAAATTACAACCAACCACTGTAGAGATAAAGCAAATTACAAATTAATTATGTAAACAAGAATCACAATGATCCTTTTAAACTCAATTTTGTGTACTCGGTATAGTACTTATACAATGAGATAATCTATTTGAGTAATTTATTCAACAAAACAATGGTTATATTAACTATAAGTCTATTTGCAGATAATAATAGATTCATTTTTTAGATATATACAGTTTCTAGCTTTTGTTTAGTGGAAAGTGGATGGTAGTGTACCTGGACTTTCAAAAAGCATTTGATAAGGTCCCACACAGGAGATTATTGGGCAAAATTAGGGCACACGGTATTGGGGGTTGACATGGATAGCAAATTGGTTGGCAGACAGGAAACAAAGAGTAGGGATTAACGGGTCCCTTTCAGAATGGCAGGCAGTGACTAGTGGGGTACCGCAAGGCTCGGTGCTGGGACCGCAGCAATTTACATTATACATCAATGATTTGGATGAAGGGATTCAAAGTAACATTAGCAAATTTGCAGATGACACAAAGCTGGGTGGCAGTCTGAACTGTGAGGAGGATGCTATGAGAATGCAGGGTGACTTGGACAGGTTGGAGGAGTGGGCAGATGCATGGCAGATGCTGTTTAATGTGGATAAATGTGAGGATATCCACTTTGGTATAAAAAACAGGAAGGCAGATTACTATCTAAATGGCGTCAAGTTGGGAAAAGGGGAAGTACAACGGGATCTGGGGGTCCTTGTTCATCAGTCTATGAACGTAAGCATGCAGGTGCAGCTGGCAGTGAAGAAAGTGAATGGCATGTTGGCCTTTATAAATAGAGGAGTCGAGTATAGGAGCAAAGAGGTCCTTCTGCAGTTGTACAGGGCCCTAGTGAGACAACACCTGGAGTGTTGTGTGCAGTTTTGGTCCCCTAATTTGAGGAAGGACATTCTTGCTATTGAGGGAGTGCAGTGTAGGTTTACAAGGTTAATTCATGGGATGGCGGGACTGTCATATGCTGAGAGAATGGAGCGGCTGGGCTTGTACACTCTGGAGTTTAGAAGGGTGAGAGGGGATCTTATTGAAACATATAAGATTGTTAAGGGTTTGGACACGATAGAGGCAGGAAACATGTTCCCGATATTGGGGGAGTCTAGAACCAGGGGTCACAGTTTAAGAATAAGGGGGTAAGCCATTTAGAACAGAGACGAGGAAACACTTTTTCTCACAGAGAGTTGTGAGTCTGTGGAATTCTCTGCCTCAGAGAGCGGTGGAGGCCAGTTCTCTGGATGGTTTCAAGAGAGATCTAGATAGGGCTCTTAAAAATAGTGGAGTCAGGGGATATGGGGAGAAGGCAGGAACGGGGTACTGATTGGGGATGACCAGCCATGATCACATTGAATGGCGGTGCTGGCTCAAAGGGCCATATGGCCTACTCCTGTACCTATTGTCTATTGTCTGTTGTCTATGCTTGACTTAAGAAAATGTGAATTCAATGTCACTCAGTGAAGGAATAAATTATTTGATTTTCCATAGAAGCACCTGGCTTACAAATCTTAATTGAAAATGAAGCTGCTATAAAGCAGGACCTGTTATTTCTGACATTTTATTTCTGTTCCTAAGCCAATACATACCTGAACCTAATATCTTAATTTTGAAATATTTGTATTGCTTCAGACACTCAAGCTTCTGAAACCAGCCAAACTTCCATCTCTTCCAGTTTCTTAATTAGAGTTCAGCCATTATCGAAACCAAGGACGCACCTAATGTATATTATAACATAGAGGGCAAACTTTGATTTGTGGAATCTTTATGTATTTTCATTTGCTTCTCCAGTTAAAGATAAGGAAGATGCTCGGGCAGATCCAGAAGCACAGCCAATGAAAGAAGAAACTTTTGGAGAATACGGGTAAGCGTTTTTAGAGAACTAACTAGAAAATCGTTACCACTGATTTCCCCAATCTCTCTTTTGCTCCATTTAAACTCTGCTTTGTTACACAAAATCTAACCGTACTTAACCACTGTGTATTCATTGTTACAAGTCGCTCTCTTAGTGAACTTCAACTGAATTCACACATTTTGACTTTATATATTTTCAAGTACATGTCAAGATAAATTAATCCATAATCTAGTCAAATGTCAATATTGGTCATTTTTATCGTGTCACATGATACCAATAATTTATGATCCATAAATGAATTGTACAATATTTTTGATTCCTTTAGCTCTTTATCTTTAAGAAATGAATCCGGTGATAGGTTACTTCATGACCTTTGCAAATCTGCACAGCAACAAACTACTTCTGCAAACTGGAAACGATGAGGGTGAGAAAAGGAAGCAAATGGCTGTTATTTTTCCACATTTTGGTGAATAACACATACCAAACATGGATCTTGCTGACTTTCCATTTCTTTTTTTAAATTTACAACACTGATTACCTCATGCGAACTTGAGACCTCTTGCCCTTAAAATTAAGTTCCTAGTTAATTTGTTTGGCAGTTTAAAATAATCCATCTGCTCTCGTATCAGCCGGAATCATTTCTGCCATCTTCAGAGGAGAAGTGTATAAGTACCTCCGCTCCTCGTTGTCACATTAACTTCAATGCCAGTTCTGATATTGAAAAGTATAAGAGTACATCTGTGACGGACGAGGGTAACGTTCGCATCAACACCTGGGCTTTTCTGTCTATCTGAATAAGTGATAACAGTGAGCACTGTTATCCTCATTGTCAAAGTTAATGTGAAGTGCAGCCCACTGAACTGCACTTTATTACTGAGTCCCTTTATTCATTTAAAACTCTAAAACTGGAAGTCAGTGACAATTAATAATTGCCAGTAAACAGACATATGACAAGGAATGAAGAGTTGTGACAGAGTATCGACCAAACTGACTGAATTATAATAAGACTCATTGTAAAATGGATATTTGCTAAATGTACGGACCTGGCAGGAACAATTATGTTTCACTGAGTAACAATGGGAATTTGGTGACAGAGCTGGATCCACTAAATTCAAAGGCCAGCAGTAAATGGAGGAACAACTGAATCAAATTGCCCAAGTGCTGAGCAGGAACTCAAGATAACGTGTGTGTGCACATATAAAGATAATCAAACTTGCAGACAATGGTGACACAGTGGCACAATAGTAGAGTTGCTGTCTTCCAGTGCCAGAGACCCGGGTGTGATCTTGCGTATGGCTGCTATCTCTACGGAATTTGTACATTCTCCCTGCGACCGTGTGGGTTTCCTCCGGGTGTTCCGGTTTCTTCTCTAGTGTGTTGGATAGTACTGGTGTACGGGGTGATCACTGATCGGCGTGGACTCGGTGGGCCGAAGGGCTTGTTTCCACGCTGTATGTCTAAAGTCGAAAGGCAGCTCATATAACCATATAACCATATAACAATTACAGCACGGCAACAGGCCCTCTCGGCCCTTCCAGTCCGTGCCGACCATTTGTTTTCCCCTAGTCCCATCTACCTGCACTCAGACCGTACCCCTCCATTCCCTTCCCGTCTATATACCTATCCACTCAGCTCAACTCAGCTCAGCTCAACTCAGGGACTTTGAGCTTCAGGAGCATCTTAAATCCAGGTAGAACATAAATAAAACTGAGATGTTCCTGGGGATGCATTCCAGGAGAGCTTCACCCTACCATTTCACAGGAGAATAGTGAGTGGGCAGAAATTTACCAAATATGGAGGAGTCAGAATATAGAACTCTTACATCCTAGTCAACGGTGCTTTATTGTCACAGGTTTCTAGACCCAAGACAATCACCTTGTGCCAAGTCCTGTTTTGAGCATATCTTTGTCTCTATAAAAATATTATTCAGTGGATAGGAGGATTGATGGTGTTATGGATCCATTTCCACACCAGTCCTACATGGAGACTTTAATTATCCTAACGTTGACTGGTTTCATAAAGTGTCAATGACACAAGTGGGAGTGATTCCTGAATTCCCAGCCCAACAAGGAAGGAAATCATGTTCAGTCTAATTTTTGGCATTGAATTGGAACATGTTTCAGTGGGAGAGCATTTTGTGCTGACAATATTTTTAAATAACTATTATTTGAAATTATCTTTTGAGCCCAACATCCTATCTCCACCAGTGAAAGTCAGCAGTCTACCAACATGAAATGGAGCATTATTGATTGATTGAATAGTACAGCATGGAAAAGGCCCCTTCAACATACTGAATCAACTCTTGCCAATGATCACCCATTCGCAGAGGTTCAATGTTATCTCACATTCGTATTCACTCCCTACACATTAAGGAAATTTACTAAGACCAATTAACCTACAGACCTGCACGTCTTTTGGATGTGAGACGTCAAGGGCGCCGGTCGTCGAGGTCGGCGGTCATTGAGGGCGTCAATCGAGGTCGACGTTCGTTGAGGGCTCCAGCGGTCGAGGTCTGGCCACACGGGAGCCAGTGGACGCGCCGCCAGGAACAAAGGAGAACCCGGTGTGGGGGAACCGCCGTGGGGGGGGGGGGGTGAAGAACAAAAGAGGAACCGGCGTGGGTGGACTGCCATGAGAGGGCGGGGTGGGTGGGAGAACAAAGAACCCGACGTGGGGCTGCCGCCATGAGGGGGGAGTTGGGGGATATCAAACGATGACCCGGCATGGGGGAACTGCCGTGTGAGGGGGAGGGGAAGGGTGGCGGGGACGGGGGAACAAAGGAGGACCTGGTGTGGGATACTTTGTAATTTTGACAGTGCCCTTCATGTGGCGACTCTTCGCACACCTTGTGTATGCAAAATAAAGAATTTCACTGTGACTTGTCACATGTGACAATAAAGCATTCATTCATTCATCATTAATTAATTCATACTGTAGAGTATTTATTCATTCATTCATTCTTTCAAACTGGAGCACCCGGAGGAAACCCACGCTGCCACACAGAGAACGTGCAAACTCCACACAGAAGGTATCCAAGGTCAGGATCGAACCCGGGTCTCTGGTGCCGTGAGTCAGCAGCTCTAGCAGCTGTGCCACTATGCAGCATTATATTGGAGAACTAGGCAAAAAAGGCATGCAGAAGGCAGCGAGAGTATAAATGTTTGATTATTTGACATGTCTATTGTGGCATAATTTTTTTTTTTTTTTAGACACATGATAACTTTTATCTTTGCATTTTAGCTTGTGTGCATGGTCATTGACAGTGGGGACTCTTGATGATGAAGGAATAGGGGATTTAGGCTTTCTGGCATTCTTCATGGACAAGTTCTTCCTGAGCAGATACTACTGTCCAACTTTTCCTCTCGCTCACTTCTTCCTTCTCCTTGACCAGTCGTCCATGCTCCTGCTCCTGGGCTACTTGCTTTAGAGCTGGCAGCAAAGACTACCCACCCATAGTGATGATATTGATGGACATGCACCAGACCACCTCAAACCCAGCAAGGTCTGAGTGACTTCTCTAAAATCAACTAAGCAGCGAGCAATGTATAAACATGCCAGTGGACTCCTCTATCCAATTCTGTATGACATGATGGCTTCTATGTTACTCCCATTTTCACATTTTCTGGGAATTACATTTTGGGATGAGGCTTGGAATGGTGGTAAGTCAGAGTTGCAATTGATCATGTCGATCCCTGATCACACCTGTGTTCTGCCATCTCCTTCAGCAATCTGCAAAGACTTCTGGAATGATTTCTGAAGGCTGTTTTAGGAAATACAGATTGGCTTGCACTGATGCCGGACATTTTGAAATCCAAGACCAAGACCATTAACAGTGCACTTAGCACGGTGTGATGCCAACATTTTGAAAAAGGACAAGCAGATCAAATTTTGTGCATTTCCTTCACCAATTTGAACAGGCAAGATTTTTACCCATTCCAGCACAATCCAGTTTAAGCCCCCAATTTTATATGCACTTAATTTTCCTTGGAGCATTTAACAAAATATGTCTGCACACTACAGAGTATTCAATCAAATAAAGCTGACGTTTAATATCTCTTTGATCAATGATAATCATGATCATCTTTCCTGTTTATCAATAATCTATCTGCTGCTTCCTTGACAGCCTTGATCTGTGACTGCAGAAATAAATTATATTGCTCACTAAATGCTACATCTTTAATGATCTTGTACTTGATGTTATCTTCATGACTGCCTCTCAGTTACTGTGCACGAGCAAAAGGAAAATCAATTCAACACATACAGTTTTATTGATTCAAAGCATTAAACTACTTTTGCAGTTGTGACTTGATTAATTTGAGAAGAATGGAAGTGTTATTATTCAGTCAAAGTTACCCGGCATAAGATGTTTCACAAAATATAAATTTTGTTTTTGTGTCCTCTTTGATTTCTGCAACCAAGATGGAGGGACTGCTCTAGTACGTATTTATACACCTGGAGCAAAAAGGATTATTGAGGATGTTTGAAGGGGAATTAGTGTTTTATCTTTTTAATTTAATATCTGATTCATCAGATACATAATAATGTAGTCTGAGATTTGATTTCATATTCAGTAAAAAATGTCTAATGTTCTTTGTTGGGTTACTTTTAGGAAGTGTCCTTGAACAGCTAAAATATATTGCCAGTCGAACCAGCAGTCCCAATACTGCAGTAAATATTTTACAGGTGCATTCCAAGCAAGCACTCGAGTTGACCGATAATTAAACTGTTCGGCCAAAAAAATACCCTGGTTGTAAAACTTATTTTTCTCACTGGTGTTGAATCTATTTTTCTTTTACCGTTTATCTCAATCTACAATAAAAAATAGTGGTCACCTTGAGCAACAACTTTCAGCTGCAAGGTTATCATTCTGATGTCCTGAGTTGTGTATTAATCAGCCAGGGTTTTTCTCGTTAAATTGTTAAAGGGCCCTGGTGAGCCCGCACCTGGAGTATTGTGTGTCATTTTGGTCTCCTAATTTGCGGAATGACATTATTGCTATTGAGGGAAGGACAGCATAGGTTCACCAGGTTAAATCCAGGGACTCGCGTATGATGAAAGAATGGGTCAACTGGGCTTGTATTTGCTGGAATTTAGAAGGATGAGAGGGGATCTTATAGAAACATATAAAATTCTTAGAGGATTGGACTGGGTAGATGCAGGAAAAATGTTCCCGATATTGGTGGTGTCCAGAACCAGGGGTCACAGTTTAAGAATAAGGGGTAGGCCATTTAGGACTGAGATGAGGAAAAACCTTTGCACGCAGAGAGTTGTCATTCACTCATTCATTCATTCATCATCGTTGAAAACATTAGCGATGCAGTGATGCTGGTTTCCAACGGGAACGGTGACGGACGCACCACACATCTGTGTCCTCCAGTTCCTGCGGACGTCCGCCGCTGGCAGTATAGGATTTTGGTGTGTGTGCTTTATCATCATTCCTTACAATGCTATGATCGCAACTTCTACTGAAGTGTGGATGGCCATTGGCTCGCTAGAAGCTCATCCGCCCTATGATAGGTCTTGTTTTTGGTCCTACAGGGGGTCCACAGCCCCGTCCTCACCTGGCAAACCAGGTGGGGCTGACGGTTTAGTCGCCGACTATCCGATCATGGAGCAACTATCACGGGATTACATGGTGCCCGTGGCGGGGGAACTTCCCCCGACCTGACCTGACAGAGAGTTGTGAATCTGTGGAATTCTCTGCTACAGAAAGCAGTGGAGGCCAATTTACTGGATGTGTTCAAGAGAGAGTTAGATTTAGCTCTAGAGGCTGAGGGAATAAAAGGATATGGGGAAAAAGCTAGAACGGGGTACTGATTTTGGATGATCAGCCATTTTAATATTGAATGGCGGTGCTGACTCGAAGGGCCGAATGGCCTACTCCTGCAACTATTTTCTATGTTTTTAAGTCCGATAGTGACAAGTTCTGATCTGCAGCAATTGCAAATAATGCATTGAATCTTATGAGGAAAATAGAGGAGGAAGATTGACAGAAGTATATTTGGTTTGAAATGTCGCTTACTATTGATTAGAAAAAGGCATTGATCTGCATCATAGTAATCATCCAGCAGATTTGATATTAAATTCCTCTCTACCTATTCAAATATTCAGGTAAAGATTCAAGGTGTTGAAGTGCAAGTTAAGGTGAAGCAAACGATTCTCTTGGTTTCCCAACTAATGTTGATTGCTTGGCCGAAATTACCCAAATTGATTAATTTGCCAATCCACATTATCTGTGCACTAATAATTCTTGCCATGTGAAGTTTTCTGAGGCCTTTGTGAAAATATCAATAAGGAATTGTATAGCATTAACATTTGTCTGAACTGAATTTCTGGCTAATTTACATTTAAATAACACTTTAAAGATAGAAAATAAAGATCCATCAAATTGTGCAAAGAATTCCTACTTATGAAATTCATGTTATACTTGTATGAGAAATATATATTTGGCAATAGAAAGTAAATTCTTTTCAAATACAATGATAAAGCACAATGGTAAATGGATGATGGACAATGCTTCCTTCATTATTCGGATCAGGAATGAGGAGAATATTTTAAATAAATCCCTGAGGGTAAGTTATGATGTTTTGCAGCATTGTTTATCGTGTTATTTTAGTAGATGGAATTTGTCATAATTTGTTCCAGAAGTATTATTTTGCAAAACAAAGGTTTAAGTTTAATGCATTATCCGCTTTGATTTTATGCTAACGACAATGGATACAGATCTTTGGAAAGGTAAGATAACAGGATTTATGTCTAGCTACCTGTGTTGTACATATGACTTTTTATTTTGTTGTTGATATTAGGTTTTTCCTGCATTAATTAGTTATTGAAACAGTTATTGAAATTAGTTTTCCCACAATTTCCCTCCGTGCAAACTCTACAATTGCAATATAAAAATTCAATTTTATTCATTTTCTGTTGATTCATTTTCGACATTATCAATCATGTTCCAATGGTTCATTAGGAATGTATGCAAAATATATTTTTTTCAGATAAAAGGACAGTGATCGTTATTTTTTGTTTCAAGCTGCTTCTGAAAGGTTCTTCCATGCTTAACATTTGTAATATTTATTTGGTATTTTTATATATATATATATATATATATATTGTTATATAATAAACAATTTATATGATAAATGATGTAAAAAAAGATACGGTGCCCTCCATAATGTTTGGGGCAAAGGCCCATCATTTATTTATTTGCTTCTATACTCCACAATTTGAGATTTGTAATAGGATAAATCACAGGTGGTTAAAGTGCACATTGTCAGATTTTATTAAAGGCCATTTTTATACATTTTGGTTTCACCATACAGAAATTACAGCTGTGTTTATACAAGCCCTCCAATTTCAGGACACCATCATGTTTGGGACACATGGCTTCACAGGTGTTTGTAATCGCTCAGGTGTGTTTGATTGCCTCCTTAATGCAGGTATGAGAGCTCTCAGCACCTAGTCTTTCCTCCAATCTTTCCATCACCTTTGGAAACTTGTTGTGCTATTTATCAACATGAGGACCAAAGTTGTGCCAATTAAAGTCAAAGAAGCCATTATGAGAATGAGAAACAAGAAACAACTGTTAGAGATATCAGCCTAACCTTAGGCTTACCAAAATCAACTGTTTGTAACACCATTAAGAAGAAAGAGAGCACTGGTGAGCTAGCTAATCACAAAGGGACTGGCAGGCCAAGGAAGACCTCCACAGCTGATGACTGGAGAATTCTCTCTATGGTAAAGAAAAATCCCCAAACACTGTCCGACAGATTAGAAACACACTTCAGGAGTAAGGTGTGGATTTGTAAATGTCCACTGTCCGCAGAAGACTTTATGAACAGAAATACAAAGGCTGCACGGCAAGATGCAAACCACTGGTTAGCCACAAAAAAAGGATGGCTAGGTTACAGATTACCAAGAAGTACTTAAAAGAGCAACCACAGTTCTGGAAAAAGGTCGTGGACAGATGAGATGAAGATTAACTTATATCAGAGTGGTGGCAAGAGCAAAGTATGGAGGAGAGAAGAAACTGCCCAAGATCCAAAGCATACCGCCTCATCTGTGAAATACGGTGGTGGGGTTGTTATGGCCTGGGCATGTACGGATGCTGAAGGAACTGGCTCACTTCATTGATGATACAATTGCTGATGGTCATAGCATAATGAATTCTGCAGCATATAAAAATTTCCTATCTGCTCAAGTTCAAAAAATGCCTCAAAACTCATTGGCCGGCAGTTCATTCTACAGCAAGACAATGATCCCAAACATACTGCAAAAGCACCAAAGGAGTTTTACAAAGTTAAAAAATGTTCAATTCTTGAGTGGCCAAGTCAATCAACCGATCTGAACCCCCAATTGAGCATGTATTTTATACGCTGAAGAGAAAACTGAAGGGGACAAGCCCCCAAAACAAGCATAAGCTAAAGATGGCTGCAATACAGGCCTGGCAGAGCATCACCAGAGAAGGCACCCAGCGACTGATGGTGTCCATGAATCGCAGACTACAAAAAGTCATTGCCTGCAAAGGATATGCAACAAAATACTAAACATGCAGGCACGAAGGGCCAAATGCCCTCCTCCTGCACCTATTATCTATCTTTCTAATAGCAATCATATCTCCATTTAGGTAAGGAGACTAAAATTGAACATGATACTTCAGTTACATTCCCAACAAAGCCCATCGTCCCCAATACACATTTTACAACTGCTAATCCTACAAAAACACAAATAATTACAATAGCCAGGTACATAGCCATGCTGATTAGCCAGTCTGACCAGCTTCCAAAGCCTCAATTACCCCAATCACTTGCTTCCTTCATGTTATCCAACTGTCTCTTATTAGCACCACCATTCAATGTTATCATGGCTGATCATCCACAATCAGTCCCCCGTTCCTGCCTCTAACATGTCCAAACCCTTAACAATCCTATACGTTTCAATAAGATCCCCTCTCATCCTTCCAAATTCCATAGTATACAAGTCCAGCTCTCCACAACTGCACACAATACTCCAGGTGTGGTCTCACTAGGGCCCTGACAACTGCAGAAGGACCTAATTGCCCCTAAACTCAAATCCTCTCACAATTAAGGCCAACATGCCACTAGCTTTCTTTATTACCTGCTGTACCTGCATGCTTACTTTCAGTGACTAATGTACAAGCACACCCAGGTCTCGTTGCACCTCCCCTTTTCCTAATCTGACATCATTCAGATAATAATCTGCCTTCCTGTTCTTGCCGCCAAAGTGAATAACCTCACATTTATCGACATTATACTGTATCTGCCATGCATCTGACCATTCAACCTCTCCTAGTCCCCTTGCATTCTCATAGCATCCTCCTCACAGTTCACACTGCCACCCAGCTTTGTGTCATCTGTAAATCTGCTAGTTACTTGTTACCCCTTCATCTAAATAGGCACAGGGACTTTTACTCCCTCCTTTTGACATGCATAATCAAATTTACAAGGAGCATGGTAACATGGCAATACTCCATAACTATGATTCTCCATCCTTGCTATCGCCATCACATGGCAGTGCATCTCCTTCACATAGGTGATAGATTACATCGGCATACTCAGTTTTTCGCAGACCCGATGGCTATCAATGTCCCAAGATAGGCGAACAACAGTGGTATGTCCATCGTGATTTATCCTAGAAAGGGATTTCTTAAAAGAAAGAAGAGGTTAGCATTTTATGTCTAAGGCACCATACTGACAATGTTACAGTGGCGAAAGTGAACCCACGCGTCCCTCCCCTCCACCTTAGCTGCGGTAGGGGTTGTTGGAAGGACCTGGTAAGATCCTTCCCATCGAATGTCCAGTCTCTTCCTCATCCAATTCTTGATCATTACATAAGTACCAGGTACAATTTTAGATAGAGTGGTTAGAGTGTACATCTTTCAATGCCCTGGTTAATGATAAAATATAGTTAGTAATTTCCATTGTCATGTGATGAAAGTGAACAGCCTTTGTAGTATTCTGGTTCCATGGGGTTCTGAGTGGGTGGCCATATACAATCTCTGCTGGACTCAACCGAGCCTTCCCTGCTGGGGTGGTGCACATCTGAAATAGCGCCACAGGGAGTAGTTTAAGCCAATTGGTCCCTGTTTCAATCTGTAATTTGGCAAGTTAATTTTTCAATGTTTGATTGGCTCGTTCAACGAGTCCAGCAGCCTATGGCCGATAGGCACAATGTAATTACTGTTCGATGCCCATCTGAACACAGAATTCTTTGGTCACCTTTCCCACAAAATGAGGGCCATTATCAGAACTCAGCCCAGTTGGTATTCCATACCTGGGTATAATTTCTTTCATAAGTACTTTAACAACCGTAGAAGCTTTGTTGTCCATGGTAGGATAAGCTTCTACTAATACATATTTATCTACTAATACATATTTATAAAACTGACATATTTCCAACTTAATGTAGTCCATCTGGAGAGTCTAAAGGGACCCATGGGTAAAGGGGTTCTCCCTTGTTCGCAGATTATACCCTTCCCGGGGTTATATTGCTGACAGGTCAGACAACGACTACTAATCCCCTGAGCCATAGTCTGCATCTTTGGATGCCACCATGTATCTAAAAGCATATCACTAGTTGCTCGGGCACCATAGTGAGTTGCAAAGTGTATAGCCAATTACAATAGCTTTAAACATCACATAAACATCACAAATTAATACTTAATTCAGAATACTTAAACCTTAGTCCTAAAGTATCCCCTATTCTATATATTCTCAGACCGAAGGGCCTGTTTCCGTGCTGTATCTCTAAACTAAACAAGACTAAATAACTAACTTCATATTTTTCTCATTGCTATGAGGTAAAATATCTGCTCTGTTATTACTTACTTGTCAATACCCTCTTACTGTCTCCTTGCATTCTCATCATGTCGCTCATTCTCATTTAGATCTGAGTCATCAGAAACTTAGAAAAACATATATTTCGGCCCCCCCAGCCAATCATTGATACAGAATGTGAATAATTGGGGCCCAAATTCAAATCCCTGTGGTAACTCACAAATCACAGCTTATCAGCCCTGGAAAGATCTATTTATTTATACTCTGTAGCAAGGGACTGCAGATGCTGGTTTAAACCGAAGATATCCACAAAAAGCTGGAGTAACTCAAGTGGACAGGCAGCATCTCTGGAGAGAAGGAATGGGTGAAGTTTCGGGTCGAGACCCTTCTTCAGACTGGTTAGGGATAAAGGAAATGAAAGATAATAGACGATGATGTGGAGAGATAAAGAACAATGAATAAAAGATATACAAAAAAGTAAAGATGATAAAGGAAACAGGCCTTTGTTAGCTGTTTGAAGGGTCTTCATCTTTCGTGTGGCGTGCACAGCCTAAAGTTGTTGGACAACTTGTTGTATTTGATCTTCCATTTGTGCACGTCGAGTTGATTGCAATAGTCGAAACAGGGCGGACCACGTGAAGGTTGCAATCTTCCACCCCGTTTGTAGGGTGAAACCATTGTGTTCTATCTATTAACCAACTATTGAACCATGCTGGTATTTGTTCACTCGGTTGGTCAGCAGCTCTGTGCATGGGACTATGGGTGGCTACTGAATATCCTAATACACCCCACCCTCTAGTTTCCCCTCATATACTGTACCAGGTGCATTCTCAAAGAGCTTCAATAGTCAAAGATCAGTTAAAATTTGTTCTATATACATGTTGACTTCACTCAATCGTTTTATGTTGTACGGCCAAATTGTTGATATTGGTAGTGATTTACTGAATCCACGTACCTGTCCCTGTTAGAGCATGACAACCTGAAAATTGTCCAGGTTGCCTATTATAGGAAGGATTTGAAGGCATTAGTGAAGTTTTTTTAGGTTGGTTCCCCAGATGGGAGACAACTGTTACTGGGATCAATTAGAGAACTCTTTTCTGTGGAGAAGGGAATGTTGAGTGGAGATTTGGCTATATGTATATAAAATAACGAGGGGTTTGAACAGAACAAGTTGTGGGTGACTATTCCGGTTATGAGGGGGCGAGGACGAATGCTAATGTCTTAAAGAAAAGGCAAGTTGTGGGGGGAAAGATTTAATAGGAGCTTGAAGGGTAACTTGTTCACACATAGGGTGGAGGGTGTATGGAATGAGCTGCCGGAGGAGGTAGTTGAGGCAGGTACTATCACAACATTTAAGAAAAATTTAGACAGGTACATGGATAGGACAGGTTTAGAGGGATATCGGCCAAAAGCAGGCAGGTGGGACATGTTGGCCGATGTGGGCAAGTTGGACCGGCGGGCCTATTTCCAAGCTGTAAGATTCTGTGACTCTGATTCTATAGCAAGGGAATTTGGAGTTGCATGAGGAAAGAACTGCCTGCATAAGGTACAGCCAGGTTTTATTGTGGCATTCAGAAGGATGTCAAATTACGTGGTCAAGAAAATATTGCAGGCTTTTCTAGAAAGAATGTGAATTACTGTGTTTCACAGATAATTATCTGTATCAATTGAAATATACAAAGAAACTAATGATATGAATGAAAAACAACAATTCATTATATATAGGACAAAATGATCACGGGATAGAAATGTACAGATCACGAAAAAACAGCATTGCATGTTTATTAAGGCCTTATTAAAGTAAGACATCATTCCTAGAAGCTTAAAATTGAAAAGTAGAAAATAATATTTCTTAAGAATCTATCTTAAGAATATATTCAATCCTGGTTAAGCCACACTTGGCATGCTGAGCACAATTCTAATTGTCATTTTATTGAAGCCTCTAGAGGCAATCGAGAGGATGGAAAACAAAAGATTTTCCAGAAATACAAGGTTAAGCACACCAGAAAATGATGAGCAGTCTGGGTTTCACTTCTCTTCAAAAGAGAGATTTAATACTGGACTTCAAAATTATGGAGAATTTTGTTTCCCACCAGTGTGGAATGTTTCCAGTGGTGTATAATAAAAAACGGAATCAATGATAGAAAATGGTCACCAATAAATTAAGCAGGAAACTTCTTTATCGAGAGAGTGGTATGAATGTTGTTAATTGCCACAAGGTGAGAAAATGAGATAGATACATTGAAAAAACAATGAGATAAATACAAGGCGATCACATAGAGTTAGTTGAGGAAAGACAGGAGAAGGAGGTTCAAGTCAAGCATAAGTGCAAGGCTGGATTGGATGGGTCGAATGGCCTATGTCCCTTCTGTATATTTTATGTAATTTTGTGTGATTTTGGTCCAGGCTTAGCTCCCTGTCTTCAAAACCAGCTGGAAGCAATGATATACTGAAAGAGCAACAGAAAAGCTCAGTGGATGACTTCTACGATTTATGAGACAATGTTTACAGAACAAGAATTGTTTTCATTGGGGAAAAAGGTGATGGAAGAGGTTAATTTCTTTACTTTTGGGATTATTGTGAGGAACATTGATAACAACGAATTGGCATCACAGGCATGAGCCAAGACCTGCTCCACGTATTGTTATTACTCCCAATTCCTCTGCTTCTCTTTAAACTGATAACATCCTTTTCTAAGTGTTATACTGATGCAGTAAATAGAAGATTAAATGATAGAATATATTGATTATGATATATCCTCACATCAGTAAATTGACCAATCTGCAGAGCTGCAGGGCACTAATTAAGCCTTAGGTTTTCACAATTTTATAAGGTGTAAATATGTCCAGTACCATAACGGTGAAGAATGAGGACAGCAGCTGCCACTATTCACTGAAGAACATACCTGATAGATGAGCAAACAGTTTGCAGAATTGGGGTGGTCTCTTAGTAACCCAATTACAGATATCGATTAACCCCATACATAACAGGCATTCCCCTAACACAATGATACAACAGTTCAATACATTGTATTCAAAACGGACTCCGAGAGGAAGCCAACTAAAAAACATTTACCCTGATTTACAGAAAACCCAGACAAGGCTCAACACCTCATCCAATCAACACTTGGCAATGTCAAACTCTGCAACATTATTTACAATTATTTACAAGGTATATGTCTGGTTTGCAGCCATCCAATCCATGATATGCATTTTGCACCTAATTGACAGGGTTTGCAGATATTCCCATTCTTTGCTTGCAAATTGTATCGAAGCTCCAGACACTCTGGCACCTCTTCGCAGCTTGTCCAAGTTCTGCAGAGAGCAACTGCAAATTGACCAAATCTCACAGCAACCCCATTTAGAAGTCCTAGCTGCTCCAATTTAGCCAGGATTAACAGGAGTGTTTTGACAGGTTATCTGAATAAACGGTGTAACAATTTTAATTTTTGCCTTTTGAGGGACACTGAGTAATTATGTAATACTTTTACATTGGAGGTTAGATTTTGAGAATACTGTGTGCGGTCTTGATGGTGCTCTCGATCTATTGCCCTTGTTTTCTTACGTTGGCGATATAGAGAAGAGAGAAAAGTGCTGGAGAATTCTCTCTCTCCTCTCAATTCATATTGGCACTCTCCGTACTTTTAGTCCCCACTGCACTACCTCAGCAGTTATGGCACTTTCCTCCTGCTGCTGTTCCAGGAGATTAAATGTCAGTGCAGGCTATGCACAGGAATTCTTGATCTGCAGAAATTGCTTGGTCGCAGTGTGCTGCAGAGTTCAATTCCCTTTAAGTGACAACGGCTAGGAGCCAGAAGCATTGCGGATTATTGGCAGACAAGCAGATTCTGTCCTGAAAATGCTGATCATGTGAAATATATTCTGTTGGCACTTATAATGCTATTTTCCACAGTGTATTACTAGTCATACCTACAGAGCTAATGGAGAGGCACAAATGATCATTAGCGAAGATGATTTATGACACCAGATGATTTGTTATTACACAGATCTGAATAGAAACAGCATTTACACTGCCTCTGGGACTTTTTGTGTAAGATTATATTGCTCAGAACAAAATTGTGCAAAGCACATGGTGCAGAAATTTGTGACATGTTTAATATATGAAATCATGTCCCTGATCAGTAACCTAAAATTTTCCTTGAAAGTAGAATCAGACGAGAGACAAAACTGAAAATGTTTCTAAAAGTTCACAAATGTCACAGTTTCATCAGCAATTGCGGATCATACAAATATAAACGTTAAGCACAATTTTAGGGTCATGGAGACAGCTGATGGTGGTGATGAAAAGTAAGGCATTTCATGATAGAAAATAGTCACAAACGTGGATAGGAGATTGCCAGACACTTATTCAGTCCCAGCATTGATTCCTATTACAAGGTGACTGCAAACACAAATGGAAAGGGTAATCAGCTACAGAAATAAACTCATCTAGCTGCCAATAGCTGCCTCGAACAGTTAATATCAACATCTGCTCAGTATTAGTGCAATGGATGCAGAGAAAGAAGTGTGCAGATAAATATATAAAATGAGTTAAGTACACAGAAATAGACATTTCTAGCTTCTGGACAAGAGAGTAATTAGAAGGGGAGAAGCAGATGGTATTTTTACTACATGTACAGGATCCTTTCTGAAGCCATGCACAAGTTCAAAGCAAAGAAGCTCATTTTAAATCCAGTAATGAGAACTGAACAAAAGCAGAATGGAGAAGTAATTGCTGAAGAGTGATAGAAACATAAATGTTCAGGTCATGATTGATGGACACTTATTGCAAGCACAAAGCACAGATTGTGATTGTAGCCAAAAATCAGGATGGTGCCAGTGGGTATCAACTAGAATAAAATATTGACTAAATGTTTTCATTAAATGCGATGCATTGTCCTGATCTCCACTGGACTCAGAGTTGCAGAGTATCAGATAACATTACAAACGTGTTGCTAATGAGTAAATTTGAGCAAGTGAGTTTTCAAATCAAGAAAACATAAAATATCATAATGCACAAACATGTATGGAGACACAAGGAACTGCAGAGACTGCAATTTGCTGTAGAATGTAAAGTACTGGAGTAATTCAGCAGGTCAGGCAGCATCTCAGGAGGACAGAGCTGGGCAACGTTCCGGGTCAGGACTATTCTTCAGATTGAAGAAGGATCCCGACCCGAAACCTTGCTTAAATCTGTCCTGCAGTGATGCTGCCTGGCCTGCTGAGATACTGTATTCCAACACTTTGTGGTCAAATATAAGATACGAGAAGGTTTTTCCTGAAAAGGGATTGGTGAACATGTGTAATCATTCAGCGGTGTTCAGAACAGAATGAGTTAGGAAGATTTTGTGCACTAGCAGAAGTAAGTGTGGACAAGTTGGGAGTGAAGGTGTTTAATGTAATTCCAAGTAAGAAACCTCTTGGCTCATCTCGGATTTCCCACTGATGTGCCAACATTCTAATGTTAGTAAACTAATCTTTCAGAAGGGGTTGAAATGATGTGAAGCTTGATGTAATGTAAACCGACAGTGACATTTGTTTACATAACTATTTCTAATTTTTAATAAAGTTATCACCAGTGAAAATTACAAAATGTTGAGCAGCCGTGGACTGGTGTAGTTTATCGATCAATGTGAATCAATATTGTTGTTGCACATTTAACCTTTGAAAGAATTGAGCATGGATTTGAAATGCTTGAGGTGAAAGGAAAAGAGCAAATGCTTATGATGTTAGATGATCAGTCTTCTCTGATATTCAATTGAAGGATTATGATATAAGATTATTAATTCCTCAATTAATTCCTCAGAGAATAGCGAATGATAGATTTGTTAAGACCTTTATCTCAAAGACGGCGTGCACCTCGAGAGACTTTACAGCGTGCCATCACAATTACGCTGTGCACCATTTCCCTGACAGCAGGTTGTTTTTTTTCTCTCTCCCCAGTGACAATGAAGACAAACCTTTGAAAGAAAGTCAGCAATCACTGAATGAGGTGGTGAAAACGACGGGAAGTGATGATAGTTTGGCAGAGTATGGAGATGCCGGATCAGAAGGGGAATTTAATGAAGATGGCTCATTCATTGGACAGTACAGTGGAAATAAAGAGAAAGATGTCGATGGAAATGGAAGCTCTATCGCCATTTCTCCAGTTAAAGCATGAGTAACATGTTCATGAACTTCACTTGCCTTCTTAATATATTTGTGATACAACTGAAAAATTTGGTGCATTTGAATTAACTCAGATTGCCAACGTGTTTAAGATAAGAGAATAAAATGTTTATGGCCCGCAAAGAAGACTTAAGTGATGTACAAATATTTGGTCAAATTTAAGATACAGAACACATTTGGTTGCAGACGATATTGTGCAAAATTCTTTATTCTGAGGGATATATTGTGCAAAGTCCATGTAAAATATAAGTGTCTGTAGATTCATAACATAAATGGTTTCAGTTGCTGACACAGTGACATACAACCATTTAACTCCTTGCTGCCGTTAGCAGATTTAAGTTCTTATTGTCGTGGTTAGTTTGTGGCTTGTGACCGACCCTAAATGCTCAGAAGTTAGGAACCTGCAGAAATATAATTGCCATAAGGAGACCAACACTTGGTACACTGATATCTCTTATTGCAAGGGTATGAAAGCTCAAGGGACAGTGAATTGTACTCCTGTTTTTTTTTTAATGAAAAGTACATCTTTCAATATAACATACATGAACTTTTCAAATGTCTGAAATTCTCATGTCAATTTGAATGAGATTATTTGAATGAAATTATTTGTCAGAATCTGATTTTAAAATATCAATAATTGTTGTTGCAGGCAAGTGGGGACAATACAATTGTACTGTTAAGGTGAACTTATACTCAAACAGTTGACAACCATGTGCAGTTGAGGTGCCAGGACTATAAAACTTGGTACATGCTAAACCATCATTGACTATGCACAAGACCATCCAATCTCTTGCGTGATTCTTCCAGTGTGCTCTCCACCCAATATTCTGCATTTAATCATTGTATTCACTATCAGGTGTGGTTATTAAGCCAAAAGACCACAGCGTACATTTTGTAACTAGGCACACTTTTATAATTTGAGGAGGGCCTGGGAAGGATAATTCTCAACAAATGGTCAGTGTTTTTTAAACATTACTTCTTCTGCAGATTCTTCAATGAGCACCTTGAGGCATTACTTCTTGTTAACACACAGACTAGATGTACTTAAGAAGTATCTATATGTGTGAATTTATATTGTGTATAAAACATGTAAAAGATAGCTTTGTGATGTTGAACTAAATAAACTACATGTTGCCATCCAGAAAATTGGTATACTTTGAAAAGCTGTAGGTTCATTTTTTTAAAATCGGTGAACAATTGTGAAGTAATTGTACTTGTGTTCAAGTTTTTATTACTATAGCTTCTATATGTCTCATTATTGATTTTTGCTTAACAGTGCTGGCAAAGTTTTAATTTGTAAGTTATATATATCAATTTGAAACATTTTTGTAAAAAGATTAGATAATATTTATATTAATGAATTGGATAGATTTTGTCAAACCTGCAACTTCTGAAGTAACTATTTCAGTACTTATAACAGCAAAAAAACAAAATCATAACAGAATACATCAAATATTTTAACATCATGTTCTACAATAATACGGTTTATAGTAAAAATGGAATTCAATCTTGTTGAATTCAAA
Organism: Okamejei kenojei; assembly: GCA_035221665.1. Classification (NCBI taxonomy): domain Eukaryota; kingdom Metazoa; phylum Chordata; class Chondrichthyes; order Rajiformes; family Rajidae; genus Okamejei; species Okamejei kenojei. The sequence goes on from CM069146.1 coordinate 42,375,009, forward strand.
CCTATTTTCATTAGCCTTTTGCAATTTGTGCAGGTTGCAAATTCGCAACCTTTTCCAACATGACAGCATTTTTGAGCTTTGGTTACACATGGCTGTGCATAATCCCATCTCAACATTTATTTTTCAGGATGAACTATTCTATGAAAATGATTCTTCAATTTGTATAACCACTATATTTACTACAAATCAACCATTTAGTATTTGTAAAAGGCAAACCTTAATCATGCTTAGCTTTGTAAAAAAAAAAATCCCTGCTCGAATGATTATCTGATTCAATAAAAACTACTCCCAATGCAATGCCACTTCTTGTAGTTTCTGCAGTTAGGGAGTATCTTATTAATTTGGCCTTTCCTTATTGAAATGTTGATAAACCAAAGTATAATTTCTGATGGCTAGCCTTATGTTTGTACGACATATTTAATAATTTTATATCTTTGGACTCAGATGCTGCATGATTAGCAGAAGGGTCAGTACATATATATACGAACAAATTATACTGCCAACTGACAGCCTGAAGCACAAAACATGAGAACAGGTTTGTTGCTTTTGAAATAAACTTGAGGCCAAGGGTATGAAAACCAAATACTGACGGTCGTTGTCAGGTTAAATGTAAGCTGTTGCCCCTCAAGTTACAGAGTAGTTGTTGTCCCTTGTTGAAACTTTTCATTTCTCTGTAGCTTCGGTTCAATTGCAGACTTCAATCGCAGTCAGTATCTGTGTCGTTTTATGTCTTCTCAAAAGAAAATTTGAAAACTTGTATCAAGTTTAACAGAGCAATTTTCATAATTTGTATGCTTTCGATAGTGCAAATCCCCTCGGAACAGCTGTTAAATTATTTAACATTGTAGTGTTGTGATGTTATCATAAAATATGGGTGCATATATGGTGCTTGCAGTCACTAGGTTTAGTTAGAAACAGTTTGTCATACTATTTGATAACTAATTAAATGTCACCATTAAAAAAACACAGAAATAATCCTTCAGGTGATGCAAAATTGTGTTTTCATTGAAAGATTCATGTGAGGTTTGCAAACTCATGTTTTCTACCTGTGTAGCACTTGTATTATATAAAGTCATTTTGGAATGTTTCCGCTACTAATGTGTGTTGTGTAAATGACCTTGTGATCTTTCAGAACATGGATGCTTGTCTTATTAAACACAGAATAACAATGTTTTATGTGTCTCCTGGTATTTGCAAAGACAATCGTATTTACATACATTATTGTAGGACAATATAATTCAAACATGACTGTGTGGTGGGAGGGCCTCATAAAAGGACTGACACTTTCCCAGATGCTTTCTGCAAATACCACAGCTCTTCTGGGACCCATTAAACCTTTGAAAGACAATGTAGCTATCTAAATGTAAATAAGCCTCCAATATAGAATTTCTTTAAGAAAGGGAGTGTCGCCTGATTCTGAATGTTTCCCTTGCGGCATCATTCAGATACAAACTAACAAAGCACAAGTTTACCCTCTGCAACACCTCTCAAGCCCAGTGCACAGTCAATACAATACAACACAATAGTGCATTATTGTCACGTGTGCAAGACACAGTGAAATTCTTTATGAGTTGCCAGATTTGGTGCCATTTCCAAAATTTGGTCCACCTGCTAGTCTTATGGAGCGGCACTCCAACCAGGCGAGTATCAACAATCCTCTTCTCTTCCCTTCTCTGTTGGCCAACTTTGTGCCCCTGGAGCACTTCTCAAGGCCAACCTTGAAGGGGATTCAAGGGGATACAGGAAGGTAAGACCCATTTTCCTTTCTGCCTCTTGATCAGGTGGGCATTCTATCTTGAATGAGTTACTAATTCTTCCAGATGGGTGTTGAGAAGACCAAAGGGGCCAGGGGTTAAATTAATCTCTTCAGCGTGCAGAATCCAACTTCTTAGTGTTATGAGGTCTCCAGAATCCATAAGGAGAATGTGTACTTCCATGGATGCACATTGGAAGCTATCTCACAAAAGTATTACCACCAGCAATGTACAGTGAGGGCAGGTCTTCAGTTAGGTTTAGATTCATTATTGCCACATGTACACAGGTACAATTAATCTGGGTTTGCTGATAATACAAAGCTGAGTGGTAATGTGGGCTGTGAAGGGATGCAAGGAACATTCAAGGGGATACAGCAAGGATAAGTGAACGGACAATTACATAGCTAATAGAATATAATGTGGAACAACATGAAGTCATCAGTGACTCCAACTCTCCCGCTTTCGGCGGGAGATCTCCCGCCGAAAAGCCATTTTCTCAAAATCTCCCGCTCTCCCGCTTGAGATTTAATTTCTCCCGCCCTGGCTTTGTGTCTCCCACTTAAGATGTATTTTCTCCCGCTTGAAATGCTCTTTCTCCCGCCCAATTACCTTTTTGAAAAGTGGAACGTTTTAATGCATGTAGTACATACCACCCCCCCCCCACCCCCCACCGGACCCCGGGCTCAAGGGACTTCGCGCTCGTGATTGAAGCCTCCAGTTTCCTAGGGGATCCAGGCGGGAGAATCTCCAGATCAGAAGGTGCTTGGGGTTGGAGTCTCTGAGTCATTCATCCTGGGAGGTAATATAAAAAAGAAGAGTATTTTTTTAAATGGTGTGTCTTTACAAATTAAGGTGTTTGAGAGTCCTTGCACACAAATTAGTGAAAGTTAACAGCATTCAAATATGTTGGTAAACAAGATAGACACAAAATGCTGCAGTAACTCGGTGGGACAGGCAGCATCTCTGGAGAGAAGACATGGGTGAGACTCTTCTTCAGACTGATCAGTCTGGATCAATCTGATCAGTCAGATTGGATCAGTCTGAAGAAGGGTCTTGACCCAAAATGTCACCCATTCCTTCGCTCCAGAGATGCTGCCTGTCCCGCTGAGTTACTCCAGCATTTTGTGTCTACGATTTAAACCAGCATCTGCAGTTCTTTCCTACACATGTTGGTAAACGACATGTTAGCCTTTATTGTAATAGGATTTAAATACAAGAGTAAGGATGTTTACTGTGATTATATAAGATTGATAGGTTCTTGATAATTAAGGACATCAAAGGTTGTGAGGAGAAGGCAGGCGAATGGGCTGAAAGGTTAAAATAGTTCAGCCACGATCGAATGGCGGAGCAGACCCGATGGGCTGAATTCTGCTCCTGTCATGGTCTTATGCTGAGAATTTTCCAGTGTTCTAGAGTTTAGAGATGCAGCATGGAAACAGGTCCTTTACCCGACTGAGTTCACATTGACCCGTTCACACTGGTTCTATTTTATCCTATATTCTGCTCTTATTCACACTATTTAGTTCTTGACTCATAAACTGCAGGGATTTGAAAATGCAACTCAAAGGCCAAGAAATCCCAGGAATTTATTTTGAAGATACATGAGAGTGATTTCGCTTTTGAATCATGTGAAAGCTGCCTCCAGTACTGGGTCATCAGTGCGGAAAATGCAAACATGAAAGTGCCATCTTCTGCCATGATAAGAGTTGTTTGTGCAGCCTGTTGGATCTTACAAGTAATAATATGAAGCTTATAGTTTGGCATTGAGTTAAACTCTAAGAAGGGCAGTGTAATGATGTGTTTTTGAATGTGATAGAATCATAGAGTCATACAGCGTGGAAATAGGCCCTTTAGCCCAACTTGCCCACTCCGGTGAATATGTCTCAGCTACACTAGTCCCACCTGCCTGCGTTTGGCCCATATCCCTCCAAATCTGTCATATCCATGTACCTGGCTAACTGTTTCTTAAATGTTGCGATAGCCCCTGCCTCAACCACCTCCTCTGGCAGCTTGTTCCATGCACCCACCACCCTTTGTGTGTCAAAAGATACCCCTCAGATCCCTATTAAACGTTGCTCGGATTGGTAGGTTAGAAATGGTAGAACTCAAAATGCTGGAGTAATTAGTGGGTTGGGCGGCATCTCTGGAGGACATGGAGAGGCCACCTTATGGAGCGGAACGTCGATCAGAAACGTCGCCTATTCATGTCCTCTGGAGATTCTTCTTGACACGCTGAGTTACTCCAGCTCTTTGTGTTCTATGCAAGATTCCAGCATCTGCAGTTCTTTGTGTCTAGGTTACAAATGGGATCGGGTTTCATGCAACCCTGGCAGATAATTGGACAGTGGGACATCAGAAGCTGGCATCAGTTTTCAATGTTCATGTCCCCAGTGACCCAAAGAAAGTAGAAGGCTTTCCTCTAAAATCGGAGATATCAAATTCATCACAAAAAAAATTAAATGAGTCTCTTCAGAGACTGCCCAGTGCCTCAATTAAGGACAAATTCTCTAACTTAGCAAACCTTTACCCTGTTATTCAGTCAAGTTCTTCCAGTCAAGGCCCAGGCAACTTCTGAGGCATTTCTGGATGCTTAGATGTTGCAGTAGCAATATCAAGCATGTACTGCATGTCAGATGATATCACTGCCATGTGTCTTGTGGTTTCCGTGCACAGTTCTGTCACATGCATGGAGAACCACAGTAAAAATTCTCATTACACGCACGAAAGTCCTGATTGCTTTCAGAAATCATATTTTGGCTTCCAATCTATCACATAGTGCTTAGTGATGGAATTTCTAACCCTTTGTTTTCTTGATGTGCACATTATTTGAGAATACGTTTTTAATTGATTAAGCTGACAGCCCGCCATTATTTGAAAATAAAAAGATAGGAGAGTGTAACTGACTGTATATAGACTATTTTGATGCACAGGATTTGCCAAAAGGCATTGAAACTCGAAATAAATACGGTTAGATGTGTGTAAAGTCAAGCCAAGTTATTCGTTATTCAAAAGAGACACAAAGTGCTGGTGTCACTCAACGGGTTTGGCAGCATCTCTAGAGAACATGGAATAGACAATGCTTCGAGTCAGGACTCTTCTTCAGACTGATTGTATTAGGAGTAGTAATCAGTCTGAAGAAGGGTACCAACCTATCGGACTTTACTGGCTTTATCTTGCACTAAACTTTATTCACATCAGTCCCTTTATACTGTATCTGTATGCTGTGGATGGCTCAATTGTAACCATGTTTTGTCTTGCCGCTGACTGATTAGCACGCAACAAAAGTTTTTCACTGTCATGTCAGGAATAGGAGTAGAATTAGGCCATTCGGTGCATCTAGTCTATGCCATTCATTCATGGCTAATCTATCTCTCCCTCCTAACCCCATTTTCCTGCATTCCTATAACCTGTACTAATCAAGAATCTATCTATCTCTGCCTTAAAATTATCCACTGATGGTGTCCGCAGCCTTCTGTGGCAAAGAATTCCACAGATTCACCAACCTCTACACGTGACAATGAACTATACTCAAACTCTCCAGAGATGCTGTTTAATCTGCTGAGTTACTCCAGCACTTTATTTCATTTTTTAGTTAACCAGTATCTGCAGTTCCTTGTGCCTACATTATTCAGTATCCATCTGTTTTCCAGTTCAAGACCTCTCCTAAATTTGTAAATGTTCAAAACATGCAGCGTGAAGCTGAAGTACAGACTAAATTGAATAGCCAATAAGTTACTTTCTCATCAAAGATGACATTTAAGTGAAAATTATTGTTGTGTTCTAATAGGAATTGGAGGGATCATATCGATCTGAGTGTCGGGCCTGAGAAGCAATAAAGGGTAATCATTTCACTGATTGTTTTGCTGTTGGCACTCGGCCAGCCTCTTAGACCTGCCATAAAATTAAATGAACTAATACCAAGGTGAATACATAGATTATTTTTATGTCATTTGCATGAAGCTGCTGTCCCTGTCAAAAAGCCGACAATTGTTGCCTATTCCAGATTCACCTTGAGAAACTAGTGCTGACTCACCTTCCTGGGCTGTAGCAGTTGTGGGATGAAGGGACTCCCATGGTGCTGATAGATAGTTTAGTTTTACAGCATGGAAACTGGCCCTTTGGCCCATCGAGTCCATGCAGACCACCCATCACTCATGTTCATAAGTGATAAGAGCAGAATTAGGCCATTCAACCCATCAAGTCTACTCCGCCATTCAATCATGGCTGATCTATCACTCTTAACCCCATTCTCCTGCCTTCTCCCCATAACCCCTGACACCCGTACCAATCGAGAATCTCTCTATCTCTGCCTTGAAAATATCCATTGACTTGGCCTCCACAGCTTTCTGTGGCAATCAATTCCACAGATTCACCACCCTCTGACTTACACACATTCACATTAGTTCTATATTATCACACTTTCTCATTCACTCCCTGCACATTAGGTGTAAAAATAAGAACTGCAGTTGGTGGTTTATACCAAAGATAGACACAAAGTGCTGGAGGAACTCAGCGGGTCAGGCAGCATCTCTGGAGAAAAAAGATGGGTGACCCTTCTTCAGGCACCCTTCTGCAGGTTACCGCAGCACTTTATATCTATCGCTACACACTACGGGCAATTTACAGAGGCTAATTAACCTAGAAACCCACATGTCTTTGGGATAGGGTGCTCTGTTATTTAAATCCTATAACTGAAGAAAAACATGATGTTTCCAAGTCAGAGCGGTGTGAAGGCAAATTTGAAGGCACATGCCAGCCTGTCTTTGCAGGTTATCAAGTCGTTGGTTCAAGATATTTTGTTGAAGAAGCTATGATTAAGCAATTTTAATGATTGTACAGCAGTCTTACTCCATACAAACATAGTAGCCCTTGAGCTTATTCCCCAACTAAGTAACTGGTTGGCACACACCTGACTTTACTTCATATCCCTAAACACTCGGCCCTAAGTGTAGACCCTGTTTGCAAAGCTTAAACAAATGGAACTAGTTTTTATTCACACTATCAGCTCTCCTTTATCTCAGAAACATTGAGAATATTATGCTTATTACAAAACCTCTCTTTACAATTTAACCCTTGGAGACAATGTTTCCTCGTGATGGATCTAAAAAGCATTTAATCGAAGGTCACTATAATTTAATTATATCTCTTCCCACCTTGCCTCCTGGAGTGATGTTATCCCTTTCATTCAATATCTCTGTCTTCGCCGTGCCTGTCTTCAAGTTGAGCTCTACTACTCTCGAGCTTCTGAAATGTCCTCCTTCAAGAAAATTAACCTCCCCTCTGCCATAGTTGATGGAGCCTTCACACATATTTCCTCCATTTCCCATATGTCTGCTGTCATCCAACCCCTGCCAAGAGAGAATAGCAATAGAGTTCTCATGCTCCTTACCTTAAATCCCGCCAGGTTCAATATCCAACACCTGATCCTCTGATATTTCCTATAGTTCAATCATGCTCACACTATCAGTCACTGCTTTTTCTCTCCTCCCCTTCCTGATTAGGGATCTACCTAACAGCCCCATGGGAGTCCCCTCACCAGCAACCACAACAATTCAAGAAGGTGATTCAACATCCGTTTCTCATTCTGCCCATTGCAGGTTCGCTGGAACTTTGCCTTGCAAATGTAGGAGGTGGAACACTTTATTCTTCACCTCCTCCATTACCATCATCCCAAGACTGAAACACTCCTTCCAGCTAAGACAGAAGTTCACCTGCACCTCATTCAACCAGGTCCACTCAGTACTTGAAACCAAACATAAACTAAGCTATTGTTTTGAAGAGCACCCTGGGCTCCGTTCTCAATGAGCTTTCAGATGTCGAGTATGTCAATTTTGGCCGACAGAGATGCCAAATGCGAATTGGAAGAATAACATCGTACACCATTTAGGCAGCTTAAACCCTATTGATATGCACATTACATTTTCTAATTTCAGGTAGATTTCTAGTGTAGTTTTCATCTACACTAACACATACACTTAGGTTTCTTCTTCCTTTGTTCTCTATCCCCTCCCCCAACCATGTTCCATCATCCCCTTCCTATTTGGTTCCACCGATCATCTTTCCATGGCTGTCCCACCCCTTTAGACAGCCTGACCCATTGACTTACCCCAGCACTTTGTGTCAAAGTTTCCTTCTTTGACCGTCCTGCCTTGGATTGCTACATAGCAGAGCAAAGACCAGCATTGATGTTTGTTCTGCTTTTGCTTGATAGATTTAGTCAGCATTGTGAATAGTTGAAAGCTAAATTAATTTCCCTTCCTAAATTGTACTAAAGTTGCCCACCTCTGGTTAGTCACTGCTTATCTACCAAACAATTCATTTTGTGTTTGAGTTTCCTTGGCACTCAGTCTGCATAGTTAACACTCTGATGAGGTCAGGAGGGCGCCTTGCCAGGTCGTATTGAATTTCATTTATGTCACCAAAGCCATGTACCAGCTTCTCAAGATCATAATCCTTTCTCAGAGTGGCTTTCAACTTGAAGAATAGGAATGGCTTCTTCAGTTTTCAGTGTTTGAAGCACATAGTCAAGAATGTTGAGGGCAGTATTGTCTGAAGGATCTAGATTTTTTTCTGCAACTGACTTGAACTGTACAGTTCTCCTCAATTCATTAAATAACGGGGAAAAAACGCACGCAGTCAGATGTTTCCTGATGGTGACACTAGTGCAGAAAAGCCAGATTACAATCCAACATGTTTAGTATTCTCCATGGTTACCAACAATTTGAAAAAAAACTCAACAACGAATCCTGCATCATTTGCTTTATTTATGGATCTGTGTTGCTTCGTTTTAATGAAATCCCAATGGATTTTGTTAGATATTCAAGGCAGTGCACCATTTACTTAATAGGCTTGTTTATACAAGCTTGAGTCACACAAATGTTGCTCCTGGTTAAAAGCACATTAATTGGCATAAACAAACAGTTGGAGAGATTTCCATGTATGTTTAGGAGAAAATTTGCAATATTGAGGAGGGTGGTTAGACTTGGCTTTTATTGCAAATTATTGTGTTAAAATATATATTAAATCAAAACATTGCCATAGACATGATGTGTCTCAGACATTTCTCGAATGCACATTTTAAAATGTTTTTAAAGTTATTACAAGAACATGGTAACTGATGCAGCTGCCACATTCTTTATGTTAACTATAACTTCAAAAACCTGCAGCATAATCCAGATATGGAAATTAAATTACTGCACCAATATTGACCGACTTCACAATGAGGTTTCAACAGTACTAGATTACCTTGGATAATGACTACTCCTGTGTAAATGTTTTTTATCAGCACGCCATATAAATGAAAACTTTAGATCTTCAAAGCTGGGAAAGATAGCTATTGGACCTCCAATAACAAGTTCCTGTTCTTTCAATGCTGTCTTCAGCATTGCTTTGATCACATCGCACACAGTCATTTCTCTCCATGAATAGACTCAAAATCATCCACGTTGTTTGAGATAGACATAGAGAATAACGCATGGTGTGGATCTTTAGGACTAGTGCCAACTCTTCCCTTCTTCTTCTTCTTTCGTGTGGCGTGCACAGCCTAAAGTTGTTGGACAACTTGTTCTATTTGATCTTCCGTTTGTGCACGTCGCGTTGATTGCATTAGTCGAAACAGGGCGGACCACGTGAAGGTTGCAATCTTCCCTTATGAAACTGCACGCACTGAAACTGAAATGTATCAATATATTTTGCCTTAACATTAACATTTCATTGGTATCAACTCCATCATACATACCAGAGAAATACATGGATATTCAAATCTAGTTCTCTATATTTATGAAGCACATAATTGAATTCAACAGTTCCAGATAACCAGCCATTCCAGTTCTGACGTGAGATCATGCATATCCACTTGTAATATCCACTCAGCTTTTCTCTCCCCATGAATGCACGTATTTCCAACATTCTCTTTTGCTCCAGATTTACAGCAACTGTTATGCACTGCATCTCATTGTCCCCAATATTGCTGCGGGGTTTTTTCATCTTGCCCTCATTCATCTTCCACTGCATCCTTCCAGAGAAATCAGCTGTGATTAACAACCATTCATTTCCCTCTCTTAGATGGCTCTTAAAGTAACTATCACAAACAATTCCTGCCTCTTTCCTATCACAGACCTTCTCTTTGCCCTCTTGATCCTTTCCCTTTTCACAACCAAACACAAATTGCTTTCTCACTTTTCTAATTCTGAGGATCATCAAACTAAAGTGTTACCCTTGTTTCTCTCTCTACAGATGCTGCCTGATGTGATGAGTAACTTCGGCAGTTGTTATTTTTCATTTATCGGTCAGTGTCCATTACTGTTCAGTGATAATATAATCAAGGCACATGAAAATTTCCTTGACTAGATTGAACAGATGTTTAGTTGGTTTGCTAATCCTTTTTCTTGATTTTCCTGAGAAATAACCAATGGCAGAATGGGTTTTGATCTGGAGACCTCTTAGCCCCACCAACACATTTTGTTACACACTCTGTGTTGCAGTTGTTTTGATCATAGTTCTGCATCTCGCACTGCAGGTTTCCATCCTGTTTTTACTGTTATCACAATCCCAGACATTTTGCCTACTCCACTGATCTCTACGGTTGACTATAGATTTTGTTTGTTCAATGCAACCCAGTTAGCTAGCTGACACAAGGTTCTCAACGTCTTTCCCATTATTTATCTCATCATTGTTATAGATCTGGTATTTAACTGTGGTATTTTTAGTGAATTAAAAAATCGAGTTGGCGTTGTAGTTGGCCATGGGTGTGCAGGGGGTAGCAGGAGACTGAGCCCACAACTATGAGGAACACCACTGGGTAAGTTCTGTGTGGGTGCCATTTTATGACCAATTTTAAATTACTGATAGTTACAAAATGCTGGAGTAACTCAGCGGGTCGGGCAGCATCTCTGGAGGAAAGAAATAGTAGACGTTTCAGGTCGGAACCATTCTTCAGACTGAACAAGGCCAGAACAAAACAGGGTCGGCAACAGGTGACTGCAGGAAGGGTGGAGACAATCATGGCCCATTGTTGTCTGGGGAAGATGTGTTAACGATAGGGATACAAGAATGCGAACAGTGGAACTAGTCGAATGACTAGGATGGGGGAGGGGCCAGAGGGGGAAAGGAATGCAGGAGTTATTTGAAATTAGAGAATCAATATTCATACCACTATGTTGTCAGCTGCCCAATTGAAATATGAGGTGCTTTAGATGACTTAACGACTGTCTAAATGAATGATGTCTGCTGGTCATAAAGCCTAGAAGCCAGCTGCACATGGAAATCCCCACACCAAGGTTGTCCAGAGGTTCAGGGATGATATACTATTATGCGATTATGGTGTTAAGGGTTGAGCTGTAATCAATGCATATCATCCGGATATTGATGTTCCTTATGCCAAGGTGATCCAGAACATCAAGCCAGGCAGTACCTGTGGAGAGAGAAGCAGAGTTAACACTTCAGTTCAATGATAGAAAGATGGAAACATAGAAAAATAGGTGCAGGAGTAGGCCATTCAGCACCGAGCCAACACCGCCATTCAATATGGCCGATCACCTAAAATCAGTACTCAATTCCTGCTTTTTCCCCATATTTCTTGATTCCCTTAGCCCTAAGAGCTAAAATCTCTCTTGAAAACGTTTAGTGAATTGGCCTCTACTGCCTTCTGCGGCAGAGAATTCCACAGATTCATAACTCTCTGGGTGAAGACGTTTTTCCTCATCTCAGTCCTAAATGGCCTACCCCTTATTCTTAAACTGTGACCCCTTGTTCTGGACTCCCCCAACATTGGGAACATTTTTCCTGCATCTAGCCTGTCCAACCCTTTAAGAATGTTATATGTTTCTATAAGATTCCCTCTCATCCTTCTAAATTCCAGAGAATACAAGCCCACTTGACCCATTCTTTCACCATATGTCAGTCCCGCCATCCCAGGAATTAACCTGGTGAACCTACGCTGCACTCCCTCAATAGCAATAATGTCCTTCTTCAAATTAGGAGACCAAAATTGCACACAATACTCCAGGTGCGTAATACTCACCAGGGGCCTGCACAATTGCAGTAGGATCTCCTTGCTTGTAGAATCATAGAATCATAGAAAATAGGTGCAGGAGTAGGCCATACGGCCCTTCGAGCCTGCACCGCCATTCAATATGATCATGGCTGATCATCCAACTCAGTATCCTGTACCTGCCTTCTCTCCATACCCCCGGATCCCTTTAGCCACAAGGGCCACATCTAACTCCCTCAAACCGAGTCTATCCAGTCTTTCTTCATATGGAAGTCCTGCCATCCCAGGAATCAGTCTGGTGAACCTTCTCTGTACTCCCTCTATGGCAAGAATGTCTTTCCTCAGATTAGGAGACCAAAACTGTAAGCAATACTCCAGCTGTGCCCTCACCAAGACCCTGTACAACTGCAGTAGAACCTCCCTGCTCTTGTACTCAAATCCTTTTGCTATGAATGCCAACATACCATTCGCTTTCTCCACAGCCTGCTGCACATGCATGCCTACTTTCAATGACTGGTGTACCATCTCCCCTTTTCCTAATCGGCCACTATTCAGATAATAATCTATCCTCCTGTTTTTGCCGCCAAAGTGGATAACCTCACATTTATCCACATTATACTACATCTGCCATGCATTTGCTCACTCACCCAACGTACCCAAGTCACCTTGCAGCCTCCTAGCATCCTCCTCACAGCTAACACTGCCCCCCCAGCTTCGTGTCATCTGCAAACTTGGAGATGTTTCATTCAATTCCCTCATCCAGATCATTAATATATATTGTAAATAGCTGGGGTCCCAGTACTGAGCCTTGCGGTACCCCACTAGTCACTGCCTGCCATTCTGAAAATGGCCCGTTTACTCCTACTCTTTGTTTCCTGTCTGCCAGCCAGTTCTCTATCCACATCAATACTGAACCCCCAATACCGTGTGCTTTAAGTTTGTACGCTAATCTCTGATGTGGGACTTGTCGAAAGCCTTCTGAAAGTCCAGATATAACATATCCACAGGTTCTCCCTTATCCACTCTACTAGTTACATCCTCAAAAAATTCTAGAAGATTTGTCAGACATGATTTACCTTTCATAAATCCATGCTGACTTTGTCCAATGATTTCACTGCTTTCCAAATGTGCTGCTATCCCATCTTTAATAACTGACTCTAGCATTTTCCCCACTACTGATGTTAAACTAATTGGTCTGTAATTCCCCGTTTCTCTCTCCCTCCCTTTTTAAAAAGTGGGGTTACATTAGCTACCCTCCAATCCTCAGGAACTACTGCAGAATCTAAAGAGTTTTGAAAAATTATCACTAATGCATCCACTATTGCTGGGGCTACTTCCTTAAGTACCCTGGGATGCAGCCTATCTGGCCCCGGGGATTTATCGGCCTTTAATCCATTGAATTTACCTAACACCACTTCCCGGCTAACCTGGATTTCGCTCAGTTCCTGCATCTCACTTGACCCCCGGTCCCCTGCTATTTCCGGCAGATTATTTATGTCTTCCTTTGTGAAGACAGAACCAAAGTAGTTATTCAATTGGTCTGCCATGTCCTTGTTCCCCATGATCAATTCACCAGTTTCTGACTGCAAGGGACCTTCATTTGTTTTAACTAGCCTTTTTCTCTTCACATATCTATAAAAACTTTTGCAGACCGTTTTTATGTTCTGTGCCAGTTTTCTTTCATAATCTATTTTCCCTTTCCTAATTAAGCACTTTGTCCTCCTCTGCTGTACTCTGAATTTCTCCCAGTCCTCTGGTAGGCTACTTTTTTCTGGCTAATTTGTATGCTTCATCTTTAGTTTTGATACTATCCCTGATTTCCCTTGTTATCCACGGATGCACTACCTTCCCTGATTTATTCTTTTGCCTAACTGGGATGAACAATTGTTGTAGTTCATCCATGCAGTCTTTAAATGCCTTCCATTGCATATCCACCGTCAACCCTTTAACAATCACTTGCCAGTCTATCTTGGCCAATTCACGTCTCATACCCTCCAAATTACCTTTCTTTAAGTTCAGAACCCTTGTTTCTGAATTAACAATGTCACTCACCATCTTAATGAAGAACTCAACCATATTATAGTCACTCTTGCCCAAGAGTGCTAACTAACCCTTCTTCATTACTCAGTACCCAGTCTAGAATAGCCTGCTCTCTAGTTGGTTCCTCTACATGTTGGTTTAGAAAACTATCCCGCATACATTCCAAGAAATCCTCTTCCTCAGCACCCCTGCCAATTTCATTCACCCAATCTATATGTAGATTGAAGTCACCCATTATAACTGTTTTACCCTTGTTGCACGCATTTCTAATTTCATGTTTGATGCCATCCCCAACTCCACTACTGCTGTTAGGTGGCCTGTACACAACTCCCACTAGCGGTTTCTGCCCCTTTGTGTTTCGCAGCTCTACCCATATCGATTCCACATCATCCAAGCTAATGTCCTTCCTTTCTATTCTGTTAATCTCCTCTCTAACCAGTAACGCTACTCCACCTCCTTTTCCTGTCTGTCTATCCCTCCTGAATATTGAATATCCCTAGATGTTCAGCTCCCAGCCTTGGTCACCCTGGAGCCATGTCTCCGTGATCCCAACTATATCATATTCATTAATAACTATCTGAGCATTCAACTCATCCACCTTATTACGAATGTTCCTTTTGCATTGAAACACAAAGCCTTCAGGCTTGTTTTTACAACACTCTTACCCCTTAAACAATTATGTGTCCTTTTTGATTTTTGCCCTGGATTTTTCTGCCTGCCACTTTTACTTTTCACCTTGCTACCTATTGCTTCTACCCTCATTTTACATCCCTCTGTCTCTCTGCTCAGGCTCCCATCCCCCTGCCACATTAGTTTAAATCCTCCCTGACAGTACTAGCAAACACTCCCCCAAGGACATTGGTTCCCTTCAAGCCCAGGTGCAGACCGTCCTGTTTGTACTCGTCCCACCTCCCCCAGAACTGGTTCCAATGCCCGAGAAATTTGAATCACTCCCCCTTGCACCAAATCCTGAACTCAAATCCTCTCGTAATGAAGGCCAATTGCCATTAGCTTTCTTCACTGCCTGCTTTACCTGCATGTTTACTTTCAGTGACTAATGTACAAGCACACCCAGGTCTCGTTGCACCTCCCCTTTTCCTAATCGTATAACGATCTTTCATTAACTTGAAATATTAACTCTGTTTCTCTCACCATAAATGTTTCCTGACCTGACTATTTCCAACATTTTGATTGGAATTAGTTTTTTTGCCAATCCAGGGTTTCCTCAATAATCCACTTTGGCGTGACAATGTCGTTTGTGTAAAAATAAATGAAGAATTAATTCTTCAACAGGTATTGTTGAACGTATTGTTCAACAGAATCTCACTCATTACATTTACCACAAATACAGATAGCTGAAGTAAAAAAAAAAATTGAAACCAAGAAGAATTCATCGAAATAACTGACCCAAAAAGGAGAGTCCTTCATTGTGACATTGAATGAAGCCTTTTGATGGATCCATTGATGTGAGGATGCTTTCCGCTGATCCTTTAATAATGTCCCGACCTCATGACACTATGAGTATATGAATGTGTCATGCAACTCACTCAGGCCCTGACACGCGGAAGATCAGTGATATGATATACAGTTCCTTCATGGGTGCCTGATTATTGCACTGGGATTTATAGATGCAGGGGGATATGTAAGCACAGCTTATATATCCGCTGCTGCAGCCAAAGCATTTGCAGTATCAATGGGTGATTCCAACCACACTTTGTGATAGTTTCCATGGTGTATTTGATGGCGGTGTGGGAAAACGAAGTTCCAGTTACTGGTACTGCCAGTATAATTAAAATTGCTGAAATCCAAAATCCGATATCAAATTAGTAATGCTCTGGTTCGCGACAATTTAATTCTACAAAACAAAGGCAGCACGGTGGTGCAGCGGATTAGCTGCTGCCTTACAGTGCCAGAGACCAGAGACCTACGGGTGCTGTCTCTACGGAGTTTGTTCTTTCTCCCAGTGACCTGCATGGGTTTTCTCCGGGAGCTCCATTTTCCTCCCGCACTCCAAAGACATACAGGCTTGGAGGCTAATTGGCTTTGGAAAATTGCAAATTGTCCCTTGGGCGTCTGGGATGGTATCAATGGACGGGGATCGATGGTCGGTGTGGACTCGGTGGGCCAACTGGCCTGTTTCTGCACTATATCTCTAAACTAAACTAAGCTGCACCTCATATGATTGTGCTGACATCTTCCACACATAGTGGAGGTTCTGATTCATCAATGTCATCAGTAGAGAGACTGTGCACTCGGACAGTGGCTTGAGGACCGCAGGTCTTTTCTTACCCTAAGAAGATGCCCAAGAACTATGAGTGACGCTCTGAAAGAACATTGGTGACTTTAGAAGCAGGTGTTTCCTAGATATGTTGGGGAGATGGGCAGGAGGAGAGAAACATGAAGGAAGAAGCAGAGGGAGAAAAGATAAGCTAGAAATTAAAGATTGGGTTCAGGTGAAGGAATATTTAGGCTAAGCAAAATTAGACAGTAATAATACTGGGCAATGACTGCGGTAATTAATTTATGAAAAAAGGGCAGAGCATGCTAGCGAACAAATTCAGAATAAGAATTGGTAAAATTAAATGTTTGTTTCTATGTGAGCTTCGCATTTATAAAAAAGATAGCTGAGTGAACAGCACAAATAGCAATAAATAAAAATAAACGGATTGCCCTGAGAGAGATGTGCTTGCAAGGTGTCTGGGTAGAGGAAATTCAGGTGTATTTGAGATTTCAGAACGAGAGTCAGAAAAGAGAAGCAGGTAACTCCTTGGGTTGCTCTATAAATAAATTATGATATCACTGCAGAGGTGAGGAATAATATTGGCTCAGAAACTCAAGTTGTTTGTTCAGTTGTGGTGGAGAAGAAATATCAAAGATAAGAAGAAACCATTCTGAGTTGTATGTAGGGTCCTAAACAATAGCGATAGTATTGTGCAGACAAAAGGTAAAGAAATAATGGCAGGTTGCAACAAACCTACTGCAACAATCATGGACAATTTTAATTATCAAATCAAATGACAAAAGGTAGTTTTGAGGATGAGTTTACAGAATGTGGTCAGAATAGTTTTTTGGGGAGATGCATTGAGGAACCCAATGGAGCAGGCTATTTTAAGTCTAATATTTTGTGCAATGGGACAGGTTTATTTCACAATCTCACAATAAAGGACCATTTTGGAAAGACTGGGCACCACTTGGAAGACTTTCAAATCCGGTTTGAGACTGAAACTAATCAGTTAACTTAAATACAGGGAATTACAACTGTATGAGGGCAGAGTTGACTGCAATTGACAAGGAAAATAGATTAAAGGAAAAGATGGTCATCAGCATCAGGCATTTGAAGAAATAATTCCCAATTCTCAGCAAAGGTGTATTTGAGTGCAAAGAAAAGCGGCATGAACAATATGAGGGAAGGGGGAAAGAGGGGAAAGAGGGGAGAAAGAGAGAGAATGTTGATTACATTTGATTACATTTGATGATTACATTTTTTTACAGAAAGTAGTTGATATGTGGAATGCCGGAGAGGATGTTGGAATCAGAGACAACTAGGGGTCATTTAAACATAGGACAATCATGGAAAGAAATTGACCTAATAAGGACAAATTGAATTAGTGTAGATGGGTGTTAATGTTGGCATGGTTGTGGTGGGCAGAAGGGGCTGTTTCTGTGATGTATCACAGTATGACTCTATAAACAAGAAATTATTTTAAGCACATTTTGAGGGGGGATTGACAGGAATGAGGTTTTGGGGTGGGGTGGGGGGGGTGGATTATTTCACCTTGTGTGGGTTGTTCCAATTAGGGAAATAGCTTTATAATGAACAATTATACATTTAAGGCAACAAAGACTTTTTTCTCTCTCTCAGAATCTTTGGAATTCTCTCTCGCAGAAAGCTGCAATGGATATATACAAGACTGAGATTCACAAACATTTGAACTGAGGGAATCAAAGGGCATGGGGAGAGAGCATGGAAGTGCTGTTGAGGTCACTGTCGGGTTGCTCATGGCCTTGTTGAACAATACCACAAACCATGAGATGGTTCAGCCAACCTGCTTCGGGTGCCTGTACTCTTATGGCAGATTAATGGCTAGGACCAGAGGTCACAGTACGACACATGCTTCCATTCTATTGGTTAGAAAGATGTAATTATTGCTGAGTGAGTTTTAAACAAGATCAATTGGTAACCATTATTGTTTTCAGCTGGCATTAACTCAAGCAATTACTGCAGGAAAAAAAATCTCCTGATCTACCTCATTATAAATATTCTGTGACTGCTTTTTGCAGTGACAGACAACTTCTGGATGAAGGTTCCTGCAGAGTTAATTAGGAAGTTAAATTGATTGAAAAGGTAAAGATTTCTTCATGGCAGCAGTTTATTCCTATGAGGTAAAGCTCCTTTTTGGAGGAGCGCAACCAATAATCACAGCTGCTGTGCCATGTCAAAAGTCCTTTCATTGGAACCTGTTCAACCAAAACATTTCCATCATGGAGCCTATCACTTATGACCTCTCTTTGAAGGGTAAGACTAATGTGATTTTTTTTTTTCCCCATTTACTGGGCATTGTTTTGGCTTTGAGCACAAAGTACATGATGGAAGTCTTCATACCAGTTATGTGCTGTCAAGTAGGATACCTTGAACCTTTGCCCTACCGATTATAAGGCAACTTTTCAGTCCTCTCATTATGTGGGGTGTCACGTAATTGAAGGGAGCATTGGCAGTATTGTTGCATCATTTTTTTCTATTTTCTTCATTTGTGGAAGAATTCTTGCTGCACCCTATAGTGGACACACTGGTGTGCACACAATGTTTGGCTGTGGGAAAATAGCTGGGTGATATTGAGAATATCTGGGCTTTTAAATTGTTTCTCTACATGTCCAGAGAGGGTCTTTCAATTTGTGATCTTTCAAGTTTGTGACTTATTGAGTTTGATGGTTATCCAATTCTTTCTTCTCCTTTGACTTTGCCTCATTCTGTTCAAACTTTTTGGGTGAGTTCTCTGACGAGGAGAAGATTGGGCATTACCCCTTTGAGCTCGGACTATAGGTCCCTGTTAACTGTTTGGGGACAATAATTTTCTAACTTTAATGTGTGTCTGCTTCTTCCATCTTCATCTCCTCTTGTTTGTGGCATTTCAGAATTGAGGATTAACATCACTGAAGAAAATACATCAGATCCATATACAGTGGTCACATGTTCCCAGGCATATGTCCAGGTTGGTGTAATGCATTAACTAATTTATTGACAATTTTATGAGCAGTTGGTGAAATTGGATGGCATCTCCCCACTCCTGGAGAATGCATCAGTCAGCTGTTATATGACAGCAACATGATCCTGAACACCTGTGCGTGGAGGTCAGGTTGTGCCTAAAAGACCAAGGCTATGAATGGCCTCTGCCTTTGTGGAAACTGACATGTAACCCATATAGCTACTGTAGGTGAAGGCTTGGTCATGGAACCTGGCACAAAGTATTTGTCTCTCAGAATGCAAGTGATGCTCCTGGTTTCACCTGGCTGCTCTGTTTAGTTAACCTTACACTCTTGCCCTTTGCCTGAGAAGAATTTGTTGCAGCATCTAAAATGGAATCAAGTATGAGCTTGTAGTACATTCGGTTAGATAAATATGACACCTGCCAACTATCTCGGTGTGTATTTGAGGAAGCCTTCTCATACCTATGTTAGTCTTCCTCTGATTCACTGGAGGAGCACTGAGAATGCAAATTGATTCTAGGCAATAAGAATAAAATTGGTGATTTCTTATAAGCATGATAAGTACTGCAATGTGACAATGTTTAGGAATATTGCAACAAATTGCTGGAAATTGCATTTTCCAAAAGCTCAGTGATGTTCCTCTTTGATAAACTGTTGGAATTACTTGAATGTACATCTTCAAAGCAATTTATGTTATTTTAAAAAGTGGTCCAGAGGTTTAATATATGCTGCTTTAATGAAAAAGATGCACTAATGCATACAAAACAGACTTTTTTTGAAGGGTTGTATATCATATTAGAATTGACAAGTTATTAGGAAGCAAGTGGCATCATGACATAACTATCATGTAAAACAATAATGGCTTTCTGTCTTGTCAATATTTTCAGTCACTTCGCCTCCAACCTCCTCCTCCAACCTTATCTGTTGTTCCAGGTGTCAACTCCTGTACATCGGCGAGACCAAAGCGCAGGCTCGGCGATCATGTCGCTGAACACCTCCGCTCAGTCCGCCTTAACCTACCTGATCTCTCAGTTGCTCAGCACTTTACCTCCCCATTCCCAATCGGACCTTTCTGTCCTGGGCCTCCTCCATTGTTGGAGTGAGGCCCAGTGCAAATTGGAGGACCAGCACCTCATATTTTGCTTTGGTAGCTTACACCTCAGCAGTATGATCATTGACTTCTCTAACTTCAAATAGCCCTTGCCTTCCCTCTCTCTCCTTCCCAGTTCTCCTGACCTGAAACATCACTCATTCCTTCTCTCCAGAGATGCTGCCTGTCCTATTGAGTTACTCCAGCATTTTGTGTCTATATTTGATTTAAACCAGCATCTGTAGTTGTTTCCTACACATTTTCAGTTGATTTGTTGCTAGATGTTCCTAGATGAATCTGTGCTTGTGTGTAATCTTCATTGGGTTATGAAATTAGCCTGATATCATTGAAATGAGTCTTTTCTCAATATTGCTGCACTGACAACAGTGCCCCCTGTAGAAGGTTCTAATTTTATCCTGCAGACATCATTAACCTTTCTCTCTTTGTAAAATATTTGCCTGCTTTAATCACTAGCTGCAGGTACAGACCAAACATAAAATATCTGATTTCTGGACCTGATTTTGAGAGGCTAATTATCACACTACTGTGTATATCGGATGCATAATTTCCCAAAATGAGTGTCTTAACTGTGCAAATTTCAATGGCCGTACTAACAATCTTGAGAAGCTTTGCTTAAAAACAAAAGACAACTGATACAAATACAATTTTTCTGAAAAAGTATTTCACAATTCAAGGAAATGGGACTTTCATTCTTATTCAACCTTGGGGCACCCTGTTTTGATAGTTTATGAACTATCTTTTTTTTTATGTAAAAAATAATCTTCAAATAGTCATTGATCACCGAAACAAAGCCTTCAGCCAACCTTGTCCACACTGATTATTAATTAACTGATGACATTAATCCCATTTTCCAGCACTTGGCCTTCAATGCTTTGGCAATTTAAAATGCTCATCCAGATATTTGTTGTGGGGATAAGTGCCTCTGACGCGAAGGTTCGTGTTTGTCATTATGTTCGACCCATTTTACCAACTGATCAATATTGTGCAGAATCCTCAGACTATCCTACTCACTATCTGCAGCACAACCACCAATTTTTGTGTCACCTGCAAACTTGCTTATTGTCCCTTTGTATACAAATCAATTAAGTATGTAACTTTGTGGGGAATCTTATTTGTCCAGTGCATCCAGCACAATAAGACTGATTTTCCTTTCAATTGCATACTTTTATTTGTAATTTCAATAGGTGCAGGAGTAGGCCATTCGGCCCTTTGAGCCAGTACCGCCATTCACTGTGATCATGGCTGATCATCCACATTCAGTACCCTGTTCCTGCCTTCTCACCATATCCCCTGACTGCTATCTTTAAGAGCTCTATCTAACTCTATCTTGAAAGCATCCAGAGAATTGGCCTCCACTGCCTTCTGAGGCAGAGAATTCCACAGACTCACAACTCCCTGGGTGAAAAAGTTTTTCCTCATCTGTTCTAAATTGCCTACCCCTTATTCTTAAACTGTGGCCCCTGGTTCTGGACTCTCCCAACATTGGGAACATGTTTCCTGCCTCTAGTGTGTCCAATCCCTTAATAATCTCATGCTTCAATAAGATTTTGAAGTTTATTTTTGATATTTCATCTATTCAATACTTCATGGCAGTTTGTCTGTTAATAAATGATGATTACCCAATTACAGTTTTATTAACATTTAATTTACATTTAATGATGCATTAAGGGACTTATTGAGCAAAAAGGAGAGCTGCTGGAGGAACTTTGCAGGTCAGACAGCATCTGTGGAGGGAAGTGGATGTTTTGGATGGGGACCCTTCTTCAGATTAACGAGTGGAGATGGCTGATAGATAGGGGTGGGGCAAGAGCTGGTATATGATGGGTGGAATCGGGTGAGGAAGGGTTGAGATGGGGGGGGGGGGGGGCGGGGGGGGAGAAAAGCGGTTGATTGAGGCAGGCTGAGAGATGAGTGGTAGTTTCCAACCAAGAACATTGAATTCACCTCTTTCATTAGTTTCAAGATTGTGTTTCTGCAATCTCCACTTGCATCAAAGAGAGCACGTTGATGGAGGGAGTTGGTTTATCATTTCTGAACAAGGCGCTCAGAAATATAACCATGTACACTGACGGGCACAGTGTTGGAGTAACGACGGGTCAGGCAGCATCTCTGCAGAACTTGAATAGGTGATTTATCAGGTCAGGATCCGTCTTCAGGCCTGAAACATCACTAATCCATGTTCTCCAGAGATGCTGCTGATTTACTACAACATTGCTCCAGCATTGACCTTTAAATTAGCATCTACCAGTCCTTGTTTCTACACCATGGACACTGAAGTGTTTGAGCTGCTTTCTTACCCTTTTTGAGGAAAGGATTTATTCACAGTTGTGTTTGGGGGTTTACTTAATTACATCAGAAGTGGCATTTAGGTTGCTATGAACTAGCATATAGAGATCAATATGAACAGCCTATGCATCAATTTGCTTTACAGGAACCCATGGCTGTTTAGTATTGGGAACTGAAGAGAAGGTACCCAAAAATGCTGCAGTGCCACAAAACTAAATACACACATGACACGCATAAACTAAACTGAACTCTCAACTGAGCACTTAGAGTAGATATTGGCACAGTGAAGTTGAACTTCAAAGATCTTGGGGCTGGAGATGTTCTCCATTGCCCATTAGTTGGCCTCGAGGTATAGAGTACAGCTCTCTGCAGCAGTGATATTTGTAATCTTAAGCGCCTGTCCCACTGTACGAGGTCATTCGGGAGTTCTCCCGATTTGAACTCGGGAATGTCCGTAGCGGGTCCGTAGGAGTTCGTGGATGTCTCGTAGCAGCTTGTACGAGTAACGGTAGGTACTCGGGGGAAATCCGGTAAACTTGTGATGTTTTTCTCAGCACAGTGTTCCCTGGATCATTTAGGCGATGGAATTGAACTCTACCCACCAATATCTCTGCTGCCAGAAAGTTAAAGATTAGTGGTGACAAATTGGGTATGTTGAGGTGGCAGGAACAAACAACAGTGTCTATTTGACCACCACCTTACCAGTCATAATGCAGATTTGTAGGACTTTGGTTAGGTTGTATTTAGAGTATAGCTTGAGGTTCTGGTTGTCCCATTACAGGAAGGATGTGAAGGCTTTGTAAAGGATGCTGAAATGAAATGAAATGCTACCTTTATTGTCATTCAGACCTTTCGGTCTAAACAAAATTTTGTGCCTGCAGTCATACATATAATAAAAAACAAAATGCACAATAAACACATATTTAACATCCACCACAGTGAGTACACCAGACAACTCTTCACCGTGATGTAAGGCAAAAGTCTTAAAGTCTTTGTCTTCTTCCCTTCTCGTTCTCCCTCTGCGCTGAGGCGATCCAGGCCTCCGATGTTGTCGTCCACTAGGCCTGCGACCGAGCCTCCGAAGCTGGGCCGCCTACGCCGGAACACAGCCACAGCTCTGAATCCGGGTCCGTCGCCGGAATGCTCCGAGGCCGCCAGCTCCGCCATTAGGCCTCCGCACAGATGGAGGCTTACCAGCGTAATGAATGGATTAGAGCATATTAGCTACAAGGAGGTCTGAAGAGCTCTGGGGCATCACGAGTTGAGGGGAAGCCTGCTGTGTACACCATCTATTGCCAAGTCGATGGACCCAAAATATCACCATTTCTTTCTCTCCCAGCCTGCCCAGCTGAGTTACTCCAGCATTTTGTGACTATCTTCGGTGCAAACCAGCATCTGCATTTCCTTCCTACATATTTCATGTACTCCACTGCAAGTTGTCCTTTAGGTATGCCTACTTTGAAGAATTTTTCTTCCTCTCTTATTCTGCAACACCCTCTCTCACTGTGATGCCAATTGATTTCCAGATCAGCATCTGCATTGATCTGTCATTTTCACACCGTGCCCTTCCATATCTCAAGTCTCCCTCTTCCCCCTACCCCGTCTGAAGAAGAGCCTCGACCTGAAAAGTCACCCATTCCTTCACTCCAGAGATGCTGCCTGCCCCACTGTCATACTCCAGCATTTTGTGTCTCTTTTTGACCCTTGAACCATCTTTGCTTCACTGTAATTCTCTGCAACACAGTAACAGGTCTTTCGTCCCACAATGTCTTTGCTGAACATGTTGCCAAATTCAATAAAACACCTCTGCCCACACACGATCTATATCTCTTCATTCCCTGCATATTCATGTGCCTATCTAAAGCTCTCTTAAACGCCGCTGTCGTTTCCGCTTCTAGTGCCGCGGCATAAGCTCCAGCTACCCGCTACTCTGTAAAAAGAGAAAAAAAAACTTGCTCTGTGCATTTCCTTTAAACTTTGTTCAACTTGCTTATAAATCAGTCATTTTCACACCTTCCATTGTTTGACATTCCCATCCGGAGAGAAACGTTCGGATGTCTATCCTATCTATGGGTCTCATAATTTTAGAAACTTCCATCGTCAACCTCCGCTCCTGTGAAAACAATCCAAGATTGTTCAACCTCTCCATGTAGTTCATACTCTAATCCAGGCATCCTCCTGGAATATGTAAGATTGCATGTGTAAGCCTGGTGAGTGCTCAAGCAGAGTAACAGTAGATGCTTTTGAAGGTTTGCATAGATCTAGCGTGATACTGCCTCCCTTGAGTTGGCACAAATTGCTTGAGTAACTCGGCGAGTCAGGCAGCATCTCTGGAGAAAAGGAATTGGTGACCTTTAGTGTCAGAAGCCTTCTTCAGACCCAATTGCTCAACTGCAAAATCGCTATCTCTTGAGTTGGTAAAGATAGTAATGGATGCTTTAAATAAAACTTCCTCCCATTACTGGAATAGTATAGCGAGCCGCATGTTGTTAAACAAAGTGATCTTTATTGAATTGAACAAAGACCAATTCACACGTTCTCCCAAATTTCTATCTGTAAAAACGCTAAGTCACATGACAACTTCTTCCTGCCAAACCTAGTCACATGGCCCTGCCAGTCCTAGGGCTGAGGGTTCGCCCAATAAGTGGCCTAACTGCCAGCTGGCACCACAACAGTATCTCTTTAACTGTCTGTTTTCTTCTCTTAACCCCACCCCTAACAGCAGATCAAGAGAGGCTGCCTTGATATGAGTCCACCCTTTGAGCAGACTGTTTCCAGACTCTCTCTTTTGCTACCACTTTCTCCAGATTGAATGCCATGGTGGGCCATTTGATTCCAGGAGCTGAGAGTTTCCTGCAGGTTCACCTCCTGCCCACTGGTATGGATTTGTCAAAAAGCCACTGGAGAAACCTTGGGAAAAGTATTGCCAGAAGCTTTGAGCCCTCTGGATATCCTGCATTAATATCAGAGCCCACACCTCTGCACCCAATGCATTCAAGCAGATTTGAGAACATAATATGGAAGAATAAACCTCTCATTCAATTGGATTTTTCCATCCAAGTGTGCACTGCATATATCATGCATTAAAATGCACAGTCAAACAAAATATCTGGACTTTCCAATGACAATATTCATTGTGATTTATTGAACTGGATATGAATAGTGAAAGTTAGAAAATTTGAATATTATTGAGCACATTTCTGAAAAGCTATTGCAGTTTCGAGTGGGCAGCATTGAAATGTAAACTAATAGGGATGTTTAACCGGCAACAGCATATAGAACTCATCATTTAACTGTAACACAAAATCATGAGCTGAAGATTTAATAACCTCAGTATCTTTGATACTGCCATAATACACATGTCTACAGACTTTGAATTATAAATGATCAGTAATATCACTAAAATTGCTTTTGGAATTGGCAGTCTGAATGAATCACTTGTGAATATTTTAGAATTTGAAATGATCTTCGTATATTGCTGCCGAGCTGGACTCGATGGAGGGTGCTACACGACTTGACAGATAAAACCTTGAAACCACTCCATAAAGGGTGGTGGGGCTAGAAATTCCTTATTGAAGTTCTAAGCTTCGAGTTGCTGAAGAAGAGGGCGGCATGGTAGCGTAGTGGTAATTTTGCTGCCTTCCAGCGCCAGAGACCTGGTCGATCCTGACTACAACTGCTTGTCTGTGCAGAATTAGTACATTCATCCTGTGACCTGCGTGGGTTTTCTTCAGAATCTTCGGTTTCCTCCCGCACTGGTTTGTAGGTTAATTGGCTTAATATGTTAAAAATAAATTGTCGCAAGTGTGTGTAGGGTAATGTGAATGTGTGTGGTTCACTGGTCGGTGCAGACCCGTTGGGCCGAAGGGCCTGTTTCCGCGCTGTATCTCTGAACTAAACTAAGAATTTAAAGGTAGAAACATTCTTGCAAGCAATATCTGAAAGTCCATTCCAAAGTTATCAGTTTTGCATGTTCTGTCAATATTACATAGTTAATGGGGTTGAGCAAAAATTATTTTTATGTAAAACATCCTCTGTTCCACCTCTTCAGAATTATTTCCTATTCATAATTACTTTCTACCTGAACTTTATATCATGTGTCCCTTGAGCTCAAGGATAAAGTTCTAATTGGTTACACTGTGCCCACAAGGAAAGATAATCAGCTTAAATGATTTAAGGAAGTAAATTTGAATTTTAGTCTAATGGGCCTGTCCCTTGTAGGCGACTCCAGGAGACTATGCAGTCGCCACATGTTTGCGGGTGGTTGCCGGGGTGTCGCTTTCATGGTCGTGAGGATTTCTCGCATTCTGGGAACTAGTCGCAGCCTCATGGTCGCCGTGTATTTTTCAACATGTCGAAAAATTAGCGGCAACTGGAATGAAGCCGCCATGGAGAGTAGCGAGATTTCTCGTGCTGTAGGTTGGTCGCCAGGAGGTCCTAATGGGTTGCCAGGAGGTCAAAGGTTCTTGTTGGTTGTAGCTGGTGCTGACCGGTGAATCTCATTGGGGGAAAAAAACGGTACCAAGATTCAGAACCAAGGATACCCGATCGGTAATGTTAATTGGCCACCTAACTTTGCAGCCGTGTATCTCTGACTTCTTAAAAGTTGTCTGCACTCTTTCTGCCCCCCCCTTCCCCCCCCCCCCCCATCTTTTAAACGACTTGCTGTACACTGTGCATTAGCCATCTTAATTTCTGCGCCAACCTTGCTGTTCATCGCGGTGTGTGTCTGTTTCACCTTGGCTTTGCACCATGTGAATTTTTTAGACAGCGCTCACCCCGCTTGCCCTGTCCCCGGCCTGCATAATGGGCCAGTGAGTGTGTGTGGTCCTCGAGCAATTCTCTCTCATTGTTGAAGGAAGTTGTGATATTGTCGCACACAAGTAATCATTCGTTCACATTGACATCAGATATCAAAACTTTCAGGGTTTTTAAAAACATTTGTTAACGCAACTTCTGATATTTAGAATATCAAAGGAATATTTATTCTACGCACAGCAGGTGGAATATTTTGCAAATAAAGACATTCATAAAATGTTGAAGGGTTTGCACCTGTTTAATGGTGGTTTGTTACCCAACCTGACAAAATCTTGGACTTGAAAGGAACCTGTTTTCCACACCTCACTCAGGGCTTACGACTCCAGGCAAAAATTGTCATTGTCTATTCTGTGTTTGTACATCTTTTTTGCAAAAACGATAGTGTTTGCTCATTCTCACCAAGAACTTTTATCTGTCAGCATAGTGTGCAAAAAGGTTGCAATTAATAAATTCATTTAATGTAACTTTCTCAATTATTTATGTGTAATTAAACAAAAAATGTAAGAATGTTGACCTTTGTTGAAAGTACTAGATGCACGACATAGCTGTGGGTGCACAGAGTTCGCTGCGTCTGCACTTGCATTGAATTATCATAATACTGCTGCGCTTTGGCAACTAGAATTGAATTTCTAGAGATGGTCTATAGGGAAAGGTAAAAGCAAAACTAAACAGAACTGGGGGTTCAACTTGGTCTGCAAGTAGAAAACTGGTGCAATGAGTTTCAGTCTTAAAGCTTAAATTCAGGAAAATGGAGAATGCACAATTTTCTCTCATTTAAAAAATATTGTGATTAAAGTTGTAAATTTTAGTGATAAACAGTCTATAGGTTCTGGAGGGATACAGTGGAAGCATGAAGAGTACCAGGCAAGTTATCCAGAGGTTGGCCTGATTTCAGAGCAGAATTCAAATCCCATCATGGGAACTTGGAAAATTGAATTTGCTGCTAGTTTAAAATCTGAGATAAAGGAGATCCTAGAAGGCAAGAGGCAGCATGAAATGGGTTGTAAATGAATGGTGTGTAGTTGTTGTAACTGGGGACGATGATGCTGTCCAGTGTCACAGCCAAAGAGTTTGTACTTTGGTTGCAAAATGCAAGTCGGAAGAGGCTACCTGCATTTTTTACACAGCGTTTGCCCTGTCCCCGGCCTGCATAACGGGCTGGTGAGCATGGTAGAATACATGCCCCGATCGGCATCAATAGTGCAGGAGTGAAAATGGATGCGAGCTTCAAGTTTCTTTGGCGTTAATATCGCCAATAATCTGTCGTAAACCAACCATTTTGTTGTGAGAGCTAAGAAGGCACACTAATTCCTCTGCTTCCTGAGGAAAAATTGGCACATCTTCAATGACTTTTCTACAGATGCACCATAGAAAGCATACTATTGGATTGTGCCACATCTTGGTTTTGGACAGCTCTGCCCATGACAAAAGAAATAGCAGAGAGTCTTAAGGGCCTGTCCCACTTGGGCACCAGTTGCATGTCATTTATGCAACATCATTTATGATGCACGCATGGTGCACATTACGCGAGCGTGTAGGCAGTGGGTCGCGGGTGGCGCCCCAGGATTTTGGGATGTACAAAATCTCCGCGCGCCATCTACGTGATGCACAAATGACGTCCAGGTGGGACAGGCCCTTTAGATGTTGCCCAGTGCATGACACAGATCAGACTTCCTACAATTGACTCCATCTATACAGTTTCAGTTTATTGCCACGTGTGCCCAGGTACAGCGAAAAGCTTTTGTTGCTTGCTAATTCACCAGCAGAAAGACAATACATGATTGCAATCAATCCATTTACAGTGTATAGATGTACAATAAGGGAATAACATTTGGTACAAGGTAAAGCCAGCAAAGTCCAATCCTTCACACTGCTTTGAATAAGCAGCCAACATAATCAGACTGGTCCCACCCGAGTCGTTCCTTTTCTCTGCACCTGTGTTTAAAGATACAGAAATTGCAAAGCACACTCTACCTGACACAAAAATAACTTCTTCCCCTCTGTCAAGCTTCTGAACATTAATAGCAAGATTAAATGAGAACTTACCAGTTTGAAGTTCAATCTTTATTTTATGAGGAGTTACGATGAGGGATTACGTGAAGACCCCGCCAGCACGCATGCGCAACATTCTTCAAAGCAGCGGTGTGAAATCACAGATAACAGAGTTGACTAACGTAGTAAGATAAGAGAACCAGTCTACCAGTTGACCTTTATAATAGAGGGTTTGGGAGCAAAGGGCACGTAATCCCTCATCGTAACTCCTCATAAAATAAAGATCAAACTTCAAACTGGTAAGTTTGCATTTACTCTTACTATTTTACTTCAAAATCACGTGAGATTACATGAAGATTTCAAAGCTCTGTGATTTCATGCCCTGGAACAAGTCCATGATCTCACACTGCCATAATGACAAATGGAGGAAGTATGTTAACGTATTTCAGACATGAAACAGTGCTGAAAAACAAGAGGGTATTTTTTTAACAAAAACAAATAATAATACCCCTACTTCAGGGAAACCGAACTTAATATTGTGTCTGCAAACGTCTCGGGCGCGGCCACGGGTTTATTATAGAACCGCTGAAAGGTTTTCTCATTAGCCCAACCTGCCGTTGCAAGGATGTGGTCCATTGGAACATCCATCATCCTTGCCGCCGATGTAGATGCAGCCCTGGTGGAGTGAGATTTAAAAACATCAGTGTCCACCCCCGCTGCACCCAATATCACCCTTTAGCCCCACACTCTGTGATGAGAACACCTGAGTCACTTGGTGACCTCCATGTAGTGGAAAAGGTGGGTCACTATGCAAAGGCGTCTGTCTACGGGGTAGGCCAGGAAATCCAACTTGCAGCCAGATGACCCAGGCCTGTTTTGTTTGAGTAACCCCTGAATAAAGAAAGTTACCTTATTGTTGGTTATAACCATAACGTCCACACTTAGCTTGTGTAGGGACTGGACCCGTTGCGTGGTCACGTGTGCCATTGTGTATGTCAATTTGGCTAGGGAAAGAGACATTACTGGTGCCCACCCTCGGAGCATGGTTAGCACAATGCCAATATCCCAGGTCTGGGAATATCTAGGCCTGGGGGGATTTGAGTTAAAAATTTGCCTCATAAGTTTAGACACCAAGGGGTGGGACCCCACTGCAAGTTGAACTAAACCTTATCCGAGGTATGAGGATAGGGCACTCCTGGCACAGTTGATGGCACTGTAGCTTAAACCTTCATCAAAATGAAGGCTTGCCAGGAACTCCAGCACTTCCGTAATGGTGGCTGTGTCATGTGGTGTTTGTCTTGGTTCAAAACACCTCCCATTTCTTGACACAAGTGAGGTATTGTTTCGTGGCGGACTCCCTGCATGATGCTGTGATGATATTCATTGTTCGGTCCGAGAATCCAAAATCCAGGAGTGGCCTTTTCAAACCCTGCAAACCAAAAGGTTCATCTGGTCATAGCATGGGTGACTCTCCCCTGTCACAGGATGAACCAATAAACTCGGACGTTTGGGTATTGGAATGCATGGTTCTGAGACCATGTCCAGTACCACAGGGGACCATGGCTGAGTAGGCCAGTCGGGCACAACCAGAATACCTGATGCAGAGTCTTGTTGAATATTGCAAGACCCGACTGATGAGGCAGAAGGGGGGAAATGCATATAAAAACAAATCTCTCCCCCCCCCCCCCCCCCCCCCCCCCCCCCCCCAGTGTAGCAAGAAAGCGTCCATTGCTACTGCCCCAGGGTCTGGTTCCCATGCAACATATGTTGGTATTTGGTGATTACGTCTGGATGCAAAAAGGTCAATATCTGGTGTTCCATACCAATCTACAATATTGGCAAATACTTTGAGGTCCATTTGGTGTTGTCATTAAACTTGCATGACCTGGTGTCTCCCACTGCATTAAGCTTACCCAGAAGGTAAGTGGCTGATATCCAAATGTTCCTTTCTAAGCAAAAGTGCCAGATTGTATTGACCAATTCATCACAAGATATCGACTTAATTCCACCCGTATGATTGATATAAGCCACCACAGTGGTATTATCAATTTGTAAGCGTACATGCAGATGGTGCATGCCCGAACAGTAAGCCCGGAGTCCATGAAATGCTCCCAGCATTTTTAGATGATTAATTCCCAGTGCCGGGAGTAAAGTTAATTCGTGTGCATTCCATCTACCACCGCAACTGGAGGTGGTATTAGTTGCTCCCCAGCCTTGAGCGCTGGCGTCAGTTTGTAGTATAACCGTGGGATTCGTGATTGTAATGGGATTAGAGCAATGTCGAGCATTGTCTATCCACCATTGTAATTCCATTTTTGCTTTTGCTGGTAATTGCATTGGCCTGTCAAAATGGCCAGCATGGTGCTTGAGTGCTGCAATTTTTGCTATTTGTAGGTTTTGGTAATGCAAGGGCCCAAATTGTGTGGCTGGGAAGGCAGCCACAAGCTTCCCAATTACCCTGGCTACTTGCCGAATAGACGGTTTACTGAGACCAGCAAGGCTGTTACATGCTTAAATCAAGTCTGACGCTTTGTTCGGTGGCAAAGTGACAGACATATGAACAGAGTCAATCGTGAATTACAAATAGTCCATAGTGGTAGAAGGCATTAATTTGGATTTGTCTGGATGGATGATGAAACCCAGTTTTTGAAATAAGTGCTCAGTGGCTGAGACAGCCAATTTGGCCAATTCCAAGGTTTTCCCCACAATGAAAATGTCATCGAGGTATACCATAACAATATGTTTTTTGTTTTCTGAGACACGCTAAAGCTGGTTTCAATAATTTGGTAAACAGTCTGGGTGCTGATGTTAATCCATTAGGCAGCGCTTTATACTGCCAGAGCTGCCCCATCCAGGCAAATTTCAAATATCTGCGATGATCTTTGTCCATTGGTACTGAATAGTATGCATCTTTTAGGTTGATGCAAGCCATGAAGTATCTCTTGGAAACTAGTTGTTTAGCAGTAACAAAGGTTTCCATTTTGAAGTGGGCATACCGCACGAAAGTATTCAGTTGTGTCAAATCAATAATGATGCAGCATCTGCCATCTTTTTTACTTTTAGTGAAGATGTTCGATACAAACTCAT
Organism: Okamejei kenojei; assembly: GCA_035221665.1. Taxonomy (NCBI): domain Eukaryota; kingdom Metazoa; phylum Chordata; class Chondrichthyes; order Rajiformes; family Rajidae; genus Okamejei; species Okamejei kenojei. Next base: position 42,407,293 of record CM069146.1, read on the forward strand.
GAGACTCGCTTTTGGTTTTCTCAATTACCCCTTTCGTATGTAGTCTTAAGAGTTCAGCATGACCTTCTGTCTTTTCTTTCTGTGAGAGTACAAACTTTCGACTAGGTGCATGCTGAACAGGAAGGGGAAGTTTGTGAACAAATTCTATTTTGTATCCTTGAATACTTTGCAGTATGAAAGGATCAGAAGTTATAGAACTCCATGCATCCCGAAACCAGTGCAACTGTCCCCCAATCCGTGAAGAATTTAAACATACAATGTTCCTGAGGCAATCAGACCCACCTACCTCCATGGTTACCAGCGGTGCTGCATTGGTTTCCTCTGTCCTTGTTTCCTTGGAAGTGGAGGCGCTGTGGTGTGGGGGTGGTGCATCTTCCAGGAAGGCCGTGCTGGGCCATGGTCTAAAAAAGACCGTTGAGCAGGTTGGACGGCCTTCGAGCTTTCACCAGCAGGTGTTCTGTCGCTGTGGTAGCGTGGTCTGCTGGTGTTTGCATAGGGGTGCTGTCGCCACAGGTATGAGGACTTGGTGGCAGCCGGCGCTTTTATAATGCCTATTGCCTTTGCCTATTCATCGAGGTCTTTTACCTGCTTTGGCAGATTGTCCCCAAATAGTATTGTAGGCAACTGTGCACTGCTGGGTCTGCACAACCCCGCGAACTTGGGTTCAGTGCAGGCTGGATGACACTCTTTCTGTAGCAGTTGATCTTAAACTGAGTGTTACAGAGGAGTGCCAGAGCATCCTGTAGCTCTTCCGGCATTTCCACTCCATCCACTGACCTGGCAACGGCTGTAATTCCAGCAGCCAGTAGTTTTAGGATTTTCTGGAGTTTTACTTCCTGACTCCTGATGCCAGGGCTCATGTTACCCCAGATGGGGTTGTTGACTGCAGGCACGTTGAGGGAGACACAATTCTCAGGAGCTAGGTATTTGGCTGCAGTGTCATTAATGGCCTGTTTCTGAAGTTGATTTGTTGCCATGTAGTTAATACTGGCTGCCAACTTTGGTTGCAACGGCAGCCCTTTTTGGGTAGGCATCGAAAATTTAGATACCATGCCCAGTAGCTCCTCTTCTGGCACCCCTAGCATTGGTGTTTCTTCAGCCACACTCCCCTCTTCAGAGTCAGCCCAGTCCTGACTCCTAATGCTCCCCTGCGAGGAGGGTGAGACATTTGGCAACCCTGTAAAGGGTACTGCCGTGGGTCTGCGAGGAGACCCACTGTGACCATACCCCTGCTGTAGCAGGTCACATTGGAGCAACTGCTCCACCATCCGCTCCATGCGGGATTGTCGACTGCTGTCGCTTCCCGTGGGCGGGGTGTCCTCCAGTCCGGACTTGGCCGAGTCAGCGGACCTGCCCGACTTCCGGGTGGATTTGCCGCCAGTCGTGAAGTTGCGGCGTGAAGTCGGGGGCTGCGGTTTGTATCAACAGCTCTGGAGAACTCGACTGCTGCTGGCTGCCTGCTTCGCGGTCCTCGGTAACTTGTTTGGCAGTGGCTCATTTGGACTTCATCCTAGATTCCATCTCGGTACGCTCTGTAAAAGAAAAGCTCAACAGAGCTGACAACGACCTCAGGAATGGTAAGTACTTACCTGCGGGCCGTTTTTAAACTTGCGCTGGAGGAGCTCCGCTCCTCCTGCCTGTCGCTTCGCAATGCTTTTGACGATATGTCACGCATGCGTGCTGGCGGGGTCTTCATGTAGTCACTCGCGTGACTCCGAAGTAAAATTGGGGTGCTGTCCAATTCAGCTCATTGCAGACATTGAACTTCTAAAGAACTGGTGTGCTATAATGTTGAGAACTATATTCTGCACTCTATCTTCTCCATTGCTCTACCTATTGTACTTGAATTTAGCTTAATTGTATTTGTGTATGATACTATCAGATCTGATTAGATTGCATGCCAAACAAAGCTGTTCACTGTGAATGAGAGAATAATTTTTTTTTAAAAACTGAACCTAACCTAATTTGATAGAAAGTCAAGGGAGGGTAATGCAAGGACACAATTCTAAAGGGGAATATTGTAAAAATTCTTGAAGATGACTGAGCATGTTGAGAATTTAGTTTTTTGTAACATTTTGTGCTTTATACATTGATTCGTGTTTAGCTTAGAGATAGTGCAAAAACAGTCCTATTGAGTCCGTGCTAACCAGCGACCCCTGCGACCCCTGCGCATTAACACTATTCCACACACTAGGGGCAATTTACAATTTTACCAAGACAATTGGCCTACAAACATGTATGTCTTTGTAGTGTGGGTGATCTCGTCATGCAGCATCTACTGTTGTTCCACTGTGCCATCCTAAATTGATGTAAAAATTGGAAGCAAAGGAATAATGTTGAAGCCTTTTGTTCCAAACAAAAACCGCCACGGATGTTTTGCACCCATTGCAACAGAACAGATTTGAAAACTGAGGAGCAAATGGTATCCGGTGAAGGTGCTGAGCATTACAGGTGGACTGGAGAAGCTAAACTAATTCTTGAAGCAGAGGTGAAGAAGAGGTAAATTGATAGTCAATGAAAACATAGGTCATGATAAGATGAATAAAGCAAAACTATTCCCACTTTGTGACAAGTTTGAGGATCACAGGGTAAAGACTTAACATGACTAGTAAAATAACTAAAATGGCTTGAGGTAATCTATTTCCAAGCATTGGGTCTTTACGATCAGGAGTCATTGCCTGGCAGGGTAGTGGAAGCATACAAATATGTTTTTAACAGGTTCAGTGTTGAAGAAAATTGTTTAATGCAAGGAAAGGACTAGGAATAGATCAGTTAGATTTACCATGCATAAAGCTAACAGGTGCTCAATGGATCCATTTTGATGTAACAATTCTCCCGTTCTATATATGATGATATTTAACCATGGGTACAATTCAAGTAATTGATGGGGATTTCATTCCCCATCTTATCTCCATCATAATCACCTCTCTTACACTGGACAAGTTGGCTAAATATTAATCTGCCACAAGACATCTGGAACTGTCAGAAGAGTTGCTTGGGTTTGATCTCCAGGGTGTGGTTGAAGTGGATGATCGTATACTTTGGGCATGTATCTTCATGACGAGTGACAAATTTTGCGGTGGACCATAAGTGAGCTACCACTGGAGATATGAGAGTCTGCTGATGCTGGAATCTTGATTATAAAATAAACTGCTGGTCGAACTCGACAGGCCAAGGAGCATCCGTGGAGGCACATGGATGGATGACATTTTGGGTGGGGACCCTTAAGACAGATGAAGTTGAAACTGTCTGTTCAATTTCCTCCATGGATGGCTGAGTTCATCCATATTCTTCTTCTTGAACTACCACTAGTTATATAAGGGAGTAAGGGAGAGATTTAATAAACTGATCAAGCCAGAGTTCCTTATTCTGTAATCTACTTTTTTGAGTTAAGAGTGCATCAGAGATTTTAACAAGATGACTGATGCTACAACCTGTGCCTCCTCCCATCACGTTATGGACTTTATCTCAACTGCTGACGACCATCCATGGGGGTCAATCCGCCATGTGTCCCCTCCAGTGACCACTGATCAGTCTGAAGAAGGGACTCGACCAGAAAAGTCACCATTCCTTCTCTCCAGAGATGCTGCCTGACCAGCTGAGCTCCTCCAGCATTTTGCGTCCAACCTCCAGTGACTAACCAGGTCACCCATCCTGACCAATCTTCAAATGTCATGTGATAAGAATAGAAATAGGCCATTCGGCCCATCAAGTCTACTCTGCCATTCAATCGTGGCTGATCTCTCTGTCCTTCCTAACCTCATTCTCCTGCCTTCTCCCCATGTCACCTGTACACCTAGTTGGTCACTTTTGTGAAGCCGTCCATAGTCATTTGTGAAAGCACATTCTGTTTGTGTTTGCCTAGTGGAGGAGGGTCAACATTTTTACTCTACTAACTGTTCTGACATTTGTCCCTTTGAAAGGCTGATGGGAACAGTTGAATCGTGTTTGTTACTCGTGCAGTAATTCTTGCTGACACTCTCACCATGGACATCAGAGACGAAGGTAGATGGTTAAATTCCATCTGCTATCGTGTTGGTCTGAAAGCTTTTTTCATCGCCAAAAAAGCTAACCACCTTTCTTGATGAAACTTGGCAGCATTGATGAAACAGATTTATTTGAGACCAGATATCAGATTTTGGCTTGGACATTGAACTTCCACCGTAAACTGATTCCCTTTGCACGTTGTTGATTGTGCACAAAATAGAAGATGGTTCCAATGCTTTACAGGCACTTGCTGTAAATAATTCAATGGTCATAAAGGTATTTGACAATTTTTTTAAAAATGGTTAGGCTTCAATGGTGGTCTATCAGCACTGACAGAAGAACCTTGGTTGACATTGCTTCTTGTTTTGTGCCATCTCTGAAATGAATCTTGCATCTGCCCATTATCTCTTGGGATGGCTTGTTTCTCTCTGATCTCGTTGTATGGAGAACCTTTTGCGGTTCTCCATTTTTGGCCCAGTAACCTGGCACTGATACCTTGCCAACTATGTGTGTGCGTGTGGGGCTGAGGGCTTTCACCCTTCATGTGTATAGAAAATTAAATTATGGATGTAATTACTCTTGACATCAACCTCTAACATTAGGAATTAAAGGTTATATTATCTCTCTAAAGAGTACAGAGTTTGTCTATTTTTACAGTCCCCGAGTGGGATCCTGATGAGGATGTTGTTCTACTTACTGAGGCGTAATGAATCATTGTCTTCCCAGTAATGATTCACACTCTCCACCATATCCTCCCGATTGACACTGGGAACAAAAGTCACAACATGCCAGGTCATACTGGCACTCTCCAGGTTCCAGATAAACAATTCAATGGAACAGCTCAATAGCGTAAAATATTACCTTGTCTGTAGGACAGAGACTAGATGGAGGCAATGTGACTTAGTACTAATTTTATCGGCACAAATAATGTTAAATTAAGAAATTAATTCGAATCAGCTCTAAGAAAGCATCAACATAAATTCTGGTCTTTTTAATTTCGCTTCCAAGCATTAAAATAAGTAAAATATATGCAATTAGTTTCGATTTTCTGAGAATAAAAAAATATTTGCTGAATGTAATTTCCAAATTTATGGCATTTGGAGATGTTTAGCATAATAGTGGTTAACTAATTGAGAAGTTAATATTTTGTATTTTATAGTGGATAAATGTAATTTTGTTTGCAGCTGTAGCATGAAGCTGGCACTTTGGCCCACGAAGTCCACACCAACCATTGATCACTCACTTGCATAAGTAGTTTTTTTTTATTCCCGCTTTCTCATCAACTCTCTGCACACGAGGAACAGTTTTAGAGGGCCAATTAACTGACTGACTTGCACATCTCTGGGATGTGGAAGGAAACGTGGAAACTCGGAGGAATCCCATGCCGTCACAGGGAGAGGGTATCAACTCTACACAGACAGCACCCTGGGCCAGGTTCAAATCTGGCACTGAGGCAGTAGCTGTGCCCCCTTTATGCTCATTATGGGTTCATTAGCCTTTGGAGAAGAATTAGACCATTCGGCCCATCGAGTCTACTCTGCCATTCAAGTATTGCTGTTCTATCTCAACCCAATTCTCCTGTCTTCTCCGCATAAACTTTGACCCTCTTATTAATCAATAACTTATCAATCTTGCTTTAAAAATACCCAATGTCTTGGCCTCCATGGCCGTCTGGAAATTCACTGATTCGCCACCCTCTGAATAAAGAAATTAATTCTCATCTCTTTTCTAAAGGTACGTCAAGAGTTTTATTGTCATGTGTCCCAGATAGGACAATTAAAGTCTTGCTTGCTGCAGCACAACACAATATGTAAACATAATATGGAACAGGAGATAAAAGTTCAGTGTGTCTATATATCATAGACCATATATACACAATAAATAAACAGATAAAGTGTAAAGGCTATTTTTGTTCAGAGTTTGTTTGGTGCGTTTAATAGCCTGATGGCTGTGGGGAAGCAGCTTTTCCTGAACCTGGATGTTCCAGATTTCATCTTCTTCCCGATGGCAACGGAGAGATGAATATGTGGCCTGGATGGTGTGGGTCTACGATGTTGGCAGCCCTTTTCAGGCAGCGACTGCGATGGATCCCTTCGATGGTGGGGAGGTCAGAGCCGATGATGGACGGGGCAGTGGTCACAACTTTCTGCAATCTTTTCCGCTCCTGGACGTTCAAGTTACTGAACCAAGCCAGGATGCAACCAGTCAGCATGCTCTCTACTCTGCACCTGTAGAAGTTCGAGAGAGTCCTCCTTGACATACCGACTCTTTGTAATCTTCTCAGGAAGTAGAAGTGCTGATGTGCCTTTTTTATCATTGCATCAGTGTGCTGGTGTTAATATTGACCAAATTAAAGACACCATAAAATGGAGGATCCCTGCATTTGTCAGAATTGCTTAACCTTTGTCAGTGGAAATTTACAGGCTGTTTAAATTTACAGATGAAATTGCCAGCTAGTCTGAGCCTAGATTAATATGCAGGATGGTGAAAGACCAAGGTGTTCTAATTTCCTTCTAATTGATTAAATGTATGACAACTCTGCAAATAAACTTAAATGCATTGCTTTGATTGGATTGGTGCAAAGGTATTATAAATAATGTTACCTTGCTGTTTGTTGATTGGCCAAAGTGTTAAGACCTGGCAGGGTTGTTTTGAGTTCCAGGGTAATGTTGCATTATTCAGTTAGCTTCCTTTCAGAAGCTTTTGCAAGAATATATACACTGGAACCAGGAAAGATCTTCGGAAATATGCATGCCCAGGAATTCGAAGTTCTTGACCCCCTTCCACCATTAATATAAACGGTATTGTGGGTTCCTATCCTACCACTTCCAAAGTCCGCACTCAGTTCCTTGGTTTTGCTGGTGTAGAGAGCCAGGTTGTTGTGCTGGCACCATTTGGTCAATTGGTCAATCTCACTTCTATACTCTGACTCATCACCATCAGTAATTTATCCCACAACAGTGGTGTCGTCGGCGAACTTGATGATGGAGTTTGCACTATGTTCGGCTATGCAGTCATGAGTATAGAATGGGTACAGTAGGGGGCTGAGCACGCAGCCTTGAGGTGTTCCTGTGCTGATTTTTATCGAGGATGACACATTTCCACCAATACGGACAGACTGTAGTCTGTGGATGAGGAAGTCGAGGATCCAATTGTAGAGGGATGCGCAGAGACTCAAATCTGAGAGCTTGGTAACCAGCTTGGAGGAGATGATGGTGTTATACGCCGAGCTGTATGTAGTCAATGAATAACAGCCTGACATGAGTATTTGTTGTCCAAGTGGTCCAGAGCGGACTGGAGAGCCAGTGAGATCGCATCCACCATTGACTTGTTGTGGCAATAAGCGAACTGCAGTGGGTCGAGGATCTTGTCGAGGTAGGAGTTGATATGTGCCATAATCAACTTCTCAAAGCACTTAATTCTTACTTTACTTTATTAGGCTGAGCCTTCTCTTACACTCTCCCACTAGTGGAAACATCCTCCCAACATCCACTCTACCCAGGCCTTTCATTGTTCTGCAAGTTTCAATGAGATTCTCCTCTTCACCCCCCAGTCTTCACCCCCCCCCCCCCCAAACATCAGTGAGTATAGGCCCAGAGCCATCAACACTCATGAAATATTAACACAGTCATCACAAGGTTAATATTCGTAAATGTCCTCAGGAGCCTCTCCAATGCCAGCACATCCCTTCTTGGATATGGGGCCCAAAACTGCTCTCAATACTCCAAATACATTACGACCAGTGACTGATAAAGCCTCCACATCATTATTCTATACCAGTCCTCTTGAAATGAATGCTAACATTGCATTTGCATTCCTTACTGTTGATTGAACCTGCAATGTGATCGGTTGGGAAACCTGCACTAGCATGCCCAAGTCCTTTTGCATCTTATCTTTGTTTATTTGTTGATTAGTTATTACGGATCTTCTATGGCTTGTTTTCTTTTGCATGTCTTCCGGTTGGTCCAAAATGTCTAGATTGGATAAAACTGGCCCATGGTCATGGAGCAACACACAGCAGAGATTTTCTTTATACATTTTTCTTTCATTTCAGAAAATGTTACAAGGAAAATATCATTTTTGTAGTATTTTAGGATCTTAAATAAAATTACTGAAAACTCCATGGCATGATGAATGTCAAAATATTACCATGCATATTATGGGCATTTTTTTCTTTTAATCAATTTCATTAAAGAAAACACATCTGGTCATAATACATTGTAATTTTCTTTTTTGAGATGGCTTGCTCCATTAATTATTTGCTATTGAAGCATTTCAAAGTTCTTCAATATTTTCAAAACTCAGGGGTATTGAAAGATGACATATTAATGCGTGTCTGGCTAATCGCGAATATTCTTTGCACTTCACCAAATTTTCAAAAGCACTCATCTTTGCCATTGTTTAATACAGTTTCCATTATAAATAAGAAAACTGTGATTGCTGCTTTCAATTTTAATACTATCATTGTGAAACTATGGGCTGCCTTTTACACTCTCTCTCGTGCTCTCATCTAGTTCAGCCACTCAGTGGTGAAATCAGTTAAGAGAGACAACCCTGAATACTAATTTCATGTTGTAACAGGATTAGTAGGCCTTGGAGATTTTTTTAATGTTGTTCTGAAGTTGCAATTAATTGTTTTCAGTTGAGCTGCTTTACAAGTTATTGGACAATGCCTGTTATTGAAGTCTTGACCAGCAGGGAAGGAGATATTTTTCGTGTTTCTTTGGATTCGTGCAATTTTAAGAGATCCCAGTGAGAAAGTAATTTTCTCCAGAAAATGGGAGTACTTTGTAAAAATTACTCTCCTTCACTTTCCTTTCACTTAGGCAGATTAACGATCAATTTCAGGGACTCTGACCAATCACTCATTATTCAGGTTAAATTTCAATTCAAATTGAAACAGTGCTATCTTAAAACCATTATTATGCAGGCATCGGTCTCAAGTATAGGGTTTTGAATTGGAATCATTGCTCAATTGTGATTTTGCTGAGTAAATAAAGGGAAATTGCAATTAGAAATGCAGAAGTCAATTTTAGTGGTCTGCCTTTTTTAATTTACTTTATGGCAAAGTGCATTTTCTACCAATTGTTATATGTTTGCATTGATAAAGTCTTTCTTGCAGCTTGGGTATTCCAATGCAGCACAGTTATTACAAAATGGACCGTTTTTAAATATGAAAAATGAATGTGCATGTAAATTCAATCACCTTCCAATAGTATAAAAATGTTGAGACTTCAATTTGCATACAGTTTCAAGAATTTGTGCCCATTTTGAGTTGAAGTCTTGAAGAAGGAACTGCAGATGCTGGAGAATCGAGGGTACACAAAAAGCTGGAGAAACTCAGCGGGTGCAGCAGCATCTAAGGAGCGAAGGAGATAGGCGACGTTTCGGGTCGAGACCCTTCTTCAGACTCAGGGTCTCGACCCGAAACGTCGCCTATCTCCTTCGCTCCTTAGATGCTGCTGCACCCGCTGAGTTTCTCCAGCTTTTTGTGCCCATTTTGAGTTGAAGTCTTGTGCTTTTGGAAATTGGACCAAGTATTTGCTGCCATGAATTGCCCTAATGCAGAGATAATTTCCCCAACATATCTTGTATGTTTCTGAAGCTAGATCTCAAGGTCATGACCTACAATCCGTGTTACATGAGGACTGCATCGCACAATGGGGAAAAACATGCAAATTAGAGAGTTTGTGCTGCATAACAACTTGCTGCTTCACTGGCTTTTTTTTTAATGGCTGACACATTGGAGACAGTGCGATCTTAAAGATTGCTGTGTCTGAATTGGAGGTTGTGATCTGTGGTTGCAACGATGACTATAAAGTGGTTTGATTCTAGCACCAAACCTAATTCGCCTGCTCCATTGTGGAGGTTGTATGAACTGCACTGTTCTTGGACAACCATTACTCCCCCTACCCACCCCTCCCCCCCCCCCCCACAAGTTCTCCATCCTTCTCACTTTGCTTCATGAATGCACACCATCACAAATTTGTTTCCTCTCCATAGTTATTTGTACAGTTTACCAACAGTATTCCACTGCTGTATGCATTTGTCAATCTCTAATGCTTTCCCTCTTTTTCCCCCTCATAGTTAATTCTCAATCAAAGGATGTGCCAAGTTAGCTGCTTCAATGATAAAGGATTTGGCACAAAATGCACCAAAAATGCAACAAACTACACCAAAAATGGGTGAAATCCATTTTCCAGGCAAATACCTAATCCTTGGCATCCCAAAGATGGGAATGGTCTTAAATGGTGATAAGTTCGCAGTATAGCAGAGCCAAGTCTATAATGGGATCAAAGACTGGCTTCCAGATCCCTATGTTAGGTTGTAGTTAACATCTGTCTCAAGTGCTGTACCTCAGCAAGTCACCAGGGCAATTTTTCATTTTCAAATTTGTCCTAAGGGTAATTTGAGAGAAAATGCTATTACCATTGTACATGTGGAACTATTGAATGGTATAAAATTGATTGTGTATGGATAGGAAATGGAGGCTAAGGATTAATATTTGGTAAATTGCTGAGGTTAAGGTGCGGCAATGACGAGGTAAACCAATGGCAGCGTTATTTATGGCAATAATATAATGAATGAGGAACCAAACAGATCTTCTCGACAGCCAAGTAGGTCTTGGAGGAAAATGAAATGGTTAAATGTGTACAAGTCTTCAGAATGAAAGCATGTGGACAGAGTTTATCGGTGAAATTTACGTAAAGAATTTTGATGGACTGAAGGTGCATTTGTTGTCTTAACGTGGCCATAAATGGCTGAAAAGGGGTCAAATATTGAGAATATTGTGGTCATCTTGAGAAGATGGCTTGCTCATTAAATCTTTTAAAGGATAGCGGGAATCAGCCTGTGTGTGTGTGGAAAGTCTGAAGAGTCGAGTCTAGTTTAGGAAAAGGGTTATGGTTTCAGAATAGAAAGCTGGTTGATCAAACCTTCAACTATATCTCCCAACCAAACCTAGGAAATGAAGTTGGATGGCTTGTATTTGTAGCAAGGGAACAGACAACAGTCCCAAGCAAACAACATTTCTGCACAAATATCAGGCTTGTGCTGAGTAAATCTGTCTGACTATCTTTAATTGGACTTTATTTTACACTAAACTATTTCCTGTATCTGTACAACGTGGACTGCTTGATTGTAATCATGTTGAGTCTTTCCGCTGACTGGATAGTATGCAACAAAAAACCTTTCTGTGTACTTCGGTACATGTGACAGGTGGCAGAACTATAGGGAGAGGTTGAGTAGGCTGGGACTCTATTTCATGGAGAGCACAGGAGGATGAGGGATGATCGAATCGAGGTGTATAAAATCATGATTTGAATAGATATGGTTGAGTCTTTTGCCCAGAGTAGGCGAATCAAAGAGCAGAGGACAAGTTTAAGGTGAAGGGCAAAAGATTTAATAGGAATCTGAGGGGTATGTTTTCCACACAAAGGGTGGTCAGTGTATGGAACAAGCTGCCAGGGGAGGTAGTTGAGGCAGGGACTATCACAACATTTAAGAAACAGTTAGAGAGGTACATGGATAGGATGGGTTTGGAGGGATACGGATCAAACATGGGCAGGTTGGACTAGTGCAGATGGGACATGCTGAAGGGCCTGTTTCTACACTGCATCACTCTGACTATCTATCTTTTCATCTCAAACCCATTCTCCTGCCTTCTCCCCATTACCTCTGACACCCGTATCAATCAAGAATCTATCAATCTCCTCCTGAAAAATGTCCATTGACCTGACCTCCACAGCTGTCTGTGGCAATGAATTCCACAGTTCACCACCCTATGACTTAAGAAATTCCTGCTCATCTCCTCCCTAAAGGAATGTCTTTTAATTCCGAGGTTGCGGCCACTGGTCCTAGACTCTCCCACCAGTGGAAACATCCTCTCCACATCCACTCCATCCAGGTTTTTACCAGGCTGGGACAGATGGCAGCAACATCACACCGTGTCCCAAAGCTTGTGTCCTGTCCCGCATCACCCAAGGCAGCAGAGACGTTATAGGAGAGGGCAAGCACTGTAACAAAATAGCTCACGCTGGTTTGGGTAACATTCAGGAATGTCTATGCATGTCACATCATGAATATTACTGAAGAACGGTCTTGACCTGAAATATAATCTATGCCTTTTCTCCAGAGATGCTGCCTGACCCGCTGAGTTACTCCAGCACTTTGTGTCTATTTTCCCTTCACCCATCTACTCAAGCCCACTCTCCCCCCTCCTTTCCTGTGTTCCTTTCCACCCATAAACCTCTCTCTGCCTTTACATTTCACTCCTCTTTCAAATCTGCTCTACTTATCTTCATGCATTTTATCATCTTAACTTTTTAGTCATAGAATGATGCAGTGTGGAAACAGGCCCTTCAGCCCAACTTGCCCACACTGACCAACATGTCCCATCTAAACTAGTCCCACTCACATGCGCTTGGCCCATATCCATCTAAATCTGTCCTATCCATGTACGTGTCCAAATGTCTCTTAAACATTAGGATAGTCCCCGCTGTAACTACCTCCTCTGGCAGCTCGTTCCATGCACCCAGCACCGTTTGTGTGAAAAGCTACCTCTCAGATTCCTGTTAATTTCTGAAATATTGGTCATCAATTTGGTGCAAAAATGCTCCAAAATAAGGCTCAGAATGCATCAGAGCATCGCAAACCCCTGAGCTTCCAGGACCCTGGACCCTGGCATCGAGGGACATCACGCCTCGCGCTCGTGATGTGTGCATCGTGCACATTATTTCATATTAAAAAAATTTTTGTATCCTGTCATGCCTCCCCCTTTTTGGAAAGCTTTGTACGGGCCTGAAACTAAATATGAAGTGACATTCTGGGGAGTGTACTTTGGGTGAGGAGTAAGGAGAAGATTAAGATTTGATCGTGACATGAGGAATTGCAACTGCTGGAATCTTGTGCAAAAAATAAAGTGCTTGAGGAGCACAGCAGGTTATGCAGCATCTGTGGAGGGAATGGACAGATGCTGTTTCAGGTTGTGACCTTCATCCTGTCTGAAGCACGATCCTGACCTTAAACATTGTCTGTACGTTCCCTCCACAGGTACTTTCTCACCTGCTGAGTTCCTCCGGCACTTTTTTTTGCTTTTGATTTGGACTTGACAGCTCGGTGTAAATCCAGTGCAGTAATAAATCTTGGCAAGTTTAGGAGAGTGAAAGTTTGACAAAGGGCAAAGATGTCGGGCACCTTCGGATTTGACTCTGTCTTGTTGTCTTTGTGATCAAACATCTTATATTTGTGGATCTTCATTCATTCGGGATCAAAAGTGGGTGGTGGGCAGTAATACACAGTCAAATTACAGAATCCAAAGTGTTAGAAACTGACTTTAGTTTAGAGATGCAGCACAGAAACACCCTTTAGCCCACTGAGTCTGTGCTGACCAGCAATCCCAGTATACTAGCACTATCCGACACACTAGGGTGTGTCAGATCGTACGATTTGCAGAAGCCAATTAACCTACAAACCTGGATATCTTTGGAGTGTGGGAGAAAACCTGTGGGAAGAACGTACAAACGCCATCCAGACAGCACCTGTAGTCTAGATAGAACCCGGGTTTCTGGAGATGCATGGGATCAACTCTCCCACTGTGCCACCAGCATAGAGTTTAAGTTGTACACATTTTCCTGTGGCCGGTCATTGCTGGAGCCTGCCCACAAATCCATGGAGCCTTTGGCTGAACATAGCTCCAGCTAGTCCTCGTTAAATATCAAGTTGATATGTAGAAAGAAGACCCTCTAGTGGCTGATGTGATGTGCATTACAAAGAATGATAATCAAGGTTGTCAGACGTCAGCCAAGACTCCCAGACATCCTTGTAGGAAAAGGCTCTCAATGTAACAACACTGGCTCATTCATTAATGTATATACCTCTATTAATAAAGCCAGTGCTTTGTAATGTTCTGCCAAAAATGTTGCATTCAAAGAGTGAACATTTTACTGGATAGATTCATGATGACAAATTCATCTCCATCAATTTGTTTTAAAGGCAGATGAGTCCACCATGTTTTTAAATGAAATGGCAAATTCCCCAACAATAACACCTGAGAAGTCACTTGTGGGCATGCACATAAATGGAGAGGCGACCTGCATTGTTGCTAGAATAGCAGATCAGAGGCCATTGAGTTGGTCACGAGTTCATTCCACAAAGCCTTCCCCACAATATTTGTTCCATAGATTGCTGGGGGGAGGGAGCATTGCAATGGGCCCCATATCTGTTTTGCATGGGTAGATTTATCTAAGCTCTTGATATCAAGTGATATGGGAAGTCAAAGTGAAATGAGTATGTGTAGATCAGTGTCACTCATGCGATGGGTCACACTGTGGCTCTGCCCACTGGTTTAATAGAAAGTCCTTTTCCCTTTCCCTCCCAGTCATGAGGTGTATGTTCAAATGAAGTTACCTATGCTGTATTGCTAATAAAAATATTTGGATCCTAATCACTGTGAGTTAAGACAATCCAACATGGTGTATGGCAACTCAGACTCGCTCCTTGCTTAATTCTATGCATTTATTTTACGGTTTTTCTGTCCAGAATATGTTTTACTATGACTTCTGCTCTCAGAACACCAGAAACTTTGGTGTTTGTTGAAGACCTTGCCGAATGTTGGCGCATATTTGAAGGATATTTCACCATTTATAGAGACGTGGCTCACCTGGCTCCTGCTCCAGGTGTTCGCGCCTCTATTGTCCTCAACCTAGCGGGCATGGAAGTTGCTCGGCGTGCCAGAAAATTTAATTATGAACCAGCTAGATTTGATCTGGCTGGTGTCCAGATTGCTCCCATTGAATCTATCTGGGACCCCGACAACCTGCTACGCAAATTCCGACAGTTATGTAAGTTACGTACTAACCTCGTAATAGAGAGACATTTTTTCGCGAGGCCAGAGACGTGGTGAACCTGTTGAAACATATTTTAGTGCTTTGAAACACATTGCCAGTAAATGTGCCTTTGACAATTTATGTGACTGCCTAATTTGTGACCGTCTGTGGTATTCGCAATGATAAATTACATGATGAACTACTGCGCAATACTGACCTAACTCTGGAGACTGCTGAAAACCACTGCCAGTTCGGCCCTTCTTTGCCGTCCATAATGAGCTAGTACTACAAGATGGAATTATCGTAAAAGGCCACAAGGTTGTAGTCCCTGCTTTGTTATACAGCAAGTTTTTCATGCTGTCCATGCAGGGCACCCAGGCACTGAAGCAACTGTCCTACGAGCTAAAAACATGTTTTACTTACCTGGTATGGCTGAATACATTCTCGAGAATGTGGCATCTTGTGCACTGTGAAACAGCTTGGCACTTCATCAACAAAAGCAACCACTTCTCTCACACCCAGCTCCTGCCCTCCCGTGGTCTACAGTGGCAACTGACATATTTGAATGGCATGGCAAGCAGTACCTGGTTCTTGTCGACTCGTATTCCGGCTGGTTTGACATCGATCTTCTTAGTAGCCCCACTTCTCACGGGGCAGTTGTAAAACTCACTCGCCATTTTGCAGACCATGGAACTCCTTGTCAACTGCTATCTGATAATGGCAGTCAATTTACCAGCCAGCACTTCAAAGAGTTTGCTGCATGCTGGGGTTTTCGCCACATCACCAGCAGGCCTGAATATCCTCAATTGAATGGACTGGCTGAACGGGCTGTCATGAGTGCCAAACAATTAATGGAATGATCCCACAGAGCTAATTCCGATGTGTACCTGGACCTGCATAACATCTCCCGCAACGGCATCTTGGGTTCACCTGCTCAAACTTTATTGTCAAGGCAGACCCGAGCCACAGTGCCTGTAGCAGATTGGGCATTAATCCTGCAGGTGGTCCCACCATCTGAAGTCCAGTCCAAGCTGCAACAAAAATGTGACATTCAAAAAAAGTGGTATGACAAAACAAGCAGATTGCTGCCACCATATTTAACCAAGGGGCAGGTGGTTCGTTTGCAAACCGATAAAGGTCATGACCATATCAGTGTGATTTCTGGAACTGCCTCTGAGCCACGCTCATATTTGGTGAATGCTGATGGCGGCACCTACAGGTGAAACAGACAACATATCCTGCCTGTGCATGAGCCAGCTGCACCTCCGTATTATCCTGACCGTACCCGTGTACTTCTGTCCAAGTCCAGCGGCATCGGCCCGCCTGTACAAGCACAACGACCTGCTTCTGAAACGGCTACTTTGCCAATGGTGATGCCTCCTCCGCCTGTACTAAAGTCCCCTGTTTTGTAACTGGGAATGCCATTTCAATCTCTGCCACCAATTATACCACAAACTCAGTCCCCAGTGATGAAGAACAGAAATGGTTTATATCGCACATGTGCTGGTCATGTCTGCAAGCCCACCGTAAAGTACCCGGGCTACGTTTGACTCTCCTCCAGCTTATTGTCATTTCCTATGCATGCCTTATTTAGTCAGTTTTGTATTTACATTTAATTCTTTAAGAGGCAGGATGTAGATCAATATCACTTGCGTTACGAGTCACACAGTGGCACTGCCCACTGGTTTAATAGAAAACCCCTTTCCCTCCTAGTCATGAACTATACGTTAAGATGAAGTTACCTATGCTGTATTGCTAATAAAAGTCTTTGGATCCTAATCACTGTGTGTGAGTTTAGACAATCCAACAATATGGAAGTGATTATATTGAGTAAGGTCATTAGGAATAGAATTAGGCCAATCAACCCATCACGTCTGCTCCACCATTCAATCATTTCTCCCTCCGAACCCCATTCTCCTGCCTTCTCCCCATAACCTCTGACACTCGCACATGTGTACATAAATGTATAATAGATGTGTCCTGTCATCACTCATTCTTCCAGATTCAAACACAATTAAATCTTCCACAAATCTCCTTTCAATCTTCTTTGCTTGTATTGGATACCACTGATAAAGGGAATAGATATCTTGCTATATAACCCTAGTTACCCTTGTAAATGTGATGCCTCGATGAGATTTTCATCCCTCTGTTAATTAAATGTTTAAAAACTGTAAACGGACTATAGGGATCACAAAAACAATGGATTGTTTAAAAACAAAGCTGGTAAGGAGAGCAAGTCTTTCAGAGCATCATACAACACATAAATGGACCTTTCACAACCTCCTTCTCACCCCCCCCCCCCCCCCCCCCCCCCCCCCCCCCCCCCCCCCCCCCCCCCCCCCCCCGCCTCACTTCCACCTCCTTTGGCAGCACCTTTGCAATGTCAACTACTGATACGTACTGTTTTCTTTCAAAACATACCTTCAGTTATATTAAACTTATGCCCTCTTGATTTTTGGGGATGGGCAATAAAAGGTTTGACTTGCCATCAACGGCTTGAGCCTCTAAATGACTTTTTAAAGTTGATTTGGAAGCCAGTGTTCAGAAAAGAATGCCCTTCATTCAACCACAAAAATAAGACAAATGGTGCCCGTTGAAGAAATGCCTGGACAATCTTGTAGAAATGAGGATCTGCAGATGTTGACTTGCATAAAAGGGGACAGTGCTGGATTAGCTCAGCGGGTCAGGCAACATCTCTGTAGAACATTGCTAGGTGGTGTTTTGGGACGGGACCTTCCTTCAGATCCCAGCAGTCCATTCAGATGAGATGGCCTCGGTGCACCTTCTCTAAGCTCTAGAGTCTGAAGAAGGGTACCAACTCGAAAGGTCACCTATTCATCTTATCTAGAGATGCTGCCTGACTCATGAGTTACTCCAGCTCGTTTTTTTTTAAACTGGACAATCTTGGTCTTCAATCTATCACAGACAATTTCTTTTGTTCTCCTTCTGCTACTTATTTTCTCACCTTCCCCAATTCTGATGGAAGGTCATTGATCCAAACACCAATTCTGCTTCTCTCTCCACTTACATTGCCTGTCCTGCTGAGTATCACCAGCATGTTCTCATTTTATGACTAATTTCCTGCATCTTTAATTTTTTGCTTTTCATTGCATTTAATTACCCCTGGGCGGTAGGAGCAGCTAATTGAAATCTGCATCTTTTAGTGTTTGGAAATTTTATTGTAATACACTGACATTTCGGTGTCAGATGGTTGGTCTGCAGTCAAAATGTTGTTTATACTGTTCAAGGCTATGTTGGATATCGCAAAATACCTTGGGATCAGAACAGTATCAACATTCTAGCTAGTGGCACAGTTACTTGTCCTGACTTCCTTCACTGCAATAGTATGCAGTTTTATATTTTTTTTAAACAACAATTTAAGAGAAAATGTAGAGGAAGCATTAGCTCAGGGGGAAACATGAAAAAAAATCCCGCAAAAAATCCATTCTAAGGGGTGAAAGAATTTTTTTTTTAAACATGACGCTCATTTCTAACAGAGTAAACAGAAATTTAGACAGCATTTGATTTAATTTATGTTCTCAAAAAGCCTGCTTTTTTTATTCCTCTTGTTGATACTGATAACATCCAGCGGCTTAAAGTGCAGACTTTTCATCACTGCAGGGGTTAGTGGAAGGGCAGGAGATAGCTGCAATAATAAAAAAGCCAATGCGCTGCTATAAAGCATGCATCAAAGGTTGTTAACGGCAAAGCTGTGGCTCAGGAAAAAGCATGATGGGATGTAGCAGTCTAGTATCAATGAGAGTGGAGCCTCATTTCTATTAGGCAATTGGTTTAATAAAGTAGGTGGTCATAAAACATTGGTTGTGTTTCCATCCAGCCAGAAGAAAACCATGAAAGATAACCGTAAAATGGATGTGACCTTAATTAGTTTGAAAGTAAAAAACATTCCTCCCTTTCTGAAATGCAGCTGTATGAGGAGGGTGGGACATTCCATTTGAAAAGGTAGAAACAAAGAATTAGAGATGCTGGTTAATACACAAAGTGTTGGAGTAACTCGGCAGGTCAGGCAATATCCCTGGAGAACATTGAAAGATGATGTTTCAGATTGAGACCCTTCCTAAGATATTTTAAATGGTCCTCATTAACTGGATATTTTGGAATTGGGGAAATGCTTGTTATACATATGCAGTTCAAGATTAATATTTTGCCAACGAGTGAATGATTGCATGACATTGACCACTAACTTCCATCCAGCACTCAAATTCACCTGGACCATTTCCAACATCAACCTTGCATTTCTAGACTTCACCATCTCCATCACGGATCTGGACCACCGCAAATTGGAGGAACAGCACCTCATATTTCGCTTGGGTAGTTTACACCCCAGCGGTTTGAACAGACTTCTCCAATTTCAGGTAGTCCTTGCTTTCTCCCTCCTTCCCCTTCCTTTCCCAGTTCCCCCCACAGCCTACTGTGTCCGCCTCTTCCTTTCTTTCTTCTGCCTCTTACTTTCTTTCTCCCCCCCGACATCAGTCTGAAGAAGGGTCTCGTCCAGAAACGTCACTTATTTCTTCACTCCATAGATGCTGCCTCACCTGCTGACTTTCTCCAGCTTTTTTTGTCTACCTATTTTTCCAGCATCTGTAGTTCTTTCTTAAGCGTGACAGTTTCTGCTGCTTTGAGTCCAGCAGTGCTCAATGAGTGGTTCATCTCCTAACCACTTCATGACTTGTTTGGAATCTGTAGAATTCATCTTGATAATTCAGGTGTAGCAAAGAGATGCATTAGCTCTAGGGGTGCAGCTTCCTTGCTTGATACCCTTGTCAAAGGATTCAATGTACATCCAACAACAGACTGTAGCTGCAATGTACACACACTGGCGATTATACCACAGGGCTACAGTAAAACTCCACTAA
The DNA here is from genome assembly GCA_035221665.1 of Okamejei kenojei. NCBI lineage: Eukaryota > Metazoa > Chordata > Chondrichthyes > Rajiformes > Rajidae > Okamejei > Okamejei kenojei. The sequence goes on from CM069146.1 coordinate 42,426,983, forward strand.
TCCAGTTCTCCCAGGACTGCCGTGCTACTGGATCGGCCCATTTCCTGCACCATCAGAAGCTGTGTTGTAATTAAGCGCACTTTTAATTTGCCTGTTCAACAAAGTTAATATGATAACAATTCAGTGCATCTGGTAAGTTTCCAAGAAGTGTGACCAACAGATATGAGTGAGTTTAAAGGAAATATTGGAGCTCTGATGAGTGCATGGGGAATGTGGCCAATATCAACTCTTGAGTGAAATGCTCACTACAGGCAGCACCAGTAGTCAGGATTGAACCCGGGTGTCTGGCAGCAACTCTACCATTGCACCACCGTGCATCCTACTGTTTTCACATACTGTTAATATGGTTGCACTTGAGCATTCCAAACAATATTTGCCCTGTTCTTTTCTTTATTCGATTATTGTGAAATTGCCTTTTAATAGTTTGCCTTTTTATTTTTCCTATTGACTCTTACTTGGGGAAAAACCTTCCTTCTCCATTTATAATTGTGTTTAAATGACTAGACCGGGCATAAAGCATTGATGGAATTAGCCGGTGAACAGTGACATATCTGTTAAACAAATAATTTTACATGCAATGAAATAGTAAGATTAAACGAGAACTTACCAAGTTTGAAGGTTGATCTGTATTTTACGAGGAGTCGCAGTGAGGGATTTTGTGAAGACCCCGCCAGCACGCATGCGCGGCATCCTTCAAAGCAGTGGTGTGGAAACAAATCATGACTAAAAATAATGAGATGAAAAACGTAGAACTTCCTAGGTGACCTTATGATAGAGGGTGGGAGCGGTGGGCACGAAAATCCCTCACCGCGACTCCTCGTAAAATACAGATCAACCTTCAAACTTGGTAAGTTCTCGTTTAATCTTACTATTTTACTTCGGAGTCACGTGAGTGACTTCGTGAAGATTTCAAAGCTCTGTGATTTCACGCCCTGGACAACGTCCATACTTATCACACTGCCGCCAGTCTGATGGAGGAAGGCTGTTAATGGAGTTCAGTCGAAACTGGCTGAAAAATCAACACAATTTATTAATCAAATAGACATTCACTGAGCGGTTCCCAGGATAGCTTCTGCGAATGTCGCAGGGGCGACCAGTGGCTTGTTGTAGAACCGTTGAAAGGTTTCTTCACTGGCCCAGCCCGCAGTGGCGAGAATGTGGTCCATGGGCACCTCCATGGCCCTCGCCGCTGATGTGGATGCAGCCCTGGTGGAATGAGACTTAAAAATGTCAGTAGCAACTCCTGCTGCATCCAACGCCACCCTGAGCCACCTGGCGATAGTCTGTGCAGTCACCCGATGATGCGGAGGTTTATGACTGATGAGGAGCCCCTGTTCCTTCATCCTGGTAACTCGGATGTAGTGGTGGAGATGGGTGACTATGCAGAGAGTGGCATCTACAGGGTACGCCCGAAATTCCAACTGCAGCCCATGCGCCCCTGGCCTGTGCTGCTTCAATAATTCTTTGACAAAGAAATTTATTTGACCAGGGGTGGCCACCATGCTGTCCAGTCGCAGTTTTTGTAACGTCTGGACTTGTTGGGCTGCATTCAGTGCCATCAGCATCACCACCTTGAGGGTGAGCTGTTTCAGTGGTAGCTCATTCATTGGAGCCCAGCTCCTTAGTAGGGTCAGCACGATCCCCACATCCCATGTTACTGTATATCTGGGTCGTGGAGGGTTGGTGTTGAACACTCCCCTCATTAGTTTAGACACCAGGTGGTTGGAGCTGATACCTATATCCAGGTATGAGGACAGCGCACTCCTGGCGCTGTTGATGGCACTGTAGCTGAGGCCAGCATCGAAATGGAGGCCAGCTAGAAACTCCAGGACATCAGGTATCGTTGCCGAGTTGGAAGACTTGTTGGTCCGGGCATAGAATGCCTCCCACTTCCTGATTTGGGTGAGGTACTGTTTCCGAGTTGATTCTCAGCATGATGCAGCGATAGGTTCTATGGCTCGTGATGAGATGCCTGCCCGGATGAGCGGTCTTTTCAGAACCTGCAGGCCAACAAGTTTAAATTACCATGGCAAGGATGACTAACCCCCGTAATGGGGTGAGTAATCAATTTGGGGTGTTTCCCAATCGCCGTTCCAGGATATTGTGCAAGGAATCGCTTGGGTACAGTATCCTTGCTGCCTAACCCGCTGAGTTGCTCCTGCACTTTGTGTCTATTGCGAGAACTTTATTTGAAGAGAGAGCTGCTATGATGGAACAATATAATAGTTTTATGGAGTGCCCTTCACTTCCATTATAGAATATCCTTGTGTTACTGTTAGTGCAGCATAGGTTTACAAGGTTAATTCCCTGGATGGCAGGACTGTCATATGCTGAGAGAATGGAGCGGCTGGGCTTGTATACTCTGGAGTTTAGAAGGATGAGAGGATAAGCACAAATGTATGGAGGGATATGGATTGAAACATATAAGATTATTAAAGGTTTGGACACGCTAGAGGCAGGAAACATGTTCCCAACATTGGGGGACTCCAGAACCAGGGGCCACAGTTTAAGAATAAGCGGTAAGCCATTTAGAATGGAGACGAGGAAACACTTTTTCTCACAAGGAGTTATGAGTCTGTGGAATTCTCTGCCTCAGAGGGCGGTGGAGGCCAGTTCTCTGGATACTTTCAAAGGAGAGCTATGTAGGGCACTCAAAGATATCTGAGTCGGGGGATATGGGGAGAAGGCAGGAACGGGGTACTGATTGGGGATGATCTACCATGATCACATTGAATGGTGGTGCTGGTTCGAAGGGCTAAATGGCCTACTGCTGCACCTGTTGTCTACTGTTGGGAAATGAGTCGGTCAACATGTGCGTCACACGATCCAACAGCGAGCAATGTGATAATACACTTCCTCTAGTTAATTGGAGTATACAAAACTACCTTACATTATAGATAACACCTCTGTTTCTTTTGGTATAATAAGACCTCTCCTACAAGCAGACAGGGTCTTAAATTATGCCTCGTCGTAATGACAGCACTGCCAACTTTACTGGACTCTGTCGGTTCTTTGAGTGAGCTGAGCTACTTGTGCTCGAGTTACTGGAACGTATAGACCCAAAATCTCTACAGAAACAGAAGTGCTACCACCTCATCTGTGAAACCAAGTCTGAGGAGGATCAAACCTCCCACTTCGTAACCAAGACCAACCTGGCCTGATTTAAATACACTTGCGGTGTCTTCTGAGCAAATGTAAATTGAAACGTGAATGTTCCAATCAGATGGAGATTTTCATTAAACAACAACTTCATAAATCAGTACTCTCTTGCTCAGTCACTGAAATCAGCAAAAATGCATCTAGTTGAAGTCCATGAATCAGAAATTCTTTCTGCTCAATTACTTATAAATCAAATGTCTATTCTTGGATGGAATATATTTATAATTTCACCATCTATTCTTGGATGGAATATATTTATAATTCAGCTGTACCTGCATAATGTTAGGTTTATTTGACCAACCTCTTGAGCAATTCTCTCCTTAATTGTTATTATTTTTCCAAGTATTTGTTTGGTTCTGTTATTGTGCCAACCTGAACATCAATGCTGATTAAAGTCTCTATTCCCATGGTGATTCTCAGTGCTGACAATTGTAACTTGCATCCTGCACATAAGTGCTACTGTAAAAAAAAATAGTAGGTTGTTCTGCTGCAATTTTTATAGAAGTCATGCTGAGTTTTTAATATGGATGTCACGGAGAGAAATTGAAGATATAAAATTTAGGCTACTTAGGATTATACTATATTACTTATTATCCAGAGTACATGAGAGGAAATAGGCGGAGGAGTCCATCAGGTGCAATGCTTTAAGCTCCTAATATTTCTGCAACCTCGCAGCATGCGCTTGAGGAGATCAAAACATAAATCATGTTTATGAGGAAACTAATGAACTTTATTTTCTTTTAAATTGGGTTGAGCTCCAGTGAAGGGAGCCAGCTGTGTCCTATTGTTCCATATGGCTTGGGGATGAGGTAATAAAACCTAGAATGGATTTTTTTTTTTTTTTTTTTTTTAGGTGGGGGAAAAGTGCAATGGAAATCTTCCCATCCACTCGGTGGCTGGATTTGTGTTCAATACAGAATGAATGCTCTTAAAGATTTGGAGTAAAATTGACTTCAATACTTTTCATTGCTATTCCTGAATTTCATGGAAACTGCAGCACAGAGCTGCCAAAATCGAGATGGAAGGGTGGTGAGTGTCTGGAACGTGTGGCCAGAGGTGATGGTGGAGGCAGATATGATAGTGGCTGCAGGAGTCATTCATGCTTATTAAGCAAGTCACTGTTAGCATATTATTATTTTGTCTAGATATTTCTAGCAATATTATTTTGTACGCTTGGGGATGGGCTTGATGAACGTTACATATATAATACCAGGAGATGGAATGGCTAGATCAGGCGTGGGAAGAGAGAGAGAACGGAAAGTTACAGCTTGTATGAGAATAAGAAATACCTGGTATGAATCATGTCTTTGTTTGTACAACTGCGATAAAGAATCAATTAAAATGGAAATAAAGACTGGACGATCCATTTTCTTTATCGTTTAGGTAATTTGACTCATTCCTGCCTGTGTGGTAATGGCAACGGAAAGTTGAACATTGGAAAAGTTTGAAATTGCAATTACAGTGGCATTTAAGAGACTTTTGGATAAGCACAAATGTATGGAGGGATATGGATTATGTGCAGGCAGATAAAAATTAGTCTTGGCATTGTATTAGGCGCAGACATTGTGGGCCAAAGGGCCTGTTCTTGTGCTGCATTGTTCTCTGTTCTGTATGAACTTATCCTGGAAGAGATTATAGAATGTACATTTTCAGTGAGGTAAATGTCATTGTAAGCCATGTTGAAAACTCCAAGATTGGACAGTGGGGATGAGGAGGAATTTTGTTAGCCAGCGAATCTGTGGAATCCATTGCCACAGACATCTGTGGAGGCCAAATCATTGGGTATTTTTTAAAGCGGTTCTTGATTAGTAAGGAAATCAAAGATTACGGGTTGAAGGCAGGAGAATGGGGTTGAGAAGGGAAAATAGATCAACCATGATTTGGTGGCGTAGCAGATTCAATGGGCTGAATGGCCTAATGCAGTTCCTATGTCTGTGGCCATCCCTTTTCAACGGTCTGATGAAGGATTGAAGTAAACATACAAACAACTAATCATGGATGAAATCCCAGTAATTTGTATTTCCTGAACAGCAAGTAATTCTATCACAGAGAGGAAGAGAGAAAGGCAGTAATGTATTTGTAATAATGGTTAGGTGCATTATTCTCTCCCCAAGTTGGAATGATAGACACAACTGGGGGATAAAAAGCAGTACATTAAAATAGAAGCAGCCAGGTTATCAATCAATACAACTAACAATCTTTCTGTAGTTGTCTCAACCATACAATGTTTTAGCAGGTTCTACTTGGCAGACATCTGAACAAGGCAATGAATGTTTATGTACAGAGTAAGCAAGAAACAGAACTGTAAAGGGAGTTGTCAGACAAAACATCTTGCATTAAATCTTGCCTTCAGTATTAAAGTAGTACGTACATGGTAAATAGAACTGGCAGAAAATGTTGGAAGAAACCAATTGCAACATGTTGATAGTTGCAAATACTACAAGCATTTATTTTGCATTTATGAATATTCATGGGAGATCCACATTGATAAGAGTCTGGTGTCATACACAATAAAATGGACGTAACAGTTATTTTCTATTTAAATTATTTTTCTTAAATTCTGAACTCTAATGAAAGGATGAAATCGGTAACGATCCAACTTCAAACAGCCTTTTGAATCAACCACAAGTCTCACACTCATAACGGTCCAATTATGCACAATGAATGGCTCGGCTCTTCAAATCCTCTCTCTGATTTGTAAAACTCATAAGGGTACTATGGTGAACATTTACCGTTCACCTAAAAGGGAGCAGCCTTCGCTATTTCCTTGACATGTTCCAGAGCGGGGGAGGGGCGAGAACAAAGGAGGAGCCTTTGTATCTTTGTCAGCACTGTATGTGGTGACTATTTGTATACCCTGGGTATGCATGCAAAGAATTTCACTGTGCCTTGTCACATGCGACAAAGTATTCCATTCCATTTTGCCGGAACAAATATTCTGCTGAACTCGCATCACCGCTGTAACATCAAATATCCATGCTTTTTAGCACCAGCCACTGAAGTAAAAACTCTGCACAGGTCAATGTTTGCTTGATATATGAACCTGATGTAAATACGAATACCAATATTCTGGGAGTGATTTTAATATTCATGCAAAAAGTACGCACACATTGGCAACACAGTCATTATTTTTGGATTTCTGTCAGCAACATCATGGGTGCATCTGGAAAAGGATTTCATCACTTGTAGACAAAAACACATTTCTCGAACAGTGATCGTAATATGTGAACACTGATCATAATCTTGTGCCATGTGGTGCCTGAACGAAGCAACAAGTACTAATTAAGTTTGTTTGGTGAAAGATTATTTACTTGGGAAAGAGTGGAACTCTAAGGTGAATTGGATAAATCTACTATTGGGAAACACCAAAGTAGAGACTGAATCATTTAATGAATTAATAAAAGTTTAAAAATAACTTTTAATGATTCAGAAACTAATGTATCCCCAAGGGTAAAGTCCTCAACGCCAGTAAAAAATAAATAGCCACTCATGGTTAAAGAAGTAAAGACAACATGACCAAAAAGAAAAGCCATATTAAAAGGTGGAAACTCACCAAATTCTGGTGGCGATTAAGGGTACAAAGAGCAGCAAAAGGAAAGAAGCAGAAAGAGCTGCAGGGAGGGAGTATGACAGAACTTTGAAAGGGTATCAAACTCAAATCAAATAATTTTTACAACTTTAGAGGAAAGGCGATCAGAAGCAACGTAGGCCCATTAAGAACAGTCAAAGAATAGGAAAAGGTTCATGCAGCTGAAACATTTCTTAAATTTATCTCCTGGGGCTAAAGAAATCAAGGGATATGGGGGGAAAAGCAGGAATGGGGTAATGATTTTAGATGATTAGCCATGACTTGGACTTATTGGGGATAGTCAACATGGCTTTGTGTGGAGAAGGACCATGTCTTGCAAAGTCGGTCTGGAAAAAAGTCCCAACCTGAAACATCACCTATCTTTGTTCTCCACAGATGCTGCCTGACCTGCTGAGTAATTCCAGCATTTTTGTTTTTGTAAACCAGTATCTGCAGTTCCTTGTTTCTCCATTTTTGTTGTTGTTTTTGTCATGTCTCACAAACCTGATTAGTTTTTAGAGGATGCGATTGATGAGGATAGGACGGAGGATGTTGTCTTCACTGACTTCAGTATAGCAACCAACAAGGTCCCTCATGGCTCACTGATTATCACTAAGGCACATGAGATCCATGGTGACTTGGCAGTTTGGAATCAAAATTGGCTTGGTTGTACAAGTGTGATAGCTGTTTGGAAAGTCAAGTGTACGAGGCAGGTATACTTTAAATGACAGGAGCATTGGTGCACTGAGGCATATTGAGGTGTCAGTAACCCCATGAAATTGGCAACACAAGTAGATAAGGTAGTAAAGAAAATATATGGCATACTTGCCTTTATCAGTTAGAGCATTGATCATAAAAAAACTGGGAAGTTGTGCTGCAGCGGCATAAAACATTGGTTTGGCAAAGTGTGAATTATTTTTGTACAACTCTGGATACTCTATCACGGGAAGGATATGGAGTTTTTGAAGGTGCTGGAGAAGTGATGTTATGTGGGTCAGAGAATATTAGCTATAAGGTGTGGTTGGACAACGTGGACTGTTTTCTCTGGCGCTTCCAAGACTGAGGGGCAACCCGGAAGAAGTATTTAAAATTATGAGCGTTGCAGACGGGTAGACGATCTTTTTCTGAGGGTGACAACGCCAAATGCTAGAAAGCATAACTTGAAAGTGAGAGTTACAAGGCATTTTTTTTTAATGCAGTGTGTGGTTGATACGATACGATACGATAGAACTTTATTTATCTCAGGAGGGAAATTGATCTGCCAACAGTCATAAAGAGACAACATACAGGAAACACAAAGTGGAAAGGCTTGGGGATGTGCAAAGATTGGGGGAGTCGGGGGTGGTGGTGAGAAGAAGAGTCATTCTCAGTCTATCCCATGACAGAAGGGAGAGGAGTTGTAACGGTTGATAGCCACAGGAAAGAAGGATCTCCTGTGGGTTTCTGTCCTGTCACAGAATGCCACAGGATTCTTGGAGAAAACAGTCTGTTGCTGAAGGAACTCAGATTGACCAGTGTGTCATAAAGGGGTGAGCTGTATTGCCCAGGATGCTCTGCAGTTTGAGGAGCATCCTCCCCTTCAAGACCACCTCCCATGAATCCAACTCCAACCCAGGACGGAGCCAGCCATCCTGATAAGTTTGTTGATCCTATGGTGTCTGCAGCCTTCACTCTGCTTGCCCCAGCACAAGGCAATGAAGAAGGCACTGGCTACCACCAATAGGTAGAACATCTGCAGCATCTTATTGCAGATGTTGAAGGAGCGGAGCCTTTCCTATAAATTACAGCCAGCTCTATCCCTTCTTGTACAGGGCCTCAGCATTCCTGGACCAGTCCAGTTTACCATCCAGGCAAACTCCAAGGTATTTGTACTCCCAGGTAAAGTGCAAATCCACACCATTGATGGGGACAGGGGTGTTCGACTCCTCCTAAAGTCCACCACCAACTCCTTAGTCTTGTCGGTGTTGAGCTGCAGTTGATTCAGCCCACATCACTCAAAGTCGTTGACTACACCTCTGTATTTAGCTTCCCTCCCCTCACTGATGCGGCCCGCAATTGCAGAGTCATCTGAAAACCTCTGCAGGTGGAATGCACTGCTATGGGAGGTGGTGGTAGCAGATACGGCAGCAATGTTTCAGAAGCATTTAAATAGGCACATTCTCAGGCAGGGGAATGGAGGGAGAAAGACCATGTACAAGCGGTCGTGTAGTTTAAACTGGCATCACGGTCTGTGCAATCACCATGCACTGAAGTGCCTGTACTCAAACAACAAGGACAGAGGTCTGTTGTACATCATCCTCTGACATTTCTATCACCTCCAACGTGATCCTGCCACCAGTCACATCTTCCCATCTCAATCCCTATCTGCCTACGGCAGAGACCACTTCTGCCACAACTCCTTGGTTCAGTCATCCCTTCTCACCCAAACCGTCCCCTCCCCAGGTAATTTCACCTGCAACCACAGGAGATGTAACACCTGTTCCTATACCTCCTACATCAATCCTTCGAGGGAAGACAGAGGTTCACGTGCAGTTCCTCAAAACTCGTCCACTGCATCCGATGTTCCCGATGCAGCCTTCTGTACAATAACATGTTCGAATTGGCTTCAAAAACTTTCTGGAACATGAGGCATTAACAGAAGTACAGATTAACTGGACTTTTTGAACTGGCCTTTTAAGCCCTTTACTTTTAATTGCTAGTTAAATTCTGCCTTGAATTGACAAAAACAAAGATTGTCAGCTGTTGACATTAATAATTAACCAACATCAAAAACAATACATATTTGTGTAAACAAAATGAACTTGAAAATGACTCAAGAAAATGTAATTTATTTAAAATGGTGCTTGAGCAATTGAATAATTATTTGACTATGGGGAGAAAAAGCAGGTGAAGGTAAAATCTTTTTCCTTCTACAATGTAGGTTTTCAGCATCCCATAATCAAGCAGGACAGCACAGAATGTTGAAAATGTCAGATCTAAAATGGTTAATATGGAAAAAGGTTAAGTTTTCAATATAAAAATGGATGATGTTATAAGTTATTGATTTTCCTTTCTGAAACAGAACGAAATAGCATTGCGGGACATAAATGTAATTTTCAGACAGACAAGCAATGATACACAGCATATACATCTTGTTGAACAGCATGACAATCATTGACACAGTTGATTTCCCAGAAGAGCCATGATCCACAATCGGAATAGCTGCAGCTTACAAAGGCTCGGCTCTTTGTTGTTAACATTTTTTACAAGTTAATAAAAACCAAGCATGCCTTGAGGGCCTGAAATGGAGGGTTTCAAAAATGCTGTTCATTGGGAGAGCTGGTTTGTTTGAACAAATCAGCAATTAGGGTGGTGCAGCGGTAGAGTTGCTGCCTTACAGCAGCAAGGATCCAGGTGCTATTTGTACGTTCTCCCTGTGACCGCGTGGATTTTCCCCAGGTGCTCCAGTTTCCTCACACACTCCAAAGACGTACAGGTTTGTAAGTTAACTGGCTTATATAAAATTGTGAATTGTATAGTGCATAGAATAGTCCTAGTGTTCGGAGTGATCACTGGCTGTCGTGCACTCGGTGGGCCGAAGGGCTGCTTTCCACACTCTTTCGCTAAAGTCTAAAGCAAGCAAAATATAGTTACAGTTCCAGAACAACTCAAAACAGAGGGTATCTTAATAACTTCGTGGTGGTACCTCCTTTATCTATTTTCTTTGAGGGATAATCCTGCTGAGTAATAGAAATTGGAAGATAGTCAAGACTTGAGCCTTCATCCTCTACATGTGATGCAGGGAGTGATGGCAAAGATGCTGTGCTGAAAATCCAACACTGTTACAAAAGAAGCTATTTTGTTCAGTTAACAATGTCCCTGATTTGATGGTGTCATTGCTAATTTGCGAGGGGTTTGGTTTACAGGTGCATGTTAGAGTGGTACGTGGTTCCTTCTAAATGGCAATACAGGTACACCACAGTGGTGAAGTGTACGGTATGCTTGCGTTTAATGGCTGTGGCATTGAGTGTAAGGGTTGTGACTGTTTTGTAGACTTATAAAATAGTAAGATTAAACGAGAACTTAACAGTTTGAAGTTTGATCTTGATTTTATGAGGAGTTACGATGAGCGATTAAGTGAAGAAGGCCGTCAGTCATCATGCGCGTCAACCTTCAAAGCAGCGGTGTGGAATCACAGATAAAAGAAGTTGACCTACAGATAGCAGGATTTGGAGAACTAGAACTACCAGATGACCTGATAATATGAGGGTTGGGAGCACTGGGCACGTAATCACTCATCGTAACTCCTCATAAAATCAAGATCAAATTTCAAACTGGAAAGTTCTCGTTTAATCTTACTATTTTACTTCGGAGTCACGTGAGTGACTACGTGAAGATTTCAAAAGCTCTGTGATTTCACGCCGGTTCGTATCCAGGCGTCACACACTGAATGGATTGACCATGGGTGAGTGAGAAAATATTAATACTTTCAGACTTAACATAGTTAGGTAACAATACTGATGCTTTAATGTAAAAACAAAAATGATAGTGACCCCGCTCAACCTGGGTGGAAACTATAAACAGAATTCAAAATGGTACATGCAAACACCCCCGGTCCGGCAATGAATTTATTATAAAACTGGCGGAACATCCTTTCATTGGCCCATCCTGCCGCCGCTAGGATGCTGTCGAGGGGCATGTCCATAGCCGTTGCTGCCGACGTTGATGCAGCCCTGGTGGAGTGAGATTTGCAAATGTCAGTATCCACTCCTGCAACTGCCAGTACCTCTTTTAGCCATCTGGAAATGGTTTGTGTTGACAGCCTACGGTGTGTTTTTTTTTTTTTTTTTTTTTGTGGCTGATTAGGACAGCTAACTCTGAGCCTCTGAGGCTCCTGGTGACTGTAATATACTGGTGCAAGTGAGCAACTACACATAGTCTTGGATCTTCGGGGTATGCCAGGAACTCAAGCCTGGGCCCTGGTACCCCCGGCCTGCTCTGTTCTACTAAATCGTAAATGACGAATGCTATGGTGTTGGCAGCGGTGTGCATGTTGTCGAGTCGCAGTTTGTGCAGAGTCTGGACTCATTGCGCCGTAATGAGCGCCATTAGCATGACCACCTTGAGGGTGAGCTTGTGTAAGGAGAGTGTGGTGGCCGGGGCCCACTGGCGGAGTAGTGTTAGCACCACGCCAACATCCCATACGTCGGTAAACTGTGGCCTGGGGGGTATAGTGTTGTATATGCCCTTCATAAACCTGGTAATAAGAGGGTGCTTTCCCACTGGGAGGGCCCCCATCCCCAGCATTAAATACGATGACAGTGCACTCCTGACACTGTTGATGGCACTGTCTGGTTTCTGGTCATGATATAAGGTAGACAGAAATTCCAGTATGTCCGTGATGCACACAGTGTCATATGTAATGTTGGAAGCCCGGCAATACGCCTCCCACTTCTTGATGTGAGAGACGTACTGCTTTTGTGTGCTGTCCCTCCAGGCTGCTGTAATTACATCCATCATTCGATCAGCCAGTCCGAGTCCCAGGATAGGTCTCCTCAGAATCTGCAAACCAACAAATTGATTCGGTCATGTAGCGGATGATGGCTCCCCGTTACTGGGTGTATCAGCAGCTCCCTGCTGTTGGGGACAGCCATCAAAGGCTGCGTCATGATTCCCAGGACGAGTGGAAACCAAGATTGCGTAGGTCAATCTGGCATTACCAAAATGCCTGTGGCATGGTCTTGCTTCATTTTAACTAAGCATCGGCTGATGAGGCAAAAATGGAGGGAAAACATACAAGAACATTCCTACCCAATGCAGTGTGAACGCATCGACTGCTACTGCCCCTGGGTCTGGCTCCAATGAGACATATTTGGGTAACTGGTGATTCAACCTGGAGGCAAACAAGTCGATATCCGGCGTGCCATATCGGGCAACAATGTCGGCGAACACGACCTGATTCAACATCCATTCTGTGTTATCATTGAATTTCTGTGATCTAGTGTCCGCCACCATATTATATCTACCTGGCAGGTAGATGGCCATGACCCAAACGTTCCTTGCAATACCCCAATGCCAAAGGAGCTTTGACAATTTATCACATGATTCAAATTTTATTCCAACCATGTGACTGACATATGACACTGCCGTGGTGTTGTCAATCTGTAGTTGAACATGCACATGATGCACACTGCTGCAATAAGCCTTTAAGCCATAGAGTGCTCCCAACAACTCTAAGTAGTTGATGCCATATTGCTGTAGGATTAAGGATTCCTGCACATTCCATCTGCCCCTGCAGCTGGAGCTGGTGTCTGTTGCCCCCCAGCCCAGGCCACTCGCATCGGTTTGTATTAGTACCGATGGTGTGTCAATTTGAATTTTCCTAGAGCAGTGATGTATATTGGTAGCCCAGCACTGTAATTCCACAATGGCGTCTGGTGGTAAGTGCATGTGTTTTCCGAATTGGCCTGTGTGAGTTTTGAGGGCCCATTCCTTTGCATGTTGTAAATTTTGGTAGTGCAAAGGTCCGAAGCGTGCAACTGGAAAGGCTGCCACAAGCTTGCCAATTACACTTGCTACTTGTCTGATTGTTGGCTGCTGGTTAGCAATTAGCTTATTGCAGGCTTCCATCAAGTCTGATCGCTTGCCACCTGGCAGAGTAACCGACATTTGAATTGAGTTAATTGTAAACCCAAGGTAATCCATTATCCTAATTGGAGTCAATTTTGACTTAACTGGATGGATTAAGAATCCCAACCTCTCAAACATGAGTTTGGTAGCCTAAACAGATGCTATTGCTGATTCCTTTGTGTTCCCAATTATTAGAATGTCACCCAAATAAGCCATCACGATGTGGTTCTGTGCTCGTAGCAGTCCCAGCACCGGTTTTAGTAATTTTGTAAAAATCTGCCCCATCCAGTTAAATTTCAAATTTCTCCTGTGCTCCCTGTGTATAGGTACTGAATAGTATGCATCTTTTAGATCTATGCAAGCCATATAACATCCTTTGGAAACCAGCTGGATAGCTGTAGCAAAGTTGTCCATTTTTAAAATGTTTATACTGCACATGGGTATTGAGTTCTGTCAAGTCGATGATAATACGACTTCCTCCATCCTTCTTTTGCTTGGGGAATATGTTCGATACAAATTGGTGTGTTTCCTGGCGGGACCTCTGAATCACCCCTTTTGTGTGTAAAGCCAGAATTTCAGCTTGTATCTCAAATCTTTCCTCTTGTGGAAACATATATGTGCGGTTTGGTAAATTTTGTGTGGGTGGTGACGAATCAAGAAGGAACTCAATTTTAAACCCTTGTACACTGTGCAGTATGAACGGGTCTGCTGTGATCCAATTCCATTCATTCAAAAAATGTTGTAGCCTCCCCCAACTTGTAAGTTAGAGGTGTGTAAATTGTCCCGCAAGGAACTAGAATCTCCTACCTTTGACGTTACTGCCTGTGTGGTCCTGGCCTCCGTCCTCCTGCCTTGGGACAGCTGGAGTTGTCCTCCTGTCCCTGAGCCCCTAGGCTGGTTGCGCCTGGTGTGGAAGGCGGCATAGGGGTGGCCCCATAGTGATGAGCCCCTGGGTATAGTTGGGGCTCGGCTCATGAGGCGGAGAGTCTTGGCCTCGTCATCCAGCTCTCGGACCTGCTTCGGCAGGTCTGCCCCAAAGAGGTAGTTGGCCGGCTGGACGTTGCTGGCCTTGCACAGCACCACAAATTTCGGGTTGAGTGCCGGCCGTATTGCGCTCTTGTGCAGACAGTTAATCTCGAACAGGGCATTACAGAGGAGCCCCACAGTGCCCTGCTGTGTCTCCATCAGTGGCCTGCCATCTATGGACCTGGCAAAAGCCGTTACCCCTGAGGCCAGCAGTTTAAATTTTTTTTTGGAGTTTTACCTCCTAGGCTCTTACTCCTGCTCCAATATGGCCCCAGATGGCGTGGTTGACGGCCGGCACACTGAGGGAGGCACAGTTGGCAGGTGTACTGTAGCGGCCGGTGGTCTCCTCCATAACCTGGTCCTTGAGCTGGTGCGAGGCTAGGTAATTTATGGTGGTGGCCAGCTCTTCATCCAAGGGCTCTCCGGTTGGGGTAGGTATGGCGAATTCTGACGCCAATAGAGGCACTGCGGCCCCTCGCTCCCTAGAGTGTTGCCCTGACGTGCCTCCTTGCACTGAGTCAGAGAGGGAAACACATCGCAGAGAGGGAAACACATCGCAGCCCTGTGTAAGGTGCAGCTAGCGCGGGCTCCCATGGAGACCCGGCCTGAAACTGCTCACTTTTCTGGAGCAGATCAGTCTGGAGGCACCTCTCCAACAGATGCTCCATCTGGGAGAGGCGCCCGCAGCTGCTTCTCAGTGTGGGAGGTGATTCCTCCAGCCCGGGCTCATCCGAGTCTACGGGTCTGGCAGACTTGTGTGTGGCTTTGCTCCCCGGTGGGGCTGCCACGGTGCTCTCCTGTAGCACCAAGTCTGCTGCCGCTGGTTCCAACACCGGCGGCCTGGAAGGTGATTCGGACAGCCGTCCGCTACCCGCAGCATCGCGGTCTTCCGAGCTCGCTTCGCAGACCGTCTCCGCACCTTCGACATGGTAGGTTCGTTCTGTTGGTAGAAAGCTAACAACCGAACCTGCCAAACAACGACCTTAAGTAGCTTTTTAAAAAACACTTACCTCGGTTTTTAAAACTTACCGCTGGAGAGACGCAATGTGCCTGCCAGTTGGTTATTGGCGCATGCTCCAGACGTAATGACGCGCATGATGACTGACGGCCTTCTTCACGTAGTCACTCACGTGACTCCGAAGTAAAACACTGGTTAGACCGCATAGTCTGTGGATGGGTCCCAACCAAAACATTGCCAATTCATTTCATCCAGAGATGCTTCCTCATGCACTGAGTTACTCCAACACCTTTTTTGTTAACAAGCATCTGCAGTTCCTTTTGCCAGAACATTGTGTGGCGTTCTAGTCGCCACGTTGGAATTACATTAGATTCACAAAGACATGATTCACAAAGATGTTGCTTGATCTGGAGAGCTTGAGTTATAAGAGTCATGAGTGTTTTCTTGTCAAATGTCCCAGCTAGAGCAATGAAATTCTTACTTGCAGGCTGGGTAGATTGGGACTGTTTTCCCTAGAGCAAAGGAAGAAGATGAGTTGACTGTACAGAAGTTTATAAAATTGAAGGGCATAGATGGTAGATAGTCACAGATTATTTTCTCTGGGCGCTAAATGTTATTCCCTTTATCATGTATCTGTACACTGAATAGCTTGATTGTAAACATGTATTGTCTTTCCCCTGACTTCGACCTCCGCAATTCGCTGTTGCGCCGAACACCACAGCCCGACCCGGCTCGGACCTGCTCTGCAAAAAATGGGCCGTCCTGAACTGTCTCCGTACAGTTCAACGGTCGGTCGGTTCAACGCCAACATGCATCGCTGGGGGCTCCGTTCATCAACAGCTTGCATGTGTGGAGCAGACCAGCAAACAGCGCAGCACATCATTTTCAACTGCGCTGTCCTCCGCCCCCCTGGTGGAGGGATAGACCTGACGGCGCTCGACAACAGCACGTTGAACTGGCTACAGCGCCTGGAGGGCGTTACATAACTTCTGCTGCCTCAAATGCAAGAAGAACAAAAGCTTTTATGGTACCTCGGCATGACAATAAATTCACATGACAATAAACTCAACTTCAACTCCAGCTTCAGGGTAGGGGAAATAAGGAAGGCTCTGCAGAGTAGTGCGTTCAGCCGAACGCACTATGGGAACTGCACTCGCCCCCCCTGCAGGACCTATACATCAGAAGGTGCAAATCCAGAGCCAGCAACATTATGGGGGACCCCTACCACCCCAGTAACGGACTGTTCCAGCTGCTATGGTCAGGGAAACTCCCTTCACCGTCATGCTGTGAAAACAGAGAGGATGAGATGGAGTTTCTTCCCACAGGCCATCAGGACTGCAAACCCTTATCTTACTAGGGACCAATATACTGTACTAATTTACTGTTGTGTTGTGTCTTTTTAAAATTTGTTGTTTTTTTTCTAACATAAATACTGATTCTGTTCTGTAATTTTTGCACAATCTGCAGGCATTGCCACTTTCATTTCACTGCACATCTTGTATGTGTATGTGACAAATAATGTTGACGATAAATAATGGAGGTTATCTTCAAAGTGATATAGATAGATCTGAGGGGCAGGTTTTTCCACACAGACGGTGGTGCATATGTGGAACGAGCTGCCAGAGCAGGTGGTGGATGCAGGTTCAATGGCAACATTTAAAATATATTTGGACAGATACTGGAATTGAAAAGGTTTGGAAGCATACAGGCGCAAGGCAGGCAAATGGTATGAGTTTACATGGGCACCTTGGACTGAATGGGCAAGTCGGCTGAAGTGCCTGCTTCTGTGCTATATAATCTACTCGATGCTCTTGCACCTCAGAAGCCTGCAGAAACAACAGATTGTGAATCCGTTCAGTTTAGTTTTATTTTTACGTGTACGGAGGTACAGTGAAAAGCTAACCAGTCAGCAGAAAGACAATGCATGATTACAATCGAGCCATTTACTGTGTATAGATACATGATAAGGGAATAACGTTAAGTGCAAGGTAAAGCTGTAATGTCTGCACAAAGATAGTCCGAGGGACGCCAATGAGGTAGATAGTTGCTTGGCATTGCTCTCAAGTTGTGGTAGGATGATTCAGTTGCCTGATAACAGCTGGGAAGTAGCTGTCCCTGAATCTTCTGTACCTTTTGGCCGATAGGAGAAGAGAATCTTCACTGTTGCAGGGAGACCCGCACTGCCAAACATCAACCGTGCAGCCAACGTCATGCACTTCAACACAGACGGAGGATGCAGTATTCAACAGCAGAAACTAGCCTCTTTCTCCAAGTGCTTCTGCCCTCCCCCCTCCTGTGCCATCTGTGCTGTTTAGCAAGATCAACTACTTGCAGCTTTGTCCTTAATTAATTGGTGCAGGGTGTTGGATGGATTAACCTGCCGTTTGGTGTTTCCAGACTTCATCACAGATTTGCAAAGCCTGAAGGCAAGACAAGTACTCTAGCATGGGCATTGTTTTCACAGCTTGTCTGCATTCATTATGATCCCAAGGACATCATATGTTCTGGCTTTGCCTGGGTGTAAGAATGAGACTGATTGGAATGAGCAGTCTGTCACAAGAATCTGAAGATTTAACACGTGTATAGATTAAATGTTCTGCTTTTGAAATGTAGCCTACCCCTTTTCATGAATACGTTCTGTGATTTACTGCAGCTGTGAAGACTGTGGTTACCAGGTGTGTAGGAATGAACTGCAGATGCTGGTTTAAACTGAAGATAGACACAAAGCTGGAGTAACTCAGCGGGACAGGCAGCATCTCTGGAGAGGAGGAATGGGTGGCATTTTGGGTCGACACCCTACGTCAGACTCCAGGTCTTCATTTCATGTGTACTCTGTTGTAGCTCCATTATAACACTTTAGTCATGGTCGCACAAGGAGCACAGCATGATCAGGAGAATGAATCTGCTGAATAGAGCTAAGTATTGACGAGGGAAGAGCTTCTGAAGGACTTGCTCAAGATGGGAACATTATTCATTACTGCTCCAGTGTGAGGGTAATTTGTGAAGCAACTCTTGTTGAACAAGGAGCTTCTCAAATCCATAGATAAAGCCACAATGCAGCCCAAGAGCATTAGGGTTGATGCTGTAAATGTTACCATGACCATCCATTTTTATGTTTCTAAATCTTCCCAGAGATGGGAGCAAGAAATATTTAAATTCTCTGAGTATGCAGCACATTTTTGCACTGGGAAGATTAGAGATGCAACCTACTTTGGGAGAACAGAATTTGACTTTAGACTTAAGACGAAAGAGACACAGTATGGAAATGGGTTCCTCGGTCGCCGAGCCTGCGTCGACCAGCAATCACTTCGTACAGTAGCACTATACTACACAATTAGGATAATTGAGGACAATTTACAGAAGACAATTAACCTATACGTCTTTGGGATGTGGGAGGAAACAGGACCACCCCGAGAAAACCCACAGGGAGAGAATACAAAGTCATACAATCGGTACCCGTGGTCAAGATCAAACCCGGGTCTCTGTCGCTGCAAGCCAGTGCAGCATTATGCCACCCTTGTCATCTCCTAGAAGAGGGCAACAGACAATGCAACTGTAACGATGCATGGGGACTGCCTTCTTCCCAATTGACTACACTCATGTCAGGTTCCTAGGGCTTCAATTTTATGCTGTACTGCAGTATTTCATTTCCCAAGCTCCAAAAAGGGGGAGAGAGGACAATTTAAAGAGGTGACTGGGCAGTGAGGCTTATTGTAAAAGGAGAGATCTTGCCTTGCCACTGTTGTTAATTATTACAGCATATGTTTGACTGTAATGACAAAATAACACTTTAAATTAAAACAAAATTTACACAAGATTATCACTTTTCAAAGCATCCCAAATACCAGCCTAACACCAACCACCCAGAAGTGTGAAAATGCGCACATCCAGATTCAGGGACAGTTTCCTACCAGCTATTGTTCGGCAACTGAACCATCCTACCAACAACGAAAGAGCAGTCCAAAACTAATATCTACCTCATTGGAGACCCTCAGACTATCTCTCTCTTTGATTGGACTTTCCTCGCTTTATCTGGCACGAAATGTTATTCACGTTATTCCCTTTGTCATCAAAGAAATTACGTGAATAACATTTAGTGCGATAGAGCTAAAGATAAAGATAAAGATAGTCCGAGGGTCTCCAATGTGGTAGTTCAGGGGTACACGGTGGATGGCTCTATTGTAATCATGTATTGTCTTTTCGCTGACTAGTTAGTATGCAATTATTGGTAGTGGCTTTTCATTCTACCTCGGTGCACGTGACAACTCAACTCAACTCAACACAGGTATGCATATGCATTCTGTGTCTTCAGTGCACCTTTGCCTGTTTTACTGCCCATTGCAGTATGTTCCCCTGGTGACAGTACTCTGAATGGTGAAATCTGGCCTGGGTAGATTGCCAGTTACATGAGCAAGGTGTGGAATGTGACTTTGGATGGTGGCAAGTCTGCGAAGGAGCAAATGTATCTTGCGTCCCAACACTGCTAGAATTACTGGCAGGTGAAAGATGGGAAATGCATGCATTGTTCTGTGATTGTTTGTGAATTGTGCAACTGGAGATGCATATTTTTGAAAATATATTTGTATATATTGGCCAGATGCATGATGAACCTGTTGGATTTTTTATGGAGTCGCATTCCATTCCTTGCATCTATACTTTGTATGTCCTCCATAGATGGCTCCTCAAAAGCTTGCTGGTCCTTCACAGATAAAGAACATTGCTCTTTCTCTCCTTCACTGTGATCAAGGCCAATGCTGCTGCTTTAGAAAGAACTCTTTCTTCTTCCAGAACTCGATGCAACATGCATCATAAGCAACATGAATTATACTTTATTATTACACCTGACACGCCACAGTGAGATTCTTTGTTATGCAGACAAATGGTATGCAAAGAGCCGCCACATATAGAGGGCCAACAAAGTTACAAATATTCAATTTAATTCCCAATGGTCCCCCTTTATTCTTCCTATATCTGTTGCAACTACAGGGCATCACCTCATAAAGAGGTACAGGTAGTAAAAAGATGAGCCAAATATACTTAAACTGGAGTTAACCAGTCACAAAAATGGTGTAGGCAAAAATGATTAATTTTCGATTATCGTAATTAGCAGGTTGCATAAATTCTGTGTGTGGTCAGCCCTGGTTTGAATGGGAGCAGGTTTATCAGGGTTTCGAATCTTTTGAATTCTCTTCACAAATGAGCTGTGGAGGTTGAATCAATAATTCTATTCAAGATTGGAATGGATAGATCTTTGGGCATCAGGGAAATCAAGGGTTGGAAGGAACAGGCAGGAAACTGGAGACCAAAATCAGATCGGTCACAAGTCTATTAAATGGTGGCACAGGTTCAAGGTGTTGTCTGGGCTGCTCACTATTTTTCTGAATAATATCCCAATCCCCAGTTTTCCAAATTGCCTAATTTAGCTTGTAATATCTGCCGAACTAGGTGGACATTTAAAGAAACCTCTTATGACATTGTTCAAATTCATTCTATTGTCCTGGCTGACCACACATGGCTGATTTATTATTGCATCCCCTGGGACCACCAATACATAATAATGTATTGTTGAACTCTTTGAATGTGGGACTTAAGTGGATTTTAGCAATTGCTCTTTCACTGACAACAGCGTTCCCAAAGTTGTTTGCAACCACTTCAGATTGCCTTGAGGTCATCATAAGGCTTTGTGTACATAAAAGTTCATAATTTCCTTCATATGACAATTCATTGGGACTATCTGGCAACATGTTGTGGAATGCAATTGTAATTACTGCCTTCTCCACATCTATTATCTATCAAAGCTAATCCTAATCTGTTACTGGAGAATGGAAATAAATTGAATGCCACACAGTATGTGTGATTTGTTTCTTAAGTGAAAAGCTTCATTTTCTGGCATAACCACACCAAAAATTGCTGAAAGGACATTGCCAGCAATGACAACTATTTCATTATCCTAAATCACTATTACAGCCAAATAAAGCATGTTTTGGGGAATGTAATTTAACGGTTTGCTGCTGACAATTACAAAATGCACTTTTGACATGTTTTATAAAACAATGGTTTGCCTGGAGCCTACAACTTGCATGCTTGGAACTACATTACATTTTTGCATTTCAATAAAGTTGAACAACATGCTGCTAATTCAAATTTAAAACCAAATGTTCTTTGCGGTCCTTTACATTTGGATTTTTCTGCAAATCTGTTCATTATTAAATCTTTCAAATTATAGTAATGCCTTGGAGTGTTACAGGTACTTGGAAAATGAATTTTCACTAAGTTTTTAATCAGCAGTGCTTTCATGCCATTGAGGAAATTAATTTGTGTTGAGGAAATAATTTAAATGTGTGTATGTATGTGTGTGTGTATGTGTGTGTGTGTGTATATAGCATGGACATCTGATATGTGCCTTGATAAGAGTTTTTTTTTAAGAAAGAACCATAACTGCTAGATTTGGTGGTAACGTGACATGGACTGACAAATGTTAGAGTAATGTTTAAGGGTTCGCATCTGATTTTCAAGATGCAACGTGGTATTTCCCACAATGTGCGGGACCTCAGATTTTCATGTGTACCAATAGTTGCATCAAATAATTTGAGTGTTATCCATTTAAGTCATGTAAAGTTATGTCATGAGAGCAGGCAGCTGAAAAGAGATCTGGATAAAGTAAGTGTTCAAAACCATGGCAGATGGATCATCCACTCAAAGTACAGATCACTGATAATGTAACTGAACTAAACAGGCTGCAGTTATGGAATAAGATTCTGCTTCAATCCATTTCAGCAAAACGTCATTATGATCAGAGGTGTTTCAGAGACAATGAAATGCTTCCCAAGTACTTGCAATGTATGGCAACTTGGAGGCCAATTTGAATGCAGTAAAGTACCATGACTCGACTGAATAAGTAATCTGTTGAATTATGTTAATCGGATAGGGTCAAGGTCTTGGAGAAATCTACAGATCTTGGAGGAACACATATGGAATTTTGCATTTTCCCTTGTCAGGGAAGTCGAAGCCTTGATTTAAGGATTCATTGCCAAAATCAAACCCTGCAACAAAACAGCATTTCACCAATGACCACCTGTCCTTTGCGCTCAAGTCTCTGGAGTAGTTTGTGACTTGGATCAAGGGTGCTACCATTAAGCAAAGTCTGGCATGTGGCTGGAACCCTTGGGAGAATTATGCCAGAGATGTTTAAGGTATTGTACATGCCCTTTTCTGTGTACGATTTGCCTATTGGTCTAGTTTCTATATTACAAGTTGAGATATTAAATAATATTGTTAACTTGTATCTCCAAATAACATAATTGGAAGGTAGCACATGTTGAACTATGTGGAGCAATACTGAAGGTCTTAATTATTCTGTTCTTTGCTGGCAACATTTGCAGATATGGTTAATGTTAGATGAACTTCTACAAATATTTTCCTTTGAAAGAAAGATGGCGGCATGTTGGTGCAGTGGCAGAATTGCTGCCTTGTAGTGTCGGAGACAAGGGTTTGATCTTGACTGTGGGAGCTTTCTTCAAGGAGTTTGTACATTCTCCCTGTAACCTAATGTGGATTTTCTCTGACATCGGTTTCCTCCCACTCTCCAAAGACGTGCGGGTTTGTATGTTAAAAGAGGAAAAAGAGTGGACTTTATTGTCTTCCATCACAGTGAGGAATGTGGGAAATTCGCTGTGGTGGATGTTTATGGTAACTTTTATGTAGTTGTGTGTCTTGTTGCATTTTTTTAAAGTATGGCTGTGTGGTAATTTGAATTTCACTGTACCCTAATTGGTACATGTGACAATAAACTAACCTTGAAACCTAATTGGCTTTGGTAAAATTTGAAATTGCCCCTAGTGTGTGTAGGATGGTTTTAGTATACGGATATTGCTGATCGGCGGGTGAAGGGCCTGTTGTATCTCTAAACTAAAGACCTTGTAATTTGGAAAATGGAAACAAGAAGGTAAAATTATTACAACACAGATGATTAGGATATTGATTGATTCTAATGCTCAGAGCTTTTCATATGTTGCCTGGTTGTAATATTAACTGCAAGGAAAGTGTATCTAAGTTTGGTGCAACTCTGCCTGGTGACCTGAAGTACGTTGGTAATTTGAACATATGTTAAAAAATTGACATTGCTTGAAAATGAAATTAATGCTCTCTGATGAAAACAAGAACAGATTAATGTTCCAAATTCAATTTATTCCAGAATCCGAACTGTATTTTTGTTTCAAAAATTGGAAATTTAAACTGTTTAAAATTGATTTGTTGTTCAAATGTCAAAAACAGACCACAACTTAAAACTGTTCATTGATTTGACTCATTGATTTGAATGAATCACTTTTGGTTTATTCCAGCCTGCCCTGTTGCAATAGGGTAAAATCGATGGGTGGAGCGTGAAAATCAGCATTGGCTAATTTGTAGTGGATTCTCAATTAAAAGGTTGAAAGTTACATTTTAACCCAAAGCATAATTTTTCTCTCAGTACTACAAGTACCAAAATACAATTCTGCGGAGCTAATGTTAAGAGGAAGGATTAAAAAAGGAAAATCACCCTGGGCTGCATCTCACTAGATCAGTGGATCTTTTGAAGTCCAGTTTGCTTAGGGACTCTCTTGTTCCTAGACTTACCAGCCTGTTGCAAGGCTCGGTGCTGGGACCGCAGCTATTTACAATACACATTAATGATTTAGATGAAGGGATTAAAAATAACATTAGCAAATTTGCAGATGACACAAAGCTGGGTGGCAGTGTGAACTGTGAGAAGGATGCTATGAGGATGCAGGGTGACTGGGACAGGTTGGGTGAGTGGGCAAATGCATGGCAGATACAGTTTAATGTGGATCAATTAATGTGAGGTTATCCACTTTGGTTGCAAAAAACAGGAAGGCAGATTAGTATCTGAATGGTGTCGAGGTAAGAAAAAGGGAAGTACAATGAGATCTGGAGGGTCCTTGTTCATCAGTCACTGAAAGTAAGCCTGCAGATACAGCTAGGCAGTGAAGAAAGCTAATGGCATGTTGACCTTCATGACTATTGGAACAATGAGGTCCTGCATTTGTACAGGGCCCTAGTGAGACCACACCTGGAGTATTGTGTGCATTTTTGGTCTCCAAATTTGAGGAAGGACATTCTTGCTATTGCGGGAGTGCAACGTCGGTTCACAAGGTTAATTCCCGGGATGGCGGGGCTGTCATATGTTGATGGAATGGAACGGCTGGGCTTGTATACTCTGGAATTTAAAAGGATGAGAGGGAATCTTATTGAAACATATACAATTATTAATGGATTGGACACGCTAAATGCAGGAAATATTTATCAATGTTGGGGGAGTCCAGAACCAGGGGCCACAGTTTAAGAATGTTTCAGGGATAGGCCATTTAGAACGGAGATGAGGATTAACATTTTCACCCAGAGAATTGTGAATCTGTGGAAGTCTCTGCCTCAGAAGGCAGTGGTGGCCAATTCTCAGGATGTTTTCAAGAGAGAGTTAGATAGAACTCTTAAAATAGCAGAGTCAAGGGATATGGTGAGAAGGCAGGAACGGGGTACTGATTGTGGATTAGATTAGATTCAACTTTATTGTCATTGCACATTTACAGTACAATGAAATGGTTTAGCCTGCAGTCATAACATAGAATAAATAACAAAGCACACACTCAACACAGTTTAACATCCACCACAGTGAGTCCACCAGGCACCTCCTCACTGTGATGGCAGGCAAAAGTCCCAAAGTCCTTGGTTTCTTCCCTCCTTGCTCTCC
The DNA here is from genome assembly GCA_035221665.1 of Okamejei kenojei. Classification (NCBI taxonomy): domain Eukaryota; kingdom Metazoa; phylum Chordata; class Chondrichthyes; order Rajiformes; family Rajidae; genus Okamejei; species Okamejei kenojei. The sequence goes on from CM069146.1 coordinate 42,452,051, forward strand.
CTCTGTGCTGAGGCGATCCAGGCCTCTGATGTTGTGACCCCGCCAGGTGATGGTAAGCAAGTCCCACGGAATCTGAGCTCCACGAACAGGCTGGTTCAAACTCCGAGGCCCGGGGCGGTCGAAGCTGCTGAAGCTGCCGCCCTCCAGTCCAACCTGTGACCTGCGAGCTCCCCACGCTATTGTCCACTGGGCCTGTCGGGTTGGGTCGCCGCCGCTGGAACGCCGCCACAGCCCCGGTCGGGCCGCCGGAACGCCACCACAGCCCCGAAGTCGGCCAGCTTCGCGATGGTAGGTAAGTCTTGGCTCTGCCTCCGGAACCTCGAGGCCGGTCCCCATTGGAGGCCGCCAGCTCCGCCATTAGGCCTCAGCATAGACGGAGACGGGGGATAAGACAAGAAAGGGTCGCATCCCCCCCGAAGGAAAAGACCAAAAACAAGCTTCTCCCCCCCCCCCCCCCCCCCAACAAGCTTCTCCCCCCCCACACGTACACAACCCAACAAACCAAAATAAACTGAAATGGGACAAAAAGAAAACAAAAACAAGAAAAGACAAAACGGACTGCAGGTGAGCCGCAGCTGCAAGGCAGCGCCACCACTTCCGGATGATAAACCGTTATCACATTGAATGGTGGTGCGGGCTCGAAGGGCCGAAAGGCCTTCTCCTGCGTCTATTGTCTATTGTCTATTCCATTTCATTTAGAGTTCTCCAATGACTTTTGGAGCTATTCCGCCTCCTTTGAACCAAATGCTGCAAGACCTGGTGGGGAAGGGGGTGGGGTGGTCAATCTGTAATTGTCAAGAGCATTTAATTGTCATATCAACCGAAAGCCAAGCAATGAAATTCTCACTTGCAGCTGCTTAACAGGTCTGCAAAACGCAATATTGCTACATAACATAATAAACACAGAAATCAAGAAATTAAAACCCACAGTATTGGCACAAAAAAAGCATGAAGTCCTTGCAGCACTTGGTCAATTCGTCATTCATAGTTTAGTTGGTGTTTGTGAGCTTGATGTTTGTAGCTTTTGACCACCATCACTACCAGTTTTTGTTCTCAAAAGATTCTAGGTCAACAGCATGTGGTTCAGATATACTGTATCTGTCTTTAATTTGAACACAAGTGCATAAAGAGGCTGTCCCACTCCAGCCGATCTATTGCCTGTTTCTGCTGCATTCTGCAAGAGGATCTACTGATATGGAATCATCCTCCAGAATACAAATGGTTAAACTGGGAAGTAAGTGCTCGAGGTAAAAAATAACAGTTCAAGAAGACTGCGATTCGGTTTGAAGGGCAGCTTACTACACACAGGGGAATAGTTTACAATGATAAAGCTGGGCCCTTGGATTTATGGTGGACGAACGTTTTTACAGAAGCGAGCAGCCTGGGCCTGCATGACAAGGTATCAACACAGAAACACGGTATAGCTGGTAATCGAGGAAAACAATGCCTTGGTGGCCTGTCAGGACCTGACCGTGTAACTGATCACACGCCTGTAGAATAGGAACACCAGGATAAAGAATGGGAAGTACAGACATCGGGTGTCCTGCAATCCATCTTGTCAGTTTCATGGAGAAAGTCTAGTCGTTCCAGACTGGGGAGCATTGCACCCAACTCTCAGCTTAGATGGAGATTGGAAAGTAGAATAACAACTGATTTGAAATAGAAATACTGAATTTGTAATTGTGGTAAAAGTACTGAATGTATTTTTAGCAGGTGCAATACAAAATCTCAGTAAAATTCATTGGTTTAGATATTATTGCAAAGTGAACTGAAGTACACTGAAATTATTTATTTTGCCTATTATTCAATCAGATATACCACACATAACTACAATCAAGGCAAACTCAAGTACAATAGTTAGAGCAAAGGGAAATATACAGAATGCCAATTATAGTTTTCAGCATTGTAACAGAGTTATAGTTCGTAGCGTCAGTTCCATAGATTAAGTCCAATGCCCACAATTGAGTGGAGGTGAATCAGACATAACCCTAGCTTATGGTTAAGAAATTAAGAGTAGTTCATCAAGTTGTGCACCACAAAGTCGGACTCCTGTACCAGTTGAAGGATCTGGATCCCACCAGCTTATTAAGCCATCACATACCAATGAGAAAACGTTTTGATTATTACATTGACAAATTTCCCCGTTTTCAATAACCTCTCATTGACTGCAGTGAATAGGTGACTGTTTTTCCATGGCTCATCATTGCTGATTTACCTCAGGAGTCCAGCGGGAGGAGACTGTGGCTTCCTCTGCATGTGATATGTTGGCATTAACTGTCTGGCATTTTGGCTGTCTGCCCTATCCCTCATAATTTTATATACTTCTATCAGGTCTGCTCACAACCTCTGATGTTCCAGAGAAAACAATCCAAGTCTGCGCAATCTTTTCTTGTAGCGAATACCTCCTAATTCAAGCATCATTCTGGTAAACCATCTCTCCATCCTTTCCAAAGTCTCCACATCCTTCCTATAATGGAGTGACTGGAACCGCATGCAAAACTCCAAATGCAGCCTTATGAAGCTGCATCATGACTCCCTGACTGTTATACTCAGTTACTCGACCAGTGAAAGTAAGCATACCAGATGCTGCCTTTACCACTTCGTCTACTTGTGTTTGCCACTTTCAGGAAGACTTGGACCCTTTTTGTATATCAATGCTGTTAAGGTTTTTAATCCCCCTATATTTCGACCAGCAGCTGTCTATACAGAAGATCTTGATGGATGAGATATCCATGGAAGAGAGTCAGCAAACAATGTGTAAAAACAGTTTAGGAAGAGAAATCCAGGAAATAATGCTCTTGTGTTGCAGAAATCAGAACAAAAATAATTATATTTGAGAAAATTAAGGACAACAGCTTCCTCTTGAGATTTCTTGCATTCATATAAATATTCTTCCACCTTACCTCTTTGTCTCCATGAATCGTGTAAACCTGATAGAAAATAAAATACCCCCCAGTAGACTGTCATGTGGGAGATACTTAAAAATAGCTCCTGCATTCTGTGGTTGTCGGCACATACATCAATTACACATTCCACATCTGCTTTTAAATGTGAAAGCCTACAGTGGCATTCAAAAAAAGAAGTACCTTGGGAAAGTGGCATTCACCTTAGATCTGCATGATGCAAAACTCAGCATGTGTAAGAGACTTAAATATGTCTTGTCTGAATTACTTTTTAGCAGGTGCTGAGACATAATTTACCAGGAACCAGCAATTTCCAGTAACTCAATCAAATGTATGTTTAATGCATGAACTAACACAGTGCGTATTATTCAACGGTGGTGTGTATCACACATGAGCTTAAACGTGACCTTGTGTAATATAAAAATAATTATATCCTAGCAGTACATGGACCTCAATTTGAAAAGGAACAGACATGTTCTCTGAAATACAATTGTATCTGACTGGCCATAATCTATTGCTTTTCAGATGCTCAGGTTAGTTATGCTATTGAGGAAGGTCTTTTATTCCCTTTGGGAATGGTCTAGTTCGGACCTCATTCTAAGTAATATACAAAATGATATGGAATGATGTGAGACTAAATTCAATGGAAATAAAATATGAATGTTAACTGTAATATTTTGGCACAATAACATGCAAGTAACATATCATCATCATCATAATCTTTGTTTGCAAAGTTTATCCAAGGTTTTAAAATTGTGGGATAATTAACTCATGAAAAAAAAAAAAGACAATGTTGTGATCATGGGATATTAAATGTTTAAATCCAAAACCCAATTCTAATTTACCATCAGTCCACTGATAGTGATTATGGTGGAGGTGTAAAAATAGTGGCTATTTATCTCCTCCACAAGTAAGCTGTATATTGAAGTATTCTGTTTGAGGTTGTGTGCTTCATGTGTGACCCAGTTTCTAGGTATAATTCTGGTGGATTTCCCAAGCCCTGGGGTAAATCACCAACAGTTCCAATGAAACGTTATTTCCCTTGGCAGCATCATTTGTGGACCAGAAAAGATTGCAGTGCCTCTCCAGAGTCCTCTAAGCTAACTCACTTCCTTGGTATCTGCACCAATATTGGAGCTTTGCTCACACGTTTTAGGAGCAGAATAAGGCCATTCGGTCCATCAACTCTACTCAGCCACTCAATCTCGGCTGATCTATCTTTCCTTCTCAAATCCATTCTCCTGCCTTCGCCCCAGAACCCTTGACACCCTTACTAAACATGAATCTGCCAATCTCCGCCTTAATAAAAAAATCCATTGACTTGATCCCTTGACAGCCGCCACAGCTGTCTGTGGCAATGAATTCCACAGATTCACCACCTTCTGACGAAAGCGACATTTCTCCTCATTTATTTTCTAAAGGTACGTTATTTTATTCTTGGGCCATGGCCTCTGGTCCTAGACGCTCCCACTAGTGGAAACATCCTCTCCACATTCACTCTATCCAGGCCTTTCACTATTCGCAATCCTAAATTATTTGGACTCTTCTCAACTCCGTCCTCCATGAGTGCTGCTATGCCCCGATCAGGACTAGTACAGTCAATGAGTCCACTCCTCGATAAAGTTCAATTTTAGTCTCAACAGGCCCAATTGGATGAGGAATTGAGATGGCCTAAAACCTGTATTGCATAATGCCAAGCCCCACGCTTGAGTCCCAGGACATCTTGGATTCATTCCATGTGTGCATCTGAAATTGATGGGTTCATTCAGAATTCAGTCCACGTCCCATGGCCTTGAGTAATGAGCTGGGACCTTCCCCACCCATCCCCATATTGCTGACACCTTCCCTATTGCCACCTCCCCGGACCTTGCTGCTTGATTTGGAAGCCAACTCTGGGATTAGGATGGATGCCTGGGTTCCTGGCAAAAGTATTTTGCTCTGTTAAATTGAATCTGCAGCTTCCGTTTTTTTTTTTCCCTGACAAAATCTTGGCAAGTCACCCACAAAATCCTGCTCTGTCAGCATTGCACCAGTATTTATGTAGGACCATTTAACTGAAGGATTGAGACCAGCTTAAAGCATTTAATGTCTTGCCGAGACCTCTGCTAAATCCCATGACACATGGATACATTCTTTATCCAGGCTATCTAAATTAGTGGGGTGCATAATCAGTTGTTTGAGTCGTATCATTTGTTTGCTGTATAGCTTCCCCTTTCAGTCTACTGCACGAGGCTGAGAACTACATTTATCACACAAACGCAACGCATACCATATTCACACAGTGCGCAGACTGATCTCTCAATGCTGCAATTATGCTTCTGTGGCATAATTTGTTATTGAGGATTGCAGGTCACTCAATATATTGAAAGTACCGGTGAACGAGAAATTACAATCTGCAGGGAAAACATTTTTTAAAAAAATGCATTTGCCCATTCGGACACAAAAATATATTTTGAAGTCCTTCAATAAGGCATTGATTTCATAGCAAATTAAAGCTTCAAGTGGTGGTTTCAGATTGCCTGAGATAAAAATTGTAATATAAAATGAGAAATGGTCATTTTGCTGTCAAACCTGTTTTCTCCTAACAGGCCATTCATGATTTGTGCTGTCAAGGACACTTCCCCAACTGATTAATCTCCTGAAGGAGGTGAATCAACATGGGTAAAACGTCCGAGCCATGAAACCCTGAAATTTCACTCCGTGTAGTTTATATTACCGATTTTCATTACTTCGAAACAGCTATATCATCATTGACTGAGAGGCATTTTGGTATGTCCCGAGGATAGTGAAAGCACTAAATAAGTGTAGAAAGCGCAAGTTCTTCCTTTCTATCACAGCAGACAAGCTGAGCTGTATATTGCATTTCAATTGAGCTGAAAGGACATCTGTGAAAACTGGTGCAAATTCCCATTTAATAAGCACTCAGGCAGCCTACTAGACTGTCAATGCCTTTGGAAATACTGCCATGAATAAAAGCATGCAAGCAATTAACATATTTGTACTTTCCTGTGGTACATTGACAGTGGAATTAAGCCGTCTCTACGTTCATTGAGTTAAATGTCTGATTAAATAGCGCGGGAAGATATTCCACAATAACATATTAAATGTACAATGCTGTTCCATTGAGCAATTGTGAGAGCAATTTCATTCAAATTCTGAAATAAAAAATGTTGACGACAAAGACAAACATTTCTACGTAAAGTCCAAATGTTTCGGAGCAACGTTTGTGATCAATATAATTGAGTGCTGAATGAATGGTTACTGCACATCTTTATAGCACATCTGTAGAATAACTAGGTACATGTTCTCAGAAATCACTTGGGTAAAAAAAAGTGAAAGATGTATTCAAATTGATCAAATGGAAAGAATTGAGGGCAAATTCAGAAAATAACTTAATTTATCATGAATCTCTAAACTCTATCCAGTTGTGCGGCTTCGTCGTTACTATAATCACATTGTGATTGGATTCGATGTTGCATTTAAAATTATAACAGGTTTTATAAGAGACACTCATCCAGATCCAATTCTCTTTAAAAGGGGCTAATTTACATATTATTGCTTGCTCTGAGAGAGGATAATCTTTTTGTGTACACTCTGGGGACTTGGGAACATGGGGAGCACTGGATAAGAATAGATTAATGTCTTTTGAGTTCACCTTCTACCATCCTGGTCGTCACATGATACGATGATAATGGAGTTGTTGACTAATCATAGCATCATTTTGCAGACCCAATGATACATGAGAAAACCAATCTGGCCGAGAGCTTTAAGAACCATACGTCCAAAATCACCTTTCTCCTCCATATCATCTACATTTACCATGGCTTGTCTCAAATACCCATATGCTGTATCTTAAATGTACTTCAGAAATAAATCTAATTTGTATTTGAACAAATCAATATCAATTGCTTGCACTATAAGGAGCCTGTTTTATAGATTTGTCACTTGCTCAATGACATTTTGGCTCCAACATTCTTGTGCTGCTAACCTTCCCTCTGCCGTTGACCACGATGTGACTGTCTCAGATGTAACGAATGAACAAAGTCAGTAAACAAAATAAGTCCATTCCAACCTTAAATACAATCACATCAGATTCCTTGCAAGTACAAAAAAAATTAGGCATTCTTGTGCATTATGCTGATTTAGTGCGCATCCCTAGCTGTATAATTCTTGTGTGCTGCCCCTTAAAGCGATTACAACTTCTCTGCTCGAAGAGGACTGACATCCAATAGTGGAGACTAGATGACCACAAGAACCCCTGGACCTAGGATAGATAGATAGATTGAAAGCCAGGTCATTGCGAGGGTTGCAACACAGATCCTGGCATCCTCAGAGAAATTAGAAGGTTTGGAACAACTGTCATTTGCCTCTGGTTGCAACTCGGTCAACTGTTAAAGGACAGATTGCTGGGTCACCGTATAAGTACCTTTTTAAGTGGCGGTAACAAGGCTTTGGTTCACTCTGCAGCACTTAGGCCTTTGAGGAAAGCTTCACATCTTGCAACCCAAAGTTGGTAACTGCCCTGAGAAGCTGCTTTCTCTGTGCATCCAGACTGTTATGTGATTGCCCATCAAGCTTATTTCAACCTGACAAAATAATCTAAGAAAAATAGTAATAGAAACAGGCTGTGCAGGCCTGTGTCCCTCCACCATTCATGATGATCTTTCTCCTCACCTTCACTTTCCTGTCAGAGCCTCAAAAATCTATTGCTCTCTGTCTTAAATCTATATTACTAAAACTCTGATCTTGACCGTTTTTGGTTCACTGTGGTGTAATTTCTGTGAGAACGCCGCCACCCTTATTGAACAAATTGCATAAGAATATTCAATATTGGAAAACACTACCTATCTCAATGTTTGGTAGATTTAATGCAATAAAAAAGATTTTTCTTCTGCAATTATTGTACCTTTTTCAATCAATCCTGATATATCTTCCAAAAACTTTTTTTTTAAAAGGTAGACTCTATAGTCACTAATTTTTTCTAGGATTATAAGAATCACAGAATAAATAAAAAGCATTTATGTAAATCAAAAATAAATGGAGACTTAGCTTTACCAAATGTCATGCTCTATTTCTGGGCAGTTAACATTAAAAATATGAACTTCTGGTTGGAAGAATTGGACCAGCAACCAGATTGGTTAAAAATGGAAAAGGAAGACTGTTTACCCTTTGAAATTTTGTTTGCTACTACTAAATTAAGCAAAAAAAACGTACAGTGAAAACCCTATAATATACAGTGGTATACGAAATTGGAAACAATTAAAAAAGACTTTAAAATTGGATAATCTATCACTACTTCTTCCCATTGTAAACAACCTTGAATAAACAAACCTTCAATGTTGGATAAAGGTTTTCTACAATGGAAAAATCTCAGAATTAAAAAGATGGGTCATCTCTATAGGAAAGGCACATTCCTTTCATTTCAGGAGTTACAACAAATTTATGGACTTCACTCAAATGACTATTTCAGATATCTACAACTTATAGATTATGCCAAATCAAATACACAGGACTATATAAATAGAGATCCAGAGATTCTTGATGAATGCTTGAATAAACACCCTAATACAGAAAAATTAATATCTTATATCTATAATATCCTATTAGACAGCGAGGCACCTTTGATGGAAATATATAGACAATTATGGGAATATGAACTAGGCCAACCAATAATGCAAGATATTTGGGACGAAAGCTTACAACATATACATCATTGTTTGTTAAATGCTAGACATTCCTTAATACAATTTAAAGTATTACATAGATTACATCATTCAAAAATGAAATTAAATGGAATCTTCCCAAATATATCTCTTATCTGTGAAAAAATGTCAGCACTTAGAGACTAACTTAACTCATACATTTGTAAATTGTATAAAAATTAATAATTTTTGGAAGGAAATTTTTAAGATAATTTCGGAAGTTGTCCACACCCAATTGGACCCCGACTCAAAACTAATAATATTAGGAATATTAGAACAAAGTCAAATATTTACTACAAGCCAAAGAAACTTTATCGACTACAGTATAATTGGGAAAAAATTAATATTAAAACTTTTGGAAAGGTCCTATAACCCCCACAATCAAAATGTGGATTATGGAAATGTCGGAGACCCTACATTTGGAAAGAATAAGATTTGTCTTAATGGACAAACAAGAACTTTTTATCAGAATATGGTCTCCATTTATAGATTATCTGAAGGGGCAAACTGGTTCGGCACGAGAACCTGACTGAAACCCGAATTAAGGATTAGATGAAAAGTTACATTTTATTTACGAACATATCTCCAATGCTGTATTATTAGTTAATTATACCTTTTTTATTATACCCAACATTTGTTTTTGTTTTTTCTCTCTTATTTTCTATCTATATATAAAATAAAAAAATATATAGAAGTAGAACTATTAAATAATTGATAATATTAATAATGTATTACTACCACAAACAAAATGTATTACTAATTTAAAAAATGTAATTTAAAAAAAAAGAACGCCGCCACCTACGGCCGTCATTTTTGGCCAGCTCGTTTTTTTTAAAATTGCCATTCTCTCTGCTGCCCCTGCTGGAGGGAGTGGGGAGGGACTATAAAACCAGGAAGTGGTGTGCCTCAGTCTCTGCAAGATGGTAGAAGCCAGAGGGTCACGTCTATCTGAGCTCTGAATTGCACTGAACACATGTCTATTCAACTGTGAGTGCCCTTAATGTGGTTCTAAAATGGTTGCAGAAAGTGTCTCTATTGGTTCTAAAATGCTTGCAAAAAGTGTCTCTATTGGTCTTAAAATGCTTGCACAAAGTGTCTATTGGTTCTAAAATGCTGTCACAAAGTGTCTATTGGTTCTAAATGCTTGCAAAAAGTGTCTCTATTGGTTCTAAAATGCTTGCAAAAAGTGTCTATTAGTTCTAAAATGGTTGCAAAAAGTGTCTCTATTGGTTCTAAAATGGTTGCAGAAAGTGTCTCTATAGGTTTTTTAATGCTTGCAGAAGGTGTCTCTATTGGTTCTAAAATGCTTGCAGAAAGTGTCTCTATTGGTTCTAAAATGCTTGCAGAAGGTGTCTCTATTGGTTCTAAAATGCTTGCAGAAAGTGTCTCTATTGGTTCTAAAATGCTTGCAGAAAGTGTCTCTATTGGTTCTAAAATGCTTGCAGAAAGTGTCTCTATTGGTTCTAAAATGCTTGCAGAAAGTGTCTCTATTGGTTCTAAAATGCTTGCAGAAAGTGTCTCTATTGGTTCTAAAATGCTTGCAGAAAGTGTCTCTATTGGTTCTAAAATGCTTGCAGAAAGTGTCTCTATTGGTTCTAAAATGCTTGCAGAAAGTGTCTCTATTGGTTCTAAAATGCTTGCAGAAAGTGTCTCTATTGGTTCTAAAATGCTTGCTGTAAGAGTGTCTCTATTGGTTCTAAAATGCTTGCAGAAAGTGTCTCTCTTGGTTCTAAAATACTTGCCGAAAGTGTGTCTATTGGTTCTAAAATGCTTGCCGAAGGTGTCTCTATTGGTTCTAAAATGCTGCCTGGACAGAGTGACTGAGCTGCCTGGACAGAGTGACTGAGCTGCCTGGACAGAGTGACTGAGCTGCCAGCCCAATAATCCATTTGGCCCACAATGTCCATACTAGCCCTCTGGAAACCAGTCCCTTTGATCCACAACAAGCAAACTAGCGCTCCAGAAAGCCCCCCCAAATGGGTCCCACTTAGTCTAGTATACTCTATAACTGAGTCTGCATAGGTCTCTTAGATGGAGAATTCTACACTTTTGCTATCCTCTGGGTGTAATTATTTCTTCTCCTCTTGGAACTGAAAGACCAAACTCTTATTTTGAGACTGAATTCTGGTTTGGGATACCCAACCAGGATAAAACATCATCCCTGTCAAACCCCATCAGTTTGTTATATTTTCCAGTCAAACCTCACATCTCATTCTTTGAAACTCTTGTGATTACAATGGCCTCTTAGCTTAACGTTCCTTGCAGGATAACAGATTCCCACTTTCCACCCCATCCCCATCACATTTGATGCAGTGGTAGAGTTGCTGCCTTACAGTGCCGGTCACCCGAATACAATCCTGAGGTATGGAGTTTGTATGTTTTCCCTCTGATTGCGTGGGTTGTTTCCTCCCACACTCAAGTTTATCGGTTACTTGACTTTCATAATTTGTAAAGTGTCACAAGTGTGTAAGATAGTGCCAGTGTATGGGGTGATCAGTGGCCAGCGTGCACTCAGTGGGCCGAAAGGTTACTTTCCTCGTTGTATGTCTGAAGTAAAGCCTAAATCCCAGAAATCATTCTGGTGAACCTTTGCTGCCCTTTTATAGAAGCATAGAAAATAGGTGCAGGAGGAGGCCTTTCGAGCCAGCACCACCATTCATTGTGATCATGGCTGATCGTACCCATTCAATAACCTGTGCCTGCCTTCTCCCCATATCCCTTGACTCCACTAGCCCCTAGAGCTCTATCTAACTCTCTCTTAAATCCATCCAGTGACTTGCTTCCACTGCCCTCTGTGGCATGGAATTCCATAAATTCACAACTCTCTGGGTAAAAAAGTTTTTTCTCACCTCAGTCTTAAATGACCTCCCCTTTATTCTAAGACTGTGGCCCCTGGTTCTGGACTCACCCAACATTGGGAACATTTTTCCTGCATCTAGCTTGTCCAGTCCTTTTATAATGTTACATGTTTCTATAAGATATCCCCTCATCCTAAACTCCAGTGAATACAAGCCTAGTCTTTTCAAACTTTCCTCATATGACAGTCCCGCCATCCCAGGGATCAATCTCGCGAACATACGCTGCACTGCCTCAATCACAAGGACGTCCTTCCTCAAATTAGGAGACCAAAACTGTACACAATACTCCCGATGTGGTCTCACCAGAGCCCTAGACAACTGCATAAGAACCTCTTTACTCCTATACTGAAATCCTCTTGTTATGAAGGCCAACATTCCATTAGCTTTCTTCACTACCTGCTGTACCTGTAAGCCAACCTTCAGTGACCGGTGTACAAGGACTCCCAGGTCTCCCTGCACCTCCCCCTTACCTAACCTAACCCCATTGAGACAATCTGCCGCATTGATTTTGCCGCCAAAGTTGATAACCGCACATTTATCTATATTATACTGCATCTGCCCACTCACTCAACCTGTTCAGGTCACCCTGCAACCTCCTAACATCGTCTTCACAGTTCACACTGCCACCCAGCTTTGTGTCATCCGCAAACTTGCTAGTGTTGCTCCTAAGTCCCTCTTCCAATGTATAATCCATATAAAAAACATAATTTTCCAAGCAGAGAGACTGGAATGGTTCATAATCTCTCCTCTCCTCCCATGAGTCTGAAGAATGGTCCCAACCCAAAACTTTGCCTATCCATGTCCTGGAGTGATGTTGCCTGACCCGTTGGATTCCTCCAGAACTTTGTGTTCTACACAAGGTTCCAGCATCTGCAGTTCCTTGTGTCTCCTCTATCTCTCCCATGTAGGCTTCCCCGGTGAAGCTTCTGCAGGAGACGTCTAGCACTACCTTGTTGTGAGTGTGAAATCAAGTATGGGAAGGTTTTTTTTTTTAAAGTTTCACTCACTTGTCTTTCCCGCATTGCATGGCCGGGTTGCAATTCTTTGGTATTAGATAAAAATGAAACCAGAGACCGGACTTGTGGTAAGAGGTGAGGAGCACCTGAAGAAGAACTGGTTGTAAATCAGAGTTGAATGAGGTGAAGGACAAGGAATAAAGGCGGGACAGTGGCGTAGCGGTAGAGCTACTGCCTTACAGCACAAGGGACCAGTGTTTGATCCCGACCACAGGTACTGCCTGTACAGCGTTTGTACATTCTCCCCGTGACCCCCCCCCACAGTCGCCTGTTCAGGCCCTCTCGCCGGGTACAATGAAACCCCAACGTCGAACAGAAGAACATCCTCGGCAGCCTGGAACTCTGAATCGGCCACCTCCCATCGGAGTCCACGGCTCCTGAGGTCCACAGGCCGAGCTGGCGGAGATTCAACGCTGGTGGCCCCCGGCAAAGGGTCCCAGGACTCCGCGATGTTGGTCAGCACCTCCCGCGTTGGGAGCTCCACAAACCACAGCTCCGCGATGTTGAAGCAGCAGGCCCAACACTCTGGAGCTTCAAACGTCGATACCAGGTAAGGCATCGCCCGCTCCGTGGTGAATGCTGCTGCAGCTCTGGTGTGGTCCTCGGCAGGAAAGGCCATGTCAATTCAGTAGGTAGGCCGCGAGGAGGGGGGCGAGGTCCCGACTCGGTTAATAGTCGCATCCTCGCCAGGAAGTGACTGGGAAACGGTTTCCCTCTTACCCTTCCCACCTCCCCCACATAAAATACTTTAAAAAATCCCCCCAAAACATACTTTAAACATACTAAAAATAAAAAAGATAAAAAGACAGACTGCAGGCAGAGGCAGCCATTCAACAGCGCCACCGGAATTGTAACTGTGTTGTGGCGTTTGCAGTTTAATTCTCTGAGCTTACCTGCATATGTCAGGTGACTAAACTGCGTTCTGATCTTTAGGGTTGATCACCTGCCATTGATCTCCACAGCCTTCTGCTCCCAGTACCTCTTCATCACTTGTTCAGAGAGTTTTCCTTAATCGTATGTGAATTCGGAACGGCTCTCCACATTTCCCACTCATTTGCCAAGATCTTCAGCATCAGTAAACCACGGTTCACACACTTGTCATCTGTCATTATCTGTCAGACGGCAATATTTGGAAACATATCCTTGCAACCAGTGGCCACAATGGGATGCATGTTAGCATAAGGCAGAACAGGTTAGCCTTAAGTAACACTAGCAAGAATTGATCGGAGACCCCTTGCTGCTGTGTGCCAACGATCAATAGTGCAGTTAGAAGTAGCTGCATGGCAAAATCATGTAAATTTGCAAGCAGGATGAAGATGTCAGCTGTAATGCAAGCAGCATGACTGGCATGGGTTAATCACACCTTGTGATTTCTACTGCTGTTTTCCGGGCCTGTCCAATTTAGTCCCTGCAGAGTATTAACTTGAATAATTGCAAAACAACCTGTTCATCCATTGACTGATGAACACCTTGTAATCCACAAATAATCAAGTAATCAGTAAGTTATTAAATCCACCCCATTTGTTGTATATTGCAAATTTCTGATGATGCGCTCAGTTTATGTGACACATCAGGAAAGGTCTGTAACTACTTCATAAAATGGTTTCCCAAAGGAAATTTTGTGAGTCAGAGATACCACCAATTGTTTTCCTGTTGATGCCTCTTGTATTGTTACCCCCAATCAAAGAGCTCCTGGAGGAGTTCTGCCTGATTTAAACTAATGTGTGTGAAACCTACTGCCATTAAACTTTCCATCAGGACTGGTACTCTGAAATACAAGATTATAACGAAAGGGAAATGTCTTCATTTGCTTGTCAATGAACACTTTGTGGTAAAAATTGCAATTCTTGCGAATTGTAGTCGCAGCCCAGAGCATCACACAAACAAACCTCCTTTCCATTGACTCCATTTATACCTTCTGCTGCCTCGGCAAGGCCAGCAGCATAATCAAGGATGACCCGCACCCTCCCTCTTCTCACCTCTCCCATCGGGTAGAAGGTATAGGAGTGTGAAATCGCTCACCTCCAGATTCGGGGACAGTTTCTTCCCAGCTGTTATTTGGCAGCCAAACCATCCAGCCAATAACTAGAGACCTGAGCTACTTTCTACCTTGGACTTTATTGGACTTTATCTTGTACAAAATGTTATTCCCTTTATCATATCTGTACACTGTGGATGGCTTGATTGTAATACTGTATATCGTCTCTCTGCTGACTGGTTAGCATGCCACAAAAACCTTTCACTGTGCCTCGATACACATGACAATAAACTAAACTCATACTCGGTATTATTACAAAAATAGCAGACCCAAAAGAAAAATAAGTATTTGTCCAGTATGATGTTGTACTGGTTAACAGGTAAAAAGGTAATAAAAAGGTGAGGGGAAAAAAGGAACAGCCATACTCGTTCTGGAGTGCTCCATACACCCTGACATTGAGAATAGCTTTGTTACGGGTTTCCTTGTGCTCTTGTGCATAATGGTATTATATTCTACAGCCACAGGCATCACTCTGCAGTCTATCCTATTGAAGTCCTCACTTTTCAGTTTTTGCAGTGGAATGTGTGTGCAACCTCGGCCTCCAAAGAGCTGGCAGCAACACCAATCTCTCCTTTCCCCAGTTTGTTTCTGCACAGTGTCCCTCGGTGTGAAGATGCCCTATATGCCTTGCCCTCTAAAATGTCTGCGGTGTCGGTGGATGAGCTGGGATCTGTGACCATTGATGTCTCTTCACAATCACTGTCTGTCATCATCCTGTTTGATCATTTATTTCTTTTAAAATCTTTTTATTCGTTTTTTTTTTCCAAAAAACAAAAAGAAAACATAAAAAACAGAGCAAAAAGAATAATGATAAACATAACAATGATATTGATACATAGGGATCTGGATTACATTAATAACAGTTATAACCTAATATAAGTCCAGTGTCAAAATACACATTGAATATAGACCTCTATGTAAATATAGTTAAATATTTAAAAGAAAACTTATATATGTGGAAAAAAAACACAAAGATAAAAAGACAAAAAATAAAAAAAAATGAAACAACCCCCCTAAACTAAAGAAAAAAATGAAAGGTAAATAGATAAATAAATAAATAAATAAATAAACAAAAACAAAGCAATCTGAACTGAGAATTTCAACAATTTAAGTCTGTTTGTCGTCAAGTCCGTTCCACCATATAGAGGTAAAATAGTTTTTATAACGGTTAGAGAGGGAGCAATTTATATTGTATGAAAGTTTTCAAGAAATTTTCCCCAAGTCTTATCAAATTTAACCAAGGGTTCAACAATGTCACTCCTGATTTTTTTCTAAATTTAAACATGATATTGTTTCAGAATACCACTGGAGTGTGGTCGGAGGGATGGAGATTTTCCATTTAAATAAAATAGATCTTCTAGCGATTAGTGTGGTACAAGCAATCAACCGATGGGCAGAGCGGAACAAATGAATAAAATCTAACATTGGTTGCCCAAAAATTGCAGTAATAAGATGAGGTTGTAAATCAATACCTAAGACTACAGAAATAGTATCAAAAATATATTTCCAATATTTTTCCAAAAGTGGGCAGGACCAAAACATATGGGTCAGTGAGGCCACTTCAGAGTTACATCTGTCACAGGTGGGATTTATATGACCATGAGCCAACTTATCTTTTGACATATGAACTCTGTGAACCACCTTGAATTGTATCAGAGCGTGTCTTGCACACATTGAAGAGGTATTGACCAATTGAAGAATCCTCTCCCATTTCTCTACAAATAGAGAAATTTGGAGTTCTCTTTCCCAGTCATTCTTAATTTTATCAAATATATCTATTTGTAATTTCAAAATCAACTCATAAATAGTCGTTATTAATCCTTTCTGATAAGGGTTCAAATGTAAATTTTTTTCCAAAATTTCGATTTGATGTGGTAGCGGAAAAAGAGGTAGAGTAGCCTTCAAAAAATGTCTAATTTGTAAATATCTAAAAAAAATGTGAATTGGGTAAATTATATTTATCAGAAAGTTGTTCGAAAGACATAAAACCAACCATCCAAAAACAAATCACAAAAAGCTACTAATCCCTTCCTCTTCCATAACAAAAATACTTGATCAGTACCAGAAGGTTGGAAGAGAAAATTGGATAAGATAGGACTCGATCAGATAAAATTATTTAGTCCAAAAAACTTACGAAATTGAAACCATATTCAAAACTTATGTCTTATTATTGGGTTAGTCGTAGCTTTTTATTCATCTCGTGGAATGTGTAAGCCGTTGGAGCTAAACCCTAGGGAGAATGAGAAGTGCCAATGATAGCCTTGTAAGTGGAATCCACGTTAAGGTTTATCCATCCTAGGGGCATTGGGTATCAGTGTTCTAAATCTTTTGTCCAAAATCATTGAGATGATTGTTTGGGCACTGGCACATGTCTTGAGGCAAGTGGGGACGACACTGGGCCCAGTGAGGAATTAGTTGTCCAGACATGCCCTAAGCCATTTGGCAGTGCATGCCAGAGGTGAGACTGAATGCGGGGGTGGAGCACCTTTGATGGCAGGACCATATTGTCTGGGGGGGATGTTCTTTATGGTGTCGGCAATGGATTTGATTCCTTATGCGCCTGGGTCAGAGTTATTTCGGAAATGCTCCTCAATCGTTTGTGATTAAGTTTAGCATTCCTGATTCCCTTTTTTATGCCATATATATGAAGAAATTTTGGAATCTATAATATCAAAAAACATTTGGCAATAAAAATTGGTATCGTCGAAATAAATACAGAAATTTAGGTAAGATGAACATTTTAATAGCATTGATTCGGCCGATTAAGGATACGGACATTGGTGACCATTTAGTAAACTGGTGTTTAATATGATTAATTAAAGGCATAAAATTAGCTTTAAATCCTTGTGTTTCTTGGTGATCTTAATACATAGATAAGTAAAACTTTCGGTAGTCAATCTAAGTGGAAACTGTCCATAATTTGAAACTAGATTATTTAATGGAAAAAGCTCACTCTTACTAAGATTTAGTTTATAACCAGATAAACTACTAAATTGATTAAGTCATGCTACTATCGCCGGAATAGATTTATCAGGGTTAGATATGAATAATAACAGATCATCTGCATAAAGAGATAGCTTACGTGTCTTATTATTACCAAAAATAGGGGGACGAAAGAGCCTGAAAAAAGGGGATCTCTGATTATTAGTAAGTACAGAAGCCTGAGGTATATGATATGTCAACTTGATCCAAGAAATACATTTTGGACCAGTCTTAAATTTTTCAAGTGTATTAAATATTAATAGAATATTGACTGGCCTTGAGGGGGATACGACATAAATTGCCTGAAGTAGATTCATATTGCCCGAGTCGAAGACGAGGGCAATATGGATCTAGTGAGGGCAATATATGTCGTATCCCCCGAAAGAGGACAGTCAATATTGTTATTATTACCCATATCAGACATCTAGAGGAAAATCTGAACATCTCAGCTCGGCGGACTTCCACGTAAAATTTAACCAAAATGGACGCGGCAGTCTTCCTGTCTGCCGTTTGAATATTCTAAATTTCCCACGCAGCGTCACGTTGCCAAGTTCCCGGATGTGAGACCAGGGGAATATAAGACTATATTCCCCGCTGTTTTAACAGGTAAAGTCCATAGGCGTTCGCAAGAAAGGGGAATACAAGAAAATATTCCCCTGTTACCCCTGCTGGCAGTAAAAACGAAGGGAATACAATTTTGTAAAAGCATACCTCAGATGTGTGATATGGGTAATAACGTACATTATTACCTATATAAGGTAGTTTTACTGGGCAATATTAGTTCGTATTTTGATTGGTGAAAAAACGCGCAGTTTCCAGCGGGCAATATTACTTGGTATTTTTCTTCTTCCGGGTTTCGCCATTGACTTTACGTTGCGGTCATCACAAAGCTCCAAGAATCTTAGGAATTATTTTAATTTACGTGGGGAAATCTTTCGGGATACACCAGGAAATATTGCCCGCACATTGCCCTCGTCTTCGACTCGGGCAATATGATTTCAGTTTGGGCAATATTTCCTGGTGTATCCCTCAAGGCCAGTCAATATTATATAATTATCAAACGCCTTCTCAGCATCAAGTGAGATGACACATTCTGGGGTTTTATTAGATGCTGTATATACAATATTCATTAATCTCCTAACGTTAAAATATGAGTAACGATTTTTAATAAAACCTGCCTGATCTTAAGAGATAATTAGCGGTAAAATATTTTCCAATATTTTGGATAGAATTTTGAAATCTACATTTAATATTGATATAGGTCTATATGATGTCACTTCAGTCAGGTCTTTATCTTTTTTTAAGGATTAAAGAAATAGATGCTTCATAAAAAGATTGTGGAAATCTATTCCTTAAAAAGGCTTCTTTAAATTCCTTGCATAGCCAGGGAGACACTAAATTTGAAAAATACTTTAAAAATTCTACTGTAAACCCATCTAAACTGGGAACTTTACCAAAATTCATTGAAATAATTGCTTTCTGTATTTCTTCTTCCGTGATGGGTTCATCTAACAACAGAGACTCGTTATATGGTAAATTTGGTAAGTTCAGTTTCTTTAAGAACTCATGCATTATATTGGAATCGGTAGGAAATTCTGATTGGTATAGGGAGGTATAAAGTTCCTGAAAGGATTTATTAAGTCTACAGTAAGTGTACCATCCCATTTATTCACTTTAGAAATCTGACGCATGACCAACACCACTTTCAACTGATCAGCGAGTAATTTACCAGATTTTTCGCTATGTATATAAAATTGACTTTTGGTTTTAAGTAGCTGGTTCTCAATCGGTGATGCTAATAACAAATCAAGTCATGAGACAATGGGGAAAGTCAATGACATGATGGCGCAGCACTCTGGTTGCTGCCTTACAGCACCAGAGACCCGGGTTCGATCCTGACCATGGGAGCTGACTGTACGCAGTTTGTACATTCTCCCATGACCTTCGTGAGTGTTCACCAGGAAGCTCTGGTTTCCTCCCACACTCCAAAGATGTACAGGTTTGTAGGTTAATTGACTTGGTATAATTGTAAATTATGTGTTGGGTAATGTTAGTGTGGTCAGTGTGGATCGCTGGTCGGCGTGGACTCAGTACACCAAAGAGCCTGTTTCCTTAAACTAAAAAAAGTCTGCTTTATTGTGAGACGTGAAAAGGAAGTAGTTTTTTTTGCTTCGAAAGGGCCTGTCCCACTTGCACGTGACTGCATGCGTTTGGCGCGGCCAAACCGAAGCTGAGTTCGTGCTAAGTTTGCGCGTGACGTAATTCACGTCATACTCGCCAATCAGCTGGGCAGGAGGCGGGCCGACTGAATTTGAGCGTTGCACGGCGTCGGGCGGTGATGTCATTGCGCAACGCCATGCCGGGCGGTGACGTCATCACACAACGCCACGCGCTAGGCATACGGCATCATGACACTGCGTACGACATCAAGACGCTGTGTACGCGTCAAGACACTGCGTTTGCCCTCAATGCGCCTGCGGTCCCACAGGCCGTAGGCGTGCAAAATCTTCGGACAGTGCAGGATTTTCAGAGCCCCGCGCGATGTCAGGACCAGCCCCGCACAACTCCATATGCCTCCGTGCTTCGAAGTGGGACTGGCCCCGCGCGGCCTGTACGTCTCAAGCGACCACATTCAGTCGCGACAGACGCATGCAATCGCATGCAAGTGGGACAGGTCCTTAAGTGGCTGTGGCTGGCTGAACAAAATAATCACCAGTTTAATGTGTTGCCTGCAACACAAGCACTGGGCACATGTTAATTGCCTTCTGCAATCCTTGTTCTCTTTTCATGGTCATTTCTGAGCCCTTCCTTTGTGCCTCTCCTTCCAAATTGCTGAATCCATTATTATTTAACAGCAACCATAATAGAAGCCCTATTATCTTAAATGATGACAGAAAATTATGGGTGAATGTTATAACTGATAAGCATATCATTGTGGGGGTTGGGATGGGGCATTTAAACTGCATAAAACACTGCTGCCTCTCAGCACCAGAGACTCTGGGTCAATCCTAATCTTGGGTGCCTTCTATGTGGAGTAGGCATGTTCTCCCGTTGACCATGTGGATTTTTGCTGGGTGCTCCGATCACCACTAATACCCAAAGTGTGGGTTTGTAGGTGAAATGGCCTTTGTAATATCTGCCCCTCATGTGCAGGGAGTGGATGAGAGGTGGGATAGCATCAAACTAGTGTGAATGGGTGGTCATTGGTCAACGGACTCCTTGGGCTGAAGGGCGTGTTTCCATGCTGCATCTTTCAATCAATCAACTCTGCTAGACAGATGCCTCCAGCCTGCTGCCTTCCAGCTCTCTGAGGCGGGTCAGCAGAATAGCAGCTTATGCAATCCATAGAGACAGGTTTACATTTTGTGAGTCATAATGAAGTTTGCAATGCCTGATTTAACTTTCTTTCCCAGTGTAACCATGGGCAGTCGGCTTCCATCATAGATCTGAGAGGTGGGACAATGGTGCAGCAGGTAGAACTGCTGCTGCACAGCAGCAGAGACCTGGCTTTGAACATGACCTCAAGTGTTGTCTGTACGGAGTTTGCGCATTTATCCTGTTACACCGTGGGTTTCCTCTAGGTGCTCTTTCTTCCTTTACAGGACTTTATTCCTTGGAGCGCAGCAAGCTAAAGGGTGATCTTATAGAGATGTATAAAATAATTAGTAGAATTGATAGGGGTAAATGCACAGTCTTTCACCCAGGGTAGGGGAATTAAGAACCAGGCTTAAGTTGGAGGGAAAATATTTACTAGGAACCTGAGGGGTAACATTTTCCCTCGGAGGGCTTTGAGTATACAGAACAAGCTGCCAGAGGTGGTAGTTGTGGCAGGTAGTATAACAACATTTAAACGGTTTTTGAAAAGGTACATGGATATGAAAGGATTTGTGGGATATGCGAGCAAATGGGACAAACTTAGTTAAGGCATCTTGGTCAGCATAGATTAGTTGGGACGATAGGCCTGTTTCCTTGTTCTGACTGGATGATATAGACATGTGGTTTTGGAGATCATAGAATCATAGAAAATAGGTGCAGGAGTAGGGCATTCGGCCCTTCGAGCCTGCACCGCCATTCAATATGATCTTGGCTGATCATCCAACTCGGTATCCTGTACCTGCCTTCTCTCCATACCCCCTGATCCCTTTAGCCACAAGGGCCACATCTAACTCCCTCTTAAATATAGCCAATGAACTGGCCTCAACTACCTTCTGTGGCAGAGAATTCCACAGACTCACCACTCTCTGTGTGAAAAAAGATCTTCTCATCTCGGTCCTAAAAGACTTCCCCCTTATCCTTAAACTGTGACCCCTTGTTCTGGAGTTCCCCAACATCTTCCTGCATCTTCCTGTCCAACCCCTTAAGAATTTTGTAAGCCTCTATAAGATCCCCCCTGAATCTCCTAAATTCCAGCGAGTACAAGCCGAGTCTATCCGGTCTTTCTTCATATGGAAGTCCTGCCATCCCAGGAATCAGTCTGGTGAACCTTCTCTGTACTCCCTCTATGGCAAGAATGTATTTCCTCAGATTAGGAGACCAAAACTGTACGCAATACTCCAGGTGTGGCCTCACCAAGACCCTGTACAACTGCAGTAGAACCTCCCTGCTCTTGTACTCAAATCCTTTTGCTATGAATGCCAACATACCATTTGCTTTCTTCACAGCCTGCTGCACCTGCATGCCTACTTTCAATGACTGGTATACCATGACACCCAGGTCTCGTTGCATCTCCCCTTTACGTAATCGGCCACCATTCAGATAATAATCTATCCTCCTGTTTTTGCCGGCAAAGTGGATAACCTCACATTTGTCCACATTATACTGCATCTGCCATGCATTTGCCCACTCACCCAGTCTATCCAAGTCACCTTGCAGCCTCCTAGCATCCTCCTCACAGCTAACACTGCCCCCCAGCTTCGTGTCATCCGCAAACTTGGAGATGTTGCATTCACTTCCCTCATCCAGATCATTAATATATATTGTAAATAGCTGGGGTCCCAGAACTGAGCCTTGCGGTACCCCACTAGTCACTGCCTGCTATTCTGAAACCGTTTACTCCTACTCTTTGCTTCCTGTCTGCCAGCCAGTTCTCTATCCACATCAATACCGAACCCCCAATACCGTGTGCTTTAAGTTTGTATGCTAATCTCTCATGTGGGACTTTGTCGAAAGCCTTCTGAAAGTCCAGATATAACACATCCACAGGTTCTCCCTTATCCACTCTACTAGTTACATCCTCAAAAAATTCTATAAGATTCATCAGATATGATTTACCTTTCATAAATCCATGCTGACTTTGTCCAATGATTTCACCGCTTTCCAAATGTGCTGCTATCCCATCTTTAATAACTGACTCTAGCATTTTCCCCACTACCAATGTTGGACTAATTGGTCTGTAATTCCCCATTTTCTCTCTCCCTCCCTTTTTAAAAAGTGGGGTTACATTTGCTACCCTCCAATCCTCAGGAACTACTCCGGAATCTAAAGAGTTTTGAAAAATTATCTCTAATGCATCCACTATTTCTGGGGCTACTTCCTTAAGTACTCTGGGATGCAGCCTATCTGGCCCTGGGGATTTATCGGCCTTTAATCCATTCAATTTCCCTAACACCACTTCCCGGCTAACCTGGATTTCAATCAGTTCCTCCATCTCATTTGACCCCCGGTCCCCTGCTATTTCCGGCAGATTATTTATGTCTTCATTTGTGAAGACAGAACCAAAGTAGTTATTCAATTGGTCTTTCATGTCCTTGTTACCCATGATCAATTTGTCAGTTTCTGACTGCAAGGGACCTACATTTGTTCTAACTAGCCTTTTTCTCTTCACATATCTATAAAAACTTTTGCAGTCCGTTTTTATGTTCCGTGCCAGTTTTCTTTCATAATCTATTTTCCCTTTCCTAATTAAGCACTTTGTCCTCCTCTGCTGGACTCTGAATTTCTCCCAGTCCTCTGGTGGGCTGCTTTTTCTGGCTAATTTGTATGCTTCATCTTTAGTTTTGATACTATCCCTGATTTCCCTTGTTCTCCACGGATGCACTACCTTCCCTGATTTATTCTTTTGCCAAACTGGGATGAACAATTGTTGTAGTTCATCCATGCAGTCTTTAAATGCCTTCCATTGCATATCCACCGTCAACCCTTTAAGAATCACTTTTACAGAGGAGATGAATTCTCCTCTGTAAAATATAAAAAAAGGGAAAACTGCCCCCAATGCTTAGGGATTGGATGAGAAAGTGGGATAACATAGAACTAGTATGAATGAGTGATCGATGGTTGACATGTACTTGGTGGGCTGAAGGGCCAGTTTCTATGGTGTATCTCTGAACTAAACTAAACCTGGCCAACTCTAGCAAGGTTAAGCCAACTTTGGAGAGAGAGTCATTGCATTTTAAACAAGCTTTGTTGGTCAGGTAGAACAGGTGTTCTTCATAAGTTCATATGTTTCTAGGAGCTGAATTAGGCGATTCTGCCCATCAAGTCTACTCCACCATTCAATCATGGCTGATCTATCTTTCCTTACTAAACCCTATTCTCCGCCTTCTCCCCATAATCTCCTGACACCCGTACTAATTACTAATAAATAATCTATCTATCTCTGCCTTCAAAAATGTCCATTGATCTGGCCTCCACAGTCTTCTGTGGCAATGAATTACACAGATTCACCACCCTCTGACAATAGAAATTCTTCCATATCTTTCCTAAAGGAGCGTCCTATAATTCTAAGGAAATGACCTCTGATCCTAGATGCTCCCACTAGTGGAAAAGTCCTCTCCACATCCAATCAATCCAGGCCTTTCACTGTTCAGTAAATTTCACTGAGGTCCCCCCTCATCCTACCAAGCTCCAGCGAGTAGAGGCACAGTGCCGTTAAATGCTCATCACATGTTAACCCACAAATTCCTGGGATAATTCCCATAAATTCTTTCCCTGGGTTTCGTATCCACCACCCTCATCCACGATTCTATTTGTCACATTGTTTTCATCCTTTTATAAAAGATCTCCAGATCAAATGCCTCTCTCTGGGCTGGAGATTGGGCACCTGCCCCCAACAACTTTACACCTCACTCCATGGATCAAAGTCCCATTACCCTTCTAGGTTGTATACCAGGCGGCCTTGTGCAATTGGAGATTAATTATGTTTACATTAAAATAATGTGACATTTCACTCAAAGTGAAAAGAAATTCCCTTTAAAATAATTTTGCGTATCATTTAGCAGGTTATAATGGCATCAATTTTGTGAAGTACCTGTTGAAAAAGAAATAAAGATAAATTGTCGCTTTACTGAGTAAAAAGTGACCTGTGACATTGTGATACTAATAGTAAGTGATGTGTGACCAAGTGAGCACTGACACGTGACTGAAAGATACTGAACTGAAGCAATTGTATCATGTGTGATTCTGTGAAACTAATGTTAAGTGATGTGTGATCAAGTGAAGGTTGACATCCATCCGAGAGAGAGAGAGAGAGAGAGTGAGAGCGCGAAGGGCTCAAATGATGCATGACTATATGCTGTAATAGCTTAAGCTGCCAATTTTGGAGCAAACTATGAGTTAGAACATAACAAATGTCAGAGAGTGGGAGTAACCATGAGAGGGATTATTCTGGTTGCTTTTGCAAGCACGCCATACATTCTTACCTATCTAGATAGCAGTTGTCAATTTAACTACGAGGATCAGTTCATTAAGCATTCGCCTCAGTCATCTCAATACTCACTGAGGAATTCAATAATTACTTGTATTTCATCAATTAACATTTAAATAACGCAGAGCTAAATAGTGAAGTCATGACAATGAAATACATTTTTTCCCAATATGAAGCAATATGATGACTGAAAATACACTGATAACATTGCAGGTACAATAACATTTAAAATATATTTGAACAGGTACATAGACAGGAAAGGTTTAGAGGGATATGGATCAATGCAGACAAACAAGACCTACATCGATGGCATCTTGCTGGGCTGGATGAGTTGGAGATAGGGTATGTTTCCATGCTGTTTGACTCCATAACATTTTCACAGTTTGTTAGTGATCCCATATTTGGAAGCTGAGTTAATTTTGTATTGAATTAAAAAGCTTCTCTATATTAAAAAAGAGTAGAATCAAATACTGACCGTGGTGCAGTGCAGCAGACTGTGGTCCCACACCTATCTTCCGGCAGCAGGCCTAGCTTGCCCATGGTGGAGCCAATAACCCGTCCTTGAGAGAAGCTGCTGGGCCGCTGAGAACTGGGGAGAAGGGTGAAGTGAGTCAAGATGGCAGTGGCAGTGGACACAAAGATCAAAGGGCCGGTAAGATGAACCGGGTCTTATCTTTTGCACCCTCAACGTCGGCTGCGGGAGGTGCCCGCAGAGCACAAAGGTTGAGCGGTGGCCAGGTGAGGTGGAAGGATTACTGTTCGCTGACATATCTGAGGATCCAGAATGAAGTGATGGCCATGCAGCAGCCTGGGACTCGACTGGATCCGGTGCCACTCCAAGAGACCAAATGAGTGGACCAGAATGCAAGGGCACAGAGTGGTGGATCAGCAGTGGAGGACGCCTACAACGTAGCTTGGCCAGGCCGACCCTACAACACCACCAGGACACCCGGCCTTCATGGCCAGCTGCACTCAGAGCAACTTGGACATTGAAAATGGCACCAAAACTGGTGACTCGTGTATATTGTCTCAGTGGACATTTGCTATACACTTTGTACTTAATCTAACATTGTGCTTACGTATAACAATACTTTATTAATCCATATGCAAAAAAAAGAATCTCACTACCTTGGTAAATGTGACAATAAATAACCATCAATGAGACTGCATTGTCCTTTTCTTTCAAATTGATGTAGAAAAACAACTTCACTTCGGAATACAAAACACAATGGATAGTGGTAGTTCAGAATAAACCAATATTAATATTGCCCTCTCACATCATTGGAACACATAGTTAAACTTAAATACACTTAAAGTTGTTCATGATGAACACAATGGTTTCCTTCCATGATGTAACGTAAAGGCGCTGAGTGTATATAGTAACCGCTATGTTACACATATATCTAAATCGCATCAGCCACCAGCCTGTGTCTGTTAACCTTGTGGTCTGATCATTCCTCAGCTCTAAAATCCTCTTGCTTCCTTTCATGGTCTCTCCTTATCTCTACAAAGCCCTCGAGCCCTAGAAATCTTCACGCCTGAAATTCTGGTTTCTTGTCCAACTCCAGTTTTAATCTTCAATGTAGTTTACCAATTACTTTCACCAATGGTTGATATGCTTTCATCTACTTTGTGCATAACTTCTCAAATTCACTTTCTGAACCACTCGTCCCTCCACCTGTTTCTCTCAGTTTCATTTGCACTGTCTCAAACAACAGTGAAAAATGCAATCGACTGCATTTATACAGAATGTACAAGGTATCCAAATATCCCATGCGGCTGTTGACATTAAATCAAACATGAAGCATGACCTACAGCTTGGTTAACTGGCTATATTTTAAGGAAATGCTCTAATCAAGATAACAGTGGTAGAGAGAAACTGAGAAATCTTGTCTTATGCAAAAAGCTTCAGTTTTGATAAACAACGCAATTCAGTGTGGTCTCAAGCATAAGAAGCAAAAATACTTGGCACATAGCAGCAATTTGCCTGCAAGATTTGCCACTGCACCGTTGTTGTCTGCAATATTTTACTTTATGAGTTCCTGGAAATGAGAGGTGGAAGCATTGTTGTATCCTCTACTGGGCATCTGAGACCAGATTGAACGGGGCTGATAATTGTGTGTCTTCTCACCCAAAGCTCGTAAAACAAACACTGCAGGGTCTGAATGAGGTAATGTGAATTAGAATGGAAAATTAAAGTCAGATTGTGTTTGGCGAGAGGAAACAATCCAGGAAAGAAGGACGGAATTGAAGATAGAGAAAAATAAACATTGAAAAACAAAACATAAATTGGGACCAGATTTAGCATGAATAATTGCACGGTGAATGCAGAAGAAATTTAGTATCTGTGCATTCCCAGTTTAATGTTGTAGTCTAGAATTTGCTGTTGGTGATCGCCTGCTCCATTGTAAACACAGAAAATCAGAAGAACTGAAAGGACTTAAGCTATTAATGGACTAGGCTTCCAACAAAATACTCTCAAGATCTATGCTTTGTTGCATGCGATCGAAGTGATTTTTAAATAACAGACTTAGTGTAATCACTGCCTTCCAAATGTCTGAGCCGAGAAACAAATCTCATGTATATATATATTGCTTTCACATAAATATGTCAAAATACAGCAGGGTAGAGTCTGTCCTTGGTTGCTTGTGCACTTCATGTATGTATCTGTTTGCGACTCTTCATTAAATTTCCCTTCTGAAATTCTGTCCAAATGAAATCAATGTGGTCAAATTTCAGAAGCAGCTACAATTCATAGCTGCTAGAGTCGGTGCAGGAAAACATGACTATTTCCACACAATCAATTTTTTTAAATTAACTCAAGAAATTTGTTTATGGCATTTTCAATATTTATCTTGATCACATATATTCATCCCATAATCCATATTTAGTACTCTGCAAATTGTTCAAAGATTTAATTAAAATTTGTGATTTTTTTTTTCTCTCTCTCCCTGTTTATCAGCAACAATTCTTCAGTGCTTTTCTTAGTCTATTTAGCTGGCTTGATGAGATCGCAGTGGTTGGATCCTAATGATCCCTGTTGAATTGATGCTTGATGGCAAACACTATTAGAAAAGGCCCACTATGATTGAGCCACTATTTTTTTTTGTGAAGAGCTTTGCTTCAGGTTAGCAGTCAGCACTGTTTTGGAACTGACGGAAAATAGGTGGGCTTTTTATATACTGAATAGAATCTCCAGCAAAGTTAAACCCGAAGAAAGGAACTTATATTTGTGAGAATGAATCGACACTCCCATGGAGGGTAATGGTAATTAAAAGATCACACGGTTAAAAGGATACTTGGACATGAAATGGACATGCCCACATTTTCTTTAGCTGACTTGGTTCAGAGCCACCATGACAACTGAGAATATGGTGTCACTCAGTGCATTTAAATTGGAAACCAGGCAATGAGATGTCATTTCCAAGAATTTAATGGCAGAGTGGCAGAGCTCCAATCTTTTGGATTTCAGTGCTTAATTGCCCATCTACCCTTGCCTAAAGTTAATGTAGCATTTCCACATAAATAATAGTGAGTGCTGTGATTTCTGACAGTAATTTTTTGAACTAATGTCTTCCAAGCTAGCCTTACATCCTCAAATGTTTATCAAAGTGGTAGTATGGAATTGGTGGCCTGAGAGTTAATGGAGGGAGCTGAATCAATGGTTTCCAAATATCTCCACAATATTTAATTGCATGAATATTTCGCTTGATCAGTACTAGATACTGGGTAAATACAGCAGCTTGTCAGTGGTAGTGGAAGAGTTGAAGGAAGTGGTATTGAAATGGAGCTAGATGCATTTAGATGCTGCCACTGAGGTGCAGTGGATGGATGAAAACTAGGAATAGTCGATGACGAGGGCTTAACAAAAATGGAAGGGAAGAGGAACCATGACAGAGCACATTATCTCCTGGGTATTCAAAATATCTCTCTTCATGAAACAAAACTTAGCACATCAGATGAAAAGAAAACCTTTAAGCTTACCAAAGATATGAATCCAATACTGTTTGTCAACATGTTTCTGTTATTATTGTTTGATATATACTGTTTCTCTCTTGAAAACCAGCACTACCACCTTTCAGTTTTCAGCTTGTTTAATCTGCTGAAGTGTGGTGATGCATGAAATCACAAGCTGGTAACAGATTGGGGAGGCTAGCAAAATTAATTTGCTTGCTTTTGATCAGCTTTTTAATGTATCTTTGTACATCCCTAAATTCATCACTGGCTTATTATAAATAGTGCTTCAGATTTTTTTTCTTCTGAATACTGAAATGTTGTTATCTTGCTCAGAGAATGAAAAGCTCGATACTGCTGAGAGAAAAGTTGCAAAGCAACAATTTTATGTGTTTGCCAATAAAGAACTACTGCTGAAAATTTAATTTATCTGTTTATCGCAGCATAAATAACTGGAGCACAATTCATCTTGTTCAATGTGGATGTTAAATAACACTTTGAAAAATTGAATTCTGAAGGATACAAAATAACTCTGAAGAAAGCCTGCTGAGGTATTGTAGGTGTGCAACATACCCTCATACTCTTGTAATCATCCCATTCTCTACAATAATTCAGGCTCAACATTGAAGTACAAACATCCAGAAATTAACCATTAATTAAATGAGATAATCTGCTGGCTGAACATGGCCCATTGTATTGTGTAAGATGTACAAAAATTCCTTGTGCCTTGTCCAACAGTTTGCAGAAATTTAACGATTGAAAATTAATCCTCAGATAATGGTTTCAGAATATTTTTTGTTTCACTTAATTTGTGTGCAGTTCTGGTCACCCCATTACAGGAAGTATTTGGAGGCTTTAGAGAGGGTGTAGAAGAGGTTAACTAGAACACAGCTTAGATTAGGAGGTAATAGCTGTAAGAAGAGGTTGGACAAACTTGAATTGTTTTCTCTAGAAATGCTGGAGTTTGAGGAGAGACATGATATAAAATTATTAAATGATTGGACAT
This sequence comes from Okamejei kenojei, assembly GCA_035221665.1. Lineage (NCBI taxonomy): Eukaryota > Metazoa > Chordata > Chondrichthyes > Rajiformes > Rajidae > Okamejei > Okamejei kenojei. The sequence continues at coordinate 42,482,152 of CM069146.1, forward strand.
GCTAGATGCAGGAAACATATTCCTGATGTTGGGGGAGTCCAGAACCAGGGGGCCACAGTTTAGGAATAAGGGGTAGGCCATTTAGAATGGAGATGAGGGAAAAAAAATTCACCCAGAGAGTTGCGAACCTGGAATTCTCTGCCTCAGAAGGCAGTGGAGGCCGGTTCACTGGATGCATTCAAAAGAACGTTAGATAGCGCTCTTAGGGCTAGAGGAACCAATGGATATGGGGAGAAGGCACGAACGGGGTTCTGATTGTGGATGATCAGCCATGATCACATTGAATGGTTGTGTTGGCTCAAAGGGCGAATGGCCTACTCCTGCACCTATTGTTTATGTAACTATGTATCTATAATAGAAGTATATAAAATTATGAGAGATGTAAATAGGGTAGACAGTGAGAACCTTTTTCCAAGCTGGAAATGTCAAAGACTAGAGGGCCTTGCATTAAGGTAAGTTGTTTTTTTACAGAGAGTGGTGGGTGCCTGGAACATTCTGTCAGAGGTGGTCTTGGAGGCAGATACAATGGTGGTTTTTAAGAGGCGTTTGGATAGGCACATAGAAATGCATTGAAGGCAGGCATTATGGGGCAATGGGCCTGTTCTTGTGCTAAGTTCTATGTCAAAATTCAGCAGGTGACTAAGTAGGACTAGCTTAGATGGGGCAACTTGGACAGCATGGACAAGTTGGGCTGAAGGGTCAGTTTCCGTGGGGGTTTTCCGTAGCGAACAAAATCTTTGCGCACCAACGGCCTGTCACGTAACTGACGGCCAAAGTGGGACAGGCCCAAGACCCTGGCGTGATGCAACGTCTCGCCTCCAACAGCAGCAGAAGCAGGAAAACGATCGCCGAACGCAGCCTGGGGCTCACTCCTACTCCCAGAGCGAGGCCAAGAAAATTGAAGATGGACACAAAATGCAGGAGTAACTCAGCGGGACTGGCAGCATCTCTGGAGAGAAGCAATGGGTGACGTTTCGGGTCAAGACCCTTCTTTTCAGGCTGAAGAAGTCTCGACACGAAATGTCACATATTCCTTCTCTCCAGAGATGCTGCCGGTCCCGCTGATGCCATATCTAAGCTAGTCCTACTTTCCCACATTTGGCCCATATCCCTCCAAATCTTTCCTAAGCATGTCCCGGTCCAATGTTGTTGTAGTACTTGTATCAGCTACCTGCTCCAGCTGCTTGTTCCATATACCAACCACCCTCTGAGTGGAAAAAGGTTCCCCTCGGGTTCATATTATATTCCTCACCTTAAACATAAGTCCTCTTGTTTTTGATTCCCCTAACCTGGGTAAAATACTGCATTCACCCCATCTATTTCTCTCAGGATTTGGTAAACCTCTATAAGATCACTGCTCAGCCTCTTGCACTCCAACAATCTTGCAATATTCTTTCCAATCTTCCCAAACATACTGATTTGATTTAAAAATTGGTCTACTTTGGAAATTGATAGAGCGTAATTAACATAAAAAGATCTTGCAGTAAGATCCAAGAGAGACACAAAATACTGGAGTAACTCGGATGATCAGGCAGCATCTCTGGAGAAAAGGAATAGGTAACGTTTCAGGTGAAGACCCTTCTACAGATTCTGAAACAGCACATGAGTCTGAAGAAGGGTCTTGATTGGAAACGTCACCTATTCCTTTTCTCCAGAGATGTTGCATGACCCGCTGAGTTGCTCCAGCATTTTGTGTCCATCTTCGGTGCAACCAGCATCTGCAGTTCCGACATACACATCTTGCAGTGACCTCACAGATAAACAATGGCTCTGCTCACTTCAAAGGAAAAATAGAGCTGCAAACAGCCCAAGTATTAAACAATGGTTAGATTAATTTTACTGAAATACTTAATGTGTTAGTATTCCTTTAAAAAATCTGTCTTCTGTCTTATTTTAGAATAGTTTAATTGGTTTTGTAAGCATATTCAAATATTTCTGATCTTCAAAAGTGTAATGTATTCATACATATTCATGTATATGTTAATGCGTTGGTGCTCAATATTAGCAGGGAATGTTGGGTAATAAACACCTCTCTCATGATCCAGGCAACCTGTGTGTAAGTTTTCATTCTGCCGTCCGGAACATACCAAAATTGGCGACGAGGGGTTGAGGTTGTGAACTCATCATTTAATACAGTGCAGGACTGTTTTGCAACATGCAGTATTGTTTACTATTTTAAACGGCAAATACGGAGTTGTGTCGCAGTTGTTTGCGAGCTGGACACGATAGGCCGCAGATCCTTCTATGCAGGGGACAGTAATTTAAAAGAGCAGCTGGACAAATCGTCGAGAGTTTGTCAAGCTATCTCTGTGTTGTGTCTACGTGGCAAGATGCCGTCCTTGGGATTGTATAAGATTTTTTTTGTCAAGTTCCTCAAGATGAATAGCCTTTCTACAACTAAGTTTTAGGTGAATTGTTACACCAGAACAGGCAGGAAATCAGGGTTTTTGAATGGACTTAAAAAAAAAAGAGAGAACAACACGATGGCTGCATCCACAGGTTACATTGGAAATCTTGGCACTTTTGACAAAAGTAGAGAGCCGTTCAGCTCCTATATGGAGAGAGCAAACATGTTTTTCACGGCAAACAACATAATGTAGATTAGTGGTGAAGGAGAGATAGTGACTGAAACAAATAAGGCTGTTTGCGAATGCATGAAAGCGATTCTGCTCACGAGATCGGTCCTGAAGTGTATGGCACACTCGTGAATCTCCTTGTGCCCTTAAAGGCAAAACGCATGCCATTCAATGACATTATGACGTTGGAGGTGCACTTCTACCCAAAGCCTCTGGAAATTGCAGAAAGCTATAAATTCGGCACTAGAAACCAAAATCTGAATGAGAAAATCAATAAGTACATTGTTGCCTTGAAAAACTTAAGTTTGCATTGTAACTTTGGAACCTTTCTCGGATGCGCACTACGCGACAGATTTGTTTGTGGTCTAGTGGATGAACGAATTCAGTCCAAACTCATGAACACTCCAGATCTTACATTCGAGAAAGCATGCAAGATTGCTACCACAATGGAGATGGCATCAAAGAATGCTTGCGAGTTTCGTCCACCATGGACTGCAGTAGCCGTTTACAGTCACAAGGCAGTGTCTATGGCCAAACCAAGAGGCGCTAAACCAAAACCAAAGTATGGCGGGGAGCTGAGTTCAGCTAGTTGTTATCGTTGCAACGGTACTCATCCCAATTTTGTCTGTTCAAAATGGTCAAGTGCTATAACTGCCAGAGGAAAGGCCATATCACCTCAGCATGATGGGCCAAGCTTAAAGCAGGAAACCAACAATCTGCGGGAATCAAGTGACAACACCAGAAAGGAGTTCACAACTTGGAGATAAACTCAGATGGAAATGAACTTAGGTTTTACACCATTTATGCAACCAACATTGATTAGCCTACACCCAGCCAAGTCAAGGACTTTCGAACTAAACAATTGATTAATGAACAGTTAATCGATATGTGTATTGACACGGCAGAAAATTGTTCGGTCATCAGCAGAGACCTGTATGAAACAATGTTCCCACAGATACCATTGTTTTAGAGTAAGGTCAAGCTGAGAACTTACTCGGGCAAAGTTTTGGAGACGTGTGGACAAATTAACTGTAAAGTTCAGCATAATGGTCAGTCAGTAACACTGCCCATCATAGTGGCCAGTTACAGAAATAAACCAACCCTCCTCGGAAGGGATTGGCTGAGTAGAATAAACTGGAAGAACATTTTCACCGTTGATTTGTCCAAATCACGTCTTGAAAACGTCATAAGCAAACATGCAAACTTTTTGCTGACAATTACACAGGAATAACAGGGTACTCTGCGCACATTCGATTTAAGCAAGATGTGAGACCTATGTAATGTCAACCAAGACCTGTACCATTTGCAATAAAGCAACAAGTGGAGGAAGAACTCAACAAGTTAGCCGTACCCAAGGCCGACAAAACTGTTCAACTATGTGGTGACTATAAAGTCACAATCAACCAAGCTGTTGATGACAAACAATATCCATTACCAACCTCGCAAGATCTGTATGCTGAACTTAGCGGAGCAAGAGTAGATGGAAGGGTAGATGGGACTAGGGGAAAACAAATGGTCGGCACGGACTGGAAGGGCCGAGAGGGCCTGTTTCCGTGCTGTAATTGTTATATGGTTATATGGTTATAAGAGTCTTCACTAAACTGGATTGGTCTCACGCTTACGCCCTACACAATGACGACAAGGAAAGTCAGCAGCACTTGACTATCAACACACATGAGGGCTTGTATTCATATACAAAGCTGCCCTATGGTGTGAAATCCTCCCAGAAAATGTTTCAGTCTGTCATGGACAAAATGTTACAAGGCATTCCGCACTGTGTGTGCAACCAGGATGATTTACTGATATTGACAGAGGGCATGGTAGAACATCTGGAAATCCTTGAGCAAGTTCATACACGACTGAACGGCCACAATGTCAAACTGCGACAAAATAAATGTGCATTTGCGCAGTCAGAGGTGGTCTACCTTGGACTCAAAGTAGACACCAACGGAGTTCACCCTGTGAAGGCGAAAGTGGAAACAATAGTGAATGCTCCAAAACCCAACAACGTGTCAGAGCTACGATCATTCCTTGGGATGGTGCAGTTCCATGCACGATGCCTTCCAGATTTAGCAACTGTGCTAAAGTCACTACATCATCTGCTACAAAAAGATGTGAAATTAAAGTGGGGAAAGGAACAGCAACATCTGCAAGGAAAACATGACAAGTGACAAACTCCTTGTTCACTACGATACGACACGCAAGATGAAACTTACTTGTGAATCTTCAAGTTATAGTGTTGGTGCAGTGATCTCCCATGTAATGAATGATGGACAGGAAAAGCATCCAGCACCCTATCACCGAGTGAGTGTAATGATCCACAGATAGAAAAGGAAGCACTCGGCATCGTGTTCGGAATCAAGAAATTCCATCAGTTTCTTCTCGGCAGACCATTCACCCTAGTGACTGATCACAAGGCACTACTAGTGATACTTGGTCCCAAGTCAGCTATACATTCCATGGCAGCATCAAGGATGCAGCGCTGGGCAATTTTGCTGTCCCAGTATGACTACAAGGTGGAGTACAGAAGCTCCAAGTGCAACGCTGTTGAGGATGCATAGTCCTGCTTGCCCCATGAGAACCCTGACGTGGGAAGTGAAAACTCAATTTACACACTGCAAGTTGTAGATGAAGACTACATCTTCATCCAGTGACTGCAACAGAAATGTCAACAGACACAGAGGGAGACACTGTGCTGAAGTGGGTCTATGAACAGACATTGAACGGTTGGACTGAAATCGATAGTGGATTGAACTCAGCTCTGAACTCAGAGCTGAAGCCTTTCCATAATCGACGCCATGAATTATCATGTGAGCAGGGATGCATTAAGTGGGGTTACAGAGTGGTTGTACCAGAGTCTTTGAGAAACAAAATTATGAATGAACTTCATACCAAACATCCTGGCATAGTAAGCATGAAGTTAATTGCCAGAGGTTTTGTGTATTGGCCTGGTTTTGACAGTGACATTGAGTCACTGGTGAGCAAACGTAGCGTCTGCCAAAATTGCCAGAGTAAACCACCAAAAACACCACTGCAACCCTGGTCATGGCCAATTTGATCTTTTCAGAGAGTTCATGTAGATTTTTGTGAAAAGGATAATGATCACTTTCTGGTGCTGGTAGATAGTCATTCCAAATGGATTGAGGTTAAGCATATGGGGTCATACACTACTACTGAGCGTATCATAGATGAGTTGACCCATAGAACACTTGTTCCTCCATACCATCCAGCCTCCAACGGGGTGGTGGAAAGGTCTGTTAGAGTTGTCCAAGATGCTCTCAAGAAATGGGTTTTGCAGGGGAGTTCAAAGCTCAGCATGAAATATCGTTTGGCTAGTTTCTTGCTGAAGTACAGAACCACACAACACACAACGGGTTACTCACCTGCAGAACTGTTGATGAAGAGAAGGCTAAGAATACACCTGTCTAGTTTAACCCAATTTGGCCTTGAGAGTTGAGCAAAAATAGTTGTCAAAAACGCCATTTTGACTCCCACAAAAAAGAGAGGTACTTCAAGTCAGACGAGCAGGTTTGTGTTCTCAGTCTTCCCAACAAGTCCAGTCGAGACAAATGGGATGTTTGGAAAATAGTGGAAGTGTGTGGAACGAAAAGGTACTTAGTTGAAGTTGGAGACAGGATCAAAAGTGTTCATGTTGATCAAATATGTTATGTTTTTATGTTTCTATGTAAATGATTCCAGCCACTATGTTTCTATGTTTCTATGTAACTGATTCCAGCCAAAGATGAACCAAAAACTGAGCATGAAGTCCTAATCCCTGAGTTTTTATCTGAAAGTGATTTGGAAGAGAACACTGTGATTGAAACTCAAAGTTCAGTTAGTACAGACAAAAAAACAGATTCTTCTGGTCAAAGTCAGGGTACTAAAACAGAGCCAAACAAACCTACAGTTGAGGCAGGATCCGTAAACTAGTAGTCAGGTTAGGTTTGTAAGTTAAGTAACTAATTGTATAAGTAAAACGAAAATGTGTAGATATGTAAAATAAATATATTATGTTTATCGTTTAAGATTTCAGAAATACTGGTTTAAATCAAGTATCACAACAACAAAATTGTAACTGAGTACTTAGATATAATACTTAAAAAAAGGAGAGCAGTGTAAGATATTCATACATATTCATGTATATGTTAATGAGATGGTGCTCAATATAAGCAGGGAATGTTGGGTAATAAACCTCTCTCTCGTGGTCCAGGCAACCTGCGTGTAAATTGTTATTCATTCTGCTGTCCGGAACATAACAAAAAGCATTCAAGGGTCCTCATGGATTTGGCTATGTGGCTGGCAATGTCTTTTACAGCATTTGCTTGGATGAAACCTGTTCTGACCCCACTGTGTGATGGGGTTTCTCTTTGGAATCTCGTGGAGTATTGAGACATTTTGGGCTGGTTGGTTCACACCGGGTGATCAGCAAAAGGTAAATGTGGACGCAGCCTCAGGATAGTAGTACTAGCTCAGTCCATTTTCTGCAGCCAGGAAATTCTCAGCTAACATGAAGTCTGAGAAGGAGCCATTGCTTGAAGCGTAGCCTGCTAATTCAGTAACTTTATTGGCACTATTTTTGCTTTTATATTACATTTGTTGTGAAATGACACAAACGTCTACAGGTTCATATAATCTTGTACCAAGACATCCCCACTGGGCCCATTTGTCCACAGGGCACAGGAAAATGTGTGGAGAGCTGATAAGCCATTCACTTGCAACTGTGCAATCAACAACTTTACTGTGAGCAGCCTCAAATGCTCCATTCAGTAAAAATTAAAAGCCAAATAACAAAACCACATCTGTAAAAATTATTTATTATATTTCATTTTATCCAATTTTATAAAAAAACAAAAGTAAACACTCCCAAAAATGCAATCCACGAAATCCCTGAAAGTAGATCAATTGAGAATGGCTGTGTTGATCTCACTGCTGTGCACATCTTAAAGAAACACACAAAACATTAACAAATATTTTTGGGGGGAGTCAAAGAAACTCTAATTTCTCAAACAATATTTCTGCACATACCGTAAGTATTTTCTTTTAATCCAAGTCCTTTGTGTTTCACTTTGCCTTGGCATTCTTTTTTTCCCCATAAGGCGTGTAGAAATAATGAACTGCAGATGCTGCTTAATTCTCAAAAGGATACAAAGTGCAGCTTCTCTGGCGAACGTGGACAGGAGCTGTTTCCGGTCGAGACTCTTCTTCAGTCATCTTCTGACTGTTTGTGTGGACCTTCTGTGTGAACTATCTGCTTAAACTATCATGTTCCTTCCATTCTTTGCAAAGTGTTCTTTCTCCTCTGTTGCTTTCCTCCAAATGAAAGGCCATTTCCCCATCCAACAGCATCCAAAATGGTATGTGGTATTGCGGAGATTGGCCACGCTTTGTCTACACCCTCTACCTTTCCATGGTGGTTGCCCAATCACCCAATGCCTGCATCTTAGGTGTAACCACCTTAATGAAACTCTTGTCCATGATGCTCCCAGTATAATGGATGCTCTTGAGTCCTTCTGCAGCTCTAACCACTCGCTGTAGTCAGTCAGGAACTGCAGCTGGATGCACTTCCCACAGGTGCACTCACTAAGGACATGTACGTTTCCCTCATCTCCCACATCCTCCAGGCAGAGCATTCTACTGTCCTTACTGCCATCCTGAATATGATGTGGCGAAAGAGTTAAGATAGAAAGACTTTACCTTTTCCCATTTCACTGCTCAGCCCCCTCGCTGAAGCCTCTTGAGACAAAGCCTCAACCATTGTTATTCAAACACAGCACAGAGTCATAGTCATACAGCACAACAGGCCCTAAAATGCCCATCTACATTAGCCCCACCTGCCTGCGTTTTGCCCACATTCCTCTTAACCTTTCTTATCCATGTACCTGTCCAAATATCTTTTAAATGTTGTAATAATACCTGCCTCAACTACTTACTGGGGTAACTTGTTCTATGTACCCCACCACCCACTGTGGGGAAAAAGCCACCCCTCAGATTCCTTGTTAAACCTCAAACACAGCCACTTACACAATTGCTTCAAATGACCTATTATCCTAGGTGCTATGATGATAACACAACCTGACATCCATGAGGTGGAGTTAGCTTATTTATCCTAGGATGAAAAAATGGGAGAACATAATTTCAGCACCCTTCCCCACCCAACTCTATTTCTCTCAAGGTACAGTGGCTTGCAAAAGTTATTCATACCCTTTGAACTTTTCCACATTTTGTCACATTACAACCACAAACGTAAATGTAATTTATTGGGATTTTATGTGATAGACCAACACAAAGTGTTGCATAATTGTGAAGTGGAAGGAAAATGATACATGGTTTCCAAATCTTTTTACAAATAAAAAACTGAAAAGTGTGGCGTGCAAAAGTATTCAGCCCCCCCTGAAATAAAAGTCAATGCAACTTGCCTTAGAACCACCTAATTAGTTTCCACGCTGCAATTACAGCTGCAAGTCTTTTGGGGTGAACAAACAATGTCTCATACCAGAAACTTTGCACAGGTCAGGGATAAATTTGTAGAAGTTTAACAGGGTTAGGTTATGAAATATTTTGAACATGCCAGAGCACTGTTCTCCATCTCTGCAAAGATATGGCTCAACCTCAAGACAGTCCATTGGATGGAGAGCGTCAGTGAACAGCAATTTTCAAGTCTTGCCAGAGATCTACAGCTCAATTCCACAGGACAACTATTAGTCGTCTGCGACTTTATGAGTGGCAAGAAGAAAGCCATTGTTGAAACACATGAATATGCTTTGATCTAACCATGCCATGGTAGCTCTGGCTGTATGTTTAGGGTCGTTGTCCTGCTGGAAGGTGAACTCTGACCCAGTCTCAAGTCTTTTGCACGACTCTAACAGGTTTTTTCAAAGATAGAATGCCCCTGTATTTGGCTCCATCCATCTCACAGACGCTCCCATCAACTCTGACCAGCTTCCCTGTCCCTGCTGAGAGAAAAGCATCCCAAAAGGTGGTTCACTAAGCATTGAGGGGGCTGCTGCCACACTTTCAGTTTTTATTTGTCACCATGTTTATGCAGTTGGGGATTGTGTGACAAAATGTGTTCAGGGTGATGAATACTTTTGCAAGTGTTACAAAATGCTGTTAACTCCAGCGGCCACATAGCATTTTGCATTTCAGAGAGGGAGGCGGGACAAAAATTGTGGTCTCATCAGATCAGAAAGCAAGGGCTTTCTGAAGTTTCTCTACCACTGAGGTGTACCCAAGTTGAGGTGCTGTTCCCCCTGACATGGCTTAGGTGGGCAAAGTGCTGAGCAACCGGGATCTTCTTATGGCTTTGTTTCAAACATGATGCGCTTGGTCTCGATTCTTGCCACTCTTCCAGTAAAGGCCTGATTTGCGCAGTGGCACGACTGGATAATAGTTGTCCTGTGGACAGCCTATTGAGGCCTCCCACTGTGGAGCCTGGAGGCCCTCTCACCGGATGATGGAGCTCCGGCGTCAGGAGAACACTCTCAGCGGTTTGGAGTGTCTGGAACGGCCGCTTGCTACCGGAGACCGTGGCTCCCGAAGTCCACAGGCCTGCGCTGGTCGGAGCTCCAACAATGGCGATCTTGGCGAAAGATCCCAGGCTCAGCGGTGTTTAAACCCAGCGCCACCCGCAGCTGGACGCTCCGCGACCACAGCTCCGCAATGTTGCAGTCGGCGGTCTCAGCACTCCGGAGCTTACCACACGGCAACCCGGGTAAGGCATCGCCCACTGAGGTTTTGGCTGGTCCTGGCAGAAAACGCCACTCCAGTCCCGTTGGTAGGCCGCGAGAAAGGGGCGAAGATGCAGCTCAGAGGAAAGAAGCATCTCCGACCAGGTAGGGACTGAGAAATAACAGTCCCCACCCCCTACATAAAAAGATTAGACCTCCAAAACAAAAACTTTCAACACACTAAAATTAAAAAAAAGCCTGAAAGGACAAACAGCTGCAGGCAGGGCAGCCATACTCAAAGGCGCCCCTGACACCTAGAACAGCGGATACAGTAGATGAGGTTGGAGGAGGTGCAAGTGACCTCTGTCTCACCTGGAAAGGTTGTTTGGGTCCTTGAATGGAGTCAAGGGGGGAGGTAAAGGGACAGGTGTCATATCTCCTGCAGTTGCAGGGGAAAGTACCTGGGTAGGGGGTGGTTTGGATGGGAAGGGACGAGTTGACCAGGGAGCTTCGGAGGGAACGGTCTCTGAGAAAACAGAAAGGCGTGGCGATGGGAAGATGTGGCCAGTAGTGGGATTCTGTTGGAGGTGGCGAAAATGTTTGAAGATTATATGCTGTATGTGACGGCTGATGGGGTGGAATGTGAGGACTAGGGGGACTGTCCTTGTTACGAATGGGGAGAGGGGCAGTTAGAGCAGAACTGCGGGATATCGAGGAGACCCTAGTGAGAGCCTCATCTATAATGGAAGATTACATAGGGAACCTTTGTTCCCAAAAGAATGAGGACATCTCCGATGCCCTGGTATGTAACACCTGAACCCGGGCACAGATGCGGCAGATAGGGGGGAATTGGGAGTAGGTGATATTCTTTACAGGAAGCAGGGTGGGAAGAAGTGTAGTCAAGATAGGTATGGGAGGCAGTAGGTTTGTAGTATATGTCGGTATGGGAGTCAGTAAGATTGTAATAGATGATGGGTCAGTACTTTTTTTGGACAGAATGTTGCCCACTCCATTTCTCCTTATCCTGCATTTCCTGAACAATAAACTACCGGTGCTGGGAATCCAAAATAAAAATGGAAAATGCCGAAAATATTTAGCTGGTCATGCTGCGTCTGTGGACAGAGAAGAGTAACTTTTTGCAACTGGTGATACTAACTCTGGTGAGTTTTCAACCTACGATATTTAATAGCCCTGTACCACAGCACAAGTTCATTCCAAGAGTTCTCCCGAGTTAAAAAAAATCAAACTCGTGGTAAGCACGGAGATTGAACGTAGCGGGTACGTCGGAGCTCAGGGACGTCTCATAGCGCTAACTCGGGAAGACTCGCTAATGGCAGGTAAGCACGGGAAGACCCATATAACCATATAACCATATAACTATTACAGCACGGAAACAGGCCCTCTCGGCCCTTCCAGTCCGTGCCGACCATTTGTTTTCCCCTAGTCCCATCTACCTGCACTCAGACCATACCCCTCCATTCCCTTCACGTCCATATACCTATCCACTTTACTCTTAAATGTTAAAATCGATCCTGTGTCCACCACTTCTGCTGGAAGCTGATTCCACACAGCCACCACCCTCTGAGTAAAGAAGTTCCCCCTCACGTTACCCCGAAACCTCTGTCCCTTAATTCTCATGTCATGCCCTCTTGTTTGAATCTTCCCTACCCTCAATGGGCAAAACGTATCCACGTCAACTCTGTCTATCCCTTTCATCATTTTAAAGACCTCAATCAAGTCCCCCCTTAACCTTCTGCGCTCCAAAGAATAAAGACGTAACTTGTTCAACCTTTCTCTGTAACATAGTTGCTGGAACCCTGGCAACATTCTAGTAAATGTCCTCTGTACTCTCTCTATTTTGTTGACATCCTTCCTATAACTAGGCAACCAAAATTGTACACCATACTCCAGAATTGGTCTTACCAATGCCTTGTACAATTTTAACATTACTTCCCTACTCCTATATTCAATGCTCTGATTTATAAACGCCAGCACACCAAAGGCTTTCTTTACCACCCTATCTACATGCGATTCCACCTTCAGGGAACTATGCACAGTTATTCCTAGATCCCTCTGTTCCACAGCATTCCTCAATTCCCTACCATTTACCATGTACGTCCTATTTTGATTTGTCCTGCCAAGATGTAGCACTTCACACTTATCACATTAAACTCCATCTGCCATCTTTCAGCCCACTTTTCCAAATGGCCCAAATCTCTCTGTAGACTTTGAAAATCTACTTCATTATCCACAACACCACCTATCTTAGTATCATCTGCATACTTACTTATCCAATTTTCCACCCCATCATCCAGATCATTGATGTACATGACAAACAACAGTGGACCCAACACAGATCCCTGAGGCACCCCACTGGTCACCGGCTTCCAACCTGACAAACTGCCATCCACCATTACTCTCTTACATCTCCCATTCAGCCACTGTTGAATCCATCTTGCTACTCTGCCATTAACACCCAAAGATTGAACCTTCTTAACCAACCTTCCATGGGGAACCTTGTCAAAGGCCTTACTGAAATCCATATAGACAACATCCACTGCTTTACTCATCAATTTCCCTAGTTACCGCTTCAAAAAATTCAAGAAGGTTTGTCAAACATGACCTTCCAGGCACAAATCCATGTTGACTGTTCCTGATCAGACCCTGTTTATCCAGATGCTTATATATATTATCTCTAAGTATCCTTTCCATTAATTTGCCCACCACTGACGTCAAACTAATAGGTCTATAATTGCTAGGTTTATTCTTTGAACCCTTTTTAAACAATGGAACAACATGCGCAGTACGCCAATCCTCCGGCACTATTCCCGTTTCTAATGACATTTGAAATATTTCTGTCATAGCTCCTGCTATTTCTACACTAACTTCCCTCAATGTCCTAGGGAATATCCCGTGAGGATTTTTAAACATGATGAAAAATGTCCACGAGAGCCCCGAGTACCGACGAGTGGCCATTACCGTAAATCTCCGAGTTCGAATCAGGGCAAACTAGGGAGAACTCTTGGAATTAACTCGTACCGTGGGACAGGGGTTTCTCTTTCTGTCCGCATTTCCTGGTCTGCTAAGTGTTTAAGGTTCCAGTATTTAAGAGTTCTTTTCCCTCACCAGAAAAAAAGATAATCTATGATTATTCTCCCCAAACTTCACTTCCTTTATGAATCTTGGACGTTTCACACTGATGCTCGACAACCACCATATGCCTGAATCTGTCTATTCTCAAATAGACGCACACATTGTGTCGTGTGTCCTGGGATGTGCTTAATGTTTAGGCAAATTCCAACAACTTGGCAACACGAACACTTCAGCCGAGAAAGAAAGTGGCGGGGGACAAAAAAACGTGACGTTGGGAAAGAATGGGGGGTCAAACGCAGCAACAAGAGGCATTTGGATTAACTCGGGAGAGCTACTAAAGAAATCAACTGTCAAACTCGGAGTAAGGAATATTCGCGTGCAAAATGAAACCTCACGATGGCAGCGCAGCAGTACGGAAGGAATGAATTTCAGGCTCTACCTGGCCAACAGAGATGTTGATTTAAAGAGATATTTCTCCGTAGAGATAACACTGCAGATGGCGATGGATTAAAATGTTAGCATCGTTGGTAATTGTGTACAAATAGATAACCAGAGGAGTAGACTGCTCTGGTTATCTATTTGAGGCTCGTAATTGAGGTCTCTTTCCTAATAGATTAAAAATAAATGCCGTGACTTGCGGAGGTTGAATGCAATATCCCATCCGTCTTATATTTGTGTCGTTGCCTTCGTGAAGATTCACGCACTCATTAAAATGATCACTCGGCTGATCCGCAAAGGTTCAAGGATGTATCGTTTCTGCTCAAGCAATGCGAGCTTGTTTCACGTTCGCTCTCCGGTCATTGTCCAGCATGTGATAGTTTAATCTCAAACTTTTCCCCAATAATATACTCGTGCTTAGTTGTTTCCACGCGCTATTCGAAACGACATGTACAAAGGTTGTATGGTGATAATAGAATGCAAATATGAATGCTAATAATAATGACAACCAGTGTTGCGCTTAATTGCTACAGAGGTCTTTGGGTGATTTTAAAAAAAAACTGCACGGAATGTGTGTCACTGTATTGTTGGAGATACCATTTCCAATGCGACTGGTGCCTTCAGGTCACGGCAACCGCTTTGACTCCGCACAAGCCGGAGAGAGAGGGGCTTGGAGGGAGGAGAGGGGTGGGGTGAGGCATTTACTTGTATTTAAGGGTCAAAAGGAATAGGAGGAGAATTAGGCCATTCGGCCCATTAACTATTCCGCCATTCAATCATGGCTGATCTATCTCTCCCTCCTAACTCAATTCTCCTGCCTTCTCCCCATAACCTCTAACATCCGTACTAATCAAGAATCTATCTATCTCTGCCTTAAAATAATATCCACTGACGGCCTTCTGTGGCAAAAAAAAACAACAGATTCACCATCCTCTGACTGAAGATATTTCTCATCATCCCCATTCTCAGTGGTAAAAAATATGACAAGATGTGGGATTAGATGGTGCATCACTGAGTCCATTGCTGAGCTCATCTTCATTCGACTTAATCTTCTCACTTGACTTTTAATGGATCAGTGCATTGCCTGCATGCTTAGATTAGTTTAGAGATACAGCACGGAAACAGGCCCTTCGGCCGACCGAATCCAGGCCAACCAGCGGTGGCTGCGCATTAATACTATCATGCACACATTGGGGACAGTTTACATTTATACCAAGCCAATTAACCTACAAACCTGGACGTCTTTGGAGTATGGGAGGAAACCGAAGATCTCGGAGAAAACCCATGCAGGTCACGGGGAGAACGGACAAACTCCGTACAGACAGCACCCGTGGTCAGATCGAACCCGGGTCTCTGGCATTGTAAGGCAGCAACTCTACCACTGCGCCACCATGCATGATGAGCCCCTAAATGATGATGAGCCACTAAACATTGGCCAGCCCATCAGCCCTAACTCTCCCATAAAAATATAAGACATAGGAGCAGGAGCAGGCCATTCGGCCCACCTGGTCTGCTCTGCCATTCGGTTATGGCTATTCTATTATTACCTCTCATCCCCATTTTCCCGCCCTGTCCCCATAACCTTTGACGCCCGTACTAATCGAGAACCTATCAATCTGTAGGAACGAACTGCAGATTAACACCGAAGACAGACACAAAATGCTGGAGTAACACAGCAGGACAGGCAGCATCTCTGGATAGAAGGAATGGGTGATGTTTCATGCATTAAAGTTAGGGTTAAGAACCTATGAATCTCCGCTTAAAAGTACCCAATGATTCGGTCTCCGCTGCCCTCGGTTGCAATAAATTCTGCAGATTCATTTCTGGTTAAATAAATTCCTCCTCATCTCCATTCAGAAGGTACCGTCCATTCTGACGCTGTGCTGGAAGCATCATCTTCACATCCACTCCATCTACCTGGGAACTGTCACATCCACTGGGATATGCAAATTGTTGAAGGGTTGGCAGTGTGCGGATAGGAAAGGATCTGTGGTGAATGTCATGCCTAAACCATGGGAGACTCGTGGGAGAGTCTGGGACGAGAGGCCATAGAGGAGGAATTTATTTAGTCAGAGGATGGTGAATTTGTGGAATTCATTGCCACAGAGGACTGTGGTGGCCAAGCCAATGAAGACAGAGATAGATTCTTGATTAGTACAGGTGTTAGGGGTTATAGGGATAAGGCAGGAGAATGGGGTTAAGAGGGATATATAGATCGCCATGATTGGATGGTGGAGTAGACTTCATGGGCCTAATGGCCTAATTCTCCTCCTCACACTTACGACATGAAGGACAGAAAGGAAGAACTCAAAAGGTCCTTTGGGCGTTGGCAACTGAAGACACCATTTCCAATTAAGGAATGATTAAACGCTGGATACTCAGTGGATCAGGATTGGAGGGCTGATGAAGATTACAGCCAGAGAGAGGTATGGGGTTGGGGTGAGGTGAGAGGAAAACAGTCAGAATCCTTGTTTTGTTTAACCAGCAGATGAGCACAAGGGTGATAGGTGACATGGTGGCACACAGGACTCGGGCGGTAGCATCTACCCTGCTCTATCCAATGCTATTTACATCTCTCCTGGAAAGGTGAACCAAAGGTGAACCAAAGATCCAGTTCTCTTACAAACGGCAGCAGTGGTGACATTCCGGAAGAATAACGGTCTCAGCTCTCTCGAATCATGTCGCAATGAAAGGAAGACTTCAAAGTTTGTTCTCACCGATGGGAAACTGGGAACGAAGCGAGCAATGCGTGTAGAAAGCGGTCGCGCTGAATCCAACTGAACAGAAATGTGCTCAGCTCCGCTCTCCTAGAGAGGTAACGGAGGTTGACTGTGGATGGGTTCAACTGAAAACCCTTGAGCGACGGCCAGTGTTTGTGCAGGGCACAGTGAGAATTGGAAGGACGTTTCTTTGGGGATTCTTGCCGAAAAAAAATAACTTCGAAGCGTGAATAAAGGTTCTGGGGTGTTTGAGAGAAGTGCTCCGTGTACCGCAAGTTGCAGCCCCCGAGCCTTTCCTCACGAGGTGGGTTAGTTAGTCTGTGTCCGACGCTGTTGGACAAACCACCCTCTAAAACTGGTCCGAGTCAGAATCGATGTTCGCACTTGTTAATAAGGAGCGCTCACTGATGTCAAAGCTGCAGGGGGCTGCCTGAGCGAGGATTGAACCCGAGTCTCACTGCACTCGCTCACTCACTCACACTTCCCTCGGCAAAAGCCATCGCTCGTTCTGTTAAAGAGCTGGGTCTCTGACCCTGGTTCCCCGCGGGCGTTGCGCCGCGCCGCGCCGTCACACCGCTCTCTCAGTTAAGGACACGTTGTGGAGATGAGAGGGGGGGGGGGGGGGGGAGAAAAACAGAGATACCCCGTCTTTGATGTGAGATAAGAGAGAGGGAGGGAAGGAGGGGGGAATGCGAGCGACGTACCCACTGACGCACGGCGTAACCACACAGCTGCTCCATTTGACAAGGTTTTTTTTTCTCTCTCTCTTTCTCAAAGCCATAAAGTGGAGGTGGGCTCTCAGCGTTGAGAGGGAGCATCGGTGCGCAACCTGCGATGCTGTCTGGACGCGGCGCCGTGAGCCCGTGAGACATCCCGGCGCATTGAGCTGGAGCCCAGCAAAGCGGGTAAGATGCTGCTCATTCAATCCACCGGCTCGCTGGCAAACCCACTGCCTCCATCCTTCGCAGCCCTTTATTATTGGGATTCCGGCGTGCACTTGTTCAGATGCACGACCGCGATTTGGCAAGGCAAAGTAACCTTGGTTGGGTGGCGGGGCGAGGAATTGACCCCAATGTCTGTTGTCGAGGGGATCCCGCTTGCCACTGATCAAGGGGGAGGTCGCGGGATGCCGCTCCGCAACTCAACCCACAGTGTGGTGTGCGCGGGGCTGCTTGGATCCTGGCTTGAGAGGCGTCGGGAGGGGGGTGTTTGTGTTCCCAGGTCCCTGGTCTTATAAAGTTTCATCACCAGGACCTTTTGAAATGGGCTGACGCGAGTGGAAGGAGATTCTGTGTTTATGCACTGACGCCAAAAGACCAGTCCCTGTTCCTCTGGCCAAGATGTGCTTTATCTTCTTGAAATACCGTGCTCATTGGTTTCCAGTGTTATTTTGGTGTGAGGGGAAGGGGACTGTGAGTGTATTTGGTTTAAAATATCACCTTTTCGCAAGAACAATTGCAAACCCCATTCCAATGGTGTATGTCAGAGAGTCACAGACTCGTGTGAGGCTGCTTTCGTTGTGCATGACTCTGTATTCAGTAACTGTTCAGAAGTGACACGAGATTCAGTGCTGAAATAATGTTCCCATTTAATGGTGCCACGAACGTTGCCTCCTCCGTTCGGTCATTTTCTGCTCGGCTCTCTCTCTCTGTAAGTGGCACTCGCACAAGTCTGGAAGTTTGACTTGGCGGGGCCGCGGTTGCATTTGTGGACACGACAAGATGATTTGCAACATTACCATGCTCATTCTTGCGGAGCACACGTTGTAAATCGGACGTGCGCACATTCTGTGTGTTGTGTTCTGTTGCGCTCAATTTAGTGCCCCAACAGACCGTCGCAAAATCCCACGGTGTAGCCCCGGGCGCTTCTGCGCCGAGAAAAGCTTGCAGAAATAAGATTTAAAAAACAACTTGAACTTCTTTTCAATGGGCTGGGAGGGTTCGGGGCTCCACTTTCTGTAGTAGAGACCGGCGTGGTCAGTGTTTCTTCATGCTCGGCCTCGCAGCTAGTTGGGCTTCGAGAATAACCTAGCCTGATCGCTATCATCGGCTCCAACAGAATGGTCTATTTATTTATTGCAGCTCTCTTTATCTCTGCTCATTAATTTCTGAAACCCACAATGGTCAAGGATGCAGTGTCAGTGTGTACCTCGGCACTTAATGCTCACTGACCGCTGCTGGCGAAGGCATGATTGTCAGCTGCCTTCCAATTCCACGCGAAATAAATATCCAAACTCAACCCGTTGCCCGCCACCGTCATTGTAGATCCTCCCCCTTTTTCACATCTAATGATGTAACTGTGAATACACACCAATACACGACCGAGTAAGGCCTGATTCGGGGTCTTGTAGACTGTTTTCTGGAGCAGCGTAACATTTCAATTCAGTCTTGTCAGTTTTCAACGTGGCCACTAGATGAGGTACTCCACAGCGATCATTAAGTTTTTTTAGGGGAGAAATCTAATCGCAACTGGTATTGGGTACTTTGCACCTTGAATATCTATGCACTTCAAACCTTATCGAATAACAAGCAAAAAATGAACATCAAAGCAGAATATGGAAGATGAAACAAAAATGTTACTGGGATGTTGGAAGAGAATAATGGTGAAAGGCACAGAGCATTGAACTGGTGTGGTATGAAAGGCAAAATGAGGGGTCCAAACTAGGAATGAAGTATTCTCTGGCGGTAGGGGACAGTGTTGGAGGAAGCTACATAAAAGGACAGGGCATGAAGAAAACGTCAAAAAAGACATTGCCAATTGGAGGCTGTTGGGGGTAAGAGCCAGTATATGTAACCAAGAACTGGTTGGCAGCCAACTAGGGCTTGGTGTGGTTTAGGAGTTTGGCTGAGCGTGAAGAATGGAAATGTTGAAACAATAGACAATAGTTGCAGGAATAGGCCATTCGGCCCTTCGAGCCAGCACCGCCATGCAATGTGATCATTGCTGTTCATCCACAATCAGTACCCAATTCCCGCCTTCTCCCCATACCCCTTGATTCCGCTCGCCCTGAGAGCTCTAGCTAACTCTCTTTTGAATGCATCCTGTAAATCGGCCTCCTGAGGCAGATAATTCCACAAATTCACAACTCTCTGTGTGAAAACGTTTTTCCTCATCTCAGTTCTAAATGACCTACCCCCTATCCTTAAACTGTGGCCCCTGGTTCTGGACTGCCCCAACATTGGCAACGTGTTTCCTGCATCCAGCACATGTTACCTGCACCACAGCAGTGGAGAAGGTAGACGTGGACGCAAATGATGTTAATATTTGGTATAGAGAGCATGTGAAATGACTCGGAGCGGAAACATATGCAGTCTAGTTCAATCTGAAATGGTGGCCATGGAGAGAGTTGCAATCTGTGGCAAGGATTTGGAGGTTAGGTGATGAAAATGATGGCTTTTAACCTTCCCATTGGTTGAATGGAGAAGTCAGATAGGATATTAGGTAAGAGTTCTGAGTAATTGGAAAGGTGGGAATGATGATGGAATTCATCAGTTGAAAACATCCTTAAGCATAATTTTACACATGTGCATGGGTTGTTCAAAATACTACTCATTTGGATGTAGATTGCAGAGTGTATTCCAAAAAAAAATGCCTGGTTTCATATGTCTTTTTTGAATTAAATATAGCCTTGGAAATACATATTCATTGGAAAAATCAAAACAAACTGCTGGAGGAATTGAGCAGGTCATGCAGCATTTCTGGAGGTAAAGGAATTGTCAAGGTTTTGGGTTGAGACCTTGCACAGGTTTGATGCAGGGTCTTAAGGGCCTGTCCCACTTGGGCGTCATTTGCGCTTCATTTACACGACATCATTTACGCGACGTCATTTACGCGTCATTTAGCATTGCACGCTCATGGCACATGGTGAGGCCACCTGCGTGATGCGCAAATGACTCCCAAGTGGGACAGGCCCTTTAACCTGAACTATTGGCAATTCCCTTCCCTCCACAGATGCTGCTTGACCTGCTGAATTCCTCCAGCAGTTTGTGTTGTATTCCAGATTTCAACATCTGCAATCTCCATGTTCAATGAAAATTAAATGCTTTGGTCAAATGTTTAGTCGTAACATTATACACAGTGACATTGAATAACAATGCAAGGTGATAGTGAATTTAAATAGGCTCTGGTTTGTACTTCTAGAAACCATGTTATAACAGGCATTAAGGACGAAAGGGGAACTTTGAAACTTCAATTGAATGATAAGGTTAATATGATTAGAAGGACTTCAAGAGACGTTTTCAAATTAGGACTAATTCTCCCCTGTTTGAGAAATCAATAATATATCAGGACATTAGTTTAATAAATCAGGACATTAATTTAAGATTATCACAAGCAAACAATGAAGAATAGATTCCTGGAGGCTTTTTGTTATTACGGATATTGTTAGCACCCATTGGCCATTGCTAATTTCCCATTGAACTGAAGTGACTGTCAAGATTAAACCAGTTTTACGGAGTTGGATATAAGATAGGCCCAGTGATGGTGTCATCCTGAGGGATATTTGTGAATTGGATGTGTTTTTGTAAAGATTCATTTCACTATTCTTTGATTCAAGAATTTAAAAAAAATTACAAATGTAACTCCCAAAATTCTCTCGTGGTGCAATTTCAAGTCATGAAAGTGGAGGAGAGGCCCAGAGTTACAGGTAGTAATCTAGTAATGTAATCACAATGCCACCACATGATGATTTCATTGATCGCCATAAAACCTGATGTGAAGGGAACTGGTTAAGCATTTGGACGTGTATGGATGGAAGAGATAGAGCAAATATAAATGGGGTTTATTGCTCTGGTTGAATATGTTCAAGTGATTCATTTTATTTTCGAATGATTTTTTGCACAACTATTTTTTGCATGTTTTTTTCCTTTTTACTGTACTTACAGAATGTAATGTATCACTTATGTTTTTGTGTGTTCTATTTGATGAATGCTGCTGCAGGCAAGATTCTCATTGCACCTGTTACTCACCTTAGTTATGCACATGACAATAAACTCGACTTAACTTGACTAACTGGGTTCTTTTATGACTGTGACTGCTCTTTAAATCCATCTGAAAATTGGGTGTAGAGCATTTTAAAGTTGACTTCAAACTTAGTTTTAATACCTATGCAAAATGTTTTCTTGGCAATTACACAAGTGTTTACAAGAGCATTGTGCATGTTATGATATGGGAGGTAGATGCAGGGGTGGAGGGAGAAATTTAACTCCATCCAGGTAAAGGCTCTTGACTAGAAACCATTTAGTTTATTTAGAGATACAGCTCAGGAACAGGCCCTTTGGCTCACCCTGTTGATCAACGATTCCCGCACACTAACACTATCCCACACATACACTAGGGACAATTTTCAGAAACCAATTAACCTACAAACCTGTAACCCTTTGGAGTGTGGGAAGAAACCGGAGCTCCCGGAGAAAACCCACGCAGGTCACAGGAGAATGTATAAACTCCATACAGATGGCGCTGTTAGGCAGAAACTCTACCGCTGCACCACCATGCAGTGGATACAATAACCTCTTGCACTGGTGATACTCGATCTGCTCAGTTTCTCCATCAGTTTGCTTGTCTGCAAGCATTGGAATAAGCCAATTAGTTAACCTCTCACCAGCTGAACACTCATTCCTATTTAATTGGTGAAGTAGTAACATACTGCTGACCCCAGAATAAACTACCACCCACAATATCTATGCTCAGTCAAACATCAGAGATACCATTGCTAGTTTCATTATATGACTATAAATTACATGCAGTTATAATGCTAAGTTTAAGATGGAAGTTACATTATTGGAGTTTCTTTAAAAAATGATTTTGAGTTACTCATGCAAAATAGTCACTTCAACAATGGGATTGTCTTTTTTATTTCTGTCACGGTTGATTGCTGTCCATTTCGTGATGTGAATTAAGTGATTTGGGTAGGAAATGCAGGGGGAGTTATGCTTCTGTAACGTTGCACTGGTGTCGCAGTAATTCCTGAATCCATCAAAACTGTAAGAGATCATTTCTGCTTGTTATTACCCTGTATCCAGAACAAATTGAGTTTTTCTACGCATTTTTATGGTGGCTGATAGGTGGAGGTTCTGAAGGGAGCTGCTGGTCCTTGGTGATTGCAGTGACTCACTGATGAGAAGGTCTAACTGCACTACTCTGATCCTATCTATGGTCCAATGGATGGCCGATGACCCTAGCCATCATAGGAGGTATTTAAAAACAAATGTTAAATGCCTTTTACAACTAGGAAGGCTGTCAAGATGTTTTTGTGACTGAACATGTTGATACACTGCCCAAAGCCAATGCACTGCACAGAACTGCATGTGGGATAACTATCAAGTGCAGCGTTTCGACCCTTGAATTTCAACATTGAAAGACATGGAAAATAAGTGCAGGTACAGACCATTTGGACCTTCGAGCCATCACTGCCATGCAATATGATCATGGCTGATCATCCAAAATCAGTACACCGTCCCTGCTTTTTCTCCATAGCCCTTGATTCCGTTAGCCCTAGGCGCTATATCTAACTCTCTTGAAAACATCCAGTGAATTGGCCTCCACTGCCTTCTGTGGCAGAGAATTCCACAGATTCACAACTCTCTGGATGAAAAGGTTTTTTTCTCATCTCAGTCCTAAATGACCTACCCCTTATTCTTAAACTGTGACCCCTGGTTCTCGACTCCTCCCACATTTTTCCTGCTCCTAGTCTGTCCAATCTCTTAAGAATTGTATATGTCTTGATAACATCCCCTCTCATCCTTCTAAATGACAGTGAATAGAAGCCCAGTCAACCCATTCTTTCATCATATGTCAGTCCGGCCATCCCAAGAATTAAACTTATGAACCTACGATGCACTCCCTCAATAGCAAGAATGTCCTTCCTCAAATTAGACCAAAAATGCACATAATATTCACCAGGGCCCTGTACAACTGCAGTAGGACCTCCTTTTTCCTATATTCAAATCCTCTTGCTATGAAGGCCAACATGCCATTTGCTTTCTTCACTGACTGCTGTCCCTGCATGCTTACTTTCAGTGACTGATATACAAGGAAATCCAGGTGTCATTGCACTTCCCCTTTTCCGAATCTGACACCTTTCAGATACTAATCCGCCTTCTTGCTCCTGCCGCCAAAGTGGATAACCTCACATTTATTCACATTATACTGCATCAGCCATGCATCTGCCCACTCACCCAACCTATCCAAGTCGCCCTGCAAACTGGCCCATTTCAAACAAATTTTCATTGCAATTGATGGATTGTTGTTGATTAAAATGTATTCATGTGGCCTATATATCAGTTGCATGATAATACTTCACCAGATTATCACAGTTACTACAGTTCATAGATATTGGTAACTAGCTTGTTCATGAAAGGAAAAAAAAGAGAATATGATTGTTGTAAAAATGTACAGAGGTTAATGTAAGACATTGCATTTGCTATGAAAATTAGTTGAGTAGAACCTTGACTAAATATTCAGTGTGGAAAACAAGCACACATTTGAGCACAATTTGCATTTGGAATCCTGATTGCATAACTAAATACAATGTTTAACAGGCTTACAGAGGCACTGTTGGCATTACATATTCTGTAGATGTTTCAGAGAGTCTGATTATATTACACTGCATTTTCACTAACTGGAGATATGTCTGTTTGAAATATGAGGCCATGTAACATTTTCCAATCTTTCTGCAAATGCATTTCTTGGCCAAAGGAACTACAGGGTAAGATGCTCAAATAAAATGATATCTGCCAACTCACAGGCTGAGTTGGTTTATTGAGCAGTTACGGCATAAAGTTAAAATCAGCTAGAGTTTGGTCTGGAGTTGTAGAGTCATAGAGTTATGCAGCATCAACTTGTACAGCTTCAGCCCAACTTGTTCACACTGATGAAAGTGTCTTCCTCAGGTTGCCGAATTTGCCTGTGTTTAGTCCTTATTCCTCTAAACCTGTTTCTGCCCAGGAACTTGTCCAAATGTCTTTTAAATGTTGTAATTGCACCTGCCTCTCCCTCTGGCAGCTCATTCCACATACCCACCACTCTTTGTGTGGGAAAAACCTGTTCGACAAGTCCCGTTTAAATCTTTTCCATTTTGCCTTAGACCTGTGCCCTCTTGCTTTTGACTCCCCTAACTTGGAATAAGATGGACCATCCACCTTTATCTATGACACTCATGAGTTTAAAAATCTTTGTAAAGCCTCTAATAGCTCAAAAAAAAATTGTCTTAATTTATCCAGTCTCTCCTCATAATGCAAACTCTTCGATCTGGTAACATTCTTGTGAATTTTTTCTGTAACCTCTCTAGTGTGATCACAACTTTTCTATAGTATTGGTGCTTAGACCTGCACACAATATTATAGTCTAGCCACCATCAACAGTTATAACGTGGTTTTGTGAACGATGAAGGGAAGCACTCCACCACTTGTGGACTGTTATACTTTTCAGGGAACTATGTACTTGCACAACCGGCCACTCTGTTCTATGATGCCCCCTGTATGTCCTGCCTGGTTCAAATTCCTAGAATGCATCACTTCGCACTTGTATGAGATATACTCAGTGTTTTAGCTGATCCTCGTAAGGCAGGATTGAGGCTTTGTAAGTTGGTTCAGAGCTTTATAAGACTGAAAAGGAGCATCCTCTCGAATCTGTCTTTATAATTTCTCCATCTGGAAGTGTGGACGTTGGATGAAGACAGGATTTGGGTTATTTGTGAAGAAATCTGCAATCAAACAGTGGACAGATGTTTATTTGTCAAGGTTATGTAGCTGATGACAGCTACTTAGTTGAAGCGTTGTGGGATGACCAATACCTGTGGAACTACAGTGCTGTGGGAAGTCTGTGCATTTAAGAGTACAAGCATGATAATAGAGGCAGCAAGATTATTGAGGAAGAGGGTGCAAGTTTTCATTTGAACTGCTGGCTTGTATTCTGGCTGAGCAGATCACTTGAGATGCACATTTTCTGCTAATTCTGTGTAGGTGTTACATCGTTAAGCTTTTGCAAATATTTTTTCCCAGACAATGAAAATAGAATCAAAAACTAGGGTTATTGTATCTTGCCCCAGCATGAGTTATGACGAATAGTAAGATTAAATGAGAACTTACCAGTTTGAAGTTTGATCTTTATTTTATGAGGAGTTACGATGAGGGATTACGTGAAGACCCCGCCAGCACGCATGCGCGACATTCTTCAAAGCAGTGGTGTGAAATCGTAGATACCAGAGTAGACTAATATAGTAAGATAAGAGAGAACTTCCATACCAGTTGAACTTTATAATAGAGGGTTTTGGGAGCGGAGGGCACGTAATCCCTCATCGTAACTCCTCATAAAATAAAGATCAAACTTCAAACTGGTAAGTTCTCATTTAATTTTACTATTTTACTACGGAGTCACGTGAGTGACTACGTGAAGATTTCAAAGCTCTGTGATTTCATGCCCTGGAACGAGACCATGCTCACACACTGCCATTCTGGGAAGGAGGATGAATGTATTTCACACACGACACTGTGCTGAAAAACAATAAAGGTATTATTCATACCTAAAATAATATGCCCCACCTTGGGTAATTTATTTTACAGAACTTAAATTTTCCCTACAAACGTCTCAGGAGCGGCCACGAGTTTATTATAAAGCATTAAAATGCGTTCATTGCTCCAACCCGCTGTGGTAAGGATGTGGTCCATAGGAACTCCCATCATCCTAGCTTCCGATGTAGATGCAGCCCTGGTGGAGTGAGATTTGAAACATTAGTATCCACCGCTGCACGTAATACCACCCTAACCATCTGGATATGGTTTGCACTGTGACCTTAGGTGAGGGCATTTAAGGCTTATGAGAAAGCTCTCTCAATGCCCCTGAGTGTCTTGGTGACTCTATATATTGCAAAATATGTGTCACTATGCAGGGCCGACTATCTGCAGGATAGGCCAGAATTCTAATATTGGCCAGAGGAACCGGGTCAGTCTTATTTAAGTACCCCTGTAAGTAGCAGGTTATCTTCAATAGTGAACCCCAAATAATCCATGGTAGTGGAGGGTTCCAATTTTGATTTATCTGGATGTATGTTAAATCCCTGTGTTGTGGCTGATACTGCCAATGTAGCCAGCTCCAATTTTTCACCTACAATGAGAATATCATCAAGGTAAGCCATGACGATATGGTTATGTTTTCTTAAGTATGCTAAAGCTGGTTTTAATAAATTTGTAATAGCCTGGGTGCTGATGACAACCCATTGGGTAAGGCCTTATACTGCCATAGCTGTCCCATCCAGATAAATTTCAGGTATTTACGATGATCCTGTGTGTGACAAACGGGTCTATTTTGAAATGGGCATACTGAACGGAAGTATTTAGTTTGGTCAAATCTGTAATGATACGGCAACCGCCATCTTTTTAGTTTTTTATAAATATATTTGATACGAACTCTTGAAATTCTCTGATTGTTTTCTCAATTCCTTTAGTCTTAACAGTTCAGCATGGCCTGCTGTTCTCTCTTTTTGTGAAGTATGAACTTCCTGCTAGGTGTATGCTGAACTGGGACGGGTAGTTCGTATACAAATTCAATTTTGTAATTCTGAATACTTCCGAGTATGTAAAAGTTCAGAGGTAAAGGTGCAGCACACATGATGAAACAAGTGCAACCGTCCACCAACTTTTGATGAATCGGACATGCATGTTTTTGAGACAACCAGACCCACCTACCTCCATGGTTACCGGTGTTGTGTGGGTTGTCTCTGCACTTGTTTCTTCTGGTATTGTGTTGCTGCGTTGTGGGGTTGGCACATTTTCCATGAAGGCCGGGCTGGGCCATGGTCTGAAAGACCGCTGTGCAGGTGGGCCGGCCTTCGAGCTTTCACCACCAGATGGTCTTCCATAGTACCGATGTCTGGTGGGTGTGTAGGGGTGCTGCAGCTGCTGATAGTGGGTTTTAGAGATGCTTGGCACCTTGATCAGGCCTATAGCCTTGGCTTCCTCATAAAGGTCTTTCACCTGCTTCGGGAGGTCCCCCAACAGCAATTTTGGCGCCTGTGTGCTACTTGTCTTGCATAATTCCGCACTTCTTGATGATGCTCTTCCTGTAACTGTTAATCTCCACTGAGTATTACACAGTCTGCTAGAGCATCTAGTAGCTCTTCAGGCAAATCAACCCCATCAGTTGTCCTGGTACTGCTGTGATTTTAGCAGCCAGCAGTTTCCTCTGGAGCTTCCCCTCCTGGCTCCTTATAGATGGGGTGCTGTTGCCCCAGATGGGGTCATAGACTGCTGGTACTTTAAGAGAATGGAGTTCTCTGGAGCAATGTATTTCCCAGCCGTAAAGTTAATGGCTTGCTCCTGTAGCTGGTTTGTAGCCATGTATTTTGTACTGGCTTGCAGCTTTGTATAGGCAGTCCTTCCTGAGTTGATACAGCATGTGTTCCCACAATTCTTCTGCTGCTCTCTCTTTTGGCACCCCTCCACAGTTGACTGTTCAGCCATTGCCCCTTCTTCAGGGTCAGCCCAGCTCTGACCCCTAATGCTCCCCTCCAAAGAGGGTGAGACATTTGGCAGTCCTTGAAAGGATCCTGCCGTGGGTCTGCGAGGAGACCCACTGTGACTCTGCATAAGCAGGTCACGCTGGAGCACTGCTCCCCATCCGCTCCTGCGGGAAAGACGCCCGCCGTCCCTATCCGGGAATGGGGTGTCTTCAGGTCCGGACCCAGCCGAGTCAACGGTCCTGTCCGACTTCCGGGTGGTTTTGCCGCCGACCGCGGCGCACCTGCGGTCTGTAGCGGTGAGAAGCCGGGTGCTGCTGGCAGCACCTGCAGTTCTGGAGAGACAGCACGCTGCTGGCTGTTTCCACAGCGGTATTAGCTGCTGCTCTCCCTTACGCGACTCCATGGTGCTTCCTCCTCTGAAAAAGAAATCACACCGAGTCGCCACGCTCACCAGAAAAGGTAAGACTTACCTTCAGTAAGTTTTGAAAACTTGCGCTGGAGGAGCGGCGCTCCTCCCGACTGTCGCTTCCGCAATGCGTTCGACGATATGTCGCGCATGTGTGCTGGCGGGGTCTTCACGTAGTCACTCACGTGACTCCGAAGTAAAATTCAAGGTGTAACCCTAGTAACTAATTGAAAGTAGAAATATGGAGCTTTTATTTTGGATTGAGTTTTCCTGCCAAATAGCTTTATTTGCATTGTGTTTGTTTTCAATGCCCTTGCATCCAACTCAATAATCACCAGATGTTTTCAGGATGTATCAAGGTAATACTACAAGGCAATAAACTGCCTTCATTTGATTTGTTGATGGTTTTAATCTCTTTAATAGAGTAGATGTTTACTGGATTGAAACAGTACAGTGAAGGACATTAACTGGCATTAGTTTTCAATGCAATTTTTTGCTTAGTCAATAAAATGTTCCATCTGTACTGCATTTACTTGATAGAATTTCTTTATTGCAAATTTTTGCTGCATCCATTTAGGCAGCTTTGACCATTTAAGGGCAATGGAGGGATAAGAAAGAACCACTTGTAATTTTCAAAAACTGATTACGAAAATTGGTTAACTTTCAAGGCATTGGGGTTCAACATTAATTAATGCCTATAGTTAACCAGCAAATGAACAACACTCACAGATCATTAAAAAAAAAGTTGAAATGGCTGGGTAACACTTATCTCCTGTGACATTGGTTGTTGAGGCTTTTTAAAAGGATGTCCTACTTTAAGGATTGCTTCATGTCACTCCCTGCTCTCAATGAAGTTGACTTTGTAAAGTGTGTAACATTCCAGAGTCTCTATCTGTTTTCGTGGGGACAGCACAAGAAGAAATGATGGCATATAATGAGCATTTGACAGCACTGGGCCTCTACTCGCTGGAGTTTAGAAGGTTGAGGGGAGACCTCATTGAAACTTACAGAATAATGATTGGCACAGATAGAATGGATGTGGAAATTATATTTCCACTGATGGGAGAGTTTAGGACAAGAGGTTGTAGCCTGAGAATTAAAGGGTGCTCATTTAGAAAGGAGACGAGGAGAAACTATTTTAATCAGAGGGCAGTTAAACTGTGGAACTCATTGCCACAGAGGGCTGTGGAGGCCAAGTCAGAGATAGACGAATTCTTGATTAGAATGGGTGTTAAGGGTTAAGGGGAGAATGCAAGAGAATTGGATTAGGAGGCATAGATCAGCCATGATTGAATGGCGGAGTAGACCCGATGGGCTGAATGACCTATTTCTACTCCTATATCTTGTGAACTTGTGAAATACGATCCTGCCTCTTGCATTTTACTTAATAAAATGTCATAATTGTTCGTTTGAATACTAACTATCTTTAATGCAGTAACAAGAAATGCAATGGGAATACTTTACATATCTCATGACCTCAGCCACTATTTTCCATGATTGTGAGCCAGTTAATGTTAAGTGTATAGGACAGGCGCATGTACATGTCCCAGAGGAATTGTTCTTGCTCAGTGCATTTCTTTGCGATTCTGGATTTATGCATACCGTCAAATTGTTAAAGACAGCAAAGGAGGTGTTAATATTTCAATAGCCACATTGCTGGATGTGGTTCAAGGAATGCTGTTCAATTTTTTGAAAGATTTTTTTTTTGTGCAGCAGTGCTGAGTTATTTGTCATATTGTATCATGGCAGCAGTAATATCAATTTCCTACCATGTCTCCTGCCTTTACTGGAGATGAGTAATATTGTGAGTCTGGAAATGCCATTGAGAATTCCCAAGAATTCAAATCAACCTAATCCAAATGGAACTGCTCAGAACTAGTGTGCAGAGGGACTTTCAGGTGCAAAGTTTGTATTGACACAAAAAATAGAAGGATTCTGTTGAATCATGGTATTTAGGCTGGCTTGTTGCCTTAGGGTAAGAATCAAAATGCACGTGTTCATTAATTGAACCATTTAACACACACAAATAGAACATTTCCAGAACTAAAACATGAATTTTATGAGAGTTATTAGTTCTACATTCAATTTGCTTTGAAGAACTTATTTGATGTGAATGTCAAATAAATGCCTTGGCTATTTATCATTGATGTCCTTGAAAAGGTCAAGTAATATCTTGGACTGCAGGTCTTTTTGACTGTGTGCAATCTCGATACTTTACACTTCACCTCCTTTTATCAAACTATTAGAACGCTAGCCATTTAATAACCTCTCAAGAATTCCGAAGCAAGGGTATTAGTAGATTTAAAAAAATTATGCCCAGTCTCTTGGCTAACCAGTTATATATAGCTCGTGCCTGATAAATAGTAATTGGTTTCTGCCATGGTCAACTTACCCGTTTGAAGAAATAAACATTGAGTGTTGTCATGGGCAAGTACTACAAGTGTGGATAGCAGACCAATGAATAAGGGAAGCTGAGAGCAAAGCAATGAAAAAAATCAAACTGACCTATTTTATAAATTTGCACTAAAACATTCAAATATTCTTCTGCAAGTAGTTGACGTTAATTTATAACCTTTTGAAAATTGTAATTAAATTTAAAAGGATCAAATTGGCTTAATTGTGATGATACTGCTGGAAGGTCAGAAAGCTAATGGGGTCTAGATGATAACTAAAATTAATGATACTTTAGTCTTTGTGATTTGTGGCTGCATATTGATTGCGTACACATTGGGCTGCAGTATAAACATTTATGGGTTATTTTGTAGTAAGCCGAGTTCAAAGATGATGGTATGAAAGGTATGGCTTTGAGAAATAAACATGTGTTGTAATACATTGCTTTCAATAATTGGAGAATTTTGAGAAGAAAAACAGTTTAAACAAATCATCAATCACAAACAAAGATCCACTTGTTTTGGAAGTTTATTCTGTCATAAAACCTTTGAAGATAGCTTAATTTAATGGGCAAACTGCAATAAAGCTTAAAGGTTTTGTTGCTCTCCCTTTCTAAAGAAACAAATGACCAAGTAGTATTGAAATAAAAAGGAAAATGTTGGAACAAGTCAGCAAGGCAGATAGCATCAGTGGAAAGGGGAACAGTTAATGTTTTGATGTTGGGCCTTTCATGAGCTGCTGCTAAGGGTTGCCAGCACTTTTGCTGTGGAAATGTTACAAGAATATAAAAGAGTAAATTAAAATGCATTGGTTTTAGTGGATTATGGTATGCAAATGTATATACAATATTTTAATGGAAACAATATCGTTGCTGGGGAAATTAAAATAGATCAGCTGATACATATATGAAAGGTGGTGCCTGAATTCGGGAGAGAATTAGCTGTTGGGAAAGATTTGACAAATTTGGATTGTTCTCTCCGAACTGTCAAGAGACCAAGGGGAGACCTGATTGAAGTTTACTTGATTATGAGAGGTATGGATAGGGTGGAGGACCAATGTTTCCCAGGATGGAAGTGCATTGGTTATTATTGTCAGATGTACTAAGACACTATAGGAGCCACTTATGCTTAACTTCATTACTGTTAGTATATTATAGCCATGTCTAGATATTTCGAGCTGTATCTTTTTTGTATGCTTGTGGGTGGGATTTGATTCGTAGAGGGGGCTGAGGAGGCTAGCGTAGCCACAGAGAGTGGGCTGGTCAGTTTAGCCTCGGGGGATGGAGGAGACAACAGTTTTTACCATACGACACGGATGAAACAGTAAGAACGAAAGCTTACAATTTGTATTGGAATAATAAATACTTGATATGAATCACTTCTTTGTTTGTACTACAATAAAGGACCAATTAATCAAGAAATCTTGAGCAATCCTTTCCACATCACTTTAATTTCATGTTTCATGTATTTTGTGTTTTATGACTGTTGGCAGATCAATTTCCCTCTTGGGATAAATAAAGTTATATCGTGTTGTAAAACACAAAGTGCTGGAGAAATTCATCTTGTCAGGTGGCATCTGGAGAGGGGTTCCCACCCGAAATTTCGCCTGTCCCTTACCTCCCCAGATGTTGCCTGATCCACGGAGTTCCTCCAGCACTTTGTGTTTTGCTCTGGTGCAAGAGGTAGTGCCGAGAGGAAAATACCAGAGTATTATACCATTACAGTTAAGAGTCAAGATTGCTTTATTGTCATATGTTCCAGCTCGGACAAATACAATGCAATAATAATAGTCTGTTGTAGTTGAGCTTATTTGTTGTCATGTTTAATAGCCTGATGGCTGTAGGGAAGAAGGTTGTTCCTGAACCTGGAGGTTACAGTTTTCAGGCTCCTGTACCATCTTCCCAATAGCCATGGTGAAATGTGTGTGTACCAGGATGGTGTGGGTCTTTGATGATGTTGGTTGCCTTATTGAGGCAGCGACTTCACTAGATCCCTTTGATGATGGGGAGGTCAAGAGCCGGTGATGGACTGGGCAGTGGTCACAACTTTTTGCAGTCTTTTCTGCTCCTGGACGTTCAAGTTGCCGAACAGTCGGTATGCTCTCTACTGTGCATCTGTAGGAGCTCAAGAGAATTAACTTTGACATACCGAATCTCCTTAATCTTCTCAGGAAGTGGAGGCGCTGATGTGCCAAGTTACAGAACAAGTGCAGATAAAAAAAGTGCAAGAGTCGCAACAAGGTAGGTTAGGAGATCTGGGCTAGCTTAGCTGATGAGAGGACCATGCACCAGCTTGATAACAGCAGGAAAGGATCTGTATACTAGAGGCCACCGCTTTCTGACGAGAGCGGGGAATGTTTTCAAGGAGATTTACATGACAAGTATCTTTGCACTCAAAATGGTAGATACTGGAATGCATTACAATGGTGGAAGCAGATAAAATAAACATATTTATGAGGCATTTAGACAGGTACATGAGTAGACAGGAGATGATGGGTGACAGATCATTTGCGAACAGATGGGATTTGTCCTCCCTGGTCAATGAGCGGCTGACTTAAGTCGAGCATGTGGCAGATCGGTGGGATGGATTTCCTGGCTGCCTCTCCTGCAAGAAATCTGGACGGTTGAGTGAAATGCTCTGGTTTGACTATTTTTGCCCTTGGTCGGCTCGTGTCTTTACTCAAATATATTGCCGGCAGCAACATTTCCAGCTTGGGAACTTTTCGGGTTAAAGACTGTTCTCGGGATCATAGCCTTTGTAACGTTGATGGGAAAACAGTACCTCATCATATTAAGAATGATAGCAAACAAGGTTCAATATTTTTTTTTTAATATTAGTTTCAATAATTATGGAAATGGTATTTAATTCCAGCAATTTAAAAAATTAATTAAATTGTGAAGCGGCCTTGTCCACAATTTCCTGAGAGGGAACTAATCCTTCATTCTATCCCATTTCAGATTTGTTGAGATCTAACCAGAGTATTTGTGTGTCTATTTCAATGTAGCGACCTGCGAGGTAGTTAGAAAATCATCATTGTCAACATGCAAATAAAAATGCCATACTCCAGTCATGTCGGCATGTGCGTCAGTGATGAGATATTTGACAGCACTAAAAGCCCCTGCAGATCATTGGATTTTATTCCAATCCAGTAAAAATGTAGTCCGCCTCCAGCAGTGTCAGCCATCTTGTGTATGACTACTATCTTTGGCAAATGTCTTTCCCTTGTGCTAGACTGTGCAGACCATTTTTCCCAAGAACTTGCAAGGCCACCCCTTTCTACACTCAAAGAATGGCACTGCAGATTTCAGAAACAAATGTACAACACATCTGCCTCGAAGTGTCACGATGCATTAAGGATTGATTGTCACCTGTGCGAATCACCTGTACTTGGCAAGCATTCATCATGACCACGACCTTGTAATGACTGACATGCTATCAACTTGCTTCCGTGGTGACAAAGATCCTATTGATTTGCACAGCTACTCAATGGACATGCAGTTCCCCAACTCATGGACTGACCAGACCTGGCCACCTCCGACGACACGATGGTGCAGTGGTAGATTTGCTTCCTTACAGTGCTTCTAATGCCAGAGACCCAGGTTAGATCCTGACTACGGGTGCTGTCTGTACGGAGTTTGTACGTTCCCCCCGTGACCGTGTGGGTTTTCTGCAAGATCTTATTGTTTCCTCCCACCTCCAAAGACGTACAGGTTTGTTGGCTAATTGGCTTGGTATAAATGTAGATTGTCCCTCGTGTGTGTGTAGGATAGTGTAAATGTGCGGGGATCACTGGTCGGTGCGGGCTTGGTGGGCCAAAAGGCTTGTTTCTGTTTCTCGAAAACAAAAACTAAAGCCTCCCATAATGCTGGTTAGGAGATTGGCACTTGTCAGGAGAATGGTGACCCACAGATTCCCTGACACTTTCCATAACCACATGAGTTGACAGCATGGACAAAGAAATGGGCAGTCCAATTAAAGTATTTGCTTAATTGGTTCTTGCATCCCAAGTGAAATTGCACCTCACTGGGCTTTGAGGGGGCTCCACCTACGAGCTAAGCAACCCAATAAAATGTGTGGGGAATTGCCTATCATCAGTGGTGTTGATATTTAGACAAGTTGTGAAATTGTAAGGTACAACACTTTTATTGTACTGCAATATCTGTGGGAATTGCTGGAAATACTCAGCCAGGAGGCCTTGATGAGGAGATAATTTACACGGTGTTCTGATCAAGGTACTGCTTTTGACCAATACTGCCAATAAAAATAAGCCAAACCTTGCCTGATTTATTGGAAAATTTGCAATTCACAAAACGGTTGTGACATTTGCCTGTGTAACAACAGCTGCAGAACTGAAGGTTTTCATTAGCTTGGTTGAAGAGTTTTCGAAAAGGGGAAAAGTCAGAAAAGGCAAAATTGCTTTAACAATGATTAGTGAGTGGAGCCGAGTTGAATATTGTGTTTTAGTTAACGTCAAATCAAGAATAAAATGGATTTTCTGCCAACGAAATGAAATCTTCTGTTGGTGCATAAATGACACGTAAGCAGTTAAGAAAGAAAAAGAACAGCTATGAGCAAGAAAGGTAAACTTTGATAGGAGGCGGAAGTCACACCTGAATCACTTTGAAAAATGTGTATGTTGCCAGACCCTTTAAAAATAAAAGAGAAATGCACAGAATGCTAGAGTAGCTCAGCAGGTCAGGCAGCATCTCTGGAGAAATAGGTGATGTTTTGTGTTGGAACCTTTCTTCAGTCTGAAAAAGGGTTCTGATCTGAAACGCCACATATTCATTTTCTCCAGAGTTGCTACCTGACCCGTTGAATTAATCCATCATTTTATATCTCTCTTCGGTATAAACCAGCATCTGCAATTTTTTCCTACTCTCTTTTAAAAATAGAGAATCGATTAGGTCAAAATTTATAAAAGGGGAAGAAGTACCAAGGCAAGAAGTACAATAATTAAATAAAAGTACCATGCAGCTGGCTGTTCAGAGTAGTACGGTGGCAATTGCAGTAATGTTGGGTATAATCTCACTTGATACAGAAGTAATGCTAGCAGACTGAAGAATGGCAAAAAGGGTGTTCGGAAAGTGTGCTTGTACAAACTCGAGAAATACAGTCCTTGGAGATTGCCGATGCTGTACACTTGAGCAATAACCAAACTGTTGGAGGAATGTATCAGGTCAGAGAGCATCTACGGAGGGAAATTAACAAATATCATTTCAGTCTGAAGAAGGGATCTGACCTGAAACATCATATGTCTATTTCCACAGATCCAATCTGACCTGCTGAGTTCCTCCAGCAGTTTATTAACAACAGTTTAACCTGGGTGGTGAAAGAAAGTTTGTAAACAAAGAGAATACAAGACCAGAAGAACTAGAATCGGGTATCATCATTATTTTTCCCTTTGTACCTGTCAGTAATTCAGTTTTACTTCAGTACTGCTTTCATACATTACATCGTTATCATCATTATCATATTTGATAACATCAATGGGCACAGCGCCTTACTATGCTATGTACGACGGTGATCGCAACTTCGACTGAAGTGTGGATGGCCGTTGGCTCGCTAGAAGTTCATCCGCCCTTTGACAGGTTGTTTTTTTGGTCCTGCTAGGGGTCTACAGTCCCCTCCTCACCTGGCAAACCAGGTGGGGGAGACGCTTTAGTCACCGACTATCCGACTACTCCCATATCCCTTTAAAGTTGATTAGTTAGTTGAAGGTATCTGAATTAACAAAGGTGAATCAGCCAGAGTTAATGGGGGGGGAAAAAAAAACCAAAGAGAAGGACTGAACACGTCAGGCAGCAGTTGTGGAGAGACAAAGAGTTTACGTTTCAGGTCAAAGATCTTTACCCAGAACTGATGGAATTGAGATTGGGCAGAATGGGGGTGGGGTAGCTCTGTTGGTGAGGAATTTCTCCTGAGTGTTTCTTTCATTTTCTGTTTTTAAATTCCAGATTTCCAATATGTGTTCTATTTTCTTTAATTTCAAGGAAAATTATCTTTGAGTAAGATGTTATTTTAATGAGGGAACATGATGATGAGGGTAGTGCTGTGGATGTGGTATGTTTGTGGATTTTCCGAAAGTTGTTCAAATAACAGATGGGTCAAAGTCCAGACAAAATTGTTAAATGATTACCAAAGATTTGTGGGTAAAATCGAGGGAAACATTTTTTTGCCTCCCAGAAAGTGTTAGATCTACAATCCAATGCTTTCATGTCTGGACAATGGAGATTATATGTTGTCTTTCATTACAAAATAGTGAATTATTTGAATGTAGGCAAGTCGAAATGCTTCCAACAACCTGCACTTTTTCACAAATTTTCATGTACACCGTGTGTTGTGACTGTTGACAGACCAATTTCCCTCTGGGGATGAATAAAGCTTTATCGTATCGTTGCTGGTCTAAGAGGTCCACTCCTGGTTTTCAATGATCCTATAAAAGGTATCTGGTTTGAGAAAGTGTCCTTCAATTCTCATGCACATCAGGTCAAGTTCTATTTGATGCTGCTGTTTGCAACTTGGTGTGTTGACCTTAATTTGACTGAACGAAGTATGGATGGTATGAAGTTTGGGACAAGTCTCAAGTGGAGATAATAATAGGAAGTTGTAAACACCAGTGAATATTTAAATAAATAACAGGGTTGTTTTTAAAAAAAAAGTAAATTTGGAAGAAAGGTAAGTTATTTTATTTCTGAACCCATCCTTGCCAGCTGTAGATAGTCCATGTAGTTAATGCATGAACAACTTTACTGATCAACTTCCAGTTGGTTAACATTATGAGAATTGATGGGGTTTTTTTGGATGTTAAACAGTATTACTGCTACGGTGGTATAGATATTAGGATAGTAACCTGCTTCTGCTGTGATTTGTGTCTCTCCCTTTAATTTGACAGTGGAGACCAGTGTATAAGCATTTGAAAAGTTATATACTTTGGTGGAAAGAATACAAATCATCTGCCACACTTCAACTTGGGGAACTGAGGGGACAGGAGACCAGTAAATAGATGCAACCGTGCTGCCATGAAACACACACTGTGCCTTCTCTCTCGCTTTGTGGATGAATGCTCTGTGTGGCTTGGTAGCGAGCCAATGCACATTCTGAAATTCTCTGTGTGAATATGTGCCCTGCGCTTACTTGACTAATTTGATATGGGGCAGCAGCAGGGCACCAGTTGCCCTTGGAAACCTGTGGGGGGACTAATATCGGCCAGAGTGCTCAGTCTTGATGTCCATCAGGGACCGCTGCTGTAAACTGCATGTGTCTGAACAGATTTGCACTCGGCTGTGATGCTCACCAAGGTTAAACCGATGCTCACTTCATTGGCTTTGATGTGGAAAATATCTGCTTGAATGATCCACTGCAGAGTTGCAAGTGTTGGGAAAATGACAATCTTCAGAAAGGGAGTTGCATTAAATTTTCATTGAAACGCATTAGATTTGTTCCTGCACATATGCAGAGTGGAATTCTGCACCACAGAGGGCCAGTCATTATTGGGAGCTCCCAGTGATCAGGTAAACGAGTTTTCAATTCTCAGAGCAATGAACTGCTAATTTCTTCTATTAAATCCATCATAAATATGTCATAACATCACTATCTACGTATAGCTCACTCATTTGCACCTGCACCACATTGGAAGATGGTTAATGGTAAAACAATAAAGAAAAGATAATGTTGTCATGATGTCTGTAACAAAGGATATTTAAAATATTTTGTGCAATAGCTTTTATGAGGAAAAATTAGGTCACTGAAGATACCTGCAGAACTACCTGTCACATGTCCTCAGGGCGGTCATGGTGGCGCAGTGGTAAAGTTGCTGCCTTACAGTGAACGCAGAGCTGGAGATCCGGGTTCAAT
Source organism: Okamejei kenojei (assembly GCA_035221665.1). Taxonomy (NCBI): domain Eukaryota; kingdom Metazoa; phylum Chordata; class Chondrichthyes; order Rajiformes; family Rajidae; genus Okamejei; species Okamejei kenojei. Next base: position 42,520,757 of record CM069146.1, read on the forward strand.
CCCGACTACGGGTGCTGTCTGTACGGAGTTGGTACGTTCTCCCCGTGATCTGCGTGAGTTTTCTCCGAGATCTTCGGTTTCCTCCCACACTCCGGCGGCGTACAGGTTTGTAGGTCAATTGGCTTGGTAAATGTAAAAAAGTGTCCCCGGTGGATATAGGACTGTGTTAATGTTCAGGGATCGCTGGTCGACGCGGACCCGGTGGGCCGAAGGGCCTGTTTCTGCGCTGCATCTCTAAACTAAACTAAACTAATTACAGAAGGATCCACTGGATGCTATTACAATAAGGTTCATTGTGGACTGCTAAGCATTTTGAGTGAATGGATTCTCTTATAAAGGAGCTATAAATAATATTTGAATGATTAATTGCAGCTATGCTGCACTGTCTCCTTTGCATTAAGATTTCAAGAACAGAAATCCTTTTCCTGGAAATTGGGTCATGTGCCACTGTCTTTTGCAGCTTTATACATATTACAGTAGGTCAATCTCAAAGTGAACTGTGCTGGTGCTGGTTTCCAGATGAAGTGGTGTTTAGAAGCTTCTCTAGCTTGTACTGATGGGCGTACACAGTGAGATCTTGACCAACGCAAGGTTATGTTGGATCACGTTGAGTCGGAGCAAGTTTTTTGATGGGTACTCTCAACAGAATTACATTTAATTTGCCTGCTTTTGCATGCTTTCAAGCAGCCTGCTACAGGGGAACTTGTCTTCGGGAAGTTTCCCTTCCTCTCCTGAGAAGACAGGTCCCGAATGTACAATCCCCAATGATCATCTGAAAGTAAGCTCTAAATTTGCCACCTGTTTGCATCTAACCTTTCCTCTGGCAACACCACCTCCAACTCCTTCCCATCCAACCTCCCGCATTTTTATTTGGACCTGGTACTGTTCATTGTAGTTCATTACTCTGCTGGATTTTGATGTAGAGCGCTCAAGTGTAAAACAAGTCAGGAGAGAGAAAACACCCTTTCACCTGCCTTCTGCCACTGTCCCCAACACACAGGAAAGTAGTCTATTATCTGAATGGTGGCCGATTACGAAAAGGGGAGATGCAACGAGACCTGGGTGTCATGGTACACCAGTCATTGAAAGTATGCATGCAGGTGCAGCAGGCAGTGAAGAAAGCGAATGGTATGTTAGCATTCATAGCAAAAGGACTTGAGTATAGGGGCAGGGAGGTTCTACTGCAGTTGTACAGGGCCTTGGTGAGACCACACCTGGAGTATTGCGTACAGTTTTGGTCTCCTAATCTGAGGAAAGACATTCTTGCCATTGAGGGAATATAGAGATGGTTCACCAGACTGATTCCTGGGATTCATATTCATATGACTTTCATATGAAGATAGACTTGGCTTGTACTCGCTAGAATTTAGAACATTGAGTGGGGATCTTATAGAAACTTACAAAATTATTAAGGGTTTGTTCAGGCTAGATGCAGGAAGATTGTTCCTGATGTTGGAAGTCCAGAAAAAGGGGTCACAGTTTAAGGATAAAAGGGAAGTATTTTAGGACCGAGATGAGAAAAAAAAAATTCTCACAGAGAGTGGTGAATCTGTGGAATTCTCAGCCACAGAAAGTAGTTGAGGCCAGTTCATTGGCTATATTTAAGAGTGAGTTAGATGTGGCCTTTGTGGCTAAAGGGATCAGGGGGTATGGAGAGAAGGCAGGTACGGGATACTGAGTTGGATGATCAGCCATGATCATATTGAATGGCGGTGCAGGCTCGAAGGGCCGAATGGCCTACTCCTGCACCTATTTTCTATGTTTCTATGTTTCTATTATATCTTCAGCTCTTTAGTGTTGAAGCTCACAGAATGAGTAGGGCAATGAACAGCACATTCATTCTCTTAGAGGATAACTATCAACCAACATCTGTGTCTTTTACCACAATGTATCAAACAGCATACCACACGCAACACTCATTTCTTGAAGATATGTGAGTATGTGGTTGAGTAGAGCGATGATGAAATAATGAGTCGACGAGGCTTGCAGTCACTGGAATTTAGAAGGATGAGAGGGAAACTTATGGAAACATATAAAATTCTTAAAGGATTGGACAGGCTTGATGCAGGAAAAATGTTTCTGGTGTTGGGAGAGTTCAGAACCGGGGGTAGGCCATTTAGGACTGTGATGAGCAAAAACCTTTTTCATCCAGAGAGTTGTGAATCTGTGGAATTCTCTGCCACAGAAGGCAGTGGAGGCCAATTCACTGGATGTTTTCAATAGAGAGTTAGATGTAGCTCTTGGGGCTAAAGGAATCAGGGGATATGGGGGGAAAAGCAGGACTGTGGTATTGATTTTAGATGATCAGCCATGATCATATTGAATGGCAGTGCTGGCTCGAAGGGCCGAGTAGCCTACTCCTGCACCGATGTTTCTATGTGTGACTTCCAACTTCTCTACCTGCCTCTCTTCCCTTGAGACATACACTTTTCTCTAACACGTGCTCTGTCCCTCCCTCTCGGAGCAAGTATTATCCTGGAGCACTATTCATATTTTTGGAATACTGCTTCTATTTTGCAATAATATTGTTCACCTCATTTGTTTGGCTACATGATTAACCTTTTTATAATCACTCAATGCTCAATTTTATAATTATGTAATGTTTAAATAAAAAAAGCTAATTTTGTAATGTTAATAATGACATGGCAATCGATAAGTGTGCTTTATACAGATTTCATTCAGCAAGTTGGTTGAATGTTCAGTATTTTCTCCCTTGTGATATTTTAAAATTGGCTTTTTGATTAAGAGCTGAATTTCTTCAGGGTTAGAAAACTCTTGCACACAAGGAGTGTTCAAAGAGGGAATGCAAGAGCTAATTCTTCACCAATTTAAAAACTATTATGTGTTGTTTTCCCATTAGAAATACAAAGCCCCCAGCTACAAATACTTGACGCTATTTTTGTCTGAAAGGACCCATAGGTCATTTGAATGAATTTCTCTCAGAATTGATTCTCATGAACTTGAGAATCAATGTTTTATCCTCCTCGGAAAAGGACGATGATCTGTCACTGTGGGAGTGTGGGCGCACAATTTGTTTTAAGTTTGTTGAACGTACAAGTTAAAAGCAACAAGATTGACAAAGCCCAGTGATGGACATGGGTGTTATTAAGGCCACTGGCAGAAGTGTCAGTCAACTTAACTGCTTTCTCCTTGACTGTGTTGAGTTGCTTGAGTATTCTTGTAGCTGCACCAAATTAGGGACTTGATTCATGATATTAAGGTCGATGGTCGAAGGCTTTATGTAGTAAATCACTGGAATGCTTAGATTCTGTCTGGCCTTACAACTGCTGTGTTGAAATAAACTAGAATAAGAGTGTTTAATTGTCATATCATCAGGTCTGAAATAATAAAATTCTTACTTCCTGCAACTCTATAGCTGCATCACAGCAACAAATAAATATATATGGACTTTGGTTCCTTCCCTCATAGTGGGGAACTTTGGTGCTGCTGTGGGGGTGTTTGTGTTGTGGACTACTGTGTTCTGTGTTTTGTGTTTTTATTTTATTTTTTTTGTATGACTAAGGGAAAAATAATTTTGTTGTCTCTTCATTGAAGAAAATGACAATAAATCACATCAAATCAAATACAATAAACAATAGTACAATAAATTATCAGTTCTACTATGTAACCAGACCAAAATGGTGCAAGCCCAAGTAAGTAATGTAACCTCATACTAAGTCCTATGAGGTTTTTGTGGGTGTTTTGATATTAGCTACCTTCTTGAGAGAGTGCTTCCTGTATATCCCCTTGGTGGGGAGGTCAATACACCTGATGGAACGGGCAATGTCCACCACTTTCTTGGAATTTTGAGTTACTGAACCAGGCTGTGATGCAACCAGTCAGTGTGCTCTCCACCATACACTTGTCCAAGTTCAACGGAGTATTCAATGACTGCTAAATCTCCTCAAAATGACTGGTGTAATCAAGCTTCTGGCTATGAGAGGCCTTGGAGAAGAAAAGTGATTATTCAAGTGGCTGAAGTTGATTATATTGAAGGCTCATTACTGATAGACCTCAGCATTCCTTCTGTGAATTGTGGTGATTAGTCTATGGTGATCTTGACCTCATCTCTGGAGTGCTGGAGCAGGATAATGACCAAGATGACTTTTCCTTTGACTCTATTGAGATCAGCTGTCAGACGCTTTCATGGTCTACTTTGCATTACAATACTTGATATCAAGACATCATGACATTACCTTGTTTTTGTATGACATACACTTATTTCAGTTTATTCTAATCTGCTTCGCCTACTTATTTGAGCCGTAAAGTGTAATAATATTATTTTTTGCACAACAATCTGACACCATTTTATTTTGCACTTATCATTGTGTTTATTATTTCATTCATCATTACTGTGTGCAAATTGTTTACTGTCTGTGCTCAATCTGAACAAGGAATTTCATTGCACCCCGTTGTATGTGACAAAAATAAAACAAATCTATGTGGTAGCATCAAAGGGCTTTGAAGGCATAGCTGAGATTTTTTAAATTGTACTAATGTTAGCCCAGAACCAATGTTTAGCTTATGATCACAATAGCTGAGCTAGTAAGGTGTCATGAAAAAATGATAATTGAAACAGTGATTTATTTGAATGAGTTCAGGTTTACTGAGGATGGAATGTCAGAAGTTGGCCAGAAGACTACTGGACAACACAAGACATTTCGGATGCTGGAATCTTGAGCAAAAAAAAAACCCACTGGAGCAATTCAATGGGTTAGGTGGCAACTGTAGAAGGAAATGGACAAGCGACATTTCAAGTTGAGATTCTTCTTCAGACTATTGGACTAATTGAGTCTGAATATTCCTGCTTAGACATATCTTGGACATGCTGAAGAGGGCGGCATGTTGAAATATATCACTGATTATCACAACTTGTCCCACAATGGCCCATTTAAAAAAAAGGATGGTCAGCTGCGAGTGTTAAGTTTAAGAAAGACTGATCCTTTGCCACTGAGCACAAAATTTAGTCCTTCCACATCTTGCAATGAATTATTTGCAATATTGAAAGCAAACTGATGACACTGGAATACATAGGTTAAAAATAATTATCAATACGGTTGTAAAAAATAACCTGCAGTTGCACTTTTTCTTGGGGCTTCCAGACAAGTTGATATACTGCAACTTGGTGAACACTTGTCAGAATATATCACTTGCCATTGCTTGCTTTCTGTGACTTTGGAAGCTCCTGTGTTGGGCTGTGTTCAGACTATAAACTACAAGACCAATAGATATTTTGGACAGTGAAAAGATAAATGAATGGTAGGGAAAACAAAGAGTAGATTTGAAGTAATTACAGACTTCATTATTCACCCTTTGGACAGACAAGACATCAGCACTTATCCCTCTGTTGGTGAAGCTAAGTGCTGAAATATAGACCTTGACTAATCTTGTGTCTTCGTTGGCACCTATTAAAGTGTCTCACCTTTGTTTATCTCAGTTGACTATGGAATGATTGTATGCTTGAATCAAGCCAGCCAAGGTAACTTCCAGTGTCCTTTGAGGATAGTCCAGACATTTGTGTTAAATCTCTCATGTAATGTTCCAATCAAGCCTCCACTTCAATTTGTTTGATTTTTTTTTTAATTGAATGGCTTGCCCTCTTCTTAAAAATCAATGGACCTGTCTCCAGCATTTTGTACATTATGTGTGACGTGCTCCTACCTAAAAATAACTGGTACAAGGTATATTTGCATATAAAGGCATTTTACTGAACTGCACTTCATATGTTTTGTTATATGTCTGTAATCTGTTAATCTTTAAACAAAAAGAACCACCTTGCCCCAACAGTTTATCAGAAACCTTTTGTTCTGTGTTCCAATCTTTTTGGAATATGGGTTTAATTGTTGAGATGGTTATTTAAGGGCCTGTCCCACTTGGGCGACCTAATCCGCGAGTTCTGGCGAGTGTGCCCTCGAATTATACTCGCAGCATGGCCGACACAAGGTCATAGGAGGTCTCCGTAACTCTCCTTCATGCTGGAGAGTGGTCTCCGCGTACTAGAGGCCTCAGCTAGGTCGCGGCGTGTTTTTCAATATGTTACAAAATGCCCGCTAGTTTAAAAAAAGGTCGCCATGGAAAAAATCGATACTTTTTTTACTTGTAGGTTTAGTCGTAGTAGGTCGACATGTTAGTTGAGGGTAGTCGAAAGGAGGTCGAAGGAGGTTGTCTTCACTCTCCACTATGCCATGAGAATGCAGGGTGACTTGGACAGGTTGGGGGAGTGGGCAGATGCATGGCAGATGAAGTTTAATGTGGAAAAATGTGAGGTTATCCACTTTGGTAGCAAAAACAGGAAGGCAGATCACTATCTAAATGGCGTCAAGTTGGGAAAAGGGGAAGTACAACGCGATCTGGGGGTCCTTGTACATCAGTCTATGAGAGTAAGCATGCAGGTACAGCAGGCAGTGAAGAAAGTGAATGGCATGTTGGCCTTTATAACCAGAGGAATCAAATATAGGAGCAAAAAGGTCCTTCTGCAGTTGTACAGAGCCCTAGTGAGACCACACCTGGAGTATTGTGTGCAGTTTTGGTCCCCTAACTTGAGGAAGGACATTCTTGCTATTGAGGGAGTGCAGCGTAGGTTTACAAGGTTAATTCCTGGGATGGCGGGACTGTCATATGCTGAGAGAATGGAGCGGCTGGGCTTGTACACTCTGGAGTTTAGAAGGATGAGAGGGGATCCTATTGAAACATATTAGATTGTTAAGGGTTTGGACAAGCTAGAGGCAGGAAACGTGTTCCCGATGTTGGGGAAGTCCAGAACCAGGGCCACAGTTTAAGAATAAGGAGTAAGCCATTTAGAACGGAGATGAGGAAACACTATTTCGCACAGAGGGTGGTGAGTCTGTGGAATTCACTGCCTCAGAGGGTGGTGGAGGCAGGTTTTCTGGATGCTTTCAAGAGAGAGCTAGATAGGGCTCTTAAAAATAGCGGAGTCAGAGGATATGGGGAGAAGGCAGGAACGGGGTACGGATTGGGGATGATCAGCCTGATCACATTGAATGGCGGTGCTGGCTCGAAGGGCCGAATGGCCTACTCCTGCACCTATTGTCTATTGTCCACTATTCGGTGTCCAATTTTCTCGAAGTTGGTCGTAGCTAGTCATAGCTTGTCGAAGCTAGTATTCAACATAGTCGAAGGAGGTCTTCAACATGCCATTTTTTTCAAACTCTTCTAAACTTGCCAATTAGTTCGCCCAAGTGGGACAGCCCCTTTATTCTTCATCTCTAATATAGCAACCAAAAGTGCTGGATAACATCGGATGATATTTACGTGTGGCATGGTGGTGCCACTTGTTGTGTTGCTGCCTCCATGCCAGTGAACCAGGTTCATACTTAACGTCTGGTGCTCTCTGTGGGCAGTTGGCATTTCCTCTTTGTGACTGTGTAGGTTTCCTTTCAACGCAAAGATGTACAGCTCAGCCACTGTAAATCATCCATAGGTGACTGGTGGGTAATGGATAGTTGTTGGGGATATGAGGTGTATAGTATACAGAGGAAATGAGTATGGAAACAGGGGTCGCTCTGTAAGCCAGTGTAGACAATGGGCTGAATGATCTCCTATGTCGGAAGGAAATATGGACAAATCGCACTATCAGTAATTCTCACCAGCATGCATTTACATTAACCTCCATCAATTTTTTTAATAGAGCAACAAAATGGTAACTTAATTTCCTCCTTAGTGTTTGAATTGAAGATAATTTGAACCTTCAATTAAACTCGCATACGGCAGCAATCTGTATTTTTGCAAGTCATGATGTGTGGATATTAATTAGTGGCAAATGTGAATCTTGAAATACTGTGCGAGCTTCCTTCAATTGTTCTCGTTTTGCTTGTTTCTCGTCCCCCTCTGATAAAGATAGCCACTTTTTATTGGCTGGAGTATTGTACCACAGAAAATAATTCGTCACAAATTTGCCAAATCGAAGGTCGGAATGTCATATTTTCTGAAGTTGCCAATGTAACTAAACTTGAGTCCTATTTTTACTCAATCTTCATATATGCACATTTGAAGGGGACATAATTGGCTGGTAGTCGGGAAGGGAAAGTTGAGAAAAAGTTGGTTGTCCCGCACCAACCTTCCTGTGTCCCTCTGTCCCCTTAAAACCATGTTAATATATGACTGCAACTGATACCATGTTTAGCATCCATAAACAGTTGTGGATAAAACTTCAAAGCTTTCTGATGAACTCAATTATTCATTGATTTCACCATCCGTGCAATAGGTAAATTCCCAATATTAATCACTATCAGCCTGACACATGCCCAAACCCATGGCCCATATTTTGTTGGACGATACTGATTTTTTTTTTTCTCTTCTTTGCATCTGCAGAGCAAGCTGCTTACTTTATACTAAAATTGTTTGAATTTTGGTGCTGCCTCGGCAGAAAATAAACTACATTGCTGACTAAAAAATAAATTTCAAGTTTTTCTTTAGCCATGCAAATTATTATTAAAGTTCTCTGCACCGCTCTTGATTCATTGTGCGAAGACGAGCAATATTTATATAAAATCTATTGTGTGTAATTACTTTCACCTCTAATCACTTTGCAGTTCAGGCCATTTTAATGCCCCTGAGGAATTTTGGGGATTAATTTAAAATCTATTGATGTGTGCATATTAGGCAGCAATGATGATATATTTACTTTGATGCAAATTTGTATTTTAGTATGCAGAGATTAATGTTGAAAGTTGGGAAGCAACCAAGTGGTGATGCCTTTTGCTAAAGCCTGCGCCAGGATTTGTTTTTCATTTAAACTGGTTGCTGGATCATTGAAATGAAGAAGATGTCAGTGGAGGGGGGCAAATGCCTATCCAAAACAAATCTTGTTCTCAGGCTGCTAGGGAAGGCAATGGAAGATATTGCCGCTGTAGATCTGGCTGAGATTTTTAGATCTTCACGAGGCGCAAGTGAGGTCTTGGTTGACTACAGGATGGTTAAATGTGGTCTGCCTTTTCTAGAAGGGCAACAAGAAAAATCCTAGCATCTCCAGACCTGTAAGCCTAAAATCAGTAGTAAGGATGTTATTGACAAAACGTCTGAAGGGCAGGATGAGTGATCAATTGGAAAGGCAGTGACTCATCAGAGATAGCTGGCATGGCTTTGTCAAGGACAGATCTTATCTGACCAATCTAATTGATTTTTTTTTGTGAGGAGTTACCAAAGTGTACTGACAAAGGGGGCTGCAGTAGATGTGTATAAGGTGGATTTAACTCAGATCTTTGACAATGTCCCGGACGGGAGATTGACACTAAATGCTGGAGTAACTCAGCGGGTCAGGCAGCATCTATGGAGAAGTGGGATAGGTAGCAAGCACAGGTAGGTTACGCTCCCACTTTAGAAAACCTTGGAGAGACATCAGCTGGAGGACTGCATACAATTCTGGTCTGCACACAATGGGAAAGATGTAATGGTGCACAGAAGATTCACCAGGATGATGTTTGGGATAGAACATTTCTTAGGAGGTTAAGACAGGACATGATACGGGCATATAAAATGGACATGGTAGACTTTTGAATAGTTTTATCCTCATTGGAAGTGAGTAAAACTTGAGTCCATAGATTTAGGGCGAGGGATAAGAGATTTAAATGGTATCAATAGATATTTTTAAGGCAGAGTTAGATAGATTCTCGATTAGTACGGGTGTCGAGGGTTGTGGGAAGAAGGCAGGACAATGGGTTTAGTAGGGAGAGGTAGATCAGCCATGATGGAATAGTGGAGTAGGCTTGATGGGCCAAATGCCCTAATTCTGCTCATGACCCTACTTATGACCTTGTCTGAGGGAACGTTTTTCCCTCTGAGTGCTAAGTATCTGGAATGCACTGCTCGGGAGATTGGTGGAAGTTGAGTTGCTGATAGCATTTAAATGTCAAGGCTATTTCCATGCTGTAAGACTCTTGGGACATCATGAACTATTTTCAGATTTGGCTCTCATTTGAACACCAGAAACAAAATGTTCTGAAAGAAGATGAGTCTATGTTGGTTGGGTTTGAAAGCAGAAGAGTAGGACGAGACAAGAGAGACCACAGATGCCGGAATCTGGAGCAGCAATCCAGTGGACATCAGTGGGTTGAACAGCATCTGTGGGAGGTGGGAGGACTAGTGGGGAGGGAGTTATAAGGTCATAAGTGAGAGGAGCATAATTAGGCCATTCAGCCTATCACGTCTACTCTGCCATCCAATCATGGCTGATCTATCTCTCCCTCCTAATCCCATTCTCCTGCCTTCTCCCCAAAACCCGTGACACCTATACTATTCAAGAATCGATGTATCTATGCCTTAAAAATAGCCATTGACTTGGCCTCCACAGCCTTCTGTGGGAAAGACTTGGAATCATTGACATTGCATCAGGAAGAAATAAGTTTTGGTTTAGTTTAGAGATACAGTGTGGAAACAGGCCCTTCAGCCCACCGAGTCCGCACCGACTAGTGATCCCTGCACATTAACACTATCCGACATGCACTAGGGACAATTTACACATGTATCAAGCCAATTAATCTACATAACTTTATGTCTTTGGAGTGTGGGAGGAAACTGAAGATCCCAGAGAAAATCCACGTGGTCACTGGGAGAACGAACAATCTCCGTACAGACAACACCCGTAGTAGGAATCAAACCACGGGTATCTGGCACTGCAAGTGCTGTAAGGCAGCAACTCTACCGCTGCGCCACCGTGGCTGCCCTAATGGGGATATTGGTGTAGGTAGGTGACATAGGTTGTAAAATGTTTGTAACTGAAATCACTGTTGTTTCTAGCTTCACGCAGTTCTCGCTCCCAAGAAAGTGACGTGTATTCCTAGAGTGACCAGAAATGCACACAATACTCCAGTTCAGGTCTGACACCTTGATTGAACTGTTAAATACCCCATGCAAATGGTATATGGATGGGCAACACTTGTAGGTACTTGGAAATTACATTCAAGGTCCTATAACTGCTGAGGAACCTTGAATTGCATTTATAACCAGCTTGCAAGATGAAATGGATAGCATGCAGGTCTGCCAAGCAATTGCAGTTACTGATTATTTGGTATTCTTGGCTTGGCTACACATGGTCACACATACTGCAGGTGAGAAACATGCAGCTGACAATTAAAAATAGCAGTAGGTCAGTTTGCAGTTTACCTAGTTACTATAAACTACCTGCATCATTATAGTTTATGTTGCAATACAATCATTGATGCATGTCAGAAATTACTATAAGTACTATTTGACTAAAAATAAGGCATGGCCTGTTGAGAAAGAGAGCTATACCATTGAAGTTGCAGACATTAGGATGAGCTTTGTTTGCCCAACAAGTGTGTAAAAGAAGACCAAATGGCATGATTCAAAGAATAGGAAAGTTGCGTTATGGTTTCATGACTACTAATTGCTATTTACATCTCATCGCAAAGGTGGTCTGATTACAATCAGAATTAGGATACAGTTCTGTTTGTGGAGCTGAGGTCAATTAAAATATGGAGCATTACGCATGAGAATCTCCAGATTAATGATGAATAAAAATCTCAAACAGGGAATATGGGTCTGATCTATTGCCTCAGTAGGTACTTGGTTAATACTTGGGTATTCCATTGTAGTACGTTGAGAAAGAACAAATTAAATAAACAGCTGGTCATTTGGTAGATCTGATAAACAGTTTATAATGTGGAATCCTCTTGGCTAAGAATGTACCTTATGTGTGGATGTAACTGAGTTAATAAGGGATGAAGAGCAGTGGTAGGAGTGCTCTGAAGTTTTCTCAACATTAATTCTACCACTGCATGAAGCGTTAATCCATAAATAAAGGGAGATATAATTCTCTAAAGGGAACATAATTCTTGTGGGGGGAGGGGGGGGGGGGGATGTGGGTGGGGGGTGGGAGAGCTTCATTCTTATAGATTGAGCAAATCTAATTGGCAACATTTTGGAGATGAAGTTCATCGAAAGCATTGGGGACATTTCTTTCCTGGAGCAATACCAAATGGATCCAACAAGGGAACGTTTAGTTTAGAGCTTGTCTTGCATAATGAGACGAGGTTAATTAGTAATTTCATTGTCATTCCCTCGAGTAGCCCTTGCAATATGATAACATTTTATATTAAGTGAAAGATAAAATTCAGACAGGAGCTATATTTGTGATCAAAAAGTCAATTCTCTTGGTAAAAGGAACAGGTTGGCTGATAAATTGGAAAATGAGCGTATAAGCCTGGCGATAAATAAACAATAGCTGACATGAAGTCATATTTCAGAATTTTCAACAAGCATACTTTCCATTGAGAAATGAAGTCCACAAGAACGACAAATTTCTTGACAAACTATGGACATGTAGTTCTTTTTTTAACTATTAGATACATGGTGAAAACACCAGAGATCATCATCATGGCAAAATGGCCTCCTATCAGTCAGGGATATAAATATAGTTAATATTATTAAAAATAAAGTATAATGAAACCATAAATAAAGAATAGAAATGTATATGACAACTCCTGGATATGATAACTGTTACAAAGGAAGTGAATATTTCTGATGGTCTTTCGAAATTGAAAGGCAGCAAATGCATTTTTGATATTCAAGAAAGGGAAAGGAAAAATGAGGGCAAAACAGCTGAGTCAGCCTGACATCAGTTGACAGAAATGACAAGGATGAGAAGACATTGAGTAATGTTGAGATTTATGGATGACGCAAAGCTGGTTCGGGAATCGAAATGTGACAAGGATTAAAGACTCAACAAAAGAAATAGATTGGTTTTGTGTTTGGGTGTGAAGATAACCGATGAATTATAAACTGGGGATATGTGAGGTTATTCCCTTTTGATGGGGGGAAAAAATGATACATAGCTGGTACAAAGTAATGCAGGTCAGGTAATCTGTTGGAAAGCAAATGGCACATTGACTTTGATTACATGGGAGTTGGGACGACAAGATTGAGGTTTTGCTCCATTTATGCTGTACTTTCATGAAAGCACATTGTACACTGTCTTGGACTTGTATCCGCGAGAATATTTGTTTCACAGAAGCTACAATTGATCATACTAGAGTTTGAATCCTATGTTAAAGGATTTGCTTAAGAGTAAGTAATATAGGCAAATTGAAATTTACAAAAATGAAATATGCATGATTCTTTGTTAGATTGGCAAAGCCATGAGTTCTAATTGTGGACAATATTTAATTCAGATCTCACTTCAAATAAATAGTGCTTGTGCATGCATTTTAGTAAAGTTGGCAGATTCTAACCAATGTGATTGCAGTTCCAGAGTGACGTAAAGGTTCAGTCATTGAGAACTTTCCATAAGTCAGAGATGTCCATTTTTATCAGCTTCTCTTATTGCATTGGTATAAATATGCTTTACCTCTTTCACATCATTGAGTAATCACCCAAACTCCACCTATTATTGGAATCAAATGCCCAGGAATGAAGAAGATTGTAAAGTGGTGAACATTGCCCAGTCCATCGTGGGTACTGACCTCCCCAACATTGAAGGGATCTAGAGAAGTTGCTGTCTCAAAAAGGCAACCAGCATCATTAGAGATCTGCACCACTCTGTACACTCTCATTTCAATCTGACCAGCGGGAAGAATTAATCAGTTTGAAAACTGTAACATCCAAGTTCAGGAGCAGCTCCTTCCCAACAACCATCAGGCTATTACACATTTCAACCTCCAAATAAGCTCCGATCTACATAGACATTGGGGGGGGGGGGGGGGGGGGGGGGGGGGGGGGGGGGGGCTATATATATGTATATGTATATCCATATATCTATATAAAGAGAGAGATAACTTTTTTTATTATAGTGTTTACAGAGTATGATGTTTAAATATATGTTGTGCTGCTGCAAGGAAGAATTTATTTTGTGACATCGGACGATAAAACACTTTTGACTCTTGACTCTTGAATACATATTTTATCCAGTCATTTAATGAATATCATGAATTTTTTTTATTATCATCTTGAAAAATACTTTAAACATGTATAAGGCAATTTGCATGAAGTCAGAAGTTTAAATCAGTTCATTCATAATCTGGGGAACTTCTGAATATAAATATGTTCATTTTTCTGGTAATATATGTTTTTCTGCGTGCATTATCATTCTTTTTGGGAGCATACTTCATTCATTTAAATGCCTTTTTCATAATCTCATTTGTAAGATTATTGGTATAGTTCTATTTTTCAGGTACTTAATTATATGTTGTACTGACAGACTTTGTTTTTATCCCTCTTTCATAGCAATAATTTCAAACCATTAAAATGTTAATGGTTTGGCAATATTGTCAGTGTAAGTACCAGTTGGAACAGCTTTAAAAAAAATTCCCAAGTTTAAACTCATTGTTTGCAGCAGAAGTCAATGGTATTACTCCAATTGTACTTGCAATTTAACTCATTAGACAGGAAAGGAGATGGAAAATCACAAATCAGTGATGGGGGGGGTGGGGGGGGGGGGGGGAGACGGGACTGTGGGGGGGAGGCGGGAGGGTAGGGGGGATTTTTAATTTTCTTTCGCCGCTTTAGGGCTTTTCTGAATATAAAATAAAACCCCGTGTAATTGGAACTTTCGGTTGATTTAACAAAATGATAATCCAAATTGGTTCCATAGGTATTTACACCAACAGTAACGCTGTAACAATTATATTTTGACTACCATAATACATACACTACCATTATCTTGAAGGCTAGTGATCCTTTGGGTGTGAATCAAGAAACTAGATTTAAAAAAATGACTGTTTTTTAAAGAATATCTTGGCTCCTTTAGTTGGTTCAGTGACATGACAGTACTGGTCGTTTTGCACTCGGTGATTTCCTTCGGGTTGGAAAAGCGGGTCAGATGTAGAGAAAACCTTTATCAAATGCATTTTTCGAAACTAAACAAATTTCGGAACCAGCTTTCGTCTGATCTAACCGACCGCATCAAATATAGTCAGCTTTCCAAAAGGAAATACACTCGGGGTAATAGGGGAAATTGTAAATAAAATATGCAGCATCAACAATGCCAATCATTTGCACAGGTTTGTAACTGAAGGTGCAGGGTACAAAGGCAAGGAGGTTGTGTTGAACTTCGTTAAAACATTTGTTTCAGTAAGGCTGGGATATTGGGCACTGCACTGTGCAGCGTGAAAGCATGGCAGAGAGTGCAGACAAGATTTACTAGAACAGTGTAGGAAGGAACTGCAGATGCTGGTTTACACCGAAGGTAGACGCAAATTGTTGGAGTAACTCAGCAGGACAGGCAGCGACTCTGGAGAAAAGGAATGGGTGACCCTTCTTCAGACTGAACTGAACTCTCGTCGGTAAGAATACTTGTGATTTTCTGAAGGGTCTCTACCCGAAACGTCACCCATTCCTTCCATCCAGAGATTCTTCCTGTCCCGCTGAGTTACTCGAGCAGTTTGCCGGCTTTTCGACGTCATGTCCGTTCTGCGTATTGTCCTTTCGGCGTGGAGTCCGTTTGTGCTTGTATCCTTTCGGTCTCGTGCCCTTTCAGTTACTTGGCTTTTAGGCGTCGTGTCCATTTGGCTTTTCAGCGTTGTGTGCGTTCGGTTATTTGGCTATTTGGCGCCGTTTCCGTTCAGTATCTTGGCTTCCACTTCTTCGCTACCACTTCTCGTCCTTCGCTGTCCCGTCCGAACACGGTTCCACGCACCCACCGCTCTCTGTATTTAAAAATAAACTTGCCTTGCACATCCCATTTAACCTTTGCCCTTCTCATCTGACTATCTACCATATCTATGCTTCTCATAATTTTACATACTTCTATCAGGTCTCTCTGCAGTCTCACTGGAGAAAACCATCCAAGTTTATCAAAACTCTCCTAGTAGCTAATTCCTTAATAATCCAGGCATCCTTATGGTAAATCTGTATTGCACCCTCTCCAAAGCCTGCACATCCTTCCTGCAAAGGGAACTGCACACAATCCTACTTTTTTAAATATTAGCAACTTGAACATTTGCAAGCAAGAATCGAGGGATTTGGACATTAGTGAGTAATAATGTAATCTTTTAACATTCAACCATCTGTTTATAATATTTTAATTCTTAAACTGCAGGCCTGCAGAATTATTCCAACATGAATGGAGAAAAAATGTGTTCCCAGTGACAAGCATGGCTTAGATCTCCAGCAGTAATGGGTTGATCAAATAAAAAGAGCAACCTTGTCAAGAGTCCATTCCCAGAGGAACTTCTTTTTTGATTTCAATGACCCTCTCTGACCAGAATGTTATGGGACTGGGATAATACTACTCTGCTTCCCTTACTTCTGCCCACTTGCCAAACGTTTTTTGTTTATTTTGCCTCTTTTAGCATCCTTCTCCTCCATTGCTCTGCCCCTTGGCATCAAGCAGTACAATGTGACAGTGTAGGACATCTGTCACAATACCGAGATTGGTTTGGACAAGTTTTGATCTGATAATTGTTTTTTTTTTTTTTAAAGCAATTTTGGGGGGGGAATTACTAAAGATGAATGTTTATAGCTGACTAAATGTTTTTCACTGAGATGCATTACCTTTAACAAAGTTACTCCAGCATTTTGTGTCTATTTCCTCTAACAATAATTGCATTCCTGCAATATTAATCAGTAGTGCTCTGTGTAGTTTGAGACTGTCGTTTCAGTCTCTGTTTTAAGCCTGAAATCCTAAACCGCTGCATTCCTAACTGAGGTTTCTAGTCCCAATTCCCAATTCCTACTGTTTCAGAAATGGTCCCAGTATTGTGGCCTTCTTCACAGCCATTTATTGTCTAGTACGCTATTTTTCTGTTGCTAAGTATTTGAAACCTGTATAGAATAGTTTCATTTAGAAATAATAAGAACAAGGAGTAAGCCATTTAGAACAGAGACGGGGAAACACTTTTTCTCACAGTGGTGAGTGTGGAATTCTCTGCCTCGGAGGGCGGTGGAGGCAGGTTCTCTGGATGCTTTCAAGAGAGAGCTGGATAGGACTCTTAAAAATAGCGGGGTCAGGGGACATGGGGTGAAGGCAGGAACAGGGTACTGATTGGGGATGATCAGCAATGATCACATTAAATGGCAGTGCTGGCTCGAAGGGCCAAATGGCCTACTCCTGCATCTATTGTCTATTGTCTAATTAATTTTACCTAAAAACTGTACTTCTTTGGAGTGTGGGAGGAAACCGGAGCACCTGGATAAAACCCATGCGGGAGAAACCATGGCGAGAATGTACAAACTACGCACAGACAGCACCTGTAGTCAGGATCAAACCTAGGTCTCTGGCGCTGTAAGGCAGCAATGCTACTGCTGCGCTGTATATAGGGCAAAACATTGGTTTTAATGCATTTGGTTATGATCAAGTCTGCCATCAAATCCACTGCTTGTGCAAAACAATGATAAGGTTGTATTATTTCCAGGTTGAGGCAATTGGTTGGGGATGGTCGGGGAATGTTCCCTGAGTATCAGCTGACCTTTTCCTCTGTAATCATCTTGGGAATTTGGAAGATTTGCTCAAACATGGACTGTGTGTCAGTCCAGTCAATTACCTGTGATGGTCTTACTGACAGGATTACACATGGATGTGAGAATTGGTTTGAATAGCCTGTGCCAGGTTTTGCAGCCTCGCTACTTTATCCCATTTAGTGTAATGGATGCTTCCATCGAGTATTTTAATTGTTTGAATTTATTTAATGGTTTTTGAGATCTGTTTTAAAAAAAAAGAGATGGAAACACTTCAAAATTGTCAAGAGCTACGCTAGGATGTTGCTTTGGGAAATGGAAGTAGGTCAGAACTATTTCAGATAGCCAGCAATATTCAGTAGAAGGCTTGTTCTGCCCTCATGCCACCTTTTGCCAGATCGCAACATGGAAGGCTGCCACTGGGGAAACCGAGCAAGCCAAGTGCAAACTTCTTTTGAGAATGGCACTGGTAGTAACTTCTCGACCAGCATCTTGAACCAAAATGTTAATTTACTTAAGATGGACACAAAAAGCTGGAGTTACTGAGTGGGGTCAGGCAGCGTCTCTGGAGAAAAGAAATAGGTGGCGTTTCTTATTCCTTTTCTCTAGCGACTCTGCCAGACCCGCTGAGTGACTCCAGGTTTGTGTCTGCTTTCTGTGAAAACCAGCATCTGCAGTTCCTTCCTTTCACTGTGAATCTACTTCTACAAATTCAAAGAGACAGACAGCATGAAGACATGCCCTTCGGCCTGGCTTGTCCATGCCGACCAAATGTCCCATCTTCACTTTCCTACCTGCTTGAGTTTGGCCCATATCCCCCCCAAACCTTTCCTATCCACGTACCGGTCCAAATATCAAGGGAGCCTTAAAGATTTTATTGCTGTGTATTTGTGATTTTTGTTGTTTTTGTTTTCACTTTCTTAATATTTTGCTGACTGTTCCTTTCTTTCTATCCATATGAACCTTCCAAGTGTCAACCCATTTGTAGCATTTGCTTTTGAAGCAAATGTATAATTTGATTCATCCCAGGGCACTTATAGCTTTGAATCAGGATTGGCAGAGGAGGGTATCAAAATTTGCCCCCCCCGCCTTGATTTGGTTCTCATCGTTGCTAGAAGTGATTAGTGACATTTCTGTTCAAGTTGCATGGAACAAGTTTGATTTGTGCCAATGACCAGCTATGTATTTTCCTGGAGATTGAGAAGAGCAACCAATTTATCCTCTGAGTGCTTGAAAGGAAGCAAGCCCGTTGGACTCAAATACGGTGATAAGAATATTGGACTTTTGCAATATCGTACATTTTGAAAAGCACGGTTCAGTGGAGGTTTTTGGTCTGAGAGTGCTGTTTGAATTTAGCCATTTAATCCTGTGTTTTATAGCATTATCATTCTGTGTCGATGATTAGAATGGCTTTGGGTAATATTACAAAGCCCTTTATCTCACATTTCTGCTCACACTGTGCCTGGTTTATAAAGTTAATTTCTTGCCCTGAGCATCAGTTACAGATTGATTGGATTTCTGAATGATCTTCAGACTGGAGATGCAAAATTACTGCAGAGTAGGAGGATTTGCTTTGATGTGATATGCTTTTTTTTTTCTGGTGTCTGAGGCAGTGATGAGATTAAAGGTCATTTGATTGTATCACTATTTTAACAATTTAAACTCAGACATCTGAACACGCTGCCATTTTGGCATCAGGTTCACAAAACTGGATAATAAATTTGATCATTATCTAGACTCCTTTTTGCTAAAGTAAAAGGAGATGCAACATGCCTACTAGCCTCAAAAAGACATGTTTTAAAAGTTCATGACTGTCTTTTTCTGATCTAATTTGGGATTTTATGCTCGGAAGAAAATAGATTGCACTCACTTGCACATTTGGATCAACTTCTGTGTTTGAAAAGGTGGCCCTTCTAGGCATGGGTGAATGTTTTTGCTGTCAGCTCAGTGTTCATTAACTCCTGGTGATTCCAGTTTGAGTAAGAGACACAAGTGATTTTAGTGTGCTGCTGGGGAAGTCTGTTTCAAACTGTCTCCACAGATAGATACGGTATATAAAGGTTAGTGTTATGATCATGGGGTTTTAATTCAAATAATATTTTTCCTGTTGCCACACCAGTTTGCCTGGATTAGCATCCGAGCACTGGAAAGAAACAATGCACTATCTTTCTCAGATGTTCAAAATCACAGCGGCACAGTAATGCAGCCTTGCAGTGCCAGAGATCCTGGTTTGATCCTGACCTCGGGAGCTGTCTGTGCGGAGCTTGTACATTCTCCCTGTGACCATGTGGGTTTCCTCTGGGTGCTCCGGGTTTCCTTCCACATCGAGATGTGCGGGTTTGCAGGTTAATTGGCCTTTGTATACTGCTCCTAGTCTGTAGGAAAGTTGGATAGAACATATAACAAATGTGAATGGGTGATCCATGGTCACTGTGGACTGGGTGGGCTGAAGTGCCTGTTTCAAAGGTGTATCTCTAAACTAAAATGAACACTACACATCTAATGAATTACTTTGGAGAGACTCTTAATGCTGAATTAAGTAAGTAAGTTTATTGGCCAAGTATTCACATACAAGGAATTTGCCTTGGTGCTCCGCCCACAAGTAACAACATGACATAGAGTGACAGTTACGAATGACTCAGAAAACACTAGACATTAATGATAAAACACCATTGATCAAGCGTGTGAACCAACAAAATACCAGATCAAAGGGAGGCTACAGAGTTTTGGCTGTTGAGTAGAGCAACTACTCATGGATAAAAACTGTTTTTTATGTCTGGCTGTGGCAGCTTTGACAGTCCGTAGTTGCCTTCCAGAGGGAAGTGATTCAAAGAGTTTGTGGCCAGGGTGAGAGGGGTCAGAGATGATCTTGCCCGCTTGCTTCCTGGCCCTTGCAGTTTACAGTTCATCAGTGGAGGGGGAGTTTGCAGCCAATAACCTTCTCTGCTGATCGGACGATTCGCTGCAGCCTCCAGGTGTCGTGCATTGGTGGCTGAGCCAAACCAGACCATGAGGGAGAAGGTGAGAACAAACTCCACGATGGCCATGTAGAATTGGACCATCATTGCCTGTGGCAGATTGTGCTTCCTCAGCTGCTGTAGGAAGTACATCCTCTGTTGTGCCTTTTTGACTGTGGCAGCTTTGAGAGGAGGTACAGAATGGAAACAGGCCCATCGGCCCACCGAGTCTGCACCGACCGGTGGTCACCCCGTACACAAGCACTATCCTACACTAGGGACAATTTACAATTTACAGAAGCCAATTAACCTACAAACCTATCCCTCTTGGGAGTGTGGACGAAAGCCAGAGCACCCAGAGAAAACCCACGCAGTCACTGGGAGAACGTACAAAATCTGTACAGACAACACCCACAGTAAGGATTGAACCTGGGTCTCTGGCGCTGTTAGCACAGCAACTCCGCTGTTGCGCCACTATATTGGAGACCGCAGATGAGATGGTGTATGTGAGGAAATGTCACAAGGACTTGCATGTGCCCAGGAATCTGATGGAAACAAAAAGAAAAGCTACAACTTGAATACGATTGATTCCAAAGCAGGAAGAAACAAGACTTTATTTTTAAAAAATGTTTCCAACAGCTTGAATCAGTGCACTACAGCTGAACTGTTTTGATGTATAATTTCTTTTGGAATTCAATCAAAAAGCATAAACCTTCAAACTGACTATCATGCTAGCTTCCGTACAGGAAACATGATTGCAATTGTTTGCCTTGCTATGTGAAATATGCTAAAACGTACTTAATTTGCATTTATTTGTAATATTCACAGAGCTCATCTTAAATCGCATTTTTGTAATTTGTGTATCATTGTCTGCAGACATTGCTTCCACAGAGGATGGAATACAATTAAATGTTTCTGAGGTTCTTGATATCTCATAGAAAAGCTAGGAACTGTATCGTGTGAATGTCATCACTGTGCTTTACTCATCCATATGCATTTAAGTAAGCTTTGCTTTATGCAAGATAACTTCAGATCTAAATTAAGTATTATGGTCTCCTGCGGTAAGGAACATAATCCTTCAAGGTGAAATATTCACTCGGTGAACCTAAAGATCCAGTTTTTCAGATTCACAGAGTCCCTACTTGAAAAGACATAGAAATGTTGGAAATAAGTGGTGTGGGTAGAGAGGAAAAACGGGATAAATGTTTTGGGCTGATGTTTCATTTTCATTTTTTAATTGTTACCTGCAGAGCACATAATATAACATGTAATGATGTAGATTAGAGGATGAACTCCTGTGTGCAATTTATAATCCTCATCAGAATCTTGGTACTGGGTCATATCTTGCATTATATTAACTTGCACTGTTGGGACGAATGTAATTCAAAAGGATAGAAATTGGTTTTGCTGTGAGCATAATTAGCACTTCATATATAGTTATCTTCTCAGATTCAAGCAGGTTTTTAATGGTGTTTTGTAATAATGATCTTTTTAGCAATAGGCCGGAGGTCAGGGACCAGGTACCCCGTTCTCAAACTATCACAGAATGATACACTGCAGAAGTGCACCAATGTAGGCCAGGAAGTCTTCATCTTCATTCAAAAATAACTCTGTTTGTCCTACCCTCCTGCTTCTCTCTCCCTGCCTCTGCCTCCCTGATCTATCCATGTATTTATAATTTGCCGTTTTGGTACCTTGTTTTTTAATCTGTCTCCTCACTTCATCTGGTCCATTCCAGATCCTAAAATGTCACTGTATGTGACACAAAAATTACCTTGCACCATTTCTAGTTCATCCAGAATTCATTCTTAATCTACACTTTTTCATAATAGCTTTACAATTTTCAATTTTCTTTTTAAACTTTGAACTATTCATGATTTTTTTAACATCACTATTATATCTCTTGGCCACCTTCGGTTCTAATAAAAGCAATGCCAACTTCTAGTTTTTTTCTGCTGTATTCCCATTCTTCTAATGTATCTCATTGTGGCCATTGCACTTGTTTTGCTAGCTCTTTCTTCGTAACTTTAACACTATATCCTGCACTTTTTCTTTTCTCTTTTTGCACAACTTGTACTCATTGTGTGATTGTTCTCGTGCCTGGCATAATTTGTAGACCATACCATAAATGAATGGAATAATACCATACATGAGTACAGCACACAATGAATTTTCACTATCTAGGTATACGTGACAAGAAGCAACCTATAGCATTCCCAATCTTTCAGTCCTGGTACCAGTTAAATAGATCTACTTTACCTCATCCAAAGCTTTCATCTTTCCCAGTTAGAGGCATTTAGGAGTGTACTGCTGGATGTTAGAGTAGTGACTCTATTGCTTGATAGGGCATCAAACAGCAGAGGAACAGGCCCTTCGGTCCATGGTGGTTGCTGACTATAATGACCTTGATCAATCAAAACTAAACCCAACTGCCTGTAGTGTTCTATATGCCTCTGACAGTTCATGTTTCTATCTCCATGCTTCTTAAACTTTTTTGCTATTGTTTCTGCTTTCATCACTTCCATTGACAGTATATTGTGGGGATCTATTACTCTTTGTAGAACAAAAAACTTTCCTTGTAAATCTCCTGCAAACTTACCCGCTCTCATTTTTTATAGCTAATATTTTAGCTTCAAGGCATGCTCTTAAAGCTATGCCCTTTAGTATCGTCAATAACAAAGACACCTCTTCTATCAATTCTCATGCAACTAACTTTACTGAACAAATTTGGGCAGCCCAGTGACTTAACTAGTAGAATTGGTTTCCTCCATCATTTCAAAATCAAGTTTGTTGGAAGGTTTATTGACTGGTGTAAGTGCCTCTTGTGAATTGTAGCAGAATTGTAAGGAAATTAATGAAAACATGGAGAGAATAAAAATAAAATGTGACTAATGCAAATGGAAGGTTGATGCTTAGTATGGGTGCATGGACATGTTGCCATGCTGTATATCGCTTATGACTCATTTTCTAAAATTTGTATCTCTTTCACACCAATCACCAATTTCTCCCACAATCTTATAGAAACATAGAAACATAGAAAATAGGCGCAGGAGTAGGCAGTTCGGCCCTTCGAGCCTGCACCGCCATTCAATATGATCATGGCTGATCATCAAACTCAGTATCCCATACCTGCCTTCTCTCCATACCCCCTGATCCCCTTAGCCACAGGGGCCACATCTAACTCCCTCTTAAATATAGCCAATGAACTGGCCTCAACTACTTTCTGTGGCAGAGAATTCCAGAGATTCACCACTCTCTGTGTGAAAAATGATTTTCTCATCTTGGTCCTACAAGACTTCCCCCTTATTCTTAAACTGTGACCCCTTGTTCTGGACTTCCCCAACATCGGGAACAATCTTCCTGCATCTAGCCTGTCCAACCCCTTAAGAATTTTGTAAGTTTCTATAAGATCCCCCCTCAATCGTCTAAATTCTAGCGAGTCCATGCCAAGTCTATCTAGTCTTTCTTCATATGAAAGTCCTGACATCCCAGGAATCAGTCTGGTGAACCTTCTCTGTACTCCCTCTATGGCAAGAATGTCTTTCCTCAGATTAGGAGACCAAAACTCCTATGCAGATTGTTAATTGAAATAATCAATGCTTGGCAACATGTAGAAAATTACTTTGGAACAATAACTTTCAGACATGCAATTTATTCTAAACGTGCGTGATTGAAGGCATCTCGCCAGCTGTCATTTCCTGTATTTTGTTTAGCTGGACCCTGTACAAAATTGTCAATGTAAATTTAAGTGCTGTACAGATTTTGAGCCTTACTGGATAACAATACTTTTATATTTGTCATTTTTTTCTTTTCAGTCCACTTTAACGGTTTCAATGCTTTCACACCAGGCTGCTCCTGAACAGAGTAGGCAGAGGCTTGATGAATGGAATAGCTTCCTTCAATTGTTGTAAGAAAGTTACTATTCATCAACATTGCAGAAAATGTTCATAATTTCCCAACACCTTGACAAGACACTTGTATGTTTCTATTGGTGAATTATATGAACCAGAATGCTGGGAGCTCCAGTAGTTGTTGTATATTTGAAGAACACAGTAGCATAGCGGTAGAGTTGCTGCCTTACACGCTTGCAGTGCCAGAGATCCGGGTTCGATCCCAACCACGGGTGCTGTCTGTACGGAGTTTGTACGTTCTCCCCGTGACCGCGTGGGTTTTCTCAGAAATCTTCAGTTTCCTCCCATGCTCCAAAGACATACATTGGTTAATTGGCTTGGTGAATTTGTAAAAAAATTGTCCTTAGTGTGTGTAGGATAATGATAATGTGTGTGAGGATCACTGGTTGGCGCGGTCTCGGTGGGCTGAAGGGCCTGTTTCCGCACTGTATCTCTAAACTAAACTAAAAATAAGTCATGAAGTTGGCTACATTTACCATAGGCTTTTGTGCATCCTCCAGCAACAATATTAGGAGTAGGAATTTGATCAGCAGTTGTGCAGATGGTAGAGCTGCTGCCTCATTGCACCGGAGACCCGGGTTCAATCCTGACTATTGGTGCTGCTTGTGTGGGGTTTGCATGTTCTCCCTGTGACAATGTGGGTCTCCTCCGGGTGCTGTGGTTTCCTCCCACATTCCAAAGGCATGCAGGTTTCTAGCTTAATTGGCCCTCAGTAAATTGCCCCTAGTGAATGACAAAATGGGACAACGTAGAACTGGTGTGAATGGGTTATCGATGATCGGCGTGTACTCATTGGGCTGAGGCCTGTTTCCGTGCCCCTGAGTTTAATTTAGATATCTGTCCTGAGCCTCCTCCACTGTTAGAGTGAGGCCCAGCGCAAATGGAGGAACAGCACCTGATATTTTGCTTGGGCAGCTTACACCCCAGTGGTATGAATATTGACTTCTCTAACTTCAAGTAACCCTTGCTTTCCCCTCTCTATCCCTCCATCTTCCTAGTTCTCCATCCGGCCTGTCTCCCCGATTAAATTTTATCTCTATGCTTTGTTGTCAACTTCTCCTTGATCAATTCTACATTTTCCTTAATTCTCATCCTCTTTGATGTGTTTCGTTTTCAAACCTTCCTTATCTGTGCCACCCTCTCCCCTGACTCTCAGCCTGAAGAAGGGTCTCGACCCAAAATGTCACCCATTCTTTCTGCCTGTCCCGCTGAGTTAATCGAGCATTTTGTGTCCATCTTCGAATTAAACTGACTTTCTGTTCAGTTTTAATTCTCTAAAATCTCTGGGTTAATATCAGTTACTGTACTTAGAGCAAGTAACACTCCACATGTCATATTGGTGCTAACGAAACAGAAAATGCTGAGAATACTCAACAAGCCAGGCGAAAAGTGAGAAAAACAGAACTGTTATCTGATCTGATGAAACGTCACTAATCTGAAGCGTTAACTGTTTTTATTTTTACATAGATTGCTGCTTGATCTGTTCAAGATTCCTATCATTTTCTGTTTTAATTTCAGATTTTCAGCATCTCCAATTTTTTGAGGTTTTAAATGAGCTTGATTCTGATCTGAGAAAACCAAAACAGAGGCACTGATTCTATCAGTAGTTTTCTGGGAAGCGGTTCTCATCTGAACACTTGCAAATAACCATTTAGCAGTGAGAGTCACGGTGTCATTCATGGCTGTCTGTAAGATGCTACAGAAATAGTCTGCTTTCTGGCAATTTTTGATGAATAACTTGAGTAATTATTGGGTTGGATGATCAGATGCTTTGACTTGGGGTGGGTGCACAACGAGGGCAAAACCTCCCAAACTCTCTAACTCTACAGATTGTGTCCCAAACACAGACAATTTAATAACTCTATTAAAACCAAAGAGGAAGTAGAGACACATAAAAGCTGCTCGTGCTCATATCTTTGTGTTAAAGATATCGGTTACCAATCAGTTATAATCTGGCTTGCACCTACAGCTATACTTCTGAGTACGTGCATGTTTTGCAGATTTAGATTGACTCCGTTACATGTTGCACTATTCAACATAATCATCTTTTTTTGGCTTTGGGAATTCTACATTGAAGAACACGTTAGCAGTACTCTGAGTAGTTGTCTGTCAAAACGTTTCGAGACACTGGATAAACTTCCAGTTTGCTGATAAAATATAGAAACCAAGAACTGCAGATGTTGGTTAAGATAGACACAGAGTGCTGGAGTAACTCGATGGGTCAGGAGAAAAATGATGGGTGGCGTTTTGGGTCGGGGCCTGAAAAAGCGTCTTGGTGTGTCTATCTCCAGAAATGGACTGTTAGATATTATTGTCATTTGATGATTGGAGAATGAAATTCTAATTCTATAAATATTTGATGAAAAAGCATGAATTGGAATTTGGTAGAAATGTGGTATTGCACTGAAGCAGAAAACCTTGTTGTAAAACTTCCAAGTAGATGGATAGAAATCTACACTACCCAAGCATATATTTATCCATTGAGATTTTCAAGCAACCATTGATCATTTATTGGCTGTGTTGGAGAGAATTGTGTGTTTGATCTAAACCCTGAATCTTGCTTTCCTGTGGGGCCCAGTCACGCTCTAAATTACAACTCAGTTTGGGACAGCATACAAAGAAAATCTCGGAGACAGTTGTGAGTTTCTCAAACAAGTTGTTTATTCAAGGCTTTAACGGTATTTTGTGGGAAACACTGAGAGAACCCAAAGTACATCGATGATTCACAATAGCTTCAGTCTTTTTATATTCTGTGTCACAATGTTTACTTGCGAATTTTACACATTTGATATAATTCATCAGTGATCAACGTTTCCTTGTAGTCTTTCATCCTTGTTTCTTTTCCTCTGGGTTATCATTAACTTTATGTTTCCTGTATTTAGGAAACCATTCTCTTATTTGTCTGACAAATGGGTGCAATAAAGGACACCTCTTATTTCATGATCAGTTTTATTGCCCTCAGCCTGGTTTAAAACCTCCATTTATCTTCACTCCAGTTAGCAATGCGTTACTATATTACAAAATCTTCACTCCAGTTCGCAATGCGTTGCTATATACACTTAGAAAATCTATTTATTGCCTCTCCAAACATGACCTTTACCTTTTTCCCCCCATCATGTGTCCTCAGAATGCAAGTTCCCTGGGTTAAACATACTTGGAAGTTGTCCAATTTTCTTATAATTTCCAGGATTTATTGTATCTGACTGGTACTGTTCGAAACTAGGGCTTTGTTGGAGAATATGTGGATAAGCCAAGAGTATTTCTTTATGACAAATCTTTCCTCTTGTGGATCACCAATGTTGCAGTTTAGGGCACTTCTGTGCAATGGAAAGATAGAAAAATTGTTCATATCTCAATTCTCTACAACACATGTTTGCCAAAAATTGTCAAAATCGGTTTGCTTATTTTGGCATTTTGTGTTATTATCCTACTTGCATAAATCCTGCAAGAGTGCTTTTTTTAAAAATTCCATATCTCTTTCTGGCAATGATTTGTGAATTCCATAAGGGTGAATTTCTGTTAATCTAACTGCAGTAGGGGGGTGGGGTTACACTTTGCTCAGCACGCTGGCAAGGATAATTAAGGATGCAGCCTGCAGTGTGTGTAACCTTGAGATTTTTTTTTCCCAAGTAAGGTTGGTTTTACATGTCAGCCAGTACAAAAGGAAACGTGTTGCATTGTAGCATTTACTGAAGCAAATAAAATATTCTTAAAACATGACCAAACAACATTCAGCAGGTTGGGAAGCAGCTATTAAGAAAAAAGGAACAGGCTGTCAGTCATATTACAAAGCATTCATGAGTGTTTCTACTTGTAATCCTACTGTGTTTCATGTTTCTTTGGTGGCTGATCTCTGAGGTCACTGGCATTATTGTCCTTGTCTGATGTTCAAGCAGCTGTCATAATTTGTACTTTGATCTTGGAGATGCACAGTTGAACAGTGCATGAAATTTAATGGAGCAAAGTTCAGGTTTTATCAGTTTATGAGAAATATTATATTGGAGGAACTTGTTCCTTGGATAATCAGATCTTAAATTGTGGGGGGAAAAGCAAAGAGATCTGAGAATAAGATATAGATTGTGCGATGTAAACCAGCTCGTTAATAAGTAGGACGGAACTGCAGATGGACACAAAATGCTGGAGTAACTCAGCGGGCCATGCTGCATCTCTGGATAGAAGGAATCAATGACATTTCGGGTCGAGACCCTTCTTCAGACTGGTCATAAGTTAGTAAGGCCGTATTGTGTGCAGAAAGTGCGGTGGTGCAGCTGGTAGAGCCTGGGTTGGGGACCTGGGTTGGATCCTGACTTCAGGTGCTGCATGTGTGGAGTTTGCACGTTCTCCCTGTGACTGCATGGGTTTCTCCCACATTCAAAAGAAGTGCAGTTTTGGTCCCGGTGAATTGGTCCTGTGTAAAATTGACCCTAGTGGTTAAGCCCTCTGTATTGGACAAGGGGTTTAAACATTGGAATGATTTAGGAATTAAAAGGATAGAACACCTTTATAAGGAAGGAAAATTTCTCTCATTTCAAGAGTTACAGGATATCTATGGATTGCAGTCAAATAACATATTTAGGTATTTACAAATTAGAAATTATATTAAGTCAAATACGCAAGACTATAAAAATAGAAAACCAGGATTATTAGATGAATTGTTTAATAAACACCCAAATACGGAAAAATTAATAGCGTATATACATATAATACTATTTTGGATAAGGAAATCCCAACTTCGGAAATATATCGACAAACATGGGAAAATGAAATGGGTTTATCTATAATGAAGGAAATTTGGGAAGAAAGCCTACAATGTATACATCGTTGCTTATTAAATACTAGACATATATTGATACAATTTAAGGTATTACACAGATTACATTACTCAAAAACGAAATTAAATAGAATTTATTCTAACATTTCTAACTATTTGTGATAAATGTCAGAACTTGGAAGCTAATTTAGCGCATAGTTTTGTAACATGTATAAAACTTAATTATTATTGGATAGAAATCTTTAGAGTTATTTCTGAAGTTCTTAAAATTAAACTAGACCCAGATCCAAAATTAATAATATTAGGGGTTCCGGATTCAAATCTAACATTATCAGTAAACCAAAGAAATTTCTTGGATTACTGTTTGATAATAGGCAAAAAATTAATATTGAAATTTTGGAAGGGAACATTAACCCCCCCCATTATAATGTGGACAGTGGAAATGTTGGAGACGTTGCATTTGGAAAGAATCAGATTTGTCCTAATGGACAAATACGAACTCTTTGAACAGATATGGTCTCCATATACAGAATATTTGAAGGGGTAGCTGCTCTTGCCATCACAACTCAATGGGTACCCGGCAGGATTAGATGAAAATAACTCTTTGTTTTTCTTTTTGATTTGTATACATGTCTCCATTAATATTGTATTTGAAATTGTTATTCACTATTAAGATGTATAGTATAATCTCTCTCTTTTTCTATATAATACTTTATTTTAATTAAATACATATAACAAGAATATATACATATACGTATATATTTTTTCTCCTCTTCTTTCTTTTTCTCTTTCTTTATAATCAAAATTATTATTTAATCACCACTCTTATTGATTAAAATCTATTCTTTTCTTTTTCTACTTTAAAAAAAAATAGAAGTTTATAAGTACTATTCGTAACATTCGTATACTTATTGAAATAAGTTGGTTGTGTATTTGAAAAGTTGTAATACCGTTGTTATGATGGATTCCTTTTAATAAAAATATTATTACAAAAAAAATTGACCCTAGTGGGGAGTAAAGATGGAAGTGGGATGACATAGAACTAGTGTGAATGGGTGAATTACGGTTCTGAAGGGCCCTGTTTCCATGCTGTATTACGAAAAATACTATTCCGAAAAGTACAAACATGGGGAAATAATGGACTGGGATGTGCTGGCAGGTCACCAACTTTTGTTACAGACCAACTTTTGTTTGGTTCCAATTTTCAGGCAAGGAATGAACAAGAGGTTTCATTCAGTAAAAGGAGAAACCTGCTTGTGATCTGCAAAATTTTAGTTAGGTGAAGGGAGAGAATACTTGTAAAGGGAGAGAATACTTTGCAGAATGACAGAGAAAGAGACACCATATTTACGTTGAGCTAGATGGTCTGCTGTGCTGTAACAATTCTAAGATTCAATTCTGCAGGTCTGTAGAGCACTGTTTTTCAGGTGAATTCAATAATAAAAATAGATCAGATGTAAAATTTAGGTGGAATTAGCGAGATTATGCGAGTTGGATTATGGGGTTGTCACTTGGAATGATTGAAGATTGATTCAACACTAATGTATTGAAGTAAAAGTTTCATGCATGCACAAGGAGCAGTTGGATAAGAAAAGAGAAACTACAAATGTTTAAAGTGCATCTGCAAATGCAGATTTGTTTCAGTTTACACTCTCTCCAGCACAGACATTTAATAGTAAGATTAAATGAGAACTTACCAGTTTGATGTTTGATCTTTATTTTATGAGGAGTTACGATGAGGGATTACATGAAGACCCCGCCAGCACGCATGCGCGACATTCTTCAAAGCAGTGGTGTGAAATCACAGATACCAGAGTAGACTAATATAATAAGATAAGAGAGAACTTCCATACCAGTTGAACTTTATAATAGAGGGTTTTGGGAGTGGAGGGCACGTAATCCCTCATTGTAACTCATAAAATAAAGATCAAACTTCAAACTGGTAAGTTCTCATTTAATCTTACTATTTTACTTCGGAGTCACGTGAGTGACTGAAGATTTCAAAGCTCTGTGATTTCATGCCCTGGAACGAGTCCATGCTCACACACTGCCATTCTGGGAAGGAAGATGAACGTATTTCAGACACGACACTGTGCTGAAAAACAAGAAAGGTATTATTCATACCTAAAATAATATGCCCCACATTGGGTAATTTATTTTACAGAACTTAAATTTTCCCTGCAAACGTCTCAGGAGCGGCCACGGGTTTATTATAAAGCGTTGACATTCATTCATTGCTCCAACCCGCTGTGGCAAGGATGTGGTCCATAGGAACTCCCATCATCCTAGCCGCCGATGTAGATGCAGCCCTGGTAGAGTGAGATTTGTAAACATTAGTATCCACCGCTGCACGTAATACCACCCTAACCATCTGGATATGGTTGCACTGTGACCTTTTGGTGAGGGCGTTTATGGCTTGTGAGAAAAGCTCTCTCCGTGCCCCTAAGTGTCTTGGTGACTCTATATATTGCAAAATATGTGTCACTATGCAGAGCCGACTATCTGCAGGATAGGCCAGAACTCTAATATTGGCCAGAGGAACCTGGTCGGTCTTGTTTAAGTACCCCTGTATGTAGCAGGTTATCTGCCATTTGTGACATACATGGCATCCATACTTAGCTTGTGTAAGGACTGGACCCGTTGTGCTGATCCAAGTGCCATAATCATTCCCATCTAGGATGTTAGAGTGAGCCCCGATATGGGTGTCCATCCTCGTAACATAGTTAATACTATGCCTATGTCCATGTATGGGCGTATCTGGGCCTGGGGGGATTAGAGTAAAATACCCCTCATTAGTTTAGGTACTAGTGGGTGTGATCCTATAGCTAGGTGATCACTCCCTCTGCCCAGATATTAGATAGGGCACTCCTTGCACAATAATGGCACTGTAACTCAATCCTTCATCAAAATCCTTCTTGCCATAGAGGGAGTACAGAGAAGGTTCACCAGACTGATTCCTGGGATGGCACGACTTCCATGTGAAGAAAGACTAGATAGACTTGGCTTGTACTCGCTGGAATTTAGAAGATTGAGGAGTGATCTCATAGAGACTTACAAAATTCTTAAGGGGTTGGACAGGCTAGGTGCAGGAAGATTGTTCCCGATGTTGGGGAAGTCCAGGACAAGGGGTCACAGTTTAAGGATAAGGGGGAAGTCTTTTAGGACCGAGAGGAGAAAATCGTTTTTCACACAGAGAGTGGTGAATCTGTGGAATTCTCTGCCACAGACGGTAGTTGAGGCCAGTTCGTTGGTCATATTTAAGAGGGAGTTGGATGTGGCCCTTGTGGCTGAAGGGATCAGGGGGTATGGAGAGAAGGCAGGTACAGGATACTGAGTTGGATGATCAGCCATGATCATATTGAATGGCGATGCAGGCTCGAAGGGCCGAATGGCCTGCTCCTGCACCTAATTTCTATGTTTCTATGTTTCTATGAAATGAAGGGTGGCCAGATCTCCAGCACTTCAGTGATGGTGGCTGAGTCCTATGTAGTGTTCATCCTGGTGCTGAATACTTTGCATTTCCTGAAATATGTCAGGTACTGTCTTCTCGTGGACTCCCTGCACGACGCTGAGATGGCATTGGTCATCCTGTCGGAGAGTCCGTATCCCAGAAATGGCCTGTTCAGAATCTGCAAATCAACAAGTTCATACGGTCATGGCACGGATGACTTCCCCCTGTCACGGGTGTACCAACAAACTCGGCCGTTTGTTGATCTGGATGCAGGGTTCTGAGGCCATCTTTAGTACTGCTGGGAACCATGGTACCCGTTGCAGAGTCTTGTTTAATTTTAGTAAGACCCGACTGATGAGGCAGAAGGGGGGAAATGCATAGCAAAACAAATCCCCCCAATGCAGCGAGAAAGCGTCCATCGCTGCTGCCCCTGGGTCTGGTTCCCAAGCAACATATGTTGGTAGTTGGTGAATTAGTGTGGATGCAAAAAGGTCGATATCTGGTGTCCCATACCATTTTATAATATCTGTAAACAGATTCAGATTCAGATTCAGATTCCTTTATTGTCATTCAGACCTTTCGGTCTGAACGAAATTTGTTACCTTGCAGTCATAACATGTAATAAATTAAAACAAAACACACAATAAACACATAATTTAACATCCACCACAGTGAGTTCACCAAGCACCTCCTCACTGTGGTGGAAGGCAAAAGTCTTAAAGTCTTTGTCATTTTCCCCTACTTGTTCCCCCTCTGTACTGAGGCAATCCAGGCCTTCGATGTCATCGTCCACCAGGCCCGCGGCCGAGCCTCCGAAGCCAGGCCGCCACCGCCGCCGCCGGCGGAACGCCGGAACACCACCACAGCCCCCAGCCAGGATCGACCACGGGAACGCTGGAGCCGCCGGAGCTCTGAAGCCGGGCCGCCGCTGGAGCACCTGCTGGAGAGCCGCCGGAGCCGCCGGAGCGCCGAAGCCGGGCCGCCGCTGGAGCACCCGCTGGAGAGCCGCTGGAGAGCCGCCGGAGCCGCCGGAGCGCCGAAGCCGGGCCGCCGCTGGAGCACCCGCTGGAGAGCCGCTGGAGAGCCGCCGGAGCCGCCGGAGCGCCGAAGCCGGGCCGCCGCTGGAGCACCCGCTGGAGAGCCGCTGGAGCGCCAATGCCGGGCCGCTGCTGGAACACCCGCTGGAGCAACTGCTGGAGCGCCGAAGCCCCGAAGCCGGGCCGCCGCCGCCGCTGGAACACTGGAGCTCTGAACGCTCGCCACAGCTCCGAGGCCACCAGCTCCGCCATTAGGCCTCAGCACAGACGGAGACGGTGACGGGGGACACGACAAGAAAAGGTCGCATCCCCCCGAAGGGAGAGACTTTACGATCCAACATCCATTCAATGTTGTCGTTGAATTTACGTGACCTGGTGTCTGCCACGGTATTTAGCTTACCTGGAAGGTAAGTGGCTGAGATCCAAATCTCTCTCCCAGACACCAGTGCCAGATATTATTAGCCAATTCATCACATGATATCGACTTTATTCCACCCATATGATTAATATAGGCCACCACTGTGGTATTATCAATATGTACCATACATGCAACTGGTGCATATCTGAGCAGTAGGCCCTGAGTCCATGAAATGCTCCCAGCATTTCTAGATAATTAATCCCTAGTGCTTTAAACAGGGTTAATTTTTGTGCACTCCATCTGCCACCACAACTTATGGTGGTCTTAGTTGCTCCCCAACCTTAGCACTGGCATCAGTTTGTAATGTAACCAAGGAATATATGATAGTGATGGGGTTAGAACAATGCTGAGCATTTCTATCCACCAGTTTAATTCTGATTTTGCTTTCCCTGGTAGTTCCATAGGCATATCGAAATGGCCTGCATGATTTTTGAGAGCTAAAATGTTGCTCTTTCAGGTTTTGATAATGGAGTGGTCCAAATTGTGCTGCTGGGAACGCAGCCACCTATTTCCCAATCACTCTGGCTCCTTGCTGAATGGATGGTTCCCTGATGCCAGTGAGGCTGTTGCATGCTCCCATCAAGTCTGTAACTTTGTTTGGTGACAAGGTGATAGACATATGAACAGAGTCAATAGTGAACCCCAAATAATCCATGGTAGTGGAGGGTTCCAATTTTGATTTATCTGGATGTATGATAAATCCCAGTTTTTGAAAAAATGGAGTGGTCCAAATTGGAGTGATAAATCCCGGCTTTTGAAAAAAAAATGTTTTGTGGCTGATTCTGCCAATGTCGCCATCTCCAAATTCTCACCTATAATGAGAATATCATCAAGGTAAGCCATTACGATATGTTTATGTTTCCTTAAGTATGCTAAAGCTGGTTTTAATAATTTTGTAAACAGCCTGGGTGCTGATGACAACCCATTGGGTAAGGCCTTATACTGCCATAGCTGTCCCATCCAGATAAATTTCAGGTATTTACGATGATACTTGTGTGTGACAAACGTGCCCATTTTGAAATGGACATACTGAACGGAAGTATTTAGTTCGGTCAAATCTATAATGATGCGGCAAGCGCCATCTTTTTTGTTTTTTGTAAATATATTTGATACGAACTCTTGAGGTTCTCTGGTTGTCTTCTCAATTACCCCTTTTGTCTTAACAGTTCAGCATGGCCTGCTGTTCTCTCTTTTTGTGAAAGTATGAACTTCCGGCTAGGCGTATGCTGAACTGGGATGGGGAGTTCGTGTACAATTCAATTTTGTAACCCTGAATACTTCCGAGTATGTAAAGGATCAGAGGTAAAAGTGCTGCACATATGATGAAACAAGTGCAACTGTCCACCAACTTTTGATGAATCGGACATGCAATGTTTTTGAGGCAAACAGACCCACCTACCTCCATGGTTACTGCCAGTGTTGTGTGGGTTATCTCTGCCCTTGTTTCTTCTATTATTGTGTTGCTTCGTTGTGGGGTTGGCACATTTTCCATGAAGGCCGGGCTGAGCCATGGTCTAAAAAACCGCTGTGCAGGTGGGCCAGCCTTCGAGCTTTCACCACCAGATGGTCTTCCATAGTACCGATGTCTGGTGGGTGTTTGGCACCTTGATCAGGCCTATAGCCTTGGTCTCCTCATCCAGGTCTTTCACCTGCTTCGGGAGGTGTCCCCAACAGCAATTTTGGCGGCTGTGTGCTACTGGTCCTGCATAATCCCACACTTGGGATTAAGTGCAGGCTTGATGATGCTCTTCCTGTAACTGTTAATCTCGAACTGAGTATTACACAGTATGCTAGAGCATCTTGTAGCTCTTCAGGCAAATCAACCCCATTAGTTGTCCTGGTACTGCTGTGATTCCAGCAGCCAGCGGTTTCTCTGGAGCTTCACCTCCTGGCTCCTTATAGATCGGCTCATGTTGCCCCAGATGGGGTTGTAGACTGCTGGTACTTTAAGAGAATGCAGTTCTCTGGAGCAAAGTATTTCCCAGCCGTAGAGTTAGTGGCTTGCTCCTGCAGTTGGTTTGTAACCATGTAATTTGTACTGGCTGCCAGCTTGGAATGTGTAGGCAGTCCTTCCTGTGTTGGTACAGCATGTTTTCCCATGCCCAACAATTCTTCTGGCACCTCTAACACAGTTGACTGTGTTCAGCCATTGCCCAGCTCTGACCCCTAATGCTACCCGAATGAGACATTTGGCAGTCCTTGAAAGGATCCTGCCGTGGGTCTGCGAGGAGACCCACCGTGACTCTGCCCCTGCATAAGCAGGTCACGCTGGAGCAATTGCTTACCATCCGCTCCTGTGGGAAAGACGCCCACCGTCGCTATCCGGGAACGGGATGTCTTCAGGTCCGGAGCCGAGTCAACGGTCCTGTGGTTAGCCGCCGGACCGCGGCACACCTGCGGTCTGTAGCGGCGAGAAGTCGGGAGCTGCTGGTAGCATCTGCAGCTCTGGAGAGACGGCACGCTGCTGGCTGCTTCCACAGCAGCGGTTATAGCCGCTGCTCTCCCTTATGCGACTCCATGGTGCTTCATCCGTTCTGAAAAAGAAAGTACACCCAGTTGCCACGCTCACCAGAAAGGTAAGACTTACCTTCAGTGAGTTTTTAAAAACTTACGCTGGAGGAGCGGCGCTCCTCCCGACTGTCGCTTCCGCAATGCGTTCGACGATATGTCGCGCATGTGTGCTGGCGGAGTCTTCACGTAGTCACTCACGTGACTCTGAAGTAAACTTACAGAGAATTGGGATTTGGGATTTGAGTCCTATGATATGACGCTGGAAATATGGCATTGTGTACTGTCTCAATGTAATCTACTATTCCTACACTCTTGCACTGGTGTGTGATTGTGCCTATGTTTAGGAAGATTCATTTCTGAACTGTACGCAAATAGAAAATTTCTATGTGCATTTCTATATACATTTCTTGACAATAAAGTATAATTCATTTGAACACATAGAATGCAATAGGTCAAACTAAGAGCAGAGAAATAGGCTATAGACAAACTAGGCGTAACACCTCCAGAAATTTAGTTTTGACTTTGAATTGGGAGCTACTTCTTTTCCTGTTTGTCTTGCAAAATTATTTTGACTCCTACTGGGAAGAAATTCCAATTTAAAAAAAAATCCCTTTTTTCCCCCTCACTCTATATGCTAATTATTCTTCATTGCAATCTTAAGCGAACATAAGTAAATATCTTGCCTGCAGTTAAAAAAAGAAATGGATCTACTGACGTTGTTGTTCTAATCTAAAAGCTGCATAAGGACAATGATACAGTAATTGAGATGGGACCCTCCGACTGAAGATGTCGCTTCAAGGGTGATCCCTTTATCAAGAAAGGCTGAGGTACTAAAAGCTTTATGTCTGTGCAACTTTAATCTATTCTGAGTTGCCGTTACTATCTGTTGGAAAACTTAGATGTGAGGAAGATATTCTTAAAATTCATCTTCAGAATATGAAACTCTTTCTCTTTTATTGGAAAATTTATGGAAATTAGTTTCAGACCCCAGGTTCTGTGACTAGAAAAATGTATAGATTTGAATTGGAGTGAATTTTACTTAACTTCCTGTAATTCTATGTTGCCTTGCGAATTAATGCCCTCTATTATGAAGATGGATTTTAAAAGAAAAACATCCGTTGTAATGGTTTTTAAGTTGTTATGCAAGATATAATGCTCTGGGTTCGTATTTCAAGGATTAGTGTGAGCTATTTCATCATTTATATCTACAGAGACCTTTTCACATTTGACAGTAATTATATTGGGGCTCTCACCACTACAATATTAAATGACTGCTGATGAACTGAATATTTAAAAGCTGCAGGTTATCATGACGTGCTGACATGTGCATCATTTCTAATTTGACAATGCATACAATCGCTTGTCAAAG
Source organism: Okamejei kenojei (assembly GCA_035221665.1). Lineage (NCBI taxonomy): Eukaryota > Metazoa > Chordata > Chondrichthyes > Rajiformes > Rajidae > Okamejei > Okamejei kenojei. The sequence continues at coordinate 42,558,552 of CM069146.1, forward strand.
CCTGCTCATGCAAAGTGTTTTGGGGATAATCATTGATGTAACGTCACTTTCGCTGGCAAGATTAAGGTACGATTGTAATTACAAAGGCCTCCTAAAACTCCCATTCCTCATTACCTCGAACAAGTAACTTCTAAATATGTGACAAGGTGAAAACTTGCCATAATTTTCAAAATAGACCTGACAACTTCGCTATCATTATTGAATATTGCAGCCTGGGAGAATCAATGTTATTAATCTGTAAATAAAAACCTGAGATCATATTTTTGCTTTATAATTGTTTTATATGAAGCTGTGTGTGAAAATGGTGTTGAATGATTAATTTGTTATAATGTATTTGCTTTCAGTTGTGCTCTGCTAGAAAGTCCAATTGAAACAATTAAGCCCCGTTTTTAGTATTTCTGTAAGCTATATGAAGAAATATGTACTTGATGGAACAAGAAGCAATAAAAGGTTGTAGTTAATTGTGTTCTATCATCCGCAAATTTGCTTTATTCATTTCATAAAAATGAGCGTTGACATGTAGAGATTGAAGATTTAATTGAACTACCCTATATGCTGTTTACAGGGTATGGAGATTAAGTTTCTTGAGTTCTGTGCATAATTTTACAAAGTGGCACCTGCACTGGGGAACGGAGCAATAGCAATTGGAATGTTCTCTGCAATGAATTACAACAGTATTCTAAATACATACCATGATTTTTCAAATATTAATCCATAATGCCTTGGCAGAAGATTAAAAAACACTAATGAGTATCTAAGATGTACTTACGGCTTGTTTTGGGGCATTAGGTAATTTTGTATGTGTGATGGTCTGGCATTGCAAAGAAGGAATATAATTATTGGAAATAACAATAATAACAAGTGATCATTGTTTGGAATTGTGCTGCTTAAAATAAAGGATCCACCAATATTCCTTTCTAGCTTCGTCGAGGAAAAAGTGGGAAACTGCTGGAGGTCATTGCTGCAGCGGCATTTTTGTTTTGAAAAGGCCTGCTGCTACCTGCACTTAAAGAGGAAATGTTTGAGTTGTATGACTCATCACGCCCATGCCGACCTTGTCGCCCACATTCACTAAGTACATTTGCCCATATCAGGTCCGTATCCCTCTTTGCCTTGCCTATTCAAGGACCAGTCTAAATAACTCGTAAACATATTAATTGTGTCAGACTTCACCAGTTTCTTTGACAGAGAGTTCCAGATATCAGCCACTCCCTGTTGACAAAAATAAATGTTTCCCTCAAACCCCTTTAATTAATACTTAAATCTCTACCATCTTGTTTTTAATAGTCCTACCCTGGGGAAAAGGTTACTGATTATAAACCATAACTATCTATCTATTTAACATACCCGCCTATCTTATTTAATACACCTCGATCAGGTTGATATTATCCTCCTCTGCTCTCGGGAAAAGAAATGCAGCCTGTCCAATCTCTTCCCATGATTAAAGTATAACAATCCAGACAACATCCTGTGAATTTCCACTGCAATCCCTTCAGCACAACCACATCCTTGCTTTAGTGTGACAAACAGAACTGAATGCTGAAAGTGCAGCCCAACTTTTGATGAGTTATAGAATATACAACAATAACAGCACAGGAACTGGCCCTTTGGTCCATAATGTATGCGATTAACATAATGCCCAGATAAACTAATCTCGCCTGCCTTTACATGATCCATACCCCTCCATTCCCAGCATATCCATGGGTGTCCATCTCAAAGCCTCTTAAACACCACACATTTCCACCATGGGGGACAAAGGCTGTAATTGTCTACACTATCTATGTCTTTCATAATTTTATATACTTCTATCAGGTCTCCCTGCAAACTCTGATGTTCCAGAAAAAACAATCCAAGTCTATCCAACCTATCCCTGTGGTTAATACTCCTTAATCCAGGTATAATTCTGGTAGTCATCTACATCTTCTCGAAAGCCTCCACACCCTTATTTTAATGGGGTGGCCAGAACTGCATACAATACTCCAAATGCAGCCTTACTGAAGTCTTGTAGAGTTGCATCATGACTTCCTGACTCTTATAATCAAAGCCTTGAACAATGAAGTTGAGCACACCATGTGCCTCCTTTACCATTCTATCTACTTGTGTTGCCACTTTCTGGGAACGATTGACCCGGGTCCCAATATTTCTCTGCACATCAATGGTGTTGAGTCTTGCCACCAACTTTCCCCTTACTTTTGAATTCCCAGTTGCAATATAATGTCCCAACATTTATATCCCATACCATGAACAATGAAGGCAAACATGCAATATCTCTCGAACATCAAAAAGGAATTGCAGTTGCTGGAAATCACAAACAAAAGCAGAAAATGCTGGAAATACTCAACATGTCGGTCTGCATCTGTGGGAAGAGGCACTAAATCAATGGTTTAAGGTAGACAAAAATGTTGCAGAAATTCAGCAGGTGAGGCAGCATGTATGGAGTGAAGGAATAGGTGACTTTTTTGGTCGAGATCCTTCTTCAGACTGATGTCGGGGGGGGGGGGGATAGAAGAAAGGAAGAGGCAGAGACAGTGGGCTGTGGGAGAGCTGGGAAGGGGTGGGGAAGGAGGGAAAAAGCAAGGACTACTAGAAATTGGAGAAGTCATTGTTCATACCTCTGGTGTGTAAACTACCCAAGCGAAATATGAGGTGCTGCTCCTCCAATTTGTGGTGAGACTCACCCGGGCCATGGAGGAGGCCCAGGACAGAAAATTCGGATTCGGAATGGGCGGGTGAGTTGAAGTGCTGAGCCACCGGGAGATCAGGTTGGTTAATGCAAACTGAGCGGAGGTGTTGGGCGGAGGTTCACCAAGGCTGCGCTTGGTCTCACCAATGTAAAGCAGTTGACACCAAAAAACAGAGGATGCAATAGATGAGATTGGAGGAGGTGCAGGTGAACCTCTGAATCACCTGGAAAGACTGCTTGGATCCTTGGATGGAGTTGAGGGGGGAGGTAAAGCAACAAGTGTAGCATTTCCAGCGGTTGCAAGAGAAAGTACCGGGGAGCGGGTGGTTTGGATGGGAAGGGATGAATTTACCAAGGAGTTACAGAGGGAGTGGTCTCTGTGGAAAGCCGAAAGGGGAGGAGATGGGGAGGTGGCCAGTGGTGGGATCCTGTATGAGGTGGCGAAAATGTCAAAGGATTATCTGTTGTAGTTATTATTATCTGTTAGAAACATAGAAACATAGTAAATAGGTGCAGGAGTAGTCCATTCGGCCCTTCGAGCCTGCTCATGGTCAATATGATCATGGCTGATCATCCAACTCAGTATCCTGTACCTGCCTTCTCTCCATACCACCTGATCCCTTTAGCCAAAAGGGCCACATCTAATTCCCTCTTAAATATAGCCAATGAACTGGCCTCAACTACCTTCTGTGGCAGAGAATTCCAGAGACTCACCACTCTCTGTGTAAAAAATGTTTTCTCATCTCGGTCCTAAAGGAATTCCCCCTTATCCTTAGACTGTGACCCCTTGTTCTGGACCTCCCCAACATCGGGAACTATCTTCCTGCATCTAGCCTATCCAATCCCCTAAGTATTTTGTAAGTTTCTATAAGATCCCCACTCAGTCTTCTAAATTCTAGCGAGTACAAGCCAAGTCTATCCAGTCTTTCCTCATATGAAAGTCCTGACATCCCAGGAATCAGTCTGGTGAACCTTCTCTGTACCCCCTCTATGGCAACAAATCAATGGGTTAAGTTGAAGATGCTTTGTTCGAACTAGGTAGAAGACGTGAAGCTTTTTAAAATGCACGGAGGTGTCAAGGTATCAAGGCAGAAGGCACATGTTCGGGAAATGATTCTTAGAAAGACTGCTAAAGGGAGCTTAAGGATCATTGACAGACTGTGAGAGGTGATGATAATTTTGTTTATGTATGGATTTTTTTCCTTTCCAAAAGCATGTACAACCAGCTCTGATTGTATTTGGTCCTCTTTCATCTCAATGTCCATATTTAATTGAGCAGTCTTATCATGATTGAGTTTCACTATAAACCTTTACTACTTTAGGCCGTCTAGTGGTCATGAATGCTTAATAGAAATGCAGACGATTTTCTTGAGAGAAGGTGGAGCAAGAGGATTGTGTGTGCTAAAGGATGTTTTAAATGTCATTGTTATTGTTCTGGTTATTCCTGCACTTTACTGCATAGGATCCAGAAGGTGGGAAAATGCTGTTACTTCTGACTTGAGCAGCATCAACCTAAACCCATGACAACTAGTGTACTGCATTTTTTGTAGCCATTCCAATGGTACACACATATATTGAATACAGGTGTTCTGATATCTGGACTCTCGTACGTCGGCAAGACCAAACGTAGACTGGGCGATCGTTTCAATAGACAATAGACCGTAGACAATAGGTGCAGGAGTAGGCCATTTGGCCCTTCAAGCCAGCACCGCCATTCAATGTGATCATGGCTGATCATCCCCAATCAGTACCCCGTTCCTGCCTTCTCCCCATATCCCCTGACTCCGCTATTTTTAAGAGCCCTATCTAGCTCTCTCTTGAAAGCATCCAGAGAACCTGCCTCCATCGCCCTCTGAGGCAGTTTCGCTGAACACCTTCGCTTAGAAGGGCCTACGTGATCTCCCGGTTGCCAAACACTAACTCCCCTTCCCATTCCCACACTGATCTTTCTTGTCCTGGGCCTCCATTATCAGTGAGGTTGAATGCAAATTGGAGGAACAGCACCTAATATTTCGCTTGAGCAGCTTACAACTCTGCGGTATGAATATTGATTTATCTAATTCACGTAACTCTTCAATCTCCTCACTCTCTGTCCCTCCCCCACCATAGTTGTTGTGCTGGTTTCACTATTGTCCTGTGACTTTAATTGTACAACTCATTTCAGCGAGTCCACATTTATCAATGAACCGTTTCCTTGATCATTGTTACTTTTTTGCATATCTTTCATTCATTTTTTCTTCATCTCTCTATATAACCGTCTATCTCTTGTTTCCCTTTCCCGTGACTCTCAGTCTGAAGAAGGGTCTCAATCGAAACGCCGCCTATTCCTTTTCTCCAGAGTGCTGCCGAACCCGCTGAGTGACTCCATCCTTTTATGTCCATCTTCTGATATCCAAAACTGGAATTCTACTGTGCATCTTGTTTGTTGTTCCAGTTCTGTAGGTCAGGCCAGATTTTCATCTGTCAAGAAAATAGAGGGAGAAAGAAAATAAAAACCGCCTACACACTTTTAATGCCTTCCATCCAAGCATGAACTAGGCACGAGTCTGCTTAGCTTCAGTGATCAGACAGGATCAGACTAATGTTTATTGGCACTAAGCATATATCATTAAAGTAAAATTGTATTTCCTGTACGTTTCAGTCTTGGTTCTAAGAGTTTGCATGTCTAAAATCATTACTTACGATTCCGTTAACATGGTGTTGAATCTATTCTTTTGCATGTGTTATTATATGATTAGATTTCAAGTGGCAGTATGTTGACATCCAATTTTGTAGGTTATCAGTCCAAAATCATTGTATGGCTCATTTGCTGCATTTTATTAAACTGGTCAAAAATGGTGCCTAATGTTTATTTTTACTGGGTCCACTAAAAACCACCTATCAGAACAAAGTAATTTCATCACTGTCCATCTCACCACCATTAATTCAGCTTGCGTTGGTCAAGTTTAAAATCACCTGAATTTCCATGGTAGCATTTTTTTGGCCCAACAACATAAGGCGAAAAATCGGGAAAAAAATATTTCTTGTAATATTCTGACCCTTTACGGCTTGGAAGCCTTCTAAAGTTAAAGCCCTGTCTCACTGTGCGAGTTGACCCACGAGTGACCCCGAGTTTTCGCTCGCAGTAATCACGTACAATCAACGTAGTGGGAACGTCGGAACTCATGGACGCAACTTAGCGACTCGTGGCGCTAATGGCAGGTACCCATGAAACTTGTGAAAAAATTCAAACATGTTTGAGGTTTTCCACGAGTCAAATTTACTGTTCAAGTTAAAAATTGAAACATTTAAACTCGTTGTAATAATGTAGTGGCCCGTGTGTTTACCTTAGTGACTCGTGAGTCTACCGTGGGCACCCTTTAACTCAGTGGGCAGGCAGCATCTCTGGAGGCAAGGAATTGGTGACTGGATGACATAGGGGGGTATTGTGCTGTTTGATCACCCCCTGCTATCCCATGGACAGGGAGACACAGCGTCTTTTGAGACTGGTGGGCAATCACTACCAAAGTGTCTGCCCACACAGTCAGTACACCTCTCCTACACTTGTACCTATTATCCATATTTTCCAGGGCTGCTGCCTGGCCCGCTGAGCTAGTCGCTCCAGCACTTTGTCTCGCCGTCTTTTCAATGTTGGTCTCTTAGTCCCACATTCACGGCCAAACTTTTGGCCAAATGCTCTAATATCTCCTCACCGGATCTTCGGTTAGTTGAGGCACGATGAGGCATTTTTGTTGTTGTTTTACAACAGGAAGGAAGCTATGTAAACACCAAGTTGTTATAAACTGTCGGGCTTTTACTTGCTTGATGTGAAGTTTTCTCCCTACCCCACCCTCACGATGTGCCATGTTCTGGTAACGCAGTGCACGGATCATGGCCAACAGTGTCTGAAGAAGGGTCTCGATCCGAAGCGTCACCTATTCCTTCTTCTCCAGAGATGATGCCCGACTCAGCCCGAGTTACTCCAGCACTCTGTGTCTCTCTTTAGTGACTTCAGTTGGACTTTCACTGAATATTGAAGAAGAGGGCGTTGATCAGGGTCAACCAACGCGCTATGTGCACTGTGTCGGAAGGAACTGCAGATGCTGGTTTACACGAAAAAATGCTGGAGTAACTCAGTGGGACACGGTCTGAAGGAGGGTCTCGACCTGAAACGTCACCCATGCCTTCCTCTCCAGAGATGCTGCCTGTCCTGCTGAGTTACTCCAGCGTTTTGTGTCTGCACACTCATTGTTCTTATCTCTTGCGGCAATTACTTTAAACAAAGGCAGCGCTCGGTTATTGCGGCGATGCCCTTCAGATGTGAAACGAATGCTTCCAGACGCACTGCCCTGACTTTATTCCTTTGTTTATCATCGTTACTTTTTTGCGTATGTTTTATTCATTGTTCTGTATCTCTCGACATCACCGTCTATATCTCTCGTTCCCCTTATCCCTAACCAGTGCGAAGAAGGGTCTCGACCTGAAACGTCACCCATTCATTCTCTCCAGAGATGCTGCCCGTCCAGCTGAGTTAACTCCAGCTTTTTATGTCTATCTTCCGTTTAAACCAGCATCTGCAGGCAGTTCCTTTCCTACACTTTATTCCTTTCTTGGCATCTTCTGGGCAAATGTTGCCTTCTGCATGAACACTCTTGGATGATATTGTGTGTGTGAGAGAGAGAGAGAATTAATGTGTGTGTGAATGGTTTAGGCATTTTTTAGGAGGAGCCGCGGTTTACATTGGCATTACCCTCTTGAGATCCCTTTGCGGCAGAGAGCGCTGACCAGTAACCCTAGTTCTTGCAGTCCGGCCAAGAGGAGGTGATGTGGACGCTGTTTCAGTTGTAGTTCTAGAGGAACATTGCTTCCGATCGATGTCTCTTATGCACTCCTCAGAAGAACTGGGTGCGCTCTTCACCAACATGGCTCCCAGCCTACAAGTTTCTGATCTGAACAACTAACTTCTTCCCTATTTCTCTCCCCCCACACCCCCCATTTCCCTCTCATCCTCAGCTCTCTTGTTCACTCACACATTCCCTCCCTCCCTCCCTCTCGCAGTGCTTGGTTCAAAGGGGGCAACGAGCCAAGTGGGGTGCGGTCTGAACCCTTTCTGAAAACGAGCGCAAAGAGAACAAAGTATTGTCAAGCGCTCCAAACTTTGTTTAAAATTAAGTAAATGCGACCTTGGCTAATAATTTAAAGAGAAAACCTATACAAAACCAACACCCTACAAACTCTCTGTCTCTCACGCTGCCTGTTGTCTTGTGGGGGGAGGGGGGTGTCAGAGAGTGTGGAGGGGACCCGATGTGAATGTTACCACTATGGGATGGCGAGGTTGGGGCTCTGAGCTGCAGTGAGAGAGAGCAGAGAGGGCGAGAGGGAGAGAGAGAGGAGAGAGAGAGTGCGTGTGTGCGTCAGCAGCAAAGTTAAATACAAAGGGCTTGTACGCGGTGGCAAGCGAGGTTTCCTTGGTTCTCGTCCGGGGTAAGAGAGAGCCCGGAGGCGAACCCTGAGCTCGGTCTCCCAACAATCTGATGTGGAACTGATGTGAAAGAACAGCAGCTGCAGCCGGCCAGCACCCGGCACGGCCTTCTCACACACGAAAAGTGTGTGCGAATAAACAAAAACAAGGAATAAAACCAAAGCCCGGCTTGAAAGGCAACTAAAAATATATTCCGCTTAGAACGAGCAGGCGCGGAGACATCCGTCCACATTCAAAGATTTCATCTCCCATCTCCCCACAGTGTGTAGACCTGGCAGTAAATTCAATTAAAATATAACAAACCTCCGCCCGCTGGTCTTCTAACTACGTGATGTGTGTTTCAAACAAATCATAAGTATAACTGCTCTGGCACTGGACGGTGCGCATTTTCCCTTTGTAGGTCATATCAATAGATGCGGCCGTGCTGAATTCTATCTTTAACTCAAAGCCGCAGGATGGAGATGTCTTCTTTAACACTGTTGCTTATTAAAACGTACCTTAATTCACGGTTGGCTCAAGAGTAACGGGAGAGGAACTTGGTAACTCGGGAGAGGAACTTGGAACATCGCAGAAATGACATACCCGTGGGACTTTGGTTAAACACTTGAACATAAACTTAAAATCTCATACATATCCACGAGTCTGTTTCTTTTCTTTCACTTGGGGTCACACGTGGTTGGACTCGCACCGTGAGACAGGGCTTTTTATTTTATTTTATTTTAACCTAGTGACATGGCTACAATAGCTTCCTCCTACAAGATGTAGTTATCAGAGGATTGTATTGAATTACAAGATATCTTTTCAAAACCATGGCTGCCAGATTAACTAAGTGTTTTTACTGCGTGCTAGAACAAAACATACATTAGAAGGTGGCGGGATCTGTGTTGAAATGAGGAGGTAATTGACCCAGCGGACTGCAACTGTCTATCAGCCTGGTTACTGTCAGGGATTTTGGCTAGCCCTTCTGTAACAATGTCTTTTTTCCAATTAAATTAATGGAAGATGCGGCAGAGAAATAATGATTGGAAACTGCTTGAGAATCTCAATTGATGCAGTTGTTGTGCATTTTTATGTTATAAAGTGTATTGAGTATTTATTATCTTTCACAAATGCAAACTGAAGGAAGAATAAAGAAATGATTTTTTCTATGCATCTCCTGAAATTCTAAGTTCCTTGTATCACCCAAATTGTTGATTGGTGAAACATTAATTGATATTCAACTGTGGCTTATTTCCTTTCTTTGTTTCCTTATGATCTGATATAACTGAAAGAACTTTGGATCTTGAATAATTTATTCTAAATTAATATTAGTAAAATAATTTGCCACGTAGTTCTGAAGTTGGTTTCATTGTAAATTGCGGGACGACTGCGAGAAGGAATAAATTATTTGACACCTTATCATTGGTAAGTGCAAATTCACCACCAAATGCCAACATCGTTAGAATTGGAAAGATAGCGACTGTAATCAATCGCAATGTGTCTGTTTCTTTTGCTTTTTATCCTTTAAATTTACAAAGATTTTATTATCTTGGATTTAGAAAAATATAATTTTGTATTTGGTGAATTTTGATTTATAGATGGTAAATCAAATTCAATTACATTTACTTGATTTGAAAGAAGTAACTTGATTTCCTCAATGTTTACATTGTTCGGCTGTGATGTGAAAAGTGAGAAAATTAGCACTTGAGGTAATTTATTTGAAGAAATAAAAGCCCGTGTGCTACCACTCATATCTATTCTAACACAATGTTAATAAAAGCAATATGGCTAAAAGCAATACCCTAGTGTTGGTTCCTTGGGAGAACATGGACCTGGGGCAACATGATAATACAAGGAGCTCTGTAATACAAAATATTAAGTCATTACATTGAGGGTTTCTTGAACCTGTGGTAATTGATTGACCTGAACATTGGGGCCAGAGGGCACATAATGAAGGTCATATTTGAGTTGCTCACAAATGTGCATATGCCAATTTGAACAAAGTGCTGGCAATTAGTATGTATAATTTCCCTACCCCACTCACAGCTGTGTAGGCAAAGTCATAAGCCATATTGCTGCTGAAAATAGGATGGAATCCAGAGGCCCATGAGAACATGTGCACCTTTCTCTGACCCAAAGAAGTAATATACAGGAGAAGGGCACTGCAAAAGTAATGGTTTAGTAACCTCCTGTCAACTTCATTTACAATTGGTATATCAGAGTGAAATGGCAGCTACTTTGAGGGGGATATGCTGAAGCTGGAAACATCCAATTTCCGAGTTGCTGCTTCAACTAAGATGTTATTTTTCAGATTATAAATGTCAACATTCTCAATGATATTTTCAGTTTTGTAAATTGTAAAAGGGAATAAAAGCTGATTTGAAACAGAATCCACTCAGAGGTTATAACTTGTTTAAAAAGAGACGTCGTTACTCATTTTGAGTATGAGCTGAATTTTAAATTCCTCTTACGCTGGAAGTCGCTGCTAATGGGGGAGAGAGAACAAACCTAAACTTCCACTGAACACTTGTCAGTGGCATTTCAGTAGAATTGCAACGTTAACTTATTTGCAGGTTTCACATCCTATTTAGGCTGAACAGGCATGGAGTTCATATGTGCATGGCTTCATTTCAAATTCACTACTTAAATACATTCCATAAACATGAAATTTGATGGACCTTGGAGTTGGAGACATCAACCAAGAAGCTCAGAATACGGTCAATGGTTGTGTTATGGCTGTCCTAAGATTCAGTGATTCTCCATTTTCTGACTTGTTGGTGATCAAAATGGCTGCGATTGAAACAGTTAATGTGTACCAAAACGGAACAATTACATTTTGACTTGCAGCAGTATAACAGGCCTATAAACACAATATTAAATAGATAACATAATAAAACAAAGGATTTCAATAAATTGGGAAAGTGCAATATTAGTGCAAAACAAAACAAAAGCCTAAAGTCCCTAGCGCAACCAAGACAGTTTGAAGTTTAGTTGGCTGTTGTAGCGTTCAGTAGTCTGATGGTTGGGAAGAAGCTGTTCCTGAACCTGGAGGCTGCAGTTTTCAGATTCCTATACCACCTTCCTGATGGCAGGAGTGAAATGAGAGATGGTGGTGTGGGTTGTTGATGATGCTGCCTGCCTTTTTCAAGTAGCGCCTCCTGTGGATCCCTTCGATCGCGGGGAGGTCAGTGTCCATGATAGACCAGACAGTGGAATGGCGGAAACGGCATTTTGGAAATCCCGTAAAGATGTGTCTTGAATTTGCCACAGAAGTGTGCAACTGGCCCTGATTTTGAATATGATGCCACAAATGCTGTGGTAGGAAAGCTGGATATGATGGTGTGTTAACCTACCATCCATGCCTCATAATCACCATTTAGTAAGTATTGCTCAACATCTGCTCTGACACATGCCTTTTGTTTGTTTGGTTTAATTTGGAGATACAGCATGGAAACAGGACCTTTGGCCCGCAGAGTCCACACTGACCATCGATCACCTGTACACACCATCACTCCTACACACTAGGGACAATCTAGGGGCAATATACCAAAGCCAATGAACTTACAAAAAGGCACATTTATGGGATGTGGGAGGAAACCAACGCAGTAAGTGGAAGAACATGCAAGCTCCGCAAAGACAGCACCCATAGTCAGGATCAAACCAGGGTCTCTGGTGCTGTGAGGAAGCAGCTCTACCGCTGCACCACTGTGCCTCCCCATGTACCACTGTGCTGCCTTTTCTCATTTTCATCCTTGAAGAAAGCACGGAACACATGGGAAAAGTAAGGGTAGAAGTGGATGTGTGACCCTCCAGCTGTTGTACAACATTTATTCAGCAGAGGCTGAGCCACCTGCCTGGGACCCGAGGATTCCCCTAAGTTGTAAGGAGAGCAAGAGCCCTGATTTTTAATTGACATATTTCATACATATTGCAAGATGAGTTGTTCTGTTCATGTCAAAGCAGAAATCTAACAATTTGTCCTATAAGATGGATAGTACATGGGTTTCATCAATTACTAGCCTGTATGTAGTTACGAAAAGAAGAGCATGAAATACAAATGGGTTGGATGTAACACAACAGATGGATATTTGGCTTCGTCCTGCCCCTCCTCTCTTTCAGTTTTCTTGCTCTCACTCCCACTATTGTGAATAAAGGTCCCGACCCAGAACATCACCAATCCATGTTTTCCAGAGCTGTTTGCCTGTCCTACCGAGTTAGTCCAGCACTTTGTGTGTTTCTTAGGATCTGCAGTTCTTTTATTCTACAGGTGAACGTGCAGAGCATAATTGATCAAATAATTATCAATAGCTTTGTGGTTGAAGAGAAAGCTCATGGGACAAAAATCTCTGAAGTAATGAACAGGCTAATTGGTTAGAAAAGTAGACACAAACGGGAGAGATCAATGATAATTTGATCTCCTGGCCTTAATTTTATCAAGTTGTATTCTCGACCAAAATCATCAATTGGCGTATGTGCTTTTTGGAATGAGGGATCAGCAGAAAGAGATCTAATTCTCTTCTGGCATTCAATTTTTAAACCTTGAAGATCAGGGCCCGTGTCATTTGTCACCACTAATTCAACAAAGAAAGTGAAATAAACACGCCACAGCAAAATTGGTTCCTTTCTGCGGTATAAGAGTGCTGTGTTTTTTTTAGATGTGATAGTTTAGATTCTGGCTGAATTTATTCCTTATCCCTCCTTGTACTGAAAGTCCTTTATGATTCATGCTCTCGGCACCCCTAGATATATCTCCAAGTGATGTTTAACAGATAGAAACTCTACTTAATCTGTTGAGGGAGGTTTTAGTTTTCAGAGATACAACGCAGAAGCAGGCCCTTCAGCCCACTGAGTCCGTACTGACCGGCGACCGCCTTACACTAGCACTGTCCTACACACTGAGGACAATTTACACTTTTTACCAAAGCCAATTAACCTACAAACCTGTATGTCTTTAGATTGTGGGATGAAACCGGAGCACCCGGAGAAAGCCCATGCGGTGATGGGAAGAACGTACAAACTCCGTACAGAAAGCATCCGTAGTCATGATCAAACGCAGGTCTCTGGTGTTATATGGCAGCAACTCTACCACTGCGCCACCATGCCGCCCCATGTTGATAGACAAAATGTTTCCTTGATATGGTTTGGTCTGAAATATCATGAAATGCAGGGGGGTGCTAAAGTAGATTGGCAGGGGGGTGGGATCCCGTGCAGGACAGAGGCACGTGAGAGGCTAGAAGTTGGTATGGAGGGTCATGTGGGAAAGGTTAGTGGACAGAATAGGCAGGTGAAAGGCAGAGAGTGAGGAAGGAGGGTTGGTTTAAACAGCACATGATTTCATGCAAGGAGCCTGACGGGTAAGGCAGATGAGCTTAGGGTATGGATGGGTACGAGGGGCTGGGGCATTGCAGCCATGACTGAAACCTGGTTAAGGGATGGGCAGGACTGGCAGCTCAATGCTCTGGGGCACAGAAGCTTCAGGAGAGACAGGGGTGAAGAAAAAAGAGGAGGGGGGGTTGCATTGTTGGTTAAGGATGATGTCACGGCTGTGTTCAGAGGTAACGTTACGAACGGTTTGTCTAGTGAGGCTATGTGGGTAGAGATGAGGAGCAAGAGAGGGATGATCATCTTGTTGGGGGTGTACTACGGACCCCCGAATAGTCAACAGGAATTTGAAGAACAAATGTCCTGGCTGCTAACGTTGCCACCATTCGACCGGTTTGTTTACACTAGTCTTCATAGCGGACTGTCTGGGACTGATAAGAACTCATTATAGTCAAGGCTGTGTTACACCAATTAGTTCTTACAGCGTTTTTGTTTAACAATACTTAATTGATGTTCTTCTGCCCTGCACTTTAATCCAAGAACCCAGTTTGCAACTTGCTAATCTCTCTAACACTAACTCTTTCTTTATACCTTGTCAACTTTAAGTTATACCATGTTATACTAAAGGAAGCTATTCTTGTTTCACTTATACGTTGGCTTACTTATTTAGTATCACCATTTTGCTAATTTGCTTTGTCTTATTATTACTATCATCACTACCATATAACCATATAACCATATAACAATTACAGCACGGAAACAGGCCCTCTCGGCCCTTCCAGTCCGTGCCGACCATTTGTTTTCCCCTAGTCCCATCTACCTGCACTCAGACCATACCCCTCCATTCCCTTCACGTCCATATACCTATCCACTTTACTCTTAAATGTTAAAATCGATCCTGCCTCCACCACTTCTGCTGGAAGCTGATTCCACACAGCCACCACCCTCTGAGTAAAGAAGTTCCCCTTTTTTTTTTTTTTTAAATTATTACTACTATTATTACCATTAGTGTTAGCAATGTCATTGGTAGCAAAATGGTAATTATTCTACCATGGCTATTATTTTAACCTTGTATTAATTCATTTACTTTATTTCTATTTTCTATTTTTTAAATTATTATTATCATTGTTATCATTACTATATTTATTTCATTTTATGTTACTTTACTGACATTGAGCGATTTTGTTGCTTTGGGAGGTGGAAATATTGAGAGTTAAGATCGGACAACTCCATGCGGATGCGAGGACAACATACCTTGGTGCAATGGGCACTCAAGGTTCGGTTGGGACATTGGGGATCTCATGTCCGGGGACTCAGGCTTGAAAGATGGCTAAGTGATATGTGTCCCGATTGTTTGTTGTGTGTGTACGTATGTATGTATCTTTTTTTATTTTTTATTTATTTTTATTTTTTATTATTTTGGCGTTTTTATCACAACACCTATATCTGATATGCTCCGCACAAACTTCCTGCCTCTGGTTGAGAAAGCTGAAAGAGACTTTGACCGTTGGTCATTTTTATCATTATCCCTCGCGGCCCGGATAAATCTGGTCAAGATGGTCGTCCTACCCTAATTCCTGTATCTTTTCCAGCACTTCCTTATACTAATCGCTAAATCTTTTTTTGATAAGTTAGAAAGGAGAATATCTAAATTTTTATGGGGTAGCAAACTGGCTAGAATTCGAAAGATGATACTACAGTCTCCTAAGAATGACGGCGGTTTGGCACTTCCTGACTTTAGGCGATACTATTAGGCAGCTAACTTGCAAAAAATCCTGTACTGGATGAATGATGATTGCAACCATCTATTGACCTGGGTACACATGGAAAAGGCGAGTTCACGTCTCCCATTGCGGTCTGTTCTATGCTCTAAACTCCCCATTTCTACAACATCTGTGGGTGCAGGCCCAATTGCTTCCCTCTCTCTCAAGATATGGAGTCAACTCAGGAAAAACTTCGGTTTACAAGGCCCTTCCATCTGGACCCCACTGCTTAAAAATCACATCTTTAAACCTTCAAGTACAGACTCCGCATTCAAAACCTGGCATAGTAATGGTATCAGTAGTATCAAAAACCTATACAAGGATGGCATTTTTTCGTCCTTTGCGGAGCTTTCGTCCAATTACAGCCTCCCAAACTCCCACCTTTTCCGTTTTTTCCAGATTAGGGATTTTGTGAAGAAGACATTCCCTCACTTCCCAAATCGCCCCCCTGAAACCCTGACCGATTCCATCCTAGCTCTAGATCCCAACCGGAAGAAATGCATTTCTTTTTTGTAAAACTTGTTAGGGTCAGTAATATTGAATCCTCATACCTCATTAAAAGCTGCATGGGAGGGCGAGCTGAATATGAAACTAACAGACCAGCAATGGGACTCTGCCTTGGATCTGATCCATTCTTCCTCCATATGTGCCCGTCATGGCCTAATCCAATGCAAAGTCCTTCACAAAGTCCACTACACAAATGCAAGATTATAAACCTAATATCATATATATATAATATTATTCTAAATGCAGAAATACCAACAACAGATGGTATCAGGAGAGACTGGGAAAAAGAATTAAGTATACAAATTCCCAAAGAAAGGTGGGAAGAATATTTATTAAACGTGCATAAATGTTCAATTAATGTAAGACACACCTTAATACAATTTAAAATCCTACACAGATTATACTATTCAAAAACTAAAATAAGTAAACTTTTTCCCAACGTCTCACCTATATGTGATAAATGTCAATAAGCTAATATAGCACACTCATTTGTCTTTTGTACAAAAATTCAAACATTTTGGACTGAAATTTTTGAAATTTTCACAAAAATATTTAAAATAAAACTGACCCAGGAAGCAGACTGAATAATCTTCGGGATATCGGAAGATTGCCCTGAATTAAACGTGTTTCAAAAGACTCTACTTGAATATGGCTTAATAACTGGAAAAAAGCTAATCTTAAAATTCTGGAAAAATTCTCCGGTACCAACAGTCAATATGTGGATCTCAACTATGTTCGAAACACAACTCTTGGAAGATATGAGACTCCGACGAGCAGGAAAATCAGACTGTTTTTATAAGACGTGGTCTGCATTTATAAATCTATTACAAGGATAAGGTGCAAGAATACCTCAAAAAAGTACCGGTGTCGGGTCTTGGTAAAGGGGGAAGAAAAACTGTCGAGTTGGTAGATTCCTTTTGCGAGATGTTTATAATAAAGTAACTGGCTTTTCTTTTTTCTTTCACTATTTTTCCCTTTTTCTTTTTTCTTTTTTTCCTCTCCAGGGTCTATCTCTTAATTCCCGTTTCTAACTCTTCAAGGGTTTCCTTTCCCTCTGTCACGCTTTTGCACTTTCACATCTCTTTTTCACTTTTCTACTATCTCTGCTGCTATTTTTCGCTTCATTCTCTCTTTTCTAAAGCCTTAAAATAAAAAAATAAAAATTAAGGGGTACAATGACTGTAATACAATACAAGGAATGTACACTGATGTAACTGACAGTACCGCTAATAAATAAAAATATAAAAAAATATATTATAATAAATAAGTAAATAAATAAAATAAAATAAAAAAAGAAATGCAAGATTATCTAGAATATACCCCGCTGTCAAGGACACCTGCAACAGATATAATCAATCCCCTGACAACCATAGCCATATGTTTTGGTCTTTCCCTAAGCTGGCAGCCTTTTGGAGGAGTGTTTCGACGTGATAAGCAGAGCCTATGGCCAGACTATTCCTCCAAACCCACTGTCAGCTATTTTTGGTACTCCTCCCAACACCAACCTCTCTGTTGCGTTGAAGCGGGTCCTGGCTTTTACAACCTTGTTAGCCCGGAGACTGATCTTGCTTAACTGGAGGCTAACCTATCCCCCGACACATGCCCGCTGGATTAAGGAGGTGCTCTACAATTTAAAGCTTGAAAAACTTAGGTTTTCTCTCAAAGGCTCTACCAAGACATTCCTAGATACATGGAACACTTTCCTGGAACTTGTTAACTCTCTCAACTTGTTTCCGGACTCGGAAGAGGACTGAATACTCTCTATCACTGCTCTCCTCTCAATACCCCCCCCCCCCCACCCTTTTTTTTGTACATTTTGTCTCGTTTATCTTTTCGTATCTGTGTGGGTGTGTACGTATGTGAGTGTTGTTTGTCCCCGTTTGGTTCCGACCTGATTCGGTTGGATAGAGGGTGGGTAAGGGTAAGGGCTTTGAGGGTCGCTTACATACTGTTGCACAATTATGTCCAGACTATCACTGTCTGTTATCATTGTATGTATGCAAATTGCTGTGAAATTCAAATAAAAAGAGTTGAATACAAATGTCCTGGGAGATTGCAGACAGCGGCAGGTCAAATAAGGTTTTTGCAATAGGGGATATTAACTTTTCCAATATAGACTGGGAAAATCATAGCGTGAAGGGTTTAGATGGGGCGCAATTCCTCAAAAGTGTTCAGGAGAGTTTACTTAAGCAGTAAATGGAGGCCCCCACATGTGAGAGGGCAATGCTGCATCTAGTATTGGGAAGGGCAAGTTAATGGTGTGTGTGGAGGCGAATTTTGGGACCAGTGAAAGTTCGATTGCATTTAAGATAGTTATGGATAGGGATGGAGAGGGTCCACATGTTGAAATGCTCAACTGGTTTAAGGCCAACTTAGAGGGTATGAGAGAACGTCTCGCTCAAGTTGACCGGAGCAGGTTATTTGAGGGGAAAGGAACATTGGCCAAATGTTTTTTAAAATGTTCTCAAGAAAGCTCAGGATGTGTACGTCCCCATTAGAGTGAAGGGCAAAGCAGGCAAGCATAAGGAAGCTTGGCTGATGAAGGAAATTGAGACGTTAGTCAAAAACAAGAAGGATGCATGGGAAAGGTATAAGCAACTGGGATAAAGTGCACCTCTGGAGGAGTTTTGGGAACTAATGAGTAAACTAAAAAAGGAAATCAGAAGGGCAAAAAGGGGCCAGGAGATAGCTCTGGCGGGGAGCATTAAGGACAATCACAAAAGATTTTATGAATACATAAGGGAGAAAAAGGTAATGAGAGAGAGTGGGACCTCTCAGGAATCAGTGGTCACCTCTGTGTGGAGTCACAGGAGATGGGCAAGGTACTAAATTAGTATTTCTCCTCTGTGTTTACTGAGGAGAAGGACAGTAGGACATAGGAAATTGGAGCATTGGAAGTGTCTTGAGAGCAGTCAGTGTTACTGTTGAAGAGGTCCTGAAGGTACTGTCGTGTTTGAAGGTAGACAAATCTCCAGGGCCTGATCAGATATATCCGAGGACATTGCGGGAAACTAGGGAGGAAATTGCAGGAGCCTTGGTTGAAATTTACAAGTCGTCCTGAAATACAGGAGAGGTGCCGGAAGATTGGAGGGTGGAAAATGTTGTGCCTCTTTTCAAGAAGGGCGGCAGGGAAAATGCTGGGAACTGAAGACCGGTGAGCTTAACATCTGTAGTTGGTAAGTTACTGGAGAGTATTCTGAGGGATAGGTTATACAGGCAAGGGCTGATTAGGGATCATCTGCATTGTTTTGTATGTGGGAGGTCGTGTTTCACAAATCTGATTGATTTTTTTGAAGGCATGACCAAAAAGGTTGAGGAGGGCAGAGCTGTAGATGTTGTATACATGGACTTCAGCAAGGCATTCGACAAGGTTCTGCGTGGTAGGCTGCTCTGGAAAGATAGATCGCATGGAATCCAAGGGAAGATTGCTGAATGGCTAGCAAATTGGCTTCATGGAAGGAAGCAGAGGGTGATGGTGTAAGGTTTTTTCTCGAACTGGAGGCCTGTGACTAGTGGTGTGCCACAGGGCTCGGTGCTGAGCCCGTTACTGTTTGTCATCTCCATCAATGACTTGGATGAGAACTTACAGGGCAGGATTAGCAAGTTTGCTAATTATACAAAATTTAGTGGTTTTGCAGGTAGTGAAGATGGTTGTGAAAGATTCCAGCAGGATCTGGATCGATTGGCCAGGTAGGCAGAGAAATGGTTGATGGAATTGAATACAGAAAAGTGTGAGGTGTTGCATTTTGGGACGTCAAACAAGGGCAGGACCTACACAGTAAATGGTAGGCTGGGTAGTGTTGTAGAGCAGATGGATATAGGAGTACAGGTGCATGGTTCCTTGAAGGTCTAGTCGCAGGTAGATAAGGTGGTCAAAAAGGCTTTTGGCACTTTGGCCTTCATCAGTCAGAGTATGGAGTATAGAAGTTGGGAGGTCATGTTGCAGTTGTATAAGACGTTGGTGAGACCACATTTAGAATATTGTGTTCATTTCTGGGCACCATTTTATAGGAAAGCTATTAGTAAGATTAAACGAGAACTTACCAAGTTTGAAGGTTGATCTGTATTTTACGAGGAGTCGCGGTGAGGGATTTTGTGAAGACCCCGCCAGCACGCATGCGCGGCATCCTTCAAAGCAGCGGTGTGGAACCACAGAAACACATCATGACTAAAATAGTAAGATGAAGAACGTAGAACTTCCTAGTTGACCTTATGATAGAGGGTGGGAGCGGTGGGCACGAAATCCCTCACCGCGACTCCTCGTAAAATACATATCAACCTTCAAACTTGGTAAGTTCTCGTTTAATCTTACTATTTTACTTCAGAGTCACATGAGTGACTTCGTGAAGATTTCAAAGCTCTGTGATTTCACACCCTGGACAACGTCCATGCTTATCACACTGCCACAAGTCTGATGGAGGAAGGCTTTTAATGCATTCAGTCGAAACTGGCTGAAAAATCAACACAATTTATTAATCAAATAAACAACAAATAACCCCTAATTCGGGGACAGACATTCACTGAGCGGTTCCCAGGACAGCTTCTGCGAATGTCGCAGGGGCGACCAGTGGCTTGTTGTAGAACCGTTGAAAGGTTTCTTCACTGGCCCAGCCCGCGGTGGCGAGGATGTGGTCCATGGGCACCTCCATGGCCCTCGCCGCTGATGTGGATGCAGCCCTGGTGGAATGAGACTTAAAAATGTTAGTAGCAACTCCTGCTGCATCCAGCACCACCCTGAGCCACCTGGCTATAGTCTGTACAGTCACCCGATGATGCGGAGGTTTGTGGCTGATGAGGAGCCCCTGTTCCTTCATCCTGATGGCTCCTGTAACCCAGATGTAGTGTTGGAGATGGGTGACTATGCAGAGAGTGGCATCTACAGGGTACGCCCGAAATTCCAACTGCAGCCCATGCACCCCTGGCCTGTTGTGCTGCTTCAATAAAACTTGGACAAAGAAATTTATTTGACCAGGGGTGGCCACCATGCTGTCCAGTCGCAGTTTTTGTAACGTCTGGACTCATTGGGCTGTAGTCAGTGCCATCAGCATCACCACCTTGAGGGTGAGCTGTTTCAGTGGTAGCTCATCCATTGGAGCCCAGCTCCTAAGTAGGGTCAGCACGATCCCCACATCCCACGTTACTGTATATCTGGGTCGTGGAGGGTTGGTGTTGAACACTCCCCTCATTAGTTTAGACACCAGGTGGTTGTAGCCGATACCTATATCCATGTATGAGGACAGCGCACTCCTGGCGCTGTTGATGGCTCTGTAGCTGAGGCCAGCATCGAAATGGAGGCCAGCTAGAAACTCCAGGACATCAGGTATCGTTGCCGATTTGGAAGTCTTGTTGTTCTGGGCACAGAATGCCTCCCACTTCCTGATTTGGGTGAGGTACTGTTTCCGAGTTGATTCTCGGCATGATGCGGCGATAAGTTCTATGGCTCGTGATGAGATGCCCGCCTGGATGAGTGGTCTTTTCAGAACCTGCAGGCCATCAAGTTTAAATGACCATGGCAAGGATGACGAACCCCCGAAATGGGGTGAGTAATCAATTTGGGATGTTTCCCAATCGCCATCCATGGTTGTTTTAAAATTTTAACGACCATCGGGTACCATGGTTGTGTAGGCCAGTCGGGAATGATCAATATGCCAGTTGCAGAGTCCAGTTTAACTTTCTGCAATACCCAACTGATGAGGCAGAATGGGGGAAATGTGTAGCAAAACCATTTCCCCCAATGGATAGAAAACGCATCCATTGCTATTGCCCCAGGGTCTGGTTCCCACGACACATACGTTGGTATCTGATGGTTCAGCCTGGACGCAAATAGGTCAATATCTGGTGTCCCATAGTGAGCTATAATGTCTCCAAAAATTTGGGGGTTCAACATCCACTCGAAATTGTCATTGATTACTCGTGACCTGGTGTCCACCACTGTATTAAGCTTCCCAGGCAAATAGGTCGCCGTAATCCAAATATTCCTTTCAATGCACCAGTGCCAAATTGTGTTGGCCAATTCATCACAAGATAGCGATCTGATACCACCCATATGATTGATGTAAGCCACCACTGTAGTATTATCTATTTGAAGGTGGACATGTAAATCCCGTGAATTAGTACAGTAAGCCCGCAGTCCATGAAATGCCCCCAGCATTTCTATATAGTTTTTATCCCGTGTGACTCCAGGAATGTAGACTCATGAGAGTTCCATCTGCCACCACAACTGGACATTGTATCAGTTGCTCCCCAGCCTTGTGCGCTTGCGTCAGTTTGTAGACAACGTCAGGGTTGCTTACTATGATGGATCTGTGACACTCTCTAATATTGTCAACCCACCATTGTAGCTCGTTTCTAGCCTTTGCTGGTAACCGGATTGGCCGATCAAAGTGCCCAGCATTTGTTTTTAATGCTGTGATCTTTGTTCTTTGTAAATTTCGGTAGTGTAGCGGTCCGAATTGTGCAGCTGGGAATGTAGCTACCAATTTCCCTATAACTTTTGCTGTTTGCCGAATGGTCGGTACTCTGGCGCAAGTAAGACTGTGGCACTATTACAGCAGTAGCTTTGTTGGATGGGATGGTAATCTTCATTAAATTGGTGTCTAGGGTGAACCCCAAATAATCCATAACCCGTACCGGGTGCAACTTTGACTTGTCTGGATGGATTACAAATCCCAGCTTCTCGAAGAGAGCCTTAGTTGCAGCCACTGCCCGAATTGCCAATTGGAGGGTCTGACCCACTATAAGGATATCATCCAATATGCCATTACCAATAATTTTGTTGTCGGAGAAGAGCCAATATAGGTTTTACCAATTTTGTAAACAGCCTAGGGGCTGTGGTGATTCCATTGGGCAATGCCTTGTATTCCCATAATTGACCCTTCCAGACAAACTTTAGGAATTTTCTGTGAGCCTCAGAGATGGGCACAGTATAGTATGCATCTTTTAAATCGATGCATGCCATAAAGTACCCCTGGGTAAAGCACTGCTTGGCTGTTTCAAAAGTATCCATTTTGAAATGGGTATATTGTACAAAAGTGTTCAGCTCAGTTAAGTCTATTATAATCCGACATCCCCCATCTTTTTTAATTCTGGTGAAATGTTGGACACAAACTCAATGGGTTCATGCTTGGTTTTGCCAATTACCCCTTTTGCTGCTAGCCGTATAATTTCAGCATGTCCTGCCTCCACCTCTTTTTGGGATAGAGTAAACTTCCTATGAGGCGAATGCTGGGTAGGGGGATTTATACCTCCAATAAATTCTATAACATAACCTTGAACACTTTGTAAAATAAACTCATCTGTGGTGACAGTTTTCCATATGTCCAAAAAAAACCGCAATCGCCCACCTTTTCGTGCAGGAGGGGATGCTACGGCGTGAGAGGAACCAGACCCCCTTACCTCTATGGTTAGCGGCGGTTCCGTACATATGGTGTTTTGGTTGGACGTTGTGGAGGTTGACGGGGTGGCGACCGCATCTTCCATGCAGGCCGCTGTTGGCCTTGCCCTGAAAAAGGTCGTTGTGTTTGCGGAAGTGTAGGTGGGTAGGACCTTTGTGTCCTGTCCGGCAGTCGTGGTTTCCAGGTTGTGTTTGGCTGTTGCCGGTGGTATGGGTGAAGTCTGGCCGTCGGAGATTTCATGAGGACAGGTCTCCAAACAACTGATGCGGCGGTTGAGCGGTTGATGGTCGGCACAACCCCGCGAATTTGGGGTTGAGTGTGGGCTTTATGGTGCTCTTACGCAGGCAGTTTATCTCATACTGGGCGTTGCATAGGAGTGCCAGTGCATCTTGTTGTTCACTGGACACATTATCCCCGTCCAGGGTCCTAGCAAACGCCGTTATGCCCGTGGAGAGAACCTTTAAGATAAGCTGGAGGCGGACATCCTGCATCCTGGTGGCCGTACTCAAGTGTCCCCAGATCTGGGCATAAACCAAGGGCACACTGAGGATGATGCAGTTCTCGGGCGGTTTTATTTTCTCCATGGTATCATTGAGAACCTGACTCTGAAGTTGGTGCGTAGTCAGGTAATCAATGGTGCCCGCCAATTTGTGGTGCAGAGGTTCACCTGTTTGTGTAGTAGCGGCAAACTTACCCACCACGTCCAGCATATCCTCCTCATGCTCTGGCTCAGCGGTCACTGGCTGTCCCGGGTTGTCTTCAAACACAGCAGCTGGGCAATTGCTAGCATTTCTGGCTGGAGATGATGAAATGCTGAGTGGGCTCCTCGCGCGGCTAGTGGACGCCCGCGAATCCCGCTCTTCCTGTTCCCGGTCCCGCTGGAGGAGTTGCTCCACTAAGAGCTCCAACCGCTCTATGTGACCGTCCCTGCTATCTGCAGCGGACAAGCCGACTTCCCCAGGCCCTGCGAACTCACTGGGGCTTCCACCATCGGACCACACCTCCGTAAGGTGCTGTCTTGGGTCCAATGGCAGGTCGTCGTGACCTACCGCCCAAGTAGGCCCATACGACTCCCGCACGGACTCTCCGCTAGTCTGTCTTCTCCCAGACTGTGGCGGCCCACCTGTCTGATATGAAGGCAGGTGAGTTGAATCGGCGCCGGCCCCCGGAACCTGGCTGCCCGGAGTCCGTGCAGGCTTACCTCCACACTTGCCCATCTTTTGGCGTGGAGGCGCATGGTCGGCCGCTCCCAGAGCTGAGCTGACCGACCGCTTCCTGCTGCCACCTCCGCCCTTGACCGCAGCCTGACGGGGTGTTTTGTTGGCGGTATCTGCTCCTGCAGGCCTACTCGACGCAGCAGTGGAGCTGCCAGACTGCACTACGGCAGATCTCCCTGGCAGTGGTACGTGTCGGTGCACTTTTGCAGGGCTCCCCTGTCGTGCAGCTGTCCCCGGCCCAGCCCCCTCGGGTCTTCTGGAAGTCGGGGAGAGGTCGCTTGTGAAGAGCGAGGCCCCTTTGCACGTACCTGTTTCCCCCCTCTTTTCTTGGGGGAAGGGGGTTCGAAGTCTGGATCCGTTGCATCCAGCTCCGGGGAGGTAAACCACTCGGGTGAGTCGGGCGCTAAAGTAGCGGGAGCGCCCAACTTCTGCATTGCTGCCCCCACATGCCTCGAAGCTGCCGGTGGTGCTTGCAGCTCCGGGGACAAGGGCCGTTGGCTGGTCGATGCAGCTCGGCTCCTCGACAGCGTCGCCTTCCTTTTGCCCTTGTCCATCCTGTGGAGTAAAGGTAAGTACTTACCTGCCGGCCTTATGAAGGAGCTGGAGGAGAGAGCGCACTCCCCCAGTCTGCCGATGCAAATGCGCGCGACGATATGCCACGCATGCGTGCTGGCGGGGTCTTCACGAAGTCACTCACGTGACTCCGAAGTAAAATGTCAAGCTTGAGAGGGTTCAGAAAATATTTACCAGGACTAGAGTGTGTGAACAGCAGAAAGAGGTTGAGTAGGCTGGGTCCTATTCCATGGAGCGCAGGAGGATGGGGGGAGATCTTATAGAGGTATAGAAAATCATGAGAGGAATAGAATGGGTAGATGCACAGAGTATTTTGCCCAGAGTAGGGGAATCGAGGACCAGAGGACATAGGTTTAAAGTGAAGGGGAAATGTTTTAATAGGAATCCGAAGGGTTACTTTTTCACACAAAGGGTGGTGGGTGTATGGAACAATCTGCCAGATGAGGTAGTTGAGGCTGGGACTATCCCATCATTTAAGAAACAGGTAGACAGGTACATAGATAGGACAGGTTTGGAGGGATATGGACCAAGCGCAGGCAAGTGGGACTAGTGTAGCTGTGACGTTGTTGGCTGCTGTGGGCAAGTTGGGCTGAAGAGCCTGTTTCCACATTGTATCACTCTATTACTATGACGTTTGTACAGTTTTGAAAGTGCATCTTGTTGTGATTGTACTCAACTGCAAAATGCTGCTCAAATTGATTTCTAAACTTTGGAATGACTTTTTTTACCTCTTGAATCTATGCTTTAGAACAAAGACAGGGCTGGAAGGCTGAGCTCATTGAGCATTCCACTCAATCGTGTTCCACCCATGGAACCACCTCTGATGGTCAATCCCTTTTGGCAAGGCAAATTATTCTCAAAGGAGATATCTGTTGGATAATAATCTATAAGGCGTATCAGTGGGATACTAATTTGTTAACCTGGTATAATATGTCAAAGAGATATATTTTGCAGGCTAATTGGTTATCTAGGAAAATCATTTAATGGTTGCAAGCTGGTACTTTCATTGCATGTGGGGATGGCAGATTTATTTCCTTGGAGTTGATGAACCAATTTGCTTTTTTTATTCGAGTGCTTCCTCAGATAAGGTTATCAAATTTAATTTCATAATGCAGGCTGGATTTGAAAGTGATATTTGCTTTCTAGTGCAGCCCGTCATGAAACTAATTGGGAAGGAAGAGAGGAATACATAGAAAGAAAGATACCTGAGGACATAAATGGTAGGAATATGATCGGACGAAGAGGTGTTATGTTGTCCAGTTAAGATGACCAAGTAGCAGCAATCACAAAATAGCACCCTATTGTAAATTGTGAATGCACTCCAGCCTTGTCACCCATGGGCTGCTTCAGGTATACAGTGTTGCAAGGCCAAGTCCAAGTGATTTTCTTTGAATTACTAATCAACAACAACTTGCCTTTCTATAATGTGGTCAACATAGTATTTCTGGGTAGATCACAGTGGTGTAGTTGTAGAGCTGCTTCCTTCCAGTGCCAGAGACAAGGGTTTCATCCTGACTATGGTTGCTGTCTGTACGGAGCATGTATTTTTACCCCGTAACTGCGTGGATTTTCTCTCGGTACCGGTTTCCTCCCACGCTCCAAAGACGTATAGGTTTGTACGTTAATTTGCTTCTGTAAATTTTTTTAATTGTCCTTAGTGTGTAGGATAGTGTTGATGTATAGGTATGGATATGGTACTCAATGGGCCAAATGGCTTGTTTCCACATTGTATCTCCAAGGTGTAAAGTCTAATAAAATGCTCTGGCAGTCCACAGGGCTGCGACCAACCAAATTTTGATACCGAACCACAAAATAAATGATTTGAGCATGTAAATTTGAAGAAAGATCCTGAAATATAAATGGGAGGTTAAGATGCATGACTAGCAGTGTTGGAACAATTAGAATGAAATGACAGAACATCTACTACTTTAAGCTTTCGCTAGACATTGATATGCAGAGGTGAGGTGGAGGATTAGACAGCTCCTAGGAACAGAGCATGGTACCTGCCTTGGAATGGACGGACCAAAGAACCACTGCAAGTTAGGGTAGTAGATGAAGAGTAATTGCTCCCTATCCCCTAGATAGACACAAAACACTGGAGTAACTCAGTGGGACAGGCAGCATCTCTGGGGAGAAGGAATTGGTGACATTTCAGGTCGAGACCCTTCATCAGACCTTTGCCTGCAAAGCAAGTTAATGATTGTTCATGGATCATGGATGGTTGAGCTTCAATCTTTACGAATTATGATTTGTTATCATAATTCTGTTATCAGCCAACTGCACCATTCTATCGACAAGTGGAGAGCAGTCTTAACACACTGTCCACCTAAATGGTGATTATTCAGCCTTTACTGGACTTTATCTTGCATTAAACATTAGTCTCTTTATCATGTATCTGCGCACTGTGGAGGGCTCGATTGTAATCATATATAGTCTTTTCAATGACTAGTTCGCACTTAACAAAAGCTTTTTATTGTACCTCAGCATATGTGACAATAAACTAAACTAAACATATGATACATTCAAATTGGAACATGCGCACACTACCCTTCAAATTGGAGACTTGATCATATTGTGAAATTAGTGCCTCGATTAATTTGAAAGGGTACAGTTTCCGGGGGTATTATTTCATCCATGTCATCATGGGAAAGGGATCATTCCATGATTGTAGAGAATCGTGCAGAATATGCAAGAAAATTTTATTTCCGATTAAGGTAAATGTACATTCTTTTTGTTTTTTCTTAAAGTGTAATTCCAATCTTCAAACTTTCCTCTGTATGTGATTACAGTAGATGGTAGTCTAATAGTGTGCTGAAGATGTTTTTGTTTTCAAGGAAGTGTGGAAGATTTATTCCTATCAAAATACATTATTATGTATGTTTTTCCCTGAAACCTGAATAAAATCATGAAAGCTGCTTGAAAACTGATTTGAGTGGTGTTCATCCTCCTGACCTTTTTCCATTGCAAAACCTTCTGAGAGTATAAAGTAGCGATCAACAAAAATATTGTTAAATGGCTCTGGATGTCTAATGCTTCAGCACTGAATGTATGTTGAATTTCACTGAGGCTTGTATTGACTGTAACGAATAACAATGCCCACTGCTAAATTTGACAGCATTAATGAGTTGGCAAAACAATTTATGAAAAGTAAGAAAGATATGGCCCCTGACCTAATGTAAAATAAATTGAGGAAGGAGGAGAATAATGATTTTTATTATTAACAAGATGACTGATCAATGTTTTACATGTTGGAATATGGCAGAGCAACTTCATGATGAATCCTCAAATCTATTCTTGAAAACAAAAGTAGAGCAAGGAAATAAAGTTGGTAATAAATTCTGATTTTTGGAAAGATTTGTTTTGGCACTTCAATTTGATCAGTGGTACTTTCACTTCAGTAAATCCATAATGATAAGTATAGTGGCTTTTTACCTTCTGCACTCCAACTGGCCTTGGGTTAGTTGATTAATATACCAAATATATTAAGCAGAGTGGATAACAAGAAATCAATGATTGCAATGTAAACGGCATAGATCAAAACAAGCACTCTGAAGGTTAAGGCAGAAGTGGTCGTGGGGAATTTCTGACTTGATTGGTTGAATTGCAAGGCATTTCCAAATGAAAATCCAACTTGAGCATTTGGCCACATATGGTCTCTATATATAAACAAGTTTTTTTTGTTACTGCTGATATTAATGCACTAGAAAGATGTTTATTAGTTTATTTTACTTGCACATCTGTTCGAAAAATGGATATTTGTAAAATTTGGTAAGTAAAAATTATAGCAAATGGGCTAGAACTTGAGTAGAACTTACCTTGGGTGGCAGTGCACACTGGGCAACAGTAAGTTAGCAAATAATTTTACCTGACATTGCAGAAAATTGCCCAGTGATGCCTAGTGGGAAAAAAAATGGGATAAATCCAATCCAGGTAATTTCTGCCCAATTAATTCCCACAGCAATTGGCAAATTGACAATTGCTGAGAATAGTTGTATCAAGTGGCACTTATTCACCAATAACCCGCTTACCCATGTCCTGCTTGGATTTTGCCAGGACCATTGGTCTCTGGAACTCATTATGTTTGTGGGCCCCATTAATGTTTCATGGACAAATAGGTGGGAGGGATGGCACAAGCACCTGTTCTCAAGGGTTCAAGATAACAAATGAGTTCCATCGGAGAGGACTTCAATTGTGGAGCCTCCAAGAGTGGGGAGATGGCCCCAGGCAATGGCAAAAGGAAACTTGAATGCAAGATTGAGGATCTGGTGAAAACCATTGGCAAAATGCACAGGACCTTGCAGGGTACTTGCAGAGTTTAATTTCAACAAAAATGAGTTGACAAAGGACCAAATAACTGAATTCCATGTATGAAGTGTGTATGACTGCCCTTGACCAAATGGGATTCAAGGAGTCTTGCAACACTGATGTTGATGGGAATCAAGAAGAAAATAGTCCAATGGTTGTAATCATTGCTCGTGTAATGCAAGATAGTTGTGGTTGTTTGAGGTCAATAATCCCAGTCCCAGAATATCACAACAGAAACTCCCCGGGGCAGTAACTAGAACCAGTTAGTGGATGACCTTCCTTCCTTCAAAATATCAGAAATGGGAACATCTGCTAGATGCAGAATATTTAATTGCATTTAGAGCTACACAGCAAATGAACTAATCTGTACCTCCAAGCACGAAAACCAAGACAATGTGCAGACATGGGATGTGAGAATTAACATTTGAGTGTCAAGCAATTACTATCTCCAATCAGAACGTGTCCAACCACTCAACACCATGAGGAAAAGAACAGGTTGGAAACAAATTATCCCATTACATGATGACTCCTCAAAGCCTTGCCTTATTGACAAAGGAAGACCCCACAGCCTTTGTAATATCTGCAAGGAACACTCTCCACTTTGTAGCTTCAACTACTGCCAAGGTGTTCCACACTATTAAGGATAAAGCAGCCTGCTTGATTGCCATCCACTGCCCTCACCATTCATTCCCTTCATCACCGGTGTGACAGTCTGCATGATTGCAAAATGAGTTGCAGTTACTGATCTCAGCTACTCTGACAGCACCTTCCAAACACAGATCTCTAACACAAAGGAAATCAAGGGAAACAGAGCCCCAACAACTTTCCTCAAAGTCTATATATGTTGTTACGCCTGTTTTGTTGCTAGGTATAAATCCTGAAATTCCTTGCCCAACAGTACCGAGAGAATCTCAACAGTGGTTTGCTTCTGGAGGGTTATTAGAGATGAGCGGTAAATCAATGACAACCAGATACTCGAGATGAAGTTGAGTAATTTTTTTAACTGTTTGTGTTTTGTATGGTCTTTTTTTTCCTACCAAGAATAAGCTTATTTTAAATAAGTGAAAGAACTGCATATTAAAGTGCCCTTCCTGATTTGGCAATTAGCGTGACGTCTCTGGGCACATCTGGCTGGAATTCTGGGCCAAGATGTTATTTTAAGCACAACCAATGATGACATAATATTTCAAATTAAACTCTAATTCCGTAAATTAAAGTTTGTCGCTATCATCTTGCATTTTATTAATAGCGAATCATGCACACAGAAGGATCACATTTTCTTGTCCTTTTGAACCGTTGTCAACATTACATTGACAGCCAATTTATGCCAGTCTTGCATCATAGAATTGAAAATCAAGTGGTAGGTAAAATGAATGCTTACTTGTTAACAAGCTCTTTTTTTCTGTTGCTCTTGAGTTTAGTGCACTGTACATACTGCCGTTACTGTACATAGCCTCCCTTCCAAGGCCCACATTGATGAAGACAGTTTGGAAGTTAATTTACACCACGTGTTTGTACTGTGCATGTTGTATAAAATGATTACTTGTCAAGGGCTACTCCCTAATACCATCTTTTGTAACAGTTATTATGAATGCTAAGTAGACTTCTAGTGTTAGAAAAAGGTCTGCAGTCAACAATTGCTCCCTCAGTGGATGTTGTGTGGGAATTTTTCAGGCCTTAGTGTGTCCTTCAAGGAAATGCTAAATGGTGAGAAATAATGTAAGTTATCGAGAAATAGTTACAACATTGAATGCAATGTTGAATTTAACAGGCTAATGCCATTATCCAACTGGATTGCAAGTGGGGAGGCATGGTGGCGCAGCGGTAGAGTTGCTGCCTTACAGCACTCACAGCACCAGAGACCCGGGTTCAATCCCGGCTGTGGGTGCTTGTCTGTACGTTCTCCCGTGACCTGCGTGGGTTTTCTCTGGGACCTCTGGTTTCTTCCCATGCTCCAAAGACGTACAGGTTTGTAGGTTAATTGGCTTGGTATAAATGTAATAATAATCCCTAGTGTAGGATAGTGTAAATGTGCAGGGGGGTCGGTGCGGACTCAGTGGGCAGAAGGGCCTGTTTTTGCACTGTATCTCTAAACGAAAATAAAATAAAAGGCCAGAAAGTTCAACATATTTTATTCACACAATCAACTGAAGCTCTTTAATGGTAGTAGGAGACAAGTTAAATGTAAATTGTTTCAGAGTATTCAGAGTATTAACATTTTCTCCAAGTGGAAACTGAAAACAAATATGCACTTGTGTAGCCAGTCAACCACTTGAACTATCAGTCACTAACTTTCTCAGTCATTCAAACAATGAATGGACATTTCTACTTGATGCAATTGACAGCATTGGTACGTTGGAGCATGACCACACCAATGCAGAGCAGAGTAATAGCAAGAATTGTTGCTGTTATGCATCCATGGGTCTATTAATGAATAATGCATGCTTTTAACTAGCTTTTTTAAGCAGTTTCAAATGATCTGGAATAGCAAGGGCTGAAGGGCCTGTTTCCGTGCTCTGATGCTATAGGTCTGCTGTTTGGATGCCCGATTGCTATGCGACAACCCCCCCCCCCCCCACTCCGATCGAGCAATGGCAGGTGACACTCATTCGCTGCACAGGAACAACTGCTTATGGTGCATTGACATTCTTTCACATTTCTGGGTAGAGATGTTGTCCTGGGATTGCTTCCCAACACTGTCTTGATGCTCAGAATTGTTGATATTTGTTGTTCACAGAGGAGTGAGTTCATCGGTGGAGGAATAAGAATTTTATTAAGTTGGTAGCTCAGGAGAGTCATTTAGCCAGTAATGAGGCCAGGTCAAGATGCAACACAGCAGATTTTCTGTTATAACTATTTTTATCTAGGGTCATAGAATCAAACAGTACAGAAACAGGCCCCTCGGCCTATCTTATCCACGCCGACCAAGATGCACAATCTACGCTCATTCCACTGCCCGTGTTTGGCCCACTTCCCTCAACCTTTCATATCCACGTACCTGTCTTTTAAATTGTTTCATAGTATCTGCCTCACTACCTCCTCTGGTGGCTCACTCCATATATCAAACAGCCTCTGTGTGGGGAAAAGGTTGCCACTCCTCTTCCTGTCAAATCTTTCCCCTCTCACCTTAAACCATGTCCTTTGGTTCTTGTTTCCCCTACTCATGGTAAAAAACCATCCAACGACCCTATCCCCATCATGATTTTGTATCCCTCTATAAGATTACCCCACGGCCTCCTACACGCGTGGGAATAAAGTCCTAGCCTGCCCAACATCTCCATGTAGCTCAGGCACTCGAGTCTTAATCCAGAGGCATTATCGTCGTTAGTAGTGATCGTACTTCCTCCCAGTCTATTGTCGCCGAGGTCTGGCAGACTTTCTTACCCCACCCTGCAAAGCAAGTTGGTGCCCCCATGGGAGTATCCAATGATCTTTTTTTTCCCCTTATATCTGTTCAGCACACTACACATTGTGCCTAGTGTGAAATGTGAGCTATTAATTCTACAGCAAGCAGCTTGAAACTCCCTGAAGCAGCCCCTGAGAGAAGGAGATTGCTTTCTTTGACTGAATTGGCAGACTGATGTGTTGTGTGATGAATTAAATCAACAAGCTAAAAAAAAACAACTGGGAGGTCTTTGAGAGTTGGCACACTTTTTGGATTCTGGAGTATCTTGTGCACAAGCATTGTCTCTTTTCATTTACATTAAACTCTTGCACCGAAGCAGGAGATTTCTGCAGACTGTACATGTTGCGTCAACAAATTCCATTTATCATATCTTGTTACATGATAAAAAATGGAAGAACTATTCTTGCACATAAAAGATATGGGCCTACCATTCATTTACGTACATGGGAGCAATTAAGATTCTTGATGAAATATCAGAGTGTCAAATTACACAACTATCTTTCCACTATGATTATCTTTCCACTTTATTTTGATAATGAACAGAACTAAGGTTAAAACAAATATTGCGTGGTACTTTAGCACATAGTAATGTCATCTATAGTAATGTAATGTCTATAGTAAACAGAATTTGGATACATTTTGGTTGATTAACTCAACCAGGATCTATGAAATGTAGACCCAAGGATACAGTCATTACTGTAGATGCAGGCTTACGAAATAAAAACACAAACTGTTGGAAGAATTCAGAAGGTCAGGCAGCATCTCTGGAGCACGTGGATAGGCAATGTTTTGGGACCTGAAATGCTGCCTAATCATGTTCTCCAGAGCTGCAGCCTGACCCGCTGAGTTCCTCCAGCACTTTGTGTCTTTTGCTATGAGCTATAATTGGACAAACCAAACCTGTTCAAATATGCTTCAGAACACAACCTCAGATTGCATGAAAGTGGCAGATTTCGGCTCAGATGATGAACAGCCGGGGACTCCGTCATGTGTAATTGTCTGACGCCCCTGACACCTCCTGTAAAGCACAGCAATATTAAGAGTTTGAGTAGAACAGGAAACTGATGTGTATTCCTGATAAGTTCAAATCCCATTACAGAGATGCTATATTTATTGTAAATGTTTTCAACAAATATGCTGAGATGTAGAAGTCAAAGCCTTGAGGTGGCACAGTTACGCAGCGGTAGAGGTGCTGTCTTACAGCGGCAGAAACCCGGGTTTAATCCTCACTGTGGGTCTTTGTCAGTTACGCAGTTTGTGCGTTCTCCCTGTGACCCGTGTGTGTTTTGTCCGGTTTTCTCCCAAACTCCAAAGACGTACAGGTTCATAGGTTAATTAGCTTTGGTAAAATTGTCCCTAGTGTATTGGATAGTGTTAAAGCCCTGTCCCAAGGTACGAGTTCATTCCAAGAGCACTCCCGAGTTTAAAAAAATCAAACTTGTGGTAAGCACGGAGAATGAACGTAGCGGGTACGTCGGAGCTTGGGGACGTCTCTTAGCGGCTCGTAACTAGTAGTAGTTACGTAAGTAGTTACGAAAACGTAAGTAGTAACCAGTAGTGTGGATAGGGGAGAACCAGTGGATGTGGTGTATCTGGACTTCCAGAAGGCTTTCGACAAGGTGCCACATAAGAATTAGTATACAAACTTAAAGCATATGGCATTGGGGGTTCAGTATTGATGTGGATAGAGAACTGGCTGACAAACAGGAAGCAAAGAGTAGGAGTAAACGGGTCCTTTTCACAATGGCAGGCAGTGACTAGTGGGGTACCGCAAGGCTCCGTGCTGGGACCCCAGCTATTTACAATATACATTAATGATCTGGATGAGGGAATTGAAGGCAATAAATATCTCCAATTTTGCAGATGACACTAAGCTGGGGAGCAGTGTTAGCTGTGAGGAGGATGCTAGGAGACTGCACGGTGCCTTGGATAGGCTGGGTGAGTGGGCAAATGTTTGGCAGATGCAGTATAATGTGGATAAATGTGAGGTTATCCACTTTGGTGGCAAAAACAGGAAAGCAGACTATTATCTAAATGATGGCCAATTAGGAAAAGGGGAGATGCAGCGCGACCTGGGTGTAATGGTACACCAGTCATTGAAAGTAGGCATGCAGGTGCAGCAGGTAGTGAAGAAAGCGAATGGTATGTTAGCTTTCATAGCAAAAGGATTTCAGTATAGGAGCAGGGAGGTTCTACTTCAGTTGTACAGGGTCTTGGTGAGACCATACCTGGAGTATTGCGTACAGTTCGGGTCTCCAAATCTGAAGAAGAACATTATTGCCATAGAGGGAGTGCAGAGAAGATTCAACAGACTGATTCCTGGGATGTCAGGACTTTTTTCACACAGAGAGTGGTGAGTCTCTGGAACTCTCTGCCACAGAGGGTAGTGGAGGCCAGTTCATTGGCTATATTTAAGAGGGAGTTAGATGTGGCCCTTGTGGCTAAGAGGATCAGAGGGTAAGGAGAGAAGGCAGGTACGGGATACTGAGTTGGATGATCAGCCATGATCATATTGAATGGCGGTGCAGGCTTGAAGGGCCGAATGGCCTACTCCTGCACCTAATTCCTATGTTTCTATGTAACGCTAATGGCAGGGACTCGGGAAGACTCGCTAACAGCAGGTAAGCACGGGAACACTTGTCCATGAGAGCCCCGAGTACCGACGAGTGGCCATTACTGTAAACCTACGAGTTCGAATCAGGGCAAACTCGGGAGAGCTCTTGGAATGAACTCGTACCATGGGACAGGGCTTTTAGTGTACAGGGATCGCTGGTTGGTGCAGACTTGGTGGGCTGACAGGCCTGTTTCTGTGCTGTATCTCTAAAGTCTAAAGAACACGGTGGCGCAGCGGTAGAGTTTCTGCCTTACGGCGCTTGCAGCGCTGGAGACCCAGATTCGATCCCGACTACAGGGTGCCCTCTGTGCAGAGTTTGAACATCCTCCGCGTGACCGTGTGGGTTGTCTCTGAGATCTTCCGTTTCCTCCCACACTCCAAAGACATACAGGTATGTAGATTAATTGGCTAGGTGTATGTGTAAAGGAATCAAGGGATATGGGGAAAAAGCAGGAATGGGGTACTGATTTTAGATGATCAGCCATGATCATATTGAATGGCAGTGCTGGCTCAAACAGCCGAATGGACTACTCTTGCTCCTATCTATATTTCGATGACTCGATGGGCCGAAGGGCTTGTTTCTGCACTGTATCACTAAACTAAACGTGAACTGCTGGCAAGGTGAATTTGGATCTGATGCCCAATTTAAATCCTGGTGGATTTCATTCATGATGGAATCTGACCCAGACTCTCCGCATTCCCCTCTCATGACTTGTTACAATCTGAGCTCCATTTTCACCAACAATTACTACCAATCACATGTTTCTCCCTCAGATTTTGTTTTAGTTCAACGAATTACAGGTTAGTTTTAATATTTTGTGTAAATTTGTAAACATTCTGAAAATTGAGCCATGTTTTGGATTTCTGCACCCCCTGGGTGCCAAATTGTATAATCATAATTCCTATTGTACAAAACATCTCGAGGTGAAAGGATGAGTTTAGAAATAAGCTATTCAAGAAAGTCTGATGGGAAGATGAGATCAGTTTCACAAGACTGGCTCTGCATGGAGTTACATATTCAGTTCCTTGTGCCCACTTATTGATAATCTATCTTCCTTCACTGCTCCGATGGTTCGTCTACAACTGTTACCTGCCACCCATTCGATTATCAGAGTTGCAACTCAGCTAATGGGAGATGGATCTTTTTATAATTCAGATTAGTTCCTGTTGATGAGGATCGAGATCAGGCAGCTCCAGCCACATTCACTACAGAGATTGGTATAAACCGAAGATAGACACAAAAAAGCTGGAGTAGCTCAGCGGGACAGGCAGCATCTCTGGAGAGAAGGAATGGGTGACATTTTGGGTTGAGACCCTTTTTCAGACCCGAAACATCACCTAATCCTTCTCTCCAGAGATGCTGCCTGTTCCGTTGAGTTACTTCAGCTTTTTGTGTCAATCTTCGGTTTAAACCAGCATCTGCAGTTCCTTCCTACGCGAGATTGGTATAAATGCACAAAACATTAATTTGAAAGCTGATAATGATTTAATCTTCTTTTAGTACTATCACAGTGTGTGGCTTGTAATGATTGGCTTTGATTGCCAGAGACACTCCTGTTGCTGAAAATAATCGATAAAACTGAAGCTAAATTATTACAGTGTAGTTAAATCTATAGAAAAGTGAGGACTAATGTGACCCAGAGCAGCACAAGTGTATTGCCGTAAACAACTCGGTTGGTATTAATTGGCTGCTCGCTGATCTTCTGGCTCTCCTCACAATATGTACATCGGATAAAGAATTACATCCACAGTTTGGGGTTAGGGAACAGGAAAGGCATGAATCCAGAAAAAACAATAGTAATAGTAAGTCTGAACCGAGGAAATACTTGTGGCAAAAAATAAAGATACAATTTGCTGCCCTTTGAGAATTGCAGATGTTATTGTATTTCAGTGGAGGAAATCATCCCTTGGCTTGCCTGACGATGCCCAATGATCAAACTTAGCTTACCATCAACATTGGCAACATGTTAAATGACCCAAGTTGTCATTATTAATTTTCCCTTGTGAAGAAAATTCTATCATAAAGTGCAAGAAGCTCTGCTGTTTAGTTTGTACACGTTTTTCAATTTGGATAGCAAAGTTTTAACTTGTGCTATATATTTGCCAAGCAATTAATCTCTGGATTGGCCTTGAATCATTTGTAGAAGTTACAAAATGCCAGAATCCAAGCTGGTACAGGATATGCCATTGCTTCTTTTGTGTGAATAATTGAGTTGAAATACATGGTATTCTGAAACATCTTGAATACTTTGTTCAATTTAGAATGTACTGTGCATAGAGCTGTTGATTTTCCAACCACAACAATTATTTGAGTATTCACAACTATATCCTTGGAATCATTTTAGTGGAGAACAGGAAAAGCAAAGCAATGGCTATTTTCAGGTTTTCCATTTTATTTTCTCTTTATTTGTTATTTATTATCCAATCTTCAGAGTTGAATACTCTTCCCCATTGTCCCAAATCCACTTGAAGATTCATTATGAATTGGGATCTTGCAGAGCTTCATGTTTAGTTATTGGGTACATTGTTTAATTTGGTACACCATTTGGCAACCAACTCTTCCATATATTTGTCACACTGAACTTGAATAAAGAAGTCATAGTTTTTCTTGGAGAAGTTACCAAACTTTTAGAATTTTTGTTTGTTGATAAATTTGCATGTTGTGATTTTGTCGAACTTTGCTTTGTAAACTTTTATAGCATGCAATCCTTGCCACAATTGAAAAGGTCATACCTACATTTCTATATAGGTTGGGATAACCTAACTTGAACACCTCAGACTTGGTCTTCACCAGGGAGTGGATCTCAAATTCATCCATGGCTTTCAGTTGGAGAACAGTACTCTCAGCCTGAAGAAGGGTCTCAAACTGAAACGTAACATATTCTTTCTCTCCAGAGATGCTGCCTGTCCCGCTGAATTACTCCAGCATTTTATGTCTTAATATCAGTAGGGTTGTCTCCTTTGCCACGCATTCCTCTACTCACTCATTGATGATGTTTGTGACGGCAGTGGTGTATTTGTTTAGGTTGGCTGCTGAGTCGTTGAATATGGACCAGTACATTGACTCAAAGCAATCACATAGGAACTCACCATCTAACCCGTTTTAAGACTTTCCATGGGTGAATAAGGTCATCCCTCATCCTTCTCGGAAAATTAATAACAATTAAATATAATTATAAAAATAAAGGCAAAGTCTGTCTCCCTGAACTTCTGAGCCTTCAGATCGTTCCAGCTGACAGCATTGATCCGTGTTGCATATGCTTGCAGTTTTCCACATGGGGTGGCTGAAGGCCAGTCAGCTGTAATATCTGCTCAAAAACTAGGAGTTTTGGTCTCTGGATTGGTGGGGGGAGGGGTGGGGCGATGTTTGGTGAAATCATGACAACGATTTGATAGGATTGCAGACTTCTCAAGGGCAATTACACAGCATGGGGCATTTTGAAATCTGCTTGAGAGTGAGTAGCTATACATAAATAATGGGACTGGCTCTCTGAGTGTACCTTGTGTAGTCAAGCATAAGTGGTTTTGGGTGGTTTGCAGAGGCACCCTCTTTGTTTCACCTGCTGTATCATATCGAGTTTTAAGATATAAGGCCCCTGGAAATCCGAATCCTCTCTTCATTCTCGCTAGGCCAGGAGATTGCCTTTACTGTGATGGACATAGTGTCACAATACCTTTGGCAGACCATCATCGAATTCCACAGAATTAAATCCTTGTGTCAGCACTGCTGTGGGACTACAGTCATCTGCAGTCAGCACTGATTATTTCTTCATTGCTCCGTTTGCCATCATCATGATATAAGCGTTCCCCGCCTTCGACCTGTGCCCTCTGACACGAAAAGAGGTGGAAGCAGGCGAGTCGGGAGAGGCAGTGATTGAGGGAAAGGAGGCAGTGGAAGTGGGGGAGGTGGCAGTTGGCGGTGGAAGTCTGCCCTCTGTACATGTGCTGTTGGGGTGTACCTCACTGCCCACAGTTTCCCTTAAGAATTTCACTCCAGGCAGGAAGGCAAAGACACTTACACAGCAGCTAGCTTTGGTCTAGTTTGACTATTGTCCCATGGTAGGATGTAACTCTGTCACTTGTGTTTGCATCAACAGAAGCCTCTCTGGACAGCTCTGGTACAGTTGTCACCTCTATTTGGTAATTTATTTTTTTTTGCGTTCAGAAGCCAAATAGCCATGACGGGTTCTAACATTAGAAATGGAGCGTACACAAAAAGCTGGAGAAACTCAGCGGGTGCAGCAGCATCTAAGGAGCGAAGGAGATAGGCGACGTTTCGGGTCGAGACCCTTCTTCAGACTGGTCAGGGATCAGGGAAACGAGAAATGGAGCGTTTGTTTTGATTGTTCAGCAGTGTCAATGTTTTCTCTGTGCTCATCCTACATCCGACAATGTAGATTTGTAAATTGTCCTGACAAAACAGGAGACCCACCGTTCATAGACTCCGAACAAGCTGTCTGCTTGGAACTATCGAGAAGCAGCAGTTGTCTGATGAACACTTGATATAAGATGAAAACTAAAAAAATACATTAGAAATATAAAATCAATTCAGTAAGCAGCGATTGCACACTGCTTACTGAAATGGACCTGTTGAACTCTTGTTGTGAAGATGGTCTCGGAATATTCACTCAGTAAGATGAGAGTAAGTACCTTCATTCCTCGTCAACCTGCTTCAACAGTCTCTCTCTCTGATGTATTTAAAACGACAGGGCTGCCTCCATCTTTAGTGCTTTGTGCCTTTACTGTTGACATCTGACTTCGTACTGATGTCTCATGACCAAGGAGGTTGCAAGGTGATGACATTCCTGGGAAGGAAGTTAAGCCATCTCCTCCTCCAGCACAGGTTTAGGGAATCTAATTAGGTGAGAATAATTTTTTAGGACTTGCTGTTTAAATAACTAATTGCTTTGCTTGGAACTGTTGGACTCTCCGGGGGATGCGAAAGAGATTACATAGATACAAGTTAATTAGGGTAGTCAATTAATTGCCATTAACGTAAATAATATGTTAATTTTTAAAATTCTAATTGTGTGGTCTAGCGGGCAAAAGAATTGCACTGGAGTTTTTTTAATTTGCCTCTTGATATCTTCCACGGTCAGTATGATAAAGCCTCACAACTCCCCCGAACCCCAGATAACCCCACTATCAGTCAGCCCCCAAATGATACTCGTATTAAGGCACCAGTGGCTGGTGATGCTAAAATCTGGAGCAACGAAAGGAGATCTGTTGGAGGAACTCAATGGGCCGGGCAGCATCTGTCATGGGAAATGGGTCAAGAGCCTTTATCCAGACTTAAAAGGCAAAGGGGAAATAAATAGGACACTGTCAGATACCTACCAGTGTCTTATCTTTAATAGTGAACATGGAGTGCTTGGTCCAGGACGTAGCCAACTCTGCTGTGACCAGGTAAGCGGTGTTGATAGAGCATAGAAAAGGCTCTTTGGGACAACGCATCCATGACGACCAAAAGCCCCTTCTAAGCTGGTCCCATTGCCAGATTTAGCCAATATCCTTCTAAAACATTCCAATCAATGTACCTGTCCAAATGTTATTATTCTATCTGCCTCAGCTACTTTCTCTGGCAGCTTGTTCCATTTATCAACCACCTTCTGTGTGAAAAAGCTGCCTCTCCAGTTCCTATTGAAAATTTCTGCCTTGCTTTAAACCCATGTCCTCTGGTTTTTGATTTCTTTACTATGGGTAAAAGACTGTGTGTGTTCGCCTTATCTATCCCCTCATGAACTGAGACACCTCTAGAAGATCATTTTCAGCCTCATGTTTTACAAGGAATAAAGTCCTTACCTGCTCAATCTCTCCCTATAGTTAAGGACCCCCAGTACTGGCAACATCCTGGTCTACCATCTCTCCTCTCTTTCCAGCTTAATGGCATCTTTCCTATAGTAAGGTAACCAAAACCTGAACACAATACTCAAAGTGCGGCCTCACTAATGTCTGACAGGCCTGATCCACTTCAATTATGTTTTAGGCCAGTATTTTCACTTTTTTGGTTGTATTTCTTCACTGTGCTGCTTGCAAATGCCGGTTACAAACCAGAGGAAGTGCATGTGACAGTGGATGGGTGTCCGATATGATATCTGTATCTGAACCAAAGAGAGAAGCATGAGGACTGCTGCATTGTAGTTCTTAAGTTTGCAGAGAGATAAATGATATGTTAGTTGAGGAGGTTTTGCTCAAAGCTGGACAAGAAGCCAACTGGCTTTGATAGTGAAGGATGTTGGCGAGGGAACAAAAATGAAGGAATATCTAGGTTTCAAAATTAGATAATTTACTTAACCTGCAGCTAAATCGTCTGATATCCCAACTCTGTCCTCCTGCTATTCCCTTTGTACTGTTCATTCTTCTCCTCATCTTCCTCCACCCTTTCTCCAACTTAAAACTAAGCTGATTTCTCTTTCCCAGTTCTTTCAACGAATACTGCCTGACCTGAGTGTTTTCAGCATCTTTCTGTTTTTTTATCAATAAACTGAAACACAAATTTTCATAAAAGATACAAGTAGATCTACGTGAAACAAGAACCATAATTCTGTACTCCAATATGGTTGAAAAACACTGGGTTTCTGCAAGAGTATTCTTCAGATGTATTTGCAATAAGTCTTTGAAAAATAAGCAATATTTTCCCTGACATACAGGGAATTGGCTGTAGTGTTTGTGCAGCTGCCTTCGACCTTTATTCATTTTGCCAAATAAGTGCAGTACAAAATGTGTTCACCTTACACCTCTGCATACAAACCAATAACTTGTCCCCTTTCCTCTGGTCCCATTCCACTCATTTGGGTGATATTTTGATATTTTAAAAAACCTGGAATCCTCTGAGAAAAGAAGGATGTACTTCTTTCAATCTCTTGCAAGTGCAGAGTTTTCTTTTGCTTTCCATTAATTAAGGAAAAAAAATATTTTCCAATAATATACACTTGAAATTACACGTTGAAATTATACCTATGTTTTGGCAGTCTTGATTAATTTTTTTTTTGTGGAGGAATTAGATCTATCTATGTTTCATCCTCTATAAATCTATTTTTATAATTGACTGGAACACATTTATGATGAGGGTACTGAGATTATTTGGGTAGCTGGAAAGATTCACACTCAATAGGTTTATATTTTTCAACTTTGAGCTGTCTTTACTCATCATAAATGCTTCACTGAATCCTGGTCAAATCCTTTTTTCTGCACTAAACAGCTTCACTCTATGTATCGGAAAGAACTGCAGATGCTGGTTTAAATCAAAGGTAGAAACAAAATGCTGGAGTAAGTCAGCGGGGCTGGCAGCCTCTCTGGAGAGAAGGAATGGGTGACGTTTCGGGTCGAAACCCTTCTTCAGTCTGAGTTACTCTTGTCCCACTGAGTTACTCCAGCATTTTGTGTTCACTCTATGTATGTTGTGTTAATTTGCTTTTTTTTTTAATTGGGGGAGATGATTTACATTTGAACAAATCTCCTCTTGCTGTATTTTTAAAATGCCACCTGTATAACCTGATATAATTCTTGCTTTTTCTTAATATATCAAATGCAGTTGGAAAAAATGAAGAAAAATTCACCTGCCAATTGCTTATATCTAAAAATAATTTGGTATGCTCCAAAGAGGATCCACAAAAATGCAGATGTACTTTAAAAATAATCAGCAAATGAAACTTAATTATTGGTGTAATATTAATGGTAAACTTAACAATTTGGGCTTGTTTCCAAGAGTTTAACTTATGCAGAACTTAGTTGCATTATAGCTTGAAGATGTAAGGTGCTAATAAGAAATGCATGTTTATTGATTTATAAAAAACATTATTTCTTCGGAATGTTTTTGAACAATTCTTGGGGAAGTATTTTGTAGATTTCTGGAGATATCTTATTTTTCACATATTTGACATGATAATTTTAACTACAGCACAGCCACTGCCTTGTATCTTCACGGACTTTGGTTTAAATCTGGTCTTGGGTGCTGTCTGTGTGGAGTATTAATGCTCTCTCCATGGGACTCCTTGTGCTGTGGTCACATGCCAAGAGGGATTTGGGCAAAATTCAGGCGGGTGGGACAAGTGCTGATGCGACATGTTGGCCATTGTGGGGAAGTTGAGCAGAAGGACCTGTTTCCATGCTGTAAGATTCCATGATCAAGGTGTTCAGGCAAGTTGATTGTCTACTGTGAAGTACTATTTTGTGAAGTTTCATGATATAAAGAATTAAAGGGGTGTTGATAACATTTGAAGTATCGATACTGGATACCTGGAATAGAATTAAAATGTTCAGCAGGTTTGG
Source organism: Okamejei kenojei (assembly GCA_035221665.1). Taxonomy (NCBI): domain Eukaryota; kingdom Metazoa; phylum Chordata; class Chondrichthyes; order Rajiformes; family Rajidae; genus Okamejei; species Okamejei kenojei. The sequence continues at coordinate 42,602,047 of CM069146.1, forward strand.
CAATATCTGTGGATAGAGAAAACAGAATACATTATGTAATGGCATACATGGGTGACAGACAATAAAATAGCAATAAAATGTTCAATTTTAGACTTTATCAAGTGGGACACTGCATGGATTGATATTGGAGCCTCAGCTGTTAGCAATCTATATAAATGATTTGTACGGGAAGATTAACTATAATATCCCCAGATTAGTTGTTGATATTCTGCTAAATATCTGCATGGATTGGCTTTAGAGAGATATTAAGTGGCTGGTTGAATAGGCAAGGACATAGAAAATGATACATAATGCGGAAAAGCTGAGGTTAATAGCATTGAAAAGCAGAGGATTTTTCAAATGGTCGCTGATTGCAAGGTGCAAGATTGCAGAGAGGCCAAGATGTCATTATGCATGGGTCACCAAATTGTAACTATAAACCATTGGGAAAGAAAATAATATGTTATTTTTTATTGCAAGAGGAATAGAGTGCAAGGATAATTACACCCCGATAGACACAAAATGCTGGAATAACTCAATGGGACAAGCAGCATCTCTGGAGAGAAGGAATGGATGATGTTTTGGGTTGAGACCCTTCTTCAGACTCCTCATTTTGCCTTGTTCACTTATGTAGAGCCCTGGCGAGACTGCAGATGGAATATTGTGTATGGGCCTGGTCTTTGTACTTGAGGAAGGTGAGACGGGGAGTGTAACGAAGGTTCACCAATAAATGTCATGAAATTATAGTGTCGTAAAATTAGGTAGACAAGGCTAGCACTTTCATGACGTTAGAAGATTTGAGTCCTGATTTCATTAAATTATATACGGTTCTTACTGCATTAAAGAACATAGATGCAGGAATGAAGTTTACTTTCAAGGAAAGGACTTTCAAGAACCACGTCATACTATAAATAAGCACTAAATAAATAAAACTATTCTTCATTTAGATGGTTGCATCTTTTGAATGAATTCCCAAGAGCATTGTGGAGTCAAGAAGTCAAAAGATAAATAGTTGGAGCAGGGTAATGGTAATGGGACGAAAGATCAACCATGATTATATTAAATGGCAGGGTGTAAGGGCTAAAGGTTACATGTAACTATCAGACTAGCAAAATAGACAAACCAATCTAGGAGAAAGCAATAATTATACATTTAATACATACATCAAGAAATTGCACAATAAATGGGGCAGCACAGTGGCGCTGCAATAGAGTTGCTGCCTTACAACGCAACAGACCTGCGTTCGTTTCTGACTACAGGTGCTGTCTGTATGGAGTTTGTACATTCTCCTTGTGACTGTATGTGTCTCCAGTTTCCTCCCACATTCCAAAGATGTGCAGGTTTGTCGGTTGAGTGGGTTCTGCAAATTGCCTCCAGTGTGAAGTGTGAATCTTTGGTCGATGGACTCAGTGGGCCGAAGGGGCAGTTTCCACGCTGTATGTCTAAACTATGCTAACTAAGCTAAACAATTTAAATTTAAGTAAAGGACAAATTTTGAATTCGCAGTAATGCAGATGGCAAAAGCCTTTGATGTTAGATTGAGGGACCTTTTTGAATTGATTTGTATTGTAATTTCCGTTTAGATATTTGTTGTGAAAATCTGCATGTTCCCTTGAAATTGCTCATTGGCACATGGACAATGATGAACTACCAAGAATGTGAGATGTATATCAATGATATATGAATGACTGGATAAATTATGCAACTGAGCAAATAATTTGCAATAAAATAAGAAGTTGAAACATGGAGCTATAATTTATTGCAAATTGCTTGGAAATATATGGTATTCGTATTGAATTAATAGAAATAGCACTGTGAAACTCATAAAATCAATGTGATTTTTTTGTTTCCTCTTCCTTCCTGGCTTCCCACACACCCACCATGCCCAGGACAACACGTCCTCTGTGTGGTCTGAAGTGGTTGTTGAGGCCAACTGTGGGCGAGGAGGTGCTCATGAGGGTGAATTGGTAGTCTAGGGGGCACGCTCCATTTGCATTGGACTTGTCTGTCTTCCCAAAGAATTGATGCAAAGACAACAATACCATTCTAAATTCTCATTTGTCATCTTCATTTGGTGTGGGTATGGTCTAGCTGTTGCCTTAAATCAGTGGAAATGTTACACTTTTCCAGGGAAGTTTCGAAAACACTTTTATCCTTTAACTACATGATAAACCCTTGTCTTTGGAAGTCTAGTGCTGAACTTGCAAATTATATCAGCTGCCTATCGGATTCAGCTGTGGTAATTTGGTCGTCATCGCTGGCGATCTGTTTATTGTCACGTGTACTGAGATACAGTGAAAAACGTTTGTTGCATGCTAACAAGTCAGCGGAAAGACAATACATTACAATCGATCCACTCACAGCGTACTGAGACATGATAAGGGAATAACGTTTAGCGCAAGGTAAAGCCAGTAGAGTCTGATCAAAGATAGTCCGAGGGTCACCAATCAGATAGATAGTAGTTGAAGACTGCTCTCTAGTTGGGGTAGGATGGTTCAGTTGCTTGATAATAGCTGGGAAGAAACTGTCCCTGAATCTGGAAGTGTGCGTTTCCACATTTCTATATATTTTGTTCGATGGAGGAGGGAGAATAGGGGGCGGGGAAATGAAATTATGAATTTGTGACTGCCAGTAACTAATTTACCTTTATGATATTTAATTCTCTTTTTATTCTCCTTTTCTAATTTGTCTGACCATTATTTCTCTCGCAGTCATTTTTTATTGAGGGGCACACTAGTAGTCAAAATAGTTGGGCGTGGTTTCTCAATGACAAATGACATTGTGCATAGATTGAAACTTAATCATTTTTGGCAAGCAATTAATTATTTTTTATGCAAGATGTAGCTGAAGCTTGTATCCAAGGTAATGCAAAATAATCACATTAAAAATTGCATTTGGAATACTAGGAATACTATTCCTATATCAATTTTATGTTCATCTATTTTATGATGCTGCCATAATACATCTTGCAAACAAGAGTGCAATCAAAATTGAACAGCAAACCTGACTGATATCGAAACAAGTGATAATCTGCTGTAGGTACATTGGATCTTGTATTGAAATATGATGGAGGTTGCCCGAAGCATGCACTCTTCAAAATGAATGTCTGAGAGTGCGTATAATTTTGTGAGGACAAGTGTTATATTAGGCCTCACAGTTTCACGGTTCATTGTGCGAAAAATATCCTTTGTAGATAATATATAATCAAATTTGTGGAGAAATTTGCAGAGCTTGTAAGAATGTATTTATCTTTTTGAGGTATCAAGGACATTTTTTCTTTCTAAATGCTTGAGGTGCCAGTGTTTGGTGAATTGCTGCTTTGCTTTGTCGATGGATTTGTACGCTGGAGAATAAAAATACTGAAAATGTTCCAAAATTCAAATTTGTCTGTTGATCAAATTACATGTACAGTTCATGTTTACAATTGATTTCTTTTCATCATGAAAGTATATTCTGAGCCAAACTTTTGAAAAAAAATCTTGTTCTATTAGTCATATGGTCACTGCATAATCAATTTAAAAGGAACATAAAATGTGGAGTGGGGGAAAATAACTCTGAGCAAAAAATGTCAATAAAGGTTCACTTTTATTCAGTGAAAGGACCTTTGATGACTTGTCTCACTGCTGCTCCAGCTCCCGGAACACATATTGATGATTTGTAGTCAATCCAATTTGAGCCTTCTAATTCCATTTTAATTATTCTGTAAACCATATCAATTCAAATTAAATAAAATGAAATTGTTGTCAGTTGTGAACAATTTCCATTGCAAAAGTCATTTGTTTATGCTTCATATGAGCACATTAAGTTTAGTTTAGAGTTACAGTGCAGAAACAGGGCCTTCGGCCCACCTAGTCCATGCCGACCAGCAATCCCTGCACGCCAACACTAGCCTACCCACTCAACAATTTTTTACCAAAGCCAATTTATCTGCAAACCTGTACATCTTTGAAGTGTGGGAGGAAACTGGAGTACTAGGAGAAAACCCACACAGGTAATGGAGGGAACAAACAAACTCCATACAGACAGCACTCGTGATTAAGATCGAACCCAGGTCTCAGGCGCTATAAGGCAGCATCTGTGGTTAGGATCAAACCTGGGTCTCTGGCACTGTAAGGCAGCAACTCTATTGCCCCAAGTTCTTTGAGAACAAAATCAAGGTATCTTCCAAATAGAAAAAAATATGGACTTAGCTAGGAAGGTAGTTTGCAGAAGGACTTGGACATGTTGGGAGAGTGGGCAAAGAATTGCTGAATGGAATGCTGAGTAGCAAAGTGTGTGGTCATGCTCTTTGGTAGGAATAAAGGCATAGACAACTTTCTAAATGGGGAGAGGATTCAGAAATTGGGGGCGTAAAGGGGCAGGAGTACTGGTACATTATTCCCAAAAGGTTAATTTGCAGGTTGAGTCATGGGCATGGAAGGTTGGCATTCATGTCGAGGGGACTGGAATATATTAGCAAGGATGTATTGCTGAGGAATTATCAGGTGGTGGTGAGGCCACATTTGGAATGTTGTGTGTCATTTTGGGCCTCATATCTGAGGAACGATGTGTTGACTTTGGAGAGGGTCCAGAAAAGGTTTATGAGAATGATCCCGGCGATGATTAGGTTGACATATGATGCATTTCTAAAGGGTCTGGGCTACTGGAGTCTAGAAGGATGAGGGGGGGGGGATCTCAATGAAACCTACTGGATAATGAAAAGCCTAGATAGAGAAGATGTTTCCAGTAATATGAACGTTCTAGGACCAGAGACACAACCTTGTAATAGAAGGACGTACCTTTAAAATGGAAGTGAGGAATTTCTTTAGCCAGAAGGTGGTGAATCCATGGAATTCATTGCCACGGAGGGTTGTGGAGACCAAGACATTGGTTATTTTTAAGGCAGACTCTGATAGATTCTCGATTAGATAGTGCGTCAAAGGTTACGGGTAGAAGGCTGGAGAATGGGGTTGAAAGGGAAAATAGATCAGCCAGGATCTAATGGCAGACAGGTTTGATGGGCTGAATGGCCTAATTCTGGTCATTTATGGTCTCATTTCAAAATCATATAATATAAAATGACCACAGTTAAAAACAACAGTACTTTGCTCGCTGTTTCATTAATTGCTTGTAACGTCAAACATATTTGTCTTTTAGACGAGACACAAGGACGTTTCACTCTGTAGGTTTTATGACATTTCTTCTTTGACTGAGCTTTGCACAGCCTCTATGTAAACAGTAGACACATCCACTATCAATAATTTAAATTGGTTATTTCTTCTCGAATACAAGATAAGCTGTACAACTTGCTTATTGGGCTTCTATTTCATTTTATTAAATTATCTGAGAATGACAGCTGACACCTGTTGACACAAGAAAGAAGGGATACCTTGGAAAAATAATCAAATAGTGTAATATATGCAGTGAAATTATCCTCGTCTTTACGTAGAAAGGGGCAAGAACATCGCAAGCTAACCTGTGCTCTTCTCTCTCAACCCACCCCCATAGGCACATTACTCCCTTTTGCTATGACAATATTTCATTCACATATGAAAACATTCTGGTAATTGTTGTATGAGGTTTGCATTGCTCACTGATTAATTGCATTTCAATCATGATGACCTTGCTGTCAGGGCCATGGTTAACATTTGGAACCCAAATGATGAGAGTAGTCTGTGTCAACTGATAAACTGCTCTCTGTTCTCTGGACATTTATTTTTTTGGATAGGCGTTCAAGGTTTACACGTCTCTGACGGCTATTTGGGTGGATCAATTTTAAGAAGAGTGGACAACTCGACTCCTCAACCATGTTCTGTTCAATTAGATCATGCCTGATACGTCTTTTAAATTGTTGCATACCATCGCAAAGGAAAATGGCACAAAAGGAGATTATTTGGTGAACCAATCCATGTTGGTTCATTCTCGTGCTCTACTTAAGCTTTGTCCTTTCTTTCCTCATTTAAATCTTAAAAGAGCAACACTCGATTTTCTTTTACATTACAAAGTTTGTCCAGCTGCTTCTCAATTATGTCAATCACTCTATGTGACAGTGAATCATATCTTCTTGCCATTCTTTTGATGAAGAGGTTTCTTCTCAATTACCTGTTTGATTTCCGGATGACTTTCTTCTTTTTATGGCTTCAAGTTGCATTCTACTCCCCAAGTAGAAATATTCCCTGTATCCATTTTATCAAAATGTTTCATAACTTTAAAAGTCCTCTCTTAGGTTTCCCCTTGGATATCTTCTCTTGATAAATCCCCAATCTGTTCACTCTTTGGCAATATTCATGCCACATCATTACGGGTATAATTTTGATAAATATTCTTTGCATTCTCTCCAATGCCTCTGCATGCTTGTTGAAATACAGTGACCATAAATCTACTTAAAATTCCAAGTGTGATCTTAGCACGGTTCAATTAGGATCAACATAATTATCCTAGTTTATAATTCTGCCACTGGAACACAAATCCTAATGTTTGGATTGCTTTCCATGTTACCTTTGTAATCTGTGGTGTCATTTTTATCCATAGATTTAGAAATTGGACTTTTGAGAGTCCAAGTCATGAATGTAAATAGTGACCGGTGGTTTCCTCAGCATTATTTCTCGTGGAAACATCAATTCCCCTGTAATTAGCTCCCCTTAAGTTCATCTCTCTTCGTTCTGTCCAAGTCAACGCAGTCTATTACATGGCTTGTCTTTTGACTGAAGGCTCTGTGATCTTTATCATTACCTCGAACTCTATTAGCTTTTTGTTTTAAAGCAAAGATTATTTGAAAACCTAGATAAATTACATCTACCACGTTGCCATTGTCAACATGTTGTTACCTTCCAAGGGAAGTAAACAGTGACCGTGGCTGACAAGGGAAGCCAAAGGACAAAGTATATTTATTGTCACATACACCAATTGGTGCAGTGAAATTTGAATTAACGTGCAGCACAGAAATAAGATAAACACCACACTTCAGAATTTAACATAAAACATAAAAAACATCCCCCCACAGCAGAATCAACGTTTCCCACTGTGAGGGAAGGCACCAAAGTTCAGCCCTCTTCCTCTGTTCACCCGTGGTTGGGGCCTATTTATGTCTCCGCAGTCACTGCTACGGGCCCGATGTTTCAGGCCCTTGAACGGAAGAACACTCTCAGCGGCCGGGAGCCTCCGAATGGGCCGCTTCCTACCGGAGACAGCGGCTTCTGAAGTCCACAGGCTGAGCTGGGCGGAGGGAGATTCAACTCTGGCGACCTCGGCGAGAGATCCCAGGGCTCCATGATGTTAAAGTCAGCACTGCCCGTAGCTGGAAAGTCAGCGCCGCCCGCATTAGGAAGTCAGCGCCACCAGCGGCTGGAAGCTCCGCATACGTAGCTCCACGTTGTTGGCAGTCCCAGCACTCCGGAGCTCCAACAGGGTGACCCCAGTAAGGCATTGCTCGCTGCACAATGGAATCCAGTGCTGCACCACTGCTGAAGCTGAGGCTCTGGCCGGTCTCCAGCGGGGAAGGCAGCGCCAATCCAGGTGGTAGGCCGCGAGGAGGGGGGGCGAAGATGCGGCTCGGAGAATAGTCGCATCCTCGAATAGGAAGTGACTAAGAAAAACAGTTTTTCCCCCTCCCCCCCCTCCCCCCACATAAACGAGACGAAAATACCTCCAAAAACACACTTTAAAACAGACTAAAAATAACAAAAAGAATGAAAGGACAGACAGCTGCAGGCTGGACAGCCACACTCGATGGCACCACCACTCGGGTCAGGGAATGTATAAAAATAAAAGAGAAGAAGTATAACATAGCAAAAATAAGCAGGAAGCCAGAGGATTGGGAAACTTTTAAAGAGCACCAGGAGATAACTGAAAAGGCAATACAGATGAGGTACGTAGGTAAGCTAGCCAAGAATATAAAGGAGAATCATAAAAGCTTCTTTAGGTATGTGAAGAGGAAAATATTAGTTAAGTCCAAAGTTGGACCCTTGAAGACTGAAGCAGGTGAATTTATTTGGGGAATAAGGAAATGGCGGACGAGTTGAACAGGTATTTTGGATCCGTCTTCACGAAGGAAGACACAAACAATCTCTCTGATGTACTAGTGGCCAGATGATCTAGCGTGATGGAGGAACTGAAAGAAATTCACATTTGGCAGGAAATGGTGTTGGGTAGACTGATGGGACTGAAGGCTGATAAATCCCTAGGGCCTAATGATTGCATCCCAGGGTACTTAAGGAAGTGGCTCTAGAAATCGTGGACGCATTGGTGATCATTTTCCAATGTTCTATAGATTCAGGATCAGTTCCTGTGGATTGGAGGGTAGCTAATGTTATCCCACTTTTTAAGAAAACGGGAGAGAGAAAACAGGGAAATATAGACCAGTTAACCTGACATCGGTGGTGGGGAAGATGTTGGAGTCAATTATAAAAGATGAAATAGCAACATATTTGTATAGCAGTAGCAGGATCGGTCCGTCAGCACAGATTTACGAAGGGGAAATCATTCTTAACTAATCATCTGGAATGTTTTGAGGATGTAACTAGGAAAATGGACAAGGAAGAGACAGCGGATGTAGTGTACCTGGGTTTTCAGAATACATTTGATAAGATCCCACATAGGAGATTAGTGGGCAAAATTAGAGCACATGGCATTGGGGATAGGGTACTGACGTGGATAGAAAATTGTTTGGCAGACAGGAAACAGAGTAGGGATTAATGGGTCCCTTTCAGAATGGCAGGCAGTGACTAGTGGGCTACCGCAAGGCCCGGTGGTGGGACTGCAACAATTTACAATGTATATTAATTATTTAGATGAAGGGATTAAAAGTAACATTAGCAAATTTGCAGATGACACAAAGCTGGGTGGCAGTGTGAACTGTGAGGAGGATGCTATGAGGATGCAGGTTGACTTGGAAAGGTTGAGTGAGTGGGCAGATGCATGGCAGATGCGGTTTAATATGGATAAATGTGAGCTTATCCACTTTGGTAGCAAAAACAGGAAGGCAGATTATTATCTGTATGGTGTCAAGTTGATAAAAGGGGAAGTACAATGAGATATGGGGATCTTTGTTCATCAGTCACTGAAAGTAAGCATGCCGGTACAGCAGGCAGTGAAAAAAAGCGAATGGCATGTTGGCCTTCATAACAAGAGGAGTTCAGTATAGGAGCAAAGAGGTCTTTCTGCAGTTGTACAGGGCTCTAGTGAGACGACACCTGGAGTTTGTGAGCAATTTTGGTCCCCTAATTTGAGGAAAGACATTTTTGTTATTGAGGGAGTGCAGCATAGGTTTACAAGGTTACCTCCCGGGATAGCGGGACTGTCATATGTTGATATATTGGAGCAGCTGGGCTTACATACTCTGGAATTTAGAAGGATGAGAGGGGATTGTATTGAAACATATAAGATTATTAAGGGTTTAGACACGCTAGATGCAGGAAACATGTTCCCGATGTTGGGGGAATCCAGAACCTGGTGCCACAGATTAAGAATAAGGGGTAAGCCATTTAGAACGGAGATGAGGAAAACTTTTTTCACAAGAGGGTTGCGAATCTGTGGAATTCTCTGCCTCATCAGGCTGTGGAGGCCAATTATCTGTATGCTTTCAATAGAGAGTTGGATAGAGCTCTTAAAGATAGCGGAGTTGGGATATGGGGACAAGTCAGGAATAGGGTACTGAGTGTGGATGATCAGCCATGATCACAGTGAATGGCGGTGCTGGCTCAAAGGGCTGAATGGCCTACTCCTGCACCTATTGTCTATTGCCTCAAGAAATTAATCAGATTGGTCAAATTAGATTTCTCTTTTGATGCGTGTACCGACTATTTATTATTTTATTTTCCCATACAGCCATCTAGGATCTATCATAGTATAGAATCATTGTCATACAAAATCTATCAATCTTGTTTCTTTTACATTTTCATTTAGGCTGGTCTCAATTGCTTTTTGGACATTATTTTCCATAATTGCCACTTGTTAAATCTCTATTGATTCATTCTACCTCCAATTCCTGTAAGTCAGAATAACACTCCATGTCTCATTTAAATTATGTTTCTAGATCGTTATAGGTTTCAAATGATTGAGACATTTGTGTCAAGTCCATTACTTGCTTCGATGGTTTCTAATGACTATCTCACTATTTGGTTTGTTCATAAGTTCTTACATATTGCCTCCTGATCAATTCAAATTGCACACTCTTCTTTTTTAATCACATATTTTCAATGTATCGAAGAAAGGAAACAGGTTTTTTTGTCTGCAGATTGCTATTGGTTGGTAACAGTATAAAGTCTAGGCTTTAGATAGACACAAAATGCTGGAGTAACTCAACGGGACATGCAGCATCTCTGGAGAGAAGGAAATGGGTGAAGTTTTGGGTCGAGACCCTTCTTCATTCTCTGCTTTTCTCAGTTTGGTGAAGCCAGAAATGATTCCATAATTAAAAAGGCTTTTTTGTTTAAAATGGATAAATATTGCCTTCATCTAAAGTATGGCTTCAGATAAATTAAAATGCACCTGATGCACAGTTACTGAGAAGCTGTGCTCCCATATTATTTGGTCAAAGACATTGGAAAATTAATGGTAAAGGAAGTTCAACTTGGGTAAATGTGAGGAAGTACCGTTTGGTTGGAAAACTAGAACAAGCATCTGTGACTCGATTCCAGAGTCTAAGTCATGAATATGAACAGTGACCAGTCAGAATGTAAAATGAAATAATTTTATACCAAATACGATACACTGTGTTGCAGGTTAGTAAGGTGATATAGAAAGCAAACCAAACAATGATGTTCAAGATTGAAGAATGGTCCTCGTCCCAAAACATAGCCTATTCCTTCGCTCCATAGATGCTGCCTCACCTGCTGAATTTCTCCAGCTTTTTTGTCTACCTTCAATTTTTCCAGCATCTGCAGTTCTTTCTTAAACAATAATATTTATTTCTGGAGGGAGAAAACTAAATGGAAGGTATACCAAACCCGTTTCACACCTTGAATACTATTCTTAAAATACTTCATTCAGTTCTCGTTGGTGTATTATTAAAAAATTATCAAAGCATTGGTGAGGATGTAGTGAGTATTGATGATACCTCAATGAGAGGTTATATATAACGAGAAAACATAAACAGACTGAATGTTAAGATACAGCAATAAACACGCACATCTTGGAGATGTGGGAATGAATTGGAGCTCCCGGAGGAAACCTACACAGTCACAGGGAGAACTTGCAAACTCCACACAGACTGCACCCTGGGTCAGGATTGAATTTGGTTCTCTTACACTCTGAGGCATGGACCCCACCACGATGCTACACTAAATACTATAATATTGTAGAACTCGATGTCAGCAAGGTGAAGGAACTAGTCATTGACTTCAGGATATGACATCAGGATATGAGCTGGTCTGCACACCCAATTTGGCTTCAGCAGTGCCCAAGTGGAGATGGTCGAGAGCTTCAAACACCTTGGCATAAATGTTACCAACAATTTGTCATAGATTAACCACATTGAAGCTATGCCTAAGAAAATACGAACACCTCTACATCCTCAGAAGACTAAGGAAATACGGGATGTCCCCCTCAACTCTTACCAACATATTCAGATGCAACTAAGAAAGTGTCCTATCAGGATGTATCACAACCTGACTTGGCAATAGATCTTCTCAAAATGGAAGGAAATTGCAGAGAATTATAGATGTAAACCAGTCCATCCAACACACCAGCCTACAATCCAACCCATTGAACCATTATACACTGCCTTGAAGTGAACATTGCCACTAGAAAACAGCCAACGTAATCAAGGACAAAATATATTCCAGTCATTCCCTCATCTCCTGACCATTTCCCTGACCTTGCGTGCTGTCTGTTTGGAGTTTGCAAGTTCTCCCAGTGACTGCGTGGGTTTCTCCCAGAAGCTCCGGTTTCCAGCAACATCCCAAAGTTGCCCAGTTTTGCAGGTTATTGATGTAAGGAACTGCAAATGCTGGTTTACAAAAACAGACACAAAATGCTGGAGTAACTCAGTGGTCAGGTAGCATCTCAGGGGAACATGTTGAAAATGTTGTGGCAGTCGCCAAAAAAAATCACCCAAGTGGGACAGGCCCATAAGAATTTGGGATAATATGGAACTAGGGTGAATAGGTGATCGATGTTTGGCATGGACCCATTGGGCCAAAGGGCATGTATTCCATTCTGTATCTTTAAACTAAGTTAAAATTATTTGAATTCTCTGGTTTGTTGTTACAGAGCCAATAATTAGAAGAATCATTTATTTACTCAAAAAAAACTCTTTATCCGTGGGATTTATTGTTTTGAAGATATGAATAATAATTTTCTGACAACATGACAGACCACCAAAATGTAGGTCATTTGCAACCTTAAATTCTCATTTTATATATTTAAACAAAGTTGTTTTCACAATATGGTAAAGAGTATAATTGACTGTCAATGTGCCAGTATATTTTCTTTAAAAAAGTAAATCCAGGTGCGACACTTTAAGGAATGCTGAGTACTGTCTTCAATGGCATGATGGCATAAAACTGTTGTCTGACATCTCCACTGACCTGGGTTGAAACCTAATCTTAGGTATGGTTTGTTTGGAGTTGGAGTTAATCTCCCTGGAACTGCTGTGGCTTCCTCCCACATCCTTAGTTCCTGATTAATTAGCAGACATAAATATCCCCCACTGTATCGGGAAGTAATACATTCTGGAGGGAGTTGATGGAAGTGTGGGGAGAATAATTAGGAATGTAATCAGTGTAGATGGGCATTTGATGGTTGGTCAGAGAGCTCACGTCCGTGTTGTATGGCCCACAAATTACAAGATCAAAGTTGTTAAGGTGAAATTAAGACAGAAAAAGTGGAAATGGTGGTATGAAGGAGAGAGCTTTATCCCTCGTGAGGGGGTATGCAGTTACTCCATTGTGGTTTACAAAGAACTATTATTGGAATAACCTGTGGGATAGATTTACATCAAATGTAGCCTTGTGTTGGTGGAGAAATGGGTTCGTGACATAATGCAAATAGCAGCATAGGGCAATAGATTCAATGCAGGAAGAAGTCTAACGATGATATATGAGTTGTCAAGATTAATGTGTTCATTTTTCAACAGCAATTCCAATTGACTGTGCCATGGCCTTCTCCACTGCTCTCTTCTCCACACTTCCACTACACGTTCACCAATAATATGTCAATCAGCACTTAATATGCATTTGCCTTGAAACATCCTCGCACATACAACAGGATTGCAAGCCCAAGTCGACAATTCACAAATCTTACACAGTCAATTATTAACTCTGCAAGCCACTGAGAATCAAGAGCACAGGCATGCTTTCCGATCATTTGCCCCTCTGCTGGGTCTCTGGAAAGACTATCCAATTCGTCCCTGTCCCCTACCCTTTTCTCGGTGTGGCAGAATAGTCATTGACATGCTGAACACCTTGATAGAGGTGGTGTAAAGGGGGAGATAACGGGATACTATATATTCTGCCCTCAATGCAATGAATCCCATAAATCTTTGTTATTTTAGGAAGATGATGAAGAGACAATGATACTTGATCTCATGAGTACTAGTTTAAAGACAGATGCAGTTCTTGAAACTGGTGGAATGAATGTGCTTTCTAGCTTTTGTATCTTTGCCTGACAGGAGAGGAGAGGGGAGAATGGCTGGGGTGTGAACAGTCCTCAATGATGTTGGCTGCTTTTCCGAGGCCTCGTGAAGTGTAGATGGAGATTGTGAAGTTTGCCTGATGGACTTGGTCATTTTCACAACTCTGCAGTTTCTGGATCAAAATGTGATGTATTCCAATAGGAAGCATCTTTCGAATGGGGGATGTGCCATATTTCCTTAATTGTCTGAGGAAGTGGAAACGTGTGCATGCTTGGCTTTATCATCAATGTGGTTTGGACCAGGTCACATTATTGGACCTTGAAGCTCTTGACCATCGTCACTTCAGCATCGTTGATGCAGACTGGAGCGTGTACTCCACCCCACTTCGTTAAGTCACTGACCAGTTCCTTCATTTTGCTGGCACCCACTGTCTGTGCTTATGGACAAAGCCAGGTTTGCCAAGGGCATATACAGGACAATGTGCGTGATCACTCTGACAGCCTTGACCACAGGTAAGCCCGTATTTCAGTGTTGGATAAGTCTGCTTGTCAGTGACTGCAAGGAATGAGATTAAATTGTCTCACGATGAGCAGAGCTCCTCAATGATATCCCTCATGCTGCAATATATTGCAAGCTGTCAGATGTTTTTCAGTTCTCCAGCTGTGGCGCGGAAGATGCTATTGGCACCCTGACATCCACATTGAGGTTTGGCTTGCACCTTGTTTCAATCTCATTCTGCTTGTAAAACAAAGACATTACAAACATTGGTTCAAGCTAAATTTGAAGAGGGACCTGTCAAAGATTCCTCAACTGCCATGTCTTCTGCTGAGGAACTTTTAAGTCTCTATTGTGCCTCATCTTCATACTTCCAAACGGGCGGCATGATGGCGCAGCGGTAGAGATGCTGCCTTACGGCGCTTGCAGCTCCAGACACGGGTTTGTATATTGCAGCTCCAGAGACGGGTTTGCTGTCTGTGTGGAGTTTGTCGTTCACCCCGTGACCTGCGTGGCTTTTCTCCGAGATTTTGTTTTCCTCCCACTCCAAAGACGGACAGGTTTGTACTCTAGGTTAATTGGCTTTGGTGTATGTGTAAATTGTCCCTAGTGTGTGTAGGATAGTGTTAATGTGCGGGGATAGCTGGTCGGCACGGACTTGGTGGCCCAAAGGGCCTGTTTCCACGCAGCATCTCTAAACTAAACTAAACTAAGCAAACAAGCTCAATTCTCAGAAACATTACTAGGTTGTCTGTGCCTCCTCTTTATGTTAGCTTTATAATTGTACTCTGCCAATCACAATTTTTCCAACAAAATTGTAAGGCTACTAAAAGCACTTTACCAGAAATCTACTAATGCTGAAAGAGTGAATGGGGAACTAACAGATTGGTTTACCACTGCAGTTGGAGTGTGACAAGGGTGTGTGATCTCACCACGTCTATTTAACATCCTGCTCGAACTGGTCATGTTGTATGCATTGCACGACACAAATATAGGCGTAAATATCCAAGGTCAGCTCCTAAATAACGTGCGCTTCGCAGTTGACATCGCACTCATTACTGCAAGAGAAACCGACCTCCAGACTCTGGTAAACCTCGTACATGAAAGCAGTAAAGCCCTGGGACTGAAAATCAACTTAGGAAAAACACAAGTGCAGGCAATCTCCAAAGAGAACATAAAAATAAATATCAAAATTCAAGGTACATCATTAGCCCAGGTTGAGGAGTTCACATATGCAGGCAATCTCCTTTAAAAATGGAGGGGTATGGAGGAATGGTGGGAATGGAGGGGTATGGTCTGAGTGCAGGTAGATGGGACTAGGGGAAAACAAATGGTCGGCACGGACTGGAAGGGCCGAGAGGGCCTGTTTCCGTGCTGTAATTGTTATATTATATGGTTATATCTAGGAGGAAAGATATGTCAAACTGGATCCTCCTCCGAAAACTTAAAATTACACATTGGGAAAGCTGTTGGGACTGTTCAAAAACTCCAAAAGATATGGAGGGCCAAAGACATCTGAAGCAGCACTAAGATCGAGCTCTGTAAAGTACTTGGGCTCTCAATACTGCTGTATGGAGCGGAAACATGGACAATAATGGGCCTGTCTAACTTAGGCGACTTTTTTAGGCAAATATGCGGCCGACACATGTTCGCGGGTAGTTGCCGGGGAGTCGCCTTCATGGTCGTGAGGAGTTCCCGCATTCTGGGAACATTATGGTCGCCGCAAATTTTTTTGACATGTTGAAAAATTAGCTGCAACTAGAATGAAGCCGTCATGGAGACTAGCGAGGATTATCGTGCCGTAGGTGGGTCGCCAGGAGGTCCTAGTGGGTTGCCAGGAGGTCAAAGGTTCTCTTAGGTTATCGTAGGTTGTAGCTGACCATTGAATTTAGTTGGCTCATTGGGAAAAAAACATAAACAATAGTTTTCAGAACGAAGGATAGCCGACCAGTAATGTTAATGTCCGCCGAGCTTCACAGCCGTGTATCTCTGGCTTCTTAAAAGTTGTCTCCACTCCTTCTCCCCCCTCTCTCCCCCGTCTCTCCCCCTCTTTTAAAGGACTTGCCGTACACTGTGCATTTTAGCTTCTTCATGATAGCACCAACCTTCCTGTTCAATGTCTGTATCATTGATTGGCTTTGCACCGTATGAATTTCGCTCAGACAGTGCTACCCCCGCTTGCCCTGTCCCCCGCCTGCATAACGGGCTGGTGTAAGAATGTGTGTGTGCGTGCGTGTGTGTTCCACTCTGACAGTCACCGTTCCAGTTGCCCGTTTTGTAAGTGGGACAGGCCCATTAAGAAAGAAGATGAAAACAGACTTTCCACATGAGAAATGATGTGCCTTCACAAAATAAAGCGAGTGTCACGTCTTGACAGGATCTGGAACACCACCATATGTGCAACCCTTGGTATGGAATTAACCATTCTGGACAGAATTACAACAAAAATACTACATTACTTCACCCATATCCAGCGAATGCCACCATCACACTTTCCAAATCTAGGATTTGAGGCACGTATGCATGGAAACCGCCCAAGAGGAAGACCTCCAAAAAGATGGAGTAACTGCCTGAAAGCAGACTGCAGCAGAAAGCAGGTCTCCCCACTGCACACCTACAAACTTTTTATAGGGGGTCAATCGAGAGCACATTAACCTACGGCATCACCTCCTGGTTCGGGAGCTGCAAGGCGTACGAACGGCACCAACTGGACAGGATTGTGAAGACCGCCAGCAGGATTATTGGTGCTCCATTCCCTTTATTGCTGGACATATACAGGAAGAGATGTATCAGCAGAGCCATCTCCATCATCAAAGACCCCTACCACCCATCGCATCACATATTCTCCATCCTGCCATCTGGGAAGAGGTACAGGAGCATCAGCTGCAAAACCAGCAGGATGCTCCTCAGCTTCTTCCCACAGGCAATTAGACTGATAAACGGACTTTGCCCCCTGCCAAAGTATCGTACACCAAACACCAACCTGGACACACTGGAGCAGAGCCATTGTCGTTCCACTGCCGATCGGAACTCGTGATATATGTACTTTTATTCTTTATTTCTATTTATTTTTTACCACACACTGAATGGACACTGGTTGAGAAACGCTTTTTCGTTTTCCTCTGGGTATGTAAATACTCAGAAAAATGATAATAAAGATATACAACAATATACAACAAATAATATCAACTCTCTGGTCAGAGCTAGCAGGCTAGCTAAGGACAGAAGAGAGTGGCAGGACATCATGAAGCAGACAGCACCACTCAACCCCAAGTTGGAGTGAGATAGATAGACAGACAGACAGACAGACAGAGACAGACAGACAGACAGACAGACAGACAGATAGACAGACAACAGGATAAGTCTGCCTAAGATTTTGCTGATTTGATAGATAATGGATTAGTTACGAGTTTACTTCATCCTTATTAGGACCCTGTTTTGCAGCATATACTCAGTTGTTGTTTAGAGCTTTGTATCGCCTTTTTAGGTACACCTGGTGTTGTTTCTGCACTTTCATTGAACTAGAGTAGGCCACTACCTTTGGAAGTTACGGTAGAATGGGGGAATGCATGGGTTATGAGAATACACCTCAGGTAGAATCCAAGTCTGCTGCTCCTGATGGGCGAGAGTAATCTGAGATGTTTTAACCTGTCATATCATCCTGAGTCTGTCTTGTAGAGCAAAAACCAACACAGCATCGAAACAGTAGTTCAGTTTAGAGTTACAGTGTGGAAACAAGGTCTTCGGCCCACCGAGTCTGTGCCACCCTATACGCTATCTCTATCCAACACACTAAGGACAATTTTATAATTTTACTGATGCTGATTAACATACAGACATGCATGCTTTTGGAGTGTGGGTGGAAACCAGAGCACCTGGAGAAAACCCATGCGGTCACAGGGAGAATGCACAAACTCAGACAGCACACTGTGATGTCCTGTTTAGCAAAAAAGAAACACAGTAACTAAACAATACTTTAGTTCAGTTTAGAGAGACAATAGACAATAGGTGCAGGAATAGGTCATTCGGCCCTTCGAGCCAGCACCACCATTCAATGTGATCATGGCTGATCTTCCCCAATCCACGTTCCTACCTTCTCCCCATATCCCATGACGCCGCTCTCTATAACTATATCTAGCTCTCTCTTGAAAGTTGAGAGATGTGGCGTGGAAACTGGTCCTTTGGCCCACCATCCATGTCGACCAGCAAGCACCCCATACACTAGCACTATTGTGCACACTAGCGACAATTACCAAATTACCTAAGTCAATTAAGCTACAAACGTGTACGACTTTGGAGTGTGGGAGGAAACCAGACCACCTGGAGAAAACCCATATGGTCACAAGGTAAATATACAAACTCTGTACAGACAACACCCGCTGTCAGGATCAAACCCAGGTCCCTGGCGCTGTCGGACAACAACTCGACCACTGTGCCCCTAAATGAAGTTAGCAAATGATCCTTCTTCACTGGTAGTGCTTCATTCAATTGAATATTGTGTACGGTTGCGAAAGGCTAAGATATCCTGTTGGCTGGAATATGTAGCTTGAAAATAACAACACTGGGCTCAGATCAACACTGATGAATGTCACAATCATCCTGCTCTGTGTGCTGCTGGAGGTGGTTAGTTTATCCAGCTGAAGTTTTCTCCACATCCCATTTGTGCGTTTTTCAGAACTAATTCGCGACCTGTGTGAAGCCTGAAAAATGGTGCCATTCAGCTCAATTTGCCCCAATGTGGTGTTTTTACCTTCTGATTTTTGTTATGTCAAACTAATCAGCATTTTATGTCTTCAATTACTTTGCATTTGTCATCTTCAGACTATTTGCAGGTGGTCTTAAGTGGGTTACGTAAAAAGTGCTCTTCAACTGGACTGTTCTCGGTTGTGGTGAAATAAAGCAAACTCCAGTGTTTCACTCCAGTGGCATTTCTAAGGCTTTTTGGACAGGAAAATAGATTTGTAGGGAATGGAGGGATGTGCGGCACATGCAGGCAGGGGAGATTAGTTTAACTTAGCATCACATTAGGCACAGACATTGTGGGTCAAAGGGCTTGTTCCCGTGCTGTACAGTTCTGAGTTCTGTGTTCACAGTACGCTGCCTATTTAATAACTCCTGTTGAGAATATATACCCACGAATGAAGACAAATGCTGAATCAGACCAAGTTTTCTCGTGTTTCCACACCAGCTATTTTGTATGATTTTACATGCCCAAGTTTGCACGTGGAAGAAAATGTAATGGAATGCCTCATCTGCACCAACCCGCCACAACCCTTCACGGCTATCAATATTTGTAATGAGAATAAGGCAAGCAAAAAATAAAATATACTAATGCAGCAAAGGAGGACGACAAATATGCTTGAACTAATCTTTCCATTTATTTATTAATTGTTGAAGTATTATATTTGTTCCAAAGCCAGGCAGATTAGCTCGATTCTAAAATTGTGTGCAGTGTTCCAATATGATTTTACAAAAAGTATAAATGACATTCTGCAGAAATTAAGAAGCCATAGTTTATATACTTGAAGTCTTATAATTGCTTCACCATTTAATGAGTACTGGGATTTCTGGCAATCCTCACTGGATCTTCCTCCGATTGAAGTAAAAAAGTCCTATTATTACATGAAGTATACTTATCTGATAGTTAAATTCAGATTAAAATTGCCAGAACAATTGTGCAGTGGTAGAGTTGCTGCTTCACAGATCCAGAGACCTGGGTTCGATCCTGACTGCAGGTGCTGACAGTGTGCAGTTTGCACATTCACCCTGTGACCGTGTGGGTTTCCTCCGGGTGCTCCGGTTTCCTCCCACATTCCAAAGATGTGCGGGTTTGTAGATTAATTGGCTTTTATAAATTGCCCCTAATGCGTAGAATGCAAAATTGGGATAACATGGAACTAGTGTACGGATGATCGATGACCGATTAAAAATGTGCTGTTTTCAATGGAATGAGAAGTAAATGGACCAGATAAATAATTCCTGGATAAATTAGAATTCAAAATCAGAAGGCAAAAATGCAAACAAAAAATTTAAGCTTATGCATTGCTTTGCCACTTTTTTTAAGTGGGGAGAGATGTTGGACATTTAAAGCTGGTGTTCCCTGGATGACCAAACAGGAAAAAAGCTTAGTTGCTCTGCTTGGAATAGTGACGTTAGAGAAGGGATCTGATGGTGACAATGAAAATAGTAAAGAATTAAATATGGAAGTGCTCAGATTGTGAATCGGAGCATGTGGAAAAACGTTGATTAAAATTAATACCATAACTGATGAAAATGGATAGACCCTGGAATACATGCCAGGAGCATAGTGGAGGTAGATTTTGTTATCCATTGAAAGGTTAGGGGAACAGGATATAGCTGAAGAATGTGAATTATAGATCCAGTGACAAGGTCAACCATCAACTCCTAGGACTAGTTTTAATATGAGGAGAGGAGCAGAGGAGATTCGTTTAACTTGGCACAATGTTTGGCCTGGACATTGTGGGTCACAGGGCCTATTACTGTGCTGTACGGTTCTATGTTCTAATATGATTGGGTTTTGAATAGCATTGGAGCATTCTTGAAAGAAGTGAAAGAAGGATATAGGGTCCATTTGTGAGAGTGATCTGAACATGAGTCAGTTTAAATGCATCCGTGAAAATGATAAGACTGTTGATGTTGTACTTTTAATTTGTTGCCAATTTAGATAGATTTGCCAACAGCCTTCAGCTAGAATTCATAAATAAGATAATCGAGTAGTTACTAGTTTACTTGATTTACATAATAAATATTGACGGAATAACTAAGGACCATCCGCAATGTTTTCACATGAATGTCTAAGCAGATATTTTAAATTAAAAATTCAGGCCAAAAGCAGCATCTCCCAAAAATATCACATTTCCTAGTTGTGAAAACAAGAGTCAGACAAGACTATTTAAATCCCAGAATGTGATGAATCTCAGGCAGAGGAAAGAGAGTTGTCACTTTATATCACATGATAAGCCACATGCTAAAAATCTTTTATGCAATCCCTTCCATTCAGTCACCATGGTTTAACAACAGTATACATCTTATTGCAAGGATATATGTGCTAATAAAATTCAAGTGAGCAACATTAGGAGTGAGAACACGATCTCTCCGAACAACTGACAATTCATGCCTTTTATATTCCTGTTATTTCTATGAATGTAATATAGAAAATTATTATATTGTACTGACAATGAACTGGTAGCAAAAAAAAATTGAATGAAATTTAACTCTACTGTCTTTTCAACATTTTAAATTATCTGTGAGAACCAAATTGATTATCATATTCCTGTTTAAAGTTCTTTTGCTGTTCATAACTGCACAATCTTTAAAAAAAATCATTGCTTTGAAGAGTTTATAACATATGAATTTGACAAATAAGTTAATAATGAATTTAAAAGAAATTGGAATTCAAAAGGTAAAACCAAAAGTTTTAAATGTATTTTAAAAAGATTGAAAAAACGTTGGCAATATTTCGGCTTCTTAATTTTTGCCTCGTTGAATTTCCAAATGTTGGAAAAGTACTTTAAAATGTTTCTAAACTGAGAAAATAAGAAGTACAAAGGGATGCATTCCTTTGCATGTAAATGTTTATAGAATTCATATTTTGAACCAATTTATGAAGGTTGGGAGGTTTAATCAAAACACAAAATGCTGGAGGATCTTAGTGGGTCAGGCAGCATCTGTGGAGGGAATGGACAGCGACATTTCAGGTGTGATCCCAATCCAAAACATCACCTGTCCATTCTCACCACAGTGGCTGACTGACCCATTCAGTCCCTCCAAGGCTGAGTTTTGATCAATATTCCAGCATCTGAAGTTTCTGTGTCTCCAAGGTTAGAATGTTGTTCAAATTCATCATTGTGAATTGATAATATACTCCCGAACCAAGTTCACCTGAACCTCAGCAGTTGGGCTACAGTAGGCAGACATTGTTTGTATTTGTACCTTCTCATAAGTGCAGACCGGGAATATATTCATTGTAGATTGAATAGTTTCCCATTAGTTCCTAAGATTAGATCCACTGTTGCAAAATGTCTGCTGGAGGTGAGATACATGTTGACGCAAGTATATAAGGGGCTAGATTTTTCACTCAGCATCTGCAGTTCATGAGTCCTGAGCTCCAGCCACACAACTCTGCCCTTCAACAATAAATAGTGCAATAGTCACAGTGATATCGTAGAAAACAGGGGCCACAGAGGACAATGCTGATGAAATACACCACCGCCTCCGATGAGCTCACTCATAGATCAGATGAGGAAAAGTACATTTGAAGATCAGGACCTCAGCATTGGCACAAAACCTGTGGTCTACCAAGTGGTATTGTTCCATGCCCTCCTGCGTACTTTCAGACCTGGACTATTTATGCCAGACATCCAAAGTCAAAGTCAATTTTATTCATCACATGCAGTGAAAAGGTGCAGTGAAATGAATTTGCAAGCAGTGATACAGCGAGACAAGGCAGTCGAAAAAATACGATCAATGATCTCTCTGTAAAATGAGCCAAATTGACTGTTGGGATAAGAACACCAAACATCTGTGACAACATTTCCAGTATTGAGGTAATAATTGCACTAACTCAGCTATGTTGGACATTGTTTGTATCCTCACCACCGGACCATGTATTCCAAGCTCTGCCATGGGGATGAGATTACCGGGTGGCCAAAAGTTAGGATTGAAAATTGCACTATAAGCCTCTTTGAGGAAATGCTACATCACCACTGACTCCTGGGAATCTGTGGCCATGGTTACTCAAAATGGAGGGGCATTCATTTAGGTTGGTGCAGTAAGCACATGAAGACCTATATACTGTGTCATGTTACAAATCATCCATCGATCTGCCCTTTCACATACCTGACTTACTTGACTGGAGTATCCTCGTCACTTCCATCGGCCGATGATCAGTAAAGTTTGAGTTGGTCTACCTAACGTTTTTGTGAGTTGTCTGTTTATTAAGTAGTGAACCTTATCACCTGTCCCACCTGAGGAAGAGCATGCACCTCCAAGATTGGCCTCATTGGTCATATCTGAACCCACAAAACCAGAGTGGAAACAGGTCGCTCTCTATGCTGAAGAAACATCCAGAGAAAATTAGGAGACCTCCAAGGTCACCCTCAGACCGAGCACAGTTTCTGCAGCTCATATTGTGGAATAAAACCAATAATGTTGGTTGTATTCATCACGCTGAGAAGTACCAGTGCTGGAGAGCAGGACACTTCAATTATCTTCTGCAAATACATAATGTCAGCTTCAAATATCTGCAGGTCAGGTATTGCTTTAGCCACAGACCAAATTTTCACATGTTCCACCTTTGTAATGTGCCTTATCCTCACAAAGAAGCTTGCTAACGGTTTGTTGTTTCATTTCAGTTTGCCCAGTTCCTTCATCCTTTGAAAAAGAATCCCAATTTATTTTGAATTTGCTGCAGATTGTGCTGCATGCCCCTGTCTCCACTATTTTGGGCCTTGTGTCAAATGAAACATGGATCAGAGAAATTTGTCACGACAAATCACCTGTCACTACAAATTCTGCTGTGACAAATGTGCCTTTTTCCTCGGTGTTTGGCCAAAAAAAAATCTCTGAAATTCGTAGAATTTATCCAGAGGCCAATACAACCAAAATACAAAATTAAATTGTATTTTGGCATTTTTTTATATTTCAGTCACTCAAATCATATTTCAGTCAGTGTGCTGAAGTTTGTTTCTCGTCCCATGAGCCAAGGTTCCTCTAATTGATTGCAGTAATTGTTCCTAATGCTGCAGGTATGACTTTACTTGCATTCTAATAAAGATTTAGTGGCTGCTTTCTTCATTACCACTGAACATAACGAATTCTTGGTAGACTCGATCATTAATCATCAAGTCTGGCCTCACATCAGACCCTTGTGGCTTTGTACTGCTGGAGAATATCAATACCAGAATACTGTATAGTCATTCAGAAGCCAAGTTACACAGGTGAATTCAAATGCGTACTTGTTTCTCTTCTGGGCAAATTCAAACTTGATACATGGAGTACCTGATGGGAATCTAATTGATGCAGAAATATCAAGAGGTAAACCAGGTTATTGTGGGATAAAGCTGGGAAATGCTGGAAAAACTCAACAGGTCAGGCAGCATCTGTGGAAAGAGAAATGGTTAATGTTTCAGGTCTTTGTCAGAACTGTGGAAGAGAGACCTTAAAAAGGGATTGGTTTTGAAATGCAGTGAAGGTGGATGGAAATATAAGTAAAATCAAGATAATATCATTGTAGGGCGTCATGGTAGCGGTAGAGCTACTGCCTTACAGCGCCAGAGGCCCAGGTTCAATCCTGACTACAGGTGCATGTAGATTAGGGACAATTTTACATTTATACCAAGCCAATTAACCTACAAACCTGTACGTCTTTGGAGTGTGGGAGGAAACCGAAGATCTCAGAGAAAACCAACGCAGTGCACAGTGAGAACGTTCAAACTCCATACAGACAGCACCCGTAGTCGGGATTGAACCCGGGTCTCCGGCACTGAAAGGCAGCAGCTCTATCGCTGTGCCACCGTGCCTCTCTTTCACATCAAAGCCTTTCGTTGGAACCATGGTGCACAAATTGTTTCTCTTTCTACGGACGCTGCCTGACTTGCTGAATGTTTCCTGTGTTTTCTCTTTGTCAGATTTTCAGCACTGGCAGGTTTAAAAAAAAGTTATTACCAGCATTAATTTAAAACTCATGAACTGATGAATCATTAATTAATCTATAACCAATACACCTGATTCTTGTACATTCAATACTAAGCATGTACTTGAGGGAAACAACTAAGAGTGTCCGATTTCTCAGATAATTACAGTCATTCGACGGTATTGGTAAGAAGATAGACACAAAAATCTGAAGTAACACCATGGGTCAGGCAGAATCTCAAGATACATGGAATAAGTGATGTTTCGGGTCGAGACCCTTCTTCAGACTGAGAGTCGGGGGAAAGGGATGGTAAGAAGGTGTGCAGCCCCTATGAAGCATATTGATGTTGTGAATTTATGAGAGTCATGTTGTGAAATATTACCTGGGGAGAATTGTGTTGGGAAAGTGGTTGTGATCAAGGAAAACATGGTGATTGATGCCATTACACCAAAAGTTGGCATCAGCAAAAAAAAATGCTGCAATAAGCATCATCAGGCTTGCATCTAAGACATGCCTCTGTAAAAAAATGGCCCTTGTGTTTTTCCTGTTGCAAGCTGCTATGTCAGATAGTGGATTAATTTGCCAAGTTCTGACTTTTCACTTGCCTGGTCATGTCAGCACCCATTGTCAGTTAGACTTCCCCTTGTTTCTCCACCAAGAAAAAATAATTACAGCACAGCCATTTACCTTGAAACATTGTCAGTGTTCTGATGGAAAATGTGTTTCTGACAACCACAATACTTTGCTTTTTACAAGCTAAGCATTGGAAACTTTGTTGCTTGGTGGATGCAATCCTTCATTTATACGTTGAAGCATTAGCTGTTGTAATTCTTGTCACTTGCAGGTTGAATATAAATGAATATAAATGATATCTATCTGCTCATGGATCTCCAACGATTGTTGTCCAGCACTAGGTGTGCGCTTTACATAGTCCACTGATAAAGTAGAGAAAATTACAGATATGTTTGAATTATGATTGGAAGTTTGAACTAAAAAATCATATTGTTTGTTTTTTTACTGCATTTATATATAAAGTCTGACCGTTTTAAAGAAAGTAACCATTGGTTTCAATGAACCATTGTGTAGCTGTCTTCATAATCATCAACTTTATTTGTCATTGTAAATACATACGACAAAATCTCAGGCACACTGCCCGAGCAGAGGTCCAACATAACAGATAAATAATAACGGCAATGCAAACAATAAAAATGGCAAGAAAAACGTGAAGCCAAGTCAGAAAGTGCAATATTTCACAGTATAATGTTGTGGCAGTGCAAAATATTGGCTATGGGGGCTGTGTGTTCAATGCAGGGTTCAGAGTGGTGATGGCCTTGGGGTAGAAGCTGTTTGTTAATCTTGTGGTGTGTGATTTGATGGACCTGTAATGAGGGCAGAAGGGCAAACAAGATGATGTGCGGGATGAGATGACTGGGCGTCATGTTTGGCACAGGCATTGTGGGCTGAAGGGCCTGTTCTTTGTG